>OZ026524.1:47369290-48679290 GCA_964019695.1 Loripinus fragilis
AAAAAGGCTTGCAAAACTGCCAACTAGGATCTTCTGCTGTTAACCTATGCAAACTGATTTGACCCAGATCAGGCCCGACAAAATGTTGCGCCTGATCAGGGTTCAAACTGTTTGGCACTGAAAGACTTTTTTTGAAAAATATGAGATGGTTTTCCCTCTGCCTTGTACATTCTGGTAGAAGAAAATACACACTAAATTGGTTTATGATTGTTATCAGCTGTGGTATTTGATTCCAGTTAAATAAATAATCTCTGCAATAAAAAATGTTCATTTCTGACTTGACTGCCAGCTGGGAGTGATTAATAACCAACCTGAAAGTTGGTTGGTAAAGTACGAGTTGAACCAGTCCTTAAAACAAAGCCATCAGAGTAAGACTGGCTACAAGTATATGATATGACACATTGATGAAAAATTGTTTTAAGGACTGGAGCCAGTCTAGGTTGTTGTCAGTTACAAGCAAAAGTATGTGCACGAAGCACTGGTTAACCGCTTATTCAAGCTTGCCCAGGAAAATGTGTGGTTAGGTGAACTGACCATCCCGCCATGACCAAAACTGTTTACTGTGGCGTAAAGCAACAAACCAACCAACCAAACCAGTGTAGCGCCCTTGAAAATGCTTCACATCTATTCTTCACTTGCTATAAGCTGGGAGTGGTTACATGTGTAGCCTGGGTCCAGTCGTCAATATTTTGGCAATATTTTCTAATAAAATAGGAGAATAAAAAGATACCACATCAAAGGTATCGGTTGTCCGTTATTGATTTCGATTAATATTGACATTGATATTGTCTTTTTTGACAAAAAAAAACAGGAAAAATAAAAAGAAGAAAAAATGATCAGACTGAAACCCAGGCTAGGAGTGGTAGACTTCGACTTTTATGCTATCTTTACCAAGATTAATTCATGTACACCTAGATTTCACTTGATTATTTTAATAGGGTAAAATGACACAGTACTTACCGAAAATCAATGACCTAGGGACAAGGATGGGAGTTCCAGTTTGGTTTAAACATATTTTATTCAAATTAATTTGTACATGGTAAATACATGGTATCATGTACATGGTAAATACAAATTGAAACAATAAGATGAGGATAAGAACGGAAGCATGTAGCTTATATAGTTCTTCTCCAAGTTGGGGGCTCTTAGACAAGCTTTCCCCATTCCCAAACATATTTAAAGCTTTTATGGTATTTGTTTGATTTGATTACGTCCCATCAATAATCTTTCAGTTAAACAATCTTTCATTTAAACAGGGACGGGTCTTCCTGGGTTGAACCAGTACTAAGCTAGGATAAATGTGTCTTGCACAAGGACCACAACGCAGTGACGCCGGTGAGGCTCGAACCTGCGGCCCCTCGGTCTCGAGTCGAGCACTCTACTACTCAGCGACTGCGCTTCTCTTTTTATGGTATGAAACATAGAGAAGTACAAATGAGTGCGAACTCACTGGTTTATAAAGGCGGGGAATAGTTTTATGGGTGACGGTGGGTCAGGCCTCAGACTAAATGACGGCCCTGACGTAAAGCTTTAATCTGTTGGTTGGTGCTTGATGCTTGTCGTTGGCTCGGCCCAACGTAGCTTAACTTGAGATTTTCTTCAGCTCGGACCCTCTGTGAGTCATGAACCCTTTCTTTGTTTCATCATAGTGTGTTAATTTGATTCGATTGTTTCTCGGTGATGATACATTGAATTAGTTAGGAAGCGTCTGTGCGAGCTAAATGTGTTTTAACAACAACAGAATCTAGGGCGAATATTTGGCGCCGGTAAAATGCATGTAAGCCCCCCCCCCCCTTCCAGTAGCTAAGGCTACTATCTGTTCTAAGACGGTGGGTCTGTTGTTGTTGATCTATTGATTAATGTGTTTCCCGTTGTTTGTGGGGGTTCTGTGTTTGTCAATGTTTTGGTATGCATTGCTTTGTGTCCTTCCTAGTTTTGCAATCATCTTGAAGTGGAAGAGAGAGCTGGTTGTTTTGCTTTTATTATCTTACCGATGGCTTGTTACTGTAAATGCTCTGTGGCCCTTCCTCACGGAGCCGTGGGTTGGTCTGCAGTGTGTGATTATGGTATTTCCTGATCATACTCACTTACTTTTTATATAAAAAAAAAATGCTTGGCTTTCCTGTACTGTTTTTGTAAGAAATCTTACTTTTTGCACATTTTCCCTTACAACTGTTTAATAAAAGTAAATGCTTTGATAAGCAGCATATGACGTCGCGCCTGGGAGTGAAATAACGCCATGCATCTTTAATTGCACGCCCGTGGGTCGGACTTCAAACTCTATGACGTTACCGACTATAAGACTTATCTATTGATGAGATGGTCGGGGCCTGATGCTTTGGCTGTTTGTCAGGCCCACCGGAGTTTACCTGTTGGATTTCTTTTGCTCGGGCATTCAGTTTTATTTACTGTTGAGTCCTTTTCTTTGCTTTATTTCCTTTTTATATATTGATTTATATGTTCTAAGAGATGATTCATTGATAAGTTAGGGGTCTTTCATGCAAACCAAATATCTATGTCTTGACCCACATCTAAATTAAGGACGAGGTTGGCGCCGTGAAACAGGTTTAAGCCCTCCTGTAAAATATTTTTACTGACCGTTCCAAGGCGGTACTTCTTTTGTGGATCATTTATGTCTTTTTTTGTCTTGTATTTGTCATGCCTTTGTGCGCGTCTGTTTATTTGTGCCTTGTGGTCACCTGCTGGGAAAGGGCTGACCTCTTGGTTCTCATTTGTGGTGTCTAACTGTGAGTTTGTCACTTACCCATTACCTGGGTCAGGTATGGTGCTTGATTGTATCGATTCCTGATCTTAGCATCCTTACTTACTTTGTGTATTTGACCAGGCGTTGTATGCGAAAGTCACTGAAATACTATGGAAAGATTAATAAAAAATGAATACAATAATTGTGCGGATAGGTGCATTTCACACAATTTATTATTTCCTTGGAATAATCAGAAAGAAATTAAGACGTTGGGTTGAGGGACGCTGCAGTTGAGTCCGCAGTCATTGCAGAAGGGCCAATAGAAGCTGTACTTGAAGGCAGATTGTCCGACTCCGCAAGATTACATACGAAGCACTTCAAGGATTGATTTGGAAGAGATTTTATTCCTGGGTAGAAACTAATCATTCTGAGGACAGTCAGAAACTGCAAGAAGCACATAACGAATCTGCAGATCTTCAAAAAACTTTAACAGAAGAACAACTCGAACAACTTCTCAAAAAAAAACGAAAGCTGTACAAGAATATGTCAGCTCTTCAACAAATTTCCAGAAGGTACTAAGAAAAGATAACGGAGAGAGATCATGTTTCTGAATGAGCTGCATAGATATGGTGAAAATACTGCTTGGCCTGGTCAGGGCATTGAGGGAGGGTAACTGGATGCTCCATCTGGATATTAATATAAAAACAGAAATGCCATGGAAGTTCGCATAATTATGATAGACTTAACCCTTAAAGCGCCAAGAAAAAAAATGCATCTGAAAATGTCGTCTGCTGAAGTCGTCTGCTGCAAATAATTGTCTAACATCTACTGACGAAATAAGTATAGAAGCAAACAGGGTGGACCCAGAACAGACTGCTCCTATAGGAGCAGTCTGATCTGGGACCACACTGTTTGCCATAGACGCTTCTTAAACATTTCAGCAGACGAGAAAAGCAGACGACTTTTGTTGCGATTGGCGCATTAAGGGTTAACTATGCAAAATACCTGCCAGTATACTATAATCAGATGCTGAACTTACCAATGGAACATCCAGAAGTATATGAGCATTTGAAGAATGGGGTAATGATAGCAAACACATTTGGACGTATACCTGTTGACCAAGCAATTGAGGAAGCAGCAAACAAAGACCCACAGACAGCAGAGGTGGGGGGGGGGGGCACGAAATAATTCAGTTCAAACCTTGGAGCCGTAAGCAAACATTACCTAACAGCAGAGTATAGAAGTATTTGTTTGCGAAATCTGAGGGAAATGGTCCATGAAAAGCCATCAGGAGATTAAGAAACAGCAAGAATAAAAAGATGAACAAAGCACGCAGGCTGTTGTCGATCTACTAGAATCGACGTGCGTGAGTGAACCTGTTCTCCACACAATTTGACTTAATCTCAATTTCAACTGCATCTGCAGCACCACCTGATGTTAAACTTGACCTTGACTCTTGGCTCTCTTGTATGTGATGTTTTCTTGTGTTTTTCTCACTTTTCCATGTGGTGTCCTATGTCAGGTGTGGTACTTGATCGTATCCATTCCTGGTCTTTGTCTTATTTTTTACTTGTTAATGCAAGAGAGATAGTAGGAAAGTCATATGATGAATTTCGAAAGTCACGCATTCAAAAGAATGCATTTAAGTAAGTAAGGGTGCAAAGGTCAAGAATCAACACAAACAAGTACCACACCTGACCCAGGATACCAATGGGAAAGTGATAAACTTACAGTTAGACACCACAAACGACGGCCAAGAGGTCAGCCCTTTCCCAGCAGGTGACCACAAGGCAAATATAAACAGCCACGCACAAAGACATAGCAAACACAAGACAGAACAAAAACATAAAACATCCACAAAAGAAGTACCGCCTTTGAACGGTCAGTCAGATATTTTACTGGAGGGCTTAAACCGGTTTAACGGCGCCAACCTCACCCGTAATTCAGATGTGGATCAAGACACATAGATATTTGGTTTGCATGAGAGACCCCTAACTTATCAATGCATCATCTCCTAGAACATATAAATCAATATAATACAAGGAGATAAAGCAAAGATAAGGAATCAACAGTAAATAAAACTGAATACCAGAACAAAAGATATCCAACAGGTAAACCCCGGTGGGCCCGACAAACAGCCAAAGCATCAGGCCCCTACCATCTCATCAAAAGATAAGTCTTTAAGTTGAAACCATCATAGAGTCTGAAGTCCGACCCACCGGCGTGCAATTAAAGAGGAAAGCAAAGTTGCCAACCGTGATTGGGTTGACCGCCAAGCATGCAGTCTGTTGCAATACATTAATGTTATAGCCATTTTTTTATATTGGGAAATTATTTTAATGAACTGCGCTGAAAAATTATTAGAGCCAACAATCTTCTTCAATTTATGCACCAAGTCACCATAGAAATCAGGTTCCGAAAGTCCTTGGCGCAAGAGAGATTTAAGTCTAATTTTGAATTTAGAAATCAAATCATAGCATCGTCTATAAAATTATGAAAATATTTTGCGAAGTTTTTGATACCGATAGCCTTGTTTAAGAAGTTTCTGAGTTAACAATTTATTGCGAGTGTTGAAGTCAGCAACATAGCTAGATGCTCTAGCAAAACGAATGAGTTTAGAGATATAGACTCCATAGGATGTAGAACGAGGAACATCACCATCTAAAATGGGAAATTGACAATATCAAAATCAAAGTCGTCACGTTTATCATAAATTTTGGTAGAATCAATATCATTAGGAATTGACAAATGCAAGTTTAAAAATGCTGCTTCGGTATCAGAGGTATTGGCTTTGTTCAGTTGGAGCTCTGAATGGTATATTTGACTAACCATATTGTCAAAATTAACATTATTAATATTTAAAATATCGTCCAAATATCTGGATGTAGTGCTAAATGCATCAATAACATCAGCCTGCTTATCATCAGAAAGAGACATCATAAAGTCCCTCTCATAACAAAACTGGACATATTTGAAAGACAGCCAAACTACAGCTAAAGACCTTCAGTGACCTTAAAAATTCAAAAAAGACAAAAGTTCCAGGAAAAGGTGTCATTCTAAAAGCAGATTGGTGATTTTTTAGAAATTTGGTTTTGGTTGCGGCTACATGTCGTAATCTGGATATGAGAGAAGCTTTGAAGCATCCTTTAGGACCGTTACCTTAAGCACTGTCTACTTGTGATGGTACTATCAAGATAATAAACAAGTCCACTCTAGCACGACGCATTGAAACTAGGGTAGCACCACCCGAATCTATTCCATTGCCATCAGCATGCCGTATAGATGGTATGAGCTTAGTTAATAAGATAAGTGTCGACAATATGACAATAGGGGAAATTGCAAAGAGCGTAGCACTCCAGTCAGGAAATGCCAGTACCAGAATATACATCGTCTTTGATGTCTATAATGACAACTCAGTCAAAAGAGTAGAGTGTGATGGTAGAGGAGAAGCGACTGGCTTATGCCATGGCAATATTGTTGCCTGTCAGAAGATACAACAGTGGAGGAGACTGCCGAGAAGCTCAGCAAGTAAAACTGCCCTCATCAAATTTCTTTGCAAAGCATGTAGAAATAATCCATTCCCAGAGAAGCTTGTCAGCAAACTACTCTTCATTACACGTGAGAAGCAGTGTTTTAAAGTAACTAAAGATGGCTCTGAGGTCGTTGATGAATCTAGTAAATCCCAAGAAGATGCTGGAACACGCATGTTGCTTCACACCAAACATGCTTCCAGAAACTATAGATTCATGGTTATTGTGACAGAAAAACCAGATTCCTTTCAATATTTCATCAGATAAGTGGTAATATGTTCATCTGATGTGGAACATAAAACAGACTCTGTCATATTGACATTAGCAAAGTTGGTGAAGAGACTTGTAAAGCTTAACAAGGAATTCATGCTTTCAACGGGTGTGACTCACTCGACGACGCCTTTTGTGCCTTTAGTGGTTGGAGAAAAGTCAGTGCTCTAAAGCTTTTTATGAAGGGAGATAGACTGCAAAAGGCCATGGAAGGATTGGGTACAGCTTTGGTTCTGTCGTCAGAGGAACTGTTCACATTGTTGCAAGAGTTTGTATGCAAACTGTATGCTTCACAGACCTCTCTTTGCCGAATGAATGACTTGAGATACGGGCTAATTATCAAGTATGTACATGAAAAAGACTGTTTAGAACAAGAAACGGCCACGCCAAGCCCAGAGGGACAAGGGTGGATGATAGAAGATAGTAATTGAGTGGATGCAGGGTTTACATGATGGAGCTTATTGCATGTAAATGCAGTAGAATGTGACCAGTCAACTGGTCATTTTCAGAGCTTTTTACGTCTCCAGCGCCGACCCTAAATCTGAAAAAAATCCCAAAAATCATCTATTAAAAAACTTCTGGCCCTATGCCTTCACTGCTTGCCCAAAACAAGCAATTTCGGGTTTCCGGTATACAAATGGTTAAACCTAAATGTAAAGATAATCATCCTTTAACCTTTATCTGTCCAACAAAGTGACATGTCCATACTTGAGAAAAGGTAACGTAAAAAGTATCAGCAAACAGTAAACCCTGTGTAAAACGGCCACCCAAAAATTGACAAAACAAAGATCTTGATGACAAAATGTTGCTAAATGAAGGTCGAATGTATTGCAGGGAGCATTCTGCAATACTTTTGATAATTGGTCTTGACAACCAATTTTTGGTCATTTTGAGTGACCGTTTTACACAGGTTTTACTGCATCTGCAAAATTATATTGTTTTTAGCCATGGTTTTGGGGTAATATTTAATATAGTTCGTTGTGTCCTTTCTATTACACCAACTCGTAATACATGAGACGTCTGTTCCTTGCAGCCGTATTGTGTCTTGCTAGGCAAGGGTGACCCCTTGCTCTCTTGTATGTGATGTTTCATTGTGTGTTCGTCACTTTCCCATATAGTGTTCTGTATCAGGTTTGGCATTTTATTGTATGGATTCCTGATCTTTGCATTCTTCCTTACTTTATTCCAGATCCTTTATGTGTTTTTAATACTTTACTCGGAGAAATAAAAGTCATTCATAACAAAAATATGAATATCTCCATATATACTCCCTCTTATCTAAGTCCTCATCGAAACAGCGTTGTACGTAGCATGAGTATTGATGATGCTCTATGAGCCATTTTCTAATTATAGCTGACAGCGTTTTTAAGTCGATGAGGGGATACGTGGGGCTATCATCGGCCCGTCAGCGAAACGCCATTTAAATGGCGTTTCGCTAGCGTGCCGATGATGACCCTACAATTGAATACTGGCTTGGTAGCTTTGTAATTTTTCAGGGTATCCGGACCAGTATTGCTACAAAAACCCTATATTTTTGTGATTTTTCAGGACGTGGGGTCCGGATCAAACTGCATACTGGCAACAAAGGCACATAATTGTGACTTGTGAGTCGTTACTGTACTATTTTTCGAGGTCCATTGATAGTCGAGTGTCGTTTTGATACCCCTTTACTGATAAAGATTTGACCTTGTTTAGCACCAAAGTAATCAAAATGAAAGCTTGTTCGAGTTTGTGTTTCTTCTGTCTGGTTTTGTGCTCGGGCCGTGGGTATTCAGCGGAAACAACAGTTGTAAATACAAAACTGGGAACGATTATTGGAACGCAGCAAGTTATCAATGTTTTTGGAAGAGATATCAAGATTGCAAGATATTTAGGTATCCCGTATGCGGAGGCCCCAGTTGGTGATCTGCGGTTTCGAAAACCGGTTCCAAAACAATCTCTTCGTTCTCCATTTAATGCAACAAAACACGGAAACAGTTGTTTACAAATGGATTTACTAGCACTGTTTAAAGAAAGCGATAGCAGTGAGGATTGTCTGTTTCTGAATGTGTACGTACCGGTGGACAGACTGCGAGAAGATCTGGCTGTTATGATATGGCTTCACGGCGGGGGGTTCGTGTCTGGAGCGTCTGATCCATTTGTTTCTGATAATCTAGCGGCGCATGGCAATGTTATCGTGGTCACACTCAATTATAGGTTGTCCCTATGGGGTTTTCTCAGCACAGGTGATGAGCATGCAGCTGGGAACTATGGTTTGTGGGACCAACATATCGCAATTAAGTGGGTCCATGACAATATCCGAGCGTTTGGAGGAGATCCAAACCGGGTGACCATTTTCGGAGAATCCGCGGGTGCCGTTAGTGTGGTGTATCAATGCCTCTTTGATGGAAACAAGGGGTTGTTTCAAAGGGCAATTGCACAAAGTGGAAGCATCAAACCGCCTTATGCAATAACAGAACATACTAAAGAGAATGCCGAGAAAGCAGCAACGTTGTTAGGCTGTGAGAACTTGGACTCTGGACCTCTGGTTGACTGCCTTAGAGAAGCATCGACCAGCGATCTTCGCAACGTACCAAATAACTTTGAAGCGAAAATTCCACTGCCTTTTACACCATCAATCGACGGTGAATTTATAAAACAACACCCAAGAAACATGCTAGATATCGAGAGGGCAAGATCTAGTGGTTCATCACTCTTTTCTACCATTGACTTTATGTCCGGCGTTAACGAAGAAGAGGGATTACTTATGATTGGTCCGTTTATAGGTGTAATGGACCCAGAGAACTTCAAGCCTAATCGAACAATGTTTGAAAAAGAGTTTCTCTCTGCTGCGATATACACGGAAATGGGTACAAAGCACATTTCTGAACTGCTTAAAGATATCGTTATTCACGAGTACACGGACTGGGGCAATACGGACACCACGGAAAAAGTTAAGGACGCTCTTGTGAAAGTATATTCTGATTTCTTGTTCAACGTTCCCACTTATGAAACTGTAGCCTATCATAGGGCTTTAGCAGAAGACTATAAGAACACATACATGTACATGTTTTCAATACGACCCTCGATATTCTTTTTACCGACACCCACGTGGGCCCGGGGCCCAAACCATGCCGATGAATTAGAGTATCTCTTTTATGCCGAGAGAGGAGGTATAATGTCCCATGTGCTGGGGAAGGAGGGTTACGTTCCTCAAGATTGGGAGATTGAGGTTGCCAAGTACATGATGACAATGTGGAGCAATTTCGCAAAAACTGGGTAATTATATATACTGAGCAAAAAAAGAAACGTCATATACATTGTCCCCAAAATTGTAACTCCAAAACGATACCTTAGAACAATAATGTGCGTTTCTATTGATTGGCACACATCATGCAGCCATTTACACAAAGTGATTTTCTTATTCCATCATTCAAAGTAGACATATCAAACAGTGATTGAAAATGTATCAAACAGCGAAAAACATGCTATGTGATGCAACGCGCATGCGCAACGAAATTATTTTTCATTTTTACAAAATCTACGAATAGTATGCCATTTCATTTTACAGTTTAAAGAAATTAAAGGTCAGAGATTTTATCCTTTTGAAGTTATCTCCCTTGCAATTAAACGTATAGCATTTCTTTATTTCTTAATTGTTAGGGTTTTTTCAATTACAAGTTAAGGATATCATTCGTCTAACTTTAGACGATGCTTCTCTGCCAATTGGTTTAACCAAAGTGATCCATTGCCTACAGTAACTCACTTTACTTTCTCTATGGGGTATTCAATGCATTCAGAGAAAGCATGTCTTAAAACTACTAAAGAGCAATATTCCAAGCCAAGACTTTCAGAGACGTTTGCGTTTGAAGCGATCATTTTAACGTCTTTGTGACAAACCGCGTCTGATAAGTGATTTGAAAAAAAAAACTAGAGAGTTTTGTTTGGTCAATGCAGCAAAGAACATGCAAATGAAAGGCATCTGGAAATTGCCTTTTAAAATTTCGACCCCTCCTATGTTTAAACTTGTCTGGAAGTCCAGTAAAATATTTTACTGACCGTTCCAAGGCGGTACTTCTTTTGTGGATCTTTTATGTTTTTGTTCTGTCTTGTGTTTGCTGTGTTTTGTGCGCGTCTGTTTATATGTGCTTTGTGGTCACCTGCCGGGAAAGGGCTGGCCTCTTGGCTCTCGTTTGTGGTGTCTACTGTGAGTTTGTCACTTTCCCATTGGTATCCTGGGTCGGGTGTGGTGCTTGATTGTATCGATTCCTGATCTTTGCACCCTTTCTTACTTTACTTTTCGAACTTTTTGTTGTGGAATTCATTTTCGATGCTTTCAATACACGTCTTTATTAAGCCGTAAAATAAAAATGGCAACGTTCTGTAAGTGTCTAGAGAAAACATGCATTAAATTCATATGAGATGTTTCTTTTTTTTTTTTTTTTTTTTTGCTTAGTATATATTGAAACTGTGCATGTATTATCGCATATGCACAAAAACCTCCAACAAACCCCCAATGCTGACGTATCCAGCAGTCTAAATTTCAGCCCGCGTCTTCGTCTACATCAACTCTTTGTGTACGCACGAAAGCATTGCTTTTCATTCAAACTTCATAATACTCTTGAGCTTGGACGTAAGAGTCTAAAATTTGTCTTCATCTACATCAATACTTTGTTTGTAAACACAAACAGCGAAGGCTGCACGTCAATGTGATAAGAATAAAAATCTTACGTCCCAGCACTATAAAACCAGAAATGATGTTTATGAAACATTATGCCCCCAGCCATTTGCTTGTCAAGGTTTCATAAGTTTCCAATGCCCAAATTTACAAAGGGCAATAACTTAAAAAAAATAACCATCTTTTTTTTTTAATTTTCACCAGATAATCTACTCATCATCTTTCACCAACTGACCATGCTTGAAGCTGCTAGCTATAATAATTTTTGAGATATCTTGATTACAAGTTTCCAATGCCCAAATTTGAAAAGGGCAATGACTCAAAAAAAGTAAAATAGCTTTCTTATAATTTTGACCAGGTAATCTACGTTTAATACTCTATCAGCTGACAAAGTTTTAAGCTACTAGCTGTAATAGTTTTAGAGATATCTTGACTACATGTTTCCAATGCCAAAATTTGCAAAGGGCAATAACTCAAAAAATAATAAACTTTTTTATTTTCATCAGGTAATCTTCTCATCATCTTCTGTCAACAGACCATGTTTGAAGCTGCTAGCTATGATAATTTTAGAGATATCTTGATGACAAGTTTTCAATGACCAAATTTGCAAAGGGCAATAACTCGAAAAAATAAAATAACTTTTTTTAATTTTCACCAGGTTATCTACTCATTATCTTCTATCAGCTGACAAAGTTTGAAGCCACTTTCTGTAATAGTTTTTGAGATATCTTGACTACAAGTTTTCAATGCCATAATAGCTTTTTTTTTTAAATTTTGACCAGGTAATCTACGCATTATCCTCTATCAGCTGACAAAGATTTAAGCTACTAGCTGTAATAGTTTTAGAGATATCTTGACTACAAGTTTTAAATGCCAAAATTTGCAAAGGGCAAAAACTAAAAGAAATATACTTTTTTTAAATTTTGATCAGGAAATCTACTCATCATCGTCTGTCAACTGACCATGTTTGAAGCTGCTAGCTATTATAATTTTCGAGATATCTTGATGACAAGTTTTCAATGACCAAATTTGCAAAGGGCAGTAACCCGAAAAAATAAAATAACTTTTTTTTAAAATTTTCATCAGTTTATCTACTCATTATCTTCTATCAGCTGACAAAGTTTGAAGCCACTTGCTGTAATATTTTTGAGATATCTTGACTACAAGTTTTTAATGCCAATATTTGCAAAGGGCAATAACTTGAAAAAATAAATTAAATTTTTTTAAATTTTTACCAGGCTATCTACTCAATATCTTCAATCAGCTGACCAAGTTTGAAGCTACTTGCTGTAATAGTTTTTGAGAAATCTTGATTTGAAAAATTTACAAATGGCAATAACCCAAAAAAATATCTAACTTTTTTTAAAAATTTCACCAGATTATCTACTCAGTATCCTCTATTACCTGACCAAGTTTGCAGCTCATAGCTGTTATAATTTTCGAGATATCTTGATTACAAAATATCATTATGGCCAACAATTTGCAAAGGACAATAAATAAAAAAAAAATATAAATAACTTTTTTTTACTTTTTCACCAGATTATCTACTCATTATCCTCTAATACCTGACCAAGTTTGCAGCTCATAGCTGTTATAGTTTTCGAGATATCTTGATTGCAAAATATTATTATGGTCAAAAATTTGCAAAGGACAATAACTAAAAAAAAAAAATAACTTTTTTTTTATTTTCACCAGATTATCTCCTCATTATCCTCTATTACCTAACCAAGTTTGAAGATCATAGCTATTATAGTTTTTGAGATATCTTGATTACAAAATATCATTTTGACCCTCTAGGAGGGGCATAACTCCACAAAGGGAGACGATACAGACTTAAAAACATGTCAATTATCTTTTGATAAGGAATCCATATATGAAATTTCAAAACTGTATCTTAATTAATTTTGAACGGACGCACGGAAAAGCCAAAAGCAATATGCCCCTTCAACTTTTCCAAAGTTGGGACATAAATACCCTTGAGCTTGAACTGTCGATGGCACAGGCTGACTTGATCAGCACCTTTTTGTTATTCATTCTAAACTAAACGTGATAAACGCAACCTTTAAATACTTTTGTAATCGCTGTAGAGGAGCAAGCTGAAATGGGTCAAGCCTAGTCGCAAACCCCCGTAAAACAGATTTTCTCGTATTTAGGCCATTATCACACAAGTCAAACATGACAAGAAATAAAGCCACTTTAGCCAAATATACTGAACAAAAAATGTTTGATTTGATTTAACAAGTACTAAGAAAGGATTAATGTGAATGCTCATGGACACAATGCAGTAACACTTAAACCAACAATTGTTTGATTTGATTCTTTACGTCCCATCAACAATCTTTCAGTTATATAGGGACGGGTCTTCCTGGTTTGAACCAGTACTAAGCTAGGATAAATGTGTCTTGCTCAAGGACCACAACGCAGTGACGCCGGTGAGGCTCAACCCCGCGGCCTCTCGGTCTCGAGTCAAGCACTCTACCACTGCGCTCCATTGAACCCGCAATGGATGTTGACATCATTGTGACGTAATATGGCCACTTCATAACACATTATCTTTTTTTTTCAGGAACCCTAACAAACCACAAACTGTCCACATGTTCTGGCCAACATTTACAAATCAGAGACAAGAATATCTAGAAATATCAAGGGAAATGAATTCGGACTCTGTCAAGAATTATCCTTTTGCTAGAGAATACAACTTATGGAGTAAGATCATTCCTGCAGCTTATAAAGCCCTTAAAGATGTTAGGTAATGCAAAAGCCTTCAGCACACGAGTTCAGCCCATTCGGGCAGTGACATGTGATTTCCAACAATGTGGCATTTTGACATGAATAGACTGACGAGCCTGTGCAGCCTCCTTTAATCTTAGAAATCCATATGTTCTTTCAGTAGCTTAAGTAATAGAATATTCAAGCGACTAGCAAAGGCTCTAATCAGACTGCACGTATTCGCTGGCTGATCTGAGGCTTTGCTGGTCGCACTTACCACATTGGTGGAAATCTCATGTTGCGGCTCATTAAGCGTCTTTTATACATTACATGTACATGGGTTACTAGTCAAAATTAGTGTAGGGATGGTGAAAAATATAGGAATACGTGACTGTTGCAGGCAGAAGAAACGGTAATATTATCCAAAAAATGCTTCGTTACACTTTTAGAAT
The DNA here is from genome assembly GCA_964019695.1 of Loripinus fragilis. NCBI lineage: Eukaryota > Metazoa > Mollusca > Bivalvia > Lucinida > Lucinidae > Loripinus > Loripinus fragilis. The sequence continues at coordinate 47,383,613 of OZ026524.1, forward strand.
TCTTACAACCCTTTCAAAACCAAAGGAATTTCCCACAGAGTTTGATACAGTTAAGTCAGGGTGGTACTTTGTTATCCCCCAACAAAGTCGGAGGGATATAGTTTTGGCGTCGTCCGTGCGTCCATTCCGTCCGTCCGTCCGGAACAATATCTCACTACCAATTGGTCAGATTTGTTTCATTCTTGGTACAAATGATAAGTACCATGGACTCTCAAACATCCAATAAGTTTGGTCAAAATCAACCCCTTAACACTTGAGTTATTGCCCTTGTTTTAGTATAGGCAAAACCTTTATTAGCTTTTTTGTGTGATGATCTTCACATTTCATCAAAGCTATTATATTTAACAACTTCTCACTATTAGACCATGATTGCCAAGTGCCTGTAGATAAGCATGGCAGTGTCAAAGTTTTACCCCACCCCCTTTGACCCCACCTAAGGGTCAAATATTTAAATTCGGCAATAACTAAGGCAATTGTTAATATTTTTTGCTGAAATTTTGCATACAGGCAGAGCAGCAATAGATATGAAACATATCAAACGCGATTTTAGTTTGAAGGCCTTGGTCCGAGCCTGTTGGGTGGACTTAGGGGGTGGGGCCGAACAAAATTAAACTTTTTCAGAATATGGTCATGTTGCATATCAAATTAAAGCTGACGACGCTGGCAGCAACATGGTAGCAAATATTTTGCCCACAGACACACCCTCGACCCAGGGGGTGGGGTCAAAAGGTCAAACTATATCTTTTTCTGAAAGTAGTCATGTTGCATATCAAATTAAAGCTGACAACGCTGGCAGCAACATGGTAGCAAATATTTTGCCCACAGATACACCCTCGATCCAGGGGGTAGGGTCAAAAGGTCAAACTATATCTTTTTCTGAAAGTAGTCATGTAGCATATCAAACTAAAGGGAATTGAGTACAGAGCACATTGAAAGCAAATATGCTGTCATTACACACACCAACGACCCCCTGGGGTGGGGTCAAAAGGTCATTTTCTTTTCTAAAAGTGGGCATGTTGCATATCAAATGAAAGTGGAAGAAGTGTAGACCTACATGCAAGGTAACAGTTTGAATTTACACACACCCTTGACCTCTGGGGTTGGGTTTAAAGGTCAGATATTGAAATTGTGCAGATGTAAGTATATTTTTTATTAAACTAAGCACTCAAGCACACTTGACAGGTGTTTGTTATGATCTGAATGATACTGAAGGTGAACTAAGACTTAGATAAATGGGATTAATGTTTATTGATTTACATGTTTCTCTCAAATAACCCTTCGTCGGGGGATATAAATTCTTCGAATTTGTCTTGTTTAAATTGTGGGGTCACGGGTTATAATTTTCAAAAAATATTGTTTACTCTTCTCTGAAGATAAATTTTGTCTTAGCAAACAGTGCAGATCCTGATGGAATCCGGCATTATTTTCATCTTGGTCTTCATTGTTTGCCAAAGTACACGTCTATTAGAGGTTTCTGGTCCTCAAATGGAGGTCATCGTGCAATACAAGTATTATTCATCAGTAAGGCCATATTTGTCATCTTCCTTTCCCACAAATGCTAAAATGAGCCGAGCATGGCTAAAAGAACAACTTTGCATGTCTGCCCGACAAAGACTCAGATCAGCCTGTGCATTCACTTGGTCTGATCAGAGCCTTCCCTGTCGGTATGAAGAATCATTGGAATTCTGACTAGCCATAGAGTGCCTAGCAAAGGCTCTTCTTGATCCGAGTCTTTGCTGGGCGCATTATACTGATTGGTACCTTTTGCTGTGCACCAATACATTAATAGCACACTATGCAGGCCTTTAGTTATTAAACCCATTTAAGCCGAATGGGATTTCCCACTATTATCAAAGGGTTGTTGGGTGGTATTTTTTATTTTTATTCAAACTTTAAAATAAATTTCTGTAAGCAAACAGTGGAGAACCTGATCAGACGCCGCATTTTGAGGCGTCTGATCTGGTTTTGCACTGTTTGCCAATGTCCCATAAAAAGGATGCTAGGATTATATGGGTTATGAGTGTGTAACAAAATATTATTTTTCTTATTTCTCAATCAAAACATTTGTGGGTACTCAAAAGAAACGTCCCAATAAGACGGTTCTTTTGAGCACCCAAAACGTATGTTAAAAAAGATGGGTTAGAAAATATTTACTATTTCACACTAAACCCGCGCTCCTATACTTGAAGTTGGGTTAAAGAGAAAAAAACAACAACAAATATTGGTTTATTTCTATTAATGGTGAATGACAGCTTAAAGAAAACATTTCTTAAAGTAAACAAAATACAGTGCATTCAAAATAACATAAATCCAGACAGTTTAAAGTACCTGTCTATTTCAAAATATACTATAGTACTCAAATTTTGATACGAATCTGTTAAAATTAATGGAAATTAGAAATATCTTTAAAACTAGCAATTAAAAAACTAGCATTCAGAATATTGTCAAGTTTTGAATGTCACAATCGTGGAAACCCAAATCACTTCTTTTGCAAAAATTGGATTTTTTTTTTTTTTGTCAAAAACAGTACCAAAAATCATTTTTCTGTCAGCATATGAAGGTTTAGATTTTGGTTTATCAGATGGGTAACGTCATTTTTATTCATAAACAGACTAAAGTATGGTGCTGTTATGAAGAAAGTCCATTTTTCAATTTCTGCTTTACCATTAACTCTAAAAATGTCTAATTTTGAGGGTAAGCATACATTTCCTTCAATTGTCAAAATTCCACTTAAAAACACACTTTTCAAAACTGTGAAATTTGTTCTAGATGCTTGAATGAAGACATGAAGCCACGGATGACATCAAATTTCTCTAATAAATATAGTATATTATAGTATTGACTCTTATCAAATATTGAGTAGTATACTTACAAAATGACCTAAAGACTTCTTGTTGGATAATCTCAGAATCCATAGTCTATGCATTTTGAGAATTTTTTCTTTCAAAACCCATATTTTTTTTCCGGGTTGTCACTAGAACCACATATAAATCGTTTTTAGGCCAGAAGTCAAACTCAATGTAACCGTAGACTGGCACAACACACGATGTGAGCCAGCCAAAAAACACAGAGCAGCCTCAGTATAAACTTAGTCAGACCAGGCACCATTTATAAAACTTTTTTCATGCTCAACTCAACTGAGCACGAAATTTCAACCTCTCATAAAAAACTGAAATACCAACAAATAAAGAAGTTACTGGCTTTAAGGCTCTTAGATGTTGTATTTATCATGCTAATAAATGTTAAAATGCCAACCATTGTAGGCATTTTAAATTTTATGAGCAGGATAAATTTCGAGCTCAGCCGAGTTGAGTACGAAAAAATCATATAACATAGGCGCCTGCCTGCACATGTTCTGTACACTCATTAGGTAGCTTGTGCTCATGTGGAGCAAAAATTGATACGATCAATTTTGGTGGGTACCCTGTCTGGGTGAAAATGTCAGTTTGTAACTTTTGTCTGAATTCTATCTAACCCTTTGTATAATAATGGCTTCATCCTTCTGGTTTGATACAATAAACTTGGGATAGTCTATTGTACATATCTAGGGGTGTCAGGTTATAATTTTAACAAAATATTGTTTTTGTCTGAAGATCTTAATGACCTTGACAAACAGTGTAGATCCTGATAAAATGCCGCATTATGCGGCATTTCATCTGGATATTCACTTGTTTTGTTTGATTTGATTCTTTATGTCCATCAACAATCTTTATGTTTAAGGGACCGGTCTTCTTGGGTTGAACCAGTACTAAGCTAGGATGTATGTGTCTTGCTCAAGAACCACAACGCAGTGACGCCAGTGAGACTCGAACCCGCGTCCCCTCGGTCTTGCGTCACTCTACGGCACTCTTATGCGGCATTTCATCTGGGTCTTCACTGTTTGCAGGAGTGAAAGTTCAAAATTTCAAAAGTCCTGAACTTTCGAATTTCAAATCTTTAAACTTGCTGTATGCCTACAAAGTGTTAACAATTTCAAATTTAAACGGTCAATTGCCCAAAGATGAACTGAAAATAAATCAGAAGCTATTAAATTTCTGCCTAATTCAGCATTGAGTACAAGTACCTGTTTAGGAGTATACAAAGGGTTTACAGTAAAATATTGTCTGGTTAAGAAAATGAAAAGGCACACATTCATCCAGGGGAGAATACTTAAGTTCCCCCCCCCCCCACCCCTTGTCAGTTTCTGCTCTTAACAGGGATCTATGCAGCAGTTTTTTTTTGTTTTTTTTTGTTTTTTTTTGTTAAATTAGGCTGATACATTGTAACAACAATCAGATGAGACACAACCTATACATAGAAGCAGATGACAATTTAATATACCAAAATTACCCAACATATTAAGGTGTCTGCAACCCAAGCACTTGAATGGAATGAAAAATATGAACAAATTCTCAGATGCATATAGCAATTCACCAAAACTGTCAAGAGATGTCTGCGTATCTAAAAGCTTGAAATAAAAGGTGAAAAAGCTAAACATATTCTCACAGATGTATGGAAAAATATATCGATCACCCAAATTATCAAGGTGTCTGTTTATCAGTAAGCATCAATCAAATGACAATCCTCACAGATACACAGGATGATTCAATTCTTTACATCCCAGTCAACATTTCAGTCATGTGGGGACAGGTCTTCCTGGGTCCATCCAGTACTAAGCAGAGATCAATAAGTCTTACTCCAGGACACAACACAGTGTCCCGGTGAGGCTTGAACTCGCAACCCTTAGATCTCGAGTCAAGCACTCTTCCACTACGCTCCCACACACAGGATGATCTCCCACTTTTATTTGCCTTTAACCTGCACATAAAACCAAAAACTTGACTCTATACATCCATCGAAAACACCTTTTTTCCTGATCTTACAATCTTAACATGTCAATTTTACAGACTGATGTGATGTGTAAATGCTAGACACAGATTCTCAAACAGTACAAACCCTGATCAGACCACTCCTTCAGGATTGGTCTGATCAGGGTTTATACATGCCTTTACATCCCGAGAGTACTTTAGCTTAACCCTTTACCTCAGAGACACCTTTTTTATCACTTTTGCAAACCCATATGCCTGATCAGGGTCTACTGTTTTTTTATGGAAATATGATAAGATATGATCCTAGACCTGACAAGTAATGTACAAACATGAAAGTTTAGCTATATAATTATTCATAGTGGGTGGAGCTTAGCATGTATATTCATGAAACCACATTTCTAAACCAAGGCTCACTGTTGTGGGGCTGTCGCGTTATGACCACAAGTGTTGGCGGTATATAAAACACAATCTTGTGGCGTAGTCTCGATATGGCCATAAGTGTTGACGGTACATACAACACAAAGAAACTCATACAACATTTACATTCTGGATGTGTTTTTCAACTTTTAACAGTTAACTATATACACAGCTATACAGGTCCACTGATAAATTATTCAATCAGCTTAATAACTTCATTGGAGCCAAGTGGCTTAGTTACTGTAAATTCGGAAATTTTCACTAGGACTTGATTTTCGCGAAACTTCGCATATGTATGCGAAGTTTCGAGAAAATAAAACCCTCGCGAAATGGCAAAATCACTCTGTCGTTTATTGATGTAGGTAAATCATGCCTTAGTCGCAAATTTTTCACATCACTAATATGTCTTTTAATGCTATTCGCAAAAATATAATCCTTGCAAAAATTTCTGAATCTACAGTATAGAGTGCTCAAATTGAGATTGAGTGGTCTTTGGTTTGAGCCTCACTGGAAACATGATGTTGTATACTTGACTAATATACTTTATCCTCACAGCTTGGTGCTGGTTGAACCCAGGAAAAATCCGCACATGACTGAAAAAATGTTGAATGGGCTGTTAATCATCCTCTCAAACACAATGATAACTTCAATGATAAATTATTTTTACACTATATACACATGGAAGTTTGTACAGATGAAATGATGGCTTTTACTACAGATATATTTTTTTAAAATACTGTAAATTCGAAAATTTTAGCGCTTTATTTTCGCGAAACTTCGCATCTTTCATGAAAATAAAGCCCTCACGAAATAGCGAGATCATTCTGTCGTTTACTGATGAAGGTAAATCATGGCCTAATTTTTCATGTCGCAAATATGTCTTTTAATGCTATTCGCGAAAATAAAATTCTCGCAAAAATTTCCGAATTTACAGTACATGTCTAGAATTGACCTTTCAAATTACAAAGACATAATTGAACATTTGAACTGTTATAGTTTCCGAGAAATTAAGCTTGATTTTTGAAATACTAGCTAATATACACGGGTGGTAAACCAAGGAACTACCACGAAATTGTGTTAACGTAATTTTGTTCCCAAGCCACATCTGGGACACGTCGTGGTAGTTTCCAGGCCGAAAATTGGATAAAGAAAGGTTGGTGTCACTTTCATTTGTGTTTTATTTTACAACTAAGAACGAACAATGGTAAAATCCGACAATGTGGTTCCGTGTAAATATGTCTCAGCGTCCCCTCTAGCCCAAAATTTTGTTTGAAAAGTTATTTTCTGTCTTTTGGTACGTGTTTCCCCACTGAGCATCGAATCAACTTTCCCCAAAGTTCGAAGGATTTTAGCCCATATCTGTCAAATTAAATGGAATTTGATATCATTTGACGATGGAAATGATAAAAAGACCCTGAATAAACATTCCTACACAGAAAACAAATTTTAGCATTTACTTGTAAACGATTAATGTCCCGTTCGTCCTGTGTGGTAGTTTCCAGCTCATCGTGGTAGTTAAAATGCTATCGTAGTAGTTTCCAAGACTTTGTAGGAATTTAGTAGTAGTTCTCATCAGCAGATGCTCACTATTCAGGGGGCTAGAGGGGACGCTGAGACATATCTATGATTGAAAATGCAGTCTTACAACTGGTATGCTGCAGGCTAACAAGATAAAAATTGGGGAGGAGACCAGTACACAAAAATAATCACTCTATTTCGCAAAACTTTGACCACCCTGATCTCTGACTTATTAACTCTTTGCATGCTGGGTGGGTAATTTTTCACACTTTTTTTTTGTCATCTATGGACTCTTTTTTTTTCAAAATATTCGTTCGAGAACCCTATCAGAGTGTCAAACAGTTTGGATCCAGATCAGGTCCGAGATTTTGTCGGTCCTGATCTGGGTCCAAACTGTTGCGCAAAGGTTATCAGCAGATGACACAGGCAGATTTACAGATCAAGACTGAATTCTTACCAATGTACCAAAACATCAATGCCTTTGTCCATCAAGGCAAACCCTGCTCAAAATGAGTTAAGACTTTGTAGACCAATGAATTCTTCCATCTGGTTTGATACAATGAGCAGGCATTGTTTTATCTTGGGAAATAGTGCAGACTCTGATGAGATGCTACATCAGGCAGCATTTCATTTTGGTCTTCACTGTTTAGGGATTCTGGTTCAAGGTTCATACAGGCAAGTTTGTGTAAAACTCAAAGACTTTCCTACTGTTTTCAATGACTGAAAAGTTATGAAAAATACTGATCTACACGTTAAAATTCTTTTTGAAACGCTAGACTGCATTACTAAAGATATAAATTTTATAAAATTAGTATGAAATTGTGGTGCCTTTATTTGGTGCAGCATATGCTGCACCAAATAAAGGCGACACAATTTATACTGGATACATCTCCAAAAACACTGTTGAATCCTCCTGTAAATGGTGAAATTAAAGGACTTTTCAAGGCCTTTGAGTATTTTTCAAGTACTTTTCAAGGCAAATTTTATTTTCAAGGACTTTTCCTGTATATTCAAGTACTTTTCAAGCCTGTGGGAACCCTGTGGTCTACAAAGGATTGTTTGATTTGATTCTTTACGTCCCAATCAACAATTTTTCAGTTATGTTGAGATGGGTCTTCCTGGGTTGAACCAGTACTAAGCAGGGATAAATGTGTCTTGCTCAAGGACACCACACAGTGACGCCGGTGAGGCTCCTCAATCTCGAGTCAAGCACTCTACAACTGAGCCACTGCGCTCCCTAATACAAAGGTTAAACAATGTGTGAATTGTGAAAGACAAAACTAAGCTCAGGTTCAAAAATATGGAAAATATTATTATTTTTTTTTATTTATTCTATTTCAAATAACACATAGAAATTAGTTTTTTTTTTTTTAAAAAGTACAAGACATACAAAACCACACTTAACCCATGTCCTGCTGAATACCAAGATATCCTCTGAGAAAAGTGTGTTAATCCAGACCATCTAGTTTCTGATGAAGCCATCTGATCAAGATTTACAATGTTTTCCTTTCAGCTAGTGCACCATGTCACTCAGTCATACTAATCATTCAATCAAACTGCAGGGGTTTTTGGCTCATTTTGGAGAATATTCCCAATTCAAGGAACAAAAAAAAATATCACCATTTTGTAACAATCTAACTGCTCTGTGCCACAGCAAATTGTATTTTTGCTTTCCATTGCAAATCCAAGTTTTTGATTATTTGGTTATATGGATTTTTTCCCAATTTTGTATAAAGCAATGCGAAAATTTCCAATTCTAGGGGTCGGGTCATGTTCATAAAATGGGGAGAAAAAACCCTGAACTGGCAACAAATCTCATTGAAGTTCACCAGATTAAATAACTCAGCAGGGCAGTGGGTTAAAATGCCCAAACTTGCAAAGTGCCAGCACTATAAACTACATATACACAAAAGCATGCTTTTCAAGCAAACTTCAAGAACATTTTTCACAGATATAATTTACACTATTTGTTGTATTACTCCATGTTAACATTTGTCAGGGTACTCATTGGAACAGTCTCACTGACATGGGTGAAAGTTCAAAATTTCCAAAATCCTTAACTTTCAGAACTCTGATCTTAAAACTTGCAATATGCCCACTAAATATTCACAATTTGAAGCTTGAATAGTCAATTGTCTTAAGACAGGCTGAATATAAATCAGAGAACCTATAATAATCTGCTGATTTCAGCATTTTGAGGCTGACTTTCTATGGAAAGTCGGCCTCAAAATCCTGAATTCAGGAATGGTCCTGAAAACTTTCACCCATGCACTGAGATGCTTCGGAGTACCCAAAATTGTTTCTCAGGAGCTATTAGAAAAATAAACCAAGCAATCTCAACAGGCGTTTGAACTAAGACTACATAAAAAAAATATGTACATCATTTCAATCATCACCTAACAATGTCTTAAATCACATTCATTTACATCTTATGACTTCTGTTTACCTAAGTGTCTGAACCAAGTCACTCTGAGGGGAAAATCAGGTGCAAACTAGCCCACTTTCAGAGCTACATAAGGTTATTGGTAGCAAGTGTCACCTTGCAATAGTCTCTTGACGGCTCTTTTGAGCACCACATTGTTCCAACTGATGGATTAGAAAATACCCTCATTTTTACACTAAAAATATTTGCTGTATCAGTTACTACTACACTTAGTAGATATGTCTTTTGATGCCAGTGTTTTTTTCCATATGTCTGCCAGTTTCCACAATTATCACAGGCTTAGAAAAGCTTTCTTTTTTCAGAGTACAATTGTAAATGTTTTCTCACCCATCGTTTTTAATGAAGGTTTTAGGTGCACATTGACAGTTCTTTTGTGTACCCATGAGAAATAAGAAAATTACTTTTTTGTTTGCACTCTTAACTAAAAGCCTACTTATTGCGCTTTGCTTATAGAACACACCTGTTTCAAAAATCTATCTATATATCACTGTCATGATAGGTGAAACTGTAACACGATTTATAAAAGTTGTTGCACATAGCTTGTTGACATATATTTATGGGCCTTTATGCGAGAAAACCTGTCTTCGGGGGTTTGCGAACAACAAAGGCCTAGACCAGCCTGCGCATCCGCGCAGTCTGGTCAGCGCCTTTATTATTCGCTTAATGTAAAGTATCATATCTAGACTTGCTACAAGTGAAGTTTCAATTTTCTAGCTAGTCTCTGTAGCTGAGCAGGCAAGTTTGAATCTCACATTTTCAGAAACACCGAAGACAGGTTTTCTCGCTTCGTGGCCCATATTTCCTATAGCCAAGTCTACTCCATATCACTATCATCAGCAGCACTATATGCTGGGCTAGTAGGGGAATATTTAGGAGTTGTCGGGGTGTATGAGGGAGAGGACGGGGAGTAGTTAGGGCTGGTGGGACTGTATGTTGGACTAGTCGGGGAGTACTGTGGGCTGGAGGGAGAGTAGGAAGGACTGGCTGGGGAGTACTGAGGACTAGAGGGGGAGTAGGTTGGGGAGGCAGGGCTATATTGTGGGGAGCTTGGACTGTACTGTGGGGAACTAGGGCTGTACTGAGGAGAGCTGGGGCTGTATCTGTGAGACGAGCTGTTGTCACTGAGAGCACTTGGTGTTCCAGGGCTGTACTGGGGAGAAGTAGGGCTGTAAGTGGGACTGGCTGGGGAGTATTTAGGACTGCTTGGGGAGTAAGAGGGGCTAGTTGGTGAATATGAAGGACTTGTTGGACTGTATTTGGGGCTGCTTGGGGAGTAGGACGGGGAAGTGGGAGAGTAAGAGGGAGATGTTGGGCTATATTTAGGACTTGTTGGGGAGTAGCTTGGACTACTTGGGCTGTAGTTGGGGCTTGATGGGCTGTAACTTGGACTTGATGGACTGTAACTCGGACTAGAGGGGGAATAATTTGGTGAGCTGGGTGAATAGCTGGGGCTAGTTGGAGAGTAGCTTGGGCTTGTAGGGGAGTAACTTGGGCTAGTTGGGGAGTAGGATGGACTTGTTGGACTGTAGCTGGGGCTGGTTGGGGAATAGCTAGGAGAAGTAGGGCTATAGCTTGGACTAGTTGGGCTGTAACTTGGGCTGGTTGGCGAGTAGGAGGGGCTTGTAGGACTGTATGAGGGGCTGGTAGGACTGTATGAAGGCGACGTTGGAGAATAGCTAGGTGAGGTTGGACTGTAACTGGGGCTTGTAGGACTGTAGCTTGGACTTGTTGGCGAGTAGGACGGGGAAGTTGGGGAATACGAGGGAGATGTAGGACTATAGGAGGGGCTAGTTGGAGAGTAACTGGGGGAGGTTGGGCTGTAGTTTGGAGATGTTGGACTATAGCCAGGGCTTGTTGGGGAGTAGGAGGGGCTAGTGGGAGAGTAGCCTGGGCTCTGGGGAGTTCCTCCACCACCACCACCACCGGAGCCAGAGGAAAGTGCAGGAGAGCTGGGTACATAAGACGGTGAAGCAGGAGAGTAACTGGGGGACATGGCACCTCGGGGACTGGGGATGTAAGGGCTGGATGGTGACCCAGGTGATCCCGGCTGGGGTGACCAAGCTGGACTGTAACCAGGGCTGTATCCACTCTCACTAGCAGCTGATGGAGAGAATCCTGCCGCTCCTGGTGTCATACCACTACCAATACCAGGTGACCAGGCACTAGCGTAACCAGGGGTGGCGCCTTGTTGCCAAGGTGTCATCTGTGGTGACATGCCTGCAGCTGGACTGCTTCCACCACCAAAGAACATACCAGTACCCACTGAAAGAGAAAATATATATACAGGGTTCAAAAAGGCAAGTTTGAGTAAAATTCAAGGACTTTTCAAGGACTTCTCAAAGACTTTCCTACTGTTTTCAAGAACTTAAGAAAACTTAAGAAAAATACTGATTTACACGTTAAAATTCTACTTCTGAAATGCTAGAGTCCATTACTAAAGATATTACCTTAGTTTAAGATAATTAGTAAAAAAAATGTGGTGCCTTTATTTGGTGCACCATATGCAGGTCTCCAAAACACTGTTGAATCCTTCTGTAAATGGTAAAATTCAAGGACTTTTCAAGGCCTTTGACTAATTTTCAAGTACTTTTCAAGGCAAATTTTATTTTCAAGGACTTTCCAAGACAGTCCTGTATATTCAAGTACTTTTCAAGCCTGTATAAACCCTGTATTAAGCTGTTGGGTCACAATATTGGTGTACAGGCGGCAACTTTAATATTCATTTTTGGGCGTGGTTTGGTTATTTCAACTGCTCAAGAAGGGAAATCGGGTAATATTAATAATTTAGTAAAGGGGGCAAAATATTTGCTACCATGTTGCTGCATTCTTGATACTCTTTAATTTGATATGCAACATGACCATCCCTCAAACATTTCCTTTATGAAATTCCCTGACTTTTCCCTAACCAAAAGCCTTTTTTCCCTGACCATTGTACCTCTGAAACCCCTTAATGCCATTTGCTACGCTCGCGTTTTATACTGACATCAATCAAACTAAATCCTTAAGAAGTATCAGCTTTACATAAAAATATGTGATTAAAACAAAGACAAATAGCAGGCAGCAATCATGTAGGAAAACATTACATAACTTTGTGTTGCTTACAATTATTGTTAATATATTGAGTTACATGTGTAAGTTTCTGCTCATTAAACTTGAAAGCAATTTCCAACCTAGTAGTGATTATCCCTAAGCAATTAGAAAGTTAATAAATTAGTGAAGTAGCTCTGGACGTAAAGGCTGCAAAGTCCTTTCAGTCTTCAGGGAACCTAATAAGTCACACTGAAAGTCGAAATTTCAAACAAAAGGCCCAATGAGTCTATACCGCTTAAACAAGCTGTTGGTCTCATGATTTCAGAAATTTTTTCCGCTTTTTTTAATATGAGTCTATGGAAGCAAATGACCCCCATATTATGGCCAATTTGGACCCCAGTTGGCATAATTTATGTGGGGGATCACTTAAAACATTGCTATATACTAAATAAATAAGCTGTGGCAGGGATTTTTTTCGGGTGTCTCAGGGGCCGTTATAAGGCCCCTGTCCCAATGGCAAATGCCTACATTTTTTCCCAATTTGAACAAAAAAATTCCCAATCAGAAGGTCATTTTTATGTAAATCAATAAAGTTTACAAATTGCCTTCATTTTCAATGGACTTTTAATCAAAATAAAGCATATGATCAGAAAAAGAGTGATTCAATGCAGTTAAAGCGTCCCTGTTTAAGAAAATACTATAAAAATGAATGAAGAAAATTTCCCAATTTCTGTTAAAATGCCGAAAATTTCCCAAAGCAAAAGGCCCTATGGCCCCTTCCCAAAAAGGTTGAAAAATCCCTGTGTGGGTTTCATGGTTTTGGAGTAGATTATTTAAGTTTTTTTCCAATTATAAGTCTATGGGAGCTTTATGTTGCCCATGGCAACCAGAGTTTCAATCCAATCAGCCCAAAAACCTAATGCAGCCTTTCCCCTACCTTTTGTGCTTTTAACTGCTTTACATTAAATTTGATCACAATTGGCCTACTGACTTTAGAAATATACTTTGAAAATGTGAAGATAGACCATCAACATTCTCATTATCATACTTCACTTGAGCCTTTGGCTCATGTGAGCTAAAAAATGTGACCAAAAAGTAGGTCTTAGATTAAAATAACCAGCAAAGAGAAATATATATTAGAATAACTGGATTGGATATTATATTCACCCTTAAAGCTATTAAAGTCATCATTTCATATTTGTTTGTTCTATTTTTGAGGGGTTTGAACCAAGTATGATTTTAAAATTCCCTGACTTTTCCCGGACTTTTGAAGATTTTCTATTTTCCCTGACCATTTTATAGAATTCCCTGACTTTTCCCTGACCTTAAAAAAACAAACAAATTTCCCTGACCAGTGGGCAGCTTGCCTATGCTTGATAGGAAAACACTTAAAATAATCATTTTTGTGAGTTAAACATTTTCATGTTTACCTCACTATAATTGGAATTTTCAATACTTGGAAATAAAATCTGTAGTCCGTAGGACTTCGAATTAACAAGATTCGACTGTAATCGTTAAAACCCTTGATCCTACATTGAAATCAGGGTTCCCACAGAAATTCAAAAACACAATTCCATGATTTTTCTATGATATTCCATGACCAACAATGTAATTTCCATGACTATTTAATGCACAGCCTCCAACCTCCCCTTTTAGCAGCATCTTCACCACGCTGAGCAAAAATGCTAAATGCAGGAAAAAAAGCATGCTTGTAGACCATGCTTGCATTTTGAAATGATTAAAACCACCAGTAGCCAGAAAACTAGCTGTCGACGTGTACAACAGCTAGTTTACTGGCTACTGGTGGTTTTGTCAACTTATTTCACAAAATTCCATGATTTTTCCATGATTATTCAGGATTTTTAAAATTCCATGATTTTTCCATGCATGGAATTTATTTTAGTGATTTTCCAGGTTTTCCAGAGCTTGTGGGAACCCTGTGAAATGGTCTAAAAACTCTGTGAACGACTACTCACCTCCTCCCATCATCCCTGGACCAGTCGGTATCTCCATACCATATTTACATTTCTCAGCATCTAGCAACAAGTCAAAGCAGCCTGTACCAATCCTGGCTAATTGTCCTAACATGATGGCCTCAGACACACCCTTCATTGGGTCAACCTCGGCATGAGCGGCCGCTTCCATCAAAATATCCACCTGGAATACATATCAAACCATCAATGGAGGGGCATTTGTTCTTGGGAATCATCATGGCATCACTTACCATATTCAGACAAGTTAGCCCTTTATCATGTGGGCCTTGATAATACAATGCAGTCTCTATTTTGGTTTGAGTCTTTACGTCCCAGTCAACAATTTTTCAGTGATGACAGTACATATGTCTTCCTGGGTAGATGAAACATCGCTTAATAACTCATAATGCATTGATAAGCAGTCTGCGCTGTTGGTCTATTCCTTACTGGCAGGCAATTTATATTAAAATTTTAGAACATTTTCTGAGGTCTGTTTAGTATAAAAATCCCCAAAACATTTCTGTGTCCCAGTCAACAATTTTTCAGTTGTGTATGGATGATTTCTTGTCTTCCTGGGTTGAACCAGTACTAAGCAGAAAATAAAGTGTCTTGTTGATTACCACAACACGGTGACTCTGTGTTGTGAGAGGAAAACTTTTCTATGAGAAAAACTTACCGTTTCTTCAAAAGAACATCTTGCCAAAGCTCCAGTTTCCTGCCTGTTGATACCGTGACGTGTGATGGCCATCAAGTGACCTTTAGCTGTCATCACGTCACACAACAAGGCCAAGTGACGGTAGTTGACGTAGGAACCATCAAAAGAGATCACATGGTTCATCTCTTTCTCTATGGACTTTCTAACAGCTTCAATACCGAGGGTCTGAAAAAAATAAAAAGAACAAACCAAGGTTATTTTGATTATCTAAGCCCCAGTGAACAATTTTTCAGTTAAGTCCGGACAGGTCTTCCTGGGTTGAACCAGTACTAAGCAACGAATAATGTGTCATACTCAATGACACAACGCAGTGAAGTCTTTGAAGCTTGAAACTGCAACCCTTTGTTCTCTGAATCCCAATATTATTACATGCCCCTTGATAAGAGTGTGTAACCAAAAATGTATCACAGGCTAAGATAAAAAAAAAATTTCAATGTAAAACTGTAAATATTTTCTTACACATAATTTTCAGCATGTTTGTTGTGCCCAAAAGAACCATCTCATTGAGACAATTCTTTTGAGTACCTCCAACATATGTTTTGGTTGAGAAATATAAAAAACATTTTTCTATATGCACACTTGCACACTTTTAACTAAAGGCCGGATGTATATTTTTATTTCCAAACCAAAACATGTGTAGGGTACTCAAAAGAACCACTGAGGCTATGATAAAACTGATGGATAAACAAAATATTCACCATTTTACACTCAAAATTTGGCTTATTGAGGACTTTAATTATTACACTAAGTTAGGAAGTTTGCTGATAATCTTAAACTATACTCCTCAAAATAATTAAAGGACCAAGATTTTAGAATGCGAGTATAATTAGCTCAAACATCTAATTTCTGTAAAAACTTAGCACAAAACTTTCTATTCTTTATGCCCATAAGTCAGGAATCATTATTACTGATTTCCATGCCTAATTCTGCCATAACTGTGTCTCAAATGCACATACCCTCAAAAGCACACTTTCAAAAGGCAGTGGGTATGGTAAAGAAATTCTTCTGTGGTCAATCGAGTAGAATGAAAGTGACATTAAATTAAATTTTGTTTTAAACAGTTCAGCTTACATGCAAAAAAAAATCTTTAAACAGTTTCAATATACTGGGAAGCAAGCATTTTTATCTCTGACAATGGAGTTTTGACATTGTTTTGTTTTCTGAAAATAATGTGTGTACTCGGCCACTAAGAATCAAATTTTCAATCGTCATTCTTTGCCTTAGAGTGTTAGAAAAATGTCCCGGCGAATTGTTTAAAGATTGTCACAGACAAACGCCAAAACCAGTTGTCTGAACCCATAGACTAGCCATTACGCCACAGCCAAAAGGGGCAATTTTCTCTCACAGGAAGAGGTGGATGGTATCGACGGGATTAAATCACCATACAATCATGTGAAAACAGAGATTTCAGCATCTAAAAGCATTTTTCATTCATTTCATGCAGTTCTGTGGTCCATGGATTATACACAAAAAAATGACATTCCAATGCATTTAGGTCAAGTTTCAAAATGACAAAAAAATCCTTGTTAGTAACATTTTCTACCATTTTCTTTTTGCCGTTTCACTTGGCAATTGGGCGCCTAAGATGTCCGAAAAATTTGGGCTAAATCGTAAAAATGGTTTTCAAAATACGTTCTACACAAAATGCATCAATGTTATAATTGAAACCATTGGTCCTTCAATTATTTTGAGGAGTATATGATCAGGCCTTTAGTTATAATAGAGTGCATACCAAAACATTGTTCTTTTTTCTCAGCCAAAGCTAATGTTGTGGGTACTCAAGAGAACAGTCTCAAAGAGACAGTTCTTTTGAGCACCAAAAACATATTGTTAAAATTTATGGATAAGAAAACATTTACAATTTTACGTCCAAAAAATGTGTTTATAAATCTAAACCTGTGTATGATGTATATAAAGCAGTGCTATTTGTCTAGTGCTGTGTTGTGTCTAGGTCAAGATTTCTGGGGGACACAGGTGTTTCTCTACCTGAATTTCAGAAGGACATTTACGATTTCTGGGAGACACACCAAAACTTTCAAAATTTTACCTGTTAGTGTAAAATTGAATAGTTATCCGGAAATTTTTGTTCATTTTTAGGGTCTGCACTGTTTGCAAGGATAAAACATATGATCAAGACACAGGAATTTTCCTAGGCCAAAATCTTCCCAAAATGATGTATTATATTTCAAAAGTCTTTGCTCTACATTTTGGTGAAAAATTCATGAAAATCGGATAAAAAATAAGAAAGTTACAGATGTTTACATTCACATTATGATGCAAATCTTCAAGAGTAAATATAAAAGTCAATGCAACATGTTACAGGTTTACACTGATAACTTGTTATGGAATAAAATCAATTTAAAATAGAGGTCAGTTCTTTTTTTTTACCAAGTCCAATTTTCCCAATTTTGATGGTTTGGTCGCTATTTTCCCAGATTCAACAGGCCCCTGGCCCCGACTTCAGAAACAGAGATGCCAACCTTAATGGGGCTTAGTATTCTGGAATATGAAAGGCATTTTTTAGGAATCTGGGGAGATTTTCCGGAATGCCACATATTTCGCCATAAAAGTACAAAATTCACTCACACGAGTTTCCTACAAGACAAGCTTCCTCTTCCTCCCTCCCAAATGCATGGCTGAGAGCTATACTTCAACTTCATGCATAATATTTTCTGGCCTTCAATTGGCTTTAGTAAGGGCCAACGATTTGTTTACTCTGATAAATTTCGGCATCCACACAACCTTTTTGGCCAAGAAAGCCATTTTGTTATGTATCACAGGCGGGTTTCTCGGACTCGCAACTTTTTACCCGCTAAAGTAACATCTTTCCAATAAATTAGGCATAAACCAGTCTGTATTTTATTCTACTACCGGTGATCTGGTATAACAGGTGTAGAGATTGGAGTAATCCCCGTTATTTTATCTGGTACCATTTTAAAATTGTTATTTGCCGTAATTCTGAGGTTCGAAATCGTAATGCAGAAATCGGCCTTGAAAATCAGTATGACTTTGCAAAAATCAGAACGGTTGGCATCTCTGCAGAAAGGTAGGGATATCCCTGAGACTGAAATGCATTAATATTAAAGAAATTCTACCTGTGACCCATTAAAATACAAAATGGACGGACAATTCCATATTTATTCTATCAACATGTTTGGTTCCAATCCCTTGAATGAAAAGGGTTAAGAAGTCTACTTACAGCGAAGACTTCGACAATATCATTGGTTGTTGTCCTGACAGGGTCTACATCTCTCTCACTGAGAACTTTATTGAGGGCCGTTCCGTCAGTTTCCAGAATCCACTCGGCCACGGCCTTGAATTCGCCCTCCTCTGTGATGAAGATTCTCTTCTTGTCGTCTGTGTGGGGCAGATGCATATACACCTAGAAAGTGAAACATTTAATTCTTTATCCTCCAGAATAAAATTCAAATACTACACCTACAGTAAAACATGTCTTAAGCAAACACTCAAAAAGACAAAAAATTGGTTTTCAAGGGCAATTATACCTTAATGCAGGTCAAAAGTATTGCAGAATGCTCCAAGAGAGCATTCTGCAATACTTTGATCTTCATTAAGCTACCATTTGTCGTTAAGACTTTGTTTTGTCTATTTTTGAGCAGCCTGTAAAGACAGGTTTTTACTGTATTTTGTTGGCTTTTTGTTTAGTTTGATTTTTTATGTGACAAATTACCTCACAGTCAACAATTTTTCCGTCATGTCGGGATGGGTCTTCTTTCGTTCAACCATTGCTAAGCAGGGGATATAGTGTCTTGCTCAATGACACATTTCAAGTATATTACATAAGCGTGTAATGCTAATCAGTCTCTCCCTGGTGGCCATCTTGTTGTGTGGATATGCACAGGGTTCATACAGGCAAGTTCATGTAAAATTCAAGGACTTTTCAAGGACTTCTAAAAGACTTTCCTACCATTTTCAAGGACTGAAAACTTTTGAAAAATAATGATTTACATGTTAAAATTCTACTTCTGAAATGCTTGAATCCATTAATAAAGATATTAGTTTTAAAAAATCAGTGTAAGATTATGGTGCCTTTATTTGGTGCAGCATATGCTGCACCAAATAAAGGCACCACAATTTTATACTGATTTAGGCCTCAAAAAACAGTGCTGAATCCTTTTGGAAATGGTAACTTTCAAGGACTTTTCAAGGCCTTTGAGTGTTTTTCAAGTACTTTTCAAGGCACATTTTATTTTCAAGGGTTTCAAGACAGCCCTGTATATTCAAGTTCTTTTTTCAAGCCTGTGGAACCCTGATGCAGCCAACTGCCAAATTTTGCTATTCTTCTAGAGTCGTCTGCTGATAATAGTTAGGAACAAGCTTCAAATTGTTTGACACTGGTGGTATTGCTCAATTTTTTTTTTGAAAATTTTGAAAAAAAATATCAGCAGACGGCAAAAAGTTTTTGTTTGATTTTTTGTTTGATTTGATTCTTTACGTCCCATCAACAATCTTTCAGTTATACAGGGACGGGTCTTCCTGGGTTGAACCAGTACTAAGCTAGGATTAAAAAAAAAGTACACAAAATTACCTAGCATTAGACATGAGTTAATTACCTTAGCAATAGCTTCAATGCCTTGTAGAGACATATCAGAGAGAAGATTGGCTTCAATACATCTCAGCAATACGTCATCTTCCATCTTGTCGGCTGGCTCAACATCCTACATGAAAACAAGGTGTTATCAATCAATAACTGGTAGACACCACTATCAAGCTTAACTAATGTGTAAATCCTTTACTCCATAGGCTATTTTTAGACCATGATATCATTTTCTTATTTTAGACAACATTGAAAAAAGTTCAACAAAAATTTAAGTTACGTTTTGAATACCTTTGAAAATATTATGGAAAATGGAGCATTTACTCCAAAAGAGCAAATGCTCCATTTTCCATAATATTTTCAAATAAATGATATTTCAAAGGCATCAAAATGCGCTATTAAGGAGTCAAGGATTAAAAGCATTCTCCTTGAATTTTCAAGGACTAATCATTTATGAAAAATAAATAAACTGACTGAATCTTTTTAGGAAACATTTAACTGACTGAATCTTTTTAGAAGGAAAAAAACATTTAGGGATAATTTGCTAATGAATTTTCCTACCATATACAATTGGCGACCTGAATTAATACTGCAAAGAAACTAGTGGAAATTTAAAAGGCAGAATGCATTTTCAAAAGACCAATTAAGCAATAGTAACCTAAACTGAGGGCACTATCAAGGTTTATGGACTGCCCGAGCCGGATTGATATGGCCTGAGGACAGTCCATAAACCTTGATAGTGCCCTCAGCTTAGGTTTCTATTGCTTTTAGAGCATTGAACAACTATCACATAAACTGAAAATTTATTAACAAATAACAATAATGAAAAGATTAATGAACTGTTAAATGATTTTAATAATTCCACAGATCACCGTCGTGTCCTTTAGAATAAAGGTGTGAAAACTGCAAAATTCACTCGCAATTTGACAGTAAAAATCGTAAAAGATGCATAATTCATAAACAGTGTAGACCCACATTAGACTGCATCTATCTGGAGGTGTCTGATTTTGGTAGGCACTGTTTGTCCAAACATATTGGTCCAAATAATAAGGATATTACAGTAAATCTGCTATATGTCCGTGTTTCTTTAACACAAGGACTTAATGCCGACGAAAAACACATATCTTTAAAGTAAGTTACATTCATGATTAATCGTCATTTTCCGTAACACTTTTTCTGTCATCTCCGTAGCGGGCACTATAACATGGTATGGACCAGTCTATATAACATGATAGTGTCCGCTCATGCATCTATCACAGAATAATGACCTCCACATGATGCCTTTCTAGCCAATGAAAAAGCGTGTTACATTTGTGATATGCACTGATGTCAAATAGTATATTTTCACTTTCATAGTATTAGCACAGGCCCTTTAAATTGGACATTTGGTATACAGAGCAGGCCAATATCAGACGCAGAATATGACCTCCCACCAGGACCATCATTGTTTACTTATACAGTATTATATTAGAGACTTGGAGTTTGAAAAAACCCGAAAAGTATCACTCAATAACCAAAATACCCGTTTAGGGGTTTCCAGAATATCTTCATCTGACAGTCCAGGGTTCCCACAGAAATTCAAAAAAACACAATTCCATCATTTTTCAATGATTTCCCATGATCAACAATGTAATTTCCATGACTCATTTATAAATATTCACGGCCTCCAACCTCCCCTTTTAGTGCAATCTTCACCATACAGAGCATAAATGCCGAATGGAGCAACTGTTACACTAATGTATCTAAATAAGCATGCTTGTAGACCATGCATGCATATTGAACTAATTATAAAAAAAAACAATCAGTAGCCAGAGAACTAGCTGTCAGCCACAGGTAGTTTTCTGGCTACTGTTGGTTTCATCAAATTATTTCACAAAATTCCATGATTTTTCCATGATTATCCAGTTTTTTTCCCTCCGAATTCCACAATTTTTCCATGCATTGAACTTTTTTCTCATGATTTTCCAGGTTTCCATGATTTTTGGAGCTCATGGGAACCCTGTAACACTTACATCCTGTCCAAGTTTAGCTTCCTCCGAGTTCATAATTCTCAATCTTAGCACCAACTTCTCTGCATTGTCGTCATTAAAGATACAGTTCAAATCATCACCAAAGCCTGCCAACAGAAAAAGGAATGTTTCAGCATTTTGAAATATAGTCCACTATGTAATATACTTAACTTCTCGGCTTTGTCATCATTATAAACACAGTCCAAAACATCACCAAACCCTAGTCAAAGAATAAAGAAATTGAGGCCAAAAATTAACAAATACATGTTGGTTGGTTTTGTTGCTTTACGTCCCAAGTCAACAGCTATGGTCATTGCGGGACGGTCAGTTTACCTAACCACACATTTTTCCTGGGCAGGCTTGAACAAGCGGTTAACCAGTAATTTGTGTACATACTTTCGCTTGTAACTGACAACAACCCTTCTTGAATGAAACAGCGGAAGGGAGGAGAATGACCATAGAAATTATTTCATGATCAATCTCCACGAAAGTATGGGACCGGGCCAAGATCGAACTCGCGACCCCTGGATCTGCAAACAAGTACATGTATAACCTTTAAACCTCCCCCCCAAAAAAAACAACATGAAGTGTTTTTTTTTGTTTGTTTGACTTGATTCTTTACATCCCATCAACAATCTTT
This sequence comes from Loripinus fragilis, assembly GCA_964019695.1. Lineage (NCBI taxonomy): Eukaryota > Metazoa > Mollusca > Bivalvia > Lucinida > Lucinidae > Loripinus > Loripinus fragilis. The sequence goes on from OZ026524.1 coordinate 47,405,724, forward strand.
CAGTTACATAGAGATGGGTCTTCCTGATTTGAACCAGTACTAAGCTAGGATTAATGTGTCTTGCTCAAGGACACAACGCAGTGACGCCGGTGAGGCTCAAACCCACGGCCCCTCGGTCTCGAGTTAAGCACTCTCACCATTGAGCCACTGCGCTCCAAAAAAATAATATGATGGCAAACAAGCTCATATGCAAGTTCTATGCTCATGAGAATGTAGCACAATGTCTCCTTGGTTTATTTCAAATTATTTGTGCTATACTATCAAAAATTTTACAATCTCAGTTAAGTCTTTCAGGAATTCATTCAAGAGTTTTAGACCCCACACTTGCAGAAGTTATCAGATGACACAGGAAGGTAAATATTTGTAAATATTTAAAGTGTTGTCAGGAAAAAATTAGAGTGTTTGACAGTAAATTCATGATTGATCATGTCAAAGTTAACATCATTCAACACTTCATTATCTTGCCGTATTGTTTATCTCAATGTCAAAATGAGGAAACTAGCATGTAAATATTTGTAAATATTTAAAGTGTTGTCAGGAAAAAATTAGAGTGTTTGACAGTAAGATCATGGTTGATCATGTCAAAGTTAACATCACTCAACACTTCATTATCTTTAAATTTGCTGTATGTTTACGCAGCGAAAAAAATTCAAGTTTGATTAGATCAAATTTTTTAACAATACACAGAAGCTATCATAATCTGCCTAATTCAGAATTATGAGGCGGACTTTCAGGCCTGGAAATCCTGGATTCAGGAATAATCCTGAAAACATCCACCAGGGGACAAAAATTCCACTCGTTCGCTCATAATTACAAGTGAAATCTAGAAAAAACAAGTAATTCTTCCCAAAGCACTCGTCCTATAGGACGAGTGCTTTGGGAAAAATTACTCAAGAGTAGGGGGATGAAAAAAGTCAATAAGCAATGCTTATTAGATACCCCCCGCACAGTAAGAGTCAGTGAAAAAACTTGGCAAGTTATAGTTCGAACAAGAAGACCTTAGTTTTGATAAGAAGATTTCAGTAGAATCTTTGAAAAAAAAAATATAAACTTCTTCATGCATTTGTTCAATGTGTCTACATTGTATCTGCAAAGTATCAAATTGCTCCATCAAAAGCTGTAGTAGGAGTTGATAGGCCCATAAAGGCACTATCCATGCATATACAAAAGCCATATAAGGGAATAATTGTCTAAGTTCAACAAAAATTATAAACTCCTTCATGCATATGTTCATTGTGTCTACATTGTATTGACAAAGTATCAAATTGTTCCATCAAAAGCTGTGGTAGGAGTTGATCGGCACATGAAGGCACTATCAATGCATATACAAAAGCCTAATATGGGAAAAATTGTCTAAGTTCTCACAGCTGTCATTTCATTAAAAATTATTTTTTGTGAACCAAACTCCTTCATGCATATGTTCAATGTGTTCAAATTGTATAGGCAAAGACTCAAATTGTTCCATCAAAAGCTGTGGTAGGAGTTGATCGGCCCATGAAGGCACCATCTATGCATATTCAAAAGCCTTATTAGGGAAAAATTGTCTAAGTTCTCACAGCTGTCATTTTGTCAAAAAATATTTTTTCTAAACCAAACTCCTTCATGCATATGTTAAATGTGTCTACATTGTATAGGCAAAGTATCAAATTGCTCCATAAAAAGCTGTGGTAGGAGTTGATCGGCCCATAAAGGCACCGTCTATGCATATACAAACACCTTATAAGGGAAAAATTGTCTAAGTTCTCACAGCTGTCATTTTGTCAAAAATTATTTTTTCCGAACTAAATTCCTTCATGCATATGTTCAATGTGTCTACATTGTACAGGAAAAGTATCAAATTGTTCCATCAAAAGCTGTGGTAGGAGTTGATTGGCCCGTGTATGGCCTATAATAGCATAAGCATAAAGCACTATATTAAAAGCCATTTAGAACTACAAAGGGAAATAACTCTAATAGAATTGGCCCCTAGCCCTTACTTGTTTGTCTAAAGTATTTGTCTTGCATATATGAACATGTTTGCAAGGTTTGATGAAAATCAGTGTATGGCCTATAATAGCATAAGCATAAAGCACTATATTAAAAGCCATTTAGAACTACAAAGGGAAATAACTCTACCAGAATTGGCCCCTAGCCCTTACTTTTTTGTCTAAAGTATTTGTCTTGCATATATGAACATGTTTGCAAGGTTTGATGAAAATCCAGCAATGACTCTTTGAGTTATTAAGGAAACAAAGCGTTACGGACGGACGGACGGGCAACGTGAAAACAGTATACCCCCTACAAACAAAGTTTGCGGGGGGTATAAAAACCTGAGGGTGAAACTAGTATTTTCTGAGTATTGACTGTTGTCATTATATGGGATGCAGTTCTGAAACTGACTGGATAAATATCATTTTAGCAGTGATATAAGTCATATTACTCCCTTATGTTCTCTATTGCATACTCATTTAAAGGACAAAAGCATGTGTTTGAAGGACAAGTGAAAATTGTAAGTCACTCATCCTGCAGGACAAGTGCAATATTTAAATATTTTTGTCCCCTGTCCACCCATGCTTACCTGCTGTAATCTTTTCCGAGATCTGTTCCATAGTCAACTTCTTATCTGTCATTCTCTTTCTGTCTAACTCTATTCTTAACAACCATGCGGAGATCTTGGAGACGTCAAAATCAGGCATCTCATAGTAAACATTCACCCATTCCTGGTCTTCCGAGATCACTGTGTTCTGTGGGTCAGGGTCATAGTAAATGGCTGTGTTGGCAGTCACCTTCCTCAGAGTAGTGTGTTCAAGACGACATAGCACATCCTATGTAAACATATGAATAATGATTTACACAGTTCATTTGGAAACATTAAGGGGATAACTGTATTCAAAATTTTCATTTGGGGAGGTATATCGTCGGACATACGGTCGGAAATTTAGTTTTAAGGCAACGCGTAGGCGTATATCCGACGATATACCTCCCCAAATGAAAATTTTGAATATGGTTATCCCCATTCTAATGCACTATTTACATTTTCCCTTCAAAAAGACAGGTCCAGCGAGCCAGCTGCATAAAACCGCTTGCCAGCTGCATATATTCACTTGTCAACCAATGAAAAGCAACGTTACGTAATGACGTCGGGTTTCCGACAGTATATCGCAGGATATACAGTCGCAAATCTATGACGTTATCCAATCAGACGTCGCATTGCATTTGCAAGTGCATTAGAATAATTAGCATACAAATTTTCATTTGGAATATATTGGCAAAGGAACTTCTTAAAAAGGCTTTCACAGTTACTTCCAGAACAGATAATACACTATTGGCATAAAGTCATCTTGGGGCCCTATCCACAACCTACCTTTAAAATACGCTTTTGTTTGTTTGGTTTGATGCTTTACATCCCAGTCAACAGCTATGGTCATGTCAGGACGGTCAGCTCACCTAACCAAACCTTTTTCATCAAAAGCTCAGAGAACAGGGTTCATATAGGCAAGTATGAGTAAAATTCAGGGACTTTTCAAGTACTTCTAAAAGCCTCTCCAACAGTTTTCAAGGACTTAAAGTTAATGAAAATACTGATCTACAATGTAAGTGTTCAAAGTCTACTTCAGCAATGCTTGATTGAGATAGTGGAGACATTAGTACTGGAAAATTAAATAAAACGGATGTGCCTATATTTGGTGCAGCATATGCTGCACCAAATAAAGGCACAACAATTTTTCTCTATCAACAGTGCTAAGTCCTATAGAAAATAGTGAAATTCAAGGACATTTCAAGGCTTTTGAGTGGTTTTTCTAGTACAGTCAAAACTCTTTATAACGTCACTCGTTATAACAGAATATTCAATATCCGACATAAAATTGCTGGAAGCGGATCTGTTTCCATTAAAATTCCCTCTTTATAACAGAATCTTCACTTAACAACACCGACAGTAACTTCTGGGAACAGATATACAAGTTTTATTGAAAATAAAATCATTATAACAGAATTGTTACCATGTCTGACAATTTTGTGATCAGAACAAGGTCTTTTTGCATGGATAGAATTCTGTCTCACTTGATAAGTGGGAAGCTTTGTACATTTTGATGCAATATGAAATTGAACTGATGTATACATTTAAAATAATAGCATTTTTTAAATTCATTTGTACAATATTTTTTACCAAATGATTATTACGTTGAAATCTGGTAATGGTCAGAATTTCTTTATAACAGCAAATTCACTTTAACGTAAAAAATAGCTTGGAACAAACTATGTCGTTATAAAGAGGGTTGACTGTACTTTTTAAGGCAGATTTAATTTGCAAGTACTTTTCAAGAAAGCCCTCTAAATTTAAGTACTTTTCAAGCCTGTGCTAACCCTGGAGAAGCTTGTGCATCTTCTGATTCTTCATTGATGGTGCATGCTTAGCATGGAAGTTGATTAAAGCTCAGACCAATTATTACCTCTAGCCCCACTAGATAGCTATGCATGAAGTAGTGACTTTACTCATGTGTGATAATTTAGTTGCACAGATGCTTAACTGAATAGTGCTAACATTGGCATGTGCCTTCAGAGAAAAAAATTAGAGTGTTTAACATATCCTCTACACAGCACATTTCAGTGATTTTATTTCATCATAAGGCTTTGCCTATGTTAGGTTAATTGTTTTTTATATCATTTGATCCAGGTATCAGTTATAGCTCTTCATCAGCTGTTAAGCCTCCAAATATCATTGAGGTTTACACATAACTCAATTGTAAGTGTCAATAGTGCTTACATTGGCATGTGCCGTCAGCGAAAAAAATTAGAGTGTTTAACATTTAAGAGTGTTTAACGTATCCTCTACACAGAACATTTCAGTGATGTTATTTCATCATAAGGCCTCGCCAATATTTAGTTAGTTAATGTTTGTGTACACCATTTGGTTAAGCTATCAGATTCATCACTTAGTAAGAAGCAGAGAATGGTGTTTTGTTATCATTTTTCCCGATCAAAATGTACATTCAAATTGTGGGTACTGCAATGCCCGATCACCCCATGGATGAACTGAAATGGGAAGAAGCAAATGTCCTACAATTTCGAACACTAGTTGCCAGGCAAAAATGCCTAGACAAACAGTGCAGACCTGATCAGACTGCTGATCAGGGTCTTCCACGTTTACTATTCTGACAAGCATTTGCGTATTCCAGCCCTGATAACCAAGATATTTTGTCAGAATATGAAAAGTGTTAAACAATTTTTGACCAATTATCAATTTGGTACTTGGGTGCAAAAATTTAGGAAAAAAAAGTTGGAAAAGCAAAAAAAAAAAAAAAAAATGCAGGAAAAACTGCAAAAAAGCAGGGCTTCTGGAATTAAATGCAGGCTTCCAAGTGTCCTTCAACCAACTAGAGGACCTGAAGGTCCTGAAGCGCTCACCTGATCTCCTTAATAATGTTAAAATAGGTCAAGGTCAACTTAGGCTTATAATTCAAACATATTTTGTATTACCATATATGGGCAATGGCCATTTTGATCAAGTGACCCAAAATAATATCATATTTACAGTTTTATCCACTGAATACTTCATATGAAATTTGAGTTCAAACAGCCCAGTGAATTCTTAGAAAAAGATGCTTGGATATGTATAAGGCAGTCCAATATGAGTGGCCTCGGATGTAAGAAAAATGAACATTTCAAGATTTTTCCAATATAAATGCATTAGGAATCAAATTTGGCCTTGCGGTAATAAAGATCAAGGTCAACCCAGATTCATCATTTGTGCAAACCTGGTAGAGCCCACATCCCCAATGCTATATACCAAGTCCCAAGGCCATTGGACTTTTGGTTCAAGAGGAGAAGATATTTAAAAGGTTTTCACCTTATATGGGCAAGGCCGCCATCTTGGTGATGTGACCATTTACATTTGGTTCAAATTTACTCCACTCAACTTAAGGAGTCTCCAAATGAAATTTGAGTTCAATTGGCCAAGTGGTTTCTGAGAAAACTGTGTTTAAATATATTGATGGGCCTCCAATATGAGTGACCTTGGCTGAAAGGTCAAAGGTAAACATTGACCTTTGGAATTGCCTCTTAACATATCAAGTGAGAACAATGACTTTGGCTTCAACAGTATTAAAAAGATCAACTTTTCAAAAAAAATCAAATTTAAATGGATTAGGAAGCAAATTTGACCTTCATGTTAAGTAGGTCAAGGTCAACCTTGGATCATCATATGAACAAACTTGGTAGGCCCCACATTCCAAATGTTACATACCAAGTCCCAAGGTTATCAGCCTTCTGGTTCTGGAGAAAAAGACTTTTAAAGGGTTTTTACCATATATGGGCATGTCGGCCATTTTGGTCATGTGACCAAACCAATTTGCATAAAAATCTTGGCTTACTTATTGTGGAATTAAATGCAGGCTTCCAAGTGTCCTTCAACCAACTAGAGGACCTGAAGGTCCTGAAGCGCTCACCTGATCTCCTTAATAATGTTAAAATAGGTCAAGGTCAACTTAGGCTTATAATTCAAACATATTTTGTATTACCATATATGGGCAATGGCCATTTTGATCAAGTGACCCAAAATAATATCATATTTACAGTTTTATCCACTGAATACTTCATATGAAATTTGAGTTCAAACAGCCCAGTGAATTCTTAGAAAAAGATGCTTGGATATGTATAAGGCAGTCCAATATGAGTGGCCTCGGATGTAAGAAAAATGAACATTTCAAGATTTTTCCAATATAAATGCATTAGGAATCAAATTTGGCCTTGCGGTAATAAAGATCAAGGTCAACCCAGATTCATCATTTGTGCAAACCTGGTAGAGCCCACATCCCCAATGCTATATACCAAGTCCCAAGGCCATTGGACTTTTGGTTCAAGAGGAGAAGATATTTAAAAGGTTTTCACCTTATATGGGCAAGGCCGCCATCTTGGTGATGTGACCATTTACATTTGGTTCAAATTTACTCCACTCAACTTAAGGAGTCTCCAAATGAAATTTGAGTTCAATTGGCCAAGTGGTTTCTGAGAAAACTGTGTTTAAATATATTGATGGGCCTCCAATATGAGTGACCTTGGCTGAAAGGTCAAAGGTAAACATTGACCTTTGGAATTGCCTCTTAACATATCAAGTGAGAACAATGACTTTGGCTTCAACAGTATTAAAAAGATCAACTTTTCAAAAAAAATCAAATTTAAATGGATTAGGAAGCAAATTTGACCTTCATGTTAAGTAGGTCAAGGTCAACCTTGGATCATCATATGAACAAACTTGGTAGGCCCCACATTCCAAATGTTACATACCAAGTCCCAAGGTTATCAGCCTTCTGGTTCTGGAGAAAAAGACTTTTAAAGGGTTTTTACCATATATGGGCATGTCGGCCATTTTGGTCATGTGACCAAACCAATTTGCATAAAAATCTTGGCTTACTTATTGTAAGAAGTCTTCATATGAAATTTGAGTTCAATTGGGCCAATGGTTACAGAGAAAACTTTGTTTTAATATATTGATGGGACTCCAATATGAGCGCCTTTGCTGAAAGGTCAAAGGTCAACCTTGACCTTTGTAACTTATTTATAGCCATTGTCTCATTAGAAAAAACATATAAAATGAGACTAATGACTTTGGCTTCAATAGTTTTCAAAAAATCAACTTTTCAAAAATTTCCCCATTAAAATGCATAAGGAAGCAAATTTGACCTTGACGTTAAGTAGGTCAAGGTCAATCCAGGATCATTATTTGAACAAACTTGGTAGGCCCCACATTCCCGATGCTACATACCAAGTCCCAAGGTCACCGGCCTTCTGGTTCTGGAGGAGAAGATTTTTAAAGGTTTTTTTTTCCATATATGGGCATGGCGGCCATCTTGGTCTTGTGACCAGGACCATTTAGACAAACTTTTGTTCCCCCATCCTAAAGAGTCTCCATATGAAATTTGAGTTCAAATGGCCCAGTGGTTTCAGAGGAGAAGATGTTTGAAAATGTTGACGGACGGACGGACGGACGACGGACGCCAGAGTCATTGGTATACTAATAGCTCACCTCGGAGCCTTCGGCTCAGGTGAGCTAAAAATTGGGGAAAAAGTAGGGATAAAAATTTGGAAAAAAGTAGTGAAAAAGTAGGGAGTATCGATGTAAAAAGGAGGGATAGTAGGGCTTTTCCAAGTTCAAAATTCATCACAATGAGCTGTTAGAAATAAGAAATTTCACACTTAATAAGCAGGATAATAGCTGAGACAATAATCCAAGCTAAAATAGAGATGTTTTTGTTTTGAAATTAAGATTTTTTTGGTGTGCCTCTTGAAAAAAATATTGTTTAATTTATAAAATCCGAGCCAGCGAAGCGAGTGAGAAAAAATTCTTGAGTTTTACACGTAAATGACATTTTAGGGTAAACAAGTAGGGATAGTAGGGCATTTATAAGACAAGTAGGGAGAAGTAGGAGCAAAGCGAAAGAGTAGGGAAAAGTAGGACCCTTGAAAGCCTGTAAATGCAGCTAAAACCAAAGTAAACATTGTGAATTTTCTAAAATGTTGAACAGTAGTTGCCTGCCACAAAAGCCTAGACAAACATGGCAGACACACTGAAGAGGCAGTCTGATCAGTTTCTGCCCTGCTTGCTTTTCTAAAAAAAAATAGTTTTGTGAGGTCCAGCCCTGAAAACCAACATTTGAGAACATAGAGGGAAACGTTAAAATATTTAGAGCATTTACTGTACACTTATAGGCTTATATTTTCCTTATAAGGACACTTGTTCGTAAGTCATACATACCTTGGCCTTTTCTGCATCTCTGGAGCTCTGCCCTGTCAAGAACACAGTCAATGAGGGAGTCTTGGGTTTCTTTGAGATGTTAATAATCTCCTTCAGCCTGGGTACACCAAGTGTGACGTTCTTGGCTGAGACACCGGCATAGTGAAAGGTGTTCAGTGTCATCTGTGTGGCGGGTTCACCGAGGGACTGGGCTGCCAGAGCTCCCACCATCTCGCCTGGATGTACCTGCAAAAGTCTCAATATATCAATAGAGCTCTTATTTAGATTTACATTGGTTTAGATAAACAAAATTTTAAATATCATCATCATGTGCCACATCTGTAGCCTTTGATCAATGATCACACTGTTGGCAACAACTAAATGCATAAGACCTTTAAACCCAGTCCAAGACCTGGGAGAGGGCAGGGATAGCGGTGCTATAGTACCTTGTTTTCTTACGCATCAGTTTTAACATATATGTTTTGGGTGCTCAAAAGGACCGTCTCAATGAGACGGTTCTTTTGAGTACCCACAACATTTGTTTTGGGTGAGAAATAAGAAAATATTTTGGTACACACTCACTAAAGGCCGGGATTAACCCTTTCAAATTTCTCCACAACTGTCGAAGTAACTACAGGAGATCTGCACTTAAGATTTCAAATCTACAGCACTTGAAGGTTAATAAATCTATCCTGAACTACTGTGAATCCAGGTTTTAAGTGACCCCCGTTTTTCTTTTATTTAACAGCTTTAATCCTTACTAATACGATCAACCCTTAGCATGTGGATGTAAATGCACACCGCATAACTAAAACTTATTTTTGGTGCCAACCCTTATATAAAGTTATCTTAAACTAAGCCCTGAATACACTGTAAATCAGAATAACTTTTTCCATTAGATATATACCCATTTTCGCCTCTATATAAGCTTAATGCACAAATTTTACACCACTGATCGGTATAAGAAATAGTTTATTTTTATATCGATAAGGTACTCTTGGGGACTAATTCAAAGTGGAGGAACAAAAACACTCTAAAATTCCATCTAATCCCAGCCTATAAAAGATCATATATAATTAAGAAATATATATAGTTACGCGGTCTATATCTAAATTCATTTCTGTAATTTCTTTTTCAATTAAAATCACCAATAAGGAATAATCAGTAAAAAACGGGGGTCACGTTTAACCTGGAATCACAGTACTATTGAAAGATATGTACAGAATTTTTTTCACTATCGGTTATTCACAATAAAGTCCTAAACAAAAGGTCTCCACTACGAATTACTTTTTCATTTCTCCGCAAAAAAAAAAGGTTGTGGGTGCTCAGTGGAAGCATCTCAAGCAGTATCAGTGGGTGAAAGTTCAAAAGCTTGAAAATCCTGAACTTTGGAAATTCAAAACTTGAAACATGCTGTATGCAAACAAAATGATAACAATTTCAAGTTTAAAGTATCGATTATCTTAAGACCTACTGAAAATATATCAGAGAAGCTATTATAATTGGCCTAATTCAGCATTTTGAGGCTAACTTTCCATGGAAAGTCAGCCTCAAAATCCTGAATTCAGGATTTGTTTGATTTGATTCTTTACGTCCCAGTCAACTATCTTTCAGTTAAACAGGGACAGGTCTTCCTGGGTTGAACCAGTACTAAGCTAGGATTAATGTGTTTTGCTCAAGGACACAATGCAGTGAAGCCCGTAGGGCTTGAACCCTCGGCCCTTTGGTCTCGAGTCAAGCACTCTACTACTGAGCCACTGCGCTCCCGCCCGATTTCAGGAATAATCCTGAAAACTTTCACAGATGCGCATTTCATTGGGATGCTTCCAATGTGTACCTTTTTTGTGAGTATTTTCAAATAGCAAATAAAATTGTTTGGGTAGGGCCCTTTTCTATGGGTTAGCTGGGCAAGGAGATAAAAAAAAATAATCTAATTTTGGCTGTACCTGGGAGTGCTGGAACTTTGTCTCAATTTCACCAATCAGCCAATCAAACGACTCGTTAGATAGACGGAATTCTTCAATCACTCTCTTCGAGCAGAATGTGGATCTGATGAGGCACTTCATTAGAAGTGTGGCATTCTCGTTCGCCTGGATACTGAGACGATCTTGCCCCGGCACCACTGTCAACTTTCTGCACAAATCTTTCACATCTGTAAGAAAATATAAGCATGTATACTATAAATTTCAAGCCTTCAGATATGAGTGCATAATAAGGAATTACAATGAAACCTGTGTAAAAAGGCCACTCAAAAATAAACAAAACAAAGTTCGTAATGACAAATGGTAGCTTAATGAAGATCAAAAGTATCGCAGAATGCTACTCTTGCATTCTGCAATGATTTTGACCTGCATTAAGTGATAATTAGTCTTGAAATTTTCAACATTTTTTTTTGTCTTTTTGAGAGTGGCCTTTTTACACAGGTTTTTTACTGTATTTTTTTTCTCCACCAAAATATATGTTATGGGTATTCAATAGAACTCAATGAGACGGTTCTTTTTCACCATCCAAAGCACATGTTTAACATTTTACTCCATAATAACACATTTTGACGCCTCTGAAACATCATGTATTTGAAAATATTATGGAAAATGAAGCATTTGCTCTTTTGGAGCAAATGCTCCATTTTCCATAATATTTTCAAAAGTATTCAAAACTTGATTTAAATTTTTCTAGAATGTTTTCAAATCTAAAAATAGAAAGTGATCTCAGGATCTAAAAATAGTCTATGGAGTAAAGGGTTAACCCAAAGGATAAGAAAATATAAAAAAAAATTCAGCTCAAAAATGTCCCTTATCTGGACCTGTGCAGTTTATTTTCAAACAGGAACATGAAGTCTCTATCAGGTTATCGGCTAAGCGTCAGCATCTCTCCAGTACCTTTAAAAACATTAGCAATTTTCTTGATTAACCATCAGTTTCTAATGGAATTTATCTTGAGCTATATGGTGTTGATATTCAGAGACAATTTATTGGAGCACAGTATTAACAACTGTTTTGGCTTATAGGTGACTTTTCAAAACGGTACCGAGTGGAAAAAATGACTATGAATTACTGTTGCGAACATGCATCCATAAGGATGAAAGTCCAAGATTCCCAATATTCTAAACTTTTGAAATTCAAATTTTAAAACTTGAAGGATGGCTACAAAAATGGATAATTTAAAGTTAAAATGATTAATTGTGTTTAGATAATCTGAAAACTAATCAAGGAAGCTATTATAATCTTCTTAATTCAGCATTTGAGGCCGACTTTCTATGGAAAGTCAGCCTCAAAATCCTGAATTCAGGATTAATCCTGAAAACTTTCACCCATAAACATATAGAAAAACGCAGGTGTTTGCCGTAAAAATGAAGGGTTTGGACTGCCACAGGTATTTTCGCAGCACCTAAAATAAGTTTAAGCCAGCATGTACTTGGAATAATATGGGCACTTACTGATTAGGTAAAGCTAAGTGACTAACTTTCTTAGGCAAGGGGGGTCTGCCCTCATGGCCCCCTTAGTGCGTATTTGAAAATCTATTTTCTTATTTCTCAACCAAAACATACGTTGTGGGTGTCCAAAAGAACGGTCTCAATGGATGAGACGGTTCTTTTGAGCACCCAAAACAAATGTTTAAAACAATAGCTAGGAAACTAATCACATTTTTATGCACAAAAAGTTCGCTTAACTGGTCCTATGGGTACACACCTTCAATAACTTTGAGAGGCTGAAGATCAGTTGTCTTATGTTTGTCAATCTTGAAGATTTTGTGGGCATTCCAGATCATTCGCTGCAAGTTACAGGGGAGAACAATTTTACTGTCACCCGACGGGAAAATCTGTCGTAGCGTGTCACGATCCTCCTTCAATTGCTCCCACTCTTTCTCAACCTCGGACAGGGCGTGGGCATCTGATATCAAGTCACGAATCACATCTTCAGTCAGACATTTTTTCAGCTGCCTATACAAGACAAAAGAATAACAACATGTAGCAACAAGTACTATACTCGTTGATTCATGGTTGAAAGTTCAAAATTTCAAAAATCCTGAACTTTCAAAACTCTGATCTTAAACTTGCAGTTTGCCCACTAAAGATTCACAATTTCAAGTTTAAATGGTCAATTGTCTTCAGACAGACCCAATATAAATCAGGGAACCTATTGTAACTCCCTTATTCAGCATTGGAGGCCGACTTTCTATGGAAAGTCGGCCTCAAAATCCTGAATTCAGGTATAATCCTGAAAACTTTCACCCATGTGGATTTTCATTTCACAAACTTTGGTGCCAATATTATGAAAAATACTTTCATCAGCGAGAAAAAGTTTTTTCAGCTTAAAACATGAATGTATTAAGCAAGCAGATATATAAGTTTTAACTATACAATGTTTCCAGTGACTGCTAAGGTTATAATATATTTTTTTGAAAAAGGCCCTATATTTTTGTAGGAGGGAGGAGGATTTTAATGCAGACAAAGAAGAGAAAATATCCAAATGTAGGTAAATTTCACTTTTCATTACAAATTCCCCACTCCCCTCCATGTGGTTTTAAAATCGACGAACAGTCACTGAATTCTCAGGGATTTTCCTAGGCCTGATTTGGGGCTTAATATCGGCCCTTTCCCAATCAAAAAAATAAGCAAAAATTTCCCAAAATGGTGTATATCATTACCAATTTCTGAGTTCTACATTTTGGCAAAAATGTCATGAAAATCAGAACAAAGTCCGAACAAAAATATCAAAGTTACAGATGCATGAAAATTTGCATAAAAATTTGAATGATCACATTATATACAAATTTTCTTTCTTTCTGAGCCTCTAATTCTTTTGCAATCTGTTGTTTTATAATGCCTGAGGCTTTATTTGCAGATGGTAAATTTTTTGATAAAACCAGTTGTTGTGGCCCTTCAAATTTAATATTGAAACCATATTTAAAACCATTTCTCAATTCTTCTGCACTTGCTCTATCCAGATATTCTTTGAGTTCTTTATCAAATAGGGGCAAGTCCATAGGGGTCAAGAGTTTTTAATGAACCAACATCTTATATCCATGGTCTTTAATCAATCCAATTAGTTCTTTTAGACTGCATCAAGTTTTCCCAACTTTGATGGTCCTTGAATGCTTTTTTCCCCCAAATTCCAAAGGCTCCTGGCCCCGACTTCAGAAAGGTAGGAAAATTCCTGATTCTGTCTGTATTTCAAATATTTTGGAGTAAATTCTGTACCTTTCATTTGCAGCATCAAATTTGAAGTTTTTCTCAAAGGCTCTGTTCGAGGGCTTCAGTGTGGGCATAGACTGGAACTCGACACATGTTGCCTCTAAACCATCTTCACCGTATCTCAACTGAACGAGCTGCTCTACCTGGTTACGTACTGTACCGTCATACTTTACCATCACACTCTCCATAGCTTTGATCAAACGACGCTGAATATAACCTTAAAATGAAACAACGATAGTATTTTTTAAAGATATACTCAATTATTATCCATATTACACTCAGACCGGTCAAAACTCTATTGAACTTTGATCGGTCTGAGTGCAATATGGTTAAAGCCATGATTGATATTGCTACAAAATTGATACAGGTTTTCTGTTGTCAGAAAAAAATTAGAGTTTCTGATAAAAATCATCTTTCTCATACAGCAAATTTCATCATTCAACAGAATACTTCCCTTGAGATCTATAGCTAACAGGGTTCCCACAGAAATTAAAAAACAATTCCATGATTTTTCCAAGGTTTTCCATGATCAACAATGTAATTTTCATGACTATTTAATGCATGGCCTCCAACCTCCACTTTTAGTGCCATCTTCACCAAGCTGAGCATAAATACGGAATGCAGCAACAGTAATGTATTTAAATAAGCATGCTTGTAGACCATGCATTCATTTTAAATTAATTAAAACCTGAAACCATCAGTAGCCAGAAAACTAGCTGTCAAACACACAAAACTTGAAGTCCAGCTCTTTTAGACTGCATCAAGTTTTCCCAACTTTGATGCTCCAAAATGCTTTTCCCCCAAATTCAACAGGCTCCTGGCCCGACTTCAGAAATGTAGGAAATTTTTGGTCCCAGGGATATAATTTGGCCAAACTTGGTAGAGGTTCACTAGGTGATGCTACATACCAAATATCAAGGCTCTAGGACTTGTGGTTTTTCATGTTTTCCCATATAAATATATTTATTAACCGATGCGATATTTATTCGGATTCTTCAAGTATTGAAGAAAGGTACGATTTATAGAGAGTGTACTTGTGTTCTGTAATTGTATTACAGCAAATACGGTATAAAAGAACTCACTTGTTAGTCACGAAATTCATGGAATTTCCTTATTTTAGCTCATGTTAGGTCAAAAAACTCGTGATTTAGGTGCAATGATTGTTCAGCACGGGTATAAATCATCAGTTATGATTTTGTATGGTCATTCAAGGCTAGACAGACCAAATGAGAAATTCTGTTGGGTTTATGCGCGATTACCCACCCACCCACCCTCATGGTTCGAAAAATGTTTGGTAATGAAGATTTGAAAGTTATATAGCAAAACGTTTGAAGATATTACACAAATTTTTGTCTTTATATGATATTTGATTGGTTATCAGTTTCTTTCAGATAGGCTGTAAAATTGAGAGATTGGTTTTATGGATGAGTTGATGCACAGTCTATGTGTCTTGAACCTTGAGCTACTTCCTAAGCAAGGAACTACATTTGGAATGAAGGATGCTGGCTGGCTGTAAATTTTTTGTATGAAATTTTGTCTTATGAATATAGAGAAAGTGCTCAGGTCTGTGCTTGCCATCACACACGTATATGTTGTTACGTTTTGATATCTTATGCTTTAAGATATACTACAAAGAAGTATAGACGGTTATGATGTACACGAAAAACGCTAAATACTGATGTTGAGGCATATAGGCATGTACATCATAACAGTTGGTAATTCGAGGTAGTGTATCTGGTTTCCAAAAATTAAGAAGTCTAGGTAATAAATAATTTATGTTCGTCTGAATGAAATGGAAGAGAACATAAGCCTATGTAAAACATGTGACCCCCGGACAGGGCCATTTTTGGCCCCAGGGGGATAATTTGAACAAATTTGGTAGAGGTCCACTAGGTTATGCTACATACTAAATATCAAAGCTCTAGGCATTGTGGTCTCAGAGGAGAAGTTTTTTAAAGTTTTAATCTTGAAAATCTATTTTTAGCCTATGTAACCTAGATATGCAATGGACTGAGACTATTTGAACGATTTTTAAAGAGGGCCATATAAGGATCATTCCTACCAAGTTTGGTCAAAATCCAGCCAATAGTTTAGGAGGAGATGTCCTTTGAAGCAATTGTTGACGAAGCATGTCACACAACGGACATCCAACGTTCACAATAGCTCACCATGAGCCAATGGCTGAGGTGAGCTAATAAACATGCAAGAGTTATGGTTCTTGTGCATGACACGTCTTCTTAATGTGCTTTACAAATGAATGAAGCTTCATTGAAATATCTCTAACGGTTATCAAGTTATAGAGTGGACATAATATTGTGACGGACAGCCAGGTCCCAAAGACAGACGCAAGAGGATAAACAATAGGTCTCCCGACCCTTCAAGGGTGGGGGGGGGGGGGGGGGGGAGACATAATTCCATACTAATGAGAAAGTAGTAGAATGTCTGTATCGTTGTTTATTTCAAATCATTTTGTGTTGTACTGTCAAAAAATTTTCAGCCTCAGTTACGTCTTTCAGGAATTCATTCAGGACCCGACACTTGCAAAAGTTATCAGGCGATACAAGCAGGTAAATATCATTATCTTGCCTTATTGTCTATCTCAATGTCAAAATGGCGAAACTAGCAGGTAAATATTTGTAAATATTTAAAGTGTTGTCAGGAAAAAATTAGAGTGTTTGACAGTAAGATCATGGTTGATCATGTCAAAGTTAACATCATTCAACACTTCATTATCTTGCCATATTGTTTATCTCAATGTCAAATAGATACACTTACAGGTAAATATTTAAAGTGTTGTCAGGAAAAAATTAGAGTGTTTGACAGTAAGATCATGGTTGATTATGTCAAAGTTAACATCATTCAACACTTCATTATCTTGCCATATTGTTTATCTCAATGTCAAAATGGTGGTACAAGCAGGATAATATTTGTAAATATTTAAAGTGTTGTCAGGAAAAAATTAGAGTGTTTGACACTAAATTCATGGTTGATTATGTCAAAGTTAACATCATTCAACACTTCATTATCTTGCCACACGATTTTGTGACAGACAGACAGAAGCAAGGGGAAAAACAATATGTCTCTTGACCCTTCCATAGGGGAGACAACAATATGTCTCCCCACTCTTCCAGGAGGGAGACATAAATAAGATAAATTAATTTCAATTAGCTTTCTTATCTGGAGGCCTAGATAATATTCAATAAAGCTATACTGGATTATGAAAGCAAATTGATATCCCTACAAAATTGATACAGGTTTTCTGCTGTCAGAAAAAAAATAGAGTTTCTGATAAAAAATCATCTTTCTCATACAGCAAATTTCATCATTCAACAGAATACTTCCCTTGAGATCTATAGCTAATTCCTAATTTATTGTCATGAAAATGACTTGCATAACAATGGATAGGGAGCAAAGTGGCTCAGTGGTAAAGTGCTTGACTAGGGGTCGCGGGTTGGAGCCTTAACAGTGACTGTCACTGTGTTGTGTTCTTGAGTAAGACACATTTATCCTTGCAAGAATAATCCTAGCCCAAAATAATGATGGGCCCTTAAAATTGGCCAATGGCCCATATCCCATTCAAATACATGCAAATTTCCAAATTTTGATGGGCCATTTGAAATTTTTTCTGGGCCCTTTGCAAAAGTTGATGGGCCCAAGAATCCTTAATATCCACATTAGGGCAAGTTTAAAAAAAATGTGACCAAAGTGTGACATTGGGGTTCAAAAATAAACATTATGTCAGAGCTTTCTTTTTTGTACCATAAGTTTCCTTATATCCTGAATTTTGACAAATTTTAAGTTTTTTGTAAATAGTATTTATGGTTTTCTTTTATCAACCTCTTGTTTAAGATTATTAAGAGATTTTTACCAAAATTTATCTTTTCTATTCAAGGTCATAAAAACATCAAGTAAATGATTAAGTCCTGAAATTTGACCTAATATGATGAAATGGATATTATAAACCATGTTTGGCATCAAAACTGCCGTGTTTTAAACATGTTTGTGAAATCAATGATACTTTTTATAAAATTTGGCAAGGATTTTCCAGCACCTAGAGCTTAAAGTTTTTAAATCTTTGATATCAAAGCCCACATTAAAAGAACACTCAGTGATTTGCAGACCTTAGGATCAATAGAAGAAGAAAACATTAGCCTTTTTGGGTCTGGATGTCTACCATTCTAATGCTGGACATTATAAAAACACTGTGTTATGAAAGAAAATGTTACACTCCTGACATTCATTGCTATTTAATTATTTCAAAGATAAAATATCATTTCTTCTGTTACCAAGCAACTGCTTAAAATGATCTCATATGATTTGGGGGTTTTCATATGACAACCAAATGACATACAGGTGATGGTTACCACAACTAAAGTCATTTTTAATGGTTGGGTCAGAAAATATTTATCAGACAAAGAATTCACCCATTATTCTTCAGCTATTATGAGAAAATAAGGTGACAACAGCATGATTTAAATGCTGTAAAATGTTTTTTATGAACTGCTTTAAAAGACCAAAAATGAACAATAAACTTCAGAAAAAGCAGTCTGAAGTAACACAAGTATAAAACTATCTGAATTGTCACACCCCTGACCGTTACAAGTATGTCGATATAGACAGTCTATATTTCATACATACTATATATTTCTGAAATATCAGGCTCATTTTGGTAACAAACAGTGTGATGGCATACTATTTTTCACAGCATTATATAGTGCTTTTGATGAAAGTTGATAACTTAATTGCTGTTTATCTTGAAATACTCAAGATCACCAGCACTAAAAAGCTTGTCTTGATAGAATATTCATCAAAATGTAGAGCCTCCATACTACTTAGAACATTGTGTACACTTTTAGTTTAAAATATTAAAAAAAAATACTGCTCAAGGATTTTAACAAACAAAAAACAGACTTTGAACTATCAAATGAACAAAATTGAAAGTTGTTACACTCCTGACATGAAAAGACAGAAGTATTTATCTTGATCCATGAACTTTTCTCATCACATTACATGACAGTCAGTCTCATATGATGCTATTTTCTATTTTGTCATCTCAACTAGATTAGTTTTTACCTATTCCCTATATATTTCTTAACTCTTTCTGAAGCGGATTCTTGGTTCCTTGGTCTTGAGCCGAGAAAATCCCCTACCCCTTAAGTTTTCTCATTGATTTCCTCATACAAGAAAGTTTTATAACTGGCTTTCCTATTTCTAATTGATGCTGAGGTCATTCATTGAAAGGCCTCTTAGATTAGAAGGGTTAGTAAAGATGTATCTCTATTACATATGAAAATGTCAGGAGTGTAACAATTTGTATACATTATCATTATAAACATGTAAATACATTATTAAGAAGTTTTATCATTATTTGATGGTTTCATTTGTAAGGCAAAGGAATAATCTCATGGTGAAAAAAAACACACTGACCACTATCTCTCTATTTATGCATATTTTTTATACCTACAAAATGGCTATTATATTAAAAATTGGCTTTTTTACAAAAAATAACTGGCATTTTTGTTATAGAGGGAAAGAAACAAGTTTCCACTGCTAGGACAATGTCTGCATTATCATAATATTTGGTTGCTTTGAGCTAAAATCATGTATTTCATCACCTACACTGAAGAACATACAACAAAATTATAGGTGTTACACTCCTGACATCATAAATCAAGCTCTGTGAGGAAATTCAATCCTCTGATGCAGCAAGTAAATTTTGCTGATTATCTGGAGTGGGGATGTGTTCTTGGAAAATAGAAAAATATAGGTATTGGGCAGCATACAGAAAGATGGTGAGAAGGTAAACACAATGTGTTACACTCCTGACATCAGTGGGTTGTTAGATTTGAAGAAGCACATACCCAAGTGAAGTGAAGTTAGGATTAAAATCAGAGATTCAGTTGATGTTGGACATGTCTGTTTGTGGTGTGACCAAGTTACATATATGTAGCATGTATAGTAAACTTGTAGCAGTTAATATAGGAAGAAGCATTGTTTTTTTACCTCATGTAAATTTTGAAGGGCATGTCTCCAAAATGATATGTTATATCAATAGGTAGACTATATAAAGAGCCCTGCTTTATGTATTTTATCTACAACATGTCAATTTACGATATACAAAAGCTTAAACTGGCGTAATATCATTACTTTTACTAATATATTCCTTAGAAAATTCACATGGTGAAAAAATGTCACACTAAAAGCGTTACACTCCTGACATTTTTGGGTGGTTTTAATGTCATATCTTTTTTATTTGTCATTTGATTTATTTCAAATTTGGCAACAAATAAATGGGTATCAAAACACACCTTTGAGGGATAAATTTAAATAAAAATATTCCATATTAAGAGCATGGGGATAAAAAAATTGAACGGTCACATTTTTTTAAAACTTGCCCATAATTAGATCATAATTGACATGAGATTCGAATAGCTTGTACATGGGGCCAGCCAAAAATAAAGTCCATTTTAGCAAAACATTAATAGTTTTCTCACAAAATGGATTGGGCCCATCCTAGGATTATTCTTGTCCTTGCTTAGTACTGTTCAACCCAGGAAGACACGTCCTGACATGACTGAATTTACCTTCTTATCTATCGGTTTTAAGATTTGTTTTGTGTATTCAAAAGAATTGCCTCAATGAGACGATTCTTTACAGTATCCATAACATTATATGTTTTGGTAGATAAATAATAAAACTGACTTTTAATAGAGGCAGGGCTTCAGATTTTTTTTTAAGACCGGTGGGTGGAAAGGACCCATGGAGCAAAAAATGGTGGGTCATTTTCTGTAATGATGGGCCCAAGCATATCAAACTAACCACAGTTGACATTTGGGTTGTATACTTTACCTACAGACTGACACAGACACTTGTATGCATGTAAGTATATTGACTGCTGATTATACAGTAAAACCTGTCTTAAGTGGCCACTCCAAAAAGACCAATTATCACTTAATGCAGGTCAAAAGTATTGCAGAATGCTCCAAAGGGAGAATTCTGCAATACTTTCGACCGTCATTAAGCTACCATTTGTTATTAAGATCTTTGTTTTGTCTTTTTGGAGTGGCTGCTTAAGACACGTTTTACTGTATTGACTACCTACATGTACTTTCTGTTTGCGGAGTTTGTGGACTCGCTGTAAGATGATTATTTTTTTATTAAAGTGAGATTTTTTTAACAAACTAAAAAGGGTGGGTCCAGTGGGCCCACTGCGTTGAAAAGTGATGAGTCAGAGTAATATTTTGAAATCATGGGACAATGACCCAGGACCACCAAAATTAAATCTGAAGGCCTGTTTAATAAAACTGACAAATCTAGAGGCCTGCCTTACCAGTTTCTGCAGTTTTTACAGCAGTATCAATGAGACCTTCTCTTCCTCCCATAGCGTGAAAGTAGAATTCTGAGGGTGTCAGTCCGGCCAGGTACGAGTTTTCTACAAAACCTCTCGACTCAGGACCGTAGTCATCTTTGATGAAGTGGGGTAGTGTTCTGTGTCGGAAACCGAAGGGAATACGTTTACCTTCAACGTTCTGTTGTCCTACACAGGCAATGACCTACAGGAGGGAAAAAACAATGAAATATAAATCTGTATCATCTAAAAAAGAAGATTTTTTGGAAATATAACTATAATTTTTGACAACATAGGTTTTTTAGAGATAATGAAAATTTCCGCTTTTTATCGGATTTGGCAATCACCTGTCCTAAATGTGGCTCAGTGGTAGAGTGCTTGACTCGAGACGGAGGGGCTGCAGGTTTGAACCTCACCAGCGTCACTGTGTTGTGTCCTTGAGCATAACACATTTATCCTTGCTTGGTATTGGTCAAACCAGGAAGACCTGTCCTGACATAACTGAAAAACTGTTGACTGGGACGTAAAGAATCAAATCGAACAAAAAAAAAACCTGTCCTAAATGACCACAAATTTGCATACCAAAATGGTAACTTTCTCTTTAAAAACTTGCCTTATAGAAGCTCTTTTTTCATCTTTTACTTTTATATGACAGCTTTTGTTGTTTGTGTTGATGCTTTATGCCCTAGTTAACATTTTTTCAGTCATGCCGAGACATTTCCTGGGTTGAACAAGTACTAAGTAGAGCAGGCCCCCAGATAAGAGTGCGTAAATGAAAATTAAAATTCTTATTTGTCAACCAAAACATATGTTGTGGGTATCAAAGAACAGAACCATTCTTTTGAGCTCACCCAAAACACATGTTTAAACTGATAAGAAAATAATGGCAATTTTCTTATTTCTCAACCAAAACATAATTTGCGTGTACTCAAAAGTACCGTCATGCTTAAACTGATGGATAAGAAAATAACCACAATTTTATATGCTAAAAATGTGCTTAACTGGCCCTACGTAGAGAATAAAATGTCTGGCTCAAGGGCACAGCATTCATTCTGGTGAGGCTCAAACATTACAAGTGATAGCTTGAACTCAAGTTAAACACTACCACTGAGCCCCTAGTAGGACAGCTTTCACTGTATATAACTTTGATAGCTGTCCCAAAATTTCATGGTTCTTCTTCATGCTTGCCATTAAGGCACACCTTTAGTTAGCCATTAAAGTAAGAAAGACAGCAAAGATCAGGAAACGATACAATCAAGTACCACACCTGACCCAGGATACCACAAGAGAAAGTAACAAATACAATAAACATCACCAGCAAAGAGTCAAGAGGTCAGCCGTTTCCCAGCAGGTGACCACAAGGAACACCTTTATTTAAGTGTAACAAAAAAATAATTTTCTTATTTCTCAACCAAAACATAAGTTGTGGGTACACAAAATGATGGTTCTTTTGAGCACCCAAAACATATGCTAAAAATGATGAGAAAGAAAATATTTACAATTGTATGCTGAATTTTTTGGTTTATCTAAATCTGTGCATAAAGGTTTCTGTTTTATATTGGATTTACCTGTGAAATGTTAATTTTTGATCCTTTGGATCCTGCTACTACCATAGCTTTGAAGTTGTTGAACTCTGACAGGGACTTCTGAGCTTTGCTACCAGTTTTGTCTCTGGCATCGTTCAGAATACGATTCACCTGGAAAACAAACATTCTCAAATAACTGTTAGCTTCATCAAATTCAGGGTTGTGGAAATATCATGCCCAACTTGTCCCATCTGTCATCATTTTCTCTGGGCAAGTTAACGCTTCAAATTTCTTACAAAGCTAGCAGTTAAAAAGTTTAGGCAATAATTACATTCAATTATTTTTAGAAACTGTTTATCCTTCAACATACTGTCAATATATCATAGATCCAGATAAAGAAATTTTATTTGCTTAAAGTTTTAATTATTTTCTTACCCATTAATTTAAACATGTGTTTTGGGTGCTTAAAAGAACCATCTCATTGAGACGGTTCTTTTGAGTACCCACAACAGATGTTTTGCACGAGAAGTAAAGAAAATGATTTTCCAATACGCACTCTTATCTCGAGGCCTGGTATATAGAGGAACTTACATGAGCGTTTATGTTTTATTTAATTTATTAAACAAGTTGGGGAGAAGAGATAAAATGCGAGGCTTGCTGAGCATTTTATCTCTTTTTTGCAACGTGTTTAATAAATTCAATTTTACAAGAGCATGAATGTTATATTCTATTTATCATATGACATTAAGATTACTTTGAAATCTCATTTCTGCTGTAAAAATGTTACAAAACTTTGTCATTATTGTACGCAACCTTGTTATGGATATCATAAGGTTTCCAGAAAATCTGTAAACCATTAGTGGTTTATCAATTTTAATGCATGGCGTTATTTCACTCCCAGACGGGACGCCATGTAAAAATAATTGATATACTATAAGCAATATTTTTCAATCAATTTTTACCAACTCGTTTGCTGTCACCCTAGTCATGATTTTTCAGGTGGGTAGGTAGGTAGGTATTTAATTTTTTTACCGATTTGTTAAAAAGACATTAAAAATAATTTCATACTCTTTTCAAAAGAGTTAATTTACTGTATCAGTATAGAAATGCGTTTGTGTATTATTTGTTCTTTAGGATATTAAAGCAATTTTTTGACATGCACAATATGTCCTGCTTACATAGACAAAGATTAGATGCATGCATCTTTCTTTACATTAGAGCAGGCCTCCTGATAAAAGTGTCACTGTGTATTATTTGTTTCTTATTTCTCAAGCAAAAAATCATGCAGTGCGTAAACAAAAGAACCATCTTGAGCCCCTTAAACAAGGTTCATACAAGCAAGTTCGTGTGTAAAATTCAAGGACTTTTCAAGGACTTCTAAGACTTTCCTACTGTTTTCAAGTACTGAAATTATACTGATTTACATGCTAAAATTAAAGTACTGAAATATATGCTAGAGTGCATTACTTATGATATTAGTTTTAGAAAATAAGTATAAAATTGTGGTGCCTTTAAATTTTATTTGCTTAAAGTTTTAATTATTTTTTTACCCATTAATTTAAACATGTGTTTTGGGTGCTTAAAAGAACCGTCTCATTGAGACGGTTCTTTAGAGTACCCACAACAGATGTTTTGCACGAGAAATAAAGAAAATAATTTTTAAAGACACCACAATTTTATACTGATTTAGGTCTCCGAAGACAGTGATAAATCCTACTGTAAATGGTAAAATTCAATGACTTTTCAAGGCATTTGAGTGTTTTTCTAGTACATTTCAAGGCAAATTTAATTTTCAAGGACTTTTCAAGACAGTTCTGTATATTCAAGTGCTTTTCAAGCCTGTGCGAACCCTGTAAAACATTAATCTCAAACTCAAATTTTTTATTTTGTAATTTAATCAAATACAAATTTTGAGACGGATTCAGTTATTATTCTCAAGGTGGGGTGTTTTGGAATAAACCCTTATTACTTGTGCTTCAACAGAAAATAATCTTTATATTTTGTGAACTGCAACTCCTATAGATTTTTACTAGAATAAATGTATAATCTAAGTGTATATAAAATACCTGATTTTCAAAAGTCTGTCTCAATGTGTTTCCTGGTGTTGGTTCCAACTCGTCATTGTGAGCTTTTTCTATGACTTCTATCACGTCTTGCTGTAAAACAAAATCAGAAAAGAACATCACTAGAAGTTAAAATGCTTTAAACTTCATCAAAATCAATCAAAATTCAGATATTGATTGGTTGGTTGATATATAAGAAATTGGTCCAATCATTGCAAAGTTCTTCCAGGGCTTTTCCTACTTTTCTGAAGTCAGGGCCAGGGGCCTGCTGAATTTGGGAAAGTATCATTTGAACCATCAAAATTGGGAAAACTAGATTTGGTCTAAAGAATTAGATCTCCATTTGAAATTGTCATAAAACTATGATAAATATCAGTTTAATTGCATTGACCTTTATAATTGCTCAGAAATATATGCATCAATGTGTCATATCATCATAATCATAATCAGATTTTTGATTAATGTGGAGGGGCATCATCCACATCAGTCACTGTGGTCCCCCTTCCAGGTAACTAGCAATGTGTGGATGTATATATCTGTAACTTTGCTATTTTTGGTCTGATTTTTATCAAACTGTAGAGATAAGGTATTGGGAATGTTATTCACTATTTTGGGGCCACCCTAAAATACGCCTAGGAAAAAAATCCCTGTTTTCAGCTTTTACTATCATTCAAACAGTCATTTTTACAACTTAACCCTTTACCTCATAGAGACCCCTTTCAACGCTCTGCCTGATCATGCAGCTCTATTTTTATAATAGAACTACAGATATGGATAAGTTGACCAGTATTTAAAGGGGGCAATGTCTATTTGATTTTTTGCTTCAATTTTAATTCTACTGATTTTCTGTTGTCAGTGAAAAAATTAGAGTATTTGTTGAAAAATCATCTTTTTCATACTGTTAAGTTCATCATTCAACAGAAAGTAGTAGTACCTTATTAGAACAATGGAATTTTCCATGATATGTTTCAAACAAACTACAACTGGTTCATTGCAATTTTCCATGGGCTTTCTGTTTAGGCTGTATTTCTGTCCATGAAGATTTTTTTTTTCTTTTAACAAACAGAGTGCCACATCATGCAGCATATTTTGGCATAAACTAGGGTTAATTGTTGTTTTCTAATCCTTCTTAAGATTTGAAATTTACCCAGGGGACAAAAATATTTCAATATTGCACTCACCCTGCAGGACGAGTGACTTACAATTTTCACTCGTCCTGCAAACACATGCACTCGTCCTTAAAAATTGTATGCAGTAAAGAAAATGGGGGGGGGGGGGGGGGGGGGGGGTTGATGTTTTTGAAGTTCCTTATATCACTGCTAAAATGATATTTACCCACTGCAGTCAGTTTCATAACTGCATCCCATACACTGACAAAAAGAGTTTTTACATTCAATACTCAGTCTCATGTTGTGACTTCCTTTTCTCAAAATCGCGTTAACTTTCCACTTTTTCTGCAGGAACTTTGCTATGTCAGACATTTTAGCAGAACCCCCATTTGACTGGTTTATAAATCTATTTCGACCGTCAACATTCAGTTATCAAGAAGAAAATTAAATAATTACAGCGATACAGTCTCTCACTATACAAACCCATTTCATTGATGAA
Organism: Loripinus fragilis; assembly: GCA_964019695.1. Lineage (NCBI taxonomy): Eukaryota > Metazoa > Mollusca > Bivalvia > Lucinida > Lucinidae > Loripinus > Loripinus fragilis. The sequence continues at coordinate 47,432,173 of OZ026524.1, forward strand.
AATGCGCTCTGAAAAAATCAATATTTACTTCGATAAGTCTACCACACTACCCTGCATTATACTGCGAAGCTTCTATTTGCCATTTGCAATCACAACATCCGGTTTCTACTTTCGAAATTGAAAAGGTATGTGGCTCGATGAAAACGCTTCTTGCCATTCAGAAAATGCTAGTTTCACCCGCAGATTTTAGCACTCGTCATGTTGGATGAGCGCTTTGGGAAGAATCACTCGTCCTTTCTAAAATCCACTCGTCAATACTAGTGGACGAGTGGAATTTTTGTCCCCTGTTACCTTCATTCACAATTTTTATTGCTCCAACTAATTCTTTCTAAATTGACACTGACAAAATAGCATTCAATACAATTTGTTTAACTCATATAGAGGATTTCTAATATATATCACAGATTAAGATACACAAATTTTCAGCGTAAAATTGTAAATATTTTCTTACTTATAATGTTTAGCACATGTTTTGGGTGCTCAAAAGAAGCGCTTTGGTTGGGAAATAAGAAAATTGTTTTTCTGTTACGCACTCTTTAACTTAAGACCTGATATATAGAATTTATGTTCATAGTATCATTCAGATGAGATACCACAGATTGTGGACTATGGTCAGTACTGGATTAGTTTTCCTCATTTTCTGTTGTCAGAAAAAAATTAGAGTGTTTGATTCAATATCATTTTTTTCATAAGTGTAAATTTCATCATTCAACAGAAAAAAAATGAAGAATGTCTTCAAACCTTTAATAAATTCCTGATTTAATGCTGCTTTCTGTGTGGTCTTCACTGTTTGCCTAGGTACCCATTTCAAGTTTTTCCAGTACACAAATAAAAGGGGCATTTTTATGTTAATGGAATTGGGTCGCATCTCTATAAATATAGTGGACTTTGGTCAGCACTTTTTTTTTTCAATTTTAGTCCTACTGATTTTCTGTTATCAGTGAAAAAATTAGAGTATTTGTTGAAAAATCATCTTTTTCATACTGTTAAGTTCATCATTCAACAGAAAGCAGTAGTACCCTTGTTAGAATAATGGAATTTTCTACAATAAGTTACAAACAAACTTGAACTGGTCCAGTGCAATTTTCATAGGCTTTCTGTTTAGGCATTATTTTCCGTCACAGAAGATAGTTTTTTTTCTTTAACAGCGAACTGAGCAGGACCTGATGAAATGCCACATCGTGCAGCATATTAGCTGGGTTTTACTGCAAAAGTAGACATTAACTGATTTCACATAAATAAGGGTTAATTGTAACATTTCTAATCCTTCTTGAGGTTTGAAATTTACCTTCATTCACAATTTTGATTGCTCCAACTAATTCATTCCAAATTGACATTGACAAACAGCCAAGGATTTTTTTGCAATTTCGGGAAGGGGCCCTTAGGCCTTTCAGATTGGGAAAATTAGCACGTTACAACCCCGAAATTGGAAAATTTGTTATAGTGTGCAATTATGGCATTTACCGTCAATTAAAAAATAAATAAGCTATTACACATACTATTGCCATTAAAATGAAGGAGAAATAAGATGCAATGGTAGTAGAATGTCACCATGTAGCTTGCGTGTGTGGTGACCGAATGAAATTCTAAAAAAATAAAAATTCTAAAAAAAAAATCTTTTTTTTTTTAAAGTGGGATTGTTTTTCAAAATTGGGATAAAAGTCACCTAAATTCCATTGGGAAGGGGCCTAATTTCGGCCATTGAGAATGTCAAAAAATCCCTGATAGCGTAGATGATTCAACGCAATTTGTAGAAAGGATTTCTAAAAATTCAAATTATGTTCATAGTATCATTCAGATGACATACTACAGATTGAAGACTTAGGTCAGTACTTGTTTAGTTTTCCTCATTTTCTGTTGTCAGAAAAAAATTAGAGTGTTTGATTCAATATCATTTTTTTTTCATATTGTAAATTTCATCATTCAACAGAAGAAATGAAGAATGTCTTTAAAGCTTTAATGAATTCCTGATTTAATGCTACTTTCTGTGTCTTCACTGTTTGCCCAGGTACCCATTTCAAGTTTTTCCAGTACACAAATACAAGGGGCATTTTTATGTTAATAGAATTGGGTTGCATCTCTATAAATATAGTGGACTTTGGTCAGCACTTTTTTTTTCAATTTTAGTTCTACTGATTTTCTGTTGTCAGTGAAAAAATTAGAGTATTTGTTGAAAAATCATCTTTTTCATACTGTAAATTTCATCATTCAACAGAAAGCAGTAGTACCCTTGTTAGAACAATGGACTTTTCCAAAATAAGTTACAAACTTGTACCAGTCCATTGCAATTATCATGGGCTTTCTGTTTAGACTGCATTTCTATCCCTGAAGATTGTTTTTTTTTCTTTAATAGCAAACAAAGCAGGACCTGATGAAATGCCAAACTGTGCAGCATACTATCTGGGTTTTACTGCAAAAGTAAGCGTTAACGAATTTCGCATAAATTAGGGTTTATTGTAACATTTGTATTCTGATCCTTCTTAAGGTTTGAAATTTACCTTCATTCACAATTTTTATTGCTCCAACTAATTCTTTATAAATTGGCACTGACAAATAGCATAGATGAGTTCAACACAACTCGTTTAACACACATAGAGGATTTCTACTATATATATCACAGATTTAGATAGACAAATTTTCAGAGTAAAATTGTAAATATTTTCTAACCCACTATTTTTAACATATGTTTTGGGTGCTCAAAAGAACCGTCTCATTGAGACGGTCTTTTGAGTACCCACAACATGTCTTGGTTGAAAAATATTTTTCTGTTACGCACTCTTAACTAAAGGCCTGATATATACAATGTATGTTCATAGTATCATTCAGATAAAATACTACAGATTGCGGGCTTTGGTCAGTACTTGATTAGTTTTCCTCATTTCTGTTGTCAGAAAAAAATTAGAGTGTTTGATTCAATATCATTTTTTTTCATACTGTAAATTTCATCATTCAACAGAAGAAATGAAGACTGTCTTTAAACCTTTAATGAGTTCCTGATTTAATGCTGCTTTCTGTGTCTTCACTGTTTTCCCAGGTACAAATTTCAAGTTTTTCTACTACACAAATACAAGGGGTATTTTTTATGTTCATAGAATTGGGTTGCATCTCTACAAATATAGTGGACTTTGGTCAGCACTTTTTTTTCAATTTTAGTTCAACTGATTTTCTGTTGATAACATGAAAGAATTATTTCAAGATATACATATTGATAGTATTATGACATTTTTAAGACAAATAAATCTTTTTAACAAAATCTAATTGCTATTTTTAAAATCATGTTTTGTTTTACATTTGTATCAGGCCATGTGTCTGTCAGAAAAAGTGAAGACCTAGAGGAGATGCAATAGCTCTCAGGGTATCAATACTTTGCCATGAGTCCAGAACACTATTTTTAAAGACAAGTCTGCAATACTATTGCATCCTGGGACTCGCTGAAATAAACACTTTGCATCCCAGAGACAAAATTATGCGCAAAAGATGCAGGATACGCAGGTAACAAAATCACTGCACCCTATATAGATGTTCCTTTTAAATAGAGAATCTTAGATGAGTGTTCATATTTTATTGACTTTATTAAACAAATTGAGGATAAGCGATAAAATGTGAGGCTTGTTGAGCATTTTATCATTTTTTCGCAACTACGGTAAATGTTCTAAAATTTCGAACACTCTAAAATTACGAACACCTAAAATTATCGCCGGAAATATTTTTTAAAACATTCTAAAAAATCGAACACAGACCTTTTTGGGAAAAGTGAATTTCTAAAATTACGAACACAAGTTATTTTCAGCGGAAAATCGATGTCCGTTTATCTGTTTGTCCCATCTGTGCTCGGTTTACTTTTAACGTACAGCGCGTGAGCGGTAGCGACATTTGGATGGTTCCATTCCACTTAAATGGGTAATCTGGTACACGACGTTCTTTTTCACATGCCGAGCACAAGACTATACTTTTTGTCTGCTAATTGTGCGATACATGCTTTCAGATAAGATCAAAGACAAAAGCGCATTAAATGCACGGACCTTCCTACATGTAGTACGTGACAAAGTTCATGCATGTTATTGGTATAAGCTGTCCGGAAAACAGTGCAGGCTACCTGCATCGTGTTCAAATATTTTTAAAACCCTTTTACCTATAAGAAGCATCAGATCAGCAATGGTCATTAACATGGATTTCCTTTGTCAATATATTGTCACAGACATTAAACAGACATGCCTCGGGCAAGGATTAGGAGTTACAATTACCGCGAGAAAACGCACATCTAAGCTTGTGTTCACCATGAAGTACTTAGGTCATACAAGGTCAATGGTCATACGCTGCCTGGTCGTCAAAATTGAGCATTTGCAAGAAACAGAAGATGTTGTTACTTTAAAAAACCATGCAAACCACAGCGTTAAACAACTGAGTAAATTTGCTAAGTAAGTTTGCTTATACAAACTTATATACAAAAGGGCCTTTTTTCCAAGTGGTGGTTTTAGTCGTGAGACACAATATTAATCCGTTCAACATAAAAGCGGTGATGCTTGACCATCAATGCTGTATTGAGAATGCACACTTGCGCAGGCTCGTCTGAGTCTTTGTAGCACGTTGTAAGTACCAAAATATCATGAAATTACATGTGCGGATCCAGGTCCGGACTCCTCCCCCCTGAAAAATCACAAAATATAAGGTTTCTAGCAATACATGTCTGGATCCGCTAAAAAATCGCAGCTGCGAAGCCAGCATTCAATGTTGGGCATTCATTGGCATGCCAGCGAAGCACCATTTAATGGCGTGTCGCTGGCGGGTCGATGATGGCCCGCTTAAAGTGCGACTTGGATCCTCCCTCCCCTCATCAACTTTAAAAATAAACGTTGTCAAAATTGAAGCCCCTCTGACAAAACTTTCTGGATCCGCGCATGAATTATGTCCGATGACAGTTTAATTTCAATCGAGCCTGTTCACACGCACTGCATGCATGCGCGGGTCCAGAACATTTTGTCAGAGGGGGTAGTGAGAGAAGACCAAAATGCCACTAAAATGGACCACCATCAGCGAAACGCCATTGTCGATAATGGCCCACCATTGAATGCTGGCTTGGTAGCTTTGTGATGTTTAGGGGATCCGGATCAATATTGCTAGAAAACCCTATCAGGGGGGTCCGTACCCCCTGTCCCCCCTCTGGATCCGCCCATGGCATGCATCTGAAAGAAGGTACTTGTCTGAAATGTTCCTTTCAGCGTGTGGTGATCATCGGACGCAAAGTCGGACTAGATTATAACTCTTGGTATGCATGTTTGCCCCTGATCAGGCACGTCGGATCCAAACTGTTTGCAAACTTTGATAGCAGGTCGTAAAAGAAGAGAGACTGCACGGTGTTTGCACACGAATCTTTTGTTTTGGCTTGGTTTCTTAAAATATCGAAACACAATGTTTGGGTCAGTCCAACTGCTTCCGATGAGGACCCAAAACTCAAACTAACCGTGCGCATCGGCTTTTGTACGGCAAAGTCGGACATTCCTCAGTATTAACGCTTTGCGTACTTTCTACCGTATGCACACATTTTTAAATTGACGAAACGTTCTATCCTGAATACCATTCGGTCTGATCTGGATCCAAACCGTGTTTGCAAATGTAGAAAGAGAGAGAGAGAGAGAGAGAGCGGCTGATGCAGGCACATCAAAGTAACATTCCATCGGCGGAGAGAGAAAGAGAGAGAGAGAGAGAGAGAGAGATGTGTGTGTTCTTTTTGGATTTCGTCAGGGTTTTTTTTACTCTGGGAACTCGTCTACGTATTTCAAAGTTTGTGTAGATCTTTGCAAAAAATCTGATCGTACGAGATGTCTAGCGTTTTCAATTCTTGAGTACAATATTAACTCGAATTCGAAGTCGACAGAGCGAGCGAAAGCGTTTTGGTTTTCTGAAGGAAGAACGAAATAGTGTAGTGATTCGGCGAGTGAACATAGGAGACCCGGCTTATCGAATAGTTTAAATCAATGGACTTTAATGACTTGTAAGTAAATTGAGTGACATAATATGCATGTGCCTGGCTCTCGACTTGGCGAATACCGCACGAGCTGGACATTTTACTGACTCAGTCCGCATGAATTTAGCGGCGGTTTTAATAAGATTAAAGAAAAGAAAAACGAGGAGATAGCACAGAATCATATCGCCGTGTTTTCAACACGTTTCTACCACATTTTGACATGCATATATACCGTTTATTTCTCATGATAAAGTCCACATTCTAAAATTACGAACACTGGCATTTTTTCATAAACATAATTTCTAAAATTACGAACAGCGGAAAAAATAATTATTTTTTAGTGTTCGTAATTTTAGAACATTTACCGTAGTTTTATAAATTCAATTATACAGGAGTATGAATGTTAGATTCTATTTATCACATGACATAAAAATAACTTAAAAATAGCATTTTTGGCGTGAAATGTCAATGCCGAGATTTAATGAATGCAGTGGTTTTGTTACCTGCGCATCCTGCATCTTTTGCGCATAAGTTTTTATTTCAGTGAGTCCCAGCAAGTCCTGGGATGCAATAGTATTGCAGACTTGTCATTAAAAATAGTGTTTTGGACTCATAAGTTTTCAGTTGGGACTCATTGATATTGGAAACAGCGAGTCCCAGGACCCATAAGCCCAAAATTGTAAATGAATCACTGAATGGATGTCATTATGCTACGTTAGTAAATCTGTAAACCACTAGTGGTTTATCGATTTTATTGCATGGCGCTTTATCACTCCCAGACACAACCTCATGTGATAAATGTATTTAAGGCAATATTCAAACTTTATTATTGAATAGAACTATAGATATGGATGAGCCGATCAGTATATAAAAGGAGGCAATGTCTATTTGACTTTTTTTTCAATTTTAGTTCTACTGATTGTCTGTTGTCAGTGAAAAAATTAGAGTAGTTGTTGGAATATCATCTTTTTTTCATACTGTAAATTTCATCATTCAACAGAAAGCAGTACTTAGTACCTTTGTTAGAATAATGGACTTTTCCATAATAAGTTTCAAACTTGAACATGTTCATTGCAAATGAGCCGCCAATGAGATAGTTCTTTTGAGCAGCAAAAACGTGTTTAAAGTGATGAGAAAGCAATAATTAGTTTACGCTATTTTTTTTAATATCTAGGCCTCATCTTACGTCATACCATAAGGTTGATACGTGACAAACCTACTACCTGAGGCCAAATAAAAAAGTGTTTCAGGAAATGGGTCTGAAAATTTAAAAAAAAAATTCTGGAAAAAAATATTCAATTTTATGAATTTCACATTTCAAAAATGCATATTAAAAAAAATCCAGAATTCCCAAAATAATCCAGGTTTCCCCAGTAAATTTAGGTAGGGTCAGGTTACCCTAAACATAGGTATTTTTTATTTGGCCTGATTATGAAATATTCCAATTTTTATCCTGTCAGTTAATCTGTTGCCAGAAAAAAATTCGAGTATTTGGGTAAAAAATCAACTTTTTAATTCTTTAAATTTCATTATTCAACAGAAAGCAGTATTAAGGGTTCATACAGGCAAGTTTGAGTAAAATTCAAGGGCATTTCAAGGACTTCTAAGACTCTCCAACAGTTTTCAAGGACTATACGCTTATGAACAATACTGATTGAAAAGTCAAAATTCTACTTCAGAAATGCTAGACCAATATAATGGAGAAATTACTAACAGTTAGGTTAATTGTTTTTATATCATTTGATCCCGACATCATTCATAGCTCTTGGTTAGCTGGTAAGCCTCCAATTATCATGGGAGATGAAACAAAACTCAATTGTATGTGTCAAAAATGCTTAAAATGGCATGCACCTTCATAGAAAAAAAATAGAGTGTTTAACATATCCTCTACACAGCACATTTCAGTGATGTTATTTCATCATAAGGCTTTGCCAATGTTAGGTTAATTGTTTTTATGTCATTGGATCCAGATATCAATCATAGATCTTGATTACAATGTAGCTGGTAAGCCTCCAAATATCACGGGAGATGAAACAAACCTCAATTGTATGTGTCAGTAATGTTTAAATTGGCATGCACCTTCAGAGAAAAACAAGAAATGTCACAAACACGTGACGAATGCCCCCAAAGGAATTGGTCTAGCACAAGACACATTTGAGGAAAGATAGCTATAATATAGCAAGAAAAACCTAGAAATGAAGCCAGAAGTCAATGTCAAGGTCAAAATGACTCAAAATTGTATGCACCACTCCGCCATCCCAAGAGGAATCACCACCCCAAATTTGGGATTCCTACATCAAATAATATAGGAGATATGCTCTGGACACAATAATTCTTGAAAACTAGGTCAGAGGTCAAGGTCACAGTGACCCAAAAATGGTTTGTGACACTCAGGCATCCCAAGATGCATTTACATACCAAATTTGGAATTCATATTTCAAAGAATATAGGAGATATGCACCAGTTTCTAGAAACTAGGTCAGAGGTCAAGTTCAAAGTCACAGTGACTAAATTATGGTAAGTGACACTTCGTCATCCCAAGATGCATCCACAAACCAAATTTGAGATTCCTACCTCAAATAATATAAGAGATACGCTCTGGACATGATTATTCTAAAAACTAGGTCAGAGGTCAAGGTCACAGTGACCCGAAAATGGTACATGACACTCCCCTATTCCAAGATCCATCCATACACCAAAATTGGAATTCCTAACTCAAGGAATATATGAGATATGCTCGGGACACAATAATTCTTAAAACTAGGTCAGAGGTCAAGGTCACAGTGACCCAAAAATGGTATGTGACACCCTGTCATCCCAAGATGTATTTACACACCAAAATTGGAGTTCCTATCTCAAAGAATATAGGAGATATGCACCAGACTCAATGTAGTTTCTAGAAACTAGGTCAGAGGTCAAGTTCAAGGTCACAGTGACCCAATTATGGTACCCGACACTTTGTCATCCCAAGATGCATCCACACACTAAATTTGAGATTCCTACCTCAAATAATATAAGAGATATGCTATGGACAAGATTATTCTAAAAACTAGGTCAGAGGTCAAGGTCAAGGTCACAGTGACCCGAAATGGTACATGACACTCCACATCCCAAGATGCATCCACACACCAAATTTGGAATTCCTAACTCAAAGAATATAAGAGATATGCTCTGGACACAATAATTCTTAAAACTAGGTCAGAGGACAAGGTCACAGTGACCCAAAAATGGCATGTGACACCCCGTCATCCAAAGATGCATTTACACACCAAATTTGGAATTCCTATCTCAAAGAATATAGGAGATATACACCAGACTCAATGCAGTTTTCAAGAAACTAGGTCAGAGGTCAAGTTCAAGGTCACAGTGACCCAATTATGGTACGCGACACTTCGTCATCCCAAGATGCATCCACACACCAAATTTGAGATTCCTACCTCAAATAATATAAGAGATATGCTCCGGACACCATTATTCTAAAAACTAGGTCAGAGGTCAAGGTCAAGGTCACAGTGACCCGAAAAGGGTACGCGACACTCCGCCATCCCAAGATGTATCCACACACCAAATTTGGAATTCCTACCTCAAAGAATATAGGAGATATGGACCGGACACGAAAGCGGGACGGACGGACTGACGGACGGACGGACTGACTGACGGACGGACGGACAGTGCGATTACTATATGCCTCCCAAAGTTCCTTTGGGGGCATAAAAATAGAGTGTTTAAAGTATATTCTACACAGCACATTTCAGTGATGTAATTTCATCATAAGGCTTTGCCAATGTTAGGTTAATTGTTTTATATCATTTGGTCCAGATATCACTCATAGCTCTTGATTAGCCTCCAGATACCACAAGGGGTTATAAAATAATGCCCTTATTTCTCAACCTGAATCTTATTAGAGCTGTCAGTGTCTCAATGTCAGAGAGGGTTCTTTAAGCACTCGAAACATGTTAGACTGAAGGAGGAATAAATACGCTCAAAATTATTCCTTTCAATATTTTTCCCTATTTGGACATAGAATGTCTTTCCAAGCTGGAGACCTTTTCCAAAATATGTTGATATTTAAAGACCTGTGTAATGCAATAAATCTTTGGAATAAGGTAGCTTTGAGCCACCACCTCGAGTATGGTAATCATCGTATTACACTCTACTGCTAGTTCAAAAAGAGTGATTTTGAAAAAAAATCAGCAGTTGACAAAAAAGCATGCAAAATTATCCAACAGGCAAAATGTTAGTTAAGAATGCATACCAAAGAATATTCTTATTTCTCAACCAAAACATATGTTGTGGGTACTCAAAATAACCGTCTCAATGAGACGGTTCTTTTGAGCACCCAAAACATATGTTAAAACTGATTGGTAAGAAATTATTCACAATTAAGCTGAAAAATGTGGTTTATCTAAACCAATGGTAAACTCACCTTGGCTTTCTTGATAGTGTCAGTAATGTCAATATAAGTCTGGGGGTCGGCAATGGTGTCTCCAATACCGATACTGTGTCCTTCAATAAGTAGCCAGTTGTTGATCACTGTCTGAATATTACCATATAGAAGACCAGCGGTCTCATATCCCATCTCGAGGAATACGACGTGAGCCAAAGCTCCGGATGAAGTACCCAGAGATTTCTTACACAAGATGCCCGACACAAGTTCACCATCTTCTATCAAAACCTGCAAATATTGTATATCTTCTTAGATCAGTTCTTAATAAAGATGCGTAAAAGTTCAAAATTTCCAAAATCCTGAACTTTAGAAGACCATATAAAAGACCAGCGGTTTCATATCCCATCTAGAGGAATACGACGTGAGCCAAAGCTCCGGATGAAGTACCCAAAGATTTCTTACACAAGATGCCCGACACAAGTTCACCATCTTCTATCAAAACCTGCACATATTGTACAGCTTCTTAGATCAGGTCTTAATAAACATGGGTGAAAGTTCAAAATTTCCAAAATCCTGAACTTAAGAAATTCTAATATTAAAACTTGCAGGATGCCACCTAAAAAAATAGATAACTTAAAGTTAAAATGATTGTGTTTAAAATGATTGTGTTTAGATAATCTGAAAACTAATCAAAGAAGCTATTATAATCTCCTTAATTCAGAATTTTGATGCTGACTTTGGTTTAAACAATATTTTATTCAATGTACTTTTAACATATTATGATATATACATACATACAATATTTCTAGGATTTGATGGTAAGTGTTAAGCTTATATGTTGTCATCTCCCTTTAGATATTTAGATGTACATTGTTGCTGAATGAATAAGTGAACGAAAATAAAGTTATAGTATAGTAATGGACATAAAAGAATGAGTAGGAGAGAGAGAGAGTGTGTTGATCCACTTTACAATGTACAATGTAGTTACATCAAAATATGAGGTGATGTAGATAATCACTGGTCGACTTTGAAAGTCAGCCTCAAAATCCTGAATTCAGGATACATCCTGAAAACTTTCACCCATGAATAAAGAAAAAAACTTGGGCATAAAAATGTTATTATTTTCTATCTATATTAAAATTTTTACATGCTTTCCGAGTTTAATGAGACTTTTTGGTCCCCACAATATTATGTTTACGTTACGTTTTGGTTGAGAAACGAGTAAATTAATTTTCAATCCTAAAAGCTTATCTAGGCATAGTACAGTGTTCTTAGTCAAGAAAAGAAAATAATTCACGCACATTTCACCAACAAAAACCATAGTATCCAAGGCTCCAGATAAGAGTATATCTGAACTCATATCTTAAATCTCAACCAAATCACATGGTGTAGGTATTCATAACTTCCTTGTTTCTTGGCACTATCATATGAGTCAATGTCAAAATTCGTCAAAATTCTTGTCCGTTTCATATCTTATGAAAACCGCTGATGTGATCATGAATCTTTTTTCTTCACACAATACTACAGATCATACTTAATAAGGCTAGCTGATAAAACTGAAAAATATTGATGCGTAAATATATTTTTTATTGGATTAAAACCCCATTTTTTGGCATTTTTGTCCGTCCAACGGAAAAAAATGAACTTTCGACAAGAATTATTAAAAAAACTGTTATTATCTCAGGAATTTTAACTGGCTGTATTGATAAAAGCATTATCAAAGTAAATGTAGGAGGTTTCAATATGTGATTTTTCATTACATTTTTTTGCCAAAAAACCTCTGTCCCAAGCGTTTATGTCAAGACCGTAACACTTGATAAATTGCAAAAATAATACTGGATCCCTAATCGTGCTGAATCTGGTTTTCTGTCATACTAATTTGACACTTTCTGTTTACAAAGAATACATGTGTTTTGTTAAGCATCTACAGAACTGGCAAAAGAAAATACTGTTTTGGTGGTTGAAATTTTTATAGTATATATTTTTTGTGTCAAATGACCGTAACACAAAAATGGACAATGGAATTTGATAAAAAAATCTGGTTTTAACATCTTGACCAAATAAAATTTCTCAACAAAAAACACTCTTGTTGCAATGTTTTAGGGAGTAATCATTATTTTAGGTAAAAAAATATGTAGAATATGTCAATACCGCAACAGTCAATACCGTAACGATGAAAATGTTGCGGTATTGACACATCTTGTTACGGTTTTGACATATGCTGTCAAAAAAGTACAGTTTTGAATGCAAAGATATTAGTTTTAGTCAAGTTTAATAAGTGAATTTATGATAAGAATGCTTTATCAAATTTAAACAGAAGCATAAAACACAAATTGAATGATGAATTGAGTATAAATAGTTTGTTACGGTATTGACATATTGTTTTGTTTTCAGGCAGGGTTTGTCAATACCGTAACGGTTTTGTCAAACCCGTAACAATATTTTGAAATAAATGCAATCTACCATATATTCCACTAGAAAAGGTGTCCATGGGACACGGATGCCCCCGCCTATTGTTTTTATTTCACCTGCAATTAAACATTGGGTATACAATAAGTGAACAGGATACCATTTACATACTACAAACTGAATATATAGCAACATTATTCTTATAAAACGTGTAATAATATGAGCCTCGTCATCAGAAAACCGGCTTTTTGCATATGCGAAAACAAAGACGCAGATCAGCGTCGCGGTAACCGCGAAGCTGATCAGTGCCTTTAAAACGACTAAGTTCAAACTGCGAAAAAATTATAAAAACTGCGAAAAAATTTTAAAAAATTAATCTGAAGATTATATGCAAATGTAAAGCATATATATCGTTCTTGACAAAACAACTGTAAAGTTTAAAAAGGATTTAGTAAAATTGTAGGAGGATTTGTGCTCACAAGGTATCTAATGTCCATAAGCTTCTGTAGTAATTAAACCCAAAAATGACTAAGTTCAAACTGTGAAAAAAGTGACAAAAAATGATCTGAGGGTTATATCCAAATGTCATGCACATCTTCAGTCCTTGACAAAAACACCAGTAAAGTTTCAAAAGGATTGGGATAAAATTGTAGGAGGAGTTGCGCTCACAAGGTACCTAATGTCCATAAGCTTCTGTAGTAATTTAGCCCAAAAATGACTAAGTTCAAACTGTGAAAAAAGTGACAAAAATTGATCTGAGGGTTATATCCAAATGTCATGCACATCTTCAGTCCTTGAGAAAAACAACAGTAAAGTTTCAAAAGGATTGGGATAAAATTGTAGGAGGAGTTGCGCTCACAAGGTACCTAATGGCCATAAGCTTCAGTAGTAGTTGAGCCCAAAATTGACTAAGTTCAAACTGTGAAAAAAGTGACAAAAATTAATCTGAGGGTTATATCCAAATGTCATGCACATCTTCAGTCCTTGACAAAAACACCTGTAAAGTTTCAAAAGGATTGGGAAAAAATTGTAGGAGGAGTTGCGCTCACAAAGTACCTACCTAAATGATGGACGAACGGAAGGACGCACGGACGCACGCACGGACGGACGGACAGACGGACGGACATGGGCAACGCTTAATGCCCTTCCGCATTCTACGAATAGCGGGGGCATAAAAATTCTTTCTGTGCACATGTGTCAAGAGTACTAACATTGCAATCGGGTCATCAGTGCTCAACATCAAATCTTAAACAGAAGAATTACGCCAGCATATATTCTTTAAAGGTCAATACCGTAACATTTTTGTCAAGTACCGTAACAGTGATATTTTTGGGAAAAAAGTATATCAGACAGAGACAACATGTAGATTTTAAGTACCTGATCAATTCCTTTGGTTGATTACAATCATACCAAAGCATTGTAATTTTCTAGAAATGTGGTTTTTTAACAAAATACTGAGAAAATAGTATGCAAAATCACTTAAAAGATAAAAAAAATGCATTCTACGTTTGCTCATTGTCATAAATAATCATTTTGTTCAAATTTTACCTTTGACATAATTAAACACATGATTTATTGAACTTATCCAATGCAACAAAATAAATATCCATGACAAGATTTGAAGAAAAAACAGGATTTAATGTTTGTTACGGTATTGACATTTTATCTGGTCATGTGATCTTTGAAACTTAATTATAAGGATCTGATTGGCTGTTAAGGTTTCTTTTCGCTTTTCATAGTATTTTCAGAAACAACTTGTTCCTTGATGAAAAAAGAATATCATTTTATTTAATTCATATTTTTCCTTTTACTTCTTTCAAAATTTGACGAATTTTGACATTGACTCATATAGCAAAACAGTTTGCCCCTTCTTTGTGTGTGAGAGATGAAGGCTCAGGCGAGATAGTTAGGATGCCGTGGGTAAGCCTTCTCTGCCTGCATAAGCTATAAGTACCATAATCTCATGCTCTTGTCTAATATTGAATTTTTCATGTTGGGTGGTGTTAAATTAGTTGAAATACCAGTTTATAACCAAAAGAAAATTTCGTTTGTTTTATTTGATTTGATTCTTTACATCCCATCAACAATCTTTCAGTAATAAAGGGAGGGGTCTTCCTGGGTTGAACCAGTACTAGGCTAGGATTAATGTTCTTGCTCAAGGACAACGCAGTGACTCCGGTGAGGCTCGAACCAGCGGCCCCTCGGTCTCGAGTCAAGGATTCTACCACTGAGCCACTGCTTTCCCAAGAACATGTCTGTACAGGTCTATTATATGCTGTTTACTTAATTTAAGAGCCAGGAATAGTTTCCGTGCACCTACACACTAGAAAATTTATAAGTTTACCTCCAGACTATACCTTATTGAAAATAGCAAGGGATTTTTTTTCAGGTGCTTTAAGTGTTGGTCATCTTGCTTCAATTCACTGACCATGCACTGTACCTTTTTTCAGTCATATGCTATATCAAATTTACATGGGTGAAAGTTCAAAATTTCCAAAATCCTGAACTTTCGAAACTCCATTCTTAAAATTTGCAGTATGCTCACTAAATATTCGCAAATTCAAGTTTCAATGGTCAAATGTCCTTAGAAAGACTGAAAATAGATCAGGGAAGTTATTATGGTTGTACTTAATTCAGCATTTTGAGGCTGACTTTCCATGGAAAGTCAGCCTCAAAATCCTGAATTCAGGAATAATCCTGAAAACTTTCATCCATATATTTAAATAAGAAAATTTAACAAATTCAATCTGAATGTTTGTTTGATTTGATTCTTTTTGTCCCATCAACAATCTTTCAGTTATATAGGGACCTATCTGAATGACCTAGAACAGTTCAACACCTACCTTTGTATCTCCTGGTGAAATCCACTTGTATGGTCCTTTATCCTCCTCATCAGGGTGAGTACTGTGTGTACGGATCAGGTTCACACGACCTGGGATGATGAGAGAGAAAATCTGTTTCCCCGTCCACAAAGGGACTGGTTTCAAGACAGCTGGCTGAGGCATGTGACCGTCCCAGCTGGGCAAAAACATGAGTAGGTTCATCATTTGACCCTGTATAAGGTAAAATCATTGAGTTCAATCAATAAAAATGTCAAATAAGCCAGCTTAGGGCATTTCGAAGAAAAATGAAAAAAGTCAATAAGCAATGCTTATTAGATACCCCCCGCACAGTAAGAGTCAGAGAAAAAACTTGTCAAGTTATAGTTCAAACCAGCAGACTTTAGTTTTGAAAAGAAGATTTCAGTATAATATGTGCAAACAAAAATTATAACACTCCTTCATGCATATGTTCAATGTGTCTACATTGTATTGGCAAAGTATCAAATTGCTCCATTAAAAGCTGTGGTAGAAGTTGATTGGCCTATTAAGGCACCATCTATGCATATACAAAAGCCATATTAGGGAAAAATTGTCTAAGTTCTCACAGCTGTCATTTTGTCAAAAATTATTTTTTCTGAACCAAACTCCTTCATGCATATGTTCAATGTGCTTACATTGTATCAGCAAAGTATCAAATTGCTCCATCAAAAGCTGTGGTAGGAGTTGATCGGCCCATAAAGGCACCATCTATGCATATATAAAAGCCTTATTAGGGAAATATTGTCTAAGTTCTCACAGCTGTCATTTTGTCAAAAATTATTTTTTCTGAACCAAACTCCTACATGCATATGTTCAATGTGTCTACATTGTATAGAAAAAGTATCAAATTGCTCCATCAAAAGCTGTGGTAGGAGTTGATCGGCCCATAAAGGCACCATCTATGCATATACAAAAGCCCTATTAGGGAAATATTGTCTAAGTTCTCACAGCTGTCATTTTGTCAAAAATTATTTTTTCTGAACCAAACTCCTACATGCATATGTTCAATGTGTCTACATTGTATAGAAAAAGTATCAAATTGCTCCATCAAAAGCTGTGGTAGGAGTTGATCGGCCCATAAAGGCACCATCTATGCATATACAAAAGCCCTATTAGGGAAATATTGTCTAAGTTCTCACAGCTGTCATTTTGTCAAAAATTATTTTTTCTGAACCAAACTCCTTCATGCATATGTTCAATGTACTTACATTGTATAGGAAAAGTATCAAATTGTTCCATCAAAAGCTGTGGTAGGAGTTGATGGGCCCATGTATGGCCTATAATAGCATAAGCATAAAACCCTATATTAAAAGCCATTTAGAACTACAAAGGGAAATAACTCTGATAGAATTGGCCCCTAGCCCATACTTTTTTGTCTAAAAAATTTGTCTTGCATATATGAACATGTTTGCAAGGTTTAATGAAAATCCAGCAATGACTCTTCAAGATATTAAGGAAACAAAGCGTTACGGACGGACGGACGGACGCACGCACGGACGGACACACGGACGGACGCACGGACGGACAACGTGAAAACAGTATACCCCCTACAAACAAAGTTTGCGGGGGGTATAATGATATTGGGAGGAGGGGGGAGGGGGTGGGGACAGGACTGTACCAGTACCACCTTGCAATTTATATTGATATTTATCAAATGGCACCACCAAAGTGCTAAAAAAACATTGAACCACCACCCAAAGGAATTATCTTAAGAGTTGCCTTCCATCCCCCTGTCATACTTTTTCTGGATAAGCCCTCATGGATTTGGTTACAAAGTGCAACTATAGACAATTTGCAGAGGGCTGAGGCTCAAACAAGCCTCCACATCATATGTGAAGTTTTGTCCATGCCTTGTCTGCTTGCATAAAGTATGGAGGCATATAACACCAAATACAGGATGGAGTATGTATGCTTAAACATTATTAAATAAAGAAGCACTTTAGGTTTATGATATAAGTACCATTTTCTCATGGTTTGGCTCAAGCAGACATTTGCCTTTTACATCCTATCAACAGCCAAGGTAATATGGAGGATGAGGTCACAGCTTATAGCCTAATATGACAGACTGAAGCCAGGGATCGTACCATTGACCCCTGGTTTACAAGGCAAATGGTTTAACCACTAAATCACTGAGGCTTGGGCTCCAAAGGATTTCCTTCTGGGTGAATGCAGTGTGTAATTGCATTTAAATCATCTGATTGTTCTTAATCAAATATAAATCAAACTGTTGTTGCTGTTTTAACGAATATTGTATGTCTGTTACCCCTCAACATCCAAACTTTATTGCATCTTCCTGAATCAGGATATGGAAAAGTTACCTGCAAAAAAATTAGTAATTAAGTATTAAATTGATTATTCAGTGAAAGTTTCTTAATACGTACTCTGTCCAGAAACACATCTCTTTTGGTCATTTTTCTGACTGCTGTGAGTGTGTCCTGTACAATTCCCATGACTGGTCTGTTGGACTGTGGAGTGATGATCATTCTAGGTACTGAAGCTAACTGAGAGATTTCTGCCCGGCTCTCCAGAGACTGGGCCAAATGTAAGTTCATTTCATCACCATCAAAATCAGCATTGTATGGAGTGGTTACACTGAAATGGATTTACATGGATGAAAGCTCAAAATTTCCGAAATTCTGAACTTTTGAAATTCAAATCTTAAAACTTGCTGGATGCCAACAAATCATTAAAAATTCCAAGTTAAATGGTCAACTACCTTCAGATAAACTGAAATTAAATCAGAAAAGCTGTTATAATCTGCAGAATTCAGCCTCAAAATCCTGAATTCGGGAATAATCCTGGTAACTTTCACCCATGGATTCAACTCTTTGCATGCTGGGTAATTTATCATGCTTTTGTTGTCATCTCCTATTTTTTGTTTTTGTTTTAAATTAATCTTTTCAAAACATTTCATTCATGAACTCTATCAGTGTGTCAAACGATTAGGATCCAGATCATTCTGTCTGTCCTGATCTGGGTCCAAACTGTTTGCGAAGGCTATCAGCAGACAACTTAAGTCAACATGCCTCCGGATAAGAGTGTGTAATTGAAAAATTAGTTTTCTTATTTCTCATACAAAACGTATGTTGTGGGTACTCAAAAGAACCGTCTCAATAAGACGGTTCTTTTGAGCACCCAAAACACATTGTTTAAATTGATGGGTAAGAAAATAATTACAATTTTACGTTCCAAAATTGTGCTTGACTGGACCTATGAGTCAAGGCAAGCAAGGAAGTACTATCGATAATACATGTAGATCTATAAAAATTACAATCCTGAATTCAGGAATAATCCTGAAAACTTTCACACATACCAATGTGAATTTCTCTCACCTCAGATTCATTCTGAATGTTGACCAGGGCAGAATCTTGGCTTTATGACACATCATACTCATCTTGTGAAGTGTGGGCTGTCTGTTGAACACAATGTAGTCATTGTCTTGCATGTGTCTCTCGACTTTGTAGCCAATCTGTAGATGAAGGTCACTCGCTTTTGGATGATATCTCAAATCAATTCTCTCCCCATTGTCTCGGATAATGTACTTTGCACCTGGGTACTGATTTGCTCCTCTACGCACAAGCTCATGCAACCTGGCAAAATAATGTTATTAAACTTATTAGTTATTTTTAATATACAAATTGCAGAATTCCATCAATCAATGTGTCACATATTCACCTCAGCATATTTAACAGGCCCCAGGTAAGAGTGTGTAACTAAAAATTATTTTTCTTATTTCTCAACCAAAACATATGTTGTGGGTACTCAAAAGAACCGTCTCGATGAGATGGTTCTTTTCAGCACCCAAAACACATGTTTAAATTGATGGATAAGAAAATAATCGTAATTTTACTTAAAGCTGTGGTCAATAAAGCGTACAAACTGTCATGAAGTCAGTTACAATATATAGCTATTCAATAATCAATATTTTACTGTGATGAACCTATATTTACTATCCTAGTTGTCAGTCAGTGCTGAGCAAACTCACATGATTGATATATAATATATAATATAATCAGATTTTTGATTAACGTGCAGGTGCAGGGGCATCATCCACATCAGTGGGCCCCTTTCCAGGTAACTGGCTAGCTGCACGCATAGCAGATCTCACACCTGATCTCCAGGTGCTCCTTTCTTGAGGGTCAACTGTGGTGAGCTTCCACTCACGGCAGTCTTTCTCTGTCAGTTTCTTCCATGTTTGCTTGGGCCTCCCTGCCCCCCGCTTGCCATCAATCTGCATATCATATGCTGTTCTGATTGCACCACTGGAACGCACCACATGCCCAAACCAGCGAAGCCTTCTCTCTCTCAAAATGAGGTCGAGGTCCTCAAGCTGAAGCTTTGCCAGTAGCTCGCTTGACCTTACCCTGGCCACATCCTCTGGCTTGATACTGCAGATCTGTCTGATCATGGCCCTATCATTGCGTTGCAAGCGCTGCAGGTTTGTCTTGGTAAGTGGCCAAGTTTCACTGGCATGGAGCATGGCGCTCCGCACGCAAGAGCTGTACACATGGCCACGGGTCTTGTAAGAGAGGTGGCGGGATGTGAGAACTGGTAGTAGCTCCCTGAACTTTTTCCAGGCAGTTTTCACACGAGTAGTGACCGCCATTTCACAGCCTCCACCAGCAGAAAGCATGTCACCTAGGTAGCAGAAAGAAGCTACCACCTCAAGCTTATCAGGTCCAACCTGGACTTCACTCTGTGGTCTGCCGTCAATAGGGCGAGCATTTCCCATGCACCGTGCACACCTATAATCAGGATTTGGTGTCAGTCTTTGTAGCCCACTGCATTTCTTATGCACCCAAAGTTTGCAGCCATTGCAGTAGATGCTGTTGTTGCCTACTCCTGTACGACAGACAGCGCATGGGTATTCGCCTGAACTCTGCAAGAGGTCCAGGCCTGTACCACAGATCATGACTTTTGTCTTTCCTGCATTCACCCTCAATCCCTTCTTCTCCATGGCTTCTTTCCATATCAAGAGCCTCCTGACACATTCCTCTAGGGAGTCAGCAATGATGACAAGATCATCTGCATATAGGTCCTCCCAGGGAACACCAGCCCGAAACTCACGTGACAAGGCCTCCAGCACAATGATGAAGAGCAAGGGACTGAGTACGGATCCCTGATGGACCCCGACCTTCACCTCAAACTCTTTGCTGAAACCCTCGCCAACACGAACCCGGCTTCGTGCATTAGCATACATTCCCTGGACTAAACGAACAATCCATTCCTCAACGCCTAGCTTTCTCAGGGCCCACCAGATAACCTTCCGAGGGACACGGTCAAATGCTTTCTCTAGGTCCACGAAGGCCATATAAAGCCTCTTGTTCACTGCTAAGTATTTCTCCTGCAGCTGCCGGACCACAAAGATTGCATCTGTAGTGCCTCTTCCTAGGACAAAGCCAAACTGGGAGTCGTCAATAGACACCACCTGTCTTATGAGACCATCGACAATCCTCTCTAGGATCTTCATGGCCTGCTCAGTCAGCTTGAGGCCTCGATAGTTGCCTCTATCCAAAGCATCACCCTTGCCCTTGTAAAGGCAGACAATGAAACTTTCCTCCCAGTCAGTTGGGACCTTACCATCACGGATAATCGCAGTAGCAAGATCTCGGATCATGGTGGCCCCTGTATCACCTGCTGCCTTGATCATCTCCACCACTATGCCTGATGGACCTGCAGCTTTGCCCGACTTCATCTTTGAGATGGCCTTCTTCACCATGTCAATAGTGATTGGGATAGGCGGGCCTTCTAACGGAGGTTCATTGGACAGGTGATCAGGGTCCCAATCAAATTCAACGTTGAGAAGCCTTTCATAATGTTCAGCCCATGCATTCTGCTTTGCCTCCTCACTCATTGACATTTCCCCAGTGTCATTCTTCACTGGCTTTTCGCCTACAACATCAACATTCTCTTTCCTCATCTGGTTGGCGAGGCGGAAGATATCAGACGACTTGTGGTCAATGCCCTCATAGACCACCTTGTCTGCTTCGTGGCGTGCATGGTGCACCACACGTCTGGAGATGCGCTTGGCAGTGATGCTGATTGGATTTATCAAAAAAGAAAGCAACACCTTCATGTGTGTACATATCCAATGTGTCAGCTAGATTTGGGTGTCAAATATCATGTAAACAAAGACATCCTAAAATAAAACTTACGTCCACTGCCCCAGTCATGTATATTCCATGTAACAAATAAAATTGTTCACATTCCTCAATGTCTTGCGACCTTCAAAATTTTGACTTTTAAATTTCGTTGCCCTTTTTGGAATTAAATGAAAGATGGTTCTTCATGTGAAGATGATTCATATGAAATATCAAGCCTTATTCTAAATAATGAATACTGGGTCCGGGTTGAAACTCAATAAAGAAGAGTGCAAAAGCCATCATTGTGAGATCAAAGTGGTACTTTCAAAGACTAGCCGTACTTTCAAGTCTTATGATCTCCAGACAAAATGATAAAACTCATTATCTATTTCTACTCACAGCATCTACATTTAATATGCCCTTGATGATGAGCAATTTTTCATGAGCCATACATATGATGATGATGATGATGATGATGAGCATTTTTTCATGAGCCATACATATGATGATGAGAATTTTTTCATGAGCCATACAGATGATGATGATGATTATGAGCATTTTTTCATGAGCAATACATATGATGATGATGATGATGATGATGATGATGATGATGATTATGAGCATTTTTTCATGAGCCATACAGATGATGATGATGATGATGATGATGATGATGATGATGATGATGATGAGCATTTTTCATGAGCAATACATATGATGACGATGATGATGATGATGAGCATTTTTTCATGAGCCATACAGATGATGATGATGATGATGATGATGATGATGATGATGATGATTATGGACATTTTTTCATGAGCCATACATATGATGATGATGATGATGATGATGATGATTATGAGCATTTTTTCATGAGCAATACATATGATGATGATAATGATGATGATGATGATGATGACGATGATGATGATGATGATGATGATGATGATTATGAGCATTTTTCATGAGCAATACATATGATGACGATGATGATGATGATGAGCATTTTTTCATGAGCCATACAGATGATGATGATGATGATGATGATGATGATGATGATGATGATGATGAGCATTTTTTCATGAGCCATACATATGATGATGATATTCAGCATTTTTTCATGAGCCATACATTTGATAATATCTATTACATTTCATTGAAACTTTTAACTGGATAGCTATGGTAACAAGAGTGACTGGTCATTTGAGGCTGGACAAAAGATATTTCAAGGAGCTGTCATTCATCCAGGTAGCTTTGACAGGACTGTGTTTGAATAATGGCTAAAATAAACTTTAATTGATTGACGGTTGAAAGGAAAGTTGTTGTGACAAGTCAAATAGTTGTAACCAGGTTCAACAAAGTTTGTACACTTAACTGACCGCTGCTTTATTTATATTTGGCTTAACTGGCCCTATGATTTGATCTTCAAGAAAAGTTGCCTTTACTTTCTTCTTGTTTGTGTTGATGCATCACATCCCAGTCAATAATTTTTCAGTCATGCAGGGACAATTTCCTGTCTCCCTGGGTTGAACCAGTACTAAATAGAGGATAAAATTGCTTGCTCAAGGACACAACACAGTGCCGCCAGTAAATCTTGAACCAGCCACCTGACCATTCTATCTCACCACCTATGTGTTTCGGACTAGAATGTATGCGAGTCCCACCTTTCAGCCTTCTAAACCTGGTCAGGGATTGTTTTTGGTGTTCTCAGGGGCCGAAATTGGGCCCCATTCCCATTGGAATTTGGGTGACTTTTCCCTAGTTTTTGTGAAAAAAAATCCCAATCTTCAAAAACATTTTTTTTTTTTTGAAGATTGGGATTTTCATTCTGACAGTCAACACACACACAAGCTACATGGTGACATTCTCCTTTAATTTAATGGCAATAGTATGTGTAATAGCTAATTTGTTTTTTTCATTGAGCAAAAATGACTTAATTGTGCACTATAACAAATTTCCCATTTTAGGGATTTACCATGCTAATTTTCCCTATCTGAAAGGCCCTAGGGCCCCTTCCCAACATTGCAAAAAAATCCCTCTTTCAACTCAAATCTAACAAAAAGGCTGAGCATATTAAGCACACACCTACCTTAACCAAGCAGATTTTTGTTATTCTATGAAAAGTTAAATCTGCTGACTTAAAGCAGGTGATTACTTAAATAAACAGGTTAATGAAATGAACTTTATTTTTCATAATTTGGAAAAAACCTACAGTAGAGATACTCTTAAAGGAATTGGTGGCCAATTATTAGCTAAAATTTGCTTTTTTTGGTTTGGTTTGTTGCTTTATCTACCAGTCAAAAGCTATGGTCATGTCGGGACGGTCAGTTCATCAAACCACCTTTTTCCTGCGCAAGCTTGAACAAGCAGTTAACCAGTACTTTGTGTACATACTTTCATTTGTAACTGACAACAACCCTTCTTGAATGAATCAGCAGAAGGGAGGAGAATGACCGAAGAAAATTATTTTATGATCAATCTCAAAGAAAGTATAGGGCCGGCCCGGGATCGAACTCGCGACCCCTGGATCTGCAATCAGACACGCATCTGTTGTTAGACACGTTAGCCACTGCGCTATGCAGTCCGGTAGCTAAAATTTGGGCTAGTGAAATAAAGTAAAACCTAAAACCTGTCTTAAGTTTCCACTTGAGAAGACCAAAAATTGTTTTCAAGACTGATTATCGCTTAATGACATTAATGCAGGTCAAAAGTATTTCAGAATGCTCCAAGGGGAGCCAGGGTTCATACAGGCAAGTATGCGTATAATTCAACGACTCATCAAGGACTTCTAAGAGCCTTTCCAACAGTTTTCAAGGACTTAATGTTAATGAAAAACACTGATCTAAGTGTTAAAATTCTTCTTCAGAAATGCTAGACTGAGATAATGTAGACATTAGTACTGGAAAATAAGTATAAAATTGTTGCGCCTATATTTGGTGCAGCATATGCTGCACCAAATAAAGGCACAACAATTTTATACTGATTTAGGTCTCTATCAACAGTGCTTAGTCCTACAGAAAATAGTAGAATTCAAGGACTTTTCAAGGCTTTTGGGTGATTTTCCAGTAGTTTTCAAGGCATATTTCATTTTCAAAGACTTTTCAAGAAAGTCCTCTAAATTCAAGTACTTTTCAAGCCTGTGTGAACCCTGGGAGCATTCTGAAATACTTTCGACCTTCATTAAGCTACCATCTGTTATCAAGATCTTTGCCTACTTTTGAGTGGCAACTTAAGACCGGTTCCACTGTAGTTGCTCACCTATCAATATTGAAGGGTGTCACAATTTCTGGAAATGTCATGTTCTGTGCAATGGTTCTCGGTACTCCAACCTGATCAATACGTAGGTTAGGATCTGGTGTGATGACAGTTCTAGCAGAGAAGTCCACACGTTTACCCATCAAATTGCCTCTTACACGACCTTCCTTTCCCTTTAACCTTTGCTTGATAGACTTCAGAGGTCGGCCAGATTTTTGTACAGCCTGCACAAAACAATATAGGAAAATAATGACAGGAAACAAGATTTTTCAAACTATTACTTTTCCAGGTGAGGAACCTATTTACATTAGAAAAAATATTATTGGGATTAAAAATTGGTATGCCTTACAGATCTGACTTAACAGTACTAGACGGATGGCTGAGAATGGGTTTGCTCCCCCCCCCTAGGGAATTTTGCAGACATATCCTATCTTGTAGAGAATTGAAAGCCGAGTCTTTTAAGATATGTTTGCACTCTGTGCTCCGGGGCGTTAGTCTGTAAGAGCCTGTAACATACGTTACTTAATCAAACTAAGAAAAAGTAAATTGAAAGTTTGGGCTACAAATTAAAGACATTAAAATATTTATTTTTAAAAATCATTTCTATAGTCTGCATACTGGATATCTTAACTACATATGACAGCCATTTGAACAAAATTGCCACTTCCTAAGGTGTCATATGCGTTACATAAATCAGATAACCCATTAAAATTTGCAAGTGTGGCTAACATCATTTACATTCACAATCTCTCTGTGTGTTTTACACAAAGTATTTAACCATGTCTGACTAGCTTATGCAATTGGCTAACAGAAAAATTAAAGTTTGTTTCCCTAGCTTGAATATTTTTTCTGGAATAAGCAATTAAACAACCCTACCCCTACCCATTTTTAAGGTGAAATGTTTGGTATTAAAACTAAAGTAAAAATAGTTAAAAAATATTTGCAGTTGATTAATGTGTTTCATTGTTTGGGATTTATTTGCTTATATGAAAAGACTCATAAATCTGCAAGTTTGTTGCAAAATTTTTAATATCAGAGGCTGTAACATATGTTACCTGATGTAATAAATGGGCAAGCTCATTGTCTTTACGTAAGACATGCCTAAAAATGTTTTAATCTCCTTGAGGGAATTTTGCAGACATATTCGTTCTTATAGTACAACTCAAGCTGCATCGAATAAGGGATGTTTGCACTCTCTATGTTGGGGCGTTAGTCTGAAACAGCGTGTTACATGCGTTACTATATCAAATAAAGGAAATGTAGTTTGAAAGCTTGAGCTAAAATTGTGAAAAAACTTGCAGCTTTTGGATATCTTACATTGTTTAGGGATTTTTAACTGGCTCCTATGATAAAGATTTATATATCTGCTAGTTGTCATCAAGTTTTAAAGATCAGAGAGCGTTACATATGTTAGCATGATAAGTAAAATCATCAAACAGTATTTTGACATCAATGTAAGTAAGGGCCTGCTCCATCCTAATCCCCTTTGGAATTCTGCAGACAAATTACATCTTATGTAACCATTCAAGGTGCATTTAATAAGAAATGTTTGCACTCTGTAAGTCGGGGCGTTAGCCTGTAACAGCTTGTTACATATGTTACTATATCAATTTGAGAATAAGAAATTTGAATGATTGAGCCACTAAAAGAAGACATTAAAATTATCTAATAAATTAACATTCTTATACTATAAGTTATAGTCTTTATACTGGATGTCTTTACTACATATGGAAGCTGTTTAACATTAATACGGCTAACTGTGATGTTATGTGCGTTACATGAACCTAATTATAATTTAAAAGCTATAATTGTGGCTATCGTCATTTAGTTAAACAACTTCTATGACTTGGTTTCAAAATGTTTTATTAGATTTTACAAACATATACTCAATTGATGAATAGGAAAATTCAAGTTTGCTTTTCTATCTTAAATATATTGTCTTGTAGGAGCTAATACACAGCCCTACTCCCAGTTTTACAGAGAAGCAAATTTTGTTATTACCGTTTAAGTAAAACACATGAAAGTGATTACAGCATGTGGATATTTTTCATTTTCTTAGTCTGTCTTGCTCACATATCTGCAAGATTTCATTAAGTTTAAGATCAAGACACTTAATGTGTACTTATAAGTCTTTGGTGCCAAAACACTAGAAATTATATTCATTTCTGATTATCAAGCCCATGGACCGTTTTTACAGATGTTATCAATGACCTTTTGGACACATTTCCTAATATGGTGCATATAATGCTAAATATAGAGCCACAAATAGAAAAGATAGTTTTTCATTTTTACAAGAAAATACAATAAATGAAATGGTCTAAACTATTTCGCAACTATTTAACACTCATGTTTAACGTTTGTCGTTGTCTGCTTCTGTGGTAATCATTATTATCACACGCCTCCTTGCAACTAGTAAAATCATAACACAATATTTAAATCATTTACTATTATTCAATTTTACCACCAGTCCACTCAAAATTGATGAGCCATTATCAACTTTCCAATTTTGTTATTTATGGCTTGGAACATTCGGAAACTGATATGAATTCCTAATAGTTGGCTCTTTGAGTATGTTTTCAAGTGATACTCTGCAAGTAGGAGAACGACTAAAGCTTTACAAGGAGGAAAACTATGCCATTAAGAGCAATGAGTACCTGGACTGATGTACCTTGATATTTCTGTGATAAAGAATCATATCTTAGCTGGTTAACTTTTATAAATGTAGCCTTTCCATACATGCAACCCACATATTTTCATCTAATAATGTCTCTGCACTTATTATCTTTCCCCAAGCATTCAAAAACTTATTTGAAGTCTTAGTTCTTCTGAAGTGCTGAAACCAAGGTAACTCTTTCCCTTCAGATAAACAAACTAGATGTATCACAGCAGGTAAAGAAATGAAATGCAGGATGAACAGAGCGCAAATAGACCCTTTCAATTCAATGATTCACTAAGTTTCTAAGATAAGAGCCCTTATTAAAGGATGTAACATATATAACTCGTCATAATAAATGAGCAAGGGCATTGTCGTGACATCCTTTTTGATTACACAGTCAGAGGCAAGTGTTTTCAATTTCAGTGTTTTCAATGGATCATGAAATGAGGCACCTTATCAACTTGTTTACTCTGTATAAATCTTCCATAGAGCATAATATAGAACTACTGGTTATCCCATTCTACCTATAGTCCACTTTCCTTCTTTTGAATGCAACAGCTAATGATATGGCTGTAAAAACTGAGAAATCATAGGTTTTACATTATTTTAAGACATGCTTCAATGTACTGACATTAAAAAACAACCTACTGCAAACATAATTGATGGCAATGTCCAACTTCATATTCTTTCTCTTAAACCAGAGAACTTTCAAGGTGTAACAGAAATTGTTTCAGTCGGTCTGCCAAAACCATCAAGAGTCAACATTGTAACTAAAGAAAACTTATAAAGTTCTTTGGGCGCAGCAAAATACTATTGATCTAAGACCTGAGGACTTAAGCACCAAAAGACTGGATAGGTTCCATGGCAAATGATGCAAAAAAGCAGCCTATCAAATTTCTGTTTGACCAATGTCAGAAATCTTAAAGTATTCTTAGAGGTACATGGTAGAGACATAGATTTTGCAAAATCAGAGCAAAGTTATCATTTGACTAGCACAGATGCAGATGCAGCTGCAGTTAGATTGCTCTTGCCACTTCACAGGAAGAGATATATACCAGAGTCATACTCCATTGTATGCATATATGTGAAATGGCATTAAACCCATATTTAATCAGGTGTTTGATCCCATGACACTGACATGCTGTTTCTGCTTTTGAAGAATGCTAAGGATTCAAGTTTGGCTGAGTCAAGTTGTTTGACGCTGGCACTGGCCACACATAGTGACATACAAAGAAAATTAAGTCTTTTGATGGCAAAAGAGGAGGATCACACGAAATGCTCATAAGTGATGTTTGTAACAATTACCAATTTTAAAAAGTAATCTTAATTAATGTAACAAATATAACACCATAGGAAGCTGTATATTTGTTAAAAAATCTTTTCTTATGTATCAAAGGTATTCAGCATGCAAACTACATGAATAATTCAAATAAATAGATAGTTTTATGTCTTCTTCCTGTTTCTCAGACTTTCAATTCATTTATTCTTAAATTGATATGGTAACATACGTATCATACCATTACAGGCTAAACCCAGCATGCCCACTCATATTTCTGTTTGGGGGTACATGTACCCCCTGGTGTTTCCATTTGGGGGTACATGTTCATTTTTGAGGGTACACATATTTTAGAGCTGTTTTTTCATAGTAAACGTATAGAGCAGCATGCCCACTCATATTTCTGTTTGGGGGTACATGTACCCCCTGGTGTTTCCATTTGGGGGTACATGTTCATTTTTGAGGGTACACATATTTTAGAGCTGTTTTTTCATAGTAAACGTATAGAGGCCATGAAATCAGATCATTTAGATGTGTATAACAGTGATATCATTATGCTGTGAAAATGCTAATAAATGAGCCCTGCAAGTAACCACCCCACCCCCTGCAAAAAAAACTAAGTCCGAACCTGAGAAAAATTTGGGCATAGGTTCCCCTAGGGGCGTAAGCCCGGTTTCATTCACCCCCAACCACAATAACCCTAGCCTTTGAAAGTTTTGGTAAAGACAGAATGAAGAAGAGTGGGAGGGGTGACGGAAAATGTAAACAAACGTATCCAGATCACCCTCTTCTTCAGAATGATAGATGATTTTTGAAAAATAGAATACAGTAAAATGTCACATACCTCTTAGATTGTGTTACTCCTATATTTAAATTAAAGCTCTGAAACGTGTCAAGCAATTTATCAAGTTTTCTTCTTCCACACATCTGAGGCAAGTTCAATAATGCGAGCGCTCTCGGGCGCTCGTTGTACTGGTGTCAGGCTTTACACATTATGAATAAAGATAGGTACCAATCAACGAGCGCTCGGCGAGCACTCGCATTATTGAACTCGCCTCTGTACTTTCAATTTTGCCTGTCCACTTAACATGGCATATGTAAGCGTAATGCTGATTGGTTCAGTAGTAATAGACAACCAATCAATATTGACTTTACTAGAAGCGTGGTTGACTGTGGCCCGAGATTTGCTATATTATACTGAACAGTTTACTATCAATGCAAGATACCAGTCAGCGGTAAATCTGAGCCGATAATTCTAAAAATACTGGACTTGTTTTCTTGAAAATTTCATGAGATTCACACACAACGTTCACTGGTTATGCGTGCACAAAAATTACTCTACGTTTTTGCACGTAGGTACCAAATGATAAGTGCGTGCATGACCGTTTCTGTGCGTGAATTACGTACTGCAGTACGTGAATGGGCATGCTGTAAACCCCTAGTTAATGGAGTGCAAACATCTCTTATTTGATGCAGCTTGAATTGTTCTTTAAGGTAGGATATGTCTGCACACTTCCCAAAGGGGTGGAGAGGAACAGGATTGTACTTAGTTTGCAGTCCTAATACAATGCCATGATTCTACTGGTTGTGATGAAATGGATCATTATTTTGCCATAGAAGCAGACACAATGATAGACATTGTGAGGATGACTTGAATAAAGATTGTTTTTGAATAATTTCATTTAGGCGCCTTTTATCTAATAGGAATATTTATTAAATTGTGTCATTTAAATGAGAACTATTATTTTCTATCTATATGTCTATATATTTTAATATTATAGGCATAAGGAAATATGTGATTAAAAAGGTTATATATAACATAGGTAACACAATTCCATAGGCTTGTTATCAGCAATGACTGTAATTACTAAGACTAAGGCACCAGAGGCTAGAGATTAATAGGAAAACATGTGAAAAACGGTATTATATCATCTCTTACTTCCAAGAAAATTTCATAGCTCATTCATTATGCCATGTAACATACGTTACATACTTTAATAAGTGCTCTGATCCTGATGTCAAACTTGCAAATGTATGATTCTTTATTGCATTAGCAAGACAGTGCTAAAAATGTAAGATGTCCACGAGCGTCAAATATTTTCATATATTTTTCTTCAATAGTAGATACCAAAATTGGATACTTAAAATTGGGGGTAGGGTTGTTTAATAGCTCATATAAAACAATGTATTTGAGATAGAAAAGCAAACTTTGTTTTTTCTATTAGTCAAATAAGTATTTTAGTAAACTAAGATTAAAAACAGTTGTAAAAATGCACAAATTGTCTGTAAAATGAATGATGTTAGTCACGATTTCAACTTTCAAAGGGAAATTTAATCTATGTAACGCATATAACACCATTGAGGGCTGAAATTTTGTTTAAA
This sequence comes from Loripinus fragilis, assembly GCA_964019695.1. NCBI lineage: Eukaryota > Metazoa > Mollusca > Bivalvia > Lucinida > Lucinidae > Loripinus > Loripinus fragilis. The sequence continues at coordinate 47,463,447 of OZ026524.1, forward strand.
ATGCTGCTTTTATGTAGCTTAGGCATCCAGCTTGCAAACTACATAAGAAATTTGAATAATTAGATGGTTCAATGTCTTCTGTCTGTAGCTCAAACTTTCATTTTGATTTTTTCCTTAGTTTGTTACAGTAACATATGTAACAGGCTGTCAGAGACTAACGCCCCGGAGCACAGAGTGCAAACATCTCTTAAAAGATGCGGCTTGAAATTTTCTTCAAGATAGGATATGTCTGCAAAATTCCCTAGGGGGGGGGAGCAGGACCTTTTTTAGCTCGAAGTCTATACTTGGTAAATGAGAGTAGTATTCTGCAAGACACAAGAAGAAAACTCAGCCACTAACTAGTTAATGAGTTCAAGTCATACCCAATTTGGATTTCATAGATCGGGAACGCAAAGTTTCAAACTTTGTAAAATTATGATTTTTTTTATCCATGAGTATATTAAATCAGTATTCTTCTGAGAAAATTTATAGGTTGGGACAAATGTTCCATGCCCTCAAAATATTGTGGGACAGTGCCAATAAAACAAGGGACAAGTCACTGGCACTTGAGTCCCAAACCTCAATTCATAAGTTGGAAGCACCATCTGCAAATCAACCAAGCTCAAAATGCATAAAATTATCGAAAAAAAAAATCAATTTTATAAAGACAGTGTTCGTTTCTATAAGTATAAATAGAGACATGGTATTGAAGTGGAAACTGGGTCAGCTCGTTTGGACGGATCACCTACCCCTCAAACGTATTAGTTTTTCTTCAACCCACTGTCGTTCCATAGTATGTAGTGATTGCTCTATCTATGGATATAGTCCACAAGTTTGAAAAACTCACCTTTGCAGGAAAAAAGTAGACAGTTTGTACTTTTCTCTTAAACAGACATCATTTGACAAGCTAGCTACTTCCGCTTTCTTTTACTTTCGTTTTCATGTTCTCTTACGGATTATCTGATTGGCCGAAACGCAATGCGGCATTTCCCCGCTTTCAGCTAATTGAACCGCGAAAATGACGCAATGTGATCTCGGCCAATTAGATAACCCGTAAACAAACACGAAAACGAAAGTAAAAGAAAGCGGAAGTAGCTAGCTTGTCAAATGATGTCTGCGAGAAAAGTACAAACTGTCTACTTTTTTCCTGCAAAGGTGAGTTTTTCAAACTTTTGAACTATATCCCTAAATAGAGTAATCGCTGTAAAATCGAATGACAGTGGGTTGAAGAAAAACTAATACGTTTGAGGGGTAGGAGATCCGTCCAAACGAGCTGACCCCGTTTTCACTTCAATACCAGGTCTCTATTTATGCTTATAGAAACGAACACTGTCTTTATAAAATTGATTTTTTCGATGTTTTCATGCATTTTGAGCTTCGTTGATATGCCGATGGTACTTCCAACTTATTGAGGTTTGGGACTCAAGTGCCAGTGGGACAAGTTTTGAAAACATCGGGAAATAGAATATACAAATTCTTGGGACAATGTCCCTGAACTGTAGAAATTCAAATCTTAAACTTGCAGTATGTCTACAAAATATTACAATTTCAAGTTTTAATGGTCAATTGCCTTTTGATAAACTGAAAATAAATCATAGGAGTTAAATTATTATTATCTGCCAAATTCAGTACGTATCTGAATTAAAATTTCAGAGAATTAGCCATTCAGGAAAAGTTCAAAGTTTTCACTTGTGATTCTGTGGGAATATAAATAAACAGGCATGGGCTTGTTTCAATATGTGTCCGATATTAAAGCAAAGAAAATTTACCCTTGGTAAGCCAGGCAGCTCATTATCTGTGAGGGTGGCAACATGGAACTGTAACATCTTCACATCCTCTGATATGATGTGGGCTGCAGCTCCGTTCTGTTCGTTTCTCTTCAACTGGTTGTTGGCCTTGATGATGTCAGACAGTTTATGGGTCAAATCATCCTGAATAATTTAAGAGTTATAGGGATCAAACAAAAAAGTCTGTGTAAAAATTCAAGAACTCTTTTCTCAAGGACTTTTGTAAGACTATCCTCACAGGTTTCTATTTATAAACAAAAGTTTTCAACGTATAATTGTAAATATTTTTTCACCCATAATTTTTAGCATATGTTATGGGTGCTCAAAAGAACCATCTCATGGTTCTTTTGAGTACGTACCCGCAACATGTTTTTGTTGAGAAATAAGAAAATTATTTTTCTGTTACACTCTTTAGCTAAAGGCATGTACTCTATAGTTTTCAAGGGCTACTAGTTCACAATTTACCCTTTAAAATTCGAATTCTTTATAATCAAATTCTGGCAGATATAATAATGCCAAAATGAGTAAAAGCTATTAGCATAAAATTTTTGCACCTTTATTTGCTGCACCAAATAGTGGCAAAATAATTTATACTGATTTTGATCTCCATTAACGAGTGATGTCTGAAAGAAAATTGTACTTTTCAAGGTCATAAGAAGGATTCACCAGCATGTGTCAAGGCAGAATCAATTTTCAAGATTCAAACCCTTCATCTTCAAATACTTTTCAAGTCTGTGTGAACCCTATCATTAATCACCATAGTTAGATACTTATATACTGAAACAATAAAGTTATGTCCGCTTGACGTTTGTGTCTGCCAGTTCCAAATGTATGAACGCATTTCATTCAAATTTTCACATTACCAACTCTGCTCAAAAAGCACCGATTTGCATTTAAAAGACATTCATTTGATAATCAGTAGAGCCGCTGACAAAGCAGTGAACACGAGTACCCTTAAAATCAAAAGTCACATCAATAGCTAGTGTGTCCGTCATAATCCCGAGCCGTTCAAGCACATTTAAACATCACTGAGCGAACTCTCTTGTAAGATGTTATGCGTGCTAGTTGTATGCATTGCTTTTATGACCACAGCCATTAATTTGTTACATACTCTGACGTCTCAAACATCGATCATGAGCGTGCTTGAAAACGCTCAGAAAATTCATATTGGGCCAGCATTTTGATAGTCATCATAATCGAACAAATTCGGTCCTTTTTCGTAATAACAAGCATTACAACATTAGTTAAGACTTATCAGCATCAAAACAATTGATACTGGAAATTCTCTGATGATTTTGCAGTAAGGGGTGGGGTATAAAACACAGGGGAAGGGTCGAAACTAATGTTGTGAGAACTTGTGACCCAACCCCATTGCTGTAAATATTTTGGCAATAAAATATGTTTTAACTATAAAACACAGTTTTAGAAAACCTTTGATGCCCAACATCAGCCATAGTTTTTTGTTTTTCTCTTTTGTGTAATTGTTTTCATAAACAAACACAACAAATTAAAGCAAAAAACGGTCTCAAAATAATGTTAGGTTTAGGAGATTTGGCAGTTCTTGATTTGTTATTTGTTTAATTCAAAGGGAGGCAATTTCAGTTAATTTCATAAATCAAAGGTTTTGAACTGCAATTCCGCTCGATCAGAAAGCTGACTTGGGATTTTTAGATGTTTTTTCAATGTCGGACGCTTCTGGTTGCCATTTAACGTAAAATGTGTCAAGTTTTGTTGATTAACTTCCTGTTGATAATGAAAAAAGCTGTGTACACATTAGGTTCAATAACCCTTCAAGATAAGAAGATAAAAATCAAATAATTACCTATTTTTGTGTGCCCGACGTTAGATAAACATTTTGTTTTTATTTTTGTTGCGACATCTTACCTGGATCAAAAAATACAGTACCATGAAAATCGGACGTTTCTTTTTTGTTTGAGTATATATAGTTAGGCCAAATAAAAAATACCTGTGTTTAGGGGAACCCGACCCTACCTAAATTAACTGGTGAATCCTAGATTTTTTTCATGTTTTCTGGAAAAAAAATATGATTTGATGCATTTTGAAAGGCGAAATGCCTTTCAAAATGCATCAAATCATATTTATTTCCAGAAAAAAAAATAATTAAAAAAAATGTGTGTGCCTACCCTACCTAAAATGTTCAGACCCGTTACCCGAAACACACTTATTTTTTTATTTGGCCTTGGGAACTTTAGATCAAAAATATGTTTATTGCAGATTCAGCTGTATTTCTAATACAGCTGATTTTTGATTCTGCAATAAACATATTTTTTTACAAAAGTTAAAAGTAGTTGCTATTAATAAACCATGCTCATATGCTAATGTTTGTTTAAGCAGTAGGTTAGCTCTTATCCCATATGTCACTCTACTAAAGTACATGTACAGCTATCTAGTTGGGCTACATGTTTAATTTTTGAGCCGAGCCTCCATTAATACTTTTTAGTTCAATACTTGGTTAATAATGAAAAAAGCGAAAGATAAGATGTGCAGGCTGGTCTGCACCCTCCCTGCTCACCAATGTTTTGAGTACTACGAAAATCTCAGGTGCAGGCTCATATTTAAGGCCTTCAGATTTATGGTGGGCCCGGGTCATTGTCCCATGATTTCAAAATATTTGTTTGTTTGTTTTGTTGCTTTACGTCTAGGGCTGGCACGATTAATCGAAATATCGGTTAATCGGTCGATATACAAAAGAAAAACGATTATCGATATGAAAATTCAAAAATCGGTTACTTTTAATGTATGTTCTGTCTATTTATTCAATTAAAATCCAAGCGTAATTGCCTCCTTTTATTTTCTATTTAAACCGGAAGTGCCGTAAAGTGCATTGTCGTAAACAGTAGATGCGTATAAATTGCTGTAACGAAGTAGTAAAACGTTGTACTCTGCAGGCTAACTCAACAACTGATTGTTAGAAAAAGTTATACCTACGCTCCTCTGTTTTAAATAAAGTAGTACGAAATCAAGAAAACTCATCAGATGAATAATCTAGCATGAAAGTTGTTTTTCTCCGCGGTTAAATTCGAGTTTAGAAGCTTTCAATTTTACCGACGTTTACAGTGGGTCTTATTTTACACAAAGTTGTTCGTGACATGCATACTTGGCTTCCTTTTGTATGACGTCACGCAACGTGCCGAAATTAACAACAAACAATGGCGGACTGCGAGTTCAATTACCGACTTTCTTTCAATTTTCTTCCAACAGAGTGGATGACAACTTGTTTAGAGCAAAGGTGCCACTTTTTATTTAAAACCTATTATCTTTTGAATCTATAACACGTCATACTTAGTGTTGTTTTGCGAAATGATGAGAAAATCAATGTCGTTGACCATGCAAGAGTTGTCAAAACTTTCCTAGACCCTCTGTCAAGTTTGAGCGATTACTAATCGGTTATATATCGAAATGCAAGGACCGATTATCGATTAGCATTGTGGCTTCGATTAGCCAGCCCTATTTACGTCCCAAGTCAACTGCTATGGTCATAGCGGGACGGTCAGTTCACCTAACCACACTTTTTCCTGGGCAAGCTTGAACAAGCAGTTAACCAGTACTTCTTGCACATACTTTCGCTTGTAACTGACAACAACCCTTCTTGAATGATTCAGCGGAAGGGAGGAGAATGACCGTAGCAATTATTTCATGATCAATCTCCATGAAAGTATGGGACCGGGCCGGGATCGAACTCGCGACCCCTGGATCTGCAGTCAGACTCGCATCTGTTGCCAGACACGTTACCGACTGCGCTAGGCGGCCCGGTGATTTCAAAATATGGCCCATCACTTTCCAAGGCAGTGGGCCCAGTGGACCTATCCTTTAAAGTTGTGAAAAAATCTCATTTTAATAACAATTTTCATCTTACAGTGAGTCTACGAACTCCACAAAACAGAAAGTACACAGGTGTCAATACAGTAAAACCTGTCTTAAGAAGCTACTCAAAAAAAAAAATCAAAGATCTTAATGACAAATGGTAGCTTAATGAAGGTCGAAAGGATTGCAGAAGGCTCCCCTTGGAGCATTCTGCAATACTTTTGACCTACGGTAAGTAATAATTGGTATTTTTTTGAGTGGCAGCTTAAGACAGGTTTTACTGTATAATCAGCAGTCAATATACATATATGCATACAAGTGTCTGTGTCAGCCTGTAGGTAAAGTGTACTACCCAAATGTCAACTGTGTTTAGTTTGATATGCTAGGGCTCATCATTTCAGAAAATGACACACCATTTTTAGCTCCACGGGACACTTCAGAAAACCAGTTTTGAACAAAATCTGAAGCCCTTTATAATTTGATCTGTTTCTAACTACAAATGCATGCATCATGTTAGAAGATAGCTACCTGATTTCTGGCTGAACCAAACATAACAACAGCTGGTCTGACACACAGTGGAGGAACTGGCATCACAGTACAAATCATCCAGTCAGGACGAGCCCATTTAGGATCCATACCTAAAAGAAAATAAAATAACTGATTTCAACATGAAGCCATTCACAAAATGTTTTGTGTTAAGTATTATATATTTTAAAAGCTGCCTATTGTGTAAAGTATAAAAACTGCCTATTGTGTAAAGTACCTATAGGCAGTTTTTATACTTTACACAATAGGTACTTTACACAATAGGCAGCTTTTATACTTTACACAATAGGTACTTTACACAATAGGCAGCTTTTATACTTTACACAATAGGTACTTTACACAATAGGCAGCTTTTATACTTTACACAATAGGTACTTTACACAATAGGCAGTTTTTTTATATTTTACACAATAGGTACTTTACACAATAGGCAGTTTTTTTATATTTTACACAATAGGTACTTTACACAATAGGCAGTTTTTTTATATTTTACACAATAGGTACTTTACACAATAGGCAGTTTTTTTATATTTTACACAATAGGTACTTTACACAATAGGCAGTTTTTATACTTTACACAGAGCTCTCACTAGAATTTTGAAAACAGGAGTTCAGGACTCCCATCTGGCAAAAAGTAGGAGTCCCACTGGAAAAATTGGGAGTCCTACTCCAAAAAAGTTGGAGTCTCACCAATTTGTGCATACTGTATATCTTTTCCATTTTAGCCGTAAGTGATACATTTAAATAATTTTTAGATCAAATGATTTTAACCCTTTAAGCATAAATTGATTGTTCCTACTTAACAAAAACAAAATATTTTGGTACTATATTTTTTCATGTAACCTGAACACACATTTTTTTTTGTTTGGCCTTATCAAAATAAAAGATTTAACTGTTGGTAATTGTTTTATTCATAAACAAGACAGACAGACATGCAGGCAGACAGACAGACGGATAGACAGACTGACAGACGAACGGACGGACAGACAGACAGCAGTCCTCTGTTTTGTATAATCTTATGCAAATGGAAGTGTTTTTTCTTTTAAAAAAACGCATCTCGCTAGTGTCCACGGCGATTGCAATGAATAGACTGACATTACTTAGTCATTTAACATGGCTTCCATGATTTAGAATGAACGATTTTAATTGCTGAAAGTTTATTAATCTAGACACTCGTCTTGAACCGATGAAAAATTTCATCGCACGGCTTGTAGTGTAGCTTCATTTGGAACTTTTCTCAGTCGGACGTTACCATATACGGCTTACCGCTGTACCGTTTCTTTTTCTTCAAACAATCCTCAGACTCTTTTGTTTGCCGTAGCAATGAACGAAAGAAGAAATGCAAATCCGTAAAATTATTGTTTTTTTTCTCCATGTTTATGTTGCTCAAATCGCAAACAAGTGCAATTAAATATGTTTTCTCTTTCATCCCTAATCAGTCGAATTCGGAAGTCGGTAGTCCGATGTTGTTTACAATACCCTATTAGTTTTTCTCCCTTTTTTTAACGGTAAATCCCGATAATCCTTGCTTAATTACTTTAACAATTTCACACTGTCCCGCATCGGTAATCCTGTCTATCACCTGTCAGAATTGCTACACTGCAGTCCGAGTCATACGATTGGTCAACAGAGACAGGAAAGCGTGTCGCAATCGATAATATCAAAGGGCTTTTGATCTCCCGGTGTGTATTTATCTCGCAGCTACTGGATTTTTAGCGCGTGCCGACTAAAAAAACATGCGTACGCGGGACTCCCGCCTAGCGAAAATCATGCGTCCCACGGGAAAAACGTGCGTACCAATACGCGTAATTCTGCGTTTCCGAGCGCTCTGTTACACAATAGGCAGCTTTTAAATATTTTTTAATGTTAAAATACTTGAACTTGGAAGAGATGGAGCATTCTTTCACATTTATTTATTTTAAAGATTCCTTAGAAAGGGGAAACTCTAGCACCACTTTTTTTTTCATCTGCTGTCAGATGAACTTTGCAAACAGTTTACCCCTAGATCAGGCCTGACAATTTGATACTCTGATAGATAGCATGAAAAATTAGATTAGAATTTTTTGAAAAAGTTAATTTTGAAAGAAGTCAACAGATTACAACTAAAGCATGCAAACTTATGCAGCATGCAAATAGTTAAAAGATACCGTTTTGTTTGTTTGATTTGTTTCTTTACATCCCATCAACAATCTTTCAGTTATGTAGGGACGGGTCTTCCTGGGTTGAACCAGAACTAAGCTTGGTTTAATGTGTCTTGCTCAAGGACACCATGCAGTGATCAATGCCAGTGAGGCTCGAACTGGCGGCTCCTCAAGTCAAGCACTCTACCACTGAGCCACTGCGCTCCCTTTAAGATACCTGTAAAAAAGTTTGTAGAGACACTGGCTTACCCAATATCACACACTCTTCATCTGAGATTCTCTTGAATATTTCATGCACTCTCTCTGCTGTCAGTATAATCTTTCTCTCTTGTGTATCATCATTTATCTTCTTCCATTCACACGTCAGCTCGAGACCATTCCGGCGAATATTCGGCTGAAATCTACCACAACCACCATGTCCCTAAAAAAGCATTTCAAATCATTTAATATCAGGCCTCTTGATTAGGCAGGGGACAAAAATATTTCAATATTGCACTCGTCCTGCTGGATGAGTGACACTATTTTCGCTCGTCCTGCAAACACATGCACTTGTCCTTTAAAAGCGTATGTAATAAAGAACATAAGAGAGTTATATGTAATATGACTCCCTCAAGTAATTCTTCCCAAAGCACTCGTCCTACAGGATGAGTGCTTTGGGAAGAATTACTCGCCATTTCTAGATTTCACTAGTATTCTCTGTCACTGTTTTTTCTTATCTTTCCACCAGAACATATGTTGTGGGTACTCAAAAGAAACGTCTCAATGAGAGGGTTCTTATGAGCACCCGAAACATATGCTAGAAATTATGGGTAAGAACATATTTACAATTTTACACTGAACATTTTTGTTTATCTAAACCTATATTATTCTATGCTGAAATCTATAAAAACCAAGAAGAAACATACCTTCTTCTGGTCACCACCCTCAGCGTCGTCATCTTTATCTTTATCCAACTTGGTGTCCATCTCATCTCCACCTTCACACACCTTCCTCGCCTTACACAAGTCATAGATGTGGGCCAGTCGTTTACCAGGGTGACCCTTTGACCGAGCTATTATGTCCTTCACCTTGGGGCTGCTCTGAATTCATAAATAGTAAACATAACCCTTTAACCTGGGACTTATTTCTGTATCCCTTTCAAATGTAATATTTGTGTAAATAAATTGTTTGTATCAGGATGTACTTATATTTGAATACACTAATCCTTTTTCCCATAGGCTTTTTTTTTTATCATGACATCATTTTCTAATTGTAGCTAGCATTGAAAAAAAAAAAAAAAAAAAAAAAAACAAGAACAATTTAAGTAAAGTTTTGAATACTTTTGAAAATATTATGGAAAAATGGAGCAATTGCTCCAAAGGAGCAAACACTCCATTTTCCATAATATTTTCAAATATGTTGTATTTCAAAGGCATGAAAGGGAGTTACTATGGAGTAAAGGGTTAAGTCTGTGGGCTCTGGCTCTGAGGTTATTAAAATTTCACATGCTTAACTCAACTGATGATGGCATTTTAACTGTTCCTAAAAGCTAAAATGCCAGAAAATATAGATATATTTTTCTGTTCCTAAAAGCTAAAATGCCAGAAAATATAGATATATTTTTTCTGTTCCTAAAAGCTAAAATGCCAGAAAATATAGATATATTTTTTCTGTTCCTAAAAGCTAAAATGCCAGAAAACATAGATATATTTTTTCTGTTCCTAAAAGCTAAAATGCCAGAAAATATAGATATATTTTTTCTGTTCCTAAAAGCTAAAGTGCCAGAAAAAATAGATATATTTTTTCTGTTCCTAAAAGCTAAAATGCCAGAAAATATAGATATATTTTTTCTGTTCCTAAAAGCTTAAATGCCAGAAAATATAGATATATTTTCTCTGCTTAAGATAAGACTCAAATGTTGAATTTGTATTTATCTTCTAAGTTGAGTTGAGCATGAAAAAGTTTTTATAACCAGAATGATTATGTTTTCACTTTAAGCAAGCAAGTTCGAGTCAAAGTTCAGGAGTTGGTCTGATTGAAAAAAAATATTATTCCCATAATTTCATATCAAATATGTGTAATGATGGATGTTTAACGTAACAATATTGGTTTCAAACAATAAATCCTTCACTTGAAAATCTCAATCCAATTTTGTGATTAAAGCAGTTTAACATGTTGACTTGAGCTGTATCAAAACCTCACATGCAAGAAAACATCACCCCTAGTATTTGTTAATAATTAAATTGAGGGTAAAACTGCCACTGTGACATTGATTATCTGGAGTTTTATCTATATTTTCAATATAAACAATTGAAATGGCAGCAAAGAGCTTTACTATTGCAACATGTGTATACAGTTGTATTCAGTTTCTTTTAAAATGTTAGGATTGTGAAATCTCACCCACGTATTGATCAAGATAAGCTGTTCTAAAGGCAAAAGTATGTGAAGAACTTACTTGTCCCATTCACACGACTTCAAATCCATGTGACTTCAAATCATAATGATTTAGCCTATCAACCCCAGGACAATTGAGCAATTTATGCAGAAAAAATTATGTTGAAATAACAAAAAGGCAATATTTTACTATTTTCCTATATTATAAGGACAAATAAAAGTGTATTTCGGGTAACCCTAAACGGGTCTGAAAAGTGAAAATTTTAGGTAGGGTTGGTACACATATTTTTTTAAAGAAATTCTGGAAAAAATATAAAATTATGCACTTTAAAAGGCATTTCGCCTTTCAAAATGCATAAAAATATATTTGTTCCAGAATACCAGAAAAAATTCTACGTTTCACCAGTAAATTTAGGTAGGGTCGGTTTCCTAAACACAGGTATTTCTTTATTTGGCCTAAAACAGGACTTCAGTTAAGAGTGGGTAATGAAAATTTAATTTTCCTATTTCTCAACAAAAACATATGTTGTGGGTACTCAAAAGAACCGTCTCAATGAGACGGTTCTTTTGAGCACCCAAAACATATGTTAAAATCGATGGGTAAGAAGATATTTACAATTTTAAACTGAAAATTTTTGTTTACACCTGTAGCCTACAGAATCACTTACAGTATCATACAGGAGCTTGGAACAGTAGAAACACACACATCTCAGAACCTTGATACTCTTTGTCAGGAAACCTATGTGGAAGACCGGCTTAGCCAGCTCAATATGTGCAAAATGACCAGGACACTCGGAGATATTTCCAGCGCAGGTCTGACATCTGGCTGTTCTGTCGATCACACCCTGTCTAGGATCCATCAAACCACCAAGTTTGGGACGGCCTCCTTCCATTGTCTCCGAGTACTTCAGGCCACCCTCCACTACTGACATTCTTCTCTGAAAACATAATATTGAGCAAAATGTAATCAAAAAATTCAACTTGATTGCAAGAAACAAATACATAGAGTAATCCCTTCATAACACACCTCATTATAACGTGTATTTGTATACAACATGGTCATGTTGTGGCTCCCAAATTTTTTTAACCATAGAGTTTTGCAAAACAACTATAGGAATGGTCATTTTTCCTATAATTCATTTGTAAAATTAGGGCTGACACAATTTATCAAAATATCGAATAATTGGTTAATATACAATAGAAAAAACATTATCGATATAAACATTCAAAATGCGGTTACTTTCAATGGATGTGTTATGTTGGTTTATTCAATTTAAATTTAAGCGTAATTGTCTCATGTGATGCTTTGTTTAGACCGAAAGTCCATTCTCGTAAACAGTAGGTGAGATGTTTATTACATCAAAATTTACCCTGTACAAGGCTCTAACCATTTTTGAAAGGTACGCAGGTTGGTTTGTAAAGAAAGTAATAAAAACGCTGTACTCTGCAGGATATACTCAACAACTGATTGTTAGAAAAATTATACTTGCGCTTTTCTGGTTTAAAGTAGCACAAAATTATATAAATATTCGTCAGATAAACAATCTTGTGTGCAAGGGATTTTTTACCACAATTTACAGTGGGTTTTATTTTACACAATCATGTTTGTGTCGTGCGTACTTGACTTCCTTTTTGTAGGACGTCACACAGCGTTACAACAGCAATGGCCAACTGAGAGCTTAATTGCCAATTAGCAAGTCAATTTTCTACCAGCAGAGTAGATGAAGACTTGTTTTGAGCAAATTTGCCAACATGTAATTGAAATCTATTGTGTTTAATAAATAACACACACTACTAAGTGTTGCATAGCAATTTGATGGGGAAATCAATTTCATTGACCATGCAAAAGTTGTCAAAACATTCCGATACCTTCTTTCAAGTTTTTAGCAATTACTAATTGGTTATAAATTTAACTTCAAGGACAGGTTATCGATAAGCATTTTGGTGTCGATTAGCCAGCCCTTGTTACTTTTACCAGAAGAGTTTAAAATCGGGTGATCGAGAGCCCTGCTCTTTGCCGACCTTATGCATATAATACAGACTGTATCATAAATCAGAGAAAATTTTGCTTCATATATTTCTCATTTTCTCACTGGCTATCTATTGGCGGGACGATTCTAATTAAATGAATACCCACTTACATGTATATGTCTTAAAAAAGAGAGCTTTAGCCTTTAAACAGACAAAAATAATTCTTTGTCTCCTTGAATTTCTGAAATGCAACAGAGGCAGAACATTGCAGGATAGACAATTTTTTGAGTGAGTGACTGATAATTGAATCCTTTTCTCAATTAATTTCTGAAATGCAAACTAAACCTATATGGCTTGGGAGACAAAACTTTGCAGTAGAAAGTTTGTATGCCAGAGTGATTGATAATTCAATCCTAAGGTGTTCCTCGTTTTGATGCCCCACAAAACACTACGACTGTACACTACTGTAGTACAAAGCACATAAGCCAGTGTTCTGCTGAGGCCGCGATCCCGCGAGAATATCGCGGAAATTTCAGCAAAGTCGCGGCCGAAACACCCTAGATGCGAATCTTGTCACGGCTGAATTTTCGGTAATAATCAATTTTCTCACAGTGTACGGCTTCTACTGGCCGTCGTCAATTTAAAAAAAGATATTAATCTGGATAAATTTTATTATTTGTGCCAAAATGAAAGCGCTGGTGAAAAGAAAGGTAAAACTTTTTACGATTCCACGGTCTTTCAATTTTAGTAGCCATTTAATTTATCAGTAGGGCTTTCCCCGCTAGGTGGCACGGAACGGGAAAGTCGCGAATTCGACCAAGGTATTCCGATTGCACATGCGGTAACTATGCAACAGCATCGAATTTTAACATCACGCCATCTGATTGACTAATTTCATATTTCCCGCGCCTCTTCGGCCAATGCAACGACTTCCATCATTCTTAATTGTAAACAAACAAAATGGCGACAAGTTCAATGAAAAAGAAGAAGCCACAGACAATTCTTAGTTTCTTTAGTACATCAACGGCAGACAAGGAGCAGCTCAGCTGCAGATACATGTATCAGTTAAAGATCCTAACAATGCCCCTTCTACATCGAGAACTGAAAACTTACATCAAATACCTACCAAAACAACAGAAGCACCCAAATTGCCCCCTCAAAACAGTTCAAATCAGTTTAGTTGACCACAGTTTATTGGACAAAAACAATGGAAAATAGCAATTCAGGAGCCTGTGCCTGTAGCCTAACTACAGTTCAAATAAGTTAAGTTTAGTTGACCTCAGTTTATTGGACAAAAAAATGGACAAATAACTACACACAACAGAATAGGTAAAATATAGTATTACATGCCTAATAAAATTACTTTCAGGAAAAAAGCTAATGTCTCACTGATTTTAAAAATGTCCCCTAATTTTCAGGGCTGTTGAGACATTTGTCCCCATGTCTTAGCAACCTTGGCAGAACTGAATAGCCCTTCCACGAAAAGGAAGCAGGGGTGTGGGGGCGCAGACCCCAAATACCTATCAAGCCAAACGTTAAGAAGTCTTACGTGATAAACTGCGCCCGGAAAACCAGAGGTGCGCCAAGCCACTTAAACATCAGAGAGGGCTCGGATTACAGATACCCCAACATCATGCAAGATTTCAAGATTTTAATACGGATCAGGACCCCTAACCGAGGTATAGATCCAACTGTAACACATATACCTGAAACAATAACAACACAAAAAAAAACATTGAAGAAAGCTTCAAAGAAGACTAGAATTGGACGACAATCCAAGACGGATGGAATGTAAATGCAGCATGAGATCACACCTACTGGTATCAACCGGTTAAAGAAACACTCACCCTTCCTCTTAAACAAAACAAAACAGATGAGCCAACCAAGTCAGTATAAGTTGTTGGAATAGTCCATCAGCTGGTACTGACCAGGCTGTTCCCCTGGCAATATACAGGGCAAAAGTCAAGGAAGATCCACTTTACCGATACCAGGAGCTCTGTACTGGTTCACTCAAGAAATAATGCAATAAATGACAGTTTTCAGATCTAAATGTTGCTGTGTATCACTTTAAATGTTGCTAAAATGTCCTTACAAAACCTACTGAGCTTAAACAACACCTGTATATCTTTGTTATTCATAACTTTTCCGAAAATGACAGTGCTTGGATTAGGTCTAAGATTAGGCCTAAGAATGGATTTTCTGTTATGTCCCATTCTTAGGCCTAATATTTTGGGTCACATTTTGTTCAAATTGCAACTCTCTAACATTTGACACGAAAGTTTATATGTGGAATAATATTTCTGTTGAAAAATTTATTGTAATAGTAAGTCCCTTACCTTAAGTTGGTGCTCACACAAAAATATGCCCAGAATATTGAAAATCCACTTTTGTAGCAGCATATAATGATTTGTTTACAAAAATTAGTTCAAAAACACATATGCTGGCACAGTGACATCATAGTTTTATGAATGACTATAGCATTGTGGGTAAAATGCATAAAGAGAAACCTGTAAGCCCATTGGCTGGTGGTCAATTGACCATAACTGATAGTCACATGATATATCTGATGATGTGGCTCACTGATTCCTGTCTCCAAATTTATAGTACTAAGAGACAGAGAACCAGATTGACCCGAAATGGAAGCTAAAGGTCAGGAGTTACATGTATTCTGAAACTTTGTTGATCTTTCCGGTTTGTACACTTTTATGTTTAATTATTCTCATGCATTTTATTTCATTTATATTTCTTTCTTTTCTTTCTCTATATACTGCCTGGCGCTCGGTTTCGAGCATTATCGGCAGGTGTACATTGTACAATCCGGGTTGCAGGATGAAAGCCTACAAGTAACCATATCGAAATTACCGTAGGGTTCTTTAACCTGCATAGGGGGTGACTTTCCCTGCACAGGGGACATCCAGCTAACGTCCCGATCCGAAGGACGATGCACTTATCTAGCGTCATCCCTGCAAATGACACTAGAGAAAGCGTGTTCGGACACCGAAATTTTTTCTCGCCGCGAGTGGGAATCGAACCTGGGACCTCTAGCACCAGAGGCAAGTGCCTAACCACTGAGCTACCACGCTGACACTATGTGCAGTATTTGCCCCAAGCTTATAGAATATGTAGAAACAACTTTATTTGTAAACAAAATGTATTGTAAACAATTACTAATTTTGCTTCTATTGTACACAAATACCATAAAGTCAGTTGCTACAGGATGTTTTCTTTGGGGCAAACATATGGAGGGAGAGACATTTGATGAAGATTTTAGAAAAGAAGTGGATTCAAAAGTACAGGAGAGACATTCTAGAGAAGAAAAAGATGAAGAAAGGGATGAGTTTCTAGACAGAGAAATATGTATTGAAGAGACAGAGGCAGCTATACAACTTCTGAAACAGGGTAAAGCCCCAGGAATGGACAATATATACAGTGATCTGCTAAAAAGTGCTGATAATGAAGTATTAGAAGCTGTAAATACTCTTTTTCAAAAATCATGGCAAGAAAGAATGTTACCACAACAATGGAAGACAGCCAAAGTAAAGTTCTTAAAGAAACCCGGTAAACCCAATTATCATAATCCAAGCTCTTACAGGCCCATAAGCTTAACAAGTGTTTTAGGTAAATGTATGGAGAGAATAATTGTAACCAGACTGTACTCATATGTTGAACATAATTACCATATAGATGCAGAGCAGGAAGGATTTAGGAAGTTTCATAGTACTTCAATGGCATTGTTGAGGCTGGTGCAAAATATTTATGATGGGTTTAATGAGAATGAAAGTACTGTAGGTGTATTCATAGACATGGAGAAAGCTTTTGACTCAGTTTGGAGAAAGGGACTTTTACATAAACTATACAATATGGGAGTAAAAGGAAGAATGTGGGACTGGTTATATAGTTTTTTACATCAGAGAGAAGCCTGTTGTTATGTGCGGGGTGCAACAGAGAGAAGTTTCCAAACAGAAACTGGATTGCCTCAAGGTTCAGTGTTGTCACCAGTGTTATTCTTATTGTTTATTTCTGACATTTACAAAGACATAGAAAGTCAAAATGTAAAATTTGCAGATGATGGGACAGTGTGGAGGACAGGTAGTGATAAAAAGAGGTTGGCAGAAGAAATTGAAGTAGATTTGAAAAAAATTGCAGGTTGGACCAAAAAGTGGAGAATGAAGATAAATGTTGAGAAAACAGAATATTGTATTTTTTCTCGTAAGGTGGAGGACAGGGAATCAGACTTGGATATTAAATTAAATGATAAAAATATCAAGAAATCATCTGCACCAAAATTACTTGGGGTAAAACTAGACGATAAACTAAACTTTCAGGCACATATAGAAGAAGTTGAAAGAAAAGCACTTAAAGCAGCTGCAGCATTACATATTGTAGGGAAGTCAGAACAAGTTAGTGCAGACAATATGATAAAATTATACAGGAGTTTGGTGTTACCACATCTGGAGTATGCAGCCAGTGTATGGCAAATAGGAGACTGTGAAAGATTGAACAAAGTTCAAAGAAAGTGTCTTGCAGTGTGTTTAGGGACCCCAGTAACTTCAGGGATAGATGCTCTTGAAGTAGAAGCACAAATTACACCATTGGACCTTAGACGTGAAGATCTGGCTGTGCGAGAGTTAACAAAAATCATGGCTAAAGAAAATAACCAGAAGATAGCGGAGTGTTTTCAAAACTGGCAGGTTAAAATTGAGGAACAGCATGAAAAATACTTGTCTCCATTTGGTATGGCATTTATGCAACTAAATGATACAACTTCAACAACAGGCATCAATTTAAGTGCAATAGAACCTGAGTTTTCTTTCCTTCAAGATCTTCAACCATCAAAACAGAGACCAGAGTATTGGAATAATCTTGGATCGTCAAAGTCAAGAAGTGTGATACAGGAGGAAGAAGCAAGAAAGGTTATAGAGGGAATTGTTACAGAAGCAGAGTCAGAGACAGTTTTTGTTTTCACTGATGGTTCATGTAAAGGAAACCCAGGCCCATGTGGAGCGGGGGCATGTTTATTTTTCCCTAATCAGGAAAAAATAGAATTACATCAGCCAGTGGCGAAAAGGGCATCAATATTGCTTGGTGAACTGGTGGCGATTAAGATGGCTCTTGAATATGTAAAGACAGAAGTGAACAAAAGAGAAATAAAGCAGCTTTCAGTACTTTCAGATTCCCAATCAGCTGTAGGCATTCTGACTCTAGGATGGCAGAACAAATCGCACACAAGAGTTGTTGCTGAGGTACAACAGACAATAAAAAATTTGGAAGACAAAGGAATAAAAATTGAGATTAATTGGACCCCAGGACATGCAGAAATAGAAGGAAATGAGATCGCTGATAGGCTAGCCAAACAGGGAGCAGATGAAGCAGAAGAGATGCCAGAGGTGACAGAAGCCGTAACCATACTAGATGTGAAAGCAGCAGAGAATCTGGATTTGAAAAATGGCAGCAGAGGTGGGAAGCCAGTTCAACAGGAAGACATCTGTTTGAATTCAGGGAGTCAGTCAGAGCAAGATCAACGAGATCTACAGATATTAAAATTCAAAAGATAATCACTCAATTGAGAACAGGCTACTGCACATTAAATGAATACAAACACAAGACAGGACTGAAAGATTCCCCGGATTGTATATGTGGTGAGACAGAAAGTGTAAGACATTACATAGAAGATTGTGAGTTATATGAAAGTGTTAGAGAAAAGTTAAGAGTAAGACTGTTCCAGAGTGGTGGTATATTTGAATTCAAAGCAAGTGTCTTCTTGGAAGTACTGAAAGAGGACCCATATGAGCAAGAAAGAATCAATATTATGTCGGTATTAGAGGACTACATAAGGGAAACAAAAAGATTTGAAAAAAATTAAGTAAAACAACAAATATTTCAACAACCGAACCAGACACACGAGCTCAAAAATATTGTAATGTACCTGCGAGTCTTTACCTGTAGAAAATTTACCAGAGAAGAGTTGACTACTTGCGAGATAATACGGCCAAAGGGCTGTTAACAACAACAACCTAGTTTGACCATGATGAAACTTAAAAACTAGGCTATGGTCCCAGAACTATGCAATTTACCCCACCCACTCTTGAGTAAACGCAAATGTGAAATAAAATGCTTAAAATATAGGATGACAACTTGTAACAACAAAAGTATGATAAGTTGAACAACGTACAAGTTCATCTGGGCCAAGGATACCGAACTGTGTCCGCTTTATGTCCTTGAGCGGTGCATTCGAATCTCCTGTGTACGCCATCGTTGTTTTTACGACACAATGAAAATGGCGTCGTCAGTTCGTTTTCACTGAATCTTTGTCTCAAAATGTGTTTAACCGTCTATTTTTTGTAAAATATACATTATGGAAATAAGGATAGAAATGTGGATTTGTTTGTTCTTTTTTTTACAGCACAAAAACAGCTTCGTTGCTCAGTAAATGTGTCTTTTCGGAGAGGGAATTTCCTCTGTGATCGCCAGCGAACAAATTAAACATTTCTGGACAAAATCCACGGCTTTTATACACTTTTCGTGCTACGGGGTTTCCAAATTACAGAGAAAGGACGGTTTTATCTGGTTTTCGTGCAATATTCGACCATTTGAACGAGACCAAGAACCAGTCCCGTGCATTTCACAACTTCCGTATTACGGTTATCCTAAAGTGCATAAAGAACTTCTTTCGCGTAATAGACTCGCCTCTTTAACCTCAATACGCGGCAAATTCCCATGCGTACATTTCCTTCGTCGGGATCTGGGTCCTAGGCTATCTTTCGACCATTTACAAATTCGGATAAATACAGATTTCAGATACTCTTATTTCAGACCGATGTTCGGACCCAGGGGGGAGAGGGGTTACTCTGATCAGAGTACCCCCCCCCTCCGTGGCTGGGTCCAAGCCTACGTATGAAGGAGAAATGAGAACCCCCCTGGGGTTCTGGACGTTTCTTGACACAATAAAGTAACAAAAATGTGTACGAAACATTGATTAACCTTTTATCAGAAACTCGGACCCAACAAACACTGGGTCCGAGTCAGAAATGATCGTCTCAGCACCAAATACATATTAATAGATCAGACGAAATCAAACGATGTACACATTTTCCACGTTATAACCTTATCAGAACCTATATTTTATGGTGATTTAGTTTATAAATTCAAAAGAATTATTGGAAAACCTAAGTTTAGTGACTAATTCAAAAAGATGATCAAACGTTATATAAAGGTTTGATATAACTTGGATGACATGCGACAGTCTGCATGCCTGGTTTTAAAACTAATCACGGTTTATAGCTAAGGTTTCCTCTTTAATTGCACGACGGTGGGTCAGGCCTCAGACTAGATGACGGCTCTGACGTAAAGCTTTAATCGGTGGGTTGGTGCCTGATGCTAATCTGTAGCTGGGTCCACCGTGGCCCAACTTGAGGTTTTCTTTAGCTCTGACTATCTGCGAGTCGTAAGCCCCTTTTTTGTTTCATCATGGTGTGTTAATTTGATTAGAGTGTTTCTCCGTGATGATACATTGCAATATTTAGAAGGCTTCCATGCGAGCTGAACATTTCTTGTACTTCAACAACTGTAGAATCTAGGGCGAAGATTTTGTACCAGTAAAATGCATTTAAGCCCCCCCCCCCCCCACGGTGGCTTGGGCTGCTGTCCGTTCTAAGGCAGTGGTTCTGTTGTTGTTGACTTGTTGTTTATTGTTACTCCCACTGTGGGAGTCTGTAATTGTTCTATGTTTGCTGTACGTTACGTTATGTCCATTCTAGTTTCGCAAACATCTTGATGGGGAAGAGAAAGCTGGTTGCTTCGCTTAGTTTGTCTTCCTGGCGTCTCATGGTTGTTGTATGGCTCTTCCTTGCGATGCCATGGGTTTGTCTGCAGTTTGTGATTGTGGTATTTCCTGATCATACTCACTTACTGCATCGTATTTCTGGTTACAAATACGAAATTGGCCGCGACTTGGATTGTCTGTTTTATATGTACAGATATTTTGAGTCGCGCACAACCTGATCTCGTCACGTTCCTAGTGGTTAGAGTGTCGGCCTACAAACCCAGAGGCCCAGGGTCGATTCCTAGGGTGGGTACAATTTTCAGTGTTTTTTTCTTCTTCCCTTTTAGCATTTAAATGCTGAATTACTTCATACTAGTTAAGGGGCATCATCAAAATGATCGAAATGCACAATCGTTATGCAACCTATTGGGTGGGGTTAAAATTGGTCCTCCAGAAAGATAATTAGTTCGGTGACCCAAGATTTTTTCTAAATGGTATTTTATAGCCCATGAAATAAAAATAAATTATTGAGATTTTCAACATCAGGTTTCTTTATGAATAATTTATTCTAAAAACAAGTTCCAAGTTTCGACGAATTGCCAAAATATATCATGCAGTATCTTATTACCACTTGGGTTAACAAATGAACTTGCGTATTTTCTAGAAGGTTTCATGTCATGGGCAATAATTGAAATTAAAAGAAAGAGGCTGACTGAAGATTACAACTATTTTAGCTTGATATTTAGGACTAGTGTTATTCTTTCATTTCAGTTGGTCCAATGCTTAAAACTTCCATTTGGGATTATGAAAAACTAAGCACGGTGGCATATCCTTTATATTTCATAAATAGATAGTCCATGCATAAAACAAACTGTATGCAATGAATTGAACAGATTTCAACATGGGAAGTATATAGTAACATATCCTTAAAGCATGAATTATCACCTGGTGCTCAAGAAAGGATCACCCTGGTGCCTAAGAAAGGCAAAGAGCTGATCAATGGAAAATTATAGAGGAGTAGCAGTATCTGCAGGAGTATTCAGCAAGCTTATTGAATATCCTTTACTAAGTAAAATGGACATTACTCAATCATGCCAACAGCTTGGATTAACAGAGTGCCTCTCTCCAATCATGGCTGGTCTGTTAGTCAGTGAACCAAAGGCTGAAGCACAACGTATTGGAACCGAGGGACTTCTCCTTGCAACGCTGGACAGTCAAAGGCATTTGCTATAGTACTTGATCATGCAATCTTAATGGAAAAGCTAGCTGCTAAAGGTGCTCATAAAGACGTTTGGTTAATTGTCAAAAACTTATATCAAGGGCTATTATCGAAAGTGAAATGGGTTGGCGAGTGTAGTCAAATCTTTCCGGTTCTACAGGGAGTGCGTCAGGGAGGAGTTCTGTCAACTAGCCTCTATAAAATCTTCATAGATGATCTACCATACATACTTGTACAAACATCTAGGCTGCCACCGAGAGTCTGTGTGTGTTTGTGTGTGGGGTGGGGGGGGGGGGGCTGTAATATATTTAACTGGCCAAGTCGTCGCCACTGATGATTCTGCTGCTGTTACAACACCGAAATTGTTTAGCTCGCATGCAGGCTTCCAAACTTATGTAATGTTTCATAGCAGGGAAACAATCAGATCAAAACATACTGTGGTGAAACAAAGAAAAGAATCTAAACACACAGACAGCCAGAGCTTAAGAAATGTAAGTGAGTATGACTACGAAATATCACAAACACGCTGCAGACCAACCCACTGTACCGCGAGGAAGAGCGATAGAACACTAACAGTCACAAGACATCAGGAAGAAATTAGACCAAATCAACCAGTTCCCTCTTCCTCAACCAGATGATTGCAAAACTAGAAAGGACACTAAGTACTGCACATTACCAAACAAGGACCCACAAATAATGGGAGCAACAATAAACAAAGACTCTCAACAACAACTACAGAACCACCGCCTTAGAGCTGATAGCAGCCTAATACACTCAGTAGGGGGCTTTTAAAATGCATATTAATGGCGCCAAATCTCAGCGCGCATGGAGGTGTTCTAACTTATACAATGAAACGCAGATAAACAATCTAATCAAATTGATACTCTATAATGAAATAAAGAAGCCACAGACTCACGACTCACATATAGTCAGAGCTGTTGACCCACGATGGACACAGCCTTAGACAAGCACCAACCAACCAATGAAAGCTTTACGTCAGCGTCGTCATTGAATCTGAGGCCTGGTCCTCCGTGCAATTTATTGAGGAAAGCATAGCTATAAACCGTGATTGGGCTTACAACCAGACATGCAGATTGTCGCAAGATAGCCATGTTATATCCCACTTTATTTTATAACTGTTACATTTGATTATCTTTTTGGATTGATTACTAAAATGAGGCTTTCCAACAACTTTTGAATTTATAAACCAAATCACCGTAAAATACCAGCTCTGATATGCCCTGTTACAGAAGAGATTAAAACCAATATTGTATTTAATGGTAAATTCTGAATGTCTGTGGTAGACTTTAGGGAAAGAGCCTTACGAATATCGATATCCTTGTTTTGTTTGATTTGATTCTTTACGTCCCATCAACAATCTTTCAGTTATATAGGGACGGGTCTTCCTGGGTTGAACCAGTACTAAGCTAGGATAAATGTTTCTTGCTCAAGGACCACAACGCAGTGACGCCGGTGAGGCTCGAACCCGCGGCCCTTCGGTCTCGAGTCAAGCACTCTACCACTGAGCCACTGCGCTCCCTCGATATCCTTGTTGTCGAAAATTTGTGTTGGTGAAGTCACTAACATTTGAACATACTCTCGCAAAACGAATAAGCTGCGAAGGAAGGGGATATAGGACTATTCTGCACTAAGAAATCACAAAATAACTATTTCAAAATAAAAACACCATGTTTATCATAAAATTTAGATGACACTGTGCCATTCATTATGAATAAACTATCAAATGCCACCTAAATCGCTAGCTGTAGCCACGGAGGGTCTGTGCTGTAATATGGTAAATAATCTTGCAAACGCGAAAATATACTGTCCCCGAGGTTATAAACTTTCTTTTTTGCACGCTCAACTCAACTGAGTACGAAATTTCAACTGCCCATACAAACTAAAATACCGATAAATGAATAATTTTCTCGCCTTAAGTCTCTCAGATGTTGTATTTATTATGCTAATAAATGTTAAAATGCCAACATTTGTTGGCATATTTAACATTTATGAGCAGGATAGATTTCGTGCTCAGCTGAGTTGAGCATGAAAAAAGTTTTATATCCTTGGGTCCTTTCTGACGTTGAGGAATTACTTTTGGTCTCTGACTGTATGTAGCCTACGGTTTTAACATCTTTACCATTTTGGTGGGTTTAGAACCTCAGCTTGGCATGGTACTATGATTTCAGGCTGACACATTTTATAGAGCAATCGCGAATAAAAAGAAATACAGACTATGCATTCTCCCTGTCTGTCTGTTCGTCTCCGTCTGTCTGTCTGTCTGTCTGTCTGCCTATTTCTCTAATGACGTTGCAACACTTTAGCCAGGGTCTGACAATGCAAGAAGCAGTAAAACGGTATATAATTTTTACAAGATTCAATTGGCGACATTGTCAAGAGTTGCATCCCTTACACTCTACGATAAGCCGTGAACCATGTATGCACAGCAAACCCTAGCGACTGTTAAGTTCATGCGAGATCTATGCACTTAAAGGAACCACTTAGTATTGCTGAGATGTTTACTTTAATGGTTGTTGCGAGGTGCACTTAAAGTAACCTTTTAGTATTGCTGAGATGTTTACTTTAATGTTTGTTGCGAGGTGCACTTAAAGGAACCACTTAGTACTGCTGAGATGTTTACTTTAATGGTTGTTGCGAGGTGCCTTTTAAGAAACCACTTAGTATTGCTGAGATGTTTACTGTGGCTTTGACAAGAAAATGGTTGTTGCGACATCACTTAAAGGAACAACTTAGTATTGCTGATATAGACCAATGGTTGTTGCAATGTGCACTTGAAGGAACCATTTAGTATTGCTGAGATGTTTACTTAAATGGTTGTTGCGAGGTACACTTAAAGGAACCACTTAGTATTGCTTAGATGTTTTAAATGCTTTAATGGTTGTTGCGTTTTTTAAAGAGGGCGATTTGCAGTTGCTTCTTCAAGTTACATAAGACCTTTGGGAGCTGTGTTTAGGCTCTACCATCACCAAGAGTGTGTTTATATTGGCACACAACGCAGACCCTGATGAGACGCGTCTCATCTGGTTCTGCGCTGTTTGTATATGTTCCCCTTTTAACGCATTCAGCCTGTTCACAAGTGCGTACTTTGAATTTTAGGCTAGCTACGCCTCTGCATGTGCTGGCCGAAATTACATATCTGCTGCAATGGTGATCTCGAGCTCTATTTGTGTCAAAGCCTTTAGTCCGAGAGCCAGCAATACTTTTAATCAAGTGGTTGAGGCCAAAAGGTTTGAAGGTGTGTTCTTATGTAGAAAAGTATGCTGAATTCAAAAATCAAACTCTTAAAAAAATCGGCTAGTACACAAAAGTGCTATGCGCGACGTAACATCCCGGGGGTAGGCAATTTCTCAAATTAGCACTAAAATGGGGTACCCTAAACCACAGAATCTAATTTGACCTACTTTGCACCCCCATGACAAATTTTCTTTGGTGCCAAATTGTTTCCTGGGCCCCCTGAATGAGAAAAATGTTCCTTAAACTAATTTGGGCTATGTGAAAATGAATGGTTACCATCGCAACCCTGATGTGCAATTCTTACAGGTAGGGGTATACCTACAAATTCAATCATATCTTAGCCTGGTACTTATCATTGACTTAAAATCTTGGTATCAAATTGAAGGTTATACATATACCTTTCATTTCATGACATGAGATGCAAATTAACTAATTTGCATATTCATGAATATTAATGAAAACCTTAAAAATAAGGAGAAAATCATAAAAAAACACCATAAATAACTGATTTCAGCCCCAAACCATCATCAAACCACCATTGTTGCATGTTTTTATATCATCAGTGATGCAATTCGACAAAATCTGTCATCTTATGGTCTTATATGGAAATTATTTCATTTGCATATTCATGAAAATTAATGAAAACTTTA
This sequence comes from Loripinus fragilis, assembly GCA_964019695.1. Taxonomy (NCBI): domain Eukaryota; kingdom Metazoa; phylum Mollusca; class Bivalvia; order Lucinida; family Lucinidae; genus Loripinus; species Loripinus fragilis. Next base: position 47,488,955 of record OZ026524.1, read on the forward strand.
AAAATGAGGACAAAGCCATTGCATAAACTAAAACCCCAATGGGTAATTAGACCGACATTGAAATCCTAGGAGCATTGCTTATTGATTTCAAAAGGTTCAAAACGGCAACTTAAAGTAAAAACTCTATATTCCTCAATAATACACCCATTTGGTTATTTGAAATGACATGGTTTCCATGGCAACCCATTATGCGATTTTAAAGACTGGGAGTGTATCTTCAAAAATATTCATGTCTCAGCAATATCTCATCCTAGAACACTAAATCTAGTATCAAACTATTTTGCAGACAAAGCACGTTTACAGGACTGTCGGATATGCAAATTATCTTATTTAAATATTCATGAATGTTAATGAAAACATTAGAAATAAATGAAAAATCGCAGAAAATCAAGCGGTACTACTTACAAAGTTAATCATATCTCACTTGATAATTGCCCTAGAGTATTAAACTTGATATCAAAGTACTGCTAAGACGTAGTTCTAATACCTTATGGGTAGTTACAAAAGAGATCTAATTTGAATATTCATGAACTCTAATGAAAACATAAATAAGAAATAAATAAAACAAATCGCTGAAAAACCAATGAGTAATACTTACAAAATTACTCATATCGTATTTGATAATTACTTTTTAGTAACAAACTTGATATCAAATTAATGCTAAGATAAAGTACTCTTACCTTATGGGTGTTTTCAAAAGAAATCTAATTTGATTATTCCTGAATTTTAATGATAACATTAGAAATAAATGAAAATAGCAGAAAATCAAGGGTTATTACACACAAAATTGCTCATATCTCACTTGACAGTTGCCCTAGAGTACCAAATTTAATATCAGAATAAAGCTAAGACATAGCACTCTTACCTTATGGGTAGTTATTAAAGAAATCTTATTTGAATATTCATAAATTAAAACAAAAACTTTAGAAAAGAATGAAAAGTTATGGCAAACTGAAAGGCATGTATATACAAAATTACTAATATCTCTTCTGCTAATTGCTTTAGAGTAGCACACATGGTCTCAAACTAAAACCTATTATCTTGGCTTGTGATTCTATACCAAGTTTAGAAGCCTACGACTAAAACAAATTGAGATATGAGCACTTTTGTATGTATGCCCCCATGATTTTTCTGTGATTTTTTTATTCTTTCAAATGTTTTCATTAAAATTCATGGATATACAAATTAGATTATTTTCATATCTGCCCATAAGGTAAAGGCACTATGCCATAGCATTACTCTGATATCACGTTTAGTACTCTAGGCCAATTATAAACTGAGATATGAATAACTTTGTAAGTATATCAGCTTTATTTTCCGCAATTTTTCACTAATTTATAATAATTTCATAAGGATTCATGAGTATTCACATAAATTTGTTTTCATATGTGTCTATAAAATAAAAGTCTTATGTCTTAGCATTACTGTGGTAAAAGGTTACTGTGGTACCCTGATCTTTGCACCCTTACTTACTTGTACTCTGGGGCATTTATTAAGTGAGATATGAACAAAATTGTAAGTATGCCTTTCTTAATTTTTCCACGATTTTTTTTCTTTTCTAATGTTTTCATTCAAATTCATGATTATACAAATTAGATTCTTTTCCTATCTGCCTAGGTACAATCACTATATTTAGTATTACTGTTATTTCATGTTTGGTACTCTAGGGCACTTATTGAGTGACATACTAGTAATTTTGTAAATATTGCCCCTTGATTTTTCTGCACTTTTTTAAATTCAATTCTAATGTTTTCATGAATATTCATGAATATTCAAAATGAATAATTTGCATATCCGACATTCACATAAAAGTGCTATATCTGCAGATTAATTTGATACCAGATGTACTTTCCTAGGATGTGTTGCTATTGAGATATGAATATTTTTGTAGGTACACTCCCAGTATTTTAATATCGCATAATGGGTTGCCATGAAAACAATGTTATTTCACATTAACAAATTGATTTGTTATTGAGGAACATAATGTTTAGTGACCTTTAAGTGACCTCATTCAACTATTTGACATGAATAAGAAATGCGCCTAAGAGTTCATTGTAGATCTAGGTCTAATTACCCCTTGGGGTTCCAGTTTATGCAATGGTTTTGTCTTCATTTAAAAAGTTTTCATCAATATTCATGAATATGCAAATGAGATAATTTCCATATAGGACCATAAGATGAAAGTATTTGTTATATTGTATCACTGATGATATAAAAATATGCAACAGTGGTGGTTTGATGATGGCTTGGGGCTGAAATCAGTTATTTATGTTTTTTTATGACTTTCCCCTTATTTTTGAAAGTTTTCATGAATATTAATGAATATGCAAATTAGGTAACTTGCATCTCAGGTCATAGGTTAAAAGGCATATGCCTAACCTATAATTTGGTACCAAGATTAGTAATATATGATAAGTATCAGCTAAGATATAACTGAATTTGTATGTATACCCCTACCTGCAAGAATTGCACTAAGGGTTGCCATGGTAACCATGCAATTTCGCAAGGCCCAAATGTGTTTACTTTTCAGAAACATTGTTTTCTCATCAATTTGGTACCAAGAAACAATTTGGCACCAATGCAATATTGTCCTTGGGATGCAATTAGAATATTTGGTATAGGGTACTCCATTTTAGTGCTAATTTGAGAAATTGCCTACCCCCCGGGTATTCCGTTGCGCATAGCATTTTTGTGTACCAGCTGATTTTTTTAAGAGTTTGATTTTTGAATTCAGCATACTTTTCTACATAAGAACACACCTTCAAACCTTTTGGCCCCAGCCACTTGATTAAAAGTATTGCTGGCTCTCGGACTACTTCCTTGTTGGCGATTTGCATGAATCAAGCCTAATTTGAATTAAATAATATCCATTGGCACCAAAAAGGTGTCAACGTCGTGCTGGTTGACGATTTGTGCGAATCAAGCTTAATCGGAAAATAATGCAATTTATTGGCATATGCGGATGAAGGCTTCTCGAGGGAGTACCAGGCACACACATTGAGGAAAAGTACATACTTGAGCCGCAAAATGTTATTTACACCAATGTGGCATTCTGACAACTGTATACTCAGACGAGCCTGTGCAGTCCCTTTAAGCTTAGAAACTCCAAATGTTGTTCGGTCAGTAGCTTAACACTCATAGAATATTCAAGCGACTAGCAAAGGCTCTGATCAGACTGCGCGTATGATCTGAGCCTTTACTGGTCGCAGATACCACATTGTTGGATCCCCCTGTCGCGGCTCAATTATTTTATAGCGTCGAAAAGGAAATTGACAGTGTCCTCAACTGAGCGTGAAATTTACCCGCTCATGACTGTAAAATTTTAACAATTCTTGGCATTTTAACATTTATTATTAAGATAAATATACCATCTAAGCATACGATGGTACACGTCGATATAAGTAGAGGGTCTTTATTTTTTTCAGTATTTTAGTTTTATGAGCAGTTGATCTGTGTTGAAAATTTTTATAACCTGGAGCATCTCTACAGTTGCAATGAATATTTATTTATGACAAGGTGCGGATGCCAAGCATTTAGTATCTACATGTACCATACTTTTTGTGTGCTTACATGGAAGACTCTGATGAGACTGTGTGGCTGCACAGAAATTAGGGAACCTGCATAGAAGACATAAAGAAGCCTGCTCAGTCAAGAGAATAGGCCTGATATTGAGAAATTGAATATAGCAGCTTTAGCTATTGAACTTTTCTAAACGGGAAAAACAACGGCACTGTTCAGACTGTATGGATGCGCAGGTTAGTCTGCGCATTTGTTGTTCGCATGCAACAAAATCAGGTTTTCTGGCGACGAGGGCCTTATAACGTTATGCGATACGACAACATGTGCTGTCATTTAGGTAGCATTACACTAAATATTCATGAGATATGGCCACGCCCTTTTTGGGGAGGAAGTAGTCATCAGATAAACACTCCTGTGAACCATTCGATTGGTCATATTCCTTTTGCTTCATTGTGCCGACCAGTAAAGACTTTTTCCTGCTTTCAAACCATAAGATGTTGTATTGATCATGCTCATAAATGTTAAAATCCCAATAATTATTGACATTTTACCTATTTGAGCATGACAAATTTCATGCTCAGTTGAGTTGAGCATGAACAAGTTTTAAAATACCAGGGCCTATATCGTATATTGTAGCGACACACACAAGCATTTCCGGGAATAGAGCCATTGCATGTGACATCATCAACCATATTGTTTAAGGCTAAATGCTGTCAATTAGTTTCTGGAATGTTTATTTATTCTGAGCCCATTACTGGTGTAATTGTGGTCCTGATGAAAATTTTCCAGCTGTACAGGTAGCAACTTTTTTTTTACTTTTTGATATTTCACTCTTTAACGGTGCTTTGTGTACAATTTCTATACGCCCGGCTGCCTGTCCTTAAATTGCTCAGGAACTGCTTTCTGTTTATTTTTTTCATTTAGGGCAGTATGTTTCTTTTGTTCTTGATTTATGGCTCTAGAAACCCTTGCTCATAAATACATTTAAATTAGAGAGCCAAACCCTTTACACAATTTGTCTTTTTATATACAGCAGGACAATGGATGGTGTTATGAGCTATACCATGTGGTCTGCTTGTGAAATTTCTCAAACAAGTAAGGGATTTTGATAAGAATCTTTTCAATGAAGACTTGGTTACACCCTCCAATCTCAGCACTTTTGTGTTAATTTTGGCTTCTTCAGTGATCGTGAAGATCCATCGAGGATTTATAAATTTGAGTATCAAGTTGTGGAAGCGCTCTGCAAGATCAATTGAAAAATTGTGCTGCATTTTCTGTTTCTCATTTGAAACTGCCCAAGACTGTGAACTAAATGTGAGGTCTCTCATGTTTTAGATAAATTTTCTAAGATTAAAAGAAACACGATGTGTGTGAAGAAAAGGCTGCATGGGGCTCAACATTAGTTTCACTGTCGACATAAATGCTCGTTTCGGCCTTTACGATGAAAATACAATCTGGGTCAGAAGTACTCCATCCAGCCCAGCACTTGCCAGTTCAAAACAGATCTGTTTGACCCATCTTGCTTATAATATTGCTAGTGACTAGTCTTATCAATATCGGTAAAGTCCTCCCCAGAGTGCTGGCATTCAATGGCTGAAAAGTGCTTTTGCTTTGAACAGAGTTTCGATTAAGTCCATATGGTGCTCTTAGCTGGTTTCATTTTGTGTATCCCAACATAAGGCTTTAGCACTATGCTGTAATGGATAAGCCTAAACATTGACTGGCTTGTATAAATGTCTTCAAAATATTTTTCAGAATGTTTAATAGTATCACTGTCATGATATAATTCTGGTTGTTGCTTTTTGTCGTTTTTTTTTCAATTAAAATGTATGAGTCAATCTTTTTTGTAGAGTTTTTGGAAAGCTATTACTTGTTATTGTTGTTTTCATTAGAAAATAGGGTTTGCTGTTCTTAAATCATCTCATTTGATCCATCTCCAAAGGTTATTTGATGCCATGATTGCAACATTTTTTATCTACTTGTTAGTCATTGTGTGTTAAAATAGTGAATACTTTTGGAAAGCCGGAATGGAGGTTCCTTGATTCTCCTGGAATTGCATATTACATTTGTGAGATGCTCCATTCTTCATCACCTGACCCCTATAATTTGTTCAAATCTGTTTTTTCTACAAATAGCAAGATCTTTTTGGTTTTGGTATAACTACAAGGGAAAGGGAAGTAAATCATATTGTAGAACTAAATGGTATCAAACATATTTACCTACCTGTCTATTTAACAGATATTGGGGGGGGGCGTCTTTTAAATACATAAAGAAATTCCATTTTCACAGTTATTCCCCTATGTTTATTGTGTTTTTATGACTAGAGACCTCACATGTATTGAATCAAATGACAAGAAAATTCCTTTAGTGTTAGCAGTTGGAGTGCTGCAAGGTGATCACCTGGTACAAATTTTCTAATATACAATTCACTGCCTCCGGCTAATGGTGTAGTTGGTGTTAAGGTAGAAATTTACAAATTCCTAGGCCAAATATAAAATCTAATGCTAGGTTCTTGTTAGTGAGACAGAACCACATGATATAAAGGTAAAATAAGATGAATTGGAGAAAGAAAGAAATTTAGTATAGGTAGCATTCCACTTAATACTCATGAGGTGTTGCCACGCCCTTTTTGGGGAGGAAGTAGTCATCAGAATAAAACTCCTGTGGATCATTCCATTGGCCATATTCCTTTTGCTTCATTAGAAGGTGATAAGAGGCCGGACTATTTGCTGCCGGACTAAGGGGTGTCCCAACTTATTTACACATGACTAATTTTTGTGATGGGAAACATCCATGTTTGTAAATATATATCAAATAAGTAATGGCAGGTCTTTCAAATAAAACACTTTTGTGAAAATTGTATGTGTGAATTGATTTTGAGAATGGATTATTTTACTGCTAGTTTGCACTGTCGGCAATAAAGAGATATTTAGTGGAAATCCTCCTTTAGGCTAACGACAAAGTTGCAGTTTACGTTACATTTCTGAATGTCATGGCTCAAATCTTAGGAGCCAGCCCATCAGTAAAAGGGCACCATGACATTAATGATTAAAGTATAAAAAACGTTTGTATACAAAGATTAGCCTACTGATTTCAAAGAACCAGACTGTTACGTCTAAATTGTAAAAACTGTGGTGAAAAACGATAATTAAAATTGTAACATACGTTTGGAACCAGCAACATCTTGTAAATACATGCAATAACTTAAATGGTGGTATTTATTTTGAACCCAAACCAGGAATGTAACGACGACGACAACAAAGCCCAGTAGGAATCTTCGTAATCGTCGCAAAAACTCGACTTACATGCACTGATCCAGAGGGGACACAGGGCGTTCGGAAAAATCACAAAATTTTAGGGTTTCTTATCAGTACTGGTCTAGATCGCCTAGAAATCACAAAGCTACCAAGCAAGCATTCAATGTTGGGCCATAATCGACACGCCAGCGAAACGCCAAATGGCGTTTCACTGGCGGGCCTATGATGTTTCGCGAAAAGTAGTATTTGGATCCTCCCTCCCCTCTTCAACTAGAAAAAGCGTTGTCAAAGTTGGACCCCCTGTGACAAAACTTTCTGGATCAGCGCATGACTTATGATTTAAAGCTGCATAGTCTGTAAGTTTTGATATTCTAATTTTGGAAAAAAAAAGTACTTGTAGTTAGGATACGGTTATACATGTAGCTTGGATACGAATATACTTTCAGCTTGAATACGGATACACTTGTAGCTTGAATACGGAAATACTTGTAGCTTGGTTACGAATATACTTGTAGCTTAGATTCAGATATACTTGGAGCTTGAATACGGATATATTTGTAGCTAATATACATAAATGCGTGTACCTGCGATACGGATACACTTGTAGCTTGAATAAGAATATGCTAGTAGCTTGGATACGGATATACTTGTAGCTTGAATATGGATACACTTGAAGCCTCGATACGGACATACTTGTAGCTTGAATACGGATACACTTGTAGCTTGGACACGGATATACCTGTAGCTCTATCTATTTGTAGCTTAATTCGTACTTGAATACTGATGTAATTGAAATATAAACTCGGTAGGTCTTATACGGGTATAATTGTAATATTCGCTCGTAACTTCGGTAGAAGTTCGAATACGAATGACTTCAGTAGCTCGATTATGGAAATGGTTTGCTGATTTTGTTCTTTCTCCTCTATGTATATGCCTCTTATATGTAAAATTCTGTTCTTTTGGCTGTTTCTTTTAGTGCCATAGATTGGCTGTGTTCTGTAATCACAGGTTTAGTCGATTTTTTCTTTTCCATCAGTTTAAACATATGCTTTGGGTGCTCAAAAGAACCGTCTCATTTTGATTACCCACAGTATATGTTTTGGTTGAGAAATAAGAAATTATTAAGAAAGTTATTTTTCGGTACACATTCTTAACTATAGGCATGGTAATTATGACTTTTTCTGTGAATATGAACTTTTATTTCGAAGACGAAATGACTGAACTAGCTTGTTTCTATAAGTAAACAGAGCGAGCGCAACTGTCACACCTTGTGGGGAAACGGGCATCTCATACATAGTATACTGGTTAGTGGTAAAGTACAAAGGAGGTATGGGCCTATGATGTTTCGCGAAAAGTAGTATTTGGATCCTCCCTCCCCTCTTCAACTAGAAAAAGCGTTGTCAAAGTTGGACCCCCTGTGACAAAACTTTCTGGACCAGCGCATGACTTATAATTTAAAGCTGCATAGTCTGTAAGTTTTGATATTCTAATTTTGGAAAAAAAGTTTATATTTTTCAAGAATACAGTAAAAATACTCAAATTCAGGTTATTATTTTACCATTTTCATAAATTTTAGTTAATTATATCTAACAAAACAACAGCATTTGTGTTAAAATTCAACTGTCTAGAATTATTGGAGGGACGTGAATAATTCCTAGCAAGAGAAAAAACGCCTGTTTTTATTAGATAATTCACTGTTCCATGCAGCTTTCAGCTGTATTGAACATATTTATTGTGAAAACATAACTTAATTCTATTTTTACAAATGATTTAAAAAGAGATTTTTATCGAAAAATGTTCATAGTTACAGATCTAGTCTCTTTAAATAGCTGGTATTAACACCAGTGATTGAGCCAGCACATGATATTTTAGGCACTTATCGCATTGGGCGAACAGCCAATGCCTAGACGAGTCTGAGCATGTGCGCAATCTCGCAAGGGCATCTGCTGCTCCGCACCTCGCACATTCAAAACATATCTAAGTGAATATAAACTCTTAACTTGCCCACATTAAAAATAATTCTACACAAATGTTCTTCTACACCCTCTAACGATTGGTCTAGAGTAATGATAATGCAACTGGAAAAAAATTATTTCTTCTTTTTTTTTATCTTATATTAGATTTGTCCTAATTTCATTTTACATTTGACCAAATTTAAATCTTATTTGTTATATCTGTACAATTCCATTATACTGTGCCTAACATTTTTTGAATATATTCAATCTTTCTTTTATTTTCTTTTGGTCACCGACACAGAGTGTCATACAAAAGAGATATAGACCAAAGCTGCACAACAGTGGCGGTTCCAGAGTAGGTTACAGTGACGGATCCAGAGGGGGTCAAGGGGTAAGCTTGAATCCCCTCCCCACCACCGTTTTTAAATATCCTATGAAAATGAAATAATTTGGACTCAGCGAGACCAAATTATTTCATTTTCATGGGATATTTAAGAAAAATGAGATAAATCAGCAAAGGGAACCCCCACCCCACACACATTTATACATATGAACCCCCTTCCCTTTCCTGAAATCCTGGATCCGCCCCTGCACAACCAGTTCCGCCACGATGAACAGAATGGCTGACACAAAACAAGACAGAAAAAAAACTTTAAACGGCATCTTTTCCCGATCTAAAAGCCCAAATTCAACATACCCCCGCCCCCCTCTACAATGCAATGAGTACCAAAAATTTAAAGACTGGTCCCAGTCTCTAATGTCTTTTTTTTCTAGTAAAACTGATAATCTCTCTAGATAGCACTGTTGAAACGCACATTTCACACTTCGAAAATTTCACACTGTGAAGAATTGGGTTCAATTCCACACATCACGTGAAACATTGGCACCAATACGTCACATATTTTGTACCAATTCTCACACTTTGTGAAAAATACGCACGACGTCAGACTTTATATGGTATACATGCGTTTTCCTCACATTGATAAAATACCCCCCCCCCCCAAATCTGCTGCATTTTGCATTCGGTTCCAATTCTTCACTGACATCTGTGACGCCTTAGTTCCAGTTCTTTACATCTGTGATAATTTGGTACCAATTTTCATAGGTGTGAGGATTTGGCAAATGTTCTTTACATTTGTGAGTTTTGATACAAAACTTTTATATGTAATAATTTGATAGTTACCAATTTTTCACAGATGTGAGGCTTGGTGCCGATTCTTCACACGCGTGAGAATCTGGTACCGATTCTTCATATTTGAGAAAAATCGTACCAGTTGGTCGCACGTAAATAATATATAAAATGTGAAATTGAGCACAAATTTTACACTCCAAAAATTATTGAAATTGATCGTACGTAAATTTCACATGTGCAAAAAAGTGACGTATTGGTACCAATTCTTCACACATGGTGTGGAATTTACGAAATGTGAAATTTGCGATTCAACATAGCGCTAAATTTGACTATAAGAGACGATGGAATATTTATAAGATGATTTTTTCATAGCTAAATGTAATTATATACATTTAGTGGACAGATGCTAATCTACAAAATTTAGTGAGCTGGTCCAAATATAAAATATCAGCATCCAACATACGTGCGTATACTCTTCGATAATAACAGAGTCAACCTTAGGAAATTGAGATACGTGCTCTGTCTTTGAACCCTGTGATATATCTGATTAGCTTACAAAATTTGGGCCAGTGCATGAGATTTCCAACAATTTGGTATGTGCGACCAGCTAAGTCTCAGATCAGCCTGCGCATACGCGCAGTCTGATCAGAGCCTTTGCTAGTCGCTTGAGTATTCTATGATTGTTAAGCTACTGACTGAACATCATTTGGCGTTTCTAAGCTTAAAAGGAGGCTGCACAGGCTCGTCCGAGTCTACACATGTCAAAATGTCAAATTGTTGGAAATCTCATGCAGCGGCTCATTAATGGCAATCCTGTCGTTCAGACTTGGAGACAGCGTGTATTGCCGTAAAATGAGAAAATAATGGCTCCTAGAATAGGGAAAGCTTTTAACGTTCTACAGAGAAATTAGTCACAGAAAGCAGTTAATTGACCAAATCTTGGGGAAAAGGGTATTTCGTTATTACTGTAGAACACTAACCTGGCTTTAGGCTCTGGGTTCAAGCTAAACTACTGCTACTGGAGATAAAAAATCTCTGATATAATCTCCCTTCTTGGTTCTAACTAATAGCGCCAAAATCTAAAAAAAAGTTGCAGTATTTTGTGACATGATAAAATTATCAGTTAGACGGGGGCCAGTCTAGTAGAACACCTGTAGCTGTACAGCAAACATGCATTTTCATAAGCTCAAACACGGATATACTTGTAGATTGGATACGGATATACTTTTACCATGAATACGGATATACTTGTAGCTTGGATACAGATATACTTGTAGCTTGGATACGGATATACTTCTAGCTTGCATACGGATATACTTGTATTTAGGATACGGCTATACGTGTAGCTTGGATACGAATATACTTGCAGCTTGAATACGGATACACTTGTAGCTTGAATACGGAAATACTTGTAGCTTGGTTACGAATATACTTGTAGCTTAGATTCAGATATACTTGGAGCTTGAATACGGATATATTTGTAGCTAATATAAATAATACGTGTACCTGGGATACGGATACACTTGTAGCTTGGCTAAGAATATGTTAGTAGCTTGGATACGGATATACTTGTAGCTTGAATATGGATACACTTGTAGCTTGGATACGGATATACTTGTAGCTTGAATACGGATACACTTGTAGCTTGGACACGGATATACCTGTAGCTTGAAAACGGATATACTTGTGGCTTGAATAGCTTGGATACGGATGTACTTTAAAGCATGGATACGGATATACAATTTAATTGTAGTTAGCTTAGATACTTTAAGCTTAGATAAGGATATACATGTAGCTTGGATACGGATCTATTTGTAGCTTAATTCGTACTTGCAGTTTGAATACTGATGTAATTGAAATTTAAACTCGGTAGGTCTAAAACGGGAAAAAATTGTAATATTCGCTCGTAACTTCGGTAGAAGTTCGAATACGAATGACTTCAGTAGCTCGAAAATGGAAATGGTTTGCTGATTTTGTTCTTTCTCCTCTATGTATATGCCTCTTATATGTAAAATCCTTGTTCTTTTGGCTGTTTCTTTTAGTGCCATAGATTGGCTGTGTTCTGTAATCACAGGTTTAGATAAACAAAACTTTTGAGCGTAAAATTGTCGATTTTTTCTTTTCCATCAGTTTAAACATTTGCTTTGGGTGCTCAAAAGAACCGTCTCATTTTGATTACACACAGTATATATTTTGGTTGAGAAATAAGAAACTATTAAGAAAGTTATTTTTCGGTACACATTCTTAACTATAGGCGTGGTAATTATGACTTTTTCTGTAAATATGAAATTTTATTTCGAAGACGAAATGGCTGAACTAGCTTGTTTTTATAAGTAAACAGAGCGAGCGCAACTGTCACACCTTGTGGGGAAACGGGCATCGCGTACATAGTATACTGGTTAGTGGTATAGTACAAAGCAAGTATGGACCATCGTTAGTTGCCTATATTTTAAGACACCTTTCTGCTTGATGTTGTACTTATTGTAATCACGGAGAGTTGTTTTGATCTACGACTTTTTCATTTTAGTTTCCATTAGACAGCATTGATTTTGCAATTCGTTGGTTGAAGACAGCAGAGGTCTTATTGGTGATCTTAATTAACCAATACAAGACTTCATCACTTGGCGTTGACATACGAAATTGAAATGCATATGCCACACAAAATTCTTCTCTTAAACGACATTAAGGTGTATCAACATCAACATACATAAAATGCAACACATGAGAATTAAAACAGTAAAATTCAATTATTAAATATGATGAGCACGCTTGACAGCTGATAAATCAATTTTGATTAAAGGAATTTGTGAGACTAGTTTAAATAGCTTATTTAATGTGGAATTAAAACTTTTGACAGGATAGGGCACATCGCCCACACAAGAACGCCAAGCTACTAAAATGTTGATTATCGTAAAACCTATGGATAGCCTTTAAAGCCATATGACTTATTTCTAATTGGGGTTCATTTTTTGAGTCAATATTTTGGCACAAGAGAAACAGCATGATAGAGATTCCATTGCTGACTATCACTGAAAGGTGCTCAGAATAAGTGCATTGTACCCAATGGCGTAGCCAGAAAAGTTACGCACATCAAAGGGAGACTACTGGATCAAGCAGTGATTCCCTTTAATTGCGACCCTTTTCAAAAATGGGAACTTCTCTAAAAGGAAAGAATTTGCTCCCGGAGGGGAGGGAGCAGTTCTTTGTAATATGAAAAAATACTTTTACCACATTAGGTGACTCCTTTGAATGTTACTATTTTATTACGCACGTGCGTAACTACGTAATGGAAGCTACACCAGTGATACCCGGATACTATATACAGTGGATGTCAACTAGTGTGCGAGCCAGACATGATGACTAAGTTTTAAAGTAAGTAAGGGTGCAAAAATCAGGAATCGATACAATCAAGTACCACACCTGACCAAGGATACTCATGGGAAAGTGACAAACTTACAGTTAGACACCACAAACGAGAGCCAAGAGGTCAGCCATTTCCCAGCAGGTGGCCACAAGGCATATTTAAACAGACGCGCACAAAGGCATAGCAAACACAAGACAGACAAAAAAATAAAAGACCCACAAAAGAAGTACTGCCTTGGAGTTTAGGTAACCGACATGGCTATCACAGTCACAACAAATAAGACAAGGTGAAACCATGTATCATAGATTCAATAAAACAAAAAGTCACATAGTTCACCCTCAATTAAATATTTTTGAGGGCTACATTGAATCTTTGAGGTGTTTCTATTACTTTCAAGCACCCAGGAGGAGAGTTTCAAACTGTTATCCCTTAATATGGAAATGTACTCGTAGATTTATCCAAACTTCGACAATGAGGGACTGAACAGTTATAACAACTAGATCTTTTATTATATTGATGCACATCCTTAAAAGGATTTTTTTAAAATATCTAGGACACAAGTCATATGGTTTAGTTTCAGCTGTTTTACCCGAGTTTTCAACATTAAGCAAGTTCTTTTCTCCAAGAATATCAGCAGTTACCCTTGATCTTGGTCTTTGAGAACTGGTGAGACTAGTAACTTAATTTTGCGTAATAAGCGTTTTTTCTAAGACATTTGGTAAGACCAGCATATCAAGAAGAACGCGAATAACCAACGTAACATAGTAACGCTGAAAACGCGTTTTCTTTTCTGGACCTTGATAATAAACTTTTACTGTGGCGATACATAAACTTAAGACGAGCATTTGAATTGGAGAGACTGTTATTAACAATCATTTCTCCCACAGAAAGTTAGGCTCAATTATGTGACCAAAGCAAATAACTTTTAAATCTGTAATTTGCTTTATGTTTTTGACCCAAATGATATGCATTCTGTTAAACCAATGTGAAGTGATAGTTTTTTTTATCAACTAGCCAATCTAAACATTATTCAAAAACTTTTCATAGATTATTTGCAATTTGGTCTGGATCTCTGTGAGAAAACAGGATTGTGCTATCATCAGCATATAATAGAACTTTGCAGTCTGGATCAATACTTATCACCATACCATTTCCATAGCGCCAGATTGTGCTATAATCAGCATATAATAGAACTTTGCAGTCTGGATTATAAGAATCTATCATGAGTGTGAGGTTAGGATAGAAAAATCCGTCCCGAGGATCGCCGTTTGGCATCACGAGGCTTGCCGAGTGATGACAAACGGTGATCCTGAGGGACGGATTTTTCTATCCTACCTCACACGAATAATGGATTCTTTTTCTTGCACACCACTGTATTTATTTATTTATTTATTTATTTATTTATTTATTTATTTATTTATTTATTTATTTATTTATTTATTTATTTATTTATTTATTTATTTTAAAACAAACTTCCAGAAGTCCCTGAATACACTTAGATGCAATTTCACACGATGGCGTTACTTGACGTCCTGGGTAAGATATCATGGGTAAGATAAAATTTTCTATCTCAGGGTAAAATCTCAGATATCCTAATCCAGTGTGCAAGAACAATGCTTATCACCATATCATTCCCTAAATACTCCCTTGAGGAACACCATAAGTTACAGCTGCTGAGTCTGAATTAGTTATGCCAATATTGACCAATGAACTTCTATTACCAAGGTAAGATTCAAACCATTTTGTTGAATTAAAGCACACACGTTTCAATTTACGACATAACATGTTGTGATGCGTTTAGTGGCATCTGAACTGTGTATGCAATGTCTGCCTATGCTCAATTAAATGGCTATTCAGACAGCAATAAAGTAAATAACAGCAGCAACAGAAACACTTTTTATATGACTCCTATAAAAGACCTCCTCTGATTGGCTGAAACTAGCTTTCATTGGTTGAGACAGACCTTTATGTCATCCATTGATGAGCTAAATTTAGCCCAGGACAGGTAGACATCAGGATTTGTCAATGCTGCCATACAGCTTAAACAGATTGAACTAAATTTAGCCCAGTACAGGTAGACATCACTTTTTTCACTGCTGCCTGACAGCTAAAAATAGATACTGGAAACCTGACTCAAGAGATAGCATGATTTCTTATATATTTCACAGGTCAAATGTTTTGAATAAAATATTTGCTCATTTTATGAGAACAGGAATTTAAAATATGTAATTCTTTTGCACATCTCATCAGAGTTCCAGGAACTTGAAAAGCACTTGTTGAAATAATCTTTCTTCAGTGCACTAGGAACATCTGAATAGAGTAAATTTATAAATATGAAACGATTATATATCAAACTAGAAAAAGAGAGAGTGTCGTATAACAAAACAATTGGTGCATTCTTTTTCGGTTAACATCAGGATTAGTCAACCTTCGAAAGTGATGTTCACCTCAGCTTCGCCTCGCTGAACATCACTGTTCTCGGGTTGACAAATCCTGATGTTAACCTCAAAAGAATGCAGCAAGGCATACTGTCAACAACAACAACAACAACAACAACAACAACAACAGCAGCAGCAGCAGCAGCAGCAGCAGCAGCAGCAGCAGCAGCAGCAGCAGCAACAACAACAACAACAACAACAACAACAACAACAACAACAACAACAACAACAACAACAACAACAACAACAACAACAACAACAACAACAACAACAACTATCTGTAAAACTTACAAAAAAACAAACAAACAAAAAAACAACAATAAAACAGTATTTGTCACCCCTCGAAATTGGCTTCGATTCGATTAACATCATTATTCTCGGGTTTTAAAAACACAATCCCTTGGTAGCCACAGGAAGACCCAAGAACACATATGTGACCGAAAACGTGTAGTTATTTGATGCATTTACAGGCAAGGCCCCGATGTTATATTTTTCATGCTAAACTTAACTGAGCATGAAATTTTAACTGCTCATAAAGACTAAAATGCTGAGAAAATACAACTTTTTCATGCCTTCAAACTATCAAAGGATACATTTATATTGCAAATAAATGTTGAAATGCCCACAGCTGTTGGCATTTTAACATTTATGAGTATGATAAATTTTATGCTCAGTTGAGTTGAGCATGAAAAAAGCTTTTAACCTCGGGACCAGGTTTATACTGAATAATGTTAAAAAGCAGCAGCGAAAGTTCTAGAACGAATTCCAGAAATTAGTTTCACACTCTCAGAGACACAAAGCATAAATCAGTCAATTTCGTAGCCGGAAACTGATGGCTGCGCATAATATTCTAATCAAATTGAAATTGAATATCATTAAATGGATGTCGTAAATAAATACGCTGCCTCGGAACGATGCCTTGTATGGATTTCTGATAGAAGTGTTAAAGCCTTTATATATTTTAATGCATTTTGGTATTATTTACTGACTTTATTGATCTCGTCTGAGAGTGATTCTTGGAAATTGGATGTGAAATCATAAAATACGAATATGAATACTCAATTATGATACAATTTCGAATCTTAGTTTGGGTCAGCACACGAAATTTAGGGGAGCAGTGAAGGCTCAGACGGAAATTTTCGCGAGGGTTATAAGTTTCGTGAAAATAACCCTCGAGAAATGCTTTTCTAACTTTGCTATAATCTCACATGGGCAGAGAGGCTACTTGGCGCACGATTTTCCGAACCATAAATGTTCTTTACTGTATAATAGATTGTCTGGGCCATTTTCAAGACGATTCATATCTTCAGACAATTGCGCTTTTAAAATATTAAAAAGGCTCTCTTTCAAGAATCATGCATACTTTTTAAAATGTTTCTTTGATAGAAAGGAAATATGAGCACACTTATGGAACGCACACTCATTCTGGCTCCGAGGTTATAACAATTTTTTTTATCATGCTCAACTCAAATGAGCATGAAAATTATCACGCTCATAAATGTTAAAATCTCTCTCTCTCTCTCTCTCTCTCGCCCCCTCTATCTCTCTCTCACAACTCTCACTCTCCCTCCCTCTCTCTTCCTCTCCTACTCTCTCACTCTCCCACCCCCTCTCTCTCCCGTACTGCATCACAAAATCAGGACACCCCCACTCACAGACACAGCCAATGTGACACAATAAAAACAAAGATGAAGTAACGACAACCAACAGTAGTCACAGCAAACCGAATGTTATCACTTTTATTCGAAAAACACAAATCAATTCTATATTTGCATTGGTCCTTGTTTTTTTTTTAAATGAAGAGGTTACTGTTCTGTTAACATAGCACAAAAATCATAATTATTATATTATTTTTTTCATTTTTAATTTTCTTAGTTATGTTAACAGAACAGTATTACTTGCACCATCGCATGAGCTTTTAGTGCTTATCGTCAGAGCCTTCCCCTCTCGCAAAATGTAAGAAAGTGTACGAAGGCTCTGACCACTAATCAGTCATTAAGATGTACTGCTTACATGTAACAGATATGTACAGTAAATTCAGAAAGTTTCGCGAGGATTGTATTTTCGCGAATAACGTTTAAAGACCTATTTTTGACGCGAAAATTCCCGACTAGGGCATGATTTACCTACATCAGTAAACGACAAAGTGATTTCGCCATTTCAAGAGGGTTACATTTTTACGAAACTTCGCCGCGAAAATAAAACCCTCGCGAAAATTTTCGAATTTACAGTGTGGTGTTTCAAATACCATATCAAAGATTTGAAAAAAAAGCTAACCTGCATTTACGATTTCTCTCGAATATTGCAGAGGAGAAATGCAGTCTACTTGAAGAATCGGTCAGCCACTTGCTTCTAAATGGTAATTTCTCGATTGAAAGACGGAAGCTCCCGTAGGGAAATGAAACATTAGTATGATTGACAAAAAGACAGCGAACCAGTCGTGATCAGCGGAATCGGGGTCCCAGTAGACAACTTTATCAATCTTGTTTGCAAGAACCGGACTCTCTTGGAATGATTTAATAGCATATGTTCTTGCTGATTCTGGTGACACTAAACAACTACACGTAGAAGGAATCAAATATCAAACATACGAGACTGGTGACTTTACAGCTCAGGCTTCATACTTCACTGTATATGATAAAGTGTGAAGTGCGTAGTTTGAAGTTTGAACTATGAAGTTGAACGAACTATTCAGTGTGAACCATGAAGTGTGACGTATGAAGTGTGATGTTTGAGCTATTAACTATGAAAAAGTGAGTATGATCACACACGGCAGACCAACCCACGGCAACGCGAGGAGGAGCCAAAGAACATTTAGTCACAATACATATGTAAGACAATAATAGCAAATCAACCAGCTTTTTCATCCTCTTCAAGATGATTGCCAAACTAAAATGGACACACAGTAATGCATAACAAAACAAAGACAAACACAGAACTCCCACAAACAATGGGAAGTACATTAAACTATAGATCAACAACAACAGGACCATCGACTTAGAACGGACAGCAGCCTAAGCCAGCCTGAACTTTGAAATGTCAGGTCCTGCAAATTTGTGTTAAGATAAAAAAACAATCTTCAGGGACATAACAGTAATACATCATTTTATAGAATTTTTGACCAGCAACCCCTTAAAATACTGTCTTATACTTATTATACATGTTTGGTTGATTTGATTCTTTATGTCCCAGTCACAGATTTGTCAGTTATGTCGGGACGGGTCTTCCTGGGTTGAACCAGTACTATGCAAGGATTCATGCATCTTGCTAAAGAACACAACCCAGTGATGCTCGTGAAGCTCGAACCCGTGACCCCTCCGTCTCGAGTCAAGCACTCTGACACTGAGCCACTGCGCTCCCTATTCTACATGTATCAACATGCATTGGAAAATTCATCAGAATGAAAAAGGTTAAACCCACGAGAGAATTGTTAAGGAGATAAAATTTAGATTAATTCTGCTGATGATATTATTACAAATTTAAATCTTCAGAGATTCTAACTCATTGAATTATTCGCTTCAATTTATGGATAAATGAGTTAATGTTTTGCAGTGCACGGTACAGAACCAATATAGTAACTGTGTCAAGTTACTGTCCGACTTGATGTTTGGTGCATATATTATTCAACTATTAGGTCACTGTCTAGCCACGCCCAAAACTGGTTCCTGTGTTCGTTTTTACAAAGAGATCAGGACATTGCATACATGCGAGGATCCAGAAAGTTTTGTCCAGCTTTGATACCATTGTTTTTTGTTAGTTTATGATGGGAGGGAGGATCCAAATACCACTATAAGCGGGCCATCGACGTCCCGCCAGCGAAACGCCATTTTAATGACGTTTCGCTGGCGTGCTGAAGATGGCCTAACATTGAACGTTGGCTTGGTAGGCATGTGATTTTTCAGGGGATCCGGACAAGTATTGCTTAGAAACCCTAAATTTTGCCAATTTTAAGGGGAGGGGATCCGGGACCCCCTGTCCCTTCGTTTGGATCCACCTATGAGCACTCAACGCACAGACTTTGCTGCTCGTTTAGACAACTGATTATGGAAGACGTTACAGGCTCTGACTTAGCTGCCACCACTTTTGGTGTAAAGTTACAATAATTTTCCTACTAAAACTCCTGAAGGCAACAGTTCTCCAGACATAACTGTCAAAACATTTCTACCTGTTGCTGTCGTAGCTATTTCCCAGATCATTTCAATTGAACAGAATATAGCCTTTAAATCAGTTGAAAGGATGCTCAAAAACCAATGACAGTTTAGCTGCCACCTACTTTGGTGTTTGTTTGAGTTAAATCTTAATGTTCCAGTCGACAATATGTCAGTAATGTAGGAACTCCTTCCAGAGAGAGGGATAGAGGAGGAAGAATGGGATAGACTAAAAGGACCTATCCAAATCATCTTCGCAAGCCAAGGGTACTAAGTCCACTTCGTTCCTTACGCAATGAACGAAGTGGACTTAGTACCCTTGGCTTGCGAAGCTGTTCGTAAGGAACGAAGTGGACTTAGTACCCTTGGCTTGCGAAGCTGTTCGTAAGGAACGAAATGGACTTAGTACCCTTGGCTTGCGAAGATGTTCGTAAGGAACGAAGTGGACTTAGTACCCTTGGCATGCGAAGATGCATCCAAATTTGCTTCAAGTGAAGCAAATTTAACCCTGCCAACAGGCCACCAGGCCATATATGACAGGACCATCTCTCTGAAAGCTGCAGCAAAGAGCGCAGCACCCTACCACCCTTACCAACGTTCTACTGCACTGTAAAAACAAGTGTAATTCCACACCAACTTTTGGTGTAAAATTACACTTGTTTTTACAGTGCAGTATGGATAGCATGCCACAAGGACCGAATTAAATTAAGACAATTTCTGGAATCGCTAATTGATGTCCGATTATCCAAAAAGAATTCCTTTCTGGTTTAACCGAGATCCAATCAAACGTAAAGGTTATTAAGTGCGATAATTTAATATAGGAATCAAATGTATTATGGAAACGAATTATATTTCTGATGTTCCGTGCAAGTAAATTAGATACATAAAAATATTAATCTGTAACCAATATTTGCAAAAGCATCTCCTGCTAAATATGGGAAATTAAATTGCAATTTGATGAAGCATAAAAGTTATTTAGTGATATTCAATAGAGATATACGTGCACATTATACATCAAACGTTTATAAAAGCAGCATGAAGAACAAAGTCCGTAGGATTCTATTGGCTCGAGGAGTTATATGGGTATGATACATGTATTTATAAACATCGCTGTGAGACAATCATACCCAGATCCAAACGATTCCGCGGTCAGGGGGAGGGGGAGTCCTGAAAACCCTTTCCAGTCATCAACGTATTTCACAGAGGCCTGTACGGACCGCTTCTAGAGGGGGTCCCTACTAGTAAGTCTAAGGAAACATATAACAACTTGTGATTTTTCGAGGGGGGGGGGGCGGGTCCGTGCACTCTGTCCTCCCTCTTGATTTGCCTATGAAAATCATGTCATTAGGATTTGCGATCAGGTAGGGCTGGTACCAGAAACAGAATAACACGTGTCATGATCAATTGGGAAAGTCCGGCACAATTAGAGAATCTATTCAAGTCTTGTGTGTACATAAGGCGCATTATGCGTAGTACTATGTACAAAAAACTCCATTTTGTTAGCCCGAACTGGCGCAAGGAAAACTAGTTCTGTAGCATGTGGCCTCAGCCCTGTTAAAATCCATTTTTCTGTTACTCAGCAGAATAAATTTATGTATTTTTCAATAAAATATCGCTATAGCGATATTTTATTGAAAAAAAACCCCCATAAACTTTATAACCGTTTGTTTTGCTGCAATCACTCATGTTATTGTGTTGGCATGGTTTCTGTGATGTCAGCGCCACGAATGTAAGCTCAACGTGACATGATCAAAGTAGATCCTCGATGTACATCCGAGGTCTGATTGCACGGAAATGGCTGAGGCAGTTCCAATTGGTGTCAATATGTAGCTAACAGTCCAGACTGCATGTCATTTACAATAATCAAAGACAGGCATTCGAGTGACGATATAGTTTGAAATGATGGATTGGTACACTATATACAGAGCCCTGGGTCACCACTGTCTGTTCTAAAGCAATGATTATCTTGATTTCGCTAACCCTTTTGTACATGAGCGGAGGGGGCGTGTTGTTTCCTGTAGTGCTTTGTGACTTTTCTGCCTATTGAGAGAGAGAGAGAGAGAGAGAGAGAGAGAGAGAGAGAGAGAGGATAAAATACACCTTCTTTGGTCTCTCATTTTAGGACTCTAATCTGCCAGTGGTGGCCACATTCCTCATATGAAAGAGGAAGGAGGCGTCGTGATCGGATTTGTCATTACATTATGGACCTACTCTGCGAGTATCTAATTTTATTGCATGCAAAAAACATTGACCATATCATCAATTGCCCATTACTCATCAATCCATGAATCTTCACCATTGACTATTGCTTTACCGCAAAATGAAGGGATTTGGTAAAACACAAGCTGAAATGAGTCTTCTTTGAGTGACACTAAATTTCTTGGATCGAATGGCATTTTTACACAGAAAGGACACTCTGATAGACACACTGGGCATTTCAAACAAGACTCCATTAAGTAAATTGCTGGGCGCATTTACTTTACTGGCAGCTCGGGTTACTCGTATTGTATTAATAATGGGAAGAAAAACAGAAACACGATCTGTTAAAATTAGGAATACCACTGAGGCCTCAGACAATTATTCAACTCTTTGCCTGGCAATATCATCAGTTAAAATATGTTTTTTGAACAATTCTTTCAGGAATGCAATCAGATTGTGTCAAACATGTTGCACCCAGACCAGACCAGACGTGGGTCCAAATTGTCTGCAAAGGTTATCACTAGACAATCCTAGCAATCAAAGAGATAATGCAATATAAGATCCTATTGCATGTTCACGAGATACTTTGCTTACATGCAACAGTTTACTAATAATAAACTGACCAACCAGACCCTGTATTTTCCCAATATACTTATATGCGGCGGGTGCCTGGTTGGGTATTTGTGGTGGGGAAGCTCATTATTCTGTGTCTTTTCTCTCCTCTTATCACTCTTTGAGTAACCCCTCGACATGATGAAACCATTATTGACTGGACCGCTAAACGCAAATTTATTGCAATATAGTTATATAAAAAGATAATTTTGAATGTGATCAGGAAATACCACACTTACACACGGCAGACCAACCCTCGACACTGTGCAATGAGCAAAAGAACAATAACAGTCACAAGACAACAGAAAGACAAACAAAGTAAAGCAGTCAGCTCTCTCTTCCCAATCAAGATGGTTGCAAAACTAGAATAACACTAAGTACTGAATAGCAAAACACGGACCAAACACAGAACTCCCACAAACCATGGTAGCAACAATAAATAATGAGTCAACAGCAAAAACAACAGAACCACTGCCTAAGAATGGACTGCATCCTAAAAGTCTGTCACCCCACTTAAATAGTTTTGATGGCATTTTTTGTTAATGCTCTGCATATATGCTAGAAATATTCTTTGGTGTATGACAAAGTGCCCAAGGGTGGATGCAATGTCTTAAACTTCTAATTTAGGTCAAAGCAAGGTAAAATGTCAGTAAGGTGCAGTTTCGCATTAGAGTCGCTATTAGGGTGTTTATGTTGCCTTACATGCTATCTAAATCAGTCAAATAATGTTTGATATGCTGAAAACTAAAAGTCAGAAAGAAATGTTGAAAAAGAATATTTAGTGGAATGTTTAGTTATTATGGGAAAGAAAATAAACTTTCAGCAGAAAAAAAAACGCAGATATACTGTCTACTCTAGATACCTTGAATTCCATGGGACTAGACAAAACGTGTCAAGTTATCAGTAGTTCGAGGTAACAAATTCATGATGTAATAGCTACCAATCTCATCTATCAATAGATCGTCATGGGAAGCTATTACGTTAATGAATTGGCGCCAAAAATCAAGCAACGATGGGAATGAAATAAAAAATAAAGAATATGTTGTTAACTTTTTTTATATTCATCATCACAAAAAGGTTAACAAATACCAATATCACATTGATCATAGAATTTGAGCAGAGTTTCATAATGTTCATGCCTGTAAAAGTTTGTGATCTAAGGTCGATCTTTGAAATGAACCTGTCAATGTCCCTAAGTCTGCCGCTCAGGACATCTTAACCGGCTGTCAATGGAGATTAGTTCGTAGCATGTCACATGCAGAAATTGTCATATCAACAGATATTCAACGTGTGTATTGTCTGTCTGTTCCTCGTATCGGCAACTCAAGATGTTGCTAAATTATGACACTAATTATGAGAAGAACATCTTATACATCAAAATAATTAACCCCCTTTTGAACTCTCAAAGGTGAACACTGTCTCCACTTACCCAACAATAGATCAAAGAGCACACGGCTGGTCGGTGAACTGGCAATTTGGTCATGCAAGGCGACTGTGTAATGTTTGCTTACAAGCCAATCACACAATTTTCAGACTACTGCTGCACACAATGGATCATTTGGCTAAACAAAATCGGCTAAAAAGGTGATGTGAAACAGTCAAGAGTATCTGCTTTTTTCTTATGAAATTTTATCGAGATGGGCATTGGCAAATACATTAAAATTGATCAGCGCGACCAAATTTTTGTAATGACTTATAAGTTTTATTGAATTAGCCGTTGTCAAGATAAACATTGTAAAATTAAAATAATATATCGGGAAAAATACCTGGAACAGGCCATCAGGTCGGATATGTGATAGTATCAAGTTATGCATTGTTGAGTTAACCAGAGTCGACTGTATTTATCATGGCTACAATCATGCATTGATGGCGATCAAATGCATCTATTTTTATACGTCATTTGGGTATAAAGGCCCCACTACTCATGTATCTGGTTGATTAATCAGCCATGTCATTCCCAAAGCTTTATCAAATGTCTCAAAGTTGGAACTCTTTGTATATTCTGAGACAGATTCTTCAGAAAGTTCAAGGCATAATATATGGTGTATTAAACCACAAAAGATGACACCAAAGCTTATAGGTTTCACACCAGACAACCATCTCAGAAGATCTGGTACAGCTATTCATTGCAGAAAGCAACACTATTGCAATAAAGACTATCCTTAGAATAATCAATGCAAAAAAAAAATACATTTTTGATCATTTTGTTGCAAATGGATAGATATGTGTCCCTGATATGAACAAGAATGCCTCAGAAGAACAAAAACGCTTGCTGCTGGAACACTTAGAGCAGGTGTTTAAAGCTTCCACAAATCAGTTATCTTCGGTAGAAAGCCTTCAATTAGCTCACTTACTTATACATTTTGAAGATGTCTTTGCAAGGTCAGAATTTGACCTTGGCCACTTTTCTGAAATCCAGCACACCATTGACACGGGTCAAGCTAGACCTTTAAAATTACGTACGTGACGTACACCACCTGTTTTATAGGTGAAGAGGCACACTTAAACAAAATGTTGCGAGCAGGAGACATTCAGGAATCAACTTCTGACTGGGCCTCTGCTCTGGTACTTATATGCAAACCTGATGGTTTGGTAAGATGGTGCAAATACTACTGACTTTTAATGAGGTCACAGTCAAGGACATTTTCCCTCTCCCTCTGGTAGATGGTTGTTTAGACACTTTAGCAGATAGTGTATGATTTTCCAAGCTGGACGCCAACTCTGCTTATTGGCAGGTCAAGATAAAAGAGGATGACTATAAGAAAACACCTTTTATAACTAACTATGATCTATTCAAGCAGGCAAAAATGGGATTTGGTCTTTGCAATGCTTCAGTGACGTATGCCAGGATTGTGAACCTGGTACTACGTGGTTTAAACTGGAAAATGGTCTAAGGTTTTTGGACGATATACTAATTCTGGGTCATACTTTTCAGGAGCACCTTGTAAACCTGGCAGAAGCCTTATCCCGGTTCACGGAGCAGGGTCTGAAACTAAAGCCAAAGAAGTTTCTCTTCTTTCAAGGGGATGTTGATTTTCTAGGCCGAAGGGTGAGTATTAATTGTAAAGCTATGTCGGACATAGATATACAAATGGTTTAAAATATTGTAAAGACGGTGAGAGGTTTGCAGCTTTGCAAACTATCATCATGCATTTGTGAAAAATTCTCAGAGTTGGCAGCCCCACTGTATCGGGTAGTAGACAAACATAAGTTTCGATGGGGTTTGGAACAAGAGCAGGCATTTCAGGCGCTCAAGACTGCTTTAGTCAGTCCACCAGTGCTTGCTTTGCCTAACAGAAATGACCCGTTTGCGTTGGACACAGACGCCTCAGATTTGGCCATTGGAACTGAGTTACTTCAGATTCAGGATGGCAAAGAAAAAATTGCAGCATATGATAGCTTTTCTGTAGCAACAGATCAGCACAAATTTCTGTACAACGAGATAAGAGCTTTTAGCAGTGGTGCAATTTACTTGGCAGTATCGACACTTTTGCTGGGAAACCCGTTAACATTTAGCGCTGATGATTCTAGCCTGAGTTCGCTAATGCGTTTCCATGAGCCCCAGGGACAATTGGCAAGATGGCTTGAGGACCTATCGCAATATAGCATGGTGCTAAAACACCGTGAAGGACGAAGGATTTGTCATGTTGGGGCTGTGGATACTGTATTAAGGCTGGTTAAAATTGGGGAGCCTTTACAGCAGCTGTTGATGATGTTGGTCAGGGGTTGCTTAGTATCATTGCTGATGATGGTAACATTAGCATTGTGAGCATAGGAGATTTGGATCGATGGTGGGACATCAAAGCTGATGGGGATAAATGGGAATGTCAGGTATGTGAGGAGGGTAGAACAGCTTGGATGGCATACAATGAAATTAGTTCTGTCAATATAGATACAGAATGCATGGGTGGTAGGGAGTTAGCCTATGTGGAGAAAATATGCTCAGAAAACGAAGTGCATGTGTTTGCGTTGGGTCAATCTAGCAAGGCTACCGCTACCGACAGTGACCAACACTCTAGTTTGGGGTTTTTCACTTGCAGACCTTAGAGAAGCCCAGAGTAAGGACAATGACCTATGCTTCATTATAGATTGGATGAACAGTTCTGCTGTACCAGGGGAAGGGGCCCTGTTCTCAGATAGTCTATCGGCAGGTCGTTTCGTTTGAACAAAGAGTCATTTGTCCTGATTGATGGTGTTCTCTATCAAAATGAGCCAATTTCAGGTGATACAAATTTTTAGTTCCTAAATTATTAGCAGTCCAATGGTGCCATGACCTTCTGTTGGCAGGTCATCGAGGGAGACACCGTACCGAGCAGAGGGTAAGAGAGAAATATACTTGGTATGGGTTGAGCAAATTCGTAGAACAGTATGTAGCTGTTTGTGAAATATGTTATAAGTGCAAGAAGTGTGACAGGAAAGTTAAATGTCCTATAATAGAATGATCGGGCAGGGCACCCATGGAATTAGTTCATTTGGACTTCTTGGGACCACTCCCAAAGACTAAATATCGGGATGAGAATATACCTATGACGGTAGACAAGTTTACGAAATGGGTCGAGTGCATACCTCTTCCTGCTCAAACAGCTGAAGAGACCGCTAGGGAAGCAGTAAACCATTTTTCTCAAGGTTTGGGTTGGCATTTCAATTTTTTTCTGACCGGGGACGAAATTTTGAATCTAAGTTATTCACAGAACTTTGCAAGGCCTTTTATATCCGTAAGACTCGGACAACTCCATACAGGCCCTCATCAAATAAACGGGTTGAGCGATATAACCGTTCTTTGATAGGTGCGGTCCGCTGCTTTATTGGTAAGGCACAAAGTCAATGGGATAATATATCTGCAGCAAATAGCAGGTGCTATGCATACTTCAGTAAACCGCCAGACCGGTTTTACTGATTATAGGCTAATGTTGGGTAGGGAAGTAAATATGACAGCACATTTGATGTTCCCTCAAGTAGGTGGCAATTACAAAGATGCAGGTAATTATGTAAATCAATTGACAGCAAAATTACAGAAGGTCCATGAGACCGCTAGAGCAAAGTTTAAAACACAAACCAAGAGGATGAAGCGACACTATGACCTGAGGCTTTTAGAACGTAATTATGAGGTAGGATATGTAGTGCACATCCTAGATGAAGCTTCAGTCAAGGGTCTGTGTAAGAAATTGTCCACATTGGAGGGGACCAGGTATCATTATAAAGAAAATTTCAGCCTTCTTGTTTTGGAGATATGGATGATGTCAGGAACATCAAAACAGAAAATGTGGTATCCAGTGCACATTATTTTATCGAAAATAGATAATGATATCAAAGAACATACTTGGAGTCCTGGGTCAGGTGTATTACTTGATTGTATCAGTTCCTGATTTTTGTTTTCTTCCTTACTTTCATGCCCTGGCGGTTTGTGGTACAACGTACCGCCTACAGTCATTGGCTAGAT
Organism: Loripinus fragilis; assembly: GCA_964019695.1. Classification (NCBI taxonomy): domain Eukaryota; kingdom Metazoa; phylum Mollusca; class Bivalvia; order Lucinida; family Lucinidae; genus Loripinus; species Loripinus fragilis. The sequence goes on from OZ026524.1 coordinate 47,517,019, forward strand.
GCATGGCACTTTGGTAATTAAAAGAGTTTGTATTTTGCCTGTATGGCGGCTGCGTTGAGGCTGAAAATGTAGATATTGATTTGATACAATTCAATCTTTTCACCAAAGTGAGAAAAGGGTTGGACCACCACCCACAAAAGATGCATTTGAATTGCGCTGTTTGAGAGTTGATTACCAGAAAAAAAATGGCTGAATTCTAATAATGCTAAAATGGATGTCAGAATAGCAACTGATACAGGTTGATGGAATCGTGAGCTAAAAGGAATAGAAATTGTGTGGAGTAGATTTTCAGCAGTGTCAATGGCTTGCATAGAGCTCATCACTTGTGGCTACAAAAAGGTGCTGCACTGCCAGAGTGTAAATTGTAAGGCTATTCGATCTGCATGATAGAATGTGCTGCGATGCAGCGGAATGTGCCTATCCTGTAGGGCTCCAAGTTCGTATAGACTCTACAATTTCGGTAGATATTATTCAATTATTGACTTCAATGAGATAGACATTAGGATTTATTTACCCCAAACATGATATTCAGCGAGGCCGCAAGGCCGAAATAATTATCATTTTTAATGGTAGATATATCCTTAAGTCTACCGAAACTGAAGTCAATAACTGATTTGTTACACTGACGTTTCAATTGTGAATGAAAATTCATGCAGCCTACGTTAATTTCATACTAATCATGCTATTTAGCTCTCTAGAGGGCGATATAAGAAAAGTGTCAAAATATTTTAATAGTTTGAGCTGGGTTTTATCCTATATCAACATGTAGGCCACTTTAAGGTGAAGATTTGGTACCGGTGAAATTCATTTAAGCCCCCCAGTGGCTTAGGCTACTGTCCGTTCTAAGGCGGTGGTTCTGTTGTTTTTGATTCGTTGTTGATTGCTACTCCTTTTATGAGATTCTGTAATTGCTTTATTATGGTTGTGCGCTACTTTGTGTTCATTCTAGTTTTGCAATCATCTTGATGGGGAAGAGAGAGCTGATTGCTTTGCTAAGATTGTCTTCATGGTGTCTCGTGATTGTTGTGTTGTTCTTCCTCCCGGTGCCATAGGCTTGTCTGCAGTTTGTGATTGTGGTATTTACTGATCATACTCACTTACTATTTTTCGACCAGTTTCGGGTAGACATAGAATTTTATAAGGCCAAACTGGGCCAACCAGGAGACTGGAATCCCTCCAGTCATATAACAAAAGGATGTATCTGTCCTCAAAAATGATATTTACCTCGGCCTTGTGGCATCGGTGAATATCATTTTTTTTCTGGTAGATAAATCCTTATATCATTTCAGTGGTTTAAAAAATTGAGCCAGTGATTTAGAAAGAGAGGTCGATTAGAGATATATCTATTTTTATTTTAGTTCTTATAAGAGTATTCATGTGAAGTTATTTTATATTTGGGCCAGTGGTTCAGGAGGAGATGTCGTTTAAAGATTTTTCGATTTTAAGCTCTGGTGGCCATTTTGTTAGGCGGAGCAGAACAATTTGAGCTATTTTGGTAGGGGGCACTATGGGGAACATTCATGTGAAATTATTTTAAATTTGGACCAGCGGTTCAGGAGTAGCCGTTCAAAGATTTTCTTTTTTTAGCTCTTGTTGCTATTTTGTCAGGCGGAGCAGAACAATTTGAGCTATTTTGGTAGGGGGCACTATGGGGAACATTCATGTGAAATTATTTTATATTTGGGCAAGTGGTTCAGGAGGAGATGTCGTTTAAAGATTTTTTATTTTAAGCTATGGTGGCCATTTTGTTAGGCGGAGCAGAACAATTTGAGCTATTTTGGTAGGGGGCACTATGGGGTCATTCATGTGAAATTATTTTATATTTGGACCAGTGGTTCAGGATGAGATGTCGTTCAAAGATTTTCTATTTTAAGCTATGGTGGCCATTTTGTTAGGTGTAGCAGAACAATTTGAGCTATTTTGGCAGGGGGCACTACGGAGACATTCATGTAAAATTATTTTATATTTGGACCAGTGGTTCAGGAGGAGATTTCTTTTAAAATTTTTCTATTTTTTGCTATGGTGGCCATTTTGTTAGGCGTAGCAGAACAATTTGAACTATTTTGGTAGGGGGCACTATGGAGAAATTCATGTAAAATTATTTTGTATTTGGACCAGCTGTTTAGGAGATGTCGTTTAAAGATTTTCTAATTTCAGCTCTGGTGGCCATTTTGTTAGGTGGAGCAGACCAATTTGAGCTATTTTGGTAGGGGGCACTATGGAGACATTCATGTGAAATTATTTTACATTTGGACCAGTGGTTCAGGAGGAGATGTCGTTCAAAGATTTTATATTTTAAGCTATGGTGGCCATTTTGTTAGGCGGAGCAGAACAATTTAAGCTATTTTGGTAGAAGGCACTATGGGGAGATTCATGTGAAATTATTTTATATTTGGACCAGTGGTTCAGGAGGAGATGTCGTTTAAAGATTTTCTATTTTAAGCTATGGTTGCCATTTTGTTAGGCGTAGCAGAACAATTTGAGCTATTTTGGTAGGGGGCACTATGGAGACATTCATGTAAAATTATTTTATATTTGGACCAGTGGTTCAGGAGGAGATGTTGTTTAGAGATTTTCTATTTTAAGCTATGGTGGCCATTTTGTTAGGCGGAGCAGAACAATTTGAGCCATTTTGGTAGGGGGCACTATGGAGACATTAATGTGAAATTATTTTACATTTGGACCAGCGGTTTAGGAGATGTCGTTTAAAGATTCTCTAATTTCAGCTCTGGTGGCCATTTTGTTAGGCGGAGCAGAACAATTTGAGCTATTTTGGTAGGGGGCTCTATGGAGACATTCATGTGAAATCATGTGAATAGCTGGACCAGTGGTTCAGGAGGAGATGTCGTTTAAAGATTTTCTTTTTTAAGCTATGGTGGCCATTTTTTAGGCGTAGCAGAACAATTTGAGCTATTTTGGTAAAGGGCACTACGGAGACATTCATGTAAAATTATTTTATATTTGGACCAGCGGTTTAGGAGATGTCGTTTAAAGATTTTCTATTTTCAGCTCTGGTGGCCATTTTGTTAGGCGGAGCAGATCAATTTGAGCTATTTTGGTAGGGGGCACTATGGAGACATCCATGTGCAATTATTTTTTTATTTGGACCAGTGGTTCAGGAGGAGATTTCGTTTAAGGATTTTCCATTTTTAGCTCTGGTGGCCATTTTGTTAGGCAGAGCGGAACAATCTGAGCTTTTTTGGTAGGGGGCACTATTGGGACATTCATGAGACGTTATTTTTGTATTTGGACCAGTGGTTGAGGAGGAGATGTCGTTTAAAGATTTTCTATTTTTAGCTCTGGTGGCCATTTTAATAGGCGGAGCAGACCAATTTGAGCTATTTTGGTAAGGGGCACTATGGGGAACATTCATATGAAATTATTTAAGATTTGAACCAGTGGTTCTGGAGGATATGTCGTTTTAATATAAAATTTTCACACGATGGACGATGCACGACGTACGAAACCCGATCACAGTCGCTCACCCTTCAGCTCAGGTGAGCTAAACGAAACACTTGGAAAACACACACAACTAAAGCAACAAACAACGACATACGGGTAGGATAAAATTCAGCAAATAGATAAATAAGAGTTATAAAGCCAACCATGATTTCGACTCGTTTTCTTCACTGGTATGGGAAGAAAAACGACAATAACCTTTCGGGCAATAAGATAAATCTCAAAACAGCTGCTTTCGGCATGATAATAGTTTGTGAAACCTATTGTTAGCCGAGTTATTTGCATAAAGTAATCAGATATCCTTTACAGCTGACCATAATGTACATGTTCTGAATATGGTATTTCACATAACAAAGATAGCCCCCTTTGTCATTTTAGTTTTCACTTAATAGTTACTAGTTGTTGAATTAAGCGTGCATTTGCAAAATATATTTACTCAAACTTTGATAAGTAACACAATTAAAATTTCCATAGGACTCAATGCACTGAGCCTACCCCTTTGGCACACGATAACTCTCCACGTTTTTCTTCAATTTCAACGAACTTTTCAGTGGTCATTGAAAATGCAATGGGCTACAACTATTTATGCAAAACACTCGCTAGACGGTCCCATGGATGCCCGTTGGTCGCAAAATGCAAAATTTTCGAAATTCCACCCAAATTCAAGTTTATTTCTTCCTTATTTCAAAAGATCTGAAACATGATAAGTGTTTGAGGAACACATGTTCAACCTTTCAATATTTGTTTGTAACCCGTTTGTAGCTGTTATGGTAACTTCCATTAGAAAATCATGCACTTTTCTGTAAAAAACACACAATATTTTGCAATTTCCGACCAAAGGGCATCCGTGGGACCGTCTAGAGAGTGATTTATATAAACACTTCAGACTCATTTGACGACCCTCACCTTTCATCAGTGGGAAGCACCATGGCTTATTAACTAGTGGTTTCCTTTAGCTCTGACTGTTTGTGAGTTAAGAGTCCTTTTCTTGGTTTCATCCCTGTATGTTAATTTGATTTGATCGATTCTCTGTGTTGAAAAATGGCATACATTTAGAAGTCTCTGCGTACCATAACAGCCGCAGTATTTAGGGTGAAGATTCGGCCGGAATTATATATATACCCCCATCCCGATGGCTTGGCTGCTGTCCGATCAAAGGCGAAATTTCTGTTGTTATTGATCAATTGTTTGGTGTTGCTCCCATTGATTGTGGATATTTCGTGTTTGGTTCTAGTTTGTTTTTGTTTGATTTGATTCCTTACGTCTCATCAACAATCTTACAGTAATGTAGATTAATGTGTCTTGCTCAAGGAAACAACGCAGTGACGCCGGTGAGGCTCGAACCCGCGGCCTCTCGGTCTCGAGTCAATCATTCTACCACTTAGCCACCGCGCTCCTTGTTTGGTCCTTGTTTTGTAATTTAGTACTGGGGCGGATCCAATATTCTGTTTTGTTCTTGTTTTGTAATCCAATACAGGGGCGGATCCAGGATTTCTGACAAGAGGGTTCATATGTATAAAGGTGTGGGGGATTCGCTTTGCTGATTTACCTATTTTTCTTAAATACCCCATGAAAATGATATATTTTGGTCTCACCGAGACCAAATTATTTCATTTTCATAGGATATTTAAAACGGGGGGGGGGGGGGGGTGCGTTTGCTCGAACCCGCTGATCTCCCTCCGGAACCGCCAGTGCAGTATTTCAGTACTTAGTTGGAGTCAGCTCGCTGAGGAAGAGAGAGGTAATTGCTTTACTTTAATTGTGGTCTTGCTGTCGTGTGGCTGGTATTGTTAGGGTTCTCTTCCTTGCGGTGCCGTGGGTTGGTCTATGTTTTTTTATTGTTACATTTCTTGGTTATACTCTCTCACTTTTTGCACAAAAGAGCAAATTGCAAAATTTGAAAAAAGGCCCAACATCATTATTCCTGGAAGATATGAGACTCAACTACAGTACAGTAAATCCTGTATAATTTTAACGGCCACTAAAAAATAGACAAAACTTGATCTTAATGAAAAATGGTACATGTAGCTTAATGAAGGTTGAAAGTATTACAGAATGCTCCCTTTGGAGCATTCTGCAATACGTTTGACCTGCATAAATCAATAAACAGCATTGAAAAACATTTCGGTCTTTTTGAGACTGTCCGTTCACACAGGTTTTACTGTATTGCAACGTTTGAAAGCTGGCACTAAAACGGTTTTCTTTGAAATACTAAATTGCAAAAATTGAAGAAAAACAACAGCACATTATTATATTTGCTGGAATATTTGAGAATCAGTATTTATGACAAGCAGCAGTTTTATTATTAATTTTCACCTTTATTTACTGTCATAAAACGCATTATACAGAGGATCTTTAAGTAACAAGAGTGCTCATGTTTTAATGAATTTATTAAATCAAATACTGTCAGTATTTCAAGTAGTCAAAAGCGAAAATACGAGTACAGTAAAACCTGTCTAAAGCAGCCACTCATAAAGTGACAAAACAAAGATCTTAATGACAAATAGTAGCTTAATGAAGGTCGAAAGTAGTGCAGAATACTTTTGACCTGCATAAAGCGATAATTGGTCTTGAAAACCGTTTTTGTTTCTTTTTGAGAGTGGCCGTTTCAGACAGGTTTACTGTTGTTATAAAACTAAGAATAAAAAGAATTGCTCACTTACCTATATGTAGGAAGCAGTGTCCATTTCTTATTTTGTTGAAATGTATGTTTTTGAAGAAATAATGGCCAGTGGTATATGTAATAGTTGTACCATGGTTTGTCCGCCTGTACGTGGAGATAATCCACGAGCTTTAGCGAGTGGATCATCTTTCGTACATGTGGACAAACATGGTATAACTATTTTATACCAATAACATTAGTGTAGACCTTGCACATCACGAGATATTTCGTGCTAAAGCTGGTAAGGGTGGTATAAATTTTATAATTTAGCGTATTAGCTTCATAAGTAATGATGCTACACGTACGTAATTATTTTTGTGTGCGCAAAGTATTCAAAATTCTAAAATATCGGCTTAAATGCTGGTTTGATATGTGCTAAAGTTAAGGAAAGCAAAAGTTGTAATTTAATTTGATTTTTACTACGTCGTTTGTTGCGTAAAACGGGGGTCAAAAGTGTGTTTCAACTGCATTATGCACAATGCAAAATTGATACTGCATCGGTGTTTAGAAAGTCTGTTGTTTCCAGTTAGGTCGATTCAGCCATTCCGGATACAAATTAAGGTATTCTCAGTAGCACCTTTGAAGCAACGTTGAGTCTCGAAAACCACTAACGTGCTTTTTTTATATTGGCGTTTGCAAGTAAAAAAAAAACTGTTTTCGTGGTGTAGACATGCGTAATTGGAGGGGTTTTCATGTTTTAGAGCGTGTAATAAGAAAGACAATTAAGGGTAGGGCAACTTTATAAAAGTTTGTCTCAGTGTATTTGATTCATGAAGAGTGACGTTAATCTGAACTTTAGGCTAAATGTAGGTGGTAACGCTATCCATAGAAAAGGTTTTCAAACTATGTGACTTACAGAACCGTTCCAGGTGCTTGGGCTACTATAGCTTTGATCTGATAACTTGAATTTTTAATCCAGTTCACTGAAAAGTCAAAAAACGTTAAAAGATCAGTATACCGTCATAATGGAACTCAGAAACGTGACTTAAACGGGTACCATTCTGTCATTTTTCAACGTTTTTCGTCATTTAGAACCTTAAACTTTACGTACTAGAATCGATAGTATGAATTTTGGATGTAGGCTTGCATCATTTACGTGCACATGACATAAAATGTAACGTCAAGCTACTGACGCCTAACCATTTAACGTTTTGTCTAGGGGACACGAAAATTCATTAATTATAAGATCCCCATACTTGTTAATTTACAACAAATAAATAAAAGGTTTCATATACATTCAAACCTGGGCGCGATAATAATTTCCGTGCTAAACTTTTGTTGAACAGTATATATATTTTTAGCTTAGAATTGGCCTATGAGATATGAGTTGATGAGTTGATAACACATTGAATACACCTCGTAAGCATGGAAATTCGATGGGCAATTTATGAGTAGGCATGCAATTTATGAAGTCCAGTTTATGTATGGGTCCTATTTTACGGTCCAAATACTGGGCTTCCAATCAGAAAAGGTGCCATTAGAATTCAGGGACCCCTAACCATTTTCAGACACGATTGAGACCTCCTTCCAGCCAAGAGTTAGATGAATATATATACCCTGATCATAGGAAACAAAATATGATCAATTTTGGCCTCATAAAATGCCTCATCTGCTTATCTTAGTCCGTTGCGCTGACATTATCCTCTTAAAATTTATTTTGGTTCTTTTATTTAAAAAGTTTACCATTCTCTTTCCATAAAGGCATGAACCCATTTCCAGAGAAGCATGTTTAAATCTTTTCCCAGATTTATAGGGATGAAACATATCTCTGTTCCAGACATATTCTGAGAATAAGAGTCCTTTGATTTGCACGTGCCTACCCACACTTGTATAGTGATTGACCCCGCCCCGGATCTAGGCTGCACATCAATACGTTAGGAAATAAAAGTTACTGACCTCCTCTAGTGGCAGAGCAAAAGGGGGTTCGCTTTAACCCCCTCCCCGCCCTCCACGTTTTTAAATTTACTATGAAAATGAAAGAATTTGGTCTCAGTGAGACCAAATTATTTAATTTTCATGGGATATTTAAGTAAAGTTAGATAAAACCGACAAAGCGAACACCCAAACCTTTATACACATGATCCCCCTTTCCGGAAATCCTGGATCCGTCCCTGCCCTCGACCTGGTCATATATTTGGTTTTCGGAAGTCGAATGTATCTATGAATGAAAGGAAATTCAATATAGAAAATGCCACTTAGCAGAAAATATTGCGAACCAAACCCATGTGATAAGATAGCCCAATACGTTTCCCGTTAATTTCATTTTTATCATATCATAAACAATGGAATCAATAGACATAAAATGTTATAAGTGATGCGTTCAAAAAGATAATAGATATCACGCCGTTACATCTTAGAATTCATATTGAGCACCCAACAGAAACGTCAAGACATTTACGATAAGCAATTTAATCATATCCAATTCCATTTCGATTGGATAATAATAGCGGGCAATAATTTCATGGATCGGAAACCGACTGGTTTATCGTTTGGTGATAAGGAACGTGCTGAAGCAATTTCTGAGTGAATAATCTGGAACACGTCTAGAAAAATTATATTTCCGCTCTGGGTTTAAAAGGAGACATTAATCAGAATATTAGCAATTGGTTTTTATCTGATTTTATATTATTTCATCGGTTGTCATGGATATTCTGTTTTCGCAAACATTATTTCGTGTGTCGAATTCCATATTAATGGTTTATTGTCCAATGCATAATGTTCAAGTCGATCGGCATCTTTAATCACATGCTTTATTGGAAGCAAATAACGCTTGTCCAAGGCGTGAACAGTGACTAGAGCTCAGAGTCTGAAATTCGATATTAATTGAATACATTTTACATTCAGATACCATGACCCTGTCCTCTTAGACTACTATTATAAGGTATTGCAAAGCATTATACAATTGATGAATTTGATATGTAAACCCGAGTATAGTGATGTACGCTGAGGCGAAGCGGAGGTGAAAATCACTTTCGAGGGTTGACTAATCCTGATGTTACCCGAAAATGACTTGAAAACCAGAAAAATACTTGACCTCACTGACATTTTGTTACATTTTTTAACAATTCGTGCTTTTACTCAGGCATGTATTAAATGGAATTACAGAGCAAACTTAGTGCTACATGGGATGCTCTTAGATAGATTTTTCTATGATTAGTAAAATTATAGTAACTGATTTCACAGTAACGTAATTCACAAAAGGGGCTCTTGCATGGTATGGGAAATTAACAGAGGAGTCTGCCCACGCTTGGATTTTGAAAATATTATGTAATTTAATTGTCTGGGGCATATCTGTAATACTTATGGTGCGTTTGAGTTTTAATGCTATTCCATTGCTAATTTATGACGTCATGAATGATATCACTATAATACCTAAGGGTACCCAGTTATAATAATTTCTAAAGTAATTGCCATATCATGTAACGGGCTAAGAAATGTTTTATTAAATAGCTATATCATTGATAAATTCGCTGTTACTTAAAATGGCTTTGTATGTATTAGGATATTGGGTTGGCATTTATTTTTATAGCATGGTACCCCAATTTTTGACTGTATATTTTGTATTCAGTCAAATTTGGAATTAACATTTTTAAAGGTTGCGGTATTTGTAAAGATACCGTTTCAACATATAAACTATCCATATATGTTAAGAATATGTAGACCAAATTTCATGAAATTCAAGGAGCGGGAACATATTTTTTTAACTTTATGTAAACACATGGCCCTAATTCATCGAAATGTAAAAAATACAATAATTATGTTTCAGTGTAAAACATACTTAAATACTTACTTAGTTTGAATCATCATGCTAGTACGTTTATTGGTAGAAGTTGATATGTTCAGTGTTTTCCCCTATTATGGATTGGAAAAAGAAAAAAACAACAATATTCTTGATATTAAGTGCCACGATTCTTATTAAACGAAGTACTTAAACAATAATATTAGCCAAAATGATACAATATGTTGACACCTGTACTTAACACATCTAGTTTCTAACATTAAAACTATATCTAGCCGATGTTACACTTAATATGTAACATTATTAAGAATTTTGATTCATACAGAAGAGAAACCTTATGACAAGTCAGTTCATACAGGAAAAGAACCTTATATCTATGGTTTTACAATTGTTTGACTCATTAATAAACCTGCTTTACAAAATTAACCCCCTGTCAAACCTATTGGTTAAAATTAACCATTTTGGTCACAGATAACTCTTGGCTTCAAAGGTATTGCTAATTTAATGCTTAAATCTTCTCTGTTCATTCTGTTTTATGAAACTGATGCTGATTTCCATCAAATAGCAACATTTATACTTTAACAGGCTGTATATACTAGGCATACAATTTTGTTTCTGGACCTCACTTATTCATGTAGAACACTATTTTATGATACCTTTGATAAGATTCTGTTACACATTATCCTGATCACGGCACCAAAATGTGGTTCCTCTGGTTCAGTTGGGATGTTAAGGAAATATTTAGTCTTCTTGTTTTCACATGTTTATTGTTAGGATATTATGTTTCTTAAACAATATCATGCAGGACTTGAGGAAGTGATACACATTGTTTTGGTCCCATAGTGCCATGACACAGGGCCATGACCTTCGGCATTTTTGACCATTGAATTATTTAAAATTGTCTAAACATGTCTTTCTTTAAGAAAAGTGGAAGTAGATTAAAAAACAACCACCTTATGTCGAGTTATTGATCCATTTAAAATAAATAATTAATTTTGCTAAAACTGATCTATACCCATAAGAGGAATGAAATGACAAAGTTACCGGTTTTGGATTTTCATGATATTTGGCTCAGATCAGCAGTATATATAAGGCATGTTTTTGTGATAATATGATATCTTGACAAAGACTAGAACATATCAATCTTTTGAATTGAATGTTGAATGTTTTGTAAATTTTTGAAAAAAGATATTGAAATTTTACAATCACTTCTTCTGAAAACGTAAACCATAGTTTATCCAAATGGTTTCGTGATATTGAAATAATGTCTATGGTATTTTGGATTCAATCTAGATGACAAATCATAGAAATAAACATAAATATATAGATTTAGGACATGGAAATTTAGAGAGAGGTACCACCTCAAAGGTGGAGTACGTCAGGGTTGCTTCCTAAGCCTTATTCTTAACTATCTAATTCGATAAATTCATTTTCATAGTTCGTATATAATGAGTTATTAATATGCAAAGTTTGAAGAAAATCCATGCGTGGGCACAGATGAAAGTACCCCTTTTAGAAAAAAGGGTAATTGAAGACTTGAATTACATTGGCATTTTGGGTTTAAAGACAAAATTTAACACAATAAACGTACATTGTTATTATGTTTGTATATAGAGGATCTTACCTGAGTGCTCATGTTTTATTGAATTTATTAAACGAGTTGAGTAAAAGAGATAAATGCGAGGCTTACCGAGCATTATATCTCTTTTTCGCAACGAGTTAAATAAATTAAATAATACAAGGGCACGAATGTTAGATTCTATTTGTAATATGACATTTAGATTTCTTTGAATTCTCATTTCTGGCGTAAAATATATCATTGCGTCATTAAGTATGCAACGTTGTTATGGACCTCATAAAGTTTCCCATAAATCTGCAAACCACCAGTGGTTTATCGATTTTATTTCATGGGATTATTTCACTCACAGACGCAACGTCATATGATAAATCTCATTTTAAGATAGAAAACATATACGTTGGTAACGTAATTCACATTTTGTCTTAAAATCTCTGGGGTCGAAATTTCATGTATATTGTGAAACTTGATGAAGATAAACAAGCACTTATCTTGTTTTATTTGATACACTAATGAAACATGTTTACATCATTTATTTGTTGTTCTAGTTTGACCATTTGTAAAGTGATACCGAAGCAGCATAGTTACGTAATTCACACCAAGTGTTATGTCATTTAAGAATAGATTCGAGTACCGATCTGGATGATCGGTACTCGAATCTATTCCTAAATGCTTACATAATTCGCCATGCACATACTGAATACTTAAAAATGATTGAAGTCTATAGTCCTTTAGGCATATGGCATATTTTTCTAAAAAGTATTTACACCAATATCTACCACTTCCGGTCTATGAAGTACCGGCAATACGCGTAAATACCACCAAATCGACGTATACATTTACAAGTGTGAAATAGAATGTTCGGTTTTCAGATACATCAGTAACAAAATATCTAGTGCTTATATGTCCATTTCTGAAACCTTAGACTTTAAACTATTCCTTTAACTGAGCCCTTAAAACCACGCCACTAGCAATTTAGCAATACACTCCCATGAAACATCTCCTGATAAGCTGCCAGAATAACAAAATAGACAGTCTATTATTGTCATCCAGGTGCATGACAAACTGCATGAAAAGTTATTCATTTCTACATGCTCATTTCTTTCAATAAATGAAAGTGGTTGAGAATTTGTTTTAAAAAAAGCTTAAGGTGAAAAATTCATTTATGCAATACATATGTTGTAGGTAAAAATTGGAATTGCCACATAGAGGCAATTCTAATGTTTACCTACAACATATGTTACTGAAAATAAGGGAGAAGACTTTTGGAAATTTACACTTTCCAAGTATCATGTCTATTGTCTTTACCTCTTTGAAACATCCCAAACTGCCAATCAGTATTAAAATTCCTGTCACTCTACTGCAAATTGTTTATATTTGCATGACAGCTATATCTCCAAATTCGAGTTCATTAACTACCTCTTTGCTTACCTGCTAGTTGCGTGGTTGTAAGACCAATAACTTCATAATTATCTGCGTCTCCTTGGCAACGCCAGTCTAGCAGTGGATCCACACCGTCCGTCCGTCCGCTATGCATTATGGGTACTAGTTGGTGTGATTTGTAACTCCAAAAGTTTTAATAGTATTCAAATTTTGTATAATGATTGTAAACATTGAAGATGTGCATCTCCTATTTTGTGCACATTTCATGAATATTTTCTCATGTTGAGACCTGCTGGGAAAGGGCTGACCTCTCAGCTCTCGTTTGTGATGTTAAACTGTGTTTTTGTCACTTTCCCACGTGGTATCCTAGGTCAGGTGTGGTCCTTGATTGTATCGATTCCTGATCTTTGCCACCTTTCGTATTTTGAACTTAGACATTTTTCCGTCTAAAATGCTTACATGGTGTCTGGTTTGTGAAATTTGTAACGCCAGCAGTTTTCGTTGCTTTATATTCAGACTTTGTATAATGATTGCTCACCAATTGAAGATGTGCACCTCCTATTTTGTGCATATTTTACAATCTTTTATTATATTTTTGGAGTGTTGAACTAAGGCATTATTATTGCCACCTTTGGGTTGCTTACATAGTGTAATCTGTAGCTACAACAATTTTCATTCCGTTTTATTCAAACCTAACATACTGATTTCTGATATATTGAAGATGTGCACCTCCTATTTTTTGCAGTTTTGACACGTATTACTCATATGTTTTAGATGTATGTTGAACTTAGACATTTTTTGACATTTTTTGTACGTCCACAACACGTGGAACTTAGACATTTTCAATGGCGTAGCCAGAACGCTGACAAAGTTTCGCATAATCAAAGGGAGAGTACTGAATCAAGCATTGATTCTCTTCAATTGCGCCCCTTTTCAAAGTGGGATCTTTTCTTAAAGGAAAAAAAAATGCTCCCAGAGGGAGCGAACTCTTTCCTTTAAGAGCAGTTCCTTATTGTATGAAAAATCACTTTTACCGCATGGAGTGACCTCCATTGAATAAAACTATTTTTATTACGCACGTGCGTAATTGGTGCAATGGGAGCTACGCCAATATATAATTGATGCATTCTTTTGAGATTGACATCAGGATTTATTATATAACTGAGTAAAAAGGCCGATTTTCATTGGCTTAGAGCGCTCACGTGGCCAGTCTACATATTGTCATATTCACTGGCTGGCGCGCGCTTGCCAGTGAATATTAGTTACTAAAATTAGACTCCTTGTGTTTTTTCTGTTCCGGTTCTGCTTTTCTAAAGCGTCGCTAATAATCCTATCATAGTTGCCGAGAAAGCAACAAATCACGCACTGGAGCTGATCTATTTCGATTTTAGTGCACAATGAACGATGAAAACGACTTGAAGTCTTCAGCTACTTTCATTTCCGCCTCTGCACTGAAGAACTCCCGCCAATACTTAGACCACGTCACATACGTTTACATGTATTTGTAATGTCTTTCAAGCGTAAAAACGACGTTACACCGTCTAACGCCATGAATGACGTCATTTTCTAGTAAAACAATGACGTCAGCTATCATACATTTTCTCTGCGCTTTCAAAGCTGTGAATTATTGTTTGATATTACATACTATTTTAACATTGGCTCTACGGGCGAGGCGTGTTAGAATTCTTGTTAGTAAATGTTGAATGATGACACTCATGCACAACATATATAAAGTAGTAAACGGGTGGTCTTATCTAGGTCTGGACTGTTTCTGCTAAATGCTTGACTGTCCCAAACTTGTATATAAGTTCAGTATATTTTCCAAGTTCAATGATACCTGTACATCTTTCTCTAAATGTTATATAATAAAACAGTTATTGACTAATGACGCATTGGATATGATGTGATATCGACCAGAGATTACCAATATTGACCTCGGCTTTGCCTCGGTCAATATTGATATTCTCTGGTCGATATCACATCATATCCAATGCCTCATTAGTCAATAATTGTATATTGTCATCTGAATACAGTGATGTTCACCGAGGCAAGGCCGAGTTGAACATCACTTTCGAGGGTTGACTAATTCTGATGTTAACCGAAAAAGAATGCACTAATTGTTTTGTTATATGACACTGTCTCTATAGTCCTAGTTTAATTTAAAGTATTTTCACATTAATAAATTTACTCAAGTCAAATGTTCCTAGTGCACTTTCACTAGGAAGATTATTTCAACAATATACTTCCCAAATTTCTGCAACTCTTATGAGATAAGCAAAATAATTGCATTTTAACCCATATATGCCTAGCATTCTTTGTGGGACATAGGCAAATAGTGCAGACCCAGATCAGACGCCACAAAATGCTGCATTTGATCAGGGTCTCCACTGTTTGCTTGCATAATTTTCTCTGCAGGATGCCCACAAAAATGAATAATTTGAAAAATGAAAAATACCACCTCACATCTCTTAAAAACCGAAATGGACTATTCCAATTGATAACGGTGGAAAATTCCATTCGGCATAAATGGGTTAAATGCTGTTTTCATAAAATGAACAAATTCTGAATTCAACACATTTTACCTGTGAAATATACATAAGAAATCAGTAGCTCTCTATCAACAGTGACAAAAGTAATGTTACATGGGCTAGATTTAGTTCAATCTATTTTTAGCTCTCTGTCAGCACTGACATTAACAATGTTACCTGTCCTGGGCTCATCACTATTTGAAATCAAGATCTGTCACAACCAGTGCAAGCTAGTTTCAGCCAATCAGAGGAGGTCTTTTATAGGAGTCATAAAACAATAATTTTGGACGCCCGCAAACTTATGGTTGGCCTGCATTGTATATTCTGTAACGCCAACAGCTTCCATTCTTTTTATACAAACCTTGTATGTATATAAATATCATCTAAATTATTCTTTGGCAGATGGGGGTCAATTAATTTACATAGTCTCCCCTTATAGTCAATATACAATCAGTACTTTGGCGAAACAGGTCCAGAGCAGAATTTGGTCTTAGGGTACGTAAAGGCCTGTGGCATTTTGGTAACCTTGTGCTAATCACATACACCTTGCAGAAACGACATGTTTAGTTTCTGGCTTGAAAGAAGTACTCGTATAGTACAAAATGTACTTGAATTGATTAAAGCCTATTTCCACAGGTTCTCGGCCTTCCAGGACCGAAATGGAGCATGGGATACAAAAATGTACGAATTTGTAAAGTAAACTCGCTTGGTTGAAATGACAATTGAGCCAGCGCATGAGATTTCCAACAATGTGGCATTTTGACATGTGTAAACTCCGACGAGCCTCTGCAGCCTCCTTTTAAGCTTAGAAACTCCAAATGATGTTCAGTCGGTAGCTTAACAATCATAGAATACTCGAGCGACTAGCAATGGCTCTGATCAGACTGCGCGTATGCGCAGGCTGATCTGAGGCTTTGCTGGTCGCACATACCACATTGTTGGAAATCTCATGCACTGGCCCAATTAAGAGTCTCTCTCTCTCTCTCTCTCTCTCTCTCTCTCTCTCAACTTCGGATAAATACTTAACATGCCATGTGCTTTCTAAACTGATCTCACAGACTCTCGTTGAAAGCAGATTCGTGTATTTCTAGTTTTATTAATGTTTTCAATTAACCGCACATAGGAACTATTTTATAATAATTCAAGATTTGAATCTTTATTCTGCAAACTTTAAGGTAAATGGAATAAGATAAGTTCATTTTGCATCTACAGTGCCTGACCTCAGGAGGTGCGCATTTTTTAAGAAATCATATTAAATAATCTATTGACACGCCCTATAACACATTATTCAATTTCAACTTATCGTGGCATGAGTCGGGCAAGGAAATAAGAAACGCAAAATCTGATGTCAGAATCAAAAGGTATTTACCACCAGCAGGGAATTAAACCGGAACCCTTTAGCGCATTGCCTGATTGTATTGTCTGTTGGTAGCATTTTTTTCAAAACTACATTTGGACCCAGATCAGGCCAGACGTAAGACATTTACAGGTTAGGTTCAGAAGTCATGAACAAACTACTTATTTACCATACCAATGCTATATTCTAGACCCTTTTACACTAACACATCATTTTCTTCACAAGTTTTATGCTGAAAACATTATATTAACATGCATGCATGTAGATGATTACCTAACAGAATCGTAGTTTTCTGGAAAACAAAAAATACAACATTTTGGTCACAACTAATACCTCCACCCTCTAAAACCTAAGATCATGGCCCGTATGTATATACGGCTGTATACGCAATATTTTCCAAATGTATTTATTTATATTAGGTGCACTAAATGCCATGGTGTTTTTGGGGTGTGGTGGTGTTGTGTGGTTGTTTTTCAAGTTTTGCAAGATGATTTTCTTTAGCTCTGACTATCTGTGAGTCGTGAGCCCGTTTCTTTGCTTCACCATAGTGTGTTAATTTGATAAGATTGTTTCTCTGGGGTGGTGCATTGTATAGTTAGGAAGCGTCCAGGCGAGCTAAGAATTTCTTGTGCTTTAATAACAACAGAATCTAGGGCGAAGGTTTGGTACCAGTAAAATGCATTTAAGCCCCAGTTGTTAGGCTGCTCTCCGTTCTAAGGCGGTGGTTCTGTTGTTGTTGATTCATTGTTATTGCTGCTCCCATTGTTTGTGGGTTTCTGTGATTCCTGAAACAATTTAAAGACAAAATACGTCTTAAATGTTTTGAAAAAAACTGGGCCCAGGATTCCTACCTTCTATCTCAACTAGGCCCTGTGGTTATAAAACTTCTTTCAATCTCAACCCAACTGAGCATAAATTTCAATTGTTTATTAAAGCTAAAATGATGGAATATTGAAAATAGTAAGTCAGTATGATCAAGAAATACCACAATCACAAACTGCAGCCAAACTCGTGGCATCGTGAGGAAGAGCCACACAGCAATCACGAGACACCAGGAAGACAAACAAAACAAAGCAACCAGCTATCTCTGCTCCATCAAGATGATTACAAAACTAGAATGGACACAAAGTAGCGCACAGCAAAAATGCACCAAATACGGAATCCCACAATGGGAGTAACAATCAACAACAACAGAACCACCGCCTTAGAATGGACAACAGCCTAAGTCACTGGGAGCTTAAATTGCATTTTACTGGTACCAAATATTCGCCCTAGATACTGCTGTTGTTGAAGCACACAAATGTTAAGCTCGCATGGAGGATTCCTAACTTTTGCAATGTATCATCATAAACTGTTTTTGCTTTGAAACTGTCAGATGTTGTATTTTTCATGCTCATAAATGTTAAAATGTCAATAACTGTTGTCATTATAACATTTATGAGCATGAAAATACAACATAAGTTGAGTTGAGCGTGAATAAAGTTGTATTACCTCGGGACAAGGTATTTTACTGTTTGTTGATGTAGCATTTATTGGATGCTCGGCATCAATGGGTTTAAAGTGTCATGTGCATTAATGTTGCGATTCTTTGCCTACGTTTATTCTTTATGTACCTGTATAAACAATTTTTCAGTCATGTCGCGACGATTCTTCCTGGGTTGAGCCAGTACTTAGCAGCGGATAAAGTGTCTTGCTCAATGACGCAACCCAGTGACTCCACTTGCGGTGAGGTTAGAACTAGCAAAGTAAGTAAGGGTACAAAGATCAGGAATATACACAATTAGGTACCACACCTGGCCCAGGATACCAATGGGAAAGTGACAAACTCACAGTTAGACACCACAAACGAAAGCCAAGAGGTCAGCCATTTCCCAGCAGGTGACCACAAGGCACGTATAAACAGACGCGCACAAACACAAAACAGAAAAAAACATAAAAGATCCACAAAAGAAGTACCGCCTTGGAACGGTCGTAAAAAATACTGGAGGGCTTTAACCGGTTTCACGGCACCAACCTCACCCATAATTCAGATGTGGATCAAGACACATAGATATATGGTTTGCATGAAAGACCTTAACTTATCAATGCATCATCTCCTAGAACATATAAATCAAGATATAACAAGGAGATAAAGCAAAGATAACGACTCAACAGTAAATAAAACTGAGCAACAGAAATCCAACAGGTAAACCCCGGTGGGCCCGGCAAACAGCCAACCCTTCGGTCCCAAGTCTAATACTCTCGCATTCTGCGGCGTCTGGTCTGGTTCTGCACTGTTTGCATATGTCTTACAAAAAGCACGCCAGGCTTTTATGGGTTAGTAGTAGAGACGCTAAGTGACTTTTCACTGCAAATCATGATGCAAAGGTCCCATTTGGCATAGAAGTTCCTTAGGACCATAGAAAAAGAAATATTCAAAGACACAAGCTGTATCTCAAAATTCAAGATGGCCGCCGTCGGCCATATTGAAAAACATGGCCGACCCACAGCCCAGAGACTTTTTGTCATATATACTATTATGATACTTGTTTTCTACATAATTTGGGCTCACTGAACCCATTTCTGACATCATTTTTGCTTTTTGTGTACGTTTTAAAGGTGAAATCAAAACGCTTTATTACAAAACGTTGCAATTATATCTCAGAGTTATATATAAGAAATAGATGATTAATATTTTAATAGGTGAATGGAATGTTATTATATCATGTCTGCCATCTCACAGTTTAGGTTAGCTAAAATACATCATAATTTGAAGTAAGTCAGTTAACATTCGCGATAAAAAAAAAACTCCATAATCATATCTGCACTATCAACACTAGCAGTTGCAGTTATACTTGTTCTTGGTAATAGTTGATTGATCATCTTTGATTAAAAGCGTCATTTTCTGGTTAATACTATTAATCAAAAAGCCTTTATTATACAGAAAGTCGTTTTTGCTGTGGTCTCAGATTTCACATTGAGTAATCCATGATAAGTAACTCTGAAAGCACATCTGCTACAAATGTCACACGGGACTGGTGCTTATGCTTCCTATGCCAGTCGGATTTAAAAGAACCCACTACTAATCCTTCAACTTCGGTAAAATTATAAAATAATTCTGAAAAAAATTTGGCCAGTTATGAAAAAGTCATAGACAACATCAGACAGCTCAATGAATTGGAAGAGTTGTCCAACTCCATATTCACAGATGATATTGTGGGGGTTGGTGCTGACATTTATTCTCCAAACAAAGTACAGAAGATGGTGTCTAATCAGGTAGAGTGGCATATAACTTGCGAGCTTTCTATTGACTCTCAAAAGTACAGAGAGCCAGGAAGAGAAGTCGACCAGAGGTGGTTATTAGTTCAGTAAATCCAGTAAAAATTTGACGTTCGAGTGGTGAATACCCTACATCTTTATACAAACCAATCGCCACCCCTGTATTATTCTTTTGTGATGAAATGGGTAAAAATTAAAAGCTCAGAAAGGCCTCAACTTTTGGATTGGATAAGAGAATCAGAGACTATGCTTATTTGATAGGTGACAAACGTCTGTTGTGTAAACTTCCTTCCGGTGACATGGTCGCTATTGATGTCGTTTATCATCACGCATGTCTAACTAGATTCTATAGGGAAGCTGGAAGTCTTGGATGTGACATGACTTAGAGTTATAAGACTCAAGTTATACGAGCACATGTTCTCAATGAGCTACTTGATTACATTGAAGATAAACGTTGTTCAGGGACAACACTAGCAATGGCCGACTTGACGTCCCTCTATGACAAGCACCTCATTCTCGCGAGACCTGACGATACAGCGCTGCTGTATTGAGAGAATTTATTGTTAAAAATAGCAAAAAATTAAATTTTTGACAGTTTATCATTTCCCTTTTAGTCCATATTTTCTGAATGTAAACATCGAGTCATGCAAGCAGTGATCGCATTATATATTTTTAATAAAAATGGCGGCTCAATTCCAGTGTGCACCGAGCAAAAGGCGACAGGTTTGTTCGTGCTAGAGAGCATCCTGTTTGCGACAATGACAAGCACCTTGCTGCTCTTGGATTTTCGCATGTCAAATGCTACAGGACACGCCTTAGAGAGGATATTGAGCGTATGATTCCGGACATCAAGCCAGTAGTACAAAAGAATCGTTACTTCGATGATGACTTTAGCAAAGTTGTAGCTGACATGAAAGACAATACATCAACTGAGGTCTCCACCCTTCACAAAGCAGCAAAAATTCTCTGGAAAGAATATCTCAACATTAGCCATGCTTTCACATGATCCTTTTCAAATTTAAGCGATAATGAAGCTGAATCTCTCTCACCTACGTTGAAATCATTCTTGCATAAGCTTATGGATGGACCAGGCATAGATCATCCGCTTCCTGTCTCACAGAAGTCCAAGGTTATAACATCAATTGGGCAACAGATTATTTTAACTTCTTCGCCTTGGAAACAAGAGTGAGATCCTGCACTGAATTGTCCCTGCAGATCTTGACTATCAGAGACCAGTGCCGACAGCTGCTATGCTGGGTGGTGCTGTTCTCATTCATATGCTTTGTCCTGGAAGTGCTGTGACCACCAGAGACCATGTAACAGATGTGTTTGTGCCACACATCCTCTCTTGGTTTGAAAGAAATAATCAGGTGGACATCGTCTGGGATGTTTACTCCAAGACTAGTTGAATTCAGGAACTCGGGAACAAAGAGGCAGTTGAGCACGAAGGCAGGTTAGATTCTCAACCAAATTTCCTAGCAATTGGGCTGCCTTCCTTTGTGTTGATTTGAACAAGAGGAGTTTTTTTGTTGAGCTTGCAAAAATCTTTGGGGAAAAATGCTACCACAGGGCAAACAGCTCTGCACCACAGTCATTGGCGACTGCGCCAGTTCATTGCCTGATGCTGATACAGGAGGAAGCTGACACTGGAATTTCTACATGTGACTGCTACCACCGTCGCTGGTCATCATCGAGTGATTGTACAACTAGTGACAGTGATGTTGTTCTAGATAGGCGTCTCAACATTTGTGGCCCTCGGACAGCAGATTGGTGAACTCTGGATTGCGTTTGGAATGCGTCAGCATTGCAGGTACATTCCAGTATATGACATTGTAAGAGAACTTTGACCATCTAGGCGTTAGCACTGCCAGCGTTTTATGCATTAACTGGTTGCGATACGACCTTGGCATTCTTTGGCAATGGCGAAAAGACAGCCTGGTCAGTGTGGCAGCCTCTTCCAGAACTTACTTTGCCCCTACAGCTACTCTCTAGCCCTAACCCGACCCTAGAGATGATCAGATCTTACGAAAATGTGCTTGAGACATTTGACACACAGTTCTTTGGTATCTATGAAGATATTATAACTGTAGATGCTATAAGACTCTACCTATTTCAACACAAATGCTGCAAAGCAATGATGCTATGCCATCCCTTTCTCAGAGTAGCCTATCAGAGTGGACATTAATGGGGTAATACACCCAACAAATCTCCAGATCCAGTGTCTACAACGAATTGGGGATGGCAGCAAGAAACTCCTGACACTGCGCCAACTCCAGTATATATTACGATTCCCATTATTTGGATGAATTTACCTGAGCTTGTTATGTGCCTTTGTAAGAGGACTGTAAAATTCCTTGCAAGTGTTGTATGCACGGAAAAACCTGTATGGTTCCTTGTAAATGTAAAGTTTGTTCCCCCATAATGGTAATAAGTGTGGGGAACAGACAGATGGAGATAGACTTAAAGAAAGATTACCAGGATGGTTTCAAAAACGACAAAAAAATTAGCTCTGTGTATTATTTTCATAATCAAAACACACTCCAAAAGCATAATTGATGCCAGAAATGAGTTCACTAACCTGAAATAAGCTAGAAACTATCTATCACAAAAGATTTTACAACAAAAAGTGTTGGGGCCATGGGTGGGACAAGTTTTGAATATGGCCACAAATATGGCCGACGGGGGCCATCTTGGATTTTGAGATACAGCTTGTGTCTTTGGATAATTCTTTTCCTGTGGTCATATGGCATTTCTATACCAAAGGAGACCTTTGCATCATGAGTTGAAGTCAAGGTCTATGATTTTGCACTTAGCATCTCTACTATAGTTCTGCGAATGATTAACTGTGAATGGTCCGAAAACAAGAATTATTCAACCATATCAAACCACCCATTAACCATAACTAGCCTTTCCACTCAAACCCTGCGTTTCAAGTCGAGTCCAGCACACAATCGAATCCAGCCAATAGCCCGTCCAATCATCCCAGGCCATATTGTACAGAATACCGTGGAAAAGACAATCTAAGAGATGGACAGATACACTCTTTCTGATTTCCAATAAACCAGAGACTGGCTTGTATTTCCAGGCCCTATTTTCAATACAGACAGCCTAATTACCGGTATACAGTCGATAATTAATTCCCAGGGCAGTTCTTATGTGGTAAATACTTTAACGCCTGTAAAACAGCATCGGCACAGTAAAACAATCGGCTCTAATGAGCGTTGTTAATAAAGGATGCTGCTGTGGGATTAATTGTGCCTCGACGTGTGAAAACCTGTCTTCGGGGTTTACAAACATGAACGGCTCAACCTAGCCTACTCGGCTCCGGGTTGGGGGTGGAGGTGGTGGTGTGTGTGTGTGTCGGGGGGGGGGGGGGAACTCCTTATATAAAGCATGCTACAGACGTGCCGCTGGAATAGTCCCACATCCAGGCCGGCTATACATCAATAGGTTACGAAGTTCATCATTTCTGTACATTTATAGGGCTGTTAATTGAAGTAGACATACAAAGCTAGCCACCTTCTGTATCATCATACATGATGTAAATGTATCTGCTGAATGGATTAGAGCGAAAAAAGTGTCATGTTTACGCACAGATACAATCTAATTGGTATTCCCGATATATTTGCCTTAGTTCAATGTATTTGCCCTCTCAGGCCGCTTACCAAAACTAAAGCAAATTCAGAAAGCTTAATTTCACCATATCCCTAAAATATTTTGAATGTTCATAAAAGTATCCCCCTATATCACTAAAACCCCTTCCAGGGTCTAGTTTACCCATACAAGCCTAGCATCCTTTTTATGGGACATCGGCAAACAGTGCAAAACCTGATCAGACGCCGCAAGACGCGGCGTCTGATCAGGTTCTCCGCTGTTTGCTTACAGAAGTTTCCTTTAAAGTTTGAACAAAAAATGAAAAATACCACCCAATAACCCTAAAATCGGACATGGACTCGTCCAATTGATAAGGGTTGGCAATACATTCGGCTTAAATGGTTTAATAAGGGTTTGCATTTTAGATTAAATAATTGCTCTCAATGTTGATGTCCCCATTTAATAAATAAGTTGGGCAGATGTCATAGTTTTGGTACACTATCCAGAAAAGAAAGCCAACCTATACTACCCATCATTTCTCTCCCCCCTACACTACCCTGCACTTTGCACTATCCTCAGTATATAAATGAATAGATCGGGGACAGATCGGGAATAGATCGGGGATAAATAACAAAACGATGCCTCATTCAATAGACACACATAATTGCAGACATGGCTTCCTGAATATTGTACACAGGTTTTCAATTGCCAATAATTACTGGTAATTGCAATTAATGGCCTTTTCCGGTCACTGTTATTGGTTCCAGGCAGTTAAACAGCAAATGGGTTATAACTTACTCGGTCTGGCTTTTCCACATACCTACATTTAGACCAGACCATGCATAATGAAACATACAAGGACGTAGCTAGAACGCAAAACTATTTTCGCACATCGGTGGCAATATACTGAAGCGAATTGTGATTCTCTTCAAATTTGGTCTTAATGGGAAAGCAATATTTACATATTAGGCAATACTCCTTGAATGGGTACAATTTTTACCACTCACGTGCGTACTTGAGTAATGTGACTTATTGTTTAGGTCACACACCTGTGGTTATAAAAAGGCTTCCATGCAAGCTGAACATTTTTTGTACTTCAACAACAGCAGAATCTAGGGCGAAAACTTGGTACCAGTAAAATGCATTTAAGCCCCCCGTGGCTTAGGCTGCTGTCTGTTCGAAGGCGGTGGTTCTGTAGTTGTTGACGTTTTGTTTATTGTTACTCCCATTGTGGGAATCTGTAATTGTTCTGTTTTGTTATACGTTACGTTATGTCCATTCTAGCATTGCAATCATCTTGATGGGGAAGAGAGAGCTGGTTGCTTTGCTTAATTTGTCTTCTTGGTGTCTCTTGATGGTCGAGAGGCTCTTCCTCGCGGTGCCATGGGGTTGTCTTCGGTTTGTGATTGTGGTATTTCCTGATCATACTCACATTCTAGTATTGATTAGCTCAAAAGGTGGGTGGAAGCTCAGCACAATATTTAAGTTCTAAAGTGCTTCGTGATTGGTCAATAATAAAACTACAGGAAAGACATCACATTTTTAGATGAATATATATTTGCAGCATTTTTTGAAACAACATCTCACTGCTTTTGTTCATTAAATTTACTGGTGTGGCTAAAAAAAGGACCTTTCATTTTTTCAATGAAACTCTCCTCTCATGTAGGGTGCCCACCTTCAGGGGCCAAAAGGTGGTAAAACATGACGGTAACCAGGGTATCTCATTCTTGTTTATAGATTGAACAAGGTCCAATCTGTAATTCTATGGCAGCCTCATTGTGCTTTATAGTTATGAGGACCACAGTTTACTTAAAAGCTATAAGGGAGGTATATGATCCAAAAGAAAAACATCAGGCCTGTTTTGTTGGATTTCTTGGCTGCTATGTATATGACCTGTAATGTGTTTTTGATGCATTATTTTCATTTCAGTTAGTCCTATAATGATTTCAGCTTTCAAAAAGTCCACCTTAAAATAGCCTTATTAGTAGGTAGGGGCTCAGTTTTGACTGCATTTTGGGCTGTGAAGCGTGTGAGTTGCACTTCCTGGACTTTGAGACTATATTGTAAACATTTTTTTTACCAAAACTTAACTGCCTCCCATATCAGAGCATTTGTATTTTCCATTGTTATGCTTAAGCATTTTTTGGAGTATTTGTTCGTGTAATTGTCAAAATATGGTAAAAAAGACTCTTTTGCAAGTAAATGTAAATCGCAGTAGTGGACACTTGATTGAGTTGAATGCAACTGAGTTGAAATGTATTTCATGTGGTAAACCCACATTTGCATGCTCATTTATTGCCATATGCCTTAGTTGAACTTAGAGATAGCACAGGCGCCTCTTATATGACCCCATATGACCTTAACCTTTGACAGTGTAATGGTAGGCGAGTATTCTATTCTATTACAACCGGAAGGACCACGGAGATAGCCGAAGTATCACGATGACAGCCCCTGGAATACTGGAAGATAGAGCCCAAGGTTCTGACCAATGGGGAACTGAGGCGAGAACGGCTGATGCTGTTAGAGAGCATGTTGCATTGATTCTGTCCTGAGACGTCAAACGGAATAGAAGGATCTACCGAGCTCTGAGGTGCTGTCCAAAGACTAAAGAAGAGATCACCCCAGAGCCATCAAGAGTGTATTTAGCAGGTAATAGTACACTTCACTGGTGTCAGAAAGTGTCTGGTATGCGATCCCAGGCCTGAAATTGTGGAAATTTGATTGATTTTGTAATTTTGGCCTTTGCTGATTTTGTTCGCGGTTGCAAATTCCGCGAACAGTGTCTGAAATTTCCGCTATTTAGCGATCGTTTGAGGCAATGGTAGCTCGCTCTGCAGTCTCAATTTAGTTAAAACAGCCAAACAGATTTTGTGCACAGTCACTAAAGAGCATAAATAGCGGTAGATTGGATTTTTGAAAGGAAACATCGATCGTTGATGACTTGGTCTCAGGGATAGCACGTGGTTGTAACCTCGTTGGAGGGCCAGTGAGAGAATAGAACGGAATAGCTGTCCGCCATTTTCTAGTCCAGAATCCTTTTTCCAAGATGGCAGATATGGAGGAATAAAAACACAGAAGAACAGGTCCGTAGAATATTTTTTACTTTATTGGCCAAACTGTGGTGGGTGTTAGTAAAGCAATCGACTTATAGTTGTCGTCATGTATCCCCCCCCCCACAAGTGCGATCGTCGAATAGTGTTGTTGAATCGAGATAGCGATTGTTATGCAGTTGTGACACATTCGAAAATTGATGATGCATCGTGCTGCTTGGATTTTCTAGAAGAAATCGCTGGAGAGCGCATTCCTATTAGCCCACACTGTTTATATTAAAGTGGCCTTGTGTTGTTATTGTGTTCCCAAACTAAGGGTTGAAATAAATTCTCACTGTGTTTATTTTTCTGTGTTCGAATTTCGTGGCACCCTATTTCCGTGACATTGCCAGGTTCGAGGCATTCGGTTTGTTTTGATTAGTGTCTGATAGTTCAGAAAACATGTCTGCTGTTGCAATTAACTTAGCAAATCTCGACCAGTTGCAAACAATTCCAGGAGTGAAAGAGAAACTGGCCAGAGCCATTCTGTCTGTTAGGGAGAACAGCGGAAATATAACTCCGGATATTTTGTTGACGCTCACACGTGGTAAAATACCGTATAATGTCATTGACAGTATTGACTTCACTTTTGACGAAGCCCTCGCTGACGAGGAAGACTCAGTGTTTGAGATGCTAGAGTCCATGGTAAAGAAAGATCCGTCGGAAGGTTTGCATGCGCAGTGGGGCGGTGCAGCTTCATTATTCGCGTCGGCCCATAAGGCTAGTGAAAATCTCGGTACGGTGAAGGGGTTCACTACCCCTAGCAAGGGAGACATTATACCGGACATAGGTTCTTCATACAGCATGAAGAACTCAATTCCGCCAACGGCCGCGGAGACACCTAGGGTGACTCATGGCGATTTGGACAATTTAATTGGTCAACTTCGCAAAGCGCAGGAGATAATAAGTCTCACACCCTTCCCAGATGTAAGAACTAAGCCAGCCGAGTCAGGTCTACCCCACCAGGCTACCTCGGCTTCATATCTTTCTAGGCCTGATGCGTTCGCGGGTGCCACTTTCCCACCCCTTGAGCCCAAAATACCGGTTCGGACGGTAATTTTGCGCGAAATTTTACTGTGCCAGAAAGACAGAGGCAGCTGTTTGAGGACAGGTCTAATCCTCAGGTTTCAAAGACAGCACCAACGGTAAGCCTTGATTTGGGTGAACCGGCGGTAAGTGATAATAGTGGTATAGCCCCCATGCCCGATATGAGAGCCATTGAGAGACAGCGAAGACATATTATGGATGTGATGAAGGCTTTGCCCAAAGGGCTGATTTTTGATGGGAAAAGTAATTGGTTTGCTTTTAAGCATAAATTTTCATTGTATGTGTCTCAGCTAGTTTCAATTGTCTATGCTGGAGTCTTAGGGGGAAAGCGACTGATTTTATACCATTCTGTTGGAACAGAAACATGCCCTCAATTATAGACTATTGCTGAATAAGCTTGAGTCTAGATTTGGGGCTAAAGAGCTCCCAGCCACGCGACAGGGATTATTCCAGCAAGCAACCCAGGCCCCCAGAGAGACTCTGGAGGACTGGGCTGATAGGATAATGACTTTGGCCACACGCGTGTTCAAAGATTTACCGGAGCATTACTCCAATAGCCAGGCTGTTGTGAGGTTCTGCCAAGGGTTGACTGATAAAGAAGCCGGTCATCATGTTTGTATTCAAGAACAGAAATCTATGGAACAAGCTCTTAATGGTATAAAGTGGTACCAGTATGTACACCAGTCCATGTACACTGAGACACATAGAGACCGCCAAAGTCATGAGTACGATGAACCTGCTAATATCTATCAGGTATCAGAGACATCCACCAGGGGAGGGGCAGAGTCATTCTCTGCCTCACCTCAGCTGGCTTATCTCCAGGAAGAAATTAGAGGTATTAAAAGCAAGCTGGATCAGTTTTTCATAAATGAGTCTAATAGAGAGACTACGGCGGTACGCAGTGTTTCAGAACCCGTGCCGAAACTGCCAGTTAGTAATGGCAAGAACCGTCTCGATTCCATGGAGGGGAAAATTGATAAACTTGAGAATGCTGTGCAGAAGCTGTTAAAATTGGCCCAACCCTGTCCACAGGGTGCTGCTCGTTATCAGGGCTGAAGAGAAAGGGCGCCCGCCAGGGGTGGTCGAGATTGGATAAAAGATGAGGAATGCTTTGCATGCGGAGAAAAGGGGCATTTTGCCAAGGACTGTAGGACAGTACAAGCTCCCCAGGGGTACAATGATGTAAACGACCGAGGGTCAGGAGTGGCGGCCAATCCCAGACCCAGTCATCCGGTTTATTCAAGGGAATTTCCAGATCAGCCCAATTTGAGGGAAATACGTGCTCAGCCCATCCTAATGGATTTTAGGGGGGTTGGGTCCCCTAAGGTTTGTCAATTTAAATCCGTTAATCAGATTAGCATCGGTCGAGATGCTAATGATGTGAATTTCCAGAGGCTGGTGGAGGATCACCTCACTTCCATTGTGTCTGCCAATAGCTTTGATAGACTATTAACAGCTCGCGAGGTCATAGATCAACTTGGGCATTGTCGCCGGCATAATTTTGATAGACGGGATAAGGCTTTACTAGGTTAAGTCCGTTTAGCCCGTGGTCGTTTAGATAATCGGTGGATAAAGGTTGCCCCGCGTGAAGCAAGATCCAAAAATGTGTGGGACCATGATTGGATTCGCCAATATATTAACAACCCAGATGCAAGGCTGCAGTCAAGGAGGTTGCAGCGTCACAATCGTGGAGAGAGGTCCGAAGACCAGGCTAGGCCTTCTTTGAGTACCTACTCGCCAAGTAGATTCCAACGGCTAGAGGCCAGGGTGGTGCCACCCCTGTTGCCCGTGTTCTGTCTGTTAGTACCAACCAGGGTACTACTTCACAGCCGTCAATCGTTAGTACCAGCCAGGGTACTACTTCATGACCGTCAGCTAGTACCAGCCAGGGTACTACCTCCAAGCCGCTGGTCCATACCGTCCGAGGTACTAAAAGAAATACATCCATGTCTAGTGGTCCACATCATGGTGGTGGACATAGAGCTCGTCAGAATAGACGTAGGAGACGTCGTCGTCATGAGAGGACTGGTAACGATGACCTGGAGAAAGCACCAAAATTTGAAACGGTAGTTAGACCGAGGGAACAGCAGATGAGGGTAGAGATGCCACTCTTTGATTCGCCGGGTCCTACTATTGCACCAGGATCCAGTGGGGCACAGTGTCCCATTCCTAACTGTTCCGGTGATGGTTCGAAGAAACATGCATTCGAGTGCCACCTACCAGCCATATTCAGAGAAGAACTCCATGGTCAGGAGATCACCATTCGTCGTATGGGTGCGTTATCAATGATTGCGTCATGGCTTCTTGGAGACTGTGCTACTCTCCGTTCGTTAGCGGATTATTATCATCTTATGGATGCTGGTACTACATTTGACCAGAGCGTCACCCAGGATCAGCAGCGTGCTATGTTAGATATGTGTATTCAGATTGGAACGAAACCCCCATCGTCATTCGTGTTATCCCATGCTGGGAATGAAGAATGGGTCCTGGTTCATTGGCAGGTGGTGTTGCGGTTATTAGCCAGAGTTCAACCCCTTAATCGTCTACAGCCACTGGGTGATTTGTATGTGGGTGCTAGGCGCCCTGACCCGATCCAGTGCTTATAGGTGTATCATGCTAGTTTCGCTTGGCGTCTGGCTGAAGATTTTTCATCTAGACGGCTTCAAGTCTTTTGAGGCCTGGAGCAGTGCCCACTTTATCCTATCTTCCAAGGTCTTTGCCATGTGGTTCCGGATCCCTTTGACATGAGAGATGTGGTTGATAGGAATGCGCCTCACAGTGGGGCTATGGTTATGTGTCAAAAGAATACTCGCATCAGTTGTCAGTTAATTTGACCCATGGATGAAGCACTTTCAAATTAAAGTGGGGGGGAGTGTAGTGGTAGGCGGGTATTCTATTCTATTACAACCTGAAGGACCACGGAGAAAGCCGAAGTATAACGAAGACAGCCCCTGGAATACTGGAAGATAGGACCCAAGGTTCTGACCAATGGGGAGCTGAGGCGTGAACGGCTGATGCTGTTAGAGAGCATGTTGCATTGATTCTGTCCTGAGACGTCAAACGGAACAGACGGATCTACCGAGCTCTGAGGTGCTGTCCAAAGACTAAAGAAGAGATCACCCCAGAGCCATCAAGAGTGTATTTAGCAGGTAATATTACACTTCAACAGATTGACTTTTTCAATTGAGAAACAGTGAAGAACAACTTGCAAACCTGTCTGATGTTGCACTGTAATCTATTTGGGTCATTTTTGGTTGATTTGATGTCCAAATTGACCCTTTTTGACATTATTGATGACTTTGACCTTTATAAGAGTAGACATTTCAGATGGATATATGTATGCGTATTAGACCGTTTAAATCTTTACTATTCAGTCTGGCACCATAAATGACACTTATAAAATGGCATAACGAATCTACAGCCACATACCAATTCACAGACCTGCTTTAACCAAATTTATAGCCTTTCATTCATTAAATGAGTATTTTGGACCATTTTACCTCAATTTAAGACAAATATGTCGTACATTGTAGAATTTGTACCTTTCTGACCATTGAAATTGCAAAGTGACCTTAACTTTTGTCCTCTATGACCTTGATTTTTCCGTTCACTGACCTTGACCTTGCAGCATCCTGGCTGTAGCAGTTTTATTCTCCAGGTTGGCTTTCGCAAAAAAAAAAAAAAAAAAAAAAAAAAAAAAAGAAAATAAGCCGTCAAAATGTCATGTCTGTTGGCGTATCCTCTATGATGGTAAAGTACATGCATCTTCTTGTTATAGTATACTGACGTCAAGAAAAAAAGGCATCTATTAAAAGTTAATGTGAATATCTCTTAGACTGATCAGACTAAAGTGGTGAATTTTAGTGCATTGTAACATCTTGTCAGTCAATCGTACCTCATTAAAACAACATCGCTAAAAGAATACTTGAGGCTGTGAAAATGACCTCGGTTTTACACAGGGGTCATCAGTTTCGTGTGACACAAGCTTTAAGCCACATTTGTTTTGTTTCCAGACCCAATCCGTTGATACGATAAACGTGTTTTACCATTGTAAAACCGTTTCTATGTTGCCAAAAATGTGTTTATAATGTTCAGACAATGTTTGTATGCGACTGGCATCAGGGGATAGTTTCGAAATTGGGGATTGACGAATTTTAATATTTTCTAGTACAGGGGTCCAAAATAGCATATTTTGAATTTAAAATGTTGATATATGAGCATATTTCAGCTAAAACGCCTTGTAGGATAGTATTTCTACAAGTTTGAGTGAAATACGAAACTAAAATTTCATATCAAACAGCCTTGCTTGTGGTGAGGAACACTGCATCGGCTGCAGTTGTCAGTTGTTTACAATGAACATTAAAAGTGTCCTGTTTTCCGAAAGAATTTGCCAAAAAGCTAATTGGTAAATAAAGTGTCCCCTTTTGATTTTGAATATTGTGTAATATTGATCTACAGACTGAAAGTGAGTGATAGGGCTGGTGACGTGCAGGTAGCTTTCGTTTTCCATATAAGTTGTGTTGGGGTCAGTGTATTTTCACTATTGAAAAAGTGTTGATGGGGATATAACAAATACTCCACATGTACCTAGTTTGGGGCCATAGGGTCTTTAGTTTTAATTTGCCAGGTTTGACTCCTGTGGGGAGTAAGACAAGGTAGGATGTGAGTTGATGTGCCTAATTGTTGAAAAGTTAGTAAGTTTAAAAAAAAAGTATGCGGCTGCGGGCCAAACGGTCCTCAAAAAACCGTCCCAAGATGCCTCTCCCCATCCACTTTTTCACCATGCATTTCAGTAAAACTTAAACGTCATAACTTTGGGTGAAAATATTGATACTGATCATTTGCAAAAGTCTTTAGTCTTTTACCAGCGACGATTGCTTCAGGAAACGCAATCCGGCACGGTTTCCAGGCGGCCGTTTTGGATGAAACGACTGGCCATTGGGCGTTACAGCTCATCTTAAATGACGTAATTTTATGTAGGCATATTCTGTGTACATTACCTAATGTACTCCTTATCATTTTTCCATTACTTATATCAAAACGAGGATGTTGGCAAGTTTCGTAAACGGACCTTACATTTTGTTTTTAATATGACGTCATAATTTCATAAAGTTATTACTCCCAAACACAAATGTTGGAAAAAAATTATCCAAAATTAGTTCATTGTTTAGCAAAACATTAACGGCACAAATTGGATGCAAATTCAAATTGAAATCATAAGCGATTGATGCATAATGCCGGCATGTGTACGTTGAGCCTATATGACGCCATCGGAATAACGCGTCACCTGCATTTCAAATTAAAGCAATTTTCCAACATCGCCCAACCTCTACATAAAGAAGCAGTACGTGGCTGTTCATTTTTGTATATAATCGCTAAGAAATCAGTAATAATGAGTGAGGCGTTTTAGTTGACGTCAGTTTGTTTGTTTGATTTGATTCTTTACGTCCCATCAACAATCTTTCAGTTAAATAGGGACGGGTCTTCCTGGGTTGAACCAGTACTAAGCTAGGATAAATGTGTCTTGCTCAAGGACCATAACACAGTGACGCCGGTGAGGCTCGAACCCGCGGCCCCTCGGTCTCGAGTCAAGCACTCTACCACTGAGCCACTGTGCTCCCTGACGTCAGTATATATTGTAAATTGGCGTAATAAGCTTATGTGAGTGAAGTTGAAGGCATTATATATATATATATATATATATATATATATATATATATATATATATATATATATATATATATATATATATATATATATATATATATATATATATATATATATATATATATATATATATATATAATAAAAGAGACATAAGAAAAGCAAGTCTCGTGATGCCAAACGGTGATCCTCGGGACGGATTTTGCTATCCAACCCTCACATTCATAGTAGATTCTTATAATATTTCAGTCATCCTCGTATTTCAAAGAGGGCCGTACGAACCTTCCAAGAGAAGCAATTGGACCCATTGGACCTGCTTCTCGAGTGGGCACCGTACCAGTATTTCTAAGGAAACCTATAGCCACTTGTGATTTTCGAGTAGAGGGGGGTCCTGATCCCCAGCCACATGGACTGGCCAGGTTAGTTGACAACAAAGTGTAACAACACTTGTTTTGTAATATCCATGTTAATACCTAGCCTATATTCGATATTTACGGAAACTCTCGAACTTCTCATAAAATCTTTCGGAAGACACCTACTAAGCCGGAAATATGTCATCTGTGATAGATGGGATCTTAAACACATTCTCCAAAGCCACCTAATTCCACTTTATATGTTTACCTGTTTATATAATAATCTCAACTTAAACAAATAAAGGGTAGACTTAAACTGCTCAATTCAATTTATGGCGAAAGGGTGCGAGTGTTATCAGGAAAGCGAAATGAACAAAGTGAAAATTTCAATAACGCTCTTACCAAAACCACCATTGCCAAATTCCTACGCGATAAGAAATAATCCCCAGGGTGATATTGGCGTAAACTTTTCCATGTCTCATACAATAGTTCTGAGGTCACCTCTTCATATAACTGAACCGAGTCACTATTAATCTGTTGCATGCTCATATGAGACTGCACACGCGCGCAGTCCACGCAATCCACCGTGCGCTCTAATATGTGTCATGTAGCATTAACAATTTACAAACTCAGAATCCATGGAAACTGCAGTATGAAAAGTTTGAAAAGCAGCAAAAGATAGCGTTGACATGAAGCGTGCCATAGTGAGAGTGGACTAAAGTGTCCGTGCTGCATACAATGGTGCTAAGGTCACACAGATTAAACTGTGATCAGTTGACTTTTGATATAAGAAGGGACACAGGTGTTTATATAATACCAGCGTCACTACCATGAACTAGCTGTTCGGTAACTTAATAACACAGAGAAAATGTATAATATGTTTATTAATATTTTATAAATCTGATTTAACCCTTTACTCCATAATATCGCATTTTGAAATGATGTTATTTGGCACTAATATGGATAATGGAGCATTTGCTCTTTTGGAGCAAATCCTCCATTTTCCATAATACTTTCAAAAGTATTCAAAACTTACTAAAATTGTCTTGATTTTTTTCAGTGCTGTCTAAAAATAGAAAATGGTGTCATGATCTAAAACATAGCCTATGGAGCACATTCATCATGCATTTTTCCAACTTAAACATAGTACAGGTAAATCCAGATCTATCCTTGGTGAAGCCATCTGGTCAGGATCCACACTCTTTGACAATGAGTGCTCAAAAGGAAATGTTGCAGGTTAACGATAACTATTGGGGAGGAGTGTAGTGTATAAAATATTTAGTATAACAAGGGGTAGGCAAAGGACATTTAAAAATCCTTCTTCAATGTCACCTCTAGCTGGCTTCCCAGTTCGCTGTCTTCTATGGTTTTAATTCTGTCGTAATACACCCTTAAGACTTCAAATAACCGAAGCTGCTTTAAGACTAATTTAATTGCCAGCAAATTGACTTTTGACATAAACAGGTTGTTAACGACACGCAAACAACGTTTTTATAAGTAGTTTTGAGTAGCGACAATTGTTTTCGAGGGCCAAAATACAAAATTATGGCTTTAAACGAATGTCAAGGGCCGTATAAACAAATACTCTTATAAGTGTGTTTAAACAAACGATTACCAAAACACATATAAACTTCACATATAAACGTCATTCAATTCTAATTTCCAAATTTCTTTCAACATTGCATCAGGATCCAGCGATTATTCGAATCAACTGCACAACACGAAACAAATCAGTGTCTACACTAATTCTTGAAACTAAATATATCCAGATAGGCAAACTTTTAGCGTAAAATTGGAAATATCTCGTTATCCAACAGTTCAAACGTTTGTTTGGGTGCTCAAAAGAAACCACAAATGGGCTAGACTTTCAAGTATGTCCGCCACTATTGGTTATGTGACGAACAGATTCTAAAGTTGCTCCAACATATATTTTTAGGTTGAGAAATCAGAAAAAAATATATTTCAAATACGCATTCTTATCCAGAGGAATCGCTTATCCTTCACGCCACATTCGGAAATTTTTGCGAGAATTTTATTTTCGCGAATAGCATTTTAAGGCATACTTGCGACGGTAAAAACTCGCGACTAGGGCATGATTTACCTATATCAGTAAACAACAGAGAGATTTCGCCATTTCGCGAAAGTTTTATTTTTTGATGAGGTGTGTGTTTCATTTGATAGATAATCACTTTCGTTTTTGAAACAGCTCCTAAATTTTTGCTTTCATTTAGTAAAATGCTGAAAGACGGCAAGCTTTTTTCTTTGAAAAGCTAATACTTGTGTCCTTAAATAAGACTCTTATAGCTGTGCTTGTGTTGCTTGCAACATGTCACAAAGTTTTTCTTCTGGCGAGTGTTGGATTATAGCTGTATGTTTGTAAACGCATTGGAAATTCTTAAAAATCTATATCAAATTATTCTAAGTAATTAACCATAATTAGACATGCTTTATATAAAGTATGGTGTAATGAACATATGTTGCCATTTTTCACCAAAAACAAATTTGCAACAGCTTCATACGCATAATGGAACTGATTTGTTTGGAGCCTACCATACTTTTTAATCGATGTAGCTTAAACTCTGTATTATCCCAAAAATTCTATCAGTTTACTCTTGCTGTATAAATTAAAAATGGTTATAAGGGCTAGAATTCACATACTGCCTGCCAGAATAGCAAACAGGGAAGACTCAGATCAGACTGCTTCTTAAGACGCAGTCTGGTTTGGGTTTGTGCTGTTTTTTTTCTTGACCTTTTGGGGAGGCACCTAGTGTTCGAAATTTTATAACATCTACCGTATAGGAACATTTTTATGCAGAGTAGAACCAATTTGCTTTGGTACATGATAAGTAAGCGATCTTTCATGCGAACCAAATATCTATCTGTCTTGATCCACATCAGAAATAAAGGTGAGGTTTGCGCCGTCAAACACGTTTAAGCCCTCCAGTAAAAATACTTACATTTCCAAGGCGGTACTTATTTTGTGTATCCTTTTTCTTATTTGTGTTTCATGTCTGTCATGCTGTGCAGCCTTGTGGTTACCTGCTGGGAAAGGGCTGACCTCTTGGCGCTTTCGTGCGTGATGTTTTCTTGTGTTATTGTCACTTTTCCCATATCATATGGTGTCCTGGGTCAGGTGTGGTATTTGATTGTGTCTATTCCTGGTCATTGCCTTCTTCCCTATTTCGCTTACATTGTTGTTACGTCAAATATTCATGAATTAAATTAATAGCTGGTCAAAATCACAAACTTATATTTACTGTTCGAAAGGGTGGTTATGAAAACAGAGACACACATCCACCAATTTCAGGCGAATACCGTATAGTATTTTGTATACGTATTGAAAATCCTATCAGCAATCTTTTTATATACATTTTTACACATACTACATACAATTAAATGTATTTTATGTCATATGTAAAATATGAATTTATTTTATCTTTTAACAATAGGGATATGGTATATCATAAGTATAACACGTTACACTTTGAGAGAATCTTGTGTAAATAAGTTATTTGTTTGTTAATAACCAATACATCTTATTGGTCATAAAATATCTTATATGTTATCAAATTAGATATAATATATCCAGCACATTACTATGTATTAAATGAGTGCTCGACTTCTATTCAGATCAAGGGTCTCATCGGAGGAATAGTGTTGTGTCCCTGAGCAATACACCTTATCCATGCTTGAGTACTGGTTCTAAACCATTACTGAGAAAGTGTTGAAAAAGTGATATCTTTGGCGTAAAGCATAAAGTATTTTAGCAAACAAACAAACAAACAAACAAACAAACAGACAAACTAAACGGTTTGCTATACACATGCCATTGGCGTAGCTCCCGTTACGCAGTTACGCATGTGGGTAATGGAAATAATACACATTCAAGGGAGGCCACCTAATGTTTCATAAGGAACTTCTCTTAAAGAAAGAATTCGCTCCCTCTGGGAGCAAATTCTTTCCTTTAAGAGAAGTTCCCATTTTGAAAAGGGACGCAATCATTGCTTGATCCAGTAGACTCCCTTTGAAGTGCGTAACTTTTGCAGCGTTCTAGCTACGCCATTGTGTACGACATACGATTTATATATACATGTAAACTGGTATTTAATGGTTAAATGTTTGATTTTATTGCAAAAATCACAAGTTAACCTATCTGCTATTTACACATACCTGAGCAATATAGATCTATCTCGAAGGCAAGTTTTCATTTGAATATCTGATGTCGTCTGCTGCAAAACCGACAATAATAGCAGGTATGTATTGGTCGCAATGGCGAAACCAGAACGCTGAGAAACTTACACACACCAAAGGGAGACTTTATGGATAATTCGAGAGCTGAACCTACTATCTTATTCATGAAACAAATATCATTTTCTTTGAAACTTTTCTTTGGCCATTTTATTGGCAATCCTTCATTAAGACTATCCGAGGTCCTTTGCGACGAGACTGTAGAAACGCATTAGAATGGGGTGACCATATTCAAAAGGTTTATCGTCGGATATACGTTCGGGCTCCACTCGCGCTTCGCCGTAAAACTAAATCCGACGATATACCTCCCCAAATGAAATTTTGAATAGTTATACCCTAACTCCAGTACCTATCGCATAGACGAGCAGCGAACACTAAGATGAGACTGTTAAGCGCACAGTCTTGGCAAATAAAATAAATGAAAAGATATAAATGGACGCTTAGGGTAAACTTTAGACTTCCAGCCCACTTGGTAACTGAACAATCACGTTCGAATAGCGACTTTTCCTCTACATTGTATAACGTATATAAGCGCCCTTTCTCTGATGACTGGAGTAATGTATATTTACCCGCATTGAATCTACCATTATAAGTAATGTTTATTCGCCGTTATTTGAATTATGATAGGATTATAAGTGAGGACACGTTTGGGGCATGTTGTCTGATCATGGGAGCGAGAAGTCTTTCTAGCATTATTAGCCTACTTTTGAATGAATTCATATCTGAATTTAGATGAATATAAAAGAATCACCAGCTTGATATAAACTGAGGTCATGTTTATTATGAACTGAATTTAAATTAATGAGTAGTTAAACACATGTACCTGGGAATTCAGTGATTTATTTATAGAGACCGCTCTCCCTTCCTGAGTTACGAAAATTCCCACAACATTCATATTTGGACGGAACAATCATTTTAGTTTGTTCAAAATGAAAAGGTTATTTAATTTAATGATTGAAATGCAGATTTTTAGTTTGCATCATTCATGGAAGCTAAAAATCTGCATTTCATTCTTTATATTTACATTTTATATCATCATTAAAATATGCCGTATGGGCTTAGCCCGCCTGTTACCATTTTAAAATGATTTATTTTATTTGTAACGGGGTGTTTGAACAGCCAGCCAGCCAGCGAAACTCTTGTACACAGTCATGACGATACGTCAATTACGTCATGGTGATACGATAATTGTACGTCACACAAACACGATACGCAGAGCCAGTCATTGGCTTAGTCCGCCCAAGGCACGTGTCTTCAATGTTTTGCCCCATCTGGAATGTTAGGTTTCATCTAAGGCAACTACAATGGAAAATTAATGTTAATAGTTGCCCATAAATGCGTTGTAACAACGCTGTGACATTTGCTACCGTCTAAGCCTTTTATCTAAGGTTCTCCTCTGAACCTGTGCATGGGCGGAACCAGACAATTCCGACGGTAGCAAATGTCACGGCGTTGTTACAACGCATTTATAAGCAAATATTATCAGTTACCTCTCATATTAACTGCTTTGTCGCACGTTGCCTGATAAACATTGTCTATCTCACGGCATGTGCCTTTATCAGGTCATGATGACGTTGCACTTTTGAATGACGTCGATAATGACGCTGAATCAACACAAAAATTGAAAATTACGTCATAATTGCTAGATTGAAGATTGAAACAATGGGTAAACTGAGAAATAGAATACCTCGCGATGTCAACAAGCGTTCTCAAAGCCTTGCCTGGTAAACTTGATATCAAAAGACATTCACCTAGTATTCTCTCTATCTAAGGTTCTCCTCTGAACCTGTGCAAGCGCAGCCAGACAATTCCGACAGGGGGCGCGAGGGTCCTGACAACGGTTTATTTGGGCCTCATCGTGACAAAACCTGTCTTCGGGGTTTCTGAAAAAGCGAGACTCAAACCAGTCTCCTCAGCTACAGAGACTAGCTAGAAAATTGAAATTTCGCTTGTGGCAAGCTTAGATAATGCACTTTACAAAACGCGAATAACAAAGGCGCTGATCAGACTGCGCGGATGCGCAGGCTGGTCTACGCCTGTGTTGTTCACAAACCCCCGAAGACAGATTTTCTCGCGTTGAGGCCCATTTTAGACACCAACATTTTCATAGAGGGCCGTAAAGAACCTGAGTGCAATTGCTTCAATTTTCTATTTCTGAAGAAACTATAGCCAAGTGATTTTCCATGGGGTGGGGGGCAGTGGTTAGGTCCAGACATCATGTCCCTTTCTATATCCGCCCATGTTGCATGTCAAGTGATTTACGTAAATCACCGCTAATACGCAGGGGCATAAGGAGATACCAATGAGGAGATACAATAATGTTACTGACCAGGTGGCAAATCATTCTAGAATGATACATATAACAGAGCGCAAAGAAACTTTCTCTTTAGAGATCACTTGCATCAGCATGACTCTGAACAGTGGACTCAGCTACCCTTAGATCTAACTTATGCGATCAGTTTGGACCTAGATCTGGAACGACAAAACGTTGGTTCTGGTCTGAATTCAAACTAGTATGACGCTCTCTGATGATATACCTGAAAGAAAATTTGAAGAAAAAAAGGTTAACTTCTTTTAGGAGCAGTTGACAGTAAGTGCATGCCTAGATTATATAGACTTTTGTTCATGCGTATTTTACATATGTAAACAGGGTTTGTCGTGACGCGGCCACGTTATGTAAATTGCTGATGTGGCACAGGCAGACATTGACCCTAATTTTCGATTCCTTTTGAATCACTCCAAGTTGTGGTTTGCGGCTGTCTCGTCCTTAAAATGTGCACTCAAAGTTCATGTACAGAATGCATATGAGCCTAATTTGAGTCGCGACGTGATTTCTAACTATGAGGCATTTTGACAAGTGTAGGCTCAAACGAGCATGTGCTGTCTCCTTTTAAGCTTTAAAGCTCCAAATGCTGTTCGGTCAGTAACTTAACAGTCATAGAATATTAAAAAATGAGCCTGATTTTATTGAGCAGATTAAATCAGGAAATTAGACACGTCCTTTTGAGTTCATCGGTATTGCTCTATGTTTAAGAAATAGATCAGCTCCAGCAGTGAATTGCTGAGTAATAATTCACTGTTTGGAGGTCAGTTGTAAAGCAGATCAAATCACGAGCGCGCAGCGCGAGTGATTTATCTTCGCACAACTGACCGACAAACAGTGAATTATTACTCAACAATTCACGCAATGGAGCTGATCTATTTCGATTCTAACACACAATAAACGACGAAAACACATTCGAAGTCTTCAGCTTCTTCCAACTTTCCGCCATTGCACTGAAGAACTCCCGCCAATCTTTAGACTACGTCGCATACGCTTACATGTAATTGTAACGTCTTTCAAGCGTAAAAACGACGTTACATCGTCTAATGCCATAAATGACGTCATTTTCCAGAAGACTAGCTATCACACACTTTCGCAGTGAATTATTGTCCGATATATCACAGTTTGTTACCGTTGGCTCTATAGGCGAGGTGTGTTAGAATACCCAATAACGCTTCTGACTAGTAATTTTATCATAAAATGTCCGCTTACAAGGGTCAGGGAGAAATAACTGAGCCCTACCTCATTACATTTGAATAAAGTAAAATGGACATATATTTAAATTATATTTGTTTGCAGCTAAATGTCATCTATTTAATCACCTAATTTATTTCTGTTGGTAGGCTTTTTGTAACGGTTGCTAGGCAACAGAATATGACCTGTCAAAGGGATGCGTTCACGCTATGATACATCTAAATCTAAGTGTTGCTATGGAAACAATAATGTAAGAGCAAGGCTTTTTTCACTGCCGTTTGATATCTATAACATGTACCTTTTCAGTGTCACAATATAGAAACCAACTGACCCCGAATCATAGATGCTATGGTAGTTTGATTTCAGAATTTATCAAATTTTAACATAACTGAAGTCCTCTAATTTTCCCCACCCAAATTCATATTTACACAAATTTAACAGAAAACATAAAATATTAACCTAATAATTCTTTAACAGTACTACATACAGAAACCAACCCTCAGACATATTAGGTTCCTTAATTTAAATGCACAATTTTGTTCCCATGGCAACACAATCCTCATGTATTTGAAATTTGTGGAATTTTGGCGTTTTTTGTTACTAGGTAACGCATGCAATCAATGTTCACGTAAACATTAATGAACCAAGTGCTATCAAAAGACAGAATGATATGTTTTTCAAATAAATGTCAACTATGTCTTTCACAAAAACTTTTAAGTGCACAAGCTTTTTACAGACATACTG
The DNA here is from genome assembly GCA_964019695.1 of Loripinus fragilis. Classification (NCBI taxonomy): domain Eukaryota; kingdom Metazoa; phylum Mollusca; class Bivalvia; order Lucinida; family Lucinidae; genus Loripinus; species Loripinus fragilis. Next base: position 47,559,237 of record OZ026524.1, read on the forward strand.
TATCTTCCTGGTGGCTGAGACCTTGAACGCATCACTCTGACTGACGACCTTCAGTTGCACAGCAACAATAATAGAAGCTTCACTAGAAAGAGACACATTATACTATACGGCATATGCCATCAAAAGGAGATAAAAGTAAAGCAACAAGCTTTTTCTCTCTCTTTCCCATCAAGATGATTGCATAGCTAAAAACGACACTAAGACATGGACCATACAAAAAAAAAAACAGAAAACAAACAAACAAAAAAACAACACAAAAAACAATAACCCACAAAACAATGGGAACAATAATAAACCATAAATGAACAAGAACAGAATCAATTCTTTAGAACGGACAGCAACCGAAGCAATAGGGGCTTGAATTAATTTTCTTGCCAAAAGCTTGGCCCTCGGATTTTTGCATCTCCCCCTAGTACCAGAGAACGTAATTTGCATGAAAATCCATGTTCAATATTCTGTGATGGTTTTCTCAGTTAGTCACTTAACCTTAACTTGAGCTCAAATGGTTTTCAACAAGTAAAAACTCGCAATACAAACTGTACCGTTTGCCCCAATAGTAACTGTTGCACTGACCTAGTTTATATGTACATGTATGCTTAGTTCAATAAAAAATGCACCGGCACAAGTAGTACAGCAATGGCACTCAAATATACAAATATTTAGCTTTTTTGGCCTGGTTAAAACGTAAAGCCTACTTTGTTTTGATGGGAAATGAGGACATGATCAGCCTGTGCTTGCTGTGCAAGCACAGGCTGGTCAAGGCACTCATTGTCCATATAGTCTATAAGAGGCTTTTAACATGCTGAGGCTGATTTGAAATTGAATACGATGGGCATTCTCAAATCTTCGTGCTACGAAGCCAAATTTTACGCTGGGTCAATCTGATTGGCATATCGATTGCGTCTCTTAGAACAACGGCCATGTAAAGGCAAAATGCGCACTTGTGTTTGTGGTTATCACATATATGGTAAAAGGGCCATTTTCTTGCCACAACGCTCAATGTTATTTACCAATAGAAAGTATTTTCCTTTTTGGTTTGTATTGATACATAGACATAATAGCTCAAAGCAAATGGCTAATCTTATATCACGCCAATTTTAATCAATCGATATATAAAGTTTAAGTCAAAACACTCCGTTATGTCGCTTAGGGTATGATTTGAGGGCATTGTAAAAGTTCTGTACCCTGATTTTTTTTAATCCAACTGATTCATTTTGTGGCAAGTATTCGTCACATATTTCATAAATACACGCATGTTGTATTTCATATTTGCATGTGTGAACGTTTTCAGGATTATGCTTGAGTTCAGGGTTTGAGGCTGACTTTCCTGAAGAAAGCCGGCCTCAAAATACTTAAGTAGGCTGATTATGTTTATGCTTTGATTAGTTAAGAAACTTTGACAATTTAAACTTGAAAATATTCAAATTAATAAGCATGCTGCATGTTTTAAGAGTTTAATTCTTAAGAACAATTAAGCTTTCAAAAATGTATTTGTAGACGGCATTTACGAATGGACTGATCAATACCTAAAGACGGATTGAAACAGTTTGAAACGCTTAAAAGCGCAAGCTCTGTTTATTTCATCAGATAATGGCAACGCCACATGTTACTTATTTAACATTTTCGTTTTGTATAGAAAAAGTCTCCAGTATTATATATGCTCGTAAATGAAACTTATAAACATGAAACACATATGCTGCCAGAGATTAACTCAGCTCTGACTAAACACGTTTGCCAGTCTAGCCATGATTAAGTTTAAAATCCAAGTTTCGATATTAATGTAACTTGTATTAGTCAACTGTTACTTTTGATATGGTATATAGAACCCTACATCTTTTTGTCAGGTAAGAATGACACTCTATTCATTCTAATGTGAGACTGGTGACCGCTTACAGAATATTTATATTGCAGAATGTAGAATGTATGTTGCTTTATAAGAAGCACTTTCACTAGGAGTCTGGAGAGCACAGGACCAGGGATATGTAAAAGTATTAAAGTGCAGTGATTGGCTCATGAAGATGGATACACGCTAAGTGTTCAATTTAAGGGTGATTGGTTAATACTAAACAAAACAAAAACACATCAGATTTATAAGACGGAACTTTACTTAGAGACCCTCTGATATCTTCTAATATTGTATTTAAGGAAACTTCAAACTTCCTGCAATTCTATGAGGTGATACAATGGTACTGTAGTTTCCAAACAGACACGGTGATATCTCCCAATGATACAACGTACAATAGCCTCCTTACAGGCCCTGTGATATCTTCTGGTGGTACTCTAGTTTTCCTACATATACAGTAAAACTTGTGTAAAACGGCCACTTAAAGTTAGACAAAACAAAGATCTTAATGACAAATGGTAGCTTAATGAAGATGAAAAGTATTGCAGAATGCTCCATTGAAAAGGAGCTGATAGCAGTTAGAACTCTTCTTGCTGTAGAGACGCTGGTCAAATTGATTTCATAACTTAATCAATGAAATTGATAATTAATCAAACTTTATATTTGAACTTTCAGAAAACTTAGACACATCATGTGTAGACTTGTCGATAGAGGTAAGAAACAAAGACAGATCTCAAGATTATGAACAATTTATTGAAGAGGACAAAAGTTAGTCACAGTAGTTATTGACTGTGAAGGTAAACTAGAAAGGTGTAAAAGGGCAGGTCAGGAACTGATGGTACCAACGCGAACAGCTCATTGAAAAACCAAAAAAAAACACAGGAAGGATCAGCAGTTCGACATCCCAAAACTTGAGATTCCATTTTTTAAATGGCAACAAACTAAGGTGGTCAAGGTTGTGGAATACATTTGAGGCTACAGTGGATCAAATTAATAATTGAGCAACTATTGAAAAGCTGAGCTATCTGAATAATAATCTGACAGGCGAGGCAAAACAGGTGGTATCAGGTATTTATCTTTCATATGAAAATAATGAGGCAACAAAAATATTTCTCAAAGAGAGATTTGGGAGTTAACAATCTATGGTGAATTCCCACTACACACAACTTATAATATGAAACCTGCCTTTAACAGTACAATGGGACTTTGCCCTTTAATGTATTTGACCATTTTGAGAGGCATCTTAGAAGCAAGATACCAACCAGGATGTGTTTGTCAACATAATGGCACAAAAAATATTCCAAAGAGGTCTTACTGCAATTACAATTTCAAAGAGGTACCAAGGTTAAGTGGACTGTTGGTTGGTTTAAGAGAGCTACTGAGTAATTATATTTCAGCAAGGAAAGAAACGGAGGAACAATGTTACAACAAAGAAACAGCTGGAAGTAATTCAGGTACCATAACCAAGCTAATCAGAAGTTCAATAGAAGCATTGGAAGTAGTCTAAAAGCCATCAACTAGACAAGGTAGCTGCAGGTTTTGCAATGATCAGCATTGGAGTGATGAGTGTCAGCGTTATGCAACAGCAGAAGAAATGAAACAACGAATAAAAGGTGGCAGTTTTTATTTGCATGAAACAGGGTCACAGGCTAGGTGAGTGTGGATTAAATAAATCATGTGTTTACTGTTATCAATGGAATAATCATCACAGAAGTCTATGCCAGAAAAAATTAGAGCTGCAAATAGGAAAGGAAGATATTTGGTTCAGGAGCTAATTGAAGATGAAGATTCCAGTATGAACGAAAATACTCTTTTTTTCTTCAAGTAAAATGGTCTGATGCAGACAGCCATGGCCGACATCTCAAATCCAAACAGCAAAAAGATACAAAATGTGAGAATGCCTTTTGATACTTGCAGTCATATAACATACATTACAGAATCTTTAGCAAAGAAATTAAATCTTAAAATGGGAGAAGAGTCAGAAATAGATTTAGTCACCTTTGCATCTGAAAAACCCAAAACACAAAAACGGCTAAGATAACAATTGGCATTCTACTTAAAGGTGGAAGCATAATGACCATCAATGCCAGCGCCGTGCCTGGCATTACAGGATCCATATTAAGATGCCCGGTCCAGTGCAAATCCATACAGAACTGGGAACATTTGTGGAATGAGGGAAACGTGGACGACTCATTTCCTACTGAAAAGGAAGAAACAACTATTGAAATCCTGATAGGCAATGATTATTACTTGGATTTTATTTCACCCCAAAGGGTATAAGTACAACCAGGATTGTACACGCTGGCATGCTGACTAGGATGGATATTGACAGGCCATGCCACTGAGACTGCTGAAGATACACCAGAATATTGCATGCTAATTATGACACACTCTACAAATACAGTGAAAGAAACAAATCTTCTGCTGCCAGACTGGTCATTTCTATCACGGCCCAAATTAAAAGACTGCTGGAGACTAGGATCAGTAGGTATCACCTATTCTCCTGTGGAATCTGACAAAGAAAGAGCACTCAAAATCTTTAACAAGACACTTACGTGTGAAGATGAAAGACACAGAGTAGCTTGGCCATGAAAAGAAGACAAATCATGTCTGCCATAAAACCGTGAGTTAGCTTTTGGGAGACTGAAGTCCCTTGTGAAGAAAATGAATAGCAATCCTCAACTGGTTGACAAATACAATGCATTCATTCAAAACCAACTACAGCTTGGAATCATAGAAAAGGTAACCAGCAATGAAAAGGATACAACACGGCAATACATTCCTCATCATGTTCCTCATCATGTTATAAATCAAGATAAGGTATCTACAAATGTTAAGGTAGTTTATGATACATTAGCAAAAATAAACAAAGGCCGGAAAAGTCTATATGAATGCTTGTATCCAGGACCAACAATGTTAAAATATTTTACTGGAGTATTACTCAGATTCCGACCAAATACGATTGCAATTGCTGCAGATATATACTGAACAAAAGTGAAAACGCTACACCTGAATTGTTTGCCATCTATATACAAAAATACGCAAACCAAGAATGCAAATGAAAGTATATCTTAATGTTCAAATACTGGTTAATGCATAACAGTAAAAATTTTACAGGTGTTGGAAACACATGAAAGCCATTTAAATGTGCCATGGGTCCAGTTTTTCAGGTTGCAAATTTTAATAGAAATCACACACAGTGTATGCCTTCAGAAATCCACTACCTACGAGATCGACTGCACAAAATGGTAGTTGAGACATGTGACAACCAGAAATGTGAAGGACTTATCTCAAGTGTGTTTTGATCATTTTGAAAAGCAATTATAAAAAGTGGGGTTTCCATAAAATTGACAAGTTGGAAATTTTAACACTGAAATCTCCATAGGAAAGTCAATGTGTTGTTGCATTTTAGTATGAGGACATTACTAGTTGAGAAATGGTAGAAACAATGTGCTGAGAGGTCTACCTGATTTGGCAAAAGAAAAGTATCGAAAATTGAAGATTACCAAACATTTAATATTCCCTTTTTGTTTTTGTCAAAGGGAGACAATTTTTTTTACAAATTTGATAAATTCGAAATAGATTTTTGTGCTTGTTTGAAGTGATTAAGCAGTTTACTTGTGTTTTTATGCAACACAATTGTGACCAATTTTGATAAGCATAACAATTTTAATTTGCAAATGCGCAATCGCACAATTCTGTGATTAAAAGTAAGTAAGGATGCAAAGGTCAGGAATCGATACAATCAAGTATCGCACCTGACCCAGGATACCAATGGGAAAGTGACAAACTCACAGTTGGACACCACAAGCGAGAGCCTTAAACACTTCAAGGAGCATTACTCAGACATGAAACGAGACAATTGGTGGAGTTTCGACAAATCGTTTGCTGGATGTCTGGGAATCATTATTAAGCTTTAGTAAATACTTTTTGTCCAATACTTTCTCACAAAATATAGATAATTGTAGTGTAGCGTTTTCACTTTTGTTCAGTAAAGAAAAAGCTTTCTAACAAAAAGGCTCGCTGGAAGATGCTAAAGATGTGACTTGATTTTTTTCTGGCTAAGGAAAAAAGTCACCTGACAGTTGAGAACAATATACAGGTTTATAGACTTAATTGGGTACCATTTGGAATCATATCCAGTCCATTTCTACTGGCTGCAACTCTAGATCACTATTTAAAAGATTATGAAAACTCTGAAACTATCAGAGAAAAAATATATATGGACATTGTTTTTACAGGAAAAGACACTGAAAAAGAGGCTGTTGATTTTTACATAGAGAGAAGAAAATATTTAGAGGAACCTCCACGAACCTGCGTAATTGGATGTCTAATAACAACTGGGTGATGAAAAAAAAATACCAAGTGATGACAAGGCGAATCGAGGTCCTGTGAAAATATTAGGTCTTACATGGGATATTGAAAGTGATATGATATGCTTATATGCTTAAGAATAAATAAAGCCAAGTAACAACAAATTGCAAAAGAAGCGAAGTTTTGAAATAGATATCATTGGTTTATGATCCGTTAGGTATGCTTAGTCCAGTAACACTGCAGGGGAAAATAGTCTAACAGGTATTATGGAATAAGAGACTTGAGTGGGATGAACTTTTGCCTGTACAAGATGAGATTCAGTGGTTAAAATAGAAACAAATCTGAGAGAACTTTCGGACTGTTACATTCTAAGATATATAGGACTCATTAGTGATCACAAGCCAGTCTCTTAGCTATTAGTATTCTGTTATGTATCTAAATATGCATATGCAGCCACTGTGTATTTATAACAGCAAACAAGTGATATGTGTATTAACAATCTAATATTTTCAAAGGCAAAATTAGCACCAAAACAAGAAAGAAGTATTCCATGCCTACAATTATAAGCAGCATTAATTGGTGTAAGATGCAAAAATATTGTAGAGAGAGAATTAAACCTGAAAATAGATCAGAAATTTATTTGGCTAGATTCACAATGTGTACTAAACTGGATCCGCAGCAAGAGGGTGTTTACATTTTTTGTATAAAACAGGCTGAAAGAAATAAAAAGTGACAGACACATAAACTTCCACTACATATGTAGCTTCTTTGGAAAATCCTGCTGACTTTGCTAGTAGAGGACTTGAGGACAAAAGAAATAAGAGACAACGGTCTGTGGTGGTATGGACCAAGATGGCTACTTTCACCAAGTGACAGTTGGCCAACATGCAAACTAAAAAGCATGGACCATGACAATTTTGATAATGATAGCTTAATGCAGATTAAATCTGAAATGTTGGCTAAAACACTGATGTATAAAGCGAAGCTTGTAGCTGGGGAGGGTGCCAAGCAACAACGGGATGTAGCCAGAAAGAGAAATACACCATTATCTATCTGCATTTATAGGTTTTTTTTTCTTTTACAAAGCTATTTAGGGTAACAGCACTAGTACTAAAGTTCATTTGTAAACTCAAGTAGATTAAAGAGTTACCTCGACAATGAAGAGATTAGTCAGATTGAAACATTATGGACACGTTATGTTCTGGTGTTACACGTTGGTGATGCCATTGATGCCATACAGAAGAACAAACGCAACAATATAAATTAGTAGCTTGGTATTTACTTAGACAGAAAAAAATACTTCAGTGTCGTGGAAGGCTTGAAAATGCGGAGGTAACTGAAGGCGCAAGATTGCAAGTATTGCTTCCAAATGGAGACAATTTTACACAAGTGTTAGTTAACAGAATACATAGAACTTAACTTCATGTTGGAGCTTCTCAGACATTGTGTCTCATTCGTCAGAAATACTAGATACCTCAAGGGCGTTCTGCGAGTGAGAGCTGCATTACTGAAATGCTCTGTCTGTAGACATTATGAAGGGTAATCTTACAAAATGCCTTCAACACCTCCTTTATCTTCTAAACGCGTTTCACAAGCCTCACCATTTTCTCACTGTGGAGTTGACCATTTCGGCCCATTATTTATCAAATCAATGTATGAGAACAAAAAGGTATAAGTTTGTTTTTACATATGTCTAGTTACAAGGACCATTCACCTGGAGTTAATGTATGATATGTCAGCTAAACAATTTCTGCTAGGTTTTATAAGATTTCTGGCAAGACATGGTAAACCAAAAGAAATCATTTCTGATAATCCTTCACAATTCAAATTAGCTTCTGATGTCCTAAACAAATTTTGCGCGAGTCTGTAATTGGTCTATGTTTTGCTGTACGTTACTTTCTAGTTTTCCAATCATCTTGATGGGGAAGAGAGAACTGGTTGCTTTGCTTAGTTTGTTTTCCTGGTGTCTCGTGATTGTTGTGTGGCTTGTCTTCAGTTTGTAATTGTAATATTTCCTGATCATACTCACTTTTTATTTTTAAAGGCTAATTCTCAGTTCTGTCAGAAAATGATGTACATTCGTATGCAACAAATGAGAATATAAAATGAAAATATATTGTAGAGATCGCTCCTTAGATGGGAGGTTTTGTTTTTATGAATGATTAATAGGATTGGTGAAACCATCTTACGGTAAACAATTTGAAAACGCTGCTTGACCTATGGACAGCTTCTGACCATACTGACAAAAGTTGAAGTTATCATAAATTCATGACCGCTTGTATACTTAGACAATGATATCAACTCCCACATTAGCTAAACTCCATCACATTTCCTGACATTGAATCCTTGGATTGATATACCAACATGTGACATTGACACTGAGGACAATGCTTTTAGTCCACACAAAAGTTCAGCCGAGAAACAATTACTTAAATGGAAGAAGGGGTGAACATTTAGAAAGATTCTTAAATAAATGGAGAGACGAATATCTCTTGAACCTGCGAAAGAGAACGCGAACACAACTGAGAGAAGCCAAGAAAAGGTCACAATACCCAGCACAAATATGAGATGTTGTGCTCATTAAGGATGATTTACCAAGAGGAAACTGGTGAATCGGAAATAACTGAACTGATGACCAGTTTTGATGAGCATGTTTACTCAGCAAAAGTTATTCTGACATCCAAACGTATCATCAGTCGTCCTCTTAACCTGCTGTATAAAATTGAATGTTCTAATGGAAATCATGATGTAACTAGTGAAAAAACACACCAAATTCAAGCACTGGATGATGACTTAAAGACAGTTAGACGGATACCAATACAGGAGGGCTGCATAGAATGATATAAAGCGAATAAGAGAACAAATTGATTAACTTTGTTTGTGGGGAGTGTTGTGGATACTCCTCTATTTTATGAGTATCTGTATATATAAATACAATTTATTCGTAGAACTAATGAGTTCCATATCTTATTCATTTACTTAAGTAAACTGACTTTAGAGGGTCACTGATGAAGCCTTAATGGCAGAAACTAGCTAGTCTGGCCCAGGGAATATGCACACTCTAGTTTCAGTTCTTTGGTGAAGTCTTTGCTTCCAAAGGATACCCTTTTAAGAACATATTTGACTTCAATACAGCTGGTGACTGGGACTGTTTGGCGGCGGTAGAACGTCTCCCTGCCCTTCACTATAGTGTAGATTTTATTTTCTTGTCTTTTGGGAGCATTGGTTTCATTGTGGAACTTTGAAACTATTAGAGGGTCACTGATGAAACCTAAATGACAGAAACTAGCTAGTCTGGCCCAGGGACTAAGCACACTCTAGTTTCAGTTCTTTGGTGCAGTCTTTGCTTCCAAAGGATACCCTTTTAAGAACATATTTGTTGTTGCCACATGACATTGATGACGTCAACATTTGCTTACGTTGACAACAATTGTAATAAATAACGTTAGAGATAGTAAATGGAGGATAATAATAGTCAAGAAAGTATGGACAGTGTTAGAAGTCAAAGAAACTACTATTTTTAAAGGATTTTCGAGAAACTGCTGGATAACTATTCTAGGATAAGTGATTGTTAAGTAACATCATTTAAATCATACTTGATAAACCTTTTCTATGTGGTATATGGAGAAATAGTTAATAGTTAATGCGTTATACTGAGAGATTGTGTATATTTATTGTGGTTGCCACAATACTTTTGATCTGCATTAAGCGACGATTTGTCTTGAAAGTGGCCGTTGAGAGTGACCGTTTACACAGGTTTTACTATACATCCATCTTTCTCAGTGGCACTAATGTAGTCTCCATGAGACATAGCTTCCCAGGTTTTGTTACACAAGTATATTTACCAGTGGAACTTTAGTCTCCCTACAGACCCTGTTATAGCTCTCTTTGGCACTATAACCTCCATAAAGACCCTGTTATATCTTCAAATGATAATATAGCCTACCAACAGGCATTCTTTCATCTAACTGTATTACTACAGCTTCCCTACATGCCTGCCATATCTCACAGAGGCAATATAGCATCCATGCGTGCACTGTTATATCTACTGGTGGTAATAATGTTTCCCTACCGGCCCTAGTATATATCCCAGTGGTACTATAATTTCCAAATTGACCCTGTTATATTAACAAAGAGTAAGCGAGTATGATCAGGACATACCACAATCACACACTGCAGGCCAACAAACGGCACCGTGATGAAGATTCAGAACATTTATAGTAACAATACATCAGTAAGACAATAATATCAAAACAACCAGCTTTCTCTTCCTCTTCAAGATTATTACAAAATTAGAATGGGCACAAAGTATTGCAAAACAAAACAAAGACAAACACAGGCCTCCCACATATAATGGGAAGTACATTAAACAATAGATCAACAACAACAGAACCACCGCCTAAAAACGGACAGCAGCCTTAGCCACTAGGGGGCTTAAATGCATTGTACTGGCGCCAAATCTTCGCCCTAGATTATGTTGTTGTTAAAACACAAAATTGCTTAGGTCGCATGGAGGCTTCCTAACTAATGCAATGTACCATCCTAGAGAAACAATCAAATCAAATTAACACACTGTGATTATACATGTACAAAGAAAATGGCTCATGGCTCACAGATAGACAGAGCTAAAGAAAACCTCAAGATGAGCTACGGTTGGCCAAGCCAACGACAAGTGGCATTATAGTTTCCAAGTAGGCCATTGAATATATCCCAGTAATTCTATTACTTTCCTTAAGGCCCTTTATTTCAGCCGTTGGTATAATAGCTTCTCTACAGGTCCCATGATATCTACCAGTGGATGTATATCTGCAATAAAGACCCTGTTATATCGCCTAGTGGTACTTTATTTTCTACATGCCCTGTAATAACGATACATCTACCAGTGATGGTATAGTTTCCTTACAAGCACTGTTATATCTCACAAAAGCCCATGTTATATCTCCTAGCGGTTCTATTTGTGCATTATAAGACCTGCTATTTATCCCCACAGGTACTTTGTTTGTTTGTTTGATTTGATTCTTCACGTCCCATCAACAATCTTTCAGTTATATAGGGACGGGTCTTCCTGGGTTGAACCAGTACTAAGCTAGGATTATTGTTCTTGCTCAAGGAAACAACGCAGTGACGCTGGTGAGGTATCAGAGGGTACTGTAATAAGTACAAGCGATACTTTCGCTTCGTTACAGGCTCTTATATACTGAAACAATAAAGTTATGTCCGCTTGACGTTTATGTCTGCCAGTTCTTAATGTATAAACGCATTTCTTTCAATTTCTTACATTACAAACTGTTATTATTTAAAAACGTTATGCACCTAAAGTAAATTCATTTGATTACCAGTAGAGCCGCTGACAACTCAGAGAACACGAGTACCCTTAAAATCAAAAGTCAAAACATCAATGGCTTGTGTGTTCATCATAATTCCGAACCATTCAAGCACATTTAAACATCACTGAGCAAACTCTCTCGTAAGATGTTTTACTACCACAACCATTAATCTGTAACATACTCTGACGTCATAAAACATCGCCCAAGAGCGTGGGTGAAGACACTCAGAAAATTCATTTTTGGTCCATCATTTTGATATTCAACAGAGTCGGCCAAATTTGAATTTCTTTTTCGTCATCACAAGCATTTTAACATTAATTACGACTAATCAGCATTAAAACAATTGATACTGGAAATTCACGTGCGTTTTTTTCACTAAGAGGTGGGGGTATACAACACAGATTTAGTGAACATGTGATGGCCGACATCAGCCATGTTTTTTATTTTATCTTTGTGTAATCTTTGTCATACACAAGCACAACAAATTAAAGCAAAAACGGTGTCAAAATAATGCTAATTTAGGAGAAACGGAGGTTTCTTAAATTGTTATTTGTTTAATGCAAAGGGGGGTAATTTCAGTTAATTTCGTAAATTAACGATTTTGAATTGGAATGTCGCTCGTTTAATAAGCACATTTGGAATTTCTAGATATTTTTTCATCGTTGGAGGTTCCTGGTTGCCATTTAACGTAAAATGTGTCACATTTTGATGATCGACTTGCTGATGGTAATGGAATGAGCTGTTTTCACTTTAGGTTCAATAACTCTTCCAGATAAGAAGATAAAACCAAATAATTACCAACTTTTGTGTGTCGGACGTTTGATAAACATTTTGGTATAATTTTTGCTGAGACATTTTAATTGGATCAAAAGATACAGTACCATAAAAATCGGACGTATCTTTTTTGTTTGAGTATATATCTATTTAGGTTGATAATGCATCCCCTGAGGCGAAGTTATATCTATTAGTAGAGCTATAACTTCCCTACAGGCTATGTGGTGATGTAACTCCATATAGGCTCTGATATTTCTTGCACACCGATTAAGGAGATCTGAAATTTTACTCATGGATAGAAAAACTTATCTTACCCACGTACACGCACAATGTAGTCAAGTGGCGTCATTGTTATGTTAAAGTGACGTCATCATGTCGTGTTGCATCTCAGCTTTTTCTTGAACTTCTCGAACCATTTATTTGATATTTAATGGTGTGCAAGAAAAAGAATCCAATATTCGTGTGAGGATGAGATAGAAAAATCCATCCCTCCCAATCATGGTTTGTCATAATACGGCAAGCCTCGTGATGCCAAACGTCGATCCTCGGGACGGCTTTTTCTATCACACCCTCGCACTCCTCATGGATTCTTATTATCTTCCAGTTTTACTGGAGTCTTCCTATAGGTCCTGTTATCTGGGCCTCGCCGCGAGAAAACCTGTCTTCGAGGTCTCCGACAAAGTGAGTTTCAAACCAGTCTCCTCAGTTACAGAGATTAGCTAGAGAATTGAAATTTCACCCGTAGCAAGTCAGCATATGATACTTTCCAAACAGCGAATAACAAAGGCGCTGATCAGACTGCGCGGATGCGCAGGCTGGTCTGCGCCTGTGTTGTTCGCAAACCCCCGAAGACAGGTTTTCTCACGTCGAGGCCCATCTCTTCTAGTGGTACTATAGTCTGCTATAGACAATAGTATATCTCTCGGTGTTAGTATAGCTTCCCTTAGGACCCTTTTATATTTCGCAGTGGTACTATAGCTCACATACAGGCTCTGGTATAACTACCAGTGGTGCTTTACTTCCATACAGGTCCATTTAGGTTATATATTGCAGTGGTACTATAGCTTCCTTACATGCCCTTTTCTATCTCGCAATTTTGTCAACATATCATATCATATACATGTATATAGCAGTTGTACTGAACCACCTTATAGTCCCGGCTATAACTTCGAATTATACGATATCCCCTATGCATCCTAGAGTTTCCCAACTTGCCCTGTTATATCTCGCAGATGTTCTTAAGTTTGTCTTAAGTTCTTGTCATATATTCCAGTGGCACTTTAGGCTCCATGTCTCCCAAGGATACTTTAGCATACTGCATCTTCCATTGGAGCTTAAGTCTCCATATCTCCCATTTATAGGCGGAATAGAAAACTCAATCTCGAAGAGCACCGTTTGGCATCACACAAGCCTCGTGATGCCAATCGGTGATCCTCGGGACGAATTTAGTATCATTGATATTTACCACAGGGCCTGTATGAAGATTATAGTGCCACTGGTTGATATGATATTGCCTATAGGGAGACTATAGTGTAATTGGAAGATATCTCGGCAACTGTAGGGGGAATTAAGTATCATTGATATTTATTTACCGCAGGGCCTGTATGAAGATTAAAGTGCCACTGGTCGATGTCATAGTGCCTATAGGGAGACTATAGTGGCATTCGGAGATATCTATCTGGGCAACTGTAGGGGGAATTAAGTATCATTGGTATGTACCACAGGGCCTGTATGAAGGTTAAAGTGCCACCGGTTTATATCACAGTGCCTATAGAGAGACTATAGTGTCATTGGAAGATATTATCTTAAGATACTGTAAGATATAAAAATATCTTTACTAGTGTCATACCACATGGCCCATGCCAATAACAAACCCGCGCTGTCTGATCACCGGTTCTGTTATTCGATCTCAGGATAGGAGAATAACTTGACATGCTCTATGAGAAATATCAGTATTAATGCTAATCACTGTAGCTGAGCCAGCTTATTGAGCCGCGACATATGGTTTCCAACAATGTGACAATTTGACATGAATAGAGTCTCAGACAAGTCTGTGCAGCCTCCTTTTAAGCTTAGAAACTCCAAATGATGTTCAGTCAGTAGCTTACTACTCATAGAATATTCAAGCGACTAGCAAAGGCTCTGATCAGTCTGCGCGTATGCACAGGCTGGTCTGAGCCTTTGCTGGTCGTACATACCACATTGTTGGAAATCTCATGTCGTGGCACATTTATGTATAAAGGGCTTACTTGGTCGTAGCTCCCCCCCCCCCACCAAAAAAAAACCAAAAGACAATGAAACAAAAAACAAAAACAAACAAAAAACGAAACAAAAAACAACAAATAAAAAACAAACAAGAAAACTTGTTCTTGTTGCGCTGACAAGTTTAGGCTTTTACGACACCAGAATATGGGGCGAAGATTTGGTACTAGTAAAATACATTTATCCCCCCCCCCCTCTCCGCCCAGTGGCTTAGGCTGCTGTCCATTCTTGGGCAGTGGATTCATATATCATTGTTTATTATTGATCACATTGTATGTGGGGATTCTGTGTTTGGTCCTTGTTTTTATGCCCCCGCCATTTATAATGGGGGGGGGGGCATATAGCATCACCCTTGTCCGTACGTCCGTACGTACGTACGTACATACGTACGTCCCGTACGTCCTGTCCCGTACGTACGAAAAATGGTTTCCGGGCGATATCTTTTGAAAACATTGGTGTATTGGATTCATTTTTCATACACAGGTACATAATCATAAAATACAGGTCAAGTTCGATTATGGACAAAATCCACCAATTATTATCAGAGTTATGGCCCTTGATCTCCGAATGAAAAATGGTTTCCGGGCGATATCTTTTGAAAACAGTTATGTATTGGATTCATATTTCATACACAGGTATATAATCATAAAATACAGGTCAAGTTCGATTACGGGTAAAATCCACCAATTATCATCAGAGTTATGGCCCTTGATCTGGGTACGAAAAATGGTTTCCGGGCGATATCTTTTGAAAACATTGGTGTATTGGATTCATTTTTCATACACAGGTACATAATCATAAAATACAGGTCATGTTTGATTATGGACAAAATCCACTGATTATTATCAGAGTTATGGCCCTTGATCTCCGAATGAAAAATGGTTTCCGGGCGATATCTTTTGAAAACAGTTATGTATTGGATTCATATTTCATACACAGGTATATAATCATAAAATACAGGTCAAGTTCGATTACGGGTAAAATCCACCAACTATCATCAGAGTTATGGCCCTTGATCTGGGTACGAAAAATGGTTTCCGGGCGATATCTTTTGAATACATTGGTGAAATGGATTCATATTTCATACACAGGTATATAATCATGAAATACAGGTCAAGTTTGATTACGGATAAAATCAACCGAGTTATGGCCCTTAATCTCCGTATGAAAAATGGCTTCCGGGCGATATCTTTTGAATACGTTGGTGTATTGGATTCATATTTCATACACAGGTATGCAATCATAAAATACAGGTCAAGTTCGATTAAGGATAAAATCCACCGATTATTTCTAGAGTTATGGCTCTTTGTTATGCCCAGGTCACACCAGGGATACAATCCGTCATCATTCGTGGCAATTCGTATTGGTCCGTAGCTTTCCGTATTGCATCCGTAATCATACGTAGTAGTGTTTATATAGTGCATCCTTATCGGACTACGGAAATTGGCATTTCCTGGGTCATCCGTGAGATTTAGTCCGTAGTAGAACCGGCGAGGTGATCCGTGAATGTGTGACCTGGGCATTAATGACAATGCCCTATTTATGCGAATTTGGCAATAGCGGGGGCATCCGTGTCCCATGGACACATTTCTAGTATTATTCAGTAATTTTGTGCCCTTCTAGTTTTGCTATAATCTTGATGGGGAAGTGAGAGCTGGTTTTACTTTTACTTTAACTGTCTTCCTGATGTCTTGTGACAGTCAGTGTTCTGTGACTCTTCCTCACGGTGCTGTGGGTTGGTCTATTTAGTGTGTGATTGTGGTATTTCCTGATCATTCTTAATTGCGTTTTCGGTTAGGCATTTAAACGTTTCCTTCCAGTGGCTCGACATGACTAAAATATCCTTAAAGGGAGATATTAATTAATATTTGTAAACAGTTCAAATCAGTCTCATCTTTAAGGTATTTTATTCCGTTTTATCGATTTACCTAGCTAATACGTATATTTATTTGTTAATATTACGAAAGAAAAGCGCATTAATCTACGCAAGTCTTAACCCTCAGGTTTAAACTCAATAATTATAAGAAGTAGGAACTTCACAATTAATGACAATCGGCTTATGCCCCAGTCACACACACACATACGTACTCTTACGGAGAGTTTCGGATCAAACCGCAGTCGTCCGCAGAAAAATGAGGGCGGGGCCTAATTTCTTGATGCGTTTGCAACACGCACATACCTTCAATTGCGGGTAGTAACGGATCATTTCGAATAAATGCGAATGTCAGCGGATCGATGCGTTCCAGTGAACCGACACAATGCGGACAGATACCAATAGATACGACTACATCCCTTTCATTACCTTCCCTTACCTCCAGATACGAGTAAATACGAATAGATACCTTTAGATGCGGACTGTTGCGTATACTTAGTGGATCTGTTTGCAACCGCAGACTTTGCACCTTATCGTTCGGCCATCGTTTTTTTTAACATTATGCCTGGAAAGAAGAAGCAGCATGTCTCTAGAAGGCACACTCTCAACGACAACGTCTCAACATGATGACAACTATTCTTAAGCCTCAGACATAGTCAGCAAGAGGCAGCGGATAAAGACGCAGATGTCACATAATCTAAGAAGAGGCTATGCAAATAATATGAAACTCCATTTGTAGATTAAATAATATACAATGTACAAATAAGTTACACATACGTTGCTACATGGCGACGGTTTATGAGCAATATTAGGTAAGATTCTTGACAGTGAGAACCTTTATCTATACATGCAAATGCAAAATATTACATGATAAATAGAATATTGCATTGCGATCCAAAATTATCTAACTAAATGATTGCATCCTTGGCAGAGCCTCACATATTATCAATTTTCCTCATCTCATTTAATACATGCAAATAATACATGAACAATCATGTAAAAATCCCCATGCTTTAAATCTTCGAACATTCAATCTTTTCTGCATACACTTTCTCCCCCCCCCCGCCCCCCCCCCCCCCCCCTATAGCCAGTATGCCAAGGCATTCTCAACATATCGTCTGGCACGAGAAAGTCGATATTTGAAGACTCACTCTCTTGTTCCAGGGGCGTTGTAGCAAGGGGCTTCATCGTACACGTAAGGGGTCGTAACAATACGTTTTTATCCGCATATGAAATCAGTCATTCGCAACTATCCGCAACGATCTGCGTGTATAGGTAAAATACACCGAACGCGCGCGATAAGTAACAAAGAGTTACTAAAGGTAACGACCCGAATGAAACCGTAACAGTGCGCAACTTTTGGGTCGACTGCGGAATGATAGGTTTTGATACGTTTAGATGCGGATGAGATACGGATGAGATACGAATAATTACGTATTGTTGCCTAGGGTTACGTATCATTGCGTTGTTTTCATCCGCAGAACTTTTTTGATATTTTTCAAAATTTGGGCGCGGATGGAAAGGGCCTTGCGGTAAGTTGCGGATAAGATACGAACTGTTACGTTCTCTGCGGATGTGATACGTATCGTTACGGAATGAGCGGATGGTTGCGGACGGGCTTTACGTACCATCCGCAGAGTCCGTAAGTGTGTGTGTGACTGGGGCATTAGCGGCACACACCTGTCCTAGATATTACAGAAAGAATGCCACCCCTCCCAATCGCAGGAAAAAATTATAGTGGCAAATATTGCTTGAAATTCGAATATTTTGTAATTGCTTTTATTGTCGGCCAAGTATTCAAAGTCAAATTATTCATATTTGAACAGTAGATCGTGCTCGTCCATAGCAAAACCTAAACTACCATAACGTTAGGACTTTGTTTTATGTGGTCTTCGCAGATCATAAACTGGGCCATGCTACGGGAAAATTGCTTAGGGCATCTGCGATGAGCGGCAATCCAGGTGGGCATGCACATCTGAGCAGCTTGATAACGGTCACATTTTTGTGGTGCATGTTAGTACATGACATAATTATTTTCATACATGCGAAACAGCGTAGGCCCAGGTCAGCCTGCACACTTGTGCAGGCTGAACTGGGCCTTCGCTTTTCGCATTTAAGGTTATATTTTAGTATGTAGATGGTATGACGAGCGACTTATAGCCGCTGGTCAAAAATCATTGATGACAGTCGGCAATGATAAGATTATAGGTAAATGTATAAACCACCTCAGCCGCTTATTCATAAATTAACATAAAAGAAAAAAAAGTTAATTTATTTATCTGTACGGATTAATAACGCGTGTTGTGTTATATTCTTAAATCCGGTAAAAAATGAAGATCTTTTAATTCTGTTACATGTACATCAATGTACATTGCAGCCGCTTATACAAAGATTAACATTAAAGAAAAAAAGTTAATCTATTTATCTGTATGGATTAATAACGCGTGTTTGTGAGTGTCTGTTGGATGTTACATTCTTAAATCTGGGGAAAAATGTAGGATATTTTGCCACACGTCAATTTTCGCTACAACCGTTTATTCATATATTGAATCATTGGTATGTAATATTTTCTTTTATATATTGATAGCATGTATTTGTTGATGTGGCTGGATTTTATATTCATCAGTCTAAACTGGAAAAATCTGAAGATTATCTGATAATAAACTCAAAGCACAATGCATGTATTAATGAAAAGAGAACTCAATGCTTCGTGAACTCTTAGTAAAACGACCTGGTATGTGACAATGTTATTGAATGGGTAGTAATCTCACCCACTGACGTATTTAGACTTTTGACTGCGGTTAATGTTCTGTGGTTCTTCCTCGCGGTACCGTGAGTTGGTCTGCAGTGTGTGATTAAGAAATTTACTGACCATACTCACTTACATTTTGATATTAACAAATTTCGTGACTTCCTTTTTAATCTCCCATTTCTGGCGTTTAATGCGTGTAG
Organism: Loripinus fragilis; assembly: GCA_964019695.1. NCBI lineage: Eukaryota > Metazoa > Mollusca > Bivalvia > Lucinida > Lucinidae > Loripinus > Loripinus fragilis. The sequence continues at coordinate 47,578,582 of OZ026524.1, forward strand.
TGTCAGTTCACAATGTACAGTAAAACCTGTCTTAAGCGGCCACTCAAAAATACCAAAAATGGCTTTCACTTAATGCAGGTCAAAAAATATTGCAGAATGCTTCGAGAGAGCATTCTGCAATACTTTCGACCTTCATTAAGCTACCATTTGTCGTTAAGGCCTTTGTTTTGTCTATTTTTAGTGGCCGTTTTACACAGGTTTTACTATATGTGCAAAGGAAGAGTAAAACGTTTCATTTCTAGGCATATTTCAACTGTTTGGACGATTTCCAGTCTATGACAACATGTTTATTACAGCTACATACATTAAGGATGGGATTGTTCATTTTATATTTTAAGGGGTCGCGGGTAGATTTTTTTCAAATAATTATGTACTTTAGTCCCTGAGAATTGTATTAATCATACATGCAGCATTCAACATGATGAAATGCTGGGTTTGGCGGCATTAATCTGGGGCTTGACTATTTGTCAAAATACCCCTTTAGGGGTTTCCAGTATACTACAAAGGGTTAAAAACTGACTGGAAAGTTCCAATGTTGCCGCCACGATCGCAGAGAATGTAGAAAATCTGTGCAAAGATACGTTTTAGTGATTACTTAAGATCTATGAAAACCGTGACAACCCCCTCCACCCCAACACAACAACAACTGACAAATGGTCATCTTTACATGTATCAACGTTATTTAGGTCATTTGTACCTCGATGCCATAGCATCGTGGTATGGCATGTTTGTGCACAGTCAACTGTTCAATCAAACAAATAGAAGCGGACATAATGAATACTAAGTAATAGTTATACCATGGATTGTCCGCCTGTACGTGGAGATAATCCACGAGCTTTAGCGAGTGGATTATCTTACGTACATGTAGGCAAACATGGTATAACTATTTTATACCACCTACATCAGTATAGACCTTGCACATCTCGAGATATTTCGTGCTAAAGTTGGTAAGGGTGGTAAAAGTTGTCAGAGTAGATTCATGCAAATGCAGGTCATTATTCTTGTTCAGCTCAGGACGATCAAAAGTTCAAAACTGTGTATTTTAACAATTCGGAGTAATTTTGGCTAACATAGACCTTTTGTTATGCTCAACTCAGCTGAGCATGAAAATTCAACTGATCATTAAATCTTAAGTGCCGGAAAATGCAGTGAATACGAAATTGCAAGGTCTCGCCAGAGCCGTCTCTGTTCGCACACACATGATTTAGACGCAGAAGAGGGTTAGGACCAAAGATTAGCCATACTGGTATTAAGGACCGAATCAATTTCTCATCTGTGTATATGTATTATCTGCTAAACATAAAAGTTTTGAGCGTAAAACTTTGAATAGTTTCTTACCGATCAGGCCCCGAGGTAATAACACTTTTTCCATACTCATCTCAGCTGAGCACAGAATTTATCCTGCACATAAGTGTTAAAATGCCAACAATTGTAACAATTGTTGGCATTTTAATATTTATCGGCATGATCAATACAACATCTGAGAGACTTTAAGCAAAGAACTTCTTTATTTGTCGGTATTTTAGTTTTATAAGCAGTTGAAATTTTCGTGCTCAGTTGAGTTGAGCATGAAAAAAGTTTTATAACCTGGGGACAAAAATATAACTTGTTCAAGTTAAGAAGAGGCTTATTTTCTTATGCGTACCGAATTTTATTGCACAATCGTAAAGTTATGTAATAGGTCTTTCATATAAAATTACACACATGACTATGAATGAAGATGAAAAAAGACACTTTCACTCAGGCAGGTTACTTTTGATTTTGTTGCAAAAATAATTAACTTCTTTTTAACTTTTGGAGGGTCTACACCTGATGACTGGTAACTTAAGCGTTTTGCAACATTCGCGTTGATACGCATACTGATCTGGGCAGTCAATGTACACTCATATCTTAAAGCCCCTTTTATTTATTTATTTATTTATTTATTTATTTATTTATTTATTCTTAATGTTTAATCAATAATTTTATTTAGTCACTCGCAATCCTATTACTTTTATAGATCCGTGCGCCAGAAGTTGACGTATTTTCATAATGTTTCGTCTTATTTGCAGTGTAACAGGCTTATCTTAATAATATGTCACATTATGATCTATTTACAAATTGATGAAACAAATCATTAGACGTCTATATGCTGTCCCAAGAGGAAGATATTTTTTCAATCTCTCCAACAGCGCTTGAAAGCATAATATCGATTGGAGGAATCTGGAGTCACGTGGCCAATTACTGCTATTGAGTACACAGTGCTGATTTTACTCATTCGTTGTGTATTATGTATAGCAGTAGAGCGGTGTAGTATTATTGTATTAAAGAACATTGGATATATCTATATATATAATATTCCATTCGCATAGACATGTCTTAAAAGGATTATATCTTGTTTGACTTACAGATCATAGATAAGCCAAATAATTTTCGTCCGATCCTTTAGTTTATTTTTAAACCCGCTCGCTACATGTTTTGGTAATTTGATTGACAACTGCTACAGAAGCTGTGATGTGTATTCGCTACATGTAGATGTAAAAGGGAAACTAACATTTTTGTTGTTTTCGGTAGAGATTTTTAAGAACACAAAAATGGCGGGCGATCAAGAAAAAGAAGTGGAGAAAAAATTTCTTAAGAATGGACATCAGAGTCAACTTACTGAAGAAGCTTATCGCAGAGAACTTAATCAAATGAGAAATTATTTCATAGGTTTATTAGCGATAGTCATAGTAACATTTCTCATTCTTATCATTTCATTCTCAATTCTCTTCGCAAACATAAAATATGACGTAGCGCATCATTCACACCCTCCAAAAGTCGGCGAAAAAATGAGGAAAATTTTAGAAAAAGAAAAATTGTGTCTTCAGTGCGATCATGTGAGACTCGGTCCTAGTTTAGAAGAGGATCGAGCTTTGGATTATTTTGTTCGGGAGCCTGCAACTGAGACGGAACCGGAACAGTGTTGCGTGGAAACCCCCTCCCAGCTTCTAAAAATGCTACAATTTGTAAGTATACAAGCCCAACATTCAGTAGTTCTGAATACCTTTATATTTAAACACTTTGTAAACTGGAAGTTAAAGGCATACATTGACAAACCGTGAAGACCCAGATGAAATCATCGGAGTCTACACAGTTTGTGAAGGTAAAACACCCTTTGAAATCTATAATCCCATCGGTATCCAATTGCTTTTATATGTATGGGAAAATCCATTAAGGAGACTACAAAATGGTAATGATATTTGGGGCTGCCCAGAATAGTAAGCACGGTTCCCTCACCAATTCGGGGGATCGCTATCCCCTATTCAGTTCTATTGAATTGATCTTTAGAATAGCAGACTAGCTACAACTTTAACAGGTAGAATTTGTAAATATAAATATCACTAGCGAAATGTTGGCCTAAAGTTGTAATGCAGGAATGTAAGTAAAAGTTTACACCAGAAGGGATGGCAGCTCAGCTGCCATCTCTTTTGGTGTCAACTTATACTTTAATATGTTTACCAGTGTACGGCTGGTGCGGAAACAAATCATTTCTGAAGAGTTGATAATTTTAAGCATTCTCAACGCATTGAAAGTATGTCTTACATGTAGTATTCTTATTTATATAATGTGTTCATGTTTAGGCGAACAGCGAAGACACTTGGGAGAGTGCGCGATAGTGCAGGTTCGTCTGAGCCTGCAATGCTCGCATATGCACTACCAAATTTTCATGAGTCGATTGTCTCATGTATTTGCTATTAGATACGATCAAGACATAATATTATAGATTCATTAATTTCCTTATTGTTATAAATTATTTTCTTTTATAAGAAAAGGTTTAAAGTAGTAGAATAATTATATGTAGAGATTGAGGGCTGTTAATAATTCTTTGATAATGGTTTTGGAAATAGTGATATTTCTTGGTGGTCACTGTGTCGATAATTTAATTAAAGGGGACAGCAACTCTAATGATAAGTATGTTTTATCAGGAAGAACTCTATAAACCATGAATTTTGATACAAGTATCATCCAAATCGGTTCAAAAATGGAGAAGTTATGGGCATTTAAAGAATTCAATATAGCCAACATTTAGCCGCCATTTTGAATATTTAATTAGTTTTCAGAATATTTTCATCTGCTTAATTGTCAGCTATAAATAGTATCACCGCATCTGAATTTCAGGAGATATGCAGCTTTATACATAAGGAAAATGTTTTATTAAAGATAATTGCAAGTAATCCATTGGTTTGTCTTTTATTTTGATTACGCATATTTAATTAGGCTGTGTGACGTCACTAAGCCTACAATATGGCCGCTTCCATAACAGTCCATTTGCAAATATTCAAACGCCCACAACTTCTACGTTTTTCAACCGATTTAGATGAAACTGGTATCAAAATTCATGGTTTATTAAGATCTTACATATAAAACATAGTAAGCATCAGGGTTGCTGTCCCCTTTAATAACTTTTGTCACTGTATTATTTTCACGTTTTACGCCACATTCGTTTTTATTCCGCGATAAATTTCCTCCGTTGAGTCTCGATCTAGCGACCCTTTTATCCGATGTCAAACACAATACCAGCGCTCTTACATTACTCATGTATCGATGATATTTTTTCTGGTAACAGCGGCAACCTTATTGAGCCTAGACTGGCATCAGTCCACTAAATATATATAATTACATTTATAATTATATTTAATGAAAAAATCATCTTCTAAAAATTCTATTCTCTCTGATAGTCAAATTTAGCAAGCCGACAACTTCTACTTCCAAGTAAAGTTTATAAATTGCTATCTTAGAGAGATTATCAGTTTTACTAATAAGAATTGACATTAGAGACTGGAGCCAGTCTATATTGAGCCCATTACATGTGATTACTAAGGATCCATAGCACTAAAAGCTGTGGCGAATCTGCGCATTTGCGCAGACTCGCATGTGCCTTCGTTGCTTGCATACACAAACAGTGGATGTAGATGAAGACTCAGACCATACTTTACCTCTAGCCCCAATGGAGCATCTTGTCCTACCAAGGTTTGCGATTGTCTAATCTAACTAATTTGTCGGAAGGTAGATACGACGAAACCTTCGCTGGTGAAGATGCAATGGATACGTCAGCATGGGTGTTAAAGGAAAGCTCATGCGCACATTTCATAAGTACCGAAATCTTTCAATTCAACAAGTTTAAGCTTTTCAAAGAAAGCTTGTCATCTTTCAGCACTTAATGGGTTGTTGCCTATTGACTGAAAGTACAGAAAGCTATTTCAAAAGAAAGTGATGAACAATTAAATGACACACCCACCTCATCGCCATCTCCGCTAGCGGAGATGGCGATGAGCTGGGTGGGTCATTTAAGTGTTGTGGCACCATGAGACAATACATACAGGTAATTTTCACAGAAAGGGCTATCTCATGCTACACCACTTAGCCGGTGCTACCGTACAGGTTGCGAACTAAGTCAATTATAATTGCCATCCTTCAAGAAGATGGCAATCAATGGGTATTCATTTTATAATATATTACCTTGTATACCAAAAAAAAAAAAATCTTCAGTACGTTTCCAGCGAGATGCCATTCTTGCAGAATGAGATTAACAAACAACTGCAATTGAGTGCATGAAAAATACATTTCTGCCCAGAATAACATTTCAATACAATGATTGATGGCTCAGCTGGCAAAGTTCACACAGTGGAAAGAGCCCTTACTGCAAAATAGCAATGAACATATACGCAGGCTGATCCGAAACTCGATTGACCTACAATATGATAAAGACCTACTGTCTTGTAGATCTGCAGCATTGCAGCATTCTTCATCACTGCTTACCCGCAAATGGAATCTACTGATCCGAGTGCATGTAGCTCGCTGTTAGGATTTAATACTCGAACGGTTGCTAGCTTTTATATATACCATAGGACTGCGTGGTATGTTGTAAAAGCAGGGAAATGTCATCGCTGACACAATCAGTCGTCCATCTATCTGTCCGTCCGTATGTTCGAACAATCCATATGTATATGCATGGCGACAATATAAGCATGAAGGCTAAATGTTAAATGTCTCTCTAATTTTAATGCTACACATTCCCGTCACAATACAGGGTCATCACACATTGTTTGGGGTTAGGTCATATAGGGGCCAAATTATTTTTTCTATCAATCAATGACCGTTTTTAATACACGAGACTTTCCAAACCCCGTCCAGATAGCAAAATGATACGCGAAAAACTATAGCAACAAAAGCGTTACTGGAAATTCCCAGGTCCCCCTAAAACCACTATCCCCTATTCAATAATACCAGAAACTGGCCAGCACATGAGTTGGGTACTTATTGCACCATGATCCAAAAAACCGCAGTTGACGTATAAAGGAGGTATGTGCAATGGCGTATACAGAACGCTGAAAAAGTTACGTACATCAAAGGGAGATTACTGGATCAAGCAATACTTCCCTTAAATTTCTCCCCGTTTCGAAATGGCAACTTCTCCTAAAGGAAAGAATTTGCTGCCAGAGGGAGCGAATTCTTTCCTTTATGAGCAGTTCCTTATAGTATGGAAAATCACTTTTATATTACGCTCGTGCGTAACCTGCGTATTGGATGCTACGCCAATGCTGTGTGTGTGTGTGTGTGTGTGTGTGTGTGTGTGTGTGTGTGTGTGTATGTGTGTGTGTTATTGCTTGATATGTCTAAATAACGGTTTCAACATGCGTTTTGTTCTGTCGTTTGTGCCCGACTCTGATGAAAATGAGAACAAGGCGAATATGGACTGTTTCCAACCCCCTAACAGTACCGGGAGTTGGTACATAAGTTCATTGAACCTTGCATAACGTGACTGTAGCGATGTTTAAAGGGCAGGGCAACCCGAAATTTGCAACGTACCATATTAGTCAAAATTATCTTTGTATAAAATAATGTTAGGTTTCTCTACGTTATTGTCACTCTGTTACTTATTTATCGCGTGTGACTTGCCTGTTTTGCCTATAATCTTACCACGGACTATTCAAAATCCATTTATGCGTATTGTTGTTGTCCCCATTTCTTACAATCATTTTAGGGGATCAGTTTCACTATAAAGTCATTATTTGAAATCATCCGCGAGAAAATAGTACGACCTAGGAAAGACTCCGATCTGATTGCGCATGTGCAGTTTGTTGGTCGCCGTCGTTTACCACTAGGCACCAACGACGTTGTTTCTTAAAGCACCGTGCTATACGTTTGATCTGTTTCTACACGTTCTTCCACGCCAAATAAATAAAGCCAGAATTGGCGAAAACATAGTGTTGAACACTACGTTTTCGATCATTTCGGCTCCTTTTATTTCGCTTCTTTAAACATATATTAACTATCTTATTTCCTTTTTTATTGCTTTAAGGATTATCTCTTTCAGGGAAATACTTATTCTCACAAAAACGACTTAGCCCGATCTTTTATTGCTAAATGTAGATAAAAAATTCAAAATCAAATTTGACGGCGCAGAAGGTTGATATGAAGTAGTTGCGTGTGATGGGACCAAATTTGAAAGTACTCGTAATTAGATCCAGGGACGCTGAAAGTACGTACAATATGTTGACAGGGTTTTCTAATCTGGTACAGTTTCTCAATTTTTATAAGTTTTTAAGACGGCTATTTCCGTATACAAGTAGCCGTTTAGCTAAAAATCTGAGTTAGTTTATACTGAATCAGAGTCCACATCCCTATGTAACTTTCGGGACTGGTTGTCTTAGATTGGTACATGTAACACATCCATAAATAGACCAAAAGTAAAAAATAAAGCATGCATATACATTAGTAACATTATACAAGCATACACAACCTCTGTGTACCATCTGATTCTCTGCCAGATAGACTGGCTTCAATTTTTCTTTAAACAATTTTTCATCAATGTGTTATATCATATAGCTGTATACAGTCTAACTCAGATTGCTCTGTTAAAACAGAGCCATCAGAGTTAGACTGACTACAAGTATATTTTAACAGAGTCATGGTAGTTAGACTGGCTACAAGTATATGATATGACACATTTATGAATAATGGTTTTAAGGACTGGAGCCAGTCTAACTGCCAGATTGATTCACTGAATTTGCTTCGCATCGATGCACGTTACTCAGTGGTTCCACCAGACTTAAGGAGGAGATTATCCGGATATATAATAATCTCGGTATTGCAGAGCTTAACACTGGGATTAGATAAAATGCTTTCTCGCATATGCTTTTTAATAGACATATCAGTTGGATTTTGTTTAAATAGTATCTGCCATATATAAAACCATTTTTTTTACCCAATCTTTGACTCATCTCCTGCAGATGAATGAGAAATCACCTTGGAACCAATAGTTTCGCTTTTCCACGACACTATAGGTGGACGATAGATGCAGTACTGAAGTCAAAATCGGACGTTTAAGCCCGGCTATGCCACCATATCCCAAACCCTATCCGCCCAAGACTCAGGCCCCAAAATAGCTAAGGCTGCAAGTTACTGGTGATTAATAAAATTAAACGCCCATGTTTATGCAAGCTATTTAAAGTTATATTTTCGCATGTTGTTATTCGATCTGTTTTGATGTAAACGCTAAAGGGTCTAAAGAGTCTGTTTTTGTTCCATGGTATGCCAGAAAATCTTCTTGCTAAATTCTGTTTATTCTTAAGAGCGCGTGAAATAAACAGAATGGGTTAAAATTTCTGAAAAGTTTACCGTGTTATAGCAAAATTACAGTTATTCTAAAACTAGCGCTTAACAGTTTGCAAAGGGCATAAAATTGGCTGGCGACTTAATTCAGCGAATCTTTAAGTATTTGCAACATGACTCAGTGTGTCTGTTTTTAAAGGACATTCAGGTTTTGCTACATGCTTCAGTGTGCCAGTTTGTAAGACATTTAGGGTTTTGCAAACGTTAATGATTAAGTGGGTTAGTTTGAAATGAACATTTAGACTTTGCAACATGATTCAGTGTGTCAGTTTGTAAAGGACGTTTATTTTTGTGGGTCAGTTTGTGAAGGACATTATGGTTTTGCAACACGATTCAGTTGGTTAGTTTGTAAATGACATTAATGTTTAGCAACACTGATGTAGCGGTTCAGTTTGTAAAGTACATTTAGGTTTTGCAACATGGTTCATTGGGTAGGTTTATAAAGGGCATTGAGGTTTTGCAACAGGATTCAAATGGACAGTTTGAAAAAGACGTTTATGTTTTGTGAGGACAATTAGGTTTACGCAACAGTGATCTGTGGATCAGTTTGTAAAGGACAATATGGTTATACAACAATGTCCAGGGGGTCAGTTTGTAAAAGACATTTAAGTGTTGCAACAAAGATTCAGTAGGACATTTTAGGTTCTGCAACCAATTCAGTGGGTCAGTTTGTAGAGGGCATTTAGGTTTTGCAACAATGATTCAGTGGGTCAGTTTGTAGAGGGCATTTAGGTTTTGCAACAATGATTCAGTGGGTCAGTTTGTAGAGGGCATTTAGGTTTTGCAACAATGATTCAGTTGGTCAGTTTGTAGAGGGCATTTAGGTTTTGCAACAATGATTCAGTGGGTCAGTTTGTAAAGGGCATTTAGGTTTTGCAACAATGATTCAGTTGGTCAGTTTGTAGAGGGCATTTAGGTTTTGCAACAATGATTCAGTGGGTCAGTTTTTAAATGGTATTTAAGTTTCGCAACAATGAGTCAGTGTTCAGTTTGTAGTGGGTATTTAGGGTTTGTAGCAATGATTCAGTGGGTCAGTTTGTAAATGGTATTTAGGTTATGCGAGAATGAGTCAGTGGGTCAGTTTATTAAGGGTATTTAAGTTTCGCAACAATGAGTCAGTTGGTCAGATTGTAAATTATATTTTGGTTATGCAACAATCAGTTTGTAAATGGTATTTAGGTTTTGCAACAATGATTCAGTGGGTCAGTTTGTAAATGGTATTTAAGTTTCGCAACAATGAGTCAGTGGGTCAGTTTGTTAAGGGTATTTAAGTTTCGCAACAATGAGTCAGTTGGTCAGTTTGTAGAGGGTATTTAGGGTTTGTAGCAATGGTTCGGTGGGTCAGTTTGTAAATGGTATTTAAGTTATGCAAGAATGAGTCAGTGGGTCAGTTTGTAGAGGGTATTTAGGGTTTGTAGCAATGATTCAGTGAGTCAGTTTGTAAATGGTATTTAAGTTATGCAAGAATGAGTCAGTGGTCAGTTTGTAGAGGGTATTAAGGGTTTGTAGCAATGATTCAGTGAGTCAGTTTGTAAATGGTATTTAAGTTATGCAAGAATGAGTTGGTGGGTCAGTTTGTTAAGGGTATTTAAGTTTCGCAACACTAAGTCAGTTGGTCAGATTGTAAATTATATTTTGGTTATGCAACAATCAGTTTGTAAAGGGTATTTAGGTTTTGCAACAATGAGTCAATGGGTCAGTTTATAAAGGGTATCTAGGTTTTGCAAAAATAAGTCGGCGCGTCAGGTTTTGCACTAGTGATGTAGTGAGTCAGTTGGTATAGGTTTTGCAACACTGATGTAGTGAGTCAGTTGTATTTTTGGACATTATAATTTTACCAACACGATTCAATGGGTCAGTTTGTAAGGAACATCAGTTTTGCAACGCTTATTGATGAATAATTTCTTAAGAACCAAAATACCTGGCATAAGCTGGGTCATATATTATGCTATTTTTTTACCAGAAGATAGATTTAGCTGACTCGATATTAAACAGTATGGTGCATGCACAAACATACCTAATAAGTAAGATTTCTGTCTGGGTGAGTACATTGCGTGTAATAACTAGCCCTTATTCTGCTTTAGAAACTTTCTCCTTGTCATGTTTTTCCAGTCGATTTGTCTGAATAATTACATTTCTAAGCCATACTGTTAATGCCAATTGAAAGCGATCTTGGCCAAGATCATATTATGATCTTGGCCAAGATTGCTTGCAATTCTGAATATTCAATATATTGTAATTTTGTATACAGCATGGTAATGACAATGACTGACTTTCACTATGTGTGATTGGAATGTGGCTGAACAAGAAAATACATGTATTGAACACCAATAAGTGATTGATAAACATAATCATCCATTACGATCCAATTTCCTGTATCGAAATATATTTAATAGGATGTTTTACCTATATACCCATAGGACAGAGACCAATTGCCTTACTAGATTCTAGTAAGTCAATTAACATTAAATCCATCTCCACAGCAGCAACTATTTATTTAATGTCAACTGCTCTTCAAAACTGCAAGATTAATTGTTTATACAGTGTGCTCCCTGGGAAACTGGAAGTTATAATGCTTATCGCATTAATAAATTGGTATAACAGCTATGTTTTATTCCATTGTCACAATATAGATCACAGCAACAACAATAACAGGTAGAGATGTCTCAGCTTTAGTACGAAAATAAGTGTAAGTTTATACCAAAATGGATGGCAGTTCATCTGCTACCTAATAGCAGATATATATTTGTACTAAAACAATACGAGGTTAAACATTTACCGGTGATAAATCCTTCACATTTATACCTATTATTAGGTGGCAGCTGAACTGCCTAGTACCTTATTGATATAAACTTACCACTATTACCGTACTAAAACAATATGAGTTAAAACATTATCTGGCGATAAATCTTAAAGTTTCTACATGTTATTAGGTGGCAGCTGAACTGCCATCCCATTTGGTATAAACTTCCACTTATTTCTATACTAAAACAGTACAAGGTAAACATTTTCAGGCGATAAATCCTTAACATTTCTACAGGTTATTAGGTGGCAGCTGAACTGCCATCCCTTTTGGTATAAACTTACACTTATTTTCGTACTAAGGCAATATGAGATGAAAAATCCAAGTGATAAATCCTTAACATTTCTACCTATTATTGTTGTTGCTGTAATCTAGATCGTAACAATCGAATAAAACATAGCTTTTAAAGCAATTGTAATGTTACACAAGGATCAGTTGCAGTTCTGCTGTCACCAAATTCTGAAATGTATGCTATTAACTGTAAGTTTATACCATAAGGGGTGGCATTAAGCTGCCACCTAACTACAGGTATAAATGTTAAGGACTTATCATTGGAAAATGTTTTACCGCATATTGTTTATTGCACAAAAATAAGTGTAAGTTTATACTATAAGGGGTGGCAGTTCAGCTGCCACCTAACTTAAGGACTTATCACTGGAAAATGTTTTACCGCAGATTGTTTATTGCATAAAATAAGTGTAAGTTTATACCATAAGGAGTGGCAGTTCAGCTGCCACCTAACTACAGGTAGAAATGTTCAGGACTTATTACTGGAAAATGTTTTACCGCAGAATGTTTATTGCACAAAAATAAGTGTAAATTTATACCATATGGGGTGGCAGTTCAGCTGCCACCATATTACAGGTAGAAATATTAAGGAATTATCATAGTAAAGTGTTTTATCGCAGATTGTTTATTGCGCAAAAATAAGTGTAAGTTTATACTATAAGGTGTGGCAGTTCAGCTGCCACCTAATTTGGTTTAAAGCTTACACATTTGTTTTACAAAACACACATAAATTAAGATTACTGTTATGTAATTTTTTTTCTTCAAATGAAACAGTATTTAGCCACTTATCGTCTGCTTCCCTAGTCTGTTGATGTTCTTATGTAGCTCTTGTGTAGCTTATATTGCAAACAATATGGACCCAGATCAGACTGCTCCGCCATAACATTGTCTTCCATGAAAAGAAATCTCCATGAAAAATCATATTTTGGAGTGCATTTAAATGTGTGCAGCAGACTAGAAATATAGGCTACATTTTAAGAAAAAAGTTATTGCTGGCTAAACATAAATCAAGCTTTCTGGTGTATAATGTCACAATGCAGGATGCAGATTGTTATTTTAACAACTGAGAGTCTTGCTAGCAAATTGATGTTGACAAATTTTTAACACTAAAACAAACACTGATTTTGAAGCTCCTCCCCACATTTTAAACTCTGGTCGTGTGTCTCCTGGGTATATATGCACCGTGTCCTGAGAAATGGATGCGATGTTGAAAGTCCCTGTAAACCTAGTAATTATAAGAATAGGATCTGCTCACGATCAAAATGAAGGCCAGGTCTCATTGGGGGGGGGGGGGGGAGTGGGGGGGAGGGGTTATCTGATATTTTTATACATACGTAGGCTCAGACCATTATTTTGGGAGCAATGAGAAGTTAGTTCGACATTCAAATGGAGAAGTTAGTTCGATTTTGACTTATTTTGGGTTCAAAATTTTGATTGTCAATATTTTTTCTCGTTTTCTGAAAAATGAATATTTGTTGGATATGAAGATTTTGTGGAAAGTTTTTTTGAGTCATTACAAAATTCGACTATTTTAAGGGACATATGTATTTAAGGGTAATTTTTTTAGGTAAATGCACAGAATGGGGATATTTTTTGGGGTTGCTTGATCTTCCTGATATTTTTGTGGGGTAAACAGTAGATGCTAGGTCCAAGCCTACATATGAAGAAAACAATTAGATTACCCCCGATCCCCCCACACTGGGAGCCAAGTAGTGCTAGATTCCTGCAGGATGGTAACGAAATTGGCGACCAATATTTAGTATGGCCAATCTCTATGTCTATGACTATTTTTAAACCCATGAACTGATCATTTGCAATTTGCTATAAAATATGTGATCCTGGGCACAATCACAAATGTTTAGCGCTGACTTTTTCCGTTGGAATATAGGAATAAATGGGCATACTTTGAAATATAACCTACAGAACTTTTTATGGTAGTAAAAATAGCCGGGTTAGGGGTCGAAATCCTAAATCTATAGCACTGTGAGGGGTCGATGGGAGTTTTGAAATTCGGTGGGTGGTTCGGGACCGTCCCAAAATCAGAAATTTTACAATGATGACTGTCTTGGCATGGTCCTTATTGAGGTCGGCCACCCCAATAAATGTTGACACACTGATTAATCACATAGAATCGTCCAATTACTTCTAGAAGGCGGCTTGAATAAGATTTTGTATGTTGACAAAACCACCAGAGCTTATTTAAATCTAATTTACAATTTCTTTTGTAAATTCTCTGCCATGCTTGATTAGGCCTATCGATTGAATAAACTTTTCGCCAATATTCGGATATAGCTCCCAATATTAAAGGCATGTTTTAAAAGATGCATTTGACTATTTTTACTTATTCAAAACCAACTTTATGTTGCTGATGCATTAGAATCGCCTCACTGAGGCGATTCTAATGCATCGGCAACATATATATGATGCATTTAAACTTAATTACAATGTATGAGTCTAGTATCAGTTGATCATGATTTTGAACAGGTAAGTTTTTAAAAGGTAAATATACAGATTGTGTCAATGGAAAATGACACATACCGTATTGGATTCACCCACACAGACATGCTCACGAAGGGGAAGGTCTGGTCAATCTATCTTTTTCAGTGAAAACAAAATTTAAGCACATTTTGTCTCAAGTATCATTAGTTTGATTTATCATTATAAACTTTAAAAAAAATGGAACAGCATTCTGTCTTTTTGTGATGTGGGATTGTTTATCATCATGATCATAGTGGTTTGAAATATATTATCCATGGACAATCTATCTCATTGTGAAAAATAATGTCCATTCTCTAGAAAATACCTGACATTGTATTAAAACACGAATAACTTTGTGATATTTTTTCTTGGTTCTTCAATGGTCAAATGGGAAAGTGCCATTTTGAGTATATGTTGAAACGGGGATCCAAATCGTACGGGGCTTAGCACTCTCTGAAATAAAGTTCGCGTTTCTATATTGCCCGTTTTCTCTCGGAGTGTTCCTACCGTCAAAAGACAAAATTGTGTATTGGGTTACGGTTGTCCAAATAAATGGCATTGTGAATAGTACAACTGAATTCCTTTTCGAATATATAGTACCATGCATTCAATAAAATGAGCCTCAACACGAGAAAAAGGACCCTCTGATATGCATTATAACCCCATTCGGCGCTAATGTACATGGGCATCCCCCTTTGTTCATATTTAGACGTCGAACAGTGTGTACTTGTTTACTCGTTGGTTGCTATTGCTGTTTTTTCCATCTGCTGATACCCTTGTCAACAATTTGGAACCAGGTCAGGATGCACAAAATGAGAGAGACGTATAGACAGACAGTCAGACTCAAACGAATGGAGTGCTGTGCAGTAGCTTGTATGACCCGCTGGGAACAAGGTTTGCTTCATTGCATCGCCATTATTCGATTCTGTCGGACAGTGACAGCCAATTGGATTATCTAAAGTTGCGTTCATGTGCACAAAAGTTGCACCTAGGGACAAATGTGCACCCGGGTGCTAATTTGCTCCACCGAATTTGCACCACATACAAAGGTGGAGCAAATTCGCACCCGGGTGCTAATTTGCACCCGGATGCATTTTCATAAAGCACCGTTTACATGACCAAAATACACCCCAGGTGCAAATTTACACCCCGGATGTATATTTGCACCGGGGTGTATAATATATTGTGCATATAAACGAGGCTTTAGAGACGCTCTGAAAGTTTCTGTCTTAACCTCTGTTTGAATTGCCTTGGTGTTTAAATATATGCAATTAAACAATTACGATATAGCTATACCATGGTCTGTCCGCCTGTACGTGGAGATAATCCACGAGATTTTGCGAGTGGATTATCTCCCGTACAGATGGGCAGCCATGGTATAAATAGAGGATCTTACATGAGTTTTCATGTTTTATTGCATTTATTAAACGGGTTGAGGAAAAGAGATCAAATGCGAGGCTTGCCGAGCATTTAATCGCTTTTTTCGAAACGAGTTTAATAAATTCAATAATACAGGAATACGAATGTTTGATTATATCTATCATACGACATTATGATTACTTAAAAACGCTTTTTTCTTGCGTGAAAACGTTAATATTTTGCCATCTTTTACCCAACATTAAAACGGACGTCATTGCGTACACATAATGCTATTAAATCTGTAAACCACTAGTGGTTTATCGATTTTATTGCATGGCGTTATATCACTCCTAGACGCGACATCACGCGATAACTGTTTTAAACCATCAGTGTAGATACTGCACATAACGAGATATTTCGTGGTGCT
This sequence comes from Loripinus fragilis, assembly GCA_964019695.1. Classification (NCBI taxonomy): domain Eukaryota; kingdom Metazoa; phylum Mollusca; class Bivalvia; order Lucinida; family Lucinidae; genus Loripinus; species Loripinus fragilis. The sequence goes on from OZ026524.1 coordinate 47,594,574, forward strand.
AAAGGTGGTAGCGGTGGTACAAATGGCTGTGTTCACAATAGTATGTGTATGTGCCTTTTTTAATGCGCCCTGCTGACCCGCCTTCGCTCTGTCTCCAGGATTTCTTTCTTTTAAAGAGCGTCGAGGACGAATAAAAGTACAGCGGGGATTCAAACCGGTACAACCGGACATAAGTCTTGTCCAGGCTGGACACGCGTCAAATCGGTCGTGTTCGAGGGTTATATGTAAAGTAACATGACGTAACAACAATACAGCTAAAGTCAAGTCGTAACTTTGTTTAATTGTTGAACGAGGAACAGTAGGAACGACTTTGCGAAGTACAAAACTATCAATTTAGTAAACAATAAATATTTGTCTGTATTGGTATTAATAGAATTATGTATCTAGATATGTTTAAACTGGGTATAATACTTTTTCAGACGAATTAAAACAACACTAAGGTGCAACGTAAGTATGAGCAAAAACAAACTTGTAAAGCAATTATATTTGCTTAATGAAAGAAAAATACACTTGTTAAGTGCCTTAATCCGTCCCCATACACGTACAATATTTTGTCGGTTGTTATAGACCTCTGAAATACAAGGGCCAAGCAAGATTGAACCTGCGTGTCGGATACCATGTTCATGTACGTTCATAACATCGTGCCACGTCTTTAGAAATCTTCTTAATGGCAGATGGGAACAACAGAAACGCTGATCAGCCGCGCATCTGCGCAGACTGATCAGCACTTTTGTTGTTTGATTTCTAGTTAGTATAATATCAACAGTTACTAAGTCATATGCAATAATTTCCCACGATTCTGATTAGTCTTTTTAGCTGAGCATGCAGATATAAATCTGATTTGATCGCAAATCGCAGTCGCATTCATATGAACTTTACTAAATTGCAGTGTTTAGCCAAAAGACAGCTGATCCCCATTCAAACAATTAAGACAAACGGACGAACAGTTGACCTCATCCCAGGTCACGGTAACGTTATCGTGACATTCATGCATATTACAGATAGATGGGTAACGGTCGTGAACGTGGACTAGTGGTTTAACTGCTTACCCTGAGAAACCAGGGTCGGAGGCTCGATCTTCCACTTCTCCAGTTTGAAGTAGTGTACTAAGATGTGATCCCACCCCATATCATCTCAGCAGTTGATGGTACACTGTACCATCAACTGCTGAGGTGATATGGGGAGGCGTACACTAGCAGAAACACTTTAAATATGGACTTAAAATTCCTGGTAGCACGTATCTTGATAATCTTGTCTAAGATTGTCGCTTAGAGTCTGCAGTCAAGAGACTTTTGGATCAATATGTCGATAGGGAACATCTGTTCGGACTGTTAGTACAAACCTAATGTGTTTCATTTAGGCTGATTGTTTAACCAATAGTAGATCAATACGATCATGTACGTTCCATACAGGAGTAAGTAATCCCTGATTTTTTTTAGATATTTAGTAAATCAGCCAACCAAAGCTAAAAAATAGATAAAAATAAAAAAATAAACTTGACTATTGATGGACCCATCGTCACCACCATCTCTATAAACAAACAACAAAGCAAAATAATGCCAGTAAATATACAAGGAGTGTTATTCTTCTAACGAGCAAGCACCTGTCTTAAGCAATCATGCCCCCAGGTTATAAAAAGTTTTTCGAGCTCACCTCAACTGAGCACGAAATTTCAACTGCTCATAAAACTAAAATACTGACAAATACAGAAGTTTCATTAAGTCTCTCAGATGTAATTATCATGCTAATAAATGTTAAAATGCCAACCATTGTTGGTATTTTAACATTTATGAGCAGGGTAAATTTCGTGCTCAGCTGAGTTGAGCATGAAAAAAGTTTTGAAACCTCTGGGCCAGGTTTTGCTTTTCTTCGAGATTGCTTAAGACAGATGCTCCCTCCGTAGAGAAACAGCTAATTCATGTTAATGGACGTGGTGTTATAAAAAGCTACATCTACCTCCCTAATAGTATACGAGGAGATACTTCAATGTCATTTTTCGATTTAATTAACACGTGCATACAATGCAACAGTCTCGGGTCACAGACCTGTAATTGTAAAAATGGCAGTGATTGGCTCAAAAGGTGGGTGGAAGCTCAGCACAATATTTTAAGTTGTAAAGTGTTTCGTGATTGGTCAATAATAAACAACTAGGAAAGAAATCATATTTATTAGACGGGTATATATTTGCTGCACTTTTTGAAATAACACCTCAATACTTTTGTTGATTAAGTTTACCGGGGTGGCTTAGAAAAAAGGACCTTACATTTTGGTATTTTTTCAATGAAATTCTCCTCCCATGTAGTGTTCTCATTTTCAGGGGCCAAACAGTTGTAAAACATGGTTCGAAAGCAGTTTTAGAGCGTTTTCAAAGCTGAAAACGTGAAGTTTTGTTCGCCTGACGGTTCCAACCATACTTGCTGTATTCCCTGGTATCTGAGTCATACTTGTGTCATTCTTAAACAAAGCAGCAGAAGTAGCAGCAACCGCTACAAAAGCAACAAAAGACCAAAATACGTTTAATTTTATGGCATTGAAAGTGTGTCATTAATAATTACTGTAATAATTTTGTCAATATTGACATAAGATAGGACGGTGCCAGAAGAAAAAAAAAACTCGCCTAGCTCAAAATTTGATTACTTTCTTATTCATCGATTAAAACATATGTTTTGGGTGCTCAAAACAACCGTCAAAAGACGGTTCTTTTGAGCACCCACATCATATGTTTTGGTTGATAAATGAAACAAAATAATTTTAAAATTTTGCATTCTTATCTGGAGACATGGGCTGTCACTCAACTTGATAACAATTTGTTTTCAAAGAAAAATAAATTATTTGATGATTTGGAAATTATTGATTTGGAAGATAAAATGCAACAGTTGGACAAAGGGACAAAGTTTTACGCTCCGTTGCACACTGTTATGCCCAAATGAACATGCATTTTTAATAAAGCATTTATTATTACGCAATGTCCGCACGAAAATGCGAGCCGTATGCCATTGGCATTGTTCTTCTATTCACTTTGGTAGTAGATTCAGATCAGCATGTACGCCCGAAAAGCTGGATATTTATATTTATTCCAGTATATGCACGAGCGATTTAAAATAACAACATCAAAGAAACAAACAAATACAACAAAAAAATTTCCAATGCTGACTTGAAGAATCACGACAAAGAAAAACATCCAGGGTGCTTAGAGCATATTACTTATTTTATCACCCTTATCAACTTTAGCACGATATATCTCCTGATGTGCAAGGTCTACACAGATGTAGCTGGTATAAAATAGTTATACCATGTTTGTCCACCTGTACGTAAGATAATCCACTCGATAAAGCTCGTGGAATATCTCCACGTACATGGTATAACTAATTCTCTAACAAGCGTCGGTATAAGTCACGTGTACATGTAACTTCAGAGTAGCCATAATTTTGTGCTTGAAGTTAAGCTCTTTAAAAACAAATGTTGTGGATGCTCAAAAGAACCTTCTCAGCGAGTCGGTTCTTTTGAATACCCACAACATATGGTTTAGGTCGGTATTAAGAGATATACTATTGATTTTATGATTTTTAGAACCACATTTTTCTGGAGCACTGTGTCACGGAGGCAAACTGGCAGATGCACGCGTGAATGTGGCACCTGCATAATTTGAAGAAAATTTCAATTGTGTCTTTTTTATTGGGAATGAAATATATGTAAATTGAAGAAAATGAAAAATTCCTTGTTTGAAAATTGCCTTGATGAGCGCCGGGAGTCTTAATATAGCTGGCATGGCCCGGCTGTTTTTGCAAACATCAGTGATCAGTAACAAAGAATCTCTTTAATTTTAGATGTTATGTGGATACGTCTTCAAGTAATAATTATGCAAATTAGAATAATGCCAGACTGGACCTTAGCAACAGCGTTTATGCTAAAGACAAACCAACGAGATTAAACCTACAAAAACAACCAAAAGCACCCAAAACCTCCACCTTCTGTAGCGTGGTCCTCATAACATGCAGTGGCGGATCCAGAGGGGGTTCGCTCGAACCTCCTCCCCGCCCGCGTTTTTAAATATCCTATGAAAATGAAATAATTTGGTCTCAGTGAGACCAAATTATTTCATTTTCATGGGATATTTTAGATAAATGAGATAAAATTAGCAAAGCGAACCCCCACACTTTTATATATATGCACCCCCTCTCCAGAAATCCTGGATCCGCCCCTGACACCGCAGCGTCCCCAAGGGGCGATGACTGACAGTGAATGCCCAGATGTAGAGTATACGGCGCCACAGGCACACAAGATAAATGGCACTGTCGCATTCAACTTAAAACGGGACCTATGTTTGATCCCCAAATTGGGCAAGGAAGATCCCTGACGCCGCTAATCGATATAAAAATGGCAATTAGCCCCAAGAATGCGTCAGGAAAAGTTCGATGGCCTGTGAAACAGAACATCAGGTAGTTTTAGTACAAATTGGCAGATATATCTTGATAGATGATGAGCATATGTTTTGTTTTTGTGCTACTTAAGCAATGTTGACTTATTAACCAGCGTCTTATCTTATTGATACAGTCTTGGATGATTGGTATACATGAAGCATTTGTTCGAGAAAACCAAAATTCATAGGTCCAGATATAAAAAAATCGGCGTAAAATTGTGACCTTTTTCTTTGGGTGCTCAAAAGAGTAGTCTCATTGAATTGGCACGGTTCCTTTGAGTACCCACAATCGAGAAATAATTGCAATCAATTACGCACTCTTATTTGGGGCTATTTGTTTCAGAAAATCAAAATGTTACCATTATTCATAAAAAATGTTTTTTCTTATCCTTCGGTTAACATTAGTTTTGTGTTCTCAGAAACTTTTCATTTGAGTATCTACTACATTTTAATTGCGAAGTAAGAATAAATATTTTTGACAACGCACTCTTAAAATGCACAAAGAGGGTCATTAACCCTTAAAGCGCCAAGAAAAAAAAAATGCATCTGAAAACGTCGTCTGCTGGAGTCGTCTGCTGGTGTCGTCTGCTGCAAATAATTGCCGAACACTACTGACGAATCAAGTATAGAAGCAAACAGCGTGGACCCAGAACAGACTGCTCCTATAGGACACTGTTTGCCATAGAGACTTCTTAAACATTTCAGCAGATTAGAAAAGCAGACGGCTTTTGTTGTGATTGGCGCATTACTCCTCTATATATATGTTATTGTAGGCTATAAGCATTGATATGTGTTCTAAATGCTGAAATAAAAGTATAGTAGTATAGCGTTAAGGGTTAAATGAGATTTTGGATGAGGAATAGTGATGTATAACAAAACTAATTCATTTTTGCGTTCATTTCAGTTTGTTGAAAGAAAATATAGAGAAGAAATCGCACAAGGTAGGTGCATCTATCCATATTTTTTTTATTGGCGTACTGGTTTGGAATGGGGGCAGTAGTGTAGGAGTATTATCCACCTCAGGCTATAAATAGACGTCCCTTTGCATACACAAAGCCATAGACTGGCTCCAGTCCTTAAAACATTTTTTCATCAACGTATCATATCATATACTTGTAGCCAGTCTAACTCTGATGGCTCTGTTTAGAGCCATCAGAGTTAGACTGGCTACAAGTATATGATATGACATATTGATGAAAAAATTGTTTTAAGTACTGGAGTCAGTCTAACATATAGCCCTAGTTTAAAGCTGCATAATCTGTAACTTTTGATATTTTCATTTTAAAAATAATGTTTCTATTTTTCAAGAACAAAGTAAAAATACTAAAATTCAGGTTTACATTTTACCTTTTTCGTAATAATTAACAAATTATTAGTGCAAAAACAACAGCATTTATGTTGAAAATTAACTGTCTAGAATTATTGGAGGGACGCAAATAATTACAAACAAGATACACCTGTTTTAATAAGATAATTCACTTTTTCATGCAGTTTTCAACTGTAGAAATAAGATTTATTGTGACAACATAACTCTATTCTACTTTTGCAAATGAAATAAAAAGAAAATATTTTTTTTCGAAAAATGTTCATAGTTACAGAGTATGCAGCTTTAAACGATAATCTCTACATGAAGCTACAGTACATGCATGGGGACTTTATTATTGCATGCTTTCTTAGTTTCCAAAAAAAACAAAAACAAACTACTTATTATTGTTGGTAGACTATTGTCTTTTGAATAGTTCTTAAGTACCCTGTAACAAAGTGTGGCTTATCAGCAGGGAGGCTTTCATTTTGAACGAATTTACACTTTTTCAGCTGTCATCATCCGTACCTGCAAGGGTTTGCCTAGCGTGCTAACCGTCATGATATACTGCTTTGATTTGATAGTTTCTCTGTAATGATACATTGAACATGTTAGGAAGACTCTATGTAAGTTATTAATGTGTTTGAATAACAACAGAATCTAGGGCGAGGAGTTGGTTATGTGATATATTTGTCTCCGCCCCACCCGGTGGCGGTGTCTGCAGTCTGTTCTAAGATGCTAAACGGTTTTCTATTGCACGCCTACCAAACGCTCGAATGCTCAACATCTGGTTGGATATTAAAAACAACTGCTCTATGAAGAAAATCAAAAACGAGGAATGTCATGTAACAGCCTATGGATTCCTGCGTTTGTGGTATAAATACGAGCTCAGAAAGTATTATTACTTTTCGCGCGATAAACACGTTCCTGTCGAATTCTGTTACACCTATTTTACGCGAAATGTAAATCTGACAAAACGAGAGAACTTTCTGACCTCAAATTTATACCACAAACGTAGGAATGCATAGTCTGTTGCATGGCATTCCCCGATTTTTGATTCTCTTCCTGGAAGAATTGTTTTTAATGTTCAACCAGATGTTGAGCATTCGAGCGTTTGGTAGGCGTGTATTGGTGTTGTTAGTTCTCTGATTGTTATTACCCAATTTATGTTTGAGTTCTGGTTTTGTGGATAATATTAGTAAGGACAATTCCCAGTAGGCATATGACGCCAAAGCAGCAACGTCGTATCGACGTTGATATGACGTTTACATCGCATCGACGTTGATATGACGTTGTTTTAAGGTTGTGTGTCTGTGGGTGCTTAGTTTAAGGTCACGGGTTTTAATGTGTTCGTCTTTGTTCTTTATCTCTTCCTCTTGGTGCCCTGGGTTCGTCTGTGAACTATGTATCTTACATTTTCTGGTCATATTCACTTGTTTTGAACTGAACTGAACTTTATTATATACGGTATTGTTGCGGCCAGTAGAGTTTTTGTTTACTACAGCAACTTTCCCCCTTTTCTCAGAAAGGGTATTCAATCATTTACAGAAACGCATGTTACATCTTTTAGCTTAGTGGTTGAAATTATGTTTAAGATGCCTATCAGGGGCTAAATATGCCAGGTCGAAAGATACCCTGTTGTTTTAGAACCCCTATTTTGCACCTGCACACTCTGATTAATGACATTGTTATTCGCTGTCGATGTATGCACAAAGTCATACTTGCATGACTTGTGGCATAAACATTTTCAAGGTTATATCTAGTCCATGTAGCTGAGAAAGGCAATTTTAGCTCAACTTAATCGCAAGACACGTTTTCTGATGGCATGGTTCCATTAAGAACACAGTTGATTGCTCCAACACATGGTCATAGAAATTGTTATTAATGCATATGGTTCTTATTAACTTGTTATTTCTCATGTAGAATACTTGCAATTAGACATGTATAAGACATGCTTAACTCTTTGCATGCTGAGATTTTTCATGATTTTTGTCATTTGCTGCTGTTTTTTCATAATATTTTTCTTTCACAATTAACTTTTCCAAAAAATGTCGGGCGTTTTGTCGGTCCAGATTTGGGTCCAAACTAATAGCAGAAGACATGAGCAAGTAAAGAGTTAATTGCAAGGGTACTACACTATTAGCGGACCCTTATGTATCTTTTGCTTACTCTGGAAACCAATTGACATAGTATCCTGAACCACCGAATGGACATATTACAAGCTAAGAGTGTTCTTCGACTTGCTAATAGTGGAGACGGTTCCAAGGAATACCACCACAAGCGTATTCACGGAAAAAAAGAAAAAATATCGCCTTTGCAATTGACAAAGGCGTTTATGGTAGGAATTTGAAGGACAGACATTGTGTAAAGTATACAATTGCACATCTTGTCATATCAAGGGTTACGATTCGCTATCTTAACCCTTGGCCTCATAAGAATACTTTCTTCCGATTGAGTATGTCATAAGACGAATATAGTAACAAGTAATATGATCAATCACAAAGCGGTACAAAAAAATCGATAAACACAAGGACTCCAGATAAGACGGCGTAATTAATTTACATTCAGTTTTCTTATTTAACAACTAAAATATACGTTTATGGTGCTCAAAAGAACTGTCACATTAAGATGGTTATTTAGAGCATCCCTAACATAATTTTGAACCGAAGGATAGAAGGTAAATAAATAATTTTCGACCAAAATCTTTGTTTATCTGGACTTATGGAGACTTAACAGGTGGTGTATACTAGATGCCGATAAACTGCTACGTTTAATCTGATTGGCAGGAAGGGATTATCGAAAAAATCCTTCCTGGCGTTTTCATTGGTCGATTAGCCTGCGCTAATAATAAATTTTGAGGGTCGTGAGGCGAAGGGTTTGTCGAAAGGTAGATACGACGAAACCTTCGCTGGTGAAGATGACAATTGCACATCTAAAGAACAACTGAAGAAAGTGAAGCGCCCAGTAAGCACGTAAAATCGGGCAACTATCGGCCCGCCTGCGAAACGCCATCCGGATGGCGTTTTGCTGGCTGACCGATAGTGGCCCGTGATGGGATACTGGCTGAGCAAGGTCGAAAGTCAAGCCATTTATGTGATATCTTGCAGTCTGGTAAGATTGCGCTGTTGGTTATAAGTCAGATTGGCATTCAAACGCAGCTGATAGGCCCAGCGATCATTTTGGTTTGTCACCAGCCGAAATGCAGATTCAAATGTGAGTTAAGCAGAAAAAGCGTGTGGTCCCATGCAGTGAATTTAATCAGTTTGTTAACTCCAACTGCTCTAAGAACAATGCCCTCTCCAACTGCTATTTCAGAACAATACTCTGTGAGACTATGATAGCAGACGTTTCGATCCGAGTTTTCCGATATGCTTTTGGAATCGATACATTAAAAGCTTGTATAGATTAAATAATTGGTAGAACATTACATGACAATAGAAAGAACAAGAGATATCCAATCTGAAGAGGAAGCTTAGCATCCCTCTCAAGATTTATTGCATTCTGGGTAATTTTTCCATGCTTTTTGTCGTCTGCTGTATTTTTTCAAAATCAACTTTTTCGAAAAATTCTTTCAAGAATACCATCAGGGTGTCAAACAGTTTGGATCTAGATCAGTCCCGACGTCTTGTCGGGCCTGATCTGGGTCCAAACTGTTTGCCAAGGTTATCAGCAGACGATACTAGTGGGCGAAGCGTTTAAGAATAAGCAAGGATAATGGACTGTCTACAAGCTAAATGATCTAGACTAACATTATGACATCAAAATAATAATGCGTCTTTAAAGCTAAGTGCTATTTCACACTTCGTAAATTTCACACTGTGAAGAATTGGTACCAATTCCTCACAGCACTCAGTGTGAAAAATGGTACCAATAGGTCAAATATTTCGTACCAATATCTCACACTTTGTGCAAAATACACACAAACTTAAATTTTATATGGCATACGTGCGTATTCCTCACATTGATACAAATACCCCCAAATCTGCTGCATTTTGCATTCTATTCAAATCCTTTACAATGTTGTCACTGACATTGTGACGTTTAAGTACCAGTTCTCCATGTGTATGATAATTTGGAACCATTTTTAACATTTGTGATTATCTAGGACCAGTTCTTCACATGTGTGAGTTTTGATACCAGTTTTCACCTGTAATGATTTGATACCAAGTTTTCACAGATGTGAGGATTTAGTACATCTCTAGAAACTAATTTTATCTCCACACAAGCCACTCTAAGACAATATTCTGCATTCGGGAATCCACTAGACTGGCTCCAGTCCTTAAAACAATTGTTCATCAATGTGTCATATCACATACTGTAAAACAGAGCCATCAGAGTTAGACTGGCTACAAATATATGACATGACACATTGATGAAAATTTTTAAAGGACTGAAGCCAGTCTAGGAATCGACATACTTCTCTCAGAACTTAATGTCAGCTTCAATCCTTAGGTCATCGAGTATATTCTGGTCCAATCAGAACTTTACAATAACACCGTAATGGGAAATTAAGAAATTGTTAAGAAATAAATCACAACTTTGATAGGTTTGAGTCTCTGAATAATTCTACCAATCGATCCGTTACATGATGGAATCTTTAGGGAGCTATGTTGAATGCTTGGAAGTAATGAGATTTTTTTATATTCTGCTTATTCGCTTTTGTCCCAGTGTGGAGATTAATAAACGAGATTTAATATGCAGCGTAAATTTGGCAAGACTAGTGAAAACGTAACGTATAGATTAGATGATGTGGATCACATGATATAATGTCATATGGACGACTGTCTTCGGATTAACTAATTTATAAAGCAATTGCACCTCATCGTGACAAAATGTAAAATGCTGACCTTACTTGACCTCTTGACTGGACCTGACTTGATACATAGGGTAACTGGACTATATGGCAATCAGTTATCTTGACTTAGGCGTGTGTGTTCTGCCTTGTATAACATGAAATACTGTTCAACAGTATTTCATGTTAAGTGTTCATGTACTCTGGTATATGGAAAACTTCGTTGTCATTTGCAAGGGTGGCTTGTAACAGCAAATTTATTTAGGACTTTGCTGCCCACTTAGTCCCAATACTTTATTTTCCAAATTCCACTTGACATGTCTTTCTGCTATTTCTATAATGTAATTACACAACAATAGTTCTTGTAAATGTGCCAGGAATCATTTTCTAAGTCTGTTACTGTTGTTGAGCCAGTCTGGGTAAAACAGAACCAAGTCTTCTTTACTTTTAACAGGCCTCTTGATAGGAGTGCGTGGTTAAATATTAATTTACTTATTTCGCACACCCCTCCAAAAAGAAAAAAAGAAAAAAAAAGAAAAAAAGAAGCAAAATATGTTAATATCATAGCTTTATTCCTTAAAATGTAACTTGTCCATAATATTAGCCGCACGATGAAACTTGGTATTAAATGCTATTTGATCATAAACCGATGCCTTAGTCGTAGACTGAGTGAATTTGATTATTTGATTTAGTGTCGCAGGTACTGGTTTAGGATGTTGAGGAGACCCAACTTTGACCCAACTTCTACTCGAGGTTTGTAAAAAGTTCCTTTTTCATCTCACAAAATGCCTAATGAATATTGCAGGTAGGATTAAGACTTCTGATACCTGTATTATAGCACCAATGCTTAAAAACATATGGCAGGATTAGATACTGTTTTAAGACTAGGCACTATTTGAATCAGTAAAAAACAGCGATGTATTTTTTTTTCGAGTAAAACCAAATTTTGTGGTGCTCATTGGAATCGTCTCGTCGAGACGATTCCAATTAGTACTCACAAAATATGCTTTAAAGAAAAATGAAAGAGATAGCTATGATGGAACCACTCTTAACTAGCGTTATAAAGGATAGTTTGTCTCGGCGTCAGATCTTGAAGATGTTTCAGTCAGTATGAGTAATTATGGAACAATAATAACATGCACACATCTGCAACTGTTTTGTAATGATTTGCAAAAACAATGAAGTTGTAATCTTATGATCCCAAACATGTGTTTTAAAGGAGAGCTTTTTTTTTTATCTGGCTAGCGTTTATTCTGCTATAGTAATGTAATAAAGTGGAGTACCTACTTAAACAGTGCCTGCCTAAGGCTAACAATCATTTCTCTACTGAAAATAACTTTGAAAACAAATATTAAAGAGAGATAACTCGCGACATACAAGTAGAACTGCAACAGCAGTAAGCCACACAACAAGTGTAGGCTTTTACAAAAATAAGCATGGTTTACGCTAAGCATATATGGAATTGTTATTCTGAATAGGTTATGTTTTACATGATGTCGACCGTTGGCAACCTTAATTTAGTTCTTAATTGAAATCTGTATAAGCCAAAATCTTGTTGACTATTGCATATGCCTCGCTCTTGTTCTATACAACCGAGTCTTTTGGAGGTACATGGCGTCAAAACATTGACGTCAAAGCAACGTAGTATCAACGTCGATGCGACGCCATGACGTCGCATCGACGCTAATACGACGTTGTTTAGACCCTTGTTGCCTGCTGGGATATCATTTCTATTAAAATATTAGTGTCTATTTGACAACATCATGTTGAATCATTGCGTGCATTTGCTGATACAATGCCGTTAGTTGCTCGTTTTACTGGTCTGATACCAGTCTATATACCGCAAGATAGCTTCAATGTCTAACATTTTGGCGGCGCTTTAACGACATCATTAGAAATAACGTTCAAAATTATTTTAGGGTGATTGAATTGTATTGTAAAAGAAACTGGTGATAAAAGGTAAATAATGTCCACAAGTCGGTGACAATTTGCCAATAAAATACATGACTTGAATAAAGGGGGCAGGTGGTAGTAAATTGGTGTAAAATTACAAGCAAACCTTCCCCTTCAGGAGTCATGTGTCACAAAAATTTAAGGGCTGTGAATTTAAGGGACAATAACGAGCTGAATACTGAAACGTTCAATTTGTTGAGATACAATTTAAACATTGACCTGTTGTTGCGACTTTTGAGGGCAATGTTTTAAAAATGTGAGTTTTAGTCCAGAAAATTATTTGGTCACTTTTGAAAATCAAACTCGAATTTGAATAATACGGAAACATTATATCTCGAATGGGAGATGATTAAAATGAGTGGGTATTTTACAAGCTATCAATATCGCCCTCAATGTAGTAAGGGTTATCTTTGATACCCTTTGTTGCATGGATGTTGAATTTAAATAATAACAACTGGGGTAGAAAATCTTAGATATTGATGGGCTATGTTATGTATTGTCCGGTTCCCACCTGGCAAAAAGGGAAACCGACAGCACAATGAACTCCTGAAGTAGCAGCATGGGCCCGAGGTTATAAAACTTTTTTCATGCTCAACTCAACTGAGCACGAAATTTCAACTGCCCATAAAAACTAAAATACCGACAAATAAAGAAGTTTCTCGCTTTAAGTCTCTTAGGGGTTTCATTTATCATGCTAATAAATGTTAAATTGCCGACAATTGTTGGCATTTTAACATTTATGAGCAGGATAAATTTCGTGCTCAGTTTGAGTTGAGCATGAAAAAGGTCCCCCTGGGCCTGATCGGCATGTGTTTTGTTTGCATATGCTCAGCTTTTCCTGCCAGAGTAATTTCGGTTTGGTTTTTAAGTGTCATCACCCCAGGGCATTTACTTTCATGCGGATTTTAAGATTTTTTGGAAATACATATCAATTCATTCAGACAAGAAAACTTGCACTGAACCGCATTTTTCCCATATAACAAGGAGTACAAGTTCGGGACAATTCATATCTTCTAGATTTATCTGTAAAGACTTGTACAGTCCATTCAGTTAGGTTTTATATTTTCATGGAAACAAGTAACTACTACATTTGTCGGGGTCATTGCGTTGTGGTCCTTGAGCAAGACACATTTACCCTAGCTTAGTACTGGTTCAACCCAGGAAGACCCGTCCCTGTTTAACTGAAAGATTATTGATGGGACCTAAAGGATCAAATCAAACTAAACTACATTCGTATTCTCTCAAATACCTATCTTACTTTTTCAAAGAATCTGGAGAGAAGTTTGAAAGAGTTAAAGTGCTTTTAGAGAGGATAATTTCCTCTTAGTATGAGGTGTTGATTTGGATTTTTTTTATTTCTGCTGTTTTCTGCCAGTCTATGGGATATGGGACAAGCATGGAATTAGTCCGGAGGTGTTGTGAGAGCTTCTTACCTTTCATTCAGAAACAGGCCCCTTTTCTGAGGCGTGCATGAATTTCATATCCACATTGCTGTCCTCTGACCCACACGTTTTGCATATTGACAGACGGTATTTTAATACAGCTATCTGTTGTAGTTGCATTAATGAATTTTGATTACTTATAGTCCCCATTGCCTTTTAGAAACGTTATATGCACGGATTTATGATAAGTCTTGTCACAAGAAAAAATCTCCGAACTGTGCGATCAGGTAATGTTTAAACCGGCCTGCGCAGCTGCAGAGACTATCTAGTATCTTGCAAACGTGGATTTTGCAAGGCTAGATATAACACTTTCCATGCAAGGAACAACAAAGACGCTGATCAGACTGCGCACATGCGCAGTCTGATCTGCGTCTGTGTTGATCCCGCTAGTCATAAACAGTTTTTCTCATGATACCCCCATTTTTATCGCCCTCATCAATACCACAGGTGATACACCCATTGTCAGTAGGAATCTCTTTGTCAATGAAAAAGATAAAGACGCGCGGATGGGAGTAGACTTATAAAGTCTGATGAGATATGATTTTATTCATATAGATATTTTCTATATTATTAATATTGATGTTTTTTAAACTCAATCTATCCTTCCTCTCAAATACTTTTCTTCTTCTGCTATCTCATCAGACTTATGGACTCTACCATTGCTTATGTAAGAAATCTGTTTATGCCCCATTTGGTTAACAGTATAATAAATTGCTACTAATAGCAGGAATCCAACTAGTGACCACAAGACAAGATTAATGACCCCAGTAAAAGTTTCCTCCCGACTTCAGAAAGGTGAATGATAAAATATTGATTGAGAGATTTCCACTTCACTTAAGGTTCTTAACATTTATTATGCTGAACCTGGATATACATGACAGTGTCCAGATTTGAAAACAGTGTAGATTTAGATCATTCTGTTTTTCATTGTACTTGTAAATTTCTGCTGATTAAATTTATAATGTGAGTTACTTGGAAAGTACTTGGCATGGGTTTTGGTTACTCCATTTTACTATGGATAATTTTACAAGTTTTTTTTGTCGTCTGCTGATATTTTTCAGAAATTAGCATTAAAATTTCAAACATTTTCGATCCAGATCAGATGGGACATTTTGTATAACCTGATATTTGCATTTGTTATCAACATGTGCAAAAATTTTGTAAATACTAGAAAAGCGAGTTTAATGCTTCAATTTTCCATTTTGAGGTTGTGCCTACTCGTGGCGAATTTCATTGCCTGCTGTAATACTGCTGACAACATTTTCAAAGAGTTTGAACTGATGTCAGGTCCGACAAAATTTTGGGCTTGATCTGAATCTGAATCGTTTGAAACTCATATTGATGCTGATTTGTTGTTGTTGTTGTTTATGATGATGATGATGATGATGATGATGATGATGATGATGATGATGATGATAAAAGTCATTTATTGAAATTACAGCAGAAGTGATAAAACATCTGCAACGTGTTCAACATGGATAGCTCTACGGTCCTGAGTTTGAAGGATCTGTAGAACCTTATTAAATCTGCTAACATTAAACTTTAATTTAGACTTTTCATATTGAATATTGGTACATGTAACACTTCTCAGATTTGTGAATTATTTCATACATATGGGATTTTCCATTCCACACTTAGGGGTTTGGCCTAAATTATGTGTTTTGTCCCTGAAGAAGGCCCGGTCACACTATAACGTTTTAGCCAACGTATGCTGACGTACGCTGAAATCGAATTAAAAAAGGCCGAGAAAATCTTTCTCACAACTTATACAAAGCGTATGCTAATCAAACGTAGAATGTGTGTCTAACTTATGAGTAACATGTTCATAACTTATTCCTGACATAGCATAACATAAACTTGTGCTAGCATATAACAGCATATGCCCAGCGTATCACTAGCGTTCTTCACTTACGAGAAACTTATGCACAATGATCGTCTAACTTGAATTGTACATGTAACGTAAGTTAATGTATGCATATCGTACATGTAGCGTACATCTAACTTATGTCTAAAATATAAACATGTACACAATTTTGGGACCCATTCGCAGAATGACATTATGTATACCAACGTACTGTAGTGTGTTCGTAACATATCTAAAACATATCTCTAACATATTCAACGTACTCCAACGTACTTGCTGAATCTCTCATACGTCCGCGTGTTGCTTACCTCTATCTTGTTCCTAACGTATAAGCAATACGTCTGCATACGCTGAAGATTTTATATGCAAGCACAAAATTTTGGGTGATAACGTATACCAACGTACTGTAGATGTTTAAAATTTATCTCTAACATATTCAGTGTATACCAACGTACTAATTAAATTTCTCATACATCTGCATACGTTGGTGCTAACATGCCTTAACGTATGCATAGCGTACCTGTTGGGTATATCTAACTTATGTCATATAGACGCAATAGTCCGCATACGCTGAAAATTTATATGGATGCACAACGTTTTGAGCCTCTTCGCCGTATGGCAATGTACTATAGCATGTAAAACTTATCTCTAACTAATTCAGCGTACACTAACATACTAGCTGACTTTCACATACGTGTCCATACGTTGGTACTATACGTCGTAGTGTGACAGGGCCTTAAAGTAGCAAATAGTGCAGACCCTTGTGAAATGCATTTGGCATATCATCTGCAATTTTACTGTTTGCCAAAGTACCTGAAATAAAAAGGTTAATTAACAAGTCTGGCTGGTTTATTTAGAACCCATCTGATCTTGATCTACACCGTTTAACAGTGATGCTATACTTTATTTGAATATTTGCACACTGCATTTCATAATAGTTTTCGGAGAAAATACAACAAAGAATTCAAGTGAAATATCAAGACTTTGCTCATAAACCCTTTTCATTCTGCATACAGGTAAAAGCAGCATCCAGAGACTGATATGCATCCTTTTATTCCAATTAGGACCGGCTATGCCAAAAAGTACAAAAAGAACTAATCCATAATCATTGCATCAATACGTGATGTATGGTATAGTCCATCATAATGAAATGGGTTAAGCCTAAATTTGAAACACCATCTATTGCAAATGTTTGTGTCCCTTGCAGCATTAACTGAAGATGTGAAAACTTATGCGTATTGATATAATACTACATTTCTTCACTGTCTGCCATTAGCTACCCATTTGAGAACACAGCAAAGACTCTCATAGGACTGTGCTCATGCCCAAAGGCCTAGAACTATTCAAATAGTGCTTACGTTTTTATTTCAAAATAAACAATTTCAACATATTATTCCTACTTTGTAGCTAGTCTATAGGCTGGTGCTAAGTCATACAACTCCACTGAAGGCAAATACATTTATAGACTAGCCATGAACATAACCATTGGGCAAAGAAAAAAATATAATTACAAGTTTTTGCTTGTATTAATGACAACACTTTTATTAGCAGACCAGTAGCTAGTCTAATGCCCAAACTGATCCGAGTCTTTGCTTGGCATGAAAATATTTTGCGGTATTATTTAATTTTGATGGAATTCAACCTCAGAACTACTTTTAACCAATTTTCACAGAAAACTCATACATAACTGCTGGTTTGGCTGTGATATGGCTGGCTTATCTGTGTACCCACTGGGTAATTTTGCATGTATTTGTCGTCTGCTGATATTTTCTAACTCATTTTTTTTAAAAAAAAACAAACTCAGAAATACCACCAGAGTGTCAAACAGTTTGGACCCAGATCAGGCCCGAAAAATGTCGTGACCAGAGTTATTATTTTGGTGTGGATTGCCAAATAGAACTTAATCAATGAGTATTTCTCAAAGTTACTTCTGTTTTGCCAAAAGTGTGATTGAAATAAATGCAGCCCTTATACAATTTACGACCCTATCTTGTTTCTGGTCAGAGGCCAGCAATAAATCACCTGGTGCTAGTGAGATAAGTTAATTGATCTACTAAGCACCATGATGAAGTTATGTAAATTAGGGAGCTGGAACATACTTGTGAAATTCTTTGAAGTCTGTAGTAACCTGAATTCCTCCAACCAGCTTGGTAGAGTTCATAAGTCGTAGATGTTTGAGCTAGCATAAATTAAAATTCTGGACTGGAATACGTCAAAAGATAAGATGTGGAATGGTATTGGTTGGTATGGATTCATAGGTCCTACAACATCTACGACTGATATAAGTCTAGGATGGGAGTTGAAGGGGTCAAATAGGGAAGTTGACAAGGTCCGCCCTCCTCGGGCTAATTGAGTCTTTATCATAAATGAAAAAATGTCATCGAATGAAAAAATGCTGTTGGTTATATGAAAATCGTTTCGTTTTTAGAGACCCTGTATGCCGCTGATTAGAGCAATCTCTGGACACAAGACACCCGTTAAAGCAAAATGGCCAGGTGTTCAAATTATCATTGAGAAGGCTAGAATTGGCCTGCGCGATTGCGCATAACATCGTGGGTCTTATAATGCCAGCTAGCTTTGTTTCGATAATGAACGCATAGAGTGCTGACCATTCTGAGTGATATATGGTGAAAGCTTAAAAAATCGAAAACATTTATACCAGGGACATAAGCAACCAGTGAACCACTATCAGGATATACACTATAAGCAGGTAAAAAATGACAATTCATTCATGAGATGTAGACCAGCCATAAACTATAAAACATGGACTGGGATATTCCATTCGGCATACCGTTTAGACGGATGGCTGAGAATGGGTTTGCTCCCCCCCCCTAGGGAATTTTGCAGACATATCCTATCTTGTAGAGAATTGAAAGCCGAGTCTTTTAAGAGATGTTTGCACTCTGTGCTCCGGGGCGTTAGTCTGTAAGAGCCTGTAACATACGTTACTTTATCAAACTAAGAAAAAGTAAATTGAAAGTTTGGGCTACAAATTAAAGACATTAAAATATTTATTTTTAAAAATCATTCATATAGGCTGCATACTGGATATCTTAACTACGTATGACAGCCATTTGAAAAAAATTGCGGCTTCCTAAGGTGTCATATGCGTTACATAAATCAGATAACCCAATAAAATTTGCAAGTGTGGCTAACATCATTTACATTCACAATCTCTCTGTGTGTTTTGCAAAATGTTTTTAACCATGTCTGACTAGCTTATGCAATTGGCTTACAGAAAAATTAAAGTTTGTTTCCCTAGCTTAAATATCTTTTCTGAAATAAGCAATTAAACAACCCTACCCCTACCCAGTTTTAAGGTGAAATGTTTGGTATTAAAACTAAAGTAAAAATAGTTAAAAAATATTTGCAGTTGATGAATGTGTTTCATTGTTTGGGATTTATTTGTTTATATGAAAAGACTCATAAATCTGCAAGTTTGTTGCAAAATTTTTAATATCAGAGGCTGTAACATATGTTACCTGATGTAATAAATGGGCAAGCTCATTGTCTTTACGTAAGATATGCCTAAAAATGTTTTAATCTCCTCGAGGGAATTTTGCAGACATATTCCTTCTTATAGTATAACTCAAGCTGCATCGAATAAGGGATGTTTGCACTCTCTATGTTGGGGCGTTAGTCTGAAACAGCGTGTTACATGCGTTACTATATCAAATAAAGGAAATGTAGTTTGAAAGTTTGAGCTAAAATTGTGAAAAAAACTCGCAGCTGTTGGACATCTTATATTGTTTAGGGATTTTAAACTGGCTCCTATGATAAAGACTTATAGATCTGCTAGTTGTCATCAAGTTTTAAAGATCTGTTAGCATGGACGTATAAAAAAGTTGCGATAAGTACCAAAGATGATTTGTGCGCCTGTACGGGAAGATAATCCACGAGCTTAAGCAAGTTGAATATACAGCCCGTCCAGACGCAAAAACATACAATAACTTGCATATTGTACCAGCCTGCACGTGTACTTTGTGCACTGCGAGATATTTGACGTTAGACATGCTAATATCAAAGAAATAATAGAATAAATAAGATTGATATACTGACTCAGTACAGATGTTTTAGCATTGTACATTTATCAAAGCTGTATTTCTGCAAAAAGCATTTATCTTAATGAGCCGGAATCTGTCGGATGCTGCTGCATTAGCTCAGCGCGTGCAATGTCTCTGGTTAATTTTAATTGGCAGTCGGACGCGCAAAAAGCAACTGTTTATCAGGCTCAAAACGCATAGCTTTGTTCATTCGATCAGAATATGAATCTTACATATTATCTCAGTGATTCACTTGTCAATGGGTCTACAGTAAAACCTGTCTTAGGGGGCACGCAAAAACAGGCAAAACAAAGGTCTTAAAGACAGATGAGAGCTTATTGCAGGTCGAAAGTATTGCAGAGTGCTCTCTTGGAGCATTCTGCAATACTTTTGACCTGCATTAAGCGATAATCGGTCTTGAAACAAAATTTTGGTCTTCTGTAAGTGGCCGGCGGTATTTCATTCCCAGACGCAACGTCATAGTGATAAATTTCATTAAAGTATACCTTACAAGCATCGACGTACGCTTTAATGGATGGTGACTACGTTGTCGAATTTGAATGATATCACCATCATAGGAAATTTGATAAGCATCAAAATTGCTTTGATGAAACACATATTCTGTACATTTATTGGCAATAGATAATAGTTTTCAAGAATTCAATGCACGCTTTATTGCATCAAGTGATATTGTATTAGTACATGTATTAAGATATGCTTTACTAAGTTTAAATTTACTTATATTACTTCTAGGAATACAATATAACGTCAAATACTACTTTAATATCATAAAATATGTCTTCATTGGCATAAATGTATACTTCTCTCATCAAATGATATTTTACAGCATCACATGATACTTAAAAGCATCAAATGTTACTTTACTAGCATCATACGAAACATCAATCATCAATTGATAAGTATTGAACATCAAATGATACTCTACTAGTTTGCAGCAAAAACTACTTTACTAGGATCGTTGTGTATGTTACACTATGTACTAGCAGCAACTGATACTTTATTAGCATCATAGGGTATTTTTATCAGTTACCTCTCGTATCAACTGCATTGTTGCACGTTGCCTGATAAACGTTGTCTATCTCACGGCATGTTGCCTTTATCAGGTCATGATGACGTTGCACTTTTTGAATGACGTCGCTAATGACGCTGAATCAACATACAAATCGAAAATGACGTCATAATCGCTAGTTTGAAGAGTGAAACAATGGGCAACTGATAAATAGAATACCAGGTTCGCGTCTTTTGATATCAAGTTTACCAGGCTCGGCTTTGAGAACGCTTGTTGAATCGCTCGGCAAGCCTCGCGATGTCAACAAGCGTTCTCAAAACCTTGCCTGGTAAACTTGATATCAAAAGACACTCACCTAGTATTCTCTATGTCTAGCACCAAAGGAAAGTCATCTTGCACCCAGTGCTTTTCTAGTTTTAAAGGATACATTTCAAGCATTAATGGGATGTTTACTAGCATCGGTGAAAACGTTTTAAAATCAACTGATTCGTACCTAGCATCAAAGGATGCTTAACTTTCAACCACCCTGGTGTAGTGGATAAGCATTATGCCTAAATCAGGGGTCGCAGGTTCGACCAGACTTCTCCAGAACCACTTTTGGGTGCTTCCGTCATTAAATACACACACACAAATCATAAACCCTCCCGACCCAGTACTGGTTACTGCACAGGAAAAAGGTACAAAAAAGTTTTTGATTCTTGGCTAGCTATAGCTTCAATGGGTACTTCGATAGCATCAAAATCTCATTAAATAACATTAGATGATACTTTGTCAAATGAGGCTTAGTATGGTTTTTTTACAAGCAACGTTTCTTCATTGTTCATGAGAATTTACTGCTAATTTACATGTACATGGAGTATTGAAAGAAACGAAGGAACTTCTTTTCAAAATCATACTAGCACGTGCTTTAAAAACTATCCAAGAGGATATGGGATTATGATCTAGGCAAACACCTGCAGAAATTCCAAGAAGTTTCGAGTACTTTATAAAGTGCAAAAACATTTTTTCTCTGATTGAGATGTTTCATGAATTTGATAGGCATCTCTATTTTGAGTAAGACCAATTAGACGAAGTAGTTAATTTTATGGTTAGGCATGAAAGTAAGATAAACTGAATTAAGTTTTTCCAATTAGACGTAACGGGAATCGAGTTGCATTTGAAAACAAACAAGGCGGAAAGATATAGGTAATTGATAATGATAAGAGTTTTGTTTAGCATGTGCACATAATCGGACTTTACAACAACAACAACAACAACAACAACAACAACAACAACAACAACAACAACAACAATAGCTGCAATACAAGCACCAATAGCGTTTGTCAACATTTGTTTGGATATATTTTGCTCGCACAAAACCATACCGATCATCAAGGCATAAATCTGAGCCCAAAATTACAATGCATCCTTAAATAGCTAAGTATTGTTATTTAGGATTTTTAAACTCAAAATCAAAACTGTTTTGTCACAATAAAACCTTTGACAATATGTACTGCAGCGATACTGGCAATTTATTAAATACTTCAAATGCCATGTTGAAATAGCAATTATACTTAGCCATGCTAACTATGGCGTTTTTAACATTAAGGAGACATTGTAATTTTGGACCCAGCAGTCCTTTATGTCCAGCATATTTAAAAGGTGTTATTTAATATGTTTAAGTCACTGGCTCTTAAATAAGGGCAATACAAGGGAATATACTAATGTAAGGACTATCAGACCTTGCGTAGAAACAAAGTCCAGTTACGTAACTCAACATAGATACTTGTAAATATGTCCCTGATCACGGATTTAAATATGGAATGAAACAGCAGCACTTAGTCTTGAAGGACGCACGCACGCAGAGAGAGAGAGAGAGAGAGAGAGAGAGAGAGAATCTGCCTGGCCATCTAACTCGTCCATTTTTTCCATTCCACATGCAATACTGTAGTCATTTTCATCCTAATCGTCTCCTCTCCTTAGATTCATATACATGATGTATGTGTAAATTTCTAGACATACACATCTTCAGGCCAGGAATGCGCTAATAGGAATCCGATACAATGATTATCACTAATTAGCTACTGACCGTTGGTAATTATTATCTATTATTGGAAGGAGAAAACTCGCAGGTTTTCTAGATTCTGAGGAACAGTTTCTCTCAGTTTCTCTTTGACATGGCAATAGCATTGACGTTAAGGATGAGTACTGCGAATGTACACATTGTCAATTGGTCTGTACGCTTCATATTTTCTTATGGGTACATTGTACGCATTGAAAAATAGCAGTACACACAATTTTCAATCTAATGGGTACCGAGGTATACTATGTTTTAAACGACAATAAAATAGGCAGAGTTTTTGAGCGTTTTAAAAATTTCAAGCTTTCCAACTGTATACATGATAAAATATCTAAAAACAAATATATCACAACCATGTTCAACCACCTTCATTTATATTCGATAGAGAAACTTCATTCAAAATTCAACAGAGAAATACCTGTGACGGGTATATCTCTGTTGAATTATGATTGAAAAGGGTGAATATGTTTGCTAAGAAACTGAGAAAGAATAGTACACATTCGAGATATCTCTGTATACTGTATACGGATTTCGATATGTACTGTGCAATTTGTGAAAAGAAGTTCTATCCAGTCCTGTGCTAATGCACTACCGCTCGCGCGTTTTGTACTAGTCTAATTTGCGTTGGAAACGCATTGAACACATGTGCAATTCGCACTGCTTTTTCACCGAATTCTGAATAGCCAATCCAAACTCGTTACCCATAACGCATTGAAATGCAATGTAACACATTTAACTGTCCCATCTACCAATCAATTCAGCCGATTTATCAACACGAATCAACGAGTATCATCGCGAATCAACGCAGTTCGCATTGAAATGCATTGCTGCATAGTCAATCATTAGAGGAATGATAAAATGACTTTAAAATACTTTTAAAGCACAATAAAACATTGAGGTAACAAATGATACTGGTTTGTGCGCGATGATTTAGCATTTACGCAGGCTAGTCTATAATTAGCTTCAACAGAGTTAACTCATTTTGATTTAAAAAAAACAACAAAACAATTCCAATCGTACGCGCATACAACGCATTAGAAATGCACACGAAACGCGTTTTTAAAGTACATATACGTGAGCGGTAGTGTATGCATTCAAATTAACAGTTGATCTCGAAACGTAAGGATAGATAGATAACAGTCTACGACTCCTTTTCACCCAGTTCTATCTGCTTTTAGATAGGTTGTCGTGCTATTGTAATGTCGACCAATTCCATTAACTCATAATGTATGTTGACGTTTACTTAAGCCTGGCTTACTGTCTTTGTCTCCTGGCATTACGAGATAAAAGGACTCCAGATTTATAACTTGGTGATCGATATGGTTTTGTTCCTTAATGCTTTGCCATTTTGATGTTTGACATCGTGGCTTATTGCGTGATGTAGTTGACCGCTGTGATATTGATGGCTGGTGGAACCAGACCGCAAGAAACTGGTTATGCATTTATTCAAAATAACGGAAGCCAGTCTGAAACTTCAACCTGTAGAAGGTCTAGTCTAGTTTAACACTTGTCTTCCTAGGCCGTTCGGACCCAGATGAGGCACGACAAAGAGCACTATCTAGATCCAAACTGTTTGACACTTTGATGGTATGCATGAAATGTATTTTCGAAAATGTTATTTAAAAAGAATCATGAAAGAAACAACATAAACGACCTGAACAGCTCACCGCTACATATTGTGAAACTTGGCAAGACAGGTGAGGACGTAGACCTAGATGAACGCAGTGCCATGAATCCTTTCTTGAAGGGAAACAGAATTGTATACACATTCAAAGACAAAACAGTGCAGTCAGAGAACATTGCATCGAATTAGGATCGTATTCTGATACAAAAAATAATAATGATAAACGTTATTTAAGAAAAGTATTACGTTAATATATAGAAACAGGTGGCCCGATTTGTGGCCGATCAAATCGGCCACCTGATAGAATGTATTCCAATCTATTCAGCAACTTGATGGAAGCTAGAAATGTTTTTATGAGTGAGGTTGGTACCGTTAAACATGTCCTCCAGTGATTTTTACTGACCGTTCAAAGGCGTTGTGGTGTGTCTTTTGTGGATCCATTTTGTTATTTATGTTTCATGTTTGTCTTTGTTATGCTGTCTTGACGTTTCCCTGTACCCTTGTGCTCACCTGCTGGGAAAAGGTCAGACATCTTGGCTATCTGGTGTGTGGTGTTTTCTTGTGTTTCGTCACTTTCCTATATGGTGTCCGGTGTCAGGTGTGGTACTTGATTGCATCGGTTCCAGATCTTTATTTAAAATAAATATGGTGAGATGTGTTTTTTTTTTATATTTGAGTCAACAAAAATCTGGTTTGCTAGCATACAATAAGATGTGTCATTGTAGCGGTAAGTATGGATTTATAGAGCCAATATGAACGTCTACAACTGATCTCAGTCTAGGCATAATGCATTTTAAAACATACATACATATATCCTAATAATCATATTATAAGTTACATTTTCTCATGATTATAACGCCCATCTGATAAATGTGGTAACTCATTAATTAATCGATGCTAAACTTCCAGGAGCCAATAAAGTACTTAAATCAATAAGGAGACTGATCAAACATGACTTCAAGTAGAACAAATCATGTCTGGAAGTTAATCAGCAAAACTCACTTCATCAAGAGCTCTTATAATAATAGAAGCTGAAATTTATTTTCATTTTGGAAGTCTTCCGTTGCGCTCAGCGTCTTTTTGTAGTACATTTGCAAACAGTGTATACCCAGATCAGACGCCAAGCAGCGTGGTGTCTGATCAGGGTCTCAACTGGTTGCTTATCGAAAACGGTGTTCATTCTAAGAAGTTTTAAAGGGGGTCAATCTCATTTGAGTTCAGATTGAAAATAAAACATTGCCCATTGGCCCCAATATTTCCACATTAGGCCAGAATTTTTTTATTAGTTGATTTACGAACCCTCCCTCCTACTGTAATTTTCCAGAAAGTAGGAAAAAAATTAAATTTAATTTCTGATTTTTTTTTATTTTATCCGCCGACTCTAAATATTATTTGTTTGGTTGAAAAAATAGTATTTTTTGAGGTTCTGTCTGTGCATTTTTGAGAATGACACTGTTAAAAGTGATTGTCCTGTCCAGATTTTTTAAAAAAATGATGAAATGTTTAAAGATTACCTTACTAGTTTTACTGTTTTTCTGGAGATGTTAAAGAAAAAAAAGCTCTGAAAAAAGCTCTGACAAAAAAAAAAAGCTCTGAAAATGACCAGTCAACTGGTCATTTTCAAAGCTTTTTTTATTTTTTTTTCGTCCCCCCAAAATATTGACGACTGGACCCAGGCTATCGTCCCCCCGACGCTAGTTCTGAAAAAAATTCCCGTAAATCAACTAATAAAAAAATTCTGGCCTTAATACAATGTGAAAGATGGCCCACTCTAGCTTTAGCAAGAGGCTTTTTGATAAAAAAGGGAACCAATGGCCAAAGGCCCATTCCAGATTGGACACTGAGAAGGTACTGTAAAATGAACAAATCTGTCAAATACCACCAGCATCCCCGAACTTAGAAATACTGGGCACGTCCGATTGATAATGGTTGGCATATAATGCACCAGTCTACTTGTTGACTGGGTCCACTCATTAATGTACGCACGGTTTACAAATAACTGCACGACATTTTGAAGACCTCAGATCCAATGACAGTCTTGATCAGAAACTTAATTAGAAGGTGGATGCCCAACAATTCTTGTATTCATAACTAGCTCTAGATAACAAGGTAGAGGACAATAAGTGCCTTTTAACAATAAAACAGTATCTCTGGCTAATGGTGCAAATTACAAATGGGCAAAAAATGTCTGACCTTTCTAAGAAATTGGATCTCCGACAGAAAATTGCAGTTTTTCTGTGACCCTGTCTGACTCAAAGCATGTGTGTCTGACCCTTAATTGAAAATGTCAAACCATGGCAGAATTAAAGCATGTTTCGCGGACCTTTGAAAACATCTATCTTAATTTCAAGAATATATTGACAGGAACTAGCGAGCCGAATCTTCGTCGATAAAAATAGGATGATCATGTGCGGATCCAAAAAAAAATTGTCAGAGGGGGCCCAACTTTGACAACGTGTTTTTATTTTTGTTTTTGTCAGTTGATGAAGGGAGGGAGGATCCAAATACCACTATAAGCGGGCCATCATTGGCCCGTCAGCGAAACGCCTTTTAAATGGCGTTTTGCTGGTTTGCTGATGGTGGCCCAACATTGAATGCTGGTTTGGTATCTTTGTGATTTTTCTGGAGATCTATACCAGAGTTGCTAAGAAACCCTATATTTTGTGATTTTCAGGAGGGGGATGTCCGGGCCCCCGTTCCCCTCTGGATCCGCGCATGGGTATGATTATATTGCTCATCGTGTGAACCGAGCATCTTATTCTTATCCCTCCTGTACCATTGTATCTCACAGCTTGTGCAGCCTGGTCCCTAGGCTATAAAACATTTGTCATGCTCAACCTAACTGAGCATGACATTTCAACTGCTTATAAAACTTCAATGCTGCAAAAATGATTTTTTCTGCTTTAAAACTTTCATTGAAAACAAATCAGTAGACGTCGTAAGCAAGCAAAATTACTCAGCAGACAAAGAGTGAATCACTTCATCGAACGTCAGCGACGCCTGCAAAATTCTTTGCGAAGTTTCTCCCAACATTGACTTATTGAAATCCCCTCAAGTGATCTATTATCTGGCAGCAAACATTAGAATATTGTATGTTTACGTTTCTCTTTCAAGCTGACATCAGTATTGGAAGGGTAATTATATTAGCGATTATAAAAATATCAGAAAGACATACATTCCTGGCCGAAGCTGTCATCTCTACAGATTTAAGAGGCCTATAAAAGGATTGGTTTAGGTGTTTGTCTGGTTACATTACAAGCATCAGTCACCTTTCCGATCATACATGATTTCAAGAGGCTGTCCACGATGACTGTATTTTTTCGCCCCCCCCCCCCCCCAAATGCATTAACAAAAAGCGGAGACCTCGGCCGACTGTGTCTAAGGACGGTCTCACTAGAGCCTTCGTCTCTCCATACAGAAAGTACAGACATAGACGATGGTTCAGGCAAAATATTAGGCCGTTCGCCACACTATTTTTGTAGGTAGCTGTACGTGCACGTTTGTTGTCTAGGCAAAATAAAAATTAAGTGTGTTTCGGGTAACGGGTCTGAAAATGTTAGGAGGGTAGGCACAAAAAATCAATTTTATGCATTTTGAAAGGCAATTTTGCCTTTCAAAATGCATAAAATTATATTTTTCCATAGGTTTCACTAGTAAATTTAGGTAAGGTCGGGTTACCCTAAACACAGGTATTTTCTTAATTGACCTTACCGGGTAACACGTGAAACATTGGATTTCATTAAAAGGTGCAAGGTATATTTTTATGCACGGTCCATGCGTTACATTGTATGTCTATCAACATGATACTCCCTCTCGTCGTTTGCTAACAAACTAATCATGTAACATCAGCATTTATTGATCTCCTGGCAAATATCATCTTCTTAATTACATGAAAAAGCTAATTACATGAGAACATCTACGTAACTCCACCGAATATATACAATATCATTTGCTGGGGAGATATTATTTACAGAAACAGGACCTGCTATTACTATATGTATATTGACTTCAAATGACATACGAGCGAAACTCGTGCTGTGAACCGTTGATTACCATATATACGATCAATAGTCGGACACCGAACGAAACTCGTGCTGTGAACATTAATTACCATAGATACGATCAATAGTCGGACACCGAACGAAACTCGTGCTGTGAACATTAATTACCATAGATACGATCAATAGTCGGACACCGAACGAAACTCGTGCTGTGAACATTAATTACCATAAATACGATCAACAGTCGGACACCGAACGAAACTCGTGCTTTGAACCGTTGATTACCATATAAACGATCAATAGTCGGACACCGAACGAAACTCGTGCTGTGAACATTAATTACCATAAATACGATATAACGTCTGGCACCGAATACATTTATGCCACCGAGATACCAAAGAATCTTGTTATCATCCGGTGAAAATAGTTAATATTTTCTGAAAGCTGCATAGTCTGTAACTTTTGATTTGTTTAATTTTAAAAATAATGTTTCTATTTTTCAAGAACACAGTAAAAAAAAAAAAAAATTCAGGTACACGTTTTTTCCTATTTCGTAAATCTTAACATATTATCAGTATCAAAACAACAACATTTGTGTTATAAATTAACTGTCTATAATTATTGGAGGGACGCAAATAATTACCAACAAGAGAAAAAACACCTGTTTTTATAAGATAATTCACTTTTACATGCAGTTTTCAGCTATAGTGAGCAGATTTATTGTGAAAACATAACTTAAATCTACTTTTACAAATGTTTTAAAAAGAAAAAACAAATCTAAAATGTTCATAGTTGCAGACTTAGTCTCTTTAAAGGAGTTGACATCCAAATGCATAAAGCAACTAAAACAGACAAACAACAACAACGAAAAAAGAAAACAAACAAAAATCAAACAATAAAACCCAGATGCACATGCACATTAGATAATATATTAAACAGTTCCATTAAGACATACTAGAAATGGTTGAAAAGCATTAGGGCGTGACTGCCATTGAAATAGCAGAGATTTGTATACAGGTAAATACTGAGAAATCGTAATGATCTATACATGTAGCATTTACATTATTTCAAAAGATGAAGAACGTTGACACAAATGTTTGTCTTTCGCTTTCGATTGGTCAGCGATATTATACATTTTAATGGATAGGCCTACGTTAACGCGTGGCAAAATCAAAATGTTTTTTGAAATATGTCAAAATAGCGCGCTCGCCAAAAACAACACACTATATCGTCGTGTGTCAAAAATGTCAATGATGTTTGCCAAGGTTCATGGTGACTTTTCGTAGTGCTGAAATCACTACCACGAC
This sequence comes from Loripinus fragilis, assembly GCA_964019695.1. NCBI lineage: Eukaryota > Metazoa > Mollusca > Bivalvia > Lucinida > Lucinidae > Loripinus > Loripinus fragilis. The sequence continues at coordinate 47,624,412 of OZ026524.1, forward strand.
ACATGTGTCAGTCGATTATAACCTGGTTTGGTCGTGGCAAATTTTAGACGTCTATGGTCAATACGATTTTTCACCAACACATGGAAATATAAATTAGCATTAATGCGAAGCAAGTATGAGGCTTCCAAGGGTGAATTACATTAATTGAATTTTCGTGACGATAGGGCAGTTATACAAATGTAGGTCAGCTTACGTTTGTGGTCGACGACTGCTCGTAAAGTGTAGCTGAATACGCATCTCGTATGACCTCATAAAATATGAGGCCTATATTTCCTGATGAAATTTGCAAGAATCATACTCGTCTATTTAAAGTCGATATAATAGTTCATATTTTCCTCGCCGATTGATTCAACAGAGTCATCATCCATGTTAATTGATCACGATTTTGATCTACAGTTTAGTGGCTATCTGACTGCCTGATTCAAAGCACATATCTGACAGATGAAAGACTCTTCATCTCCATAAAAATGAACCTGACTAATCCATAGTTCTATTAGATAACAGTAATTAACTCGTGAAACATATGAATCTACTCTAATGAACATGTCTCCACCACTGGAAATCAGATCTAACTGTCCTGTGCTAAAGTTCACACGATGAAAGGCGCAGATCAGACTGTGAATATGCCAAGACTGGTCTGCAGTTGTAGTTCGGATTGATTACAAGTTATATTTTACATTATCCAGCTACCTTTTGGGTGTCCATAGACCATTCACTGTGAAATAGTAATCTGCATCATCTACAATAACGATTGCTCTTTTCAATATCCCTATTTGGTGAAATTCAAATTGACCCCATCATATATAATGGCCAGTGTAAACAGAGACCGTCTCAGAGAGACAGCCATTTATGTTATGATATGGACACTGGTCATAATGGTACAAAATAAGGAAAACTGCCTATATGTATAGGTTGGTTATGCTATCGTATCTGGTCATATTCACTTGAATTTGCTTTGTAATGTGTGTAACATTCCTCCTATCCCTTTGTGATGCCTTTTTCAGCTATTTTGTCATCTTTTTTTTCTTCTTTTTGCGACTTTCAAATAGGTGCTGGCATTAACTCTTGGCTTGCTGGGAATTTTGGTCGGCTGACATTTTCAAAGTTAACAAATTCGAAAAAAAGTCTTCCATGAATACCACCAGGGTTACAAACAGTTAAGATGAGGCCTTAGTCCGAACTGTTTGCAAAGGTTATCAGGAAATTTCTATGCTATTAGCAAGTAAAGACTATCATTTGTATTAAGACCATGGGAATAAGGTGCCCCTTTAACTGCAAAGATATAGGGAAAGTATTGTTATTTTTTCGCACAAAGAATTACGTACATCCTGTTCATTATCTAAACAAACATTAATATTCGTTAAACGCCATACTTTTTAATTTATTCTAAACTAATTTGCATAGTGCGAAGTTTTTTTCTGTTGCCAACAAAATTGCCTATCTTAAATTGACGCGATAACATCGTGTAAGGTCATTATTGGTCAGAATCAAAAGAATTAATATGCATTAATTATGTGGTTAGGTTGTAGGGTAGGGTTACACTAAATACGAAAAGTATTTTGATGGATTGAACAAAATTCGTAACCGAGGTGATTGCAGGCAGGTTCTAAATTAATTCTTGAATGTTTTTGCCAATTTTTACGTTTTGCGAGCCACCAAATAATTATGTACCTGCCATTCGCCAAGTCATTAGTTAAAACACAATTTATCCGTTTAATAATACTATTTTGACTAGACTGGCTCCAGTCCATAAAACAATTTTTCAACAATGTCATACCATATACTTGTAGCCAGTCTTACTCTGATGGCTCTGTTTTAACCATGAGACAAATCTGACAAATTGAGACTTTTGAAAAGCAAGTTTTCAACTATTTTGAAATACTCTTTGATAATTTCACAGTTAACTTGTAGCCAGTCTTACTCTGATGGCTCTGTTTTAACAGAGCCATCAGAGTAACTCTTGCTACATGTATGATATGAGACAGTGATGAAACATTGTTTTAGGGACTGGAGCCAATCTAAATAATTTCGACCTGCCTTTAAACCCATGCGTTTATCGTCTGCTGATAGCTTTTGCAAACAGTTTGAACCCAGATCAGGCCCTACAAAACGTCGTGCCTGATTTGCATCCAAACGTTTTGATATTCCTGAAATAATTTTGTGAAAATGTTAAATCGTCAGACGACAAAAATGTAACATTACCAGTTATTCGCTAATGTGTGGCAACTCTTCAAACATGACATTACAGCAACCAAGTAGAGCTAGATCACCCATTGACTAATGACATACTCGAATGAACAAATGCCATGACAAATATTAATTTTAATTTTCATGATTATTTCATTAAATGCAGTGATGGTACAGCCAATAATAGAAAATCTTCAGGACGAGTTCAAATCTAATCAATAGTGTGGTTGTAGATTGGTTCATCTGAGCGGTATAGTGTGAAAATATCAAAGCGCATCTTCATAGTAGTTGGGAACTTGCTTTTCAAAAGTCACGATGTTGTCAAGTCAGTCTCGTGATTGCGCATTGGAATCGTCTCGATTCAAATGCGTAACCCCGAGAAAGGTTTTTGTATTAAAAGTTCTAAGAAAAACAAAACAAAAAACAACTCCCATCTGGTACCCTGATAGCCTAGAGTCATGCACTATTTTGTTAAATGTCGCATCAGGACCAGACAATCCGGGGTGACACCTGTATCAGTTTCATCTCATTTGAATAATGTTGTGGAGATGAATAATGAGATTAGTACGATCAACTTGATAAAACTTTTTATTGTTTGGATTAAGTTTCATGGTACGAATTAAAATTGTTACCTACATTATTCGCGAAGCTGTAACTGAGGGGCGATACACAAATTATTTTAATAGATACGACTCTAGATGATAGTCGGGTATATATCACAAATGACTAGACAAGAGGATAATTTTATAGCCAAAATGTTGCTGGTCTTGATTTGCCCTGAAAACAGCTCATTAGTATCATCTATTAAACCAGCTTTTTCGCAACGAGTTTGATACATGGAATAATACAGGGACACGAATTTTAGATTCTGTTAACCATATGATACAAAAAGTACTTTGAAATCGTAATCTATGCGTGCAAAGCTCATGCATAATTATGATGATGCATAAGCCATATACACGCAACTTTGTGATGACCGTCTTTATGTAACAACCACTATACAGTGTAGGTGTTTTACTGGTGATACATCATTCCCAAACACAGCATCATGTGATAAGATTTATCGGCCCTGTAGCTGAGTGTGTTGGTTTAATTCTGTTGGTATTCTTGAGACGTGATTCATTATTGTCATGTACAAGAGGTATGAGGAACTTGTTTATCATATGACGTCGCGTCTGGGAGTGAAATAACGCCATGCAATAAAACCGATAAACCACTAGTGGTTTATAGATTTACGGGAAGCGTTTTGACGTCCATAATAATGTTGCGTACATACTGACAGAAGTATAACTTTTACGTCAGAAATGAGATTTCAAAGTAATCTTAATGTCATATGATAAATAGAATCTAACATTCGTGCTCATGTTTTATTGAATTTATTAAACTCGTTGCGAAAATGAGATAAAATGCTCGGCAAGCCTCGCATTTTATCTCTTTTTCCCAACTCGTTTAATAAATTCAATAAAACATGAGCACTCATGTAAGATCCTCTATGTACAAGAGGTATGAGGAATTTGTGTAAAATATAGTGTGATATCTGGGCTTTACATTGATTGATACTTTATTAACGGCCCTTGGAGATCCGCGAAATTTGAGCGGCATGGAATAATTTTTTCACTACAGCGTCAAAATGCTTGACTCACCCCATTTTAATAACATTAATTCATATTTCTTAAGATGCTATTTGTAATATCATATGACTCTTTAGATTTATGAAAACTAACATTTTTTTATGAACCACATTTCATAGAAATCTTAACAAAACGTGTTCCTTATATTATTCCCTTTCGACCTCTTGTAAATGGAATCAACTTTTCATAATAGTAAAATGCTAATGCAATATATTCTAATATAAGCCTAAGATTTGAAATCTGATAATAGGAGTTGCCATTTCATAAATAAAAAAAACTGTTTGAAATACAATGTGGTTTCAATGTGTTTAATGGCATAAATATCGCACGTTTATAAACGCCACGTAAAAATTATATTTTGTACACAGGGGTTATTTGGCTAACAGTGAAGACCCTGATGAAATGCCTAGGCTTATAAGGCGGTATTTCATCAGGGCCTACACTCTTTACTACTGAGGGATGGAGTAGATCATAATTTAGAAAATTAAATGACACAATGGGCAGTCTATTGTATCAATATGTAGACAACAGGGGATGGGGTGGGGGTTACTCTCATTTTTTCTTCATACGTAGACTCGGATCAAGCATATACCGTTCACCCAATAAATTATCAGGACTTTCAAGCACCCCCAAAAATATTTGAGATTTTAGCAACCCCAAAAAAGATCCCCCATTCTTACCTTGACCTTAAGAAAAGACCATAACGTGCATAGAAATTACTCCTAAATACAGTCCAATTTTGTGATGAAACCCCAAAAATATCCACAAAATCTTCATATCCAAAACAAAAAAATATCAAATTTTCTGAACCCCCCCCCCCCCAAAAAAAATATTGAAATTCAAAATTTGGAACCCCCAAAAATGGCCCGAGCCTATGTATGTATGAAAAGATCAGAGTACCCCCTGGGATGTAGACCTGAGGCTCTATAGCCACACTGGATCGCCTGAGCTTAAAACAAACACCGTCTTTTACTAATACAGCAAAATATATAAAGAATCCACTTTTAACAATGTTAAAGAAATTGACCTGTGTATTATAAGAAAGGAAGCAACACTGTATATGTTTGTTTGTTAAAACTAGTTACTTCCTTTCATCTAGCTATGTTTGTTTGTGTTACCTACGCTGGGAACACATGTAAATGCAAAAACATCACAGATAAACATAACTGATTAATATGTAAATATATACAGCTCTGGTACCATTATACGTTACAAAATGCCAGCTCTATTTGCCAAAAGGTCACCAAGGAAGTGAGAACTTATTGACAGTATACATGAATAAAGATTTGTCAATAAGAAACGAAACAGTACTGTGGTACGGTACTTAACCGCTTAAGGTCATAGACGTAGCTATAATCTATATAATAAAAAACATAGATCTACCAAATACTGAAAATTAAGTTAACTTGATAAATCTTAAAGTTAGACAAAAAATATATAACTTTATATCACTTTCTTTGAATTGTATCCGTTGTCAAGTTCATTTCGAAATTTCATTTTTTTTTAAAAATTTAAATTTTTACACTATAAAACCGGTACCGCTGCCTGTAGACCAAAGGCTTATATGCATGGGGGGATAGTGAGCACCTTACAGGGGTTAATGAAGTGGTCGCATTAAGGGATTTAATCTGTCCCTTATCAGATTTTCCGCTAAATAAAGACCTCTCGTGGACAAAACTATAGACCTTTTAGCTTTCTTACAAGTCCTAATAAGATCATAATTAACGATCTTTTTAGATAAATATTTTGGACTTTGCTTATTCTTTGTGGATATCGTACAATATCAGTGGTTTCATCCTTGGATCTAAATTATCACTCATAATTAATTCCATATGGCGTAATAACTAGTAAACTGTCCTGTCAAAAAACACATTTCTTTTTATCTCGAAAAAATATAACCATAGTAGCTTTGGATAATAGCATGTATAAAATAAAAAGATCTACACTAACCAGTCAGCCTGGATTGACAGAGCGATCTGGGCCTGTGCCGTCATTGCATTTGTCATTATGGCCCTTTTTGCTTTGTAAGGCGTATAGAGACTTACGTGGCCAAAGAATGAACAAACATTGGCATTATTATATGTACTGTGCATACATATGAGCCCGATGGTGGTTAAATGTCCCTTAGGTGCCAACGCCCAAGTTTATCATCTCAATAAGTGCACTTTAAAAATAAGTGCATGGGTGAAAGTTTTCAGGACTATTCCTGAATTCAGGATTTTGAGGCTGACTTTCCACAGAAAGTCAGCCTCAAAATCCTAAATTAAGTTTATTTATTTTCATTTTATCTTAAGACAATGGACAGTTAAATTTTGAAAATCTCGATATTTTATAGGCGTAATGCTAGTTTTAGAATTTGAATTTCAAAAATTCAGGATTTTGAAAATTTTGAACTTTCACCCATGCGTTATTTGCACTAAATTTGGGGGCAGCTGAACTGCCACTGATCTTGATGTAATTTTCAGCTGTTTTAAACTTTATGACATGAGCCGTAACATGTGATTTCCACCAATGTGGTATTTTGACAAGTGTAGACTCAGACGAGCCTGTGCAGCCTCCTTTTAGGATTAGAAACTCCAAATGATGTTCAGTCAGTAGCTTAACATTCATAGAATATTCAAGCGACTAGCAAAGGCTCTGATCAGACTGCGCGTATGCGCAGGCTGATCTGAGGCTATGCTGGTCGCACATACCACATTGTTGGAAATCCCATGCCACGGCTCAAATGATGTTTTAGTCAGTAGCTTAACAGTCGTACACTATTTAAGCGACCAGCAAAGGCTCTGATCAGACTGCGCGTATGCTTAATTTGAACATTCTATCCAGTGACCATTTGATATGTACATTGGACCTTTCCATGCTCATTAATTCAAGCCAAGTGGAAGAATCCATTAGAACATAAAGTCTAAACGTTACATTGACTCTCCCAGACTACGAACTGACCTGAGATTGAGTGCTCGTACAGTAATAACCCTACAATGTACACGATTCCTTTTCGCGCGAACTGGCTTATTTGGTGTTTGATTTTGTATTGACATGTTAATTCTATGCGTATTCGTCAAGCATTTTGTAAACCTTTTAGTGACAGAATGTTCCATGTTAGATAAAACCAAATAATAGTATACAAACATTTGCATTCAAAATCTTGATTTTAGGGTTAGGGCACGGTCAGTCAAATCAAAACAAAGGCATGTTTACCTCGTCAGTAAACTTGAATATGACTCTGAATATAATCCATTTGAATATACAAATACATTATAATGTATTTATATATATTTAGCCATGTATGTATATTTGTGTGCCAAAGAAAAATAGCATAAGACACTGCTGTATTGTTTGTCAATAGAAACAGTAAAAAGAAATGTATACTGACGGGCTTTAAAAACGCTACACTAGGATAGCAGCGTTAATGTATGTCTAAAAAAGAATGCAAAGGAATCAATTTGTTTGTATATTAAAGAGTGTGGATTTGTGAGTAACACATGAAAAACTTGTCTACCTAATCCAAATTTAAAGCATGGAAAATGTAAACTTTTTGATAAAGGGGTCAACTGTTTCATTTGACAAAATGTTATATAAGTGAAAGACCCCCTACTTCTTTAAAATCAAGAAACACGTGAAGCATCAAATGTGTGTCATGAACTTTGCTAGTCATCGAGGAAAGCTTTCATTTTGATTGGCAGGTCATGGATACAGCAGGTTTGCTTTTTGATGTTAATCTTTGTGTACTCGTTCATTCTTTGGTACTTAAGAAATGTTTCAATGACTAAATCTTTACGACACAATAACGTCGTCGAGTTTAGTTGTACAATTAAAACTTAAATGTTGACTGAAGAAGCTACTTCATGATGACATCATCGAAGCAAAGGAAGTTTACTTTCAACTGTTTTTTTGAAAGATATAATAAGAGGAAGTTAGTGTTGCGTTTTTAAAGCACGTCAGTATATGTTTTGTACTAATCTTATTTTTTACTTATCACACACTGTAAAAAAACTAAGTGTAAGTTAACACCAAAAGAGGTTGTAGCTGAGCTGTCACTCAGTGGGCGTAAACTTACACTTAGTTTCCTACTAAACAACTTGAGATAAACATTTCTCCAGTGCTAAAAGTTAAACTTTTCTACTTGTAATTGTTGTATTTATTTTCCTGATCTATACAATCGAGCCGAACTTAGTTATATAGCAGCTTCAAGGTTACACCAAAACTAGTCAGTTTAGCTGCCACAAAATTTAGTGCAAATGGTAACACTTATTTTAAATAGAGTATGCAAAATTTGGGGCTAAAATGAATATTAAATGTGCCAAACGCAATTTTGCGAGCAGCGAAGGCTCTACCGAGCATACACTGGTCGCCTTTGCATTGACGTTGCTCCCATTACGCAGTTACGCACGTGCCCAATAAAAATAGTAACATTTAAGGGGGTCACCTAATGTGGTAAACGTGATTTTCCATGTAAAGGAAAGAATTCGCTCCCAGAGGGTGCAAATTCTTTCCGATAAGAGAAGTTCCCGTTTTTAAAAGGGACGCAATTGAAGAGAACCAATGCTTGATCCTGTAGTCTCCCTTTGATGTTCGTAAAGTTTTCAGCATTCTGGCTACGCAATTGCTTTGTGTTATGTGTCCTATATGTATAAACCCATTTTATGCCTAAATAGCATCCTTAAAATTATCGTGAAGACTCTGATGATATGGTGTGGAAAGCGTCATCTCAACAGGGTCTGCTCAATTCGCTATCAAAATTAGCATATTTATAAATCTAAATCTTTAAAAAGCATTTAATGAGAAAAAGGCCATCCGGATTATAAATATATAGGAGATTACGGCGAATACAAGATATCTTTTCGCATGAATTATCTTCCTGTTTTGCCATAAAAAGCAAAATATGTTTTATTTGTGGTCAAAATCCTTTCATTGAATTGATAACGGCCGCAAATTGTCAATAAAACGAAATAAATTTAAACCTTTTAAAGTGACTAATACTCGTCTTTTCATCTAAAAGTTAATGTTTAAAAGCCTTTTTCAAAATTAATCAACCGAAACAACAACCGTTATGCATGTTATATATAAAACCAATATAAATGATTTATGAAAGTTTTAATATGAAGGGATGCAACCGCAACGCTATATGCCACGTCGAGTATAATCCCTTACTAAAAACCATATAATTGTCCTTTCAATACACGCAGTAACAGCCCTGCGCGCAAGATCTCTTTGTGGAGACACGAACAAGCAATAATACCTCGTTTGGTTTTCTCAACTTTGTTGCAACAGGCTTGGTCATGTTGCTGTTTTTCATAACATATGCAATTACTAACACGCGGTACTCTAATTATGCTGTTCGTGGCAACGCAATGTCTCTCTTAAGGCCTCCTCACACATAGACGAAAACGACCCAACGTCATCATGCGCATACTGACGAATAGGACTAAAGCCCAATTCGTTATCGTTCGTAAATGTACGTTTTAAAGCGTTGGTGATGTTCGCATGGATGCGTCTGCATTCGTTTGTGATCGCACAGTTAGCGCTGTTCGTCGGAAAATTTTAAGCATGTTTAAAAATTTATGACGAAAAAATGTTCGTCACAGTTATTCGTAACGATTCGCTTCAATACGTTTATCAATCGTAAGTCTTCGTCAACATGCGTTAGAAGTCGCAGCTGTGTGCAAATTTGCATATCGTGGTCAGCTAATTTGCATATCTAGCGAAAGATGACGTTCAAGAGACGCATCTCTGCGATGATTTGCGAACTGTAGCGAACATCTGCGCATTGAAACGATTTGAATCCGACGCGTGAAAGCGAATAATAACGTTCGGAAAACAAACGGTATACGCTTACATACCAATCAATACGTATTGTAACTACAAAAAGCGAATCATTGCGAATTAAAGCGTTCCTACAACGTTTTTGATCCAATGCCACTTTATAGTTGATAAGGGGAGAGAGCTATAAGCGGGCCATCATCGGCCCGCCAGTGAAATGCCTTTTGAGGGTGCAGCATTAAATGCTTGCTTGGTAGCCTTGTGAATTTTAGGGGTTCCGGGTCACCCTATAGTGTTGTGGTTTTACAGGGGGTGGGGGATGGATCCGTGAATTAAATGTAGGTCGCTGTGTAATTCCGTGTACATTTTCTTGTTGAAAAATATATACTAAATAAGAAAAAAGATGTTTACATTTTTTTCTAGACATTTTACGTCACAGTGACGTAACAAAGTGACGTACCCATTTTCAGCTAATTTAAGGCTTGAAAGTGGAGAGCTATGATATTCAGCTGGCGCAATTATGTACTGTTCGATCATTTGTGGTTATATTGCTGACGACTTGTTGATTTTGGAGCATTGATCGTGACTCAGAATTTTGAAGAGGTTACATTAACTTCAAAATGATGTCTGTACAAGAAAAAAATGACGTCAGTACCAAAATGAAAAGTATGTTATAGTAAAAGTTCAAATGGCATTAGATCGCTATTAGAGACTATACCCTCCTCCCCACACAGTAGAAAAAAATTGTTCACTATAATTTTTTGAAACTACATAAAATAACATGCAAAATGACACACATTAGCCTGTTGACCTACAATAGTCATGTTAACTACGTTATAATAGTAGGTGTAAATAATACTACCACACATAAGCTCTTTGACTCATGTGGAAAGACGGTACCCCATTTTGTGACGTCACTGTGACGTCAATACTGCAAGAAAAAAAAATGTAAACATTTTATTCCTTAAACTACATATATATATTTTTTTAGTTGAAAATCAATAAGAATCACTTTTACCAAAAATGCACACGGGAGTCCAAATTTCGACACAGGGGCCTACACTATATGTTAAACACCATCAGATGAGGATAATGTCTGTGTGTGTGTGTATTGCATTTCTCTGTCTGTCTGTCTGTCTGTCTGTCTATATGTCTGTCTGTCTAAGTCTCTACATGTATTTGTCTTTCTGTCGTTATATCTGTCTGTCTCTCACTCTCTCACAACATTTGGTGTAGTCCCAGCAGACCAGGTTCAAGAGCTCGATACCGGGCATTTCAAGTCTTTTGTTGGGACTCTAAATCAGTCCCGTTCCCGATAAACCTTAGCTGATGGAAGCCTATTATCATGGTACTAAATTATGCATTTTTTATCCGTAACCACTACCCCCCCCCCCCCCTCTCCCTCTCCCATGAGTATAAAAGGGACTGGTGTCTTTCTGATTTTCCAGTGCTCTGGTACATGCCCCACTCCATCACAAGGGGATATTATTGTATCGGATTAAGCCCTTTTTTAGCCCAACTACATGTATGCATAACAATTTTTTACACAGACAAAGATCAGAATTAAGAGTGAGACTTGTTGAAGCTTTCCGGTACATGTAATTCGTTTGCTGACAGTTCCAAGGCGGTGCAGATTTTGTTGACCATTTTTAAATTCATAAATATATGTTTTATGCTGTCGTCACTAAAAACCTCACCTTACCTTGTACTATGGTGGTGGTGGTGTGTGTGTGTGTGTGTGGGGGGGGGGGGCAATCAAGGCGTTGCTCGTCTTGTATTTCCCGGATGTGGGATTACCGTGTCTGAAATATTCGGAGTCATTCGCGAAGATTATCGATGATGCGTTTACGTTCGTATCTCTGCGCACCAAATCGTATCTAAACGCTCCTTATCGTTAATGGGCGCAAAAAGTATTGTTTGCGCGAGCAAACGCATTCTAGCGAATTACAATTAGTGTTCGTAAACCATTCGCAACAAATAGTTATTGATCGTCAAATTTTAAGATTATGTAACACATTTTCGAAAAGTTCGTTCAGAATTCGCTTGATTTCACAAATTTACGCTATTCGCAAGGCTTCGTCGAACGGATTCGCTTATGTGTGAGGAGGCCTTTATTCTAAGTAAGTACACAATGCAATTTTAGTAAATGTGAAGCATGCAGTATCTATTTTCATATGAGACATATGCACGTCGTAGCAACTGTGCTGCACGCGGTATCTAGCATCAATGCTATATGAGGTATCTCTATTTAAGTGCATACTGATTTCACAAGCAATTTATAATTCTAAAAACATATGCTAATCTTGGCAACAATTCCATATACGATATCTCTCAAGACATGTTTGTTAAACCCATGACAACTGTACTAGTCGGGGTATCTCTTTTTTCCAAGACGTATGCAACAACTTACAAAAATGTAACACTATTCTCAAGACAAGTACAGTCCATGGCAAATTATGGCAGCAAAGCAACGCGCAGTATCTTGTTTCTCAGGGTGAATGCAAACCATGGCAATAACTACACACAGTATATAATTCTCAAGTAGAATGTAATCCATGGCAATATTTATCCACACAAAAGACATATGAAATACACGGTAAAAATGCTACACGCGTAATATATTATTAAAGGCAAATGCAATCCATTACACCAATCATACATTTCTTAAGGCAAATGCAATTCATGTCAACCATGCTACATGCATACTCTTTTGGTGTTCTAAAAAACAGATACAATTCATATCAGACTGTCTGGACAGACGTATATCTGCAACTCAAGGCAAATGCTGTCCATAGCACAAATGCTGCACACAGCGTCAACTTCTAAATTTGCAAAATACAATTCATAGCAACAATGCTATACACAGTATATTTTTCTCAAGGCATAAGTAATTCATGCATTACTGCGGCATGGGTAGGTGCAACCTATGCAATGCGTTTCGGAATCTGCAACTTGTAGGCAATTCCTCAGTTAAAAATCTTAAGTTCACGAACGACACAAAACATATATGTTAGGTTAACGTTAGAGAGCGATAGAAAATCGTTACATAAATCAGAACTTGGTTGCCAGTATTTTAATCCCAATACTTTCAAAATGTAATATTGATAAATGTAGGTTTTAATTTCATAAATGAGAGTGCTGATTCGTTAGAAAGCAGCATGCATTTACGAGGAATTAATAATAGTTAAATTTTATATATATATAGTTGATGCCAAATAGTGAAGACCCATAAGATGCCATAGCACAAGTGTCTGTCCTTTCGTTTTGAGCAAATAGTCCTCAGACATTGTAAACCTGTGACCCATAACGATCTAAAATATCGTGAAAAGTTCTCGGTTTCACTTTACGTATATTCCTTTGTTACACCAGAATGAGCATCAGAAAGTCGCTTTTTTATCTGTCTGAGCAATTGATATTCTTGTCTACCCCGAGAACATCATTAGAAAGTCAATGAATACCTAGATCTAATATCTGGTAAGGCTCCATAACTAGCTCAGAGCCAGAATTAGACACTCGACTTTATTTGTAAAAATTAAATCAAGGAATAGTCAGACGCGCCATGAGAAACCCGGTTGTTGTTAGTTGAGAACGGCTGCGACCGACTCAGCCTGCGCATCATTACAATCTGATCAGTGTCATTGTTATTTGCTGTTTAGAAAGGATACACACCGGATATTGGGATAGAAAATCTTATCTTACCCATGTGGTTTTACCCAGGACGTCAAGTGACGTCATCATGTGAAATTGCATCTTAGCATATTCAGGGACTTCTGAAAGCTTATAAATAAATAAGTAAATAAATTAATAAATAAATAAATAAATAGATAAATAAAAAAAACAGTAGTGAGCAAGAAAAAGAATCCATTATTCGTGTGAGGGTAGGATAGAAAAAACCGTCCCTCGGGATCACCGTTTGTCATCACTCGGCTAGCTAGTATGGCCCAGAAAATATGCACACTCTAGTTACAGTTCTTCCGTGCATTCTTTGCTTCCAACGGGTAACCTTTTTAAGAACATATTTGACTTCACTGCGGCTGTTGATTGGGACTGTGTGGCGGCGGTAGTACGTCTCCCTGCCCTTCACTATAGTGTAGATTTTATTTTCTTGTCCTTTGGGATCATGGGTTTCATTGTGGAACTTTGAAACTAATAGAGGGTCACTGATAAGGCCTAAATGACTGAAACTACCTAGTCTGACCCAGAAAATATGCACACTCTAGTTACAGTTCTTCGGTGCATTCTTTGCTTCTTTAAGAACATATTCGTGATGCCAAACGGCGATCCTCGGGACGGATTTTTCTATCCTACCCTCACACTCATGATAGATTCTTATAAAATTTTACTTGCTACATCCAAATGACTACGATCTTTACTAGTCAACATGTATCTAGTTAACTATGCAGGTTTGAGTCTTACATGGTCGCAACTTCGAAGGAAGACGCCCCCTGGTTACCGCTACGTTACTTTTTTGAAGCTTACCCCTCTCCCTCTGGCTGAATGTTATAACATATTACTGTCCTGCTAGCCAAGAGTGACAGTGACGTCACGTTTATTTACAAGGTTATCAGTGTTTTATAATCTATATATCACTTGTGTATTAATCCTATCCGCAGGATAGGATTAATACGCACGTGATCTATCGATTCGCGTTAGCTCAAGTGTTGTCTGCAAGTAAATGTTTTACTGTTTTACTTTAAATTGTAAACAAAATATTACGTCAGTGTCACTCTTGGTTGGCACGACAGTAGCATGATTGAACCCTTTTTTATGAACGCACACAAACACACACGAAAGCGCGCTCTTTGCAGATTCCTTTTTCTTCTTCGTGAATGCTTCGTTCTTTTTTCGTCAGATCTGGTTATCTCGATTTATTTTGCTAACATAGTAAATGAATAGGTAACATCATGTTAATTCTTTCGTAACTAGCACCTGTTTCCATAAATTAGGAGATTTTATATGTTTTATATGTCTTTTACAATATAAATTGTGTTTCTGTATCGGCGATTAGTTAACAGATAGTAATTGCTTATCAGATGCTGTAAGACAAATAGACCACTGTGAAGGTAACGAAACGTTTGAAAAAATGCCTTCCGAATAAATATCTTAAAGCGGGCCATCATCGGCCCGCCAGCGAAACGACCGATACTGTGTTCTTGCTGGCTTTGTTCTTTCCTCATTGAGAAGACTTCCTTACTACACCTAAGCAATTTTCTAATGCATAAACTTTTGTTTTGGCGTTTACTTGAAAACTAGAATTTGAATTAAAACTATTTTGGAATAAAGAAGCTCTAGCGATAAGGCGTATATTTTCCCTAGTTGACATGATTACAAAAGCTAACTTTTCAAATAGCCATAATGATTTTAAAATTCGCCTGTTTGGCTAGTAGTATAATATGTATAGTCAGCATCAAAATACGTTTCAAAGCGATTCATCATTTACAAAGCCTTGAAAACTTGCGCTTTCTACTCCCACCCCTCATTTTACGTCTTTATACTGGGTATCGTTTAGACCAGAATTTTAGTAAATCAATTATAGGTTTTCAAAAAGTAAAAGTACTAAATTATTAAGGATATAAATGCCCTTTGTTGCCATAACTTTGCAGTATTCCCTCAGCGCATGCGTACGAAATGTACTTAAAATTGTGATGTTTGTCATTGAAAAGATGAAACTGGTGTATTTCAGTTTGTTTTTAGATGCTTCCCCCCCAGACCCAAGATGCCCTTTGGACAATTGAACGTCATTATAGAAATATACAACATGTGTACAGGGCGTCTTGGGTCTGGGGGGACTGGGGTTATACAAGCGAAAGTAGACATCAATAATCTGACAAAAATAGACCACTTTGCAAGATGGTCGTTTTTATTGTACACCAACTGTATAAATATATATAATATACTCTATCGTGATAAATGTAGGACGATTGTTTACCTTAGTTTAACGGTCTATTTCCCTAACATGTTACTGAATAGCGAGCACAGTTGATGCGCAAAATAAATTCACATTCAAAACGAAGTAGATATATTACATGCATTTGGGAAAAATCCATTTTAAATATACGAACTAGCGGGCAAGGGTACATAGACGGCTCGTCTATATGTATTTGTTGAGTGTGCCTAGTGTCTTCAGTCGTTATTTCAACAAAATAAAACAAACGTCTTATTTAGGGAAATAGCCCGCCTTATCGCTAGAGGTTCTTAGAACAATACTTTCTAAGTAATGCATGGCTTTTTCAGAGAAAACTGACTATAACAGTATTTAAAATATTGAAGTTTGAGTTGAAAACTTCCCAAATGAAAAATTTGAATATGGTTATCCCCATTCTTATGCACTTTTTCAGTTTCGTCTCAAATAGGAGCGTTGCAAGCCGCATAATGCCGCACGTCATCTAATGAAATGTGACGTAATTTATGACGTCAAACGGTTTCCTACAATATATCGCAGGATATACTGTCGCAATTTTCGACGTTATCCAATCAGAAGTAGCGTTACAAAAGCAAGTGCATTAGAAAAGTAATTAAATTATTCCTGACAATCGCATCGCATATCTGCTCTATTGGCTTTAGATCTGGGGAGCAGGATAGCCATGGTTCATCATTTAATTTGCTAGCTAGCAGCAGATCCCTGCTGATGTTACTCACAGATTTGACTTTTTATGTTTCAAGAAAGCAAAATCACATGAAAAAAAGTAAGTAGAGTATGGTCAGGAAATACCACAATAACACACTGCAGACCAACCAATGCACCGTGAGGAAGAGTCACAGAACATTAACAGTCGCATGACATTAAAAGCAATTTTGAAACAACCATCTCTCTCTTTCCCAGCGAAAAAAATATTTATGGTTCTTTTCCTGTCACTGTGCTTACGCTGTTGATCAAATAATATGAAGACGTAATATTGAGAAACAGAGGAGCTTGATTTAATTGCATTTTGATTGTTTTAATTTACTTTATTTTGCCTTGTGGTACAGAAGCGAGCAATAAAATGAAACAATTAAGACAACATGAAACGATTATTCTTGCAGTTTTAATAATGTTCAGGTGTTTGGTTGATCTTTTTACAATAAAATGGCGAAGCGTGTCTGTTTTTGTCTCATAAATTCGAAACAAACCTAATTTATGATTTTAATAATTAATGTTTCATGTGTTTTTGTGTGTCGTATTTCTTAGATGTCCTAGGGACATGTACAAGGTGAGCTTTGTAATACCTGAGAACCGCCATACCGATTTCGTATCTGTCAGTCTTAACATATTTTGGATGTCATTAAAGGTTGACTTGAGGAGCCATCTTGTTGCCAGTCATGGGCGGATCCAGACAGGGGGAGGGAGAGGGGTCTTGACGCCTTCCTGAAAATCACAAAATATAGGGTTCCTTAGCAGTACTGGTCTGGATCCCCTAGCTACCAAACCAGCATTCCATGTAGGGCTATCATCGGCACGCCAGCGAACCGCCATTTAAATGGCGCCGATGATGGCCCGTTTATAGTGATATTTGGGTCCTCCCTCCCCTCATCAACTAAAAACATGAAAGGTGGACATCCTCTGACAAAACTGTTTGGATCTGCACATGCCAGTTCTTAAAAAAATCTATGTTTTGGTGACTTAGTAAGAAATATTATTAGAATTCCCCCCCCCCCCTCTTAGCTGTTGACATTATTCCGGTAGCAAGGGTACTGAGTAAAATGTGATGATTGTCTTATCTGTTGGACTTAAAATATTTTGTTGGTGCTTAAAAGAACCGTCTCATCGAGACGGTTCTTTTGAGTACCAACAACATATATTTTGGTTGAGAAACAAGAAAGTTTATCCAGATTCAACCCTTCATCTGAAGACCTGAATTTCTGGTAGCAGTTTCCAGCCCCCTGTGTTTTACCAGGTATGAGTGTTATGTCAGATAGAACAAAGATGTAGTGGGGGTGTCAGTTTCTTTGTGATAACAGCAGGAATTATCTACCATTCTTACCAGCTATGTCTTGCCTAATCACACCTGTGTAATGCATCACTTTATCACAGACACTCTGCAAATTCCATAGAGGAACAAAGAATACCTGTTAAACGTAAAGAGAGCATCTCTAAAGGATGATAAACAACTATTATACTGTTTGTGCCTTTGAAACGAACAGTAATCCACCCCTTTACGCTAAAATTCGCAAAAATAAAAAACAAATAAAAATAATAAAAGAAGATAAAATAAGGATACCTTCTATTTTATTTTTTTTCCGAAGAATTAAACGCATTCGCAATATACCAAGTACAAAAGCGGGCCCATTATTGACTGACCAACCAGCGAAACGGTGGTGTACTTCCTGGTCATATTCGCTTTTATTACCCAACCGTCTATATACGGAGTAATGGTCTATTTTTTCTATGTCATGATTCACTGAACTATTCCACCGGTCCATAAATATGACTATAGACTGGCACTATACCACGGGCCTGGTTTCCCGCTTCTCTGTTAAAAACACACAGGCGCTTATTATCTTGCGCGACGACGATGCGCGTACGGTTCGTTTATGAAAGGAGACGTTATGCAACAATGGTGAAAATGAGGCATGGTTTGGCAACTTTAAACTCCAATAACTCCGTTGTTTATGGTCAGAAACATTAAGTGTGGGTACACGTTTTCTTAGTTAGAACGAGCGTAAAAAAGTCTGAGACCAAAATTGAGCAGATATGGTGAAATTTTCAGTTTTGCAACAAAACCGCATCGTATACAGCAACTCCATTCAAGGAACGCTGCTAAGTATTTCATCAAATGGGTTGGGTAATAAAACAGTTATTTCATGCCTGTTTGTAGTATAGTCAAAACTATTACCCCTCGGTACCGTGGACGACCTGATGCACTATTGCACTCGGCCTTCGGCCTCGTGCAATAGTGCATCAGGTCGTCCACGGCACCTCCGGGTAATAGTTTTGACTATACTACAAACAGGCATGAAATAACTGTATAATATTTTGGTTGAGTATTTTAAAATTAAAAATGCTGTTTCCAATGGCAAGGTAAATATTTACTCTCTGTCACTCATCATTGTTGCTTATACTAATGCTGGTATGTTGACAGTAACGGGAAATTGAAGCAACTCCATGACATGCCTCTTGGTGCTATACAGTAAAACATGTGTAAAACGGCCACTCAAAAATACACAAAACAAATTTCTTGACTGAATGAAGGTCGAAAGTATTGCAGAATGCCCCCTGCAGAATGCCCCCTTGGAGCATTCTCAATATTATTGACCTGCATTAAGCGATAATCGGTCTTGAAAACCAACTTTGTCTTTTTGAGAGTTGCCGGTTTACACTGGTTTTACTGTAATTTTCTTCATTGCTAACACCAAATCTAGCAAGAAGATTTGGTCAGAAACTTATATTTCTTTCCGTACCTCTAGTAGTAGTTTTGGCAGTGCCTGATTTCAGCTCCAAGGTTTTGGTCCAGTTGTTTGCTAAATGCCGGTATGATAGAGTCAGAACCATTTTACCTTAACGGCGGTCAAGTAGTATATTCGTACGTATATATAAGGTCAGCAATGTTACTTGCTTTCGGCGCGTGATAAAAATATTTTTTGATTTATTTCGACAGTAGCAGCTCATGGCCATGTCATTTGCAGATTTAGTACAGTTGGTCTGTGCATCTACATTAATATGGACATGATAAGACTAGATATGACACCTCTCTGCAAGGTCATACCTTTGATTTTGATCTTAATGTAGTGAACAGAGGGCAGCTGCTGGTCACTTAGAAAACAGTGTCCATGTGCGGATCCAGAGGGGGCGGGTAGGGGGTCCGGACCCCTTCCCCTGAAAAATCACAAAAATATAGAGTTTCTTAGCAATACTGGTCTGGATCCCCTGAAAATCACAAAGCTGCCAAGCAAGTATTCAATGTTGGGGCATCATCGGCACGCCAGCGAAACGCCATTTAAATGGCGTTTCGCTGGCGGGCCGATTATTGCCCGCTTATAGTGGTATTTAGAATCTCCCTCCCCTTATCAACTAAAAAGATGCAAAAAAAGTCAAAATTGGACCCTCCTTGGCAAAACTTTCTGGATCCGCGCAGGACACTTTAAGCTGCGTCACGGGAAAACCAGTTGCAATATAGAGGATCTTACATGAGTGCTCATGTTTTATTGAATTTATCAAATGAGTTGAGGAAAAGAGATAAAATGCGAGGCTTGCCGAGCATTTTATCTCTTTTTCGCAACCAGTTTAATAAATTCAGTAATACAAGAGCATGAATTATCATGCGTATGTTGAAATCATATTTTTGGCATGAAAACGGGTTTTGCCATATGCGTAACGTTAAAAACGTCACCTCATAACTGTACCCGAAAATCTGTAAACATGTCGTTAGACGTCATTATGATAACTTATATTTTAGAGTTACATGTGGGTACTTTTTAGGAAGTGGCACATGGCCTCATGAACTTTCGTTCTAGACCTCTAATTATGCTCATTAACGAACACATAAGGAGGAAACACTTGTCTCAAATGTTTGAACTCCTGGTCCAAGACATCTATGAGTAGTGTTCATTTGAAGTATGACCGCTTGAAACTGGGTTTGTTGCGTTGTGTTTTGTGGCCCAGTAAACACTATTCACTCTAGGGAATAGCCTCCATCTATAGGTGAGATTGTCAAAAAAGATGAGTTCATATAACATAATCAAATGCCACTTAGACAGTGGCCTACTGTGGATTTAATTGATATGCTGATATGGTTTCATATGGTCAACATAACACATGCAGCTGTTGCTTCCTGGGTGTAACAATATACACATGTTCTGTTTTTGTAAATATGAGCGCAGTGGCTCAGTGGTAAAGTGCTTGAC
The DNA here is from genome assembly GCA_964019695.1 of Loripinus fragilis. Classification (NCBI taxonomy): domain Eukaryota; kingdom Metazoa; phylum Mollusca; class Bivalvia; order Lucinida; family Lucinidae; genus Loripinus; species Loripinus fragilis. Next base: position 47,644,811 of record OZ026524.1, read on the forward strand.
TCGAGACCTATGGGCCAAGGGTTCGAGCCTCACCTTCGTCACTGCGTTGTGTCCTCGAGTAAGACTCATTTATCCTTGCTTAGTACTTGTTCAACCCCGGAAGACCCGTCCAGACGTAACTGAAAGATTGTTGACTGGGACGTAAAGAATCAAATCAAACGAAAACAAAATATTTTTTTTCGGCATTTTCAATCTATATTTTTCTCCGGTGAGTTTGAACAGTGACCTATCTAAGATGCGTCACTGGTTTAAATAAAGAAAAAAGAAGGAATGGATGAGTATTTATCTTTATATATATTAAATCATATATTCATAAATTTTCTTCATTTTTCTCTTGTTCGTAGATTGTGAATGCTCCTTAGAATCGCATCAGCACGGTGGTTCTGTGTAGTACCATCAATATACGATTTGCTTCACTCAATGTGTGTTTGCTAATAACTTTTTCAGACAGTTTGAACCAAGACCGGGACCGACCGGAAAAATGTCGGTCCTGATCTGGGTACACATTCTCTAAAAGTCTGATATAGTGTTCCTGAAAGATTTTTGATAAATCATTTTTGACTTTTTTCATCTGCTGATAACCTTTGCAAACAGTTTGGCTCCAGATAAGGACCGACGTCGGTCCTGATCTGGATCCAAACCGTTTGACACTCTGATAGATTTCTTTAATACTTTTGAAGAATCAGCAGCCATCAATAAAAGCATGAAAGAATACCCACGCATATATAGAGTGTTAGCATCAAAAATAATTATTTGGGCCAAATTTTTTAACTGCCCACAGATTAGAATGGCTATTATCAGCCATCAAAAAGGCCTGGAAAACGATAAAAAGTCGGGGAAAAGTAATTTTGAAAATCATATTGAGTTGCAACCCTGTCAGTCTGATCAGGGTCCACAGGGTTTGGTGTGATACTTAATTAGTCAATAATGCTAGCAAATATATTTATCAATTATGCTAGCAAACATATGCATCAGTTGACAGTCAGCGTCCGCGCCTGCGTAGCTTCGTTTCTATGTGTTATCTTCTGTACTAGTGGATGGATATCTGCATACACTTTGAAATGTTCGAAATATGGTTTGGTGCTTCATCTTCTAAACCAGTGGATGTATTTTGACCAAGCTTGCATAGATACATTGTTGGGAAGAGGCAAAGAGTTGATAAGTTTTTGGTGACCTAGACCTAATTAGAGTGTTTTTTGCCATGATGATACATTGCATTAGTTAGATGGCCTCCATGCGAGCTGAACATTTCTTGTACTTCAACAACAGCAGAATCTAGGGCGAAGATTTGGTACCAGTAAAATGCATTTAAGCCCCCCGGTGGCTTAGGCTGCTGTCCGTTCTAAGGCGGTGGTTCTGTTGTTGTTGACTTTTTGTTTATTGTTACTCCCATTGTGGGAGTCTGTAATTGTTCTATGTTTTGTTGTACGTTACTTTATGTCCATTCTAGTATTGCAATCATCTTGATAGGGAAGAGAGAGCTGATTGCTTTGCTTAATTTGTCTTCCTGGTGTCTCGTGATGGTTGAGCGGCTCTTCCTCGCGGTGCCACGGGGTTGTCTGCAGTTTGTGATTGTGGTATTTCCTGATCATACTCACTTACTATTTTTTCAAGGTTACACCGGCACTTTGAAATGTCCAAAATTGGGTTTCCGTGCGTTTTCTTCTGGATGGATTTTAATCAATCTTGCATAGACACATTATTGGGAGAAGGGGAAGAGTTGATTTTATTTTGGTGACCTTGACCTAATTTCCAAAGTCAAACAGGCGCTCTGAAATGCCCGAAATCCGAAATAGGGGATTAATTGACCAAGCTTGCATAGGTGACATAGGACGATAAAAGTAGAGACTGTGGGGCTGTCGGTTAACTGCGCCCAATGATGAATCAAATATGGATGGGCATCCAACCAATCTGAACTGCAGAGCCAAATGGCTATGTGCTCACTGGACAGCAAATGACAATGCATACAGCGAATTGTCTGGCAAGAATGAGCGGGTGTACAGGCCAATCAGACTGGGTGCACCATTTTGTTAGATTTGTCACAATGCTAATGTCCATTTATAATGACCTATCATTTGAAATTATGCAAAACATTTTTGAAATTTGGACAGACAGGTCTAGGCAAATAGTGTAGACCCCGATCAGAAAGCTCATAATTAAGATATTCACTGTTTGTGTGCGATTTTTACAACTGAAATGGCTTTTACAGTTTAATAGATTGCCGGTACTTGCTAGATCTGCTAGAATGAGGTCCTAATGAGTATTTTTATTTTACGCCTTGGCAAGAAAAATGAAGTATAGCCGTGTAAGTCCGACTTTACAAAATATAACAGAGGAGTTCAATGAGGTCTAAATCAAGCGGTCTAACTTTTTAGTTTATGAAAACAATTGTTGTAATTCATTAGAATGTTTAATTATTTCCAATGACTTTTGTCATCTGCTGATAACCTTTGCAAACATTTTGGACCCAGATATGGACTGACAAAATCTGGATTCTTAAACAGTTTGATACTCTGTTGGTGTTTTGGAAAGAACTATTCGAAAAGCAAAATATTAATGAAAAAGTCAACAAATGATAACAAAAGCATGCAAAAAGTTATACTTGTAAAAATTGATTTCATACATTGTTCCCAACATTGTTCAGAATAGATACTAATTTGAGTATGCTAGCTATCTTATCTTTCTCAAACACCTTTGTACCATTAGATAGCTGGGTTTACAACTGTTGGTGGTCAGTTCCTACTGTGATAATATACTGCCTGACCAATTATTCAATTAAGCTGAAGGAGGCTCGGATATGAGCCTGGATTTTGAGGCTATTCCTTACAGTGTATTCGGATCATGTCAAGCAGGGATGAATCGGTAACATTTTTAGAATGAAAAATCTGAAACTTGCAAAAAGGTGAATATTGCCCTCCCTGTAGAACTGATTTTTGAGTTGATACCTCTTAGGAATGGTGGGGGTATGAACCCTTTTTGGCAAATGACACAAGGCTTGGAATGAGACCTAGTCGCACAGCTCAATGGGATGGTTCATGAGAGCACCCACAACATATGTTTTGGTCGTTAAATAAGAAAATTAATATCTAATTTTAAACTCTTTTCTGGAGCCTGGGTCAGTAGCGGATCCAGAGGGGTTCAGGGGGTTCGCTCGAACCCACTCCCTGCCCCCTTATCCTATGAAAATGAAATAATTTGGTCTCAATGAGACCAAATTATTTCATTTTCTTGGAATATTTAAGAAAAATGACATAAAATCAGCAAAGCGAACCCCAACCCCTTTATACATATGAACCCCCTTTCCAGAAATCCTGTATCCGCCTCTGTGGGTGTTGGCAGATCATATTCATGTGCTACAGATTGGCTCTAATTTGCTTTTATCACAGTATTGGAGTGGCATGGAGATGGGTATCATTTGGTTATTGCGTCATATGGTTAATTAGTCTGTGTCTAATTAAACACATTTAGACACGACTTGCCGACTATTGCGGTATCTATTCTCATATCTTGTTACACCATCCAAATCTGGTTTCTATGGTGACAGCAGTGGTCGCGAAGTTGATCTTTAGGCTAGTTATGTGGGCATGTACAATATTATATAAGATTCACCCATATAAGAGTGCGTAAATATTTTTTTCTAATTTCTAAACCAAACATATGAGCCGCGACATGAGATTTCCTTCGAACAATGTGGCACTTTGACAAATGTAGACTCAGAAACTCCAAATACTGTTCGTTCAGTAATATTCAAGGCACTAGCAAAGGCTCTGGTCACACTGCGCGTATGCGTAGGCTGGTTTGGGCCTTTGCTGGTCGCACATACCACATTGTTGGAAATCTCACGTCGCGGCTCAATGCTGTTGGTACTCAAAAGAAGAGTCTCCACGAAACAGTTATTTTGAGAACCACCTAAAACAAATGCATTAACTGATGGAGAAGAACATATTCACAAATTTACGCTATTATTTTTGTGATCTATGCCACCTTTGGAAATACCCGAACACTCTGTCCCCGTCCGATTTCACATTGGCCATTTTTATGGAGGGCCTGTGCATTCCCAGATAAGTCTTTGGTTTTGCGTTTTCTTAAACATGTTACATTGTAAAACATCGAAAACAAAATTCAACCAGCATTAATGATCGGCGGCGATCACGCATGAAAAGTATAAAATAATGTTGCCATAGCAACCGAATGATGTAACAAGTCGTTACTTTACTTATTTGTTTGATTTACGGCTAATTCTTCACTAAATTATAATGACTGATTGGTAAATTGAGAAAAAGACACATTGTTTCCTTATGATTAAAGGGTGGGGGAAATTGATGTAATGATTATGATGTTCAAACGACCATTTAGTACAAGCCGCACTGTGTGAAAATGTGTCTTTATGGCTCAGGTAACTCTGGTGTAGTATTATGTAGTCTACATATATTTTTAATTGTAATGACCATACAAAATATCTCCGACGATTCGACATAGGCCTGTAAATTTGCTTCCGCTCGACGTCCATTGAACCTAGCGTGTTCGTAAAATAGTCTTAGAATCAACATGCGACGTCAATGCTGGATTTACGTTAGCGCAGTTGGCCGTCAGATTTGGCAGGTGAAAAGATCTACTTGGCGTAATCACTGCAAAGTTAACACTGATTAAAAAAACCCAGGTACCAATGAAGGCAAAAAACGTTGTGTACGAATTAATAAAAATACAGGTCTGAAAATGACTACTGTACACTGTACGAACTAATACATGACAACCGTGAATAATTTATGGTGTACGAACTATCCGAGTGTACGAACTAATTTAATATCACCGTAGCCGACTGCAGTAAAATAGTCTTTTTACTTTAAGTAAAAGCCTCACCCGCCCATGCCCACATATCCAGCAGGGCTAGAGGTTTAAATTTAAGTCTGAGCTTTCTTTGGGTATGCGAGCAGCGATTGCGATGGCTCGCCAAAGCCATTGCTGCTCGACAATACGACACAGAAATCTCACGGGCTCGCCTATACATGTATATAATACACCGGCGCAGAGTTTGATGTGGTTGGAAAAAGAGTTCTCCCGGGCCACAGTGCGCACAGTTTTGTATCGCTAGGCGCACCTGAAGACACGGAAGATGAACGATTTCTAACCGCACCAAACGGAGGCGGAAGGGTAGACCGAATATTCTTCACAACTGTCTGAGAGGAATACCCGACCAGCATACCGTGTCGGGCCACCATCGGCACGCTAGCAAAACGCCATTCAAATGGCGTTTCGCTGGCGGGCCAAAGGTAGCCCGCTTTAAGACGCTTACTGGGTAATTTTCATCACCATTGTTTTATGTTGGTAAATTTAATTTAGAGGAAACACTTCACTACTAATTCAGACTTTATTGCTCCCAATACAAATAAAACGTTTCTTCATTTTTGTCCTAATGGATCCAAATAATGTATTAAAATTGGAAAAAATACAATGAATTACAAAGAAGTTCATAAATAAGTCATAAAATATTCCCAGACGGAAATATTTGTTCAAGAATGTTGGGAAGGAAACTGTATTCTAACCGGCAGGAAAAAAAACTTATGAGACAGAAATGTAAGCTTCCCCACACTGGTGCTTGACTGAAGATAGATTTGCTCCCGTCCTTAAAGCATTTTTTTTATCAATATGTCATTTCATATACTTGTAGCCAGTCTAACTCTGATGGCTCTGTTTTAACATTTCATATACTTGTAGCCAGTCTAACTCTGATGGCTCTGTTTTAAAACAGAGCCATCAGAGTTAGACTGGCTATAATTATATGATATGGCACATTGATCAAAAATTGTTTTAAGGACTGGAGCCAGTCTAGACTGAAGAACATGTGAAGATACGGGTGCCTCTGTGGCAGATCTGTGTGTAGCCTAGTCCTTTCTATGCCAATGAAATGTTATGTCAAGTTTAATATAACAAGGTTTTGCTGAAAGTCTATGGTATACAGCCACAATTCTAAATTGACACTTGTTTTTGTCAAATCATATAGTGAAGACCAAGATGAAATGAAGCATTGAGCTGAATTTCGTCTGCATTTTCGTTGTTTGCTAAGTACCCATTATGTTGTTCGAGTCTGCAAGGAGTTTCGTGAGTCACAATTTGTTGAATGAGACACTAGTTGATTATCTTTTCTTTATATCAACGTTCTCTATGTAAATGCACATACAGTAAACCCTGTGTAAATCGGCCACTCTTAAAAAGACTAAAATTGGTTTTCAAGACCAATTATCGCTTAATGCAGGTCAAACGTATTGCAGAATGCTCCAAGGGGAGCATTCTGCAATACTTTCGACCTTCATTAAGCTACCAATTGTTACTAAGGTCTTTGTTTTGTCTATTTTAAGTGCCCTTTTTCCACAGGTTTTACTGTATATATCAGAATTATTTTGTTGTCGTCACATGTGAAGAAATGGTATAATCATTATATCCTGTCCCCCATAGGTTTCCCATGACGCACTCAATGTTCTCCACGATCTCTCGGGATGCGTTTCAGGATTTCTCATTATGTCCCCCATGCGTGGATCCAGAATTGGGGGGGGGGGGACAAATCACAGAAATATAGGGTTTCTTAGCAATGTTGGTCGTGATCCCCTGAAAAATCACAAAGCTACCAAGCCAGCATTCAATGTTTGGCTATCATCGGCACGCCAGCGAAACGCCATTTGATGGCCCGCTTTTAGTGCTATTTGGATTCTCTCCCCTCACACACACACAAAAACGTTATCAGAGTTGACCTCCTCTGACCAAACTTTCTGGATCCGCGTATGACGCACGCGGTATATTCCATGTTTTCTTGTGCTACGTTGTATAATAACCCCCACAGATTTTCACATGGTGCTGCCCAAGGAAAACACGCTTGTTATAAAATAAGCAAGAAAAGAATGTGTTTTCCGGTATGTTGTAATGGTGTTTCCAGTTCTCCTTTAATTGCCGTAGTTACTGGAATTTCTGATTTGCCTGAAGTAATTACCAAACTATCTTGTGTTATGTGGTCTTGTTAGCATTTTATTTCCCCCTGTGTTATATCAAACGATTGCACTTATGGCAACAGTACATGTAGGACCATAGCTTTACGGCAACAGTAGGACCATAGCTATGTTCATCTTGATCCCCCGGGGGACGTTCATTGTAGAGCCGCGACATGTGATTTCCACAACGTGGTATTTTGACAAGTTTTGATTCAGACAAGTCTGTGCAACCTCCTTCTACACTCCAAATGCTGATCGGTCAGTAGCTTGTGAGTCGTAGAATATTCAAGCGACAAGGAAAGGCTCTGATCAGACTGCGCGTATGCGCAGGTTGGTCTGAGCCTTTGCAGATCGCACATACCACATTGTATTAAAGTGGGTTGGGTCATGTCAATGAAAGGGGTCCTATTTTCAGAGCCTATCTGCAATGGGGTGTATATCTAAAATCTGGGAAGGAGGTTCTAAAATACCTGTCTTCAAAGGGGGGTATTAAACTTTTGAAAGAAGGTAACTAAACGATAACGCGGTAGAAGAAGAAAAAGTCATGATAATTGATTTATAATTAGAAAAGCAAAATTATAGTAATTAGATAAAAACAACAACAACTGAGCTTTCTATTTGTTCTTCTGTGATAGGGGTATAAATTTTATCTAACCTTTGTCTTGAAAGGGTTCTCAATAACGTCTTAAAAGGGGTAGGGGACACTGGAAGAAATTGGCACGTCTCTACCCATTTTCAATGAATATTGAGTCCCTACGAACTCTTAACTGGAGGCAATGACACTGAGATTGTTAGCTACACTGGGCTCTTGAATTACTTGAATATACAGGACTGTGTTAAAAAGTCCTTGAAAAATACTCAAATGCCTTGAAAAGTTATTGAATTTTACCATTTACGGGTTCAATACTGTTTTAAGAGATCTAAATCAGTAAAAAATTGTGGGGCCTTTATTTGGTGCAGCATATGCTGGTGCAGCATATGTTGCACCAAATAAAGGCACCGTAATTTTACACTGATTTTCTAAAACTAATATCTATAGTAATGGACTCTAGCATTTCAGAAGTAGAATTTTAACGTGTAAATCAGTATTTTCATAAGTTTTCAGTCCTTGAAAACAGTAGGAAAGTCTTTTACAAGTCATTGAAAAGTCCTTGAATTTTTATACGAACTTGTCTGTATGCACCCTGTTACAGTTTTTCTTTTTTTATCTTTTCAGGAAACATAAAGATAGCTTCGCCATCAACTGAAAAGGGAGAACCTAGACCGGCTGCCCATCTCATGGGGTCTGTCCGACGTCTTGACCATACCTCAAGTAAGTATAACAAAGCTGTAATCCTATGCTTTGTAAGATTATTCTACCTTGATCCACCATACTGGAGACACCTAACTGGGTTTTGTTTACACCTTTAATCACTTTACAGTACAGCCTGTATAAAACGACTACTCTCAAAAAGGCAGATACTTGGTTTACAAGACCACGTAACGTTTAATGCAGGTCAAAAGTATTGCAGAATGCTCCAAGGGGAGCATTCTGCAATACTTTCGACCTTCATTAAGTTACCATTTGACATTAAGATTGTCTATGTATGCTTTGTCTATTTCTGAGTGGCCGTTTTACACAGGATTTACTGTATACCAAAGCTGTAAGCTAAACGATTGAGAAATGCTTTGTATGATTATTCTACCTTGATCCGCCATACTGGAGACACCAAACTGCGGTTTGTTACAAAACCCAGTTTGGTGTTTCCAGTATGGCGGATCAGGGTAGAATAATCTAATGAATACACCTTTAATCATTTTATATGAAAAAAGTGAAAAAAGTCTACGGATTAGAACTCTCAAGGATATTAATATAAGAGTTGAAAATAGCAGTGGGTGTCTCCAGCACGAAAGACAACCCTGTGTGACCCTTAATGATACTCTGCATGATGAATGCAGAGTAAAGGAATGGGTCACGCCTAGGCTACCAAAGATGGACATATGATTTCATTTGCAACCTCGCAATATTACGAGCCTCCTCGCAAGACGACCTGTTTTAGGGGACTACGGTCAGGCGAGTCTCATTCAGATTGCTCGGCTACAGAGACATGCTAGAATGTACAAATATTGTGCATGGCAAGTTTAGCTGTTAAACTTACTGGCAGTAAAAGACATTGACCAGACTGCACCTTTACTGTTCGCATGTAACAAAACTTCGCCTCGCACCGTTATAAATTTTACATGCTCAACTCAGCGCCTGCTCATAATTGTTCAACTGTCAACAATTGTTGAAATTTTAACATTTTTGGAGGACAAATTCAACATATAAGAGTGTTTATTATTCAGCATTTTGATCATTGATACGATATAGGTTGTAAAAAAATAACAGATATCCGTTTGGTTCCTAACAGAAACGACATTATAAAACAGAGCATGTCTTAAACAATATAAGATTAAATGGCTTTTATTTTAGCTTTTGATTGGTAACAATTGATTTTTCTGTTTATTTTAGTGCCTGGTCGCCAGTTCCCAGTCTCACAATGGATATCAGACGAGGATCTTGCCTTCACGAACCGGGTACAATACAGACATGGCCGCATTGTGATCCGGGACTCCGGCCTTTATTACGTCTACAGTCAAATCTCATTCTTAGAGGTGTTTGACGTAGCTTCTAATCACAACGATGATACTGGCTCCCAGTCGTTGTCACATTACCTATATCGGTATAACATAATTTACCCCAAGGGCGGGGAAGAATCTATGATCCAAAATTCCATCACCAAGTGCTGGGATCAAAATAAAGCTTTTGGGGAGTACACAAGCTATCTTGGTGCCATGTTTTACTTGAGACAGGGAGACGAACTATTTGTAAAAGTTTCAAATTTGACTCTAATGGTCAAAGAACCGAAGCTCAATTACTTTGGTTTATTTAAAATAAATTAATCCTTAAAGGGCCATAAATCTACATTTTTGCACCAGACGACATTTTAGGTTCCTTATAAAACAAAATAAGGCTCGATAGGCTTACATCACGTGAATCGTCAGATTAATAAAGGATTTCAAGCATTTCTTTTAAAAATCAGGAAATATTTTGCAAAAATTGTCTGCGCTCGTCATGCTTGGCGCCTCACAGGATTCTTATTTCGTCTCATATATGAGCCAGCATACAGATTTGATTATTATATCACATTGGCGAGCAACGAAGGCTCGAGCGAGCCTGCGCAAGGCTTCATTGCTCGCATACACAAAGGATGCGTATAGATAAATACTTAAGTCAAATTTGAGACCGTCCGTTGGTATGTGCATTAAAAGGAGGCGATTGTGCATATGCTGTAACTTCCAAAATCGTATGTGCTGGTCAATATCGCATAATTTGTCGTCTGCTGCAGTTGTGATTGGCGCTGTGTTAAGTTCAGGTCACAAGAAAAATTCCTTTTCTCACACTAAACTATTCCATCGAACTCTGGTTAAACCACCATATTTTCATGATGGATACACGGATTATGAGTTTAGAATCATCTCAGACATTTTTCATCTGGATAACTCTTCGCTGGATGTGTTCATTCTACCCTCTCTGTGACCTTAAGTTTTGAATTTTGAAACGAAAGTCATTATGGAAACTTTGTAGTTCACGGCACATCATTATCTATGTTGCTTTCTAGGCGCAGGTTATGAATCCTTGACTAAAACCCCGTCTGGGAGCCCTCAGAAATTCAATGGGCCTTGGCGCGACAAATAGAGAATACTAGGTGAGCGTCTTTGGATATCAAGTTTACCAGGCAAGGCTTTGAGAACGCTTGTTGACATCGCGAGGCTTGCCGAGCGATTCAACAAGCGTTCTCAAAGACGAGCCTGGTAAACTTGATATCCAAAGACGCGCACCTGGTATTCTATTTATCAGTTTACCCATTGTTTCACTCTTCAAACTAGCGATTATGACGTAATTTTCGATTTTTGTGTTGATTCAGCGTCATTAGCGACGTCATTCAAAAAGTGCAACGTCATCATGACCTGATAAAGGCAACAGGCCTTGAGATAGACAACGTTTATCAGGCAACGCGCAACAATGCAGTTAATGTGAGAGGTAACTGATAAACCTGTCTTTGGGGTTTCTGACAAAGCCAGACTCAAACAGTCCCTCTCAGCTACAGAGACTAGCTGGAAATTTGAAATTTCACTTGTAGCAAGTTTAGATATGATACTTTCCAAAAAAAAGCACCAAAGCCACTGAGCAGTCTGTGCATTTGTTCGCATACCGTTAAGATAGGTTTACTCGCGTCTCACGTCGAGGCCCAAATATAAACCAGGCGTTATATGAAGGGTGGGATAGAGGGCCTTGTTGTCTCCTTGCATAATATGTATATAGCCCATTTAACACAGAGTTGTGCTAACCCTTATTCTGTTATCACCCTATTATCTAGAAGTTTGCGCATGTTAAGCTACCCAGTGCAGTTGAACGACATGACACGTTGTTAGTACTTCCAATGTGTCGAGCGGTTAAAGCCCTTTACCATTTGTTAAGAGCGTAATTGAGTCGCTGGAATATAGAGTATTTATGTCTTCGGATGTAAAAGGAGACTCCGAAAAAAATGCAAAATGTTGTTTTGTCATGACAATTATGATATGTTTTGTAACACAGAAGCAAAATGGATGTTTCCATTCTTTCAAGTAATACCATGATACTATCTTTAAAGCTGATGTTAAATGAAACAGTCTTAAGCGCTAACTATCTAAAATGGAATTGTCTTCTTGATGATGTAGACTAATCTATCCCAGTTATTGATAAGAATTTGCTGAATGTTGACAAACTAGTCACAGACCAGACTGCTCTTAGGAGCAGTCTGATCTGTGGCTAGTTTGTTTACATAAGCCTTTTCTCCGAGTAGTTTTAGATCTGGTACCCACAGCATTAAAGCCAACTTAACTACAATAGGAATAGGAAACATTATATAGCATTTGAATAATGCTATTGTTTTGCGATCATGTGAAGAGTTCGTTTTACTTTTTGGCATTTTTCAATCGAAATATTCCAAGGATACATATGTAAAGTACAGCCATCGGCATGATCCTCATACATACATCCTAACTAATGGGCATACTATTGGTTTACAACGTATGGCTGACCAGATAAATACATAAGGCACATGTAAATATGAAACAAAGATCGCATTATTTGTCCATTCCAATTACAAAATTACCCCCCCCCCCCCCCCCCGCTAAAAATTAATTGAACAGATATGCAGCTTTAATTGAGTAAAACGTTTGTCAGATTTCGGATTCGTGTTATAAAACATATCATTTATTTCATGCCTCTTACATATAAACAGTCTTTTATGTGCTATGTACATCACAATTATAAGTTAATATAAAGTTTATATGTTGTATATAGATCTTTTGTGTGGCTTGTTCAAAATGTTTGCAATTTGTGTTTGTTTACTAAGCATTTTAAATGATGTCTAAACATTATCCTTTATGTTTTCATGTTTAAGATATTTCACAAATAGAGGGTTGTTCCACAATTGCCAACATTCCACCCAAAATAACTGTTATATTTTAGCCATGAAACCCAATGCATTATTTTTTTCAAATATCACAGAACCAACCCCTAAATGCCTTTCTGATATTTTAGAGCATGGGTAAAAGTTTTCAGGATTGTTCCTGAATTCAGGATTTTTAGGCTGACTTTCCATAGAAAGTCAGCCTCAAAATGCTGAATTGGGCAGATTATTATAACTTCTCTGATTTGTTTTCAGTTCATCTAAGGGCAAATGACCACTTTACTTGCAAATTATTGATGACATACACCAAGTTTTAAGATTTGAATAGAATTTTTGAAAATTTGAGCTTTCACCCATGTTAGATTTTCGTAAATGTATAGAACAATATGCATATGAACCACATACTAGCGATTTCTTTAGCTGGTTTGGACTTTTTAAAAGGCTAAACTTGCTCATGCATCAGTGTTCGATACCAGTCTTTCTTTTGGTAGGGTTTGATGATAACTAATCAGAAACAACAGCTATTAGATAATTCAGTCTAACGACCAACTTCATAAAACAAAAAATGACCCTTTAGCAGGACAATCCTGGCTATTAAAGGTTATAAAGAAAATCCTTACGTAAATGTTTGTAAAGAGCTTTATCAATCAGTGATATTTTAGATATGAAATAATTATTGGTTTGAGAACATTTCAAGTTTTGTGTAAACGGTTCAAGATATTTTTAGATCAAGCTTTTTTAATATGTAGTTTTCCATTAAATCTGGAATGTGGAAATGACTAAGTATTTATCAGAAGCTTATCTAAATATAAACGTTTGGCTAAAGTATGGAAACAATGTCCAAAAGTGACATCAATGAGATACGTCATACAGAACCTGTATTTATAACTGTATTCAGATTTTGAGGGGTTGAGAACCTGTGCATGCACAGGATCTCAACCCCTCAAAATCTGAATTAAATACCTTGAGCATGATGACAAATTGTCTTTTTTATAAACTCGGCAATGGTACCTAACCTTTTTTTCAATGCATGCAATTACTTTGAAAACGTTACATTCAAGAGAGAGACCACACGATTTACAAATATAACTGTAACAGCTTAAGTCTATAACAAAGTAAGAAACAAGGCAAATATCAGAGAACAATACAATCAAGTACCCCTCCTTACCCAGGAAACCACATTGAAAAGTGACAAAATCTCAATAAGACATCACGAACAAGAGCCAAGAAGTTTAAACTTTCACAAAAAGCGTGGTATACACTCACCATATATAAAGGTAATTCTGAATACGTCCAGATTTAAGCAAAGGGGATGTAGGCAGCCTTTTAGGTAGTGCTTAATTTAAAACTGTAAGAAACAAAATCTTGTTGACCTTTGCAAAAATTGCGCTGTATTGTTTACAATCAAGTCTTTTGATATGTTTATGAAATTGTTAAAAAATTTTCAATCACAATGGGAGTCAAGGCTGACTTACAGAAATACAATGAGTCTTTCGATATTACACTTTGTCGTATCTTATCTTGTTGATGTAATGGTTAAGCATTGTCAATCAAAATTGGAGTCAAAATACATTGTTCTTGTCATTTTCACATTCTATAATTAAATTAAATTGGATATTCACAAAGCCTTGTGTTAACAATGATGTTTCATTAATTTTCAATGCATGATGTGTCAGATTTCCTCTGAATTGTGTGTTATGTAGTTGTATGTAGTCATTTCACATTGTTAATATCCCATGACGTCATCTGCAGTAAAACTGCGTACATGAGAACATGCTATCATACATATTTTATAATATAGTACTCAAGAACTGTGTATGTATTATCATGCTTTATGTGTAAGTTGTAATATATGTGTTGCATTGTTTGATTTTATGTTTACTAAGCGTCATGGTTTAACCCCGGTTGAATATAAAACGTTGTTGATTCGTTATAGGCAATTTGTCATTCCCAAATGACCAATTTTTCACCATAGCTAGTCCAATAAACATATATTAAATAGAATGATCAATTAGTATATAATCGGTTAAAGCTGCATAGTCTGTAACTTTTGATCTTCTAATTTTAAAAAAATGTTTTTATTTTTCAAGAACGCAGTTAAAATGCTCAAATTCAGGTAAACATTTTACCATTTTCGTAAATCTTAACAAGTTATCACTATCAAAACAACTGCATTTATGTTAAAATTCAACGGTCTATAATTATTAGAGGGACGCAAATAATTACCAACAAGAGAAAAATACACCTATTTGATAAGATAATTCACTTTTCCATGCAGTTTTCAGCTGTATTGAACATTTTTATTGTGAAAACATAGCATAATTCTACTTTTACAAATGATTTAAAAAGAAAATAAAAATTTTCGAAAAATGTTCATAGTTACAGAGTATGCAGCTTTAAAAATAGAAATCCATATCGTACCAAAAATACATTTATTCAATTTTTTATTAAAATGTTGCCAACATTTTAACAAAAAATTAATAAATTTATTTTTTGCTTTAATCGGATATTTGGATTTTTGAACCACAAATGGTCTAATCAATGATCATAAATTGTAATCTCATATGTATATTTGGTTATCTATGCATGACGAATATTGTTTATTTGGAACATAGATGGTGGCTTCATATTGCCATGTTTTTGCTGCTCTGAATGTGGAAGGGTTAAAATGATTTGTGTGTTTTATTGTTGATTTCCAATGCCGCGATTATGATCACCATAGCAATGATTGTATTAGATTAGTTGAGTATGTACATGGGTCGACCAATGGGATTTAGGTACTTATCTAATAGGCATTAGGCATATATACAGTTAGTGTATAGAAATGGCCACTGAGGGCACATCAGTAAAATGTCATTTGCCTGAATGTGCCGATGTTGTCCCAACGCTTTATGTTGGCTAGATAGGGGGGGGGGGGGTTCGATATCATTATTAGGTACCTTTCTGATGACAATTAATTTTCACTTAAACCACCAAGCTTACATTTTTATCATGAGTAATGTCGTTTATTTAAGACAAAAACAGCTCTAGTAGTGAATTGTTGAATAATAATTCACTGTTTGGAGGTCAATCAAAAGAAGATTAAATGAAGAGCGCGCAGCGCAAGTGTTTTTTTCATTGTACAGGCTAGTCCAACACTTGTTATGTCTTTTTGCCTATATGATAAGTATTGGGCTCCTATGAAGACTAGTTAGGCCAGATTTTTTAATTAGTTGATTTACCAGATTTTTTTCAGATTTAGGGTCTGAGGGGGAACGAAAAGAAAGCTCTGAAAATACACAGTTGACTGGTCATTTTCAGACATTTTTTTTTAAATATATACAGAACAAACAATAACACAAGTTAAATAAACCAACAGTCTGTATTAAATCTTCAAGTATTTCATAATTTTCCAAAAACTCTGCATAGAACAATCACTGATAACAGTGTCACTCACAATTTAGAGTTGGCGGATAAAATATAAAAACATATTTTAGAAATAACATTCTGTTTTTTTTTATTTTCCGGAAAATTCATTAGGGGGGTTTGTAAATCAACTAAAATAAAAAATTCTGGCCTTATTGCCTTATAGTTAGAGAGAATGTGTGTTAGATTGAAAATATCAGCCTTCAGTAAGGCTTTACCCTTTAAGTGTCAGAATCAAATTACTTTGTATGGAGCGATATTTGCAAACACAATAGCCCCAGATCAGCGTGCTCCTAGAGGAGCACGCTGATCAGGGACTATTGTATTGCTGTATTTAGCAAATCACATACTGATAAATAGGATGGATTAGTCTAGATTTTCTCTCAGAAAATTCCATTTTAGAGATTGAATTTGAGCTCGTAAGAGTTATGCATTGTTGTAGAGCTGTACTTGTCTCGTATATGTTTATGGTAGCCACAGTATGTTACCTGGTAGACATGATGATGATATAGCTTTGCAGTGATGTCAATGCAGCATTATTGTATTTACTGTAAATTGGGAAATTTTTGCGAGGGTTTTATTTTCGCGAAACTTCGCATCTGCGAAGTTTCGTGAAAATAAGCCCTCGCGAAATGGTGAGATCATTCTGTCATGTACTTATATTGGTAAATTTTGCCATTGTCACGAATTTATGTCTTTTAACCCTATTCGCGAAAATAAAGTTCTCGCGAAAATTTCCGAATTTGGAGGCTTGTTTACTGTTGTGAAAGGTATATGGAAGGATAAGTTTGCTAGAAGGATGTGAGATAGCTTTATTGTAGTCTGTCTCAACTGTCGCGTACAGGACCACCATTTTGTCTATATTAAATATTGTATGTTTTAATCCTTTTGTATACTAATGGATTCTTCCTTCTGGTTTGATACAATAAACTTGGGAGAATCCATTGTGCATATTTAGGGATGTGCATATGGTCACGTTGGGTTTATTCAGACGATATATTCAAAAGTAACATTGCAAGTCAGTTTTGTAGAAAGGTGAAAGTCTTAACGAAACTCATCAGGGTTTTCACTGTTTGCAATGGCATGACAGAATGTACACATGTCCGAAAATACCCGACTTGACCCTACCACATATCTTATGCATTTTATACTTAGATTGCCTCAGTGCCGTTGAAATGACCACCATATTTAAGATACATATATAAGTATTTGTGTATGACTATAAACATCTTGCAACATCTGTTAGTTGCCATGTAATCAGTATTGTTCTGGTTGTTAATCATACTGAATGACCACCATAGCATCATACGCTGAGCTATAACTGTCTCAAAACTCGTAATATTTGGACAGTATTTCAACTTGTTGAGAGTTGGGGAGCTGACATATATATATGTATATTATGACCTCCGTCAATGCATAAAAGTTTAATTATCATATGACGTCGCGTCTGCGAGTGAAATAACGCCATGCATTAAAATCGATAGACCACTAGTGGTTTACAAATTTTCGGGGACATGTAACGTTATGAAATAATGCACAACGTCGCATATTGATGGCAAAATCTAGACGTTTACACACCAAAACCGCGATTACAAAAATATTTAAAAGCCATATGATAAATAGAATCTAACATCTGTGCTCCTGTATTATTGAATTTATTAAAATAGTTGCAAAAAAGTGACAAAATGCTTGGCAAGCCTCGCAATTTATCATTGACCCCGTATCGTTGAATAAATTCAATCAAACATGAGCAATCAAGGCTTCAAGTCATTTTACTGAACTGTGTATAGAAGGACATGTGTACTGTCCAGACAGATTCATTGGGCGAGCAATGACAGAACTAATCAGCCTTGATTGTATGTGTGTGCTCAGGACCCAGGCCCTGCGGTTATAAAACGTTTTCAATGCTCAACTCAGCTGAGCACCAAATTTATCCTGCCCTTAAACAATTGTTGGCATTTTAACATGTATTAGCATGATAAATGACTGTTAAAATGCACAAGCATGGCAAATGACTTTAAGCAAATAACTTCTTGATTTGTCAGTAGTTAGGTTTTTCGTGCTCAGTTGAGTTGAGCATGATAAAAATATAACCTCGGTGCCAATATATGCATGGTAACACTTTTTCTTACACTGAGAATGTACAATGTACAATCAAGAATGTCAGCTTCCTACGGGAAATTAAAAGTTGAAAAGTTGTGGACATGATTTGAAGGATAATATCTCAGATGATAAATGCATGAATAAGACCACCTTCACAAAAGTGATTTTTTTTTGTTTGTCCTAGTTTTTATGTACAGTATATGAGCTTGCATATTTTTTGTATGAGTAAGATGTTTGACATATGATAATGTGAGTGTGTTTATGTGTGTATGAATCAGCGATTCTAATGCATTTGCAAATATAAGTGGCATACCCTATTTTGCAGCTGTATATCACGTGACATACTGAGGAATACCGTGCTCATTGGTGAAACGTTTCAAGATTATTAATGAATTCAGCATTTTGAGGCTGACTTTCCATGAATTCAGCTTTTTGAGGCTGACTTTCCATGGAAAGTCAGCATGGAAAGTCAGCCTCAAAATACTGAATTAATCAGATTAAGATTTAAGCAGCTACTCTTATTCTCAGATTGTTTCTTTTAAAATTGAAAAAAAAAATTTGTAGATAAATTGCAATTTTGAAGATTTTACTTTAAAAAATTGTTTAAAGCGAGTTTGGAACGTTTCATTTCTTTCTCATGTGCAGACGACATTAAGATAGTAGCTTTTCATTGACTGGCATGCGGCTTTACGCATCTGACAGTCACTGTCTGTAGGCATATATCATCATACTGGTCATATTCATTTGATAAAAATTTGAACAAGTGCATTAGAACGCATATTTCAACCCCTTGTATACTAATGGATTCTGCCTTCTGGTTTGATACAGTTAACATTGGGATAGTCCATTGTACATATCTAGGGATGTTAGGTTATAATTTTCAAAAAGTATTATATTCTTTTGTCTGAAGATCTTTTTTTACTTTACAAGCAGTGTACATTTGTATAATGCGGTATTTCATCCGGGTCTTCACTGTTTGTAAAAGTACCTGTTATACAAAGTAAACATATTCAAATTGTTCATTTTGGGAGGTATATCATCACAGATTGATGTACCATAAATACAATGATATACCATTCAAATGGCAATTTTGATACAGCTGTCGCTGATGATGTTTCAATAATATCAAATGTGGTACCGTTATTTTGACAGTTTGGACGCCACACTATAGGGCATAATATTTGATTCTCGAGCCAAAGCATTACTTATGGATACTTAAAAGTACAGGCTGTCTGAGACACAGGTACTTTGAGTGGCCACAACACTTACTTTGTGTTAGAGATAGAAGCTAATCAAAAAATCTTATTTGACTCCTTATTTGGGAGCTAAGATCAAGCCTAATGCTCGTGTACATTTCACCATTGTAGCAGTTAAGGGTGAATTTATGTGCTTTTAATTACCTTTTATTAGTTTATTGCTATTACAACCAGGCAACTACCAATTGAGCATTTTAATCCAATAAAACACCTAAAGATTACCTGTCAATAACCTATGATTGTCATCCAGGTGCACGCCAAACTACTCGAAAACTTGTTTATTTCTACATGCTCATTACACTGAAACATTAGAATTAGTTGAGAAGTTGGTGAAAAAGTTAATTGTAAACAGACTCATTTATTAAACTGGTATATGTTGTAGGTGCACAGTGGAATTGCCTCTATGAGGCAATTCCAATGTGCACCAACAACATATGTTACTGAATATAAGGAAACTATTTGAAAATCCAATTAAACTCAGCATATCATGTCCATTGTCTTTGCCTCTTTTAAACATATAAAACTGCCAGTCGGTTTATAGACTTGTCACTATACCATTTATTGTTTATATTTGCATGACAGCTATATCTCCAAATTTGATTCAATGACCTACCGTTTTGCTAAACTGGAAGTTGCGTGGTTGTATGAAGCGATAGTTGTTTTCGTTTTATTCATCTTCATTGCTAAAAAGCAAGAACATTTTAGAATGTGGAAAATGTCTTTATTTCCCCCTTTAACGTTTTACCTTTTATGTGATGTTTTGCTTTATGTGCTAGAGTTGATTATATTTCCACAGTTTACTTTAATATTTTTTTTTTGAAATTTTAACGCTTGTCCTGCTGAACCCGGAATTATGCTTGTATGTAAACACTGTTGATCCAGATCAGATGGCTTCTAGGGAAGGAAGCCATCTAATCAGTATCCCAGAACCTGGATTTAACTTTTCTTTTGAATACCCTGAAGATCAAGATCAGATGGCTCCTAAGGAAATCCATCTGATCAGAATCCACACTGTTTTCCATTCTGATTGAAAATACATTTTTACAAGTGGAATGCTGCAGGTTAACAGGATAAAAATTGGGGAGGAGTGTAGTACATAAAATGGTCAGCATGACAAGGGTTATGTTTGTTAGTTTATTACACATGTAGCACAAAATTCTTAAAACTGGGCGTTTTTGTTGTGTTCATTAGTTAAGATTAGATTTTATTTTGTTTTTGTGGCCGTGTTCCTTGGCTGTACCAGTACTGGCCGGGTGGGTTTGTGTTTACGGTGGTTCTATGTCCAGGAACTCCCGAGGGCTCAACCGGCAGTGGTTCTGGTTTTAAAGCGTCTCAGAAGACGGGGCAGCGGCTTAAAGTCTCATCCGACAGACTGGGAGAAGCCGGGAATCGAACCTGCGACCCCTGGTTTACAAGACATAGGTTTATCCCCTACACCACGGCGGCTTCTCAATTTGCATTAGATTTTATTTTTTGCGTGCATAGCGTCTATAGTTCATAGTAAGCACATTTCCGAGAAATATATACAATCATAAAATAATCTGCTACAGACGCTCTATGATTTGAACATTTTTAGAATATTTATGGTGCAAATATAGACGAGAGAAAATGCATTTATTCGTACTTTGTTACAGAGACTACACTTTCGTTAAAAAATACGATTAAATATTTTCTGAATTTAGCGAAATCTTGTACCATCTATATATGAATTTATAATAGTATTAATGACATTATTTGATTTTATTTATCAAGAAAATGGGCTACATTTTTATTGACATAGTGCCCGTTAGAGGTGCCACTTATGGAGTAGCAACGATGTAAACGTAAGGCACACTTTTTAAACGTGAAATTGTAAATATTTTTTTACCGATCAGTTTTAACATATGCTTTGGGTGTTAAAAAGAACCGTCTCTCTGAGGCGGTTCTTTTGAGTACCCACAACATATGTTTTGGTTGATAAATAAGAAAATTATTTTTTTGAACGCACTCTTAATTAAAGGCCTGCAGTAAGGGACGACAATGCATGTGCATGTTGAATATTTGATGCTAGCCAGGCCTCTGTTGGCGAAGGTTTCAAAACACTAAGCCGAATATCAGTTACACATTTTGATAATGTTTTTTTGTATTTTATGCATTTTGAGTTCTAGCTATTTGGAAAACAATCCTAAGTAATATGTTTGCTGTTTATTATTCTGTTGATGAAACACGATCAATATTTCTATGCATTTTTATAATACACGTATCAAGTTAATCGTTTTCATTCTGATGTTGCCAGCCCCTCGTTGTCCAGACATAAAAAAACGCTTCTCTATAAACATGTTGAACACCCTCGTCCTTATTATGTTGGAAATTTTTATGTGTCACACTTCTACCTAGGATTTATCAAGTTAAGCTAATGTCCTGCCAGCGAAGAGTGACAGTGACATCACGTTTTGTTTACAAAGTTATCAGGGGCTTAGAATCGATATATCTCTTGTGTATTAATCCTATCCACAGGATAGGATTAATACACAAGTAATCTATCGAATCGCGTATGCTCAAGTGAAGTGTGCACGTTAGTGTTTTACCTAGTTATTGTAAACAAAGTATTACATCACTTTCACTCTTGGTTGGTTGGCTTGACAATACATAATCTCAATTATTATAAGCTATTATTGAAAGCTGATTGAAAACAGTGTTGATCTTGATTGACCAACTTCGTAGAAGACATCTGATCTAGGCTTGCGTTGTTTTCATCAAAATGTTGATTCGCGGGATCATGTACTCAACGCAGTAGGGATCCTGATCAGCTGGCTCTATATGATTTACTATGTTTTCAAAAAAGGAGAAGTCCGGCTCAGTAGCACATCGGACGGGCGGCAATCAAAAACGCTCTTAACAATCGACGAACGCGGATCAAAAACCGCTTGAGCCAGTGTTTTCGATTGACATTTGTCGCTATGGACGACGAATGGCAATCGAAAACTCTGTTTCTCACGAGTTTTGACGTACATTCGTCGATAGTATTCGGTTATTGTGTCGGTGTGCCGCGGTCCCTGCATATATATTCGTCGATAGTATTGCTGATTGCTGCAGTGGCTGGAAAACAAGATTTTCAGGGTACAGTTTTTTTTCTAAATGTAGTGTCAGAGTATTTGTAAGACTTTTGATACGCACAAAAAAGGATAATTGATAAATTCCATTGGCCAAATGTTTTGATGATAATATTTCATCAAGGAAATTCACAGGGGAAGTTTTGGTAATTCCTGGTTTAAATGTCATATAGAGCCAAGCTGGGCACACATACAATATAGTTAAGCTAAATCTGAAACGAGTCAGTCTCATTAAGATATGTATACAATAGAACCTGTGTAAAACGGCCACCCTCAAAAAGACAGAAAATTGGTTTTCAAGACCAATTATCGCTTAATGCAGGTCAAAAGTATTGCATAATGCTCCAATGGGAGCATTCTGCAATGCTTTCGACCGTCATTAAGCTACCTTTAGTCATTAAGATTTTAGTTTTGTCTATTTTTGAGTGACCATTTACACAGGTTTTACTGTACATGATAGTCATTGCAAGAAATGTTTGTTCGATTAGCATCTTGACATTACGTGTGTTTATGTATTTCTAGTGTTAAGAATGATAGTTTTGTCCTGGGGGTTTCGAGACGTGTGATTATATTTTTATAATAAACAATTGTGATACATTCAGTGAAATAAAGTTGGTTTCTAACTTAATCTGTGTTTTCTACTTTTATATTTTCCCATCAATTTACTCATCAGAAAATAAGCATAGAAGGGAATAAACCCACGTTTTGACTACATTTACGTTGGAGCTAGCATACACTAACTTGGTACATTGTACTGCAGCAAAATGCGCAGTCTCGCCAGAGCTTTCTCTGTTTCACCAGCACATAGTTATGTATTGATGAAGGCTAAGATCAAACATTATCTCGCATGTACGTTTTAAGGTGTCTGTACGGATATCAGATAAGTACCATTCTCTGATGTGATATTACACACTACAGGCTCAGCTATGAAACTATCATCTTAGAGTTGACAAGAACAACGCAACGGACAACCATGGCATCTTAGAATGGACATTAGCTAAGAAACAGCCAAGAAGGGAGCCATCATATGTGAATAGTAAAAAACAAACGCACAGACAACAACGGAATCACCATCTAAGAATGGTCGAGCTCAAAGAATCAAATAACAATGAGGCTAAGATTTTAGAATAGACACAAAGAAAGAAAGAGAAAACAACAGTACCATCACTTTAGAAAGAAACCCCCCCCCCCAGAAAAACTGATAAACCATATTAGTATTCATGAAAATAAGTACTTGACAACTCAGGGGATAACTGTATGCAAAATTTTCTTTTGGCGAGGTATATTGTGGATATACGATCAGACAATTAGTTTTACTGAGACGCATAAGCGGAGCCACAAAAAATGATTTCCGAACGAATATCCCATGATATGCATTTTGAATATGGTTATTCCCATTCTAATGCACTGTTAACTTGTTTCCTTAAAAGAGACAGTGAAAATGTACTATGTTGCGTCTACGTCCAGCGGCTACCAGCTGCATAAAACCGCTTGGCAGCTGTATACATTCACTTTTCGTCCAATGAATAGCGACGTTACGTAATGACTACGAGTTTGTGGCAGTATATCACAGGATATACTGTCGCAAATTTATGACGTTACTCAATCAGGGGCCGCGTTGTATTTGCATGTGCATTAGAATTGAAATTGACAAGAGCAAAGACACTGACAACAATAGAAACCGACATGTACTAAACGACAAGACACAGAGCAAAAACACAGACGACAACGAGCTCATCGTCTTAGAATGGTCGAGCTCAAAGAAAAAAATAGCAATGGGGCTAACACTTTACGAACAAAGAAAGAGAAAATAACAGTACCATTACTGTAGGAAGGACAAAACAGAGAAACTGATAAACCATATAAGTATTCAAGAAAAAAAAACTAGATAACAACTTAGAATTCACAAGAACAAAAATACTGACAACAATGACAACAATGACAACAACTGGGTCACCATCATAGAGCTAACGGAAACAAATAACAAATGAGCAAACACCTTAGAGTAGACACGAACAAACTTAGTGAAAACAACAGTACCATAACTGTTGAAAGGACAAAACAGAGAAACTGATAAACCATATAAGTATTCATGAAAAAGTACTAGACAACAACAGTAAAGACACTGACAACAATAGAAACTGGCATGTACGAGTCGACAGGCCCAAGCACACAGACAACAACAGAAACCAATAAGAATTGAGCAAACATATAGAATAGACACGAACAAACTAAGAGAAAACAACGGTACCATTACTGTTAAAAGGACAAAACAGAGAAACTGATAAACGATATTACGTATTCAAGAAAAACAAACTAGATAACAACTTAGAATTGACAAGAGCAAAGGCACAGACAACAACAGGATCACCATCTTAGAATGGTTTAGCTCAAAGAAACAAATAACAATGGGGCTAATATTTTTGAATAGGCACAAACAAAGAAAGAGAAAGCAACGGGTCCATTATCGTAGAAAGGGCACGTGAACACAAATCTTAATTTAAACAGTTGGATAGTATTGATGGGTCATGTGCCATGACCGTCAGCTTAATTACCGTACAGAAAACGGTTGGCCACAAAAATACGTCTCTTAACTTTCCACATATGCTGAATTATATAGTATTAAAACGCTATAATAGCTCAAAGGAGTAGTCATCATCAAAGTAGACGAAACACTATCGGGGGGTTAGTCTCATAGAATGAACAAGTGCAAAGAAAAATACACTAATGTTTCAATATACAAGATAAAAAAGCTGCTAGCAACGGGATAACGATCATAGAATGGGCCAGAATAAAGAAAAAGACAACAGTGGGATCATGGGCGGATCCAGAAGGGGGAGGGGGTCCGGAACATCTTGAAAGATAACAAAAACACAGGGTTTCCTAGCAATACTGGTCCAGATCCCCTGAAAAATCACAAAGCTACCAAGCCAGCATTCAATGTTGGGCCACCATCGTCCCACAAACGAAACGCCATTCAAATGGCGTTCGCTGGCGTGCCGATGGTGGCCCGCTTTTTGTTGTATTTGGATCATCTCTCCCCTCTTTATACAAAAAAAAAATCTTTGTCAGAGTTGCAGAGTTGGACCCCCTCTGACAAAACCTTCTGGATCCACGCATGCGCGCCATCATACAGACAACAGGGCCATTAACTCTGAATTTACATGAACAAAGAGACACAACAACAACATGGTCACCAACATAAAATGGACAATAATACAGAAAAATATAACAATGTGACCTTCATTGTAAGATGGATGTCAAATTGTTGACTGGGGTGTAGAGCATCACCACAAACTATTATAACATAACATACAGTTATTATTTGTTTCATATAGACTAACAGATGTTTTGTAAATAGAGGATCTTACATGAGTGCTCATGTGTTATTGAATTTATTAATCGAGTTGAGGAAAAGAGATAAAATGCGAGGCTTACCGAGCATGTTATCCCTTTTTCGCAACGAGTTTAATAAATTCAATAGAACGAGAGCACGAATAATAGATTCTATTTACATGACATTAAAATTTAAAAATCGCATTTTTGGCGTGAAAACGTCAAGATTTTGCCACCGCTACGCAACGTTATAATGAAAATCATAACGTTTCCCGAAAATCTGTAAACCACCAGTGGTTTACCGATTTTATTGCATAGTGTTACATTGTGTATATCACTCCCAGATGCGACGTCATGTGATAAAATAATTAATAAAATATTGCGAAAAATTATCACTAGTAACACAATTATGTAGAACAAATGTTCAAAGTAAGGTAGAAGGCAAATACCAGGAATCGATACAATCAAGTACCACACCTGAGCTAGGACACGATTAGAGAAAGTGAATAAATATAAGGAAAACATTACATACAAGAGAGCCACCAGGTCAGCCTTTTCCCAGCAGGTGACCACAAGGCTGCAAGCACCATACAAAAAAGTATGGCAAAGTCAAACACGAAACACGAATAACGAAAAAAGATCCACAAAAGAAATAGGTATTTGGCGGTTTATACCATTTAAGGTAATAAGTACTGAGTCAGTTAAGCATTTGTTTGTCACAAATCGTTACCTTGACTATTCATAAGCCTACATGTACTTAAACAATGACGCAGTACCTTTAAAGTTTGAGCGATGGAATATAATAAATATAACCATTTTATTACATTCTGAATTTGAACGAAAATATGGCGGGTCAACGTGTCTACTTCAAAGATTATTGGCCAATTCATTAAATGAGATTGATGATTTTATTGAAGTGAGAAGCTTGAAATAACTGGTTTTCTGTAATTTTAATGATATAGGTATGTGATGCATCATTTTGTTTTGAATAATCACCAGAAAGACTTTGTGCCCAAAGCCACGTATGACGACGCCATTTTTTTTAATTTCACATAAGGTTAGATATTTTTTTTTAATTTTAATTTAATGTATATTAATGCCAATTTGTCAAAATTCAGAATCGCCATGAGACATAGTTTTCGCCGACGATATGCCTCCTTAAGTCATTGTTTTGAATACTTGAAGACAGTGAATTTAACATAGAAGCCAATCATATACCAAAACGATGTTGAACAGATGGTAAGCATTAACAAGACACACAACTTATTTAAAGATGTTTTCGTATTTAGCTGTACAAAATCTAATTCTAAAAAACGATCTGAAGTCTTATATTAAATTTGGTCCAATCTGATTATTTCTTTACATTAAACCTATTTTGGCGATCATTCTCGGTTACTGTAGCAGCGATAAAAGTTTCAATAAATACCGCATTTACACTTTGGAGTAGTTTTCTTATAAACCAATCAGAAAAAATAGCGTAATGCAAATTTCATGTTAGGCTTAACAAGTGTGTGTGTGGGGGGGGGGGGGGGGAGGGGGTGGAGGCTACATTTTGTAAATGTCCTCTTATTTGATGCACGTTTTAGCAGCTCTCTGAATACATGAAGAGTTTCTTTTATGCCATCATGGCAAAAACAAAAAATGCTGCTTATCAGACTAGGCCAAACACCAGGAAGAGACACAAGTAAAGACAAACCAACAGGTCACATAAAAATATGACGTAAGACTAATTTTATCCAATCAGATAATGAGGATTAAAATACCTGCACTGAATGTTTACTTGAAAATAGAAATACGAGCCATTAAACGAGATTGTGAAACGAATCGCATATGCGCAAAATACTAATTTAAACGCCAAATCTTACGTATCCAGTGGATCTAGAAGTGTCGTAGGTTTGGTCTTCATCTTCATCTACATCCATACTTTGTAATTGAAAGCAACCAAGGCACTGGTTGGTCTGCGCATGCGCAGACTCACCTAAGCTATCGTTGCTTGACAACGCGATAAGTACAAAATTCCCATGTGCTGGCTCATATGATATAGTTTATGGGGTTTTGGTTTGTCATCAAAGCGAGATGAACGATGGAAAAACATAAAGCAACAAAATATTTTAGAAAATTTGATAAAAGACCGATTGTGTCAAAATTAGTAAATAATGATGGCCGATGAAGTAATTGGGTCATCCATAGTTGAGATTGATTATTTTCTTATCTTAATAAATAAACGATAATTGTCTTTAGAGATGTTGGCCTGTCTATTAGATAATAGTACTTATCGACTTAAATATGTGACTATATGACGCATGTGACCATACATGAAAGTTGCATGTGCACAGCAGGTTCTCAAAGATGTAAAATGACCAAGTTTTAATGCGGAGTCGTTATCTTATTCCATACTTTGTGTATGCGAGCAATGAATGCTCTGAGGCTGAGTGGACACACAGGCTGACCACAAACACCGCTTGGCACTTTGTAATTTGTACTCAAATATCAAGTACTTGCTCAAAAGTATGTTGATTATTGTTATGGGCTTCAAAGTTAACTCTTTGCATGCTGGGTAAATATGTCTTTTGGGATTTCCGACAAAGTGTGATTCAAACGAGCCTGATCAGCTGCAGAGATACTGTAGGCCTATATAATTGAAATTTCGCTTGTAGCAAGTTTCGATATGATACTTTTTAATTAGCGAATAAAAAAGGCGCTGACCAGCCTTGAGTATGTGCCTTTTGTTGTTCGACCCCCGGACAGGTTTTCTTTACATGTATTAGTATTTTGTACATCAATGCACTTAGCAAAAAAGTAAGTACGTATGACCAGGAAACTAATCCTTGGTACTATGAAAGAGGCACAAAACAAAGAAAGCCACTACAAAACGAAAGTAAGAAAGAGGGCAAAGATCAGGAATCGATACAATCAAACACCACATCTGACCCAGGATACCAATGGGGAAAGTGACGTCTTTACAATTAGACCTCACAAACGAGAGCCAAGAGGTCAGCCCTTTCCCAACAGGTGACCACAAAATTGATCCACAAAAGAAGCAACGCCTTGGAACGGTCAGTTAAATGTTTTACTGTAGGACTTAAACCGGTTTCATGGCTCGCCAACCTCACTCATAGTTCAGGTATGGATCAAGACAAATAGATGTTTGGTTTGTATGAAAGATCCCTAACTTATCAATGCATCATCTCCTAGAACATATAAATCAAGATATAAAAAGGAGACAAAGCAAATATAAGGACTCAACAGTAAATAAAACTGAATACCGGAGCAAAAGATATCCAACAGGTAAACCCCGATATGCCAGCTCTCTCACTTTCTCAGCAAGATGACTGCTAAACTAGAAAGGGAACAGAGAACCATGCCAAAAACAAAGATCCGTTTAAAAGGCCGCAATACAATGAGGCTAATTTTTTCTGAAAGTACAGAATGGGGCTAAATGAAAAAGTTTGAATGGGGCTAAACTTACCTGTACATTCACCTATATATTATAAAGAATAAAACACAGGTAAATGCATCAACACACTGTGCATGTCTGTTTTTTTTTTCATTCTTGATGTCTTGCATATATTAGATACATGTATGTAACCCATGATTCCGTATAGCAATGTCAAGGCTATGGATGTTCAATCAGCACCTCAGGATGCCACTTAGGATGCCATCCACTACTTCTTTCATTGTAGAAGATACACAACTGAAATACAAGTTTTCAATGATACAGTAAAATGTTCCAACCCCATCCCCCTAAGCATTAATCGAATACGTTTTGGCAATGAAAACTGGAATTTCGAAACCAACTTAGTCTTGTTCAGGACACATCTACAGGTACATACAAGTTACTAAACGTTTCAATAATATTTAGTGACTCCTTATTTGAAGCATCGTATTACATGAATACCAGCTAAACTTAACGCTTAATTAGTGAGCTCATGGGGTAGCTATAGTAAAAGTCTTCCCCACGGTGCCATGGGGTTGTCTGCGGTGTGTGATTGTGGTTTTACCTGATCATACTCACTTAAATTTTTTTTTTTTTCTACGTCATCTCATCATATTTCTCACTTTAATATATACTTAACTTCTTCATATAGTATCATTTTTTCCTTTGTATATTTATTACATAATGTGTTCCTCCATTTGCTTCTGTATACTCATATTTCTTTCTATCTTCTATTTATTTATTTTTTTATATACTTGCAATATATGTTCCTAACTGCTTTGCCTTGTTCATTAGGTGTGTCTAATACATATTATGCATTTATATATATTTAGCCATGTTTAAAATGTAGGGGAACGGTCGTAGCTCTTGTTGTGAGAACCTGTGACCCAACCCCGTTGCTTTATTATATTTGGCAATAAAAGATGTTTAGACTAATCGGAACTACATATATACCGGTCTGCATTTATGTATGCAGTGCTAATTGAACATACATGCATAACTAGGACTGACTGTAATCATAGCAATCTCATGTGTTATCGAATTCAAACTCAAAATGTGCTTATTTTACTCGGTGTGCTTGATCTTTGTTTGATCTTAGTTGTAATTGCAGAGCAGAAATGCTTAGCATTATTGCTTTTTTCTGCTTCAAAATACAGGTAAAATACAGGATAAGCCCCATTGACTTCTAATAAAAAAATTAGCCCCATTCATACTTTTTTCCTAGCCCCATTGTATCCTTTTTAGCCCCATCGTCCTGCCAATTAGTCCCATTGTGTATCGCCCGCTTTAAAAAAGCCAACAATACAATCAAATATTTTTTCATTACTTTTGTTAACATTTCATTACATTTGCAAACATGTTCTAGCATTTTTACACTAGTTACATATTTTGTAGATTTTCTGCGGTTGTAATATTTTTGTTTGATTTTTAACGTCCCTGTCAACAGCGATGGTCATATCGGGACGATCAGTTCACCTAACCACACTTTTTTCTTGGCAAGCTTGGCTAAGCAGTTAACCAGTTCTTCGTGCCATACTTTAGGTTGTTACTGACAACAACCCTTCTTAAATCAGCGTAAGGGAGGAGAAAGACCGTAGAAATTATTTCATGACCAATCTCCACGAAAGTATGAACCGGGCCGGGATCGATCCCTGGATCTGCAATCAGACAGGTATCTGCAGCCAGACACTTTACCGACTTCGCTTCGCGGCCAGGTCTGCGGTTGTAATCATTTGAATTGGTTCAGTAATGATAAAGTCCGCCGTCGTTGACTTCTGGCATCAGTAATTACCCAGTCGAATCCTACCATTAATTTCTTAGAGAGAACGTGATTGATTTCTTCCATTTAGTGACAAACACAAATATAGCATTACGCCAATTTCTCCATTTTTCTTCCGTCTTTCATTCAATGTCTGTTTGCTTTGTATATTACAAGCGAGACATCGCCGGCAATGTACGGATATTAATTGCTTTGGGTCGTCCCAGAGTTGTAGATTCAACACACTGTGAGAAATGGACTTTATGACAAGATACAAGTAAATACGCAGCAAAAAAGAATCCAATAAAAATACGCCATGGCAACACCATTTAAAAAAGTTGAAAGTAATGGCTAGGCATAAAAGTGATCATGGCATTTGATATTTCATGTGAATATTATTTCTTGTTTCTGTTTTCCATGCCCATTTTAAATATATTTTGTTGCATATGCCACGGCAATTAAAGGTTGAATCAGTACTAATCAGAGGTTAAAGAGCCTTGCTCAAGGACACAACAAAGTCACGGCGGAGAATCACTTTAGAACAACAACAATGGCTATGAATATTGCATCTCGAATTCGTGGACTAAAACCTGATCAAAAGAAGTCTTGGCTTGTAAATTGTCATTACATGCATATAAATTACCGCAAAAACTAGTCCAGTTTTGTGATGAACCCCCCCTCCCCCCCCCCCCCAAAAAAAAAAAAAATTAAAAAATACACACAATCTTCATACCTACCCCCAAACGTATTTCATTTTCCTGAACACCACAAAAAATGTTAAAATTCAAGATTTTGAACCCCCTTAAATGGTCCGAGCCTCCAAGGCTTTTGTGACTTTTTTACTTTTTATCTTTATATGAAAATATCAGAGTACAGCCGACCCACTAATCTATTGGATCCGAGACCAATTGCCTATCGAGGGAGGTTCGCACGGCCCACTGTTGATGACTAAGAAACGTTTCCAGGACCCGCCCCACCCACCTTGCAGAATTTTCCTGATCCGTCTATGGTTAATGTTCCTCCCATTGGTGTGTGGGGGTTCTGTGTTTGGTCCCTGTTTCTTTCTTATGCATTACCTCGTGTTCTTTCTAGAATTGCAAGCATCTTGACGAGGAAGAAAGAGATACTTGTTATACTTTAATTGTCTCCCTGATGTCTTGTGACTGTGTATGTTCTGTGGCCTTTCCTTATGATGCCGTGGTTGGTCTGCATTGTGAAGAACTTCTAGCGATAAGGCGTATATTTTCCCTAGTTGACATGATTAAAAACATCAAATTTTCAAATTTTCTTAATGTTTTTAAAATTGGTGTAGTTCAGCAGTAAAATATGCATAGTAAGCAACAAAATACGTTTCAAAGCTATTCACCATTTACAATACCGTGAAAACGTGCACTTTCTACTCCCACCCCTCATTTTGCGTCTTTATACTGAATGCCATTTAGACAAGACTTTGAGAAAAAACATTGCTTGTTTTAAAAAAGTAAAAGTTAAGGATAGGAATGCTCTTCATTTTCCAAACTTTACCATATTTCTTCTGCGCATGCGTACGAAATACACCTAAAAGTGTGTCGTTTGTCATTGGAAATATGAAACTGGTGTCTTTCAGTTTATTTTTAGATGCTTTTCCCCCCTAGACCCAAGATGCCCTTTGGACAACGCCATCTCGCTATAAACATTTACAACATATGTAAAGGGCATTTTGGGTCTAGGGGGGGGGGGGGGGGGGGAAAGCATCTATAAACAAACTGAAAGACACCAGTTTCATCTTTTCAATGACAAACGTCACAATTTTAGGTGTATTTCGTACGCATGCGCAGTAGGAATACAGGAAGGTTTTGGAAATGAAGAGCACACCTATCCAAAACATTTTAGCAATTTTACTTTTTTTCAAACTAGCAATGCATTTACTCAAAATTTGGCCTAAACGGCACCCAGGATAAAGACGTAAAATGAGGGGTGGGGGTAAAAAGTGCTCCTTTTCACGGTATTGTAAATGATGAATCGCTTTGAAACGTATTTTGTTGCCTGTTGTGCATATTTTACTACCAAACTACATCAATTTTAAAAACATAAGGGAAATTTGAAAAATTTGTGTTTGTGATCATGTCAACTACGGAAAATATACGTCTTATCGCTAGAAGTTCTTTATGGTATTTGCTGATCATACTCACTTACTTTTTTGTGGTAGGTATGCAACTGGGATGCAATGCACTTTTATAAATGTGACTGTCGAAATATAAACAGATGATAGTTATTGTTTTAATAAATATGACGATTAACTAGTGCAATTTTCTTATAAATTGTGATGCCACAGAAGAAATCAATCTATAAATATGGTCTTAGCCAGGGCACGGACCTGTAAAAGTTTTTCCATATACCTCCATTATAGCTTTTAAGTAAGCTGTGGTTCTCATAACTCTTAACTCACAATGAAGCTTTCATTGAATTACAGATTGGACCCAGTTCAATGAGATACCCTGATGACCGCCATGTTCTACCACTTTTTGGCCACTGCAGGTGGGCATCCTACATTGGAGGAAAATGTCATTGAAAAAATATCAAAATGCAAGGTCCTTTCTTCTTAGTCACACCAGTAAACTAAATCAACAAAAGCAGTGAGATATTGTTTCAAAAAGTGCATCAAATATTTACCTATCTTATAAATAGAGAATACTAGGTGAGTGTCTTTTGCTATCAAGTTTACCAGGCAAGGCTTTGAGAACGCTTGTTGACATCGCTAGGCTTGACGAGCGATTCAACATGCGTTCTCAAAGCCGAGCCTGGTAAACTTGATATCAAAAGACGCGAACCTGGTATTCTATTTGTCAGTTTACCCATTGTTGAACGCTCTTCAAACTAGCGATTATGACGTAATTTTTTATTTTTGTGTTGATTCAGCGTCATTAGCGACGTCATTCAAAATGTGCAACGTCATCATGACCTGATAAAGGTAACATGCCTTGAGATAGGAAACGTTTATTAGGTAATGTTGAAACAATTCAGTTAATATTAGGGGTGACTGATAAATATGATTTCTTTCCCCAATTTTAATTATTGACCAAACTCGAAACCATTTACAACTTAAATATTGTGCTGAGCTCCCACCCACCTTTTGAGCCAATCGCTGCCCTCTTTACAATTACAGGTCTGTAACCAGCCACCCCTAGATGAAAAAGAAATGAAGAACTGTCGTGTGTACACGACGGAAGGTCAGGCCTCAGACTTAGTGACGACATCGATATAAAAATTCTATGGGTCGGTTGTTTCCAGATGCTGGTCTTTGACTTGGCCAACCGTGGCTAAATTTGAGGTTTTCTTTATCTCTTACTATCTGTAAGTCGTGAGCCCTTTTCTTTGCTTCATCATAATGTGTTAATATGATTACATTGTTTCTTTGTGATGAGGCATTGCATAAGTTAGAAAAAATTGGTTTAGATAACAACAGTATCTAGGGCGAAGATTTGTCGCCAGTAAAATGCACTTATGCCCCCTCTAGGGGCTTAGGCTGCTGTCCATACTTTTGAAATTGATTCATTGTTTAGTGTTACTCTCATTGTTTGTCGGGGTTTGGTCTATATTTTGTTATGTCGTACTTAGTATCTTTGCCAGTTTTGCAATCATGTTGATGAAGATTGCAGGTTGCTTTGCTTTAGTTGCTTCCTGATATCGTGGAGACTGTTAGTGCTCTGTGTCTCTTCCTCGCGGTGCCATAGTGTTGTCTGTAGTATGTGGTTGTGGTATTTCCTGGTTATATGCACTTTCCTTTCATCATATGACATGGTCATAAAAGTGGTAATCTAAATATGAATAATATAACTCACAGCCATTAGCAAAACACAGAACACTTGCATCTATTTCACTGTAATGGGTTAATACAATACAGAAAGTTTGACAACATTGATGACCATAAATAGTAGTAAAAATTGAATAATCATGACTATTTTCCTTGCATCTGAAGTGCATTAACAAACAATGTCACCGCTGTTTTATTACACATAAAAAGTCCCAAAAAGGAAAAAGGAAGTAATTCAATGCCAATACAATATTTGTTTTCTATTTTCACTGTATGGAATAAATTTTCTTTCAAAATACATGTATTCACACGCACACCATTGTTCAAAAATGTTTTATTAACCCATATAAGCCTAGCGTTCTTTTTGTGGGACATCGGCAAACAGTGCAAAATCAGAGTAGACACCGCAAAACGCGGTGTCTGATCAGGTTCTCCACTGTTTGCAAACAGATTTAAAAAAAAAAAAAATATATAAAGATGAAAAATACCCCCCAGCAACCCCAAAACCGGAAATGGACTGGTCCAATGGATAATAGTGGGAAATTCCTTTCGGCTTAAATGTATAAAAAGAAATAGTACACATGTGGCGTCCCGCTAACATATTTTAAAGCTGCATTGTCTGTAACTTTTGATCTTCAAATTTTAGAAATAATGTTTCTATTCTTCAAGAATACAGTAAAAATACTCAAATTCAGGTACACTATTTAACCATTTTCGTAAGTCTTGACAAATAATCACTATCAAAACAACAGCATTTATATTAAAAATCAACTGTCTAGATTTATTGGAGGGACGTTAATTATTACAAACAAGAGAAAAAACACCTGTTTTTATAAGATAATTAACTTTTCCATGCAGGTTTCAGCTGTACTGGACATATTTAGTGTGAAAACATAACTTTTACTATTTTTACAAATGATTTAAAAAGAAAGGAAATTTTTTCGTAAAATGTTTATAGTTACAAACCTAGTCTCTTTAAGTGCATTTTCAAGGAATAATATCAGTATTCTTTTTGGCATGGAAATGTACAAGATAATTGAAATTTTTACTATACGATTAAGCCTGACTTGTATTCTTTTAACCATGCTTGAATTATAAACTCAAACTAGAAGGTACTGTGTTTAGATAATAAAAGGAAGGAAGAAGGCAAAGAACAGGAATCGATACAATCATGTACCACACTTGACCCAGGACACCATACGGGTAATTGACGAAAACACAAGAAAACATCACACACAAGAGAGCCAAGAGGTTAGCCCTTTCCCAACAGGAGACCACATTGCTGCAAGGAACAGACAAGACTATGACTAAGACGAACGCGAAACTCAAATAACAGAAATGATCCACAAAAGAAGCACCGCCTTCGAACAGTCAGTAAGAACGTTACTGGAGGGCTTAAGCATGTTTTGCGGTACCAACCTCATCCTTTTTTCTGATGTGGATCAAGACACATAGTTTGGTTCGCATGAAAGATCCCTAGCTCATCGATGCACCATCTACTAGTACATACAAATCAAATTTTGAAATAGAAGATAAGTTTTCAGACAGAACTTGAATTTAATATACAAATGACCTTTACGGAGTGAGTTATATTAGTTAGAGAATGGAATTGTGACTTAAAATATTAAGTGAGTATGATCAGTAAATACCGCAATCACAAACTGCAGACAAAACCTGTGGCACCGCGAGGAAGGGCCACATAGCAATCACGGGATACCAGGAAGCAACCAGCTCTCTCTTCCCTATCTAGATAATTTACAAACTAGAATTGACTCAAAGTAACGCACTACAAACTATGGAACAATTACAGAATCCCACAGTGGGAGTTACCATAACAACTGGGCAACCGAAAGCAGTGCCTTTTGATTTTTCAATACTTTAAAACTTATGCAAGCTTAAATATCCACACTGATTGTTTCGATGTCCATAATTACATTTTGGTAGTTTGATTCTATTTGTATCTTCTTTTAAAGGCTATCATTTATATAGGTAATGGACATGGCTTTTTGAGTGTTTTCTTGCCATTTTTTGGGGTGGTCATTTACTACAATTAAAGATATCAATGACTTTTATTTGATGCACTTAAAGACATTAATTTACCATTTTAGACATTATAATTTCTTGTCTACTATTTAATTTCAGATAAGATTGAAAATCTATAATTATGAATTTTCAGTAAATGATTTTAAACTGTGCTCTCATTGAGATGTACAATTAGTGTGCCCTTAATTTTGTAATTTAAAGTATGAACCGTGTGTATCTCAATCCATTAATAAAAATGTTGAAATTGTTAATTGCCAATGGGTGGCCTTCTCTTTAACAGCTTCCTGGTACAATAATAAGCAATGTTAAGGTTGTGCATGTTATGCGCTGTTAGTTTCTTTTCGTTTTTAAGTATCCTGTGTTAGCTTCGTATGTTCCAATCACAGACCACTTGTAACTTATTCAATTGCGTCTTCTGCTTCATGCTGTCAATCAAATTTAGTACTTCATGCAGCGGAATAGAATCTTGATGCGTCGAAGGTCATTATTGTCAAACCTTTTAATTATTTCTAGACTTGAAGTGACAGAGAAAAACTTGTGACACAAAGTGCATTCCAAACTTAGTTGGTACAGAAACCGAAAAAATCATTTAATAGTTAAGTAGATACAGCCCCCGGAAAAGACAGAAATATGTAACCTGTGCAAATTGCACATGAAGTTAGCAATTGTTGGTCGTCATAGTTAGTTAATTTAATTTGATAGTAACTATTTGATGCACTGAACATGTAAGGAATTGTCCTAGCGAGCTGATTGATAGCTGAATGATTTGTGTTTTTGAGCAACAGCAGCACCTAGTGCAAACATTTGGTCAGCACCACAAGCCTGCTAGCTGCGGACTCTGAGGCGGTGATTCTGTTGTTGATAGTGCAGTGTTGGTATCATGGGTCAGGTGTGGTACTTGATTGTATCGATTCCTGATCTTTGCATCCTTACTTACTTTGTTGCCGCTACCATTGTGTGGGAGTCAGGATTTGTTTATTTGATTTGTCTTGTTTGTTTGATTTGATTCTTTACGTCCCATCAACAATCTTTCAGTTAAACATGGACGGGTTGAACCAGTACTAAGCTAGGATAAATGTGTCTTGCTCAAGGACCACACCGCAGTGACGCCGGTGAGGCTCGAACCCGCGACTATTTGATTTGTGATATAATTATTCGTGTCTTTTCTAGTTTGGCAATTTTATAACTGAGGAAGATAGAGCTTGATGCTTGATGCTTTAGTTGTATTCTTGTGTGTGTGTGTGTGTGTGTGTGTGTGTGTGTGTGTGTGTGCGTGTGCGTATGTATATGCGTGTAATTGTACGTACGTGTGTGTGTGTCCATGTACGTGCGTGTGTGTGCATATGTGTCTGGTGTATGTGTGTGTGTGCGCGTGCGTGTGTGTTCGTGTGTGTGTTTTCTTTGTCTATGTTAGAACTTCTCTTTTTGTCCTTTAACAGCAACATAATCTGGGGAAATAATTTGTACCAGTACAATGCATTGTCTGTTGTTCTAAGGTGGCGGTTCTATTGATGTTGATTCATTGTTATTGTTGCTCCCATTGTTTGTGGGGGCTTCTGTGTTTGATCCTTGTTTTGTAATGAAGTGCTTAGTGTCCATTTAGGTTTGCAATCATCGATGGGGAAGAGAGGGTTGGTTGCCTTACTCGAATTGTCTTCCTGGTGTCTTATGACTGTTAGTGTTCTGTGGCTCTTCCTCACGGTATCGTAAGTTGGTGTGCAGTGTGTGATTTTTGTATTCACCCGACCCCCATCTGTTTTGGAAAGATGTTTGCAAATACATCAATGGACCGCCGTTTTAAAGGGACACAATACTAAATTTGCTTTCGTGGATTTTTAAAGTCATATTAGATGATTGTCTTGGTGATCTACATGTATCATTTGGGTGCAAAAACATTGGTACATTTATACATGTGCACTCTGATCTGAAACTGTGGTGACAAAGGCATATTTTTTCTATGACCAAACCTGACAATTAATCTAACTTCTGATTCCAGTCCATTTCTTGACAACTTGTCGGCGGTTGCCATTCATCATTTAGAAGCAATGCGATTGATTGCTTCTTTCGCTGTGCCAATACAAATATTAAATGCAGCCATTTCAAATATTGTCCTTGCCGAGTGAAGACGAATACTGTAGAACTAATTTCGTTATACAAAGGGCACACACGTGGAGTTATACCCTTTGTATAACGAAATTAGTTCGGGGCTGAAGACTTTCGTGTCTTGTATTAGATAACTGCAAAACACTTGTATTTATTGGTAAGTTTAGCTTTGTTGCTTTTAAAACAGTCATGAATTCAGAGTATGTAATTATTGATCGCTTTTCAATAAAAGGGATATTTTCAGCAGACAGAATTTGTAAAAGTAGCTCCTATGACAATAAAATATTAATTAAATGGTGTAGAAAAAAAATCGCCAAAACTAAACCACGTAAATATATTAGTCTTGTAAAGTCACCATACAGTAAAACCTGTGTAAAACGGCCACTCTCGAAAAGGCAGAAATTGATTTTCAAGATCAATTATCGCCTAATGCAGGTCAAACGTATTGCAGGGAAGTTGCTGCAGGAATTAGACCAGGAATTGGTCACTGATGTGAAAAAAACTGTAACCTATTTCACAGGTATTTCATGCGCGGATCCACAAAGTTTTTTCAGAGGGGGTCCAACTTTTACTACGTTTTTTTTTTATATCTGTCCCCCTCTGGATCAGCGCATAATTTTTATGATCGAATTAGAGATATACGCTCAGGATCTGCAGAAGATGTTCTGGACTCCTTGCCTGCTATCTAAGGACCTCGGACAGTTTCCTATTCAATCTGCCCAAATTTTGACAGCCTGTGGCTAGCATAATGGATAACTGACAACTATAGTTTTGTGCTTAAATAAAACCCTTTTATTTAGTGCATCTAACACAATATAAATATTTTGAAAATATTGCATAATTATGCCTGGACTTTAGGGTTAAGGGGGTGGGGGTATTTTTGTGACCAAATTTTATTTCACAAAAAGTCAAAGTTTCGTCGAGTATTCACCTAAATACATGTTAATGTAATGTTTGTGGCATAAAACTTGAGACGAAAGTGATGCGTTTGCATAAAATTTGGGTTGAGAAGATTTCATTGTTTCGTCTAAAGAAGTGTGCTGTCAATTACTTTTGACTATTACCTGTTATGTTTTGAGTTCAACCATTTCGTCTTGTGCACTGAGGTGTATCATATCTGTATACTGTATAAATCATAGTCTAGATAAACACAGTTTTTTAGCGTAAAATCGTAATAGTTTCTTACGAATCAGATTTAACCTATACTTTTTGTGCTTAAAAGAACCGTATCATTGCGACGGTTCTTTTGAGTACCCACAACATATGTTTTGATTGAGAAATGAGACAATTAATGTCTTTGTAAGCACTCATAACTAAAGCCCTGATATATGCCATTGCAAATTGAGATTTACCTACAGGTTTTTACAAATTAAGTTTCTAATAAGTTTTTATAATAAAGCGTTTTTGAGCATGTTGACAGCGCCCCCCCCCCCCGTGACCAAACATGCCGCTTTTATATGATGTGTGAAATGTAAAACTACAACTGTATGCAAAAGGATAAGTTTGGTCACGGGGGGGAAAGCACCTCAGTAAAACTTTTTCTATTTTCTATATGTTTAATAGCAAAAACGGAATTTTCAACCCACATTTTTCAATTGGTACTTGTCCAATGAGAAAACGGCTTTTGTGGATAAGTCGAGGGTTGAGCCTACTATCTTTTTCATAGAACAAATATTATTTTCTTTGAAACTTTTCTTTGGTCATTTTATGGGCAATCCTTCATTAAGACTGTCCGAGGTCCATTATAAGGATAGTATATTAGTTTGCTAAAAAAATGTTAATCTAAACCTACGGTGTCCTCATCATATGCTTTGACGATATAAGTATCAAATAATGAAAAAAAGGTAATTGGATCGACCATGTTTCACATTAGTCCTTCCCAAGGGGCCTTTTGTTTCGTTTCGAAAAGGCTCTTGATAAGGGACTGACCTTACTTCCATGCATGTCTGCTGAATCGCGGGCTTATTAAAGATAAGCCTGCGAAACCAGCAGACCTGCGAAAATAGCAACAGTGAAGACTCGAATGAGATACCGCCAATGCGTAGGTTTCATCTGAGTCTTCACTCCTTCAATGAAAGAATGCTATAAACAAGGTAGCCCTTGGAAAATAATTATACTGAAGTGTTCATTGATGTTATAAAGAGAAAATTACTATTTTGCGCGACACTGGTCGACTGAATGTATGAAATACGATCATAAACCGCCAGTGCGGCATTTCTGTTTATCCGTGTCTCACACTATCTATCTATCTATCTATCTATCTATCTATCTATCTATCTATCTATCTATCTATCTATCTATCTGTCTGTCTGTCTGTCTGTATGTCTGTCTGTCTGTATGTCTGTCTACTTCTAACCATTCGTCAATTTACTTTATACATGTAAATATTGTTGTACGTGTAATATATAATGTCACTATAACAGATAACAAATTATATTTATATAGCACTCAATCTTTTTGATAGGTCAAACAGTAAGAACTCAGATGATAGGCCACTTGCTGGATATGGTTTACCTCCCCCCCCCCCAGGGGGAATTTTGTAGACCATATTTTTCTTGGAGCCCAATGTCTTGCAAGGATTTTGCAACATGTTAGCCCTCTGACAATGGCAGCGTTAAGCTGTAACAGCCTGTTACATACGTTACCCTACAAAATATTTGATAATCAAAATTCTTTTTAAGACTTCAGAAAATTGCAAAAGATAAGGTAAGATTTCCAAATTGGTTATATTTTCTAAATGAGCTATTACTGGGCCACAGATAATGACATTTGAAAACACATATAGTCACCCCGACGTAGTGTATGTTACATTTTTTCATTGAACCCCCTTTTAAATGATAAATGCATCTAATATAGTTTGTCTTAAATTTTATTAAAACCAGTTTATGTTCATTAATTTGGTATTATATTAAAGAGTTTTTATTTACCTTTTCAAAACTGCAAGCATTACTTTTCTTTCTTATATAATTTTTGAATTATTAGATGATGAACATGGTACCCCCATATCACAGAAAAATGTAAAATGTAATTCTCCATGCCTCGCGCTGGCTAAAGACCCCATTTTCCCCCAGGAGGAATTTTGTACACTATGATTTCCAGATACTACATTATATAAGCCACAAAATGAAATATGTTAGCCTTCTGATAGTGGCAGCGTTAGCATGTAACATCATGTTACGTATGTTACCCACAAAATAACATTAACATTAAATTTTCCTAATAATGTCTCCAACATGACATATTAACACTTTTTTCAAAGTCGGGCATAGGTTTAAGAACTTCTAATAGCACATTTTTATAATTTTAGCATTTATTTTATAAATGTCTTGAGTTTTTGCCGTTGTATATGTTACTTAGTGCTTCATATGTTATTTCCAAGTATCAGTATGGCAGTTATTGACTGTACATGTATTACATCCATCAGTGAATATAGTAAATCTATAAGGCTGCTGCTATTCAAATGAATTAAAGTTCCTTATTATGGTGTCTTAAACTATTTTACAGCCCAGGTTACATACGTTACTCTCTGAATACCATTAAACATTCAAGATATGGTCTCCAACATGGCCTGCTTGTACTTATTTGCATGCAGGCACAGGTTCATGTACTTCTTTTTACTCTGGCTCATTTGCTGAGGAAGTAACTCAAAACATAAACTACCATAAACCCTCTTTTCTTTTATAGAGACATCAAATATAGTTGGCATAATACTCATGGAAAGTTTGTAACATTCAGTGCAATGTGCCAGTAACAGCTGAAAAGATCAAAGAAAACCCATCAGGTAGAAGTTATAGAGCAAATCTTCATATATTATCCAAGGTTTTTAAAGAATTTTCCTATACAACTTATTACTCCTCTATCAGATTTATCTTGCAAGGATTTTGCAATATGCTAGCACTATGGTAATGGCACCATTACCTTGTAACAGCCAATTATATATATTACCCATCAACATCTTTGATAATTTAAGTAAATGACATGACTTCTGAAAAGTGCAAACCATAAAGTAAGATTTCCAAATTGTCTATATCATCCAAGTAAGCTATTTTTGCAACACAGATATGAACCTTTGTAAACAAATATGCACCCCAAAGTGTTACGTATGTTACTTTTTTCATTATTCCTATATAAATGATCTATGAAACTAATATAATTTGATATTTTTTAATGTGAATGCGCTTACTAACTCATTTTGTATTAAAGAATGTTTATGTACCTTTTGGAAATTGCAAATATTATGTTTTTTCCTTTTATAATGTTTGAGTTGTTGAGTTTTGAACATGGTAACCCCTCACACAAAATGTGAAATATAATTCTGTGGATCTTTTGTTAGGGTACAATCAAGTTTTCTGTCACCCAGAGGTACTCAATTTCCTTCCCATTTATTTCCACACACTTTGTCCATATCTGGAAAGCCTCACTTGTTTTCATGGGAAAGACTTGATAGTTCAATCTTTGTATGTACATCTTAAGGACAGAAAAGCAGGGTGGAGGTAAGCTCATGGTCATGCCATTTGAAATAGTCAGTATATGTGTATGGCTTTGACACTTTTTTCAGAAACATGTCGTACTGCAGCTTATTCACAATTACATAAATAGCATGTTAGGGCTTCATATCACTGATGAGTGCCTAGAGCAATTCTTTATTTGTTTTCCGACCCTTCTTAGAATGTTGATGAACTAGTGGGGGAAGGGTTCTCTATCAGTTTGATAGGAATAACCTTTCCGTGGTACTATCACATCAGCACATTGTTAGTGTCACAATCTGTTTAACAGTCTATTACTGTAGATCTCTTCCTCCATATTCTGGCCAATGCTGTTGACATTCAAAAGGTGCACCTTTTGTTGCATACACCATTGTTGAACAAAACACCCAGGTTATCCTCTGCGAGAATGTTTGTAAGACTTTATAGACTGCTGCTTATACATTGTATATATGTATCAGTGACAAAACCAACATGCCCTGCCTTTAGTGCCTGGTTGAATACTGGTGCCATCAGATCCATGAAGGTGACAGGAAAAGCTATTATGCTCTATAGTTACGGCATAAACATCAACGTTATGTGCAGCACTATATGGCCAATCTTATGTTGGTTCGATGTGTGATTGCAAGCCACGCTGAAGTTTGGACTTGTCAGTTTTAGTGGAAATTCTATCAGAAGTTGACAGTGACCATGGTACAGGTCCCAGAAGGAACGACAGTGTCAACTCAAGGTCAACATTATGTCTTATAGAAAGAAGGTCATGCTTACCAAAGACACTCCTTTAAGCTCTCATCTGGCTTTTTACGTTTTGTAAATTGGACAATTTCTTCTTGCTTGACCTCGCCAGCATCAAAACTTTATTAGCTTGTAGCATTTTATGGGGGATGTGAAAGACAGATTTTGTAAGCTAAAAGTGAGTCAATGACGTCTGCAACAGCCTTCCTGCCAATGGCATCAGCCTTAATAAGATCCTTAGCTATGCCTGGCTTAGCAGGCACACCGAAAGACAAAAAAGGACAGTTCATTGTCTTCAAAACTAGAACTAAAAGGATTGGTGAAGCCTGAAACTGCCTCTAGTACTCATTCTACTTTGCATCTGAGCAGATTCAGTACATTGAAAAGTTGTTTCAATATATTGAGCTCTGATGTGATGAGTAATACACCATTCCATCTGTAGTATGAAGCTTAGTTCTAGTTGTTGAAGCCTATAATTCCTCTTTATTGTTTGCCTGATAGTTATATCAAAAGCATTTCTCAAGCAAAGAACCAATGGTTGTGACACACTAAACCCATTTTGTTCGAGAAGTTCTTTGCATCTGCAAAGTGTATC
The DNA here is from genome assembly GCA_964019695.1 of Loripinus fragilis. Classification (NCBI taxonomy): domain Eukaryota; kingdom Metazoa; phylum Mollusca; class Bivalvia; order Lucinida; family Lucinidae; genus Loripinus; species Loripinus fragilis. Next base: position 47,689,408 of record OZ026524.1, read on the forward strand.
AGACAAATGTATTAGTGTAATCAGTTAAACAGGTACATATTGTGCGTAGTTGTTGTGATCGTTTGCAATGAACATTGGGAACAAGGCATACAGATAGAGATGACATGCGATTCAAAGTTGTTTTCCTTGTAGCCCTAATCAGTGTCAACACCATCTGAATCAAATCCATATACCTTGCCCAGAACTGAGCTGTTTCACAGTGACTGTCTTTCAGAACTTCCGATTTGAATGCATGGCTTCTATACTGTTTATGTGAGCAAACAGCGAAGGTTAATAGGTCACATTATATTATTATAATAAGTCACCAAAAATTAATAAGGAACTTCAATTTATTTCAGCCTTATAAATTTTCTAAATTCTCTGACAGACTTTACTTTGAATAACTTATTTATCATTTGGTAACACACATAACAGTTAAAGCTCAAGGCATTTATTAAATGGATACTTAAAATAGGTAAAACTTGTTAAAAGAAGTACATAAACCTGTGCAAGCCTGCAAATAAGTATCAACAGGGCTTGATTGAGACATTTACTTAAATGTTTAATGCTATTTTGAAGGTAACATACATAACATGGACCTGAAAAATAGTGTTAGCGACCATGATAAAGAACTTTAAATAATTTAAGTATCAGCCTTATAGATTTACTATATTCTGTGACAGATGCAATACACATATAGTCAATAAATACCATACTGATACTCGGATACACCGCAGGAAACACTAAGTAACGTATACAACGGAAATTATTCAAGACATTTATAAAATTAATACTAAAAATATGTAACTGTGTTATAAGAAGTTCATAAACCTCTGTCAGCATGCAAATATGTACGAACATATCATGGTTGAGACATCATCAGGGACGTTTAATGCTATTTTGGGGGTAACGTATATAACGTGCTGTTACACGTTAACGCTGCCACTCTCAGAGGGCTAACATCTTTTATTTTGTGTCTTATATAATGTTGTTTCAGAAAATCATAGTGTACAAAATTCCCCCTGGGGGGGGGGGAGGGGGGTCTATAGCCAGCTCAAGGCCTATGAGATGTAGGACTCTGTGCCGTCTTATCTGGGTCCCTCTGTTTGACACCGTCCATCTAAAGAACGAAAAGAAGACAAATATGTATGACATTAATAACAACGATGAAAAGAAATGATGAACAACGCTGGTTTGAATCGACGGCAAAAGAGCAGCCTTGTCGATCACGTTTGAAATACCTCTATTATCTTATATAAATAATCCATTGTGGTGACTGAATGGCAACAGTAGAGCGAATCCCCTCACAAATACTGTCCTTACAAGAAAAGTTCAAAGTGACGTCAGAGCATGTTTTGATAATTGGAAATTGTCCATTGATGTAAATAGGTAAAACGGTTTCGCTAACTTTGTACAATATATTCTTTTATAATTGATATTTGTCACAGTTGGGCTGGCGCGGTGGTAAGATCGTAGACCTCTGTCCCGAAGTTTTGCAATTAAAGGTTCGAACCCCAATCACGGCATATTTTTTTTATCTTTGCTTTTTGATATTTTATGTTTGTGAATGATGAACTTTATTATTTTTATCGGATATGACAGAAAACGAAAAGCGGAAAGAAGGCGATGACCTGATGACATGTTTTGTAATACATGTCAGTCTACTCTCTTTACACATTTTTTAGAAACAGTTGTTTTACAAAAAGGCTTGTCGTTTACCACCCACTTACAAATTTGAGCTTTGCAGCAGTTGGTGTTCTATTAATCATAGAAACATTGATAATCATTTTACCTACGAAAAGTTCAGTTGTCTAAAATGGGTGTTACGAAAAAGGCGATATACCCAAAGTCTGCTTCTCAAATATGCTATAAGGAGAGTGCGCAGACTATTCCGACACAGAATCAGCAGACGAAGAATGTTTGTGCTGACCTCTTTTGTATTGTTTTGTATTGTAATGAAATGAATATGTGAAGAATGTAAAAAAAAAAACTAGAAAAAAACCCTCACAAAAACACACAAAAAAACACACAAAGAATACTAATAGTAAAAACATTTAAAATATAACAAAAATATGATAAAAAGTCTTGTTTAAGCAATAATGATATTTAAAAATATCTCCCTCATGAAAAAAAAATAATCGTGTGGGATTCGAACCCTCCCCCGTTTTAAATCTCTCGTTAATAGATATAGATACAAATATTTGCCTCAGCTCAACCGACTGAGCTATGACGGCTTGGTATAATATTTCCGTATTTTGATAACCTTTGTCAGGTATTAATGCTATTTTTTACCGTTGATAACGGTATAACCTGTATAACCTTCAAGTGTTGGTACGCTCTTTTACGTCACTTTTAACGTATCTATAGGCTACAATATATGATCTTGCATTTAATGATAGCTGTAAATGATAACAAATAGCTATGTTTACCTGTCTGAAATTTATGATCATGTGAATTTCGTGCTTGCCCTCCTGATTAACAGACCGTCCATTGTTGTCGCGGAGTGGTAACTTTCGACTCCGCCCAATGAACGGATGCTATTGACTGTCAAACATTCATGCCTCAATCGATAATGCACCATGTGTTTTACCTCATGTTGCCATGTAAATGGACTGAGTGAAATGAAGTTTATTTGATTTGAAAAAAAAATCTATTTAGTAGGCCTCATACTTTCTGGATGCTCAAAGGAACTGTCTCGTTGAGAGGGTTCTTTTGTGTACCCCAGGCCTTTAGCAAAGAGTGCGTACCGAAAATAATTTTCTCATTTCTCAGCCAAATCATACAATGCATGTTATGGGTGCTCAAAAGAACCATCTCAATGAGACGGTTCTTTTGAGCACCCAAAACGCATGTTCAAACAAATGGATCAGCAAATATTTACAACTTTAAGCTCATTTTTTTTATCTAAACCTACGGTACCCTCATCATATGCTTTTGATCAGATATTAGTACAAAATAGCGAAAAGGGCGATTGGATCTAAATCAAATTATCAGACTCTGATAATGTTGGGGTTTTTTTCAGTTTTTTTTCTCTTATTCTTGAATCTCATCCTGGTCTGACAGGTAATATAATAATGTAAAATATTTATCACTCCATGAATAAAAAAGCATAGCTATATAATCACTATATGACATATATTGGATACTATTATCCGAGATTGTTCACAACGATACTGAGCCCAATGTGTACATAACCATATGACAATGCTAGATTTATGTAAATCTGTTTTTGTGTTCTTAGAAATGCTTTATGGGTAGAAATTAAGGTAAATAGAGATATATATCTTATCGGTTTGTTTTATAGTCCACGGACAGCAGATACAATTTTCTTTGGTTCTCTCAACAAAAATATAGAAAAGGCTTTAGATATTACTAATAATACAATAATTCTGGGAGATATGAATGAAGATTTACTTAATCCCAATATGCACAACTTGAAAGATGTTTTGCTTTTAAACTCTCTCCACAATATTATTTCTGAACCAACAAGCCAACTTGCTTTGTTAGACCCTATAATAGTTCATGAAGACATGCACACTCTGAGTCAAGGGATTATTCAAGTGCCAAATGAAATAAGTGACCACTGTGCTACTTATGTACATATACCATTTGAATACCCACTACATGATACTTTTACCAGAAATGTAGGGATATATAAAGATGCAAATTATGAATTGTTCAATAAAAAAATATCTGATTTTGATCAGTCATATTTTCATCAAGGTACTGTCAATGAAGCAAGTTCATTTATTACAAATATTTTTATCGAATTTGCTAAGCTGTACATACCTAGTAAAACTATTGTAGTTCGAGAAGACGACAAACCATGGTATGATTCTGAAATAAGGAGGAATTCAAGGAAAAGAGACAGACTAAAGAAAACTGCATTAAAATCAGGTAATCAAAATGATTGGAAAAAATACAAATATTTCAGAAATAAGGTAAACCATAAAAAATTACATGCTAAGGAATATTTTTATAATAATTTAGATATAATTGTTTTAGATTTTCAGAATAATGATAAACGCAAATTTTGGAAAGTAATTCGTCATTTTGTCAAAAATAATAATTCTACTTCTTCAATTCCTCCTTTATGTTCAGCACTTCCATCTGGTGACAACCAATGTCATTTTAATGATCAGGACAAAGCTAATTGTTTGAATGACTATTTTGCCTCTATCTCAACTGTTAATGACGAAAATACCCAGTTACCTCCTTTTACTAAGCTTACTGATAACTCTCTATCTCAAATAATTTGCACTGAACAAGAAATAGAAAAAAACAATTGAAGTTCTCAACCCTAACAAAGCAAGTAGTGATGATGGTAAAAGCCATAAAATGCTCAGGGGTGTCTCCAAATCCGTTTCAAAACCCTTATGTATTTTAATGAATAGATCTTTTGAAGAGGGAATATTCCCTGATATTTGGAAGATTGCTAATGTTATTCCCATATTTAAAAAGGGAGATAAATCTCAGCCATCTAACTACCGGTTGCATTATTGAGCTGAATTGGTAAACTGCAAGAAAGGATTGTTTTTAAAAATATGTTTAACTTTCTACTTGACAATAATCTTCTATACAAGTATCAATCTGGCTTCTTACCTCACCACTCAACAGTTTTTCAGTTAATTGATATCTTTCATAATATATGCCAGGCCTTTGATAATAATATGTTTTCTTGCATTGTGTTCTGTGATGTGTCAAAGGCATTTGATAGAGTCTGGCATAATGGTCTTTTATTTAAGCTACGACAAAATGGCATTGAAGGGAAACCTTTAGAATGGTTGAACAGTTATCTAAGTCAAAGAAAGCAGTAGGTTGGCCTAAAGTCTTGCTTTTCATGTTTAAAATCTATCTTTGCGGGGTGCCGCAGGGGTCTGTTCTTGGACCTCTTTTATTTTTGGTATACATAAATGATATAGCTGAACATCTTCTTAGTTTGACAAGGCTGTTTGCAGATGATAGCTCACTTTTCTATTCTGCAGCACACACTGATGCTATAGCTGGTATAATTAATCATGATATGCAGTTGTTGTCGAACTGGGCTAGACAGTGGATAGTAACATTTAATCCCCTGAAAACGGAAGCTGTTTTATTTACTCTTAAAAAGATTAATATCTTACCACAACTTGTTTTTGACAATATTACAATTAATTTCGTAGATAGCCTCAAACATCTTGGTGTTACCTTCAGTAGTACAAGGCAGTGGCATTCTCATATTGAAAATAATGTCCTATTGGCAACTAAAATTTTGGGAATAAAGCATAAGCTAAAATACTCCATTAGTAGAAATGCTCTCAACCAAATGTATATGTCCTTCTTTTACCAGTTGTAGAATATGCCTCAGTTGTATGGGATGGATGCTCTGAACAGGACTAACAAACTTTACAAAAAATCCAAAATGAAGCCGCCCGCCTTGTTACAGGATTAACTAGATCTGTGTCATTAGAAAACTTGTTCAAAGAATGTGAATGGACAACTTTGTCACAAAGAAGACAACAACACAAACTCTCTTTCATGTATAAGGTTAATAATGGCATTGTACCTTCTTATATACAAGTTTTTATTCCTCCTTTAGTTAGTGAAATTTCAAATTACCCTCTGAGAAATAATAGAAATATATCGGTGCCCTTCAATAGAACTAGTATCTCACAAAAATCATGCATTCCTTCTTCCATTAGACTTTGGAACTCCCTTGAAGATGATTTAAAAAATCTATCAACATTACAAACCTTTAAAAAACATATTACTTCAAGTTTCAAAATCTCATGTGTTCCTTCCAACTTTACTATAGGAAATAGATATATTTCTATATTGCATGCATGACTTCGAAATAATTGGAGCAACCTTAATAATGACCTTTTTAGAAATCATCTCCGTGATAATCCTTTATGTGATTTGTGTGGCATGATAGAGGACGCCATCCACTACTTCTTACATTGTAGAAAGTTTACAATGGAACGGCAGGTTTTTAATGTCACAGTTAGAGGTTTCCAACCATTAAGTATTGATATGATTCTATGTGGTAATTTTAATTTGAATATAGAGAACAATATAGTCTTGTTCAGAGCTGTCCACAGATATATACATGCTACTAAGCGTTTATGGGCGTAAATGAAGACACAGACCAACACTTATACCACTAGCTACACTGGATACGCCATCATGAGTATTTAAAAGGGGCTTTCCCACACATGTATAAGTACCAAAATCTTATCTGTTGGCACTTACATGTATGTCCTTCGTCCGTCTTGGGTACGCAGACGTGGAAACAGCGTTAATGCAAATGATCCCTTAAAGGGAACAATTAAAAACAGTGTAGATCCAGATGAGACGTCACAAAAACGGTATCATCAGGGCCTGCGCTGTTTTTCACGATAAATACACTATTGGTAATGGTGACATGTCTAATTATTGGGCTTTTAATTATCAGAAATTATAAGGGGTACATACCGCTTGAGAAGAGAATGTAATGTGGATGTAATGTGGATCTACCACATCTCCACATTTTGAATGAGGATGGTTTGTGGATCAATGTGGATCTCCAAATTTTCAATGTGAATACATGCAGATACATGTGTATATTGTGCGTCGTCACAATGCAAATTAACGTTCATTTTTGGATAAATGCGAAGGAAATGTTGATCGCCACACCTAAAATGTGGCTGCAATGTGGTTCCACCACATCTCCACCTTTGGATGGATGTTTTGTGGAGCAATGTGGAATTCAACATTTCAAATGTGAATATTTGAACATATGCTGAAGGATAATGTAGATTTATGTTAATTCTTGGATAAATGCGAACTAAATGTGGATGTAATGTGGATCCACCACATCTCCACATCTTGACAATGTACAGTTTTCAAATCTACACATTTGCTATTTTGACTTATACCTTCTCTCCGATCAGTACCTGATAAGCTTGAATAACTAGCTGAGAATACTTTAGTTTATTTGAAGGCTTTTTGGACTGGTCTATGGTTGTGAAGGTTACCTCATCCTGGTCTTGTCCACTGGTTTGTTTATTATTGTGATAATGCCCTGGACTCATGCACTGGCTGATAAATGATTGAAATAGATTCCTGGTCCTGGTCTATGAACTATAACATAACTTATACAATTTCAACTTTAAAACTAAGCTATGTCAGTTTCAGGAAGAAGATTCTGCTTTGGTAATATGTAGAATAACTTCATATGAAAAAATCCAGCTTTGAAAAGAACTATGTCATTTTTATGGAGTATATGGGAACAATTTGTATTATTTTTTGTGTGGTAGTTGATGCTAGTAAGTGTTATACATCTTACAGTCTCTATGTCAATCAAAACCTCAACTCCTATAGCTATCTTCACTCCATAGCATCAATGTGTGTAATAGTCAAGGCTAATTAGTTTGATGCGTCTTATGGTATCTTGGTCAATCAAAACCTCAACTCCTATAGCTATCGTCACTCCATAGCGTCAATGTGTGTAATAGTCAAGGCTAATTAGTCTGATGCGTCTTATGGTATCTTGGTCAATCAATACCTCAACTCCTATAGCTATCGTCACTCCATAGCGTCAATGTGTGTAATAGTCAAGGCTAATTAGTTCGATCCGTCTTATGGTATCTTGGTCAACCAAGACCTCAACTCCTATAGCTATCATCACTTTATAGCGTCAATATGTGTAATAGTCAAGGCTAATTAGTTCGATGCGTCATATGGTATCTTGGTCAATCAAAACCTCAACTCCTAAAGCTATCGTCACTCCATAGCGTCAATGTGTGTAATAGTCAAAGCTAATTAGTTTGATGCGTCTTAAGGTATCTTGGTCAATCAAAACCTCAACTCCTATAGCTATCGTCACTCCATAGCGTCAATGTGTGTAATAGTCAAGGCTAATTAGTTCGATCCGTCTTATGGTATCTTGGTCAACCAAGACCTCAACTCCTATAGCTATCATCACTTTATAGCGTCAATATGTGTAATAGTCAAGGCTAATTAGTTCGATGCGTCATATGGTATCTTGGTCAATCAAAACCTCAACTCCTAAAGCTATCGTCACTCCATAGCGTCAATGTGTGTAATAGTCAAGGCTAATTAGTTCGATGCGTCTTATGGTATCTTGGTCAACCAAGACCTCAACTCCTATAGCTATCATCACTCTATAGCGTCAATATGTGTAATAGTCAAGGTTACTTAGATCGATGCGTCTTATGGTATCTTGGTCAACCAAGACCTCAACTCCAGGAGACATCGCTCTGTAGCGTCAACTAGTATATAGCTAGCCATCTCAAGCTTCACCCGCTCATTTTCGGAAGAAAAAACAACAACGAATCTGGAACAGGTCTGTAACTTTATTTTATCCGCTAACTGGCCAAATACAATGACAGAGGATTAGGGCAGTCCCTCTGTTCACTGTTTACAACAAGAATACTTAGAAACAAATGTCATTATACCAAGTACATGGCAATCAGGCCCCGAGGTTATAAAACAGTTTTCATGCTCAACGCAGCTGAGCACGAAATTTCAGCGGCTCATAAAAACTATAACACCGACAAATGAAGAAGTTTTCCGCTTTAAGTATCTCAGATGGTGTAAATATCATGCTAATAAATGTTAAAATGTCAACAATTGTTAGCATTTTAACATTTATGAGTAGGCTACATTTTGTGCGAAGCTGATAGAGTTTAACATGTTAAAAATTTTATAACCTCGGAGCCTGATTGTTTTAAATATTGACCCAAAGCCTTGTTGTAGTTGACTTGGTGTATATTTTGATCCAAAGTTCTGTTGTATACTCAGAAAAACGATGGAAGGATATTGAACTTCTTTTCACTTTATAACAGTTAAGATATTATTATCTAAATAATTTCCAAATAAAGTAGTTTTGTATTCAACAGCAAAATGCAAATTGAAATTTACGGTACAGTACCACTCTAAATGTAACAGCCCTCTTGACCGAAAGTTCACAAGCAATAAAATTTGCTTTTTAATTTATTGCTGCAAACTTGGCTCATTTTCTAATTCTGACCACAAAATGTTTTCACAACCATTTATCTGTCAATGCACCTAAAACACGACACTCTCTTCAACCCAAATGCACAGAACTGGCATACCTGATCCAATATGACAGCATTGACAGCGACTACAAAAGTAGGAGTTATACTTTTGTCTGGGAGCCAGCAATGATTTTGGAGCCAATCATTTTGGAATACAAACAATAAAAATGGGGTTAAGTTAATTTTTACTGATTGTGACTGTTCAGTATAGAGGGTTAAACCTTTTGGTACTGTATTTTAACCATTGAAGCAAGTATGGCTTAAATTAAACATAAGTTCAAATTGTATATTTTTGGAACTAAGAACTGCATGTATATTTAGTTTAGTTTTATTGTATTGCATGTTAGAGATGAAATGGAATATAATTATCCGTCGGTTGTTGTTCTGAGTATAGTTGACTTAGTGTATATCTTGATTCTGATTCTGCATATTGGCTTATGAATTGATTGGTGGGTACAATTCTTCAAGCTTTCCTTCTTAGAGGTATTTTTGGTTTTAATAGCATATCTGAAAGCTTCATCCTAATCAAACTCATGCATATCTTGCAGTGTTTTTGCTGTAGCTGTTATCTTCTTTTGCAAGGAATCTTTCTTCATGGCTTTAGATGCTGCAAGGAAGGGTGGGTAGCGATCAATGACCTCTGATCTGTATCTAGGTTCCAGTTTATCAATAGTGACCTCCTCTGCCTCATATGTGTCAATACCTGGATTGTCCTTAACTGTGGTTTGTACAGCTTCACTGACAGTGTCTTGTAGGCGTTTATTAGCTCCATTTACTAATAACCTATTCTTTTTCTAGAATAATGTTGGTCGCCATCAGTCTGTATCACTATCTTCATTGCCATTAATACCATTAAATATATCTATAACTTTCAAAAAAAAAATCTTCATTTTGTTGACTTCTGGAAGTTCCTGCATCAGATTGCTCAGACATAGTACAGTCTTCATTTCCTGACATTGTTTCCGACTCCATATCTACACTGCAGGTACCTCTTGTAAGATGTTGTGTCAAACTGTCTGATCTTGTGGACTTTGTTTTACACTTTGGACGCTGATGTTGACCCATTGAAATCATTTTGGTAGTTAAACAGTTTCTTCGTGTTCCTCCAAGTTATTCTCTGCACCCAGCAGATACGACCAGAAAACTATCACACTTACAATCCGAATAACCATCTGGGCTCAAATAAACTAAGTTTAATCACAGCTAGGCACTCAAGTGTACATCTTCGCAAGCCAAGGGTACTAAGTCCACTTCATTCTTACGAATTTGACTGAGTACCATTGGCTTGCGAAGATTTCAAGCGTACAGGGGCAGCCATCTATGGGGCATATTTTAGCCTGAAAGTTCTTTTGCAGCTTATTCCCCATAGTGGCTTCCATTACCACTCCCTCAACATCTTCTCTTGTAGGCTATATATAGAGGATCTTACATGAGTGCTAATGTTTTATTGAATTTATTTAACGAGTTGAGGAAAATAGATAAAATGCGAGGCTTGCCGAGCATTTTATCTCTTTTTGCAACGAGCTAAATAAATTCAACACTACAGGAGAACGAATGCTAGATTCTATTTACCACATGACATTCAACGTATTTTGAAATCATATTTTTTGGTATGAAAACGTTAGCGTTTTGTCATATGCGTGAAAGCGTCATTTCATAAGGTTTCCCGAAAATCTGTAAACCACTAATGGTTTATCAATTTTAATGCATGGCGATATTTCACTCCCAGACGCGACGTCTTATGATAATATCTAAATTTAAACGCATAACTTTACGAGTATGTTAGTTTAAAGCTGCATAGTCTGAAACTTTTGATCTTCTAATTTTAAAAATAATGTTTTTATTTTTCAAGAACACAGTAAAAATACTCAAATTCATGTAAACATTTTACCAATTTCGTAAATCTGAACAAGTTATCACTATCATAACACCTGCATTTATGTTAAAATTCAACGGTCTATTATTATTGGAGGGACGCAAATAATTACCAACAAGAGAAAAATACACCTATTTGATAAGATAATTCACTTTTCCATGCAGTTTTCAACTGTACTGAATAATTTTATTGTGAAAACATACCTTAATTCTACTTTTACAAATGATTTAAAAAGAAAATAAAAATTTTCGAAAAATGTTCATAGTTACAGAGTATGCAGCTTTAATATGTTCACCAGAGTTTCTTTATTATTTCAGTATTGTTATATACCATAAGACACTGAAGCGCTCAGCTGACATTGAGTTACAATATTGCTCTCCTTATTAGAAGGTATATCTATGTAAATATCAGTATTCGCATCGTCTTTCTAACATATTTTGTAAGGGCCCACGCCACCTCTGCTACATAACAAGTCCTTTCGTTTAAGAGATGATTTTTGATAGTTTTTAACAGACATGGGCATGGCAGCCATTTTAGTCATGCGATTTGGTAATTTTTAAGTCATCGCATCCAAAAGTGCTTCAAATGAAATTTTATTTAAGTGGGCCAGTAGTTTCAGAAAAAAACATCGAATGTCAATGTATTGATAGCAGTCCATTATGAGCAAACTGGCTGAAGTTCAAATGTCAACCTTGACCTCTGGTGCTTACCTAGGATCTTTCATGAGTTCTCATGTTTAATTGAATTTATTTAACGAGTTGAAGAAAAACGATAAAATGCGAGACTTGCCAAGTTTAATACATGTACATTCAATAAAACATGAGCACAAATACAAGAGTATAATGCCTTCCTCTCTACTATTCAATCACTGCGACAGAGGTTTTCTTGTGGTATATAATGACACCTGTGTAATCGATGGACTGTTCGAATGCAGGGTTTTATGCAGAATTGGACTTAAATAGCTATGATTTAGTGAAATGATTTGTTGGGATAACAGCTGAAACTATTAGCAGGGGATTTTTTTTTGATAATTTATATGTTCAAATTCCATGTTCGTGTGTCTGTGTGCTTCAATCTAAATACATGACCAGATTTGTTTAAAACACAAATAAAACAGTAATGGTATGGTCGATTTTTTTTAACTAGACAGTTCTTTTAGAAGCTAGAGAAGATTCGAATGGTTAGTTTATGATAAATAAAGAGAGGAAGTATCAGCGAACGGATTTTACTTAAGTGCTCATGTTTTATTGATTTTTTATAAATGAGTTGGGGGAAAGCGATAAAATGCGAGTATTGTCGGCCATTTTGTCACGTTTTCGCAGTGAGATTAATAAATACAATAATACATGAGCACGAATGTTAAGTTATATTTATCATATGACATTTAAACTATTTTATAATCGCGTTTTTGGTGGAAAACCTCAAGACCTTTCCAAATGTATAACCGACGTTGTTGTGTGTGTCATTTCATAACGATACAAAATCTGTTAACCACTAGTGGTTGCATGACAATATATCACTCCCAGATGTGACGTCATATGATAAAGGAAAGTTCGGCAGGGCCAGGTCACCGGGAAATCAGAAAGCTCACACGAAAAGTATGTAAGAAGCGGGGTAATGTAAGGGAAATAAGCTAGTTTCAATGTGTTATATTTTCTTTCAATGGTTATATGCCCCATGGGCACAATCTACTTTTGTACATTTCACGCGTATCTTACAGTAAATTAGAACAATTGTATGTACTGCAGTGCAGATAAGATGACAATGACGTCAGATCATGTTTTGATAAGTGGACATCGTCCATAGTTGTAAACGGGTAACACATGTACAAGGGTTATCCCAGTAAATCGTGGACTTTTGATATAATACGAGACTGTGTACCAATAATTCTATGATATTTCAAGGATCTGTTTATATACATATGGGTAACATTTTTATAAATATGGATGGAATCACAGTTCAGATAACAAAGGACCTCTGACACTTTGATAGGGTATCTGCCTATGTTTTAGATGCTTCCCAAAACTGCCCTATGTATAAGATATCACCGGTATCCTTTTGAATAGGACGCTTGATGTATTAGGAATGAATTAAGGTTATAATTAGACAGACAGATCCCTAAGACAAAACAGGAGACGCGACCAAAGGGGGTAAGGGTTGCAAAAACATTTAGAAATCATTTATTTTCACGTGTTAGGATATTATATCATCAACACTTGATTACAAATCACAGTGAAAGTATTTTAAAAGCCAAAATCATGAGCATTTTAATGATTATTTTTGTTGTTAATTTTTCTATCTGATTTGTTAAGAAATATTTTGAAGTGCAACTGTAGTCCATATTCAACCTTGATGACAATGTATGTACCTGGTGCAATATTATGCAGCAATGTACTATAGCCATTCATCCATGCGTAAAATACACCTAATCAATGGCCATGCAGTTTATGTGTATTGGATAGATACTGTATATGTGCAAAACAATCTACTAACTTTATTTAGTAAAAGGACAATTTTCATAATCTAAATAAAAATTTGCTAGAACGTTGTAATATTGCATCACTAATGGGTTATGAAAAGGTAGCTTTTCTTTCACGCATATGACAAAACGCTAACGTTTTCATACCAAAATTGTACTACTGGAAAAAAAAAAGATTTTCAAGAGTGCACACCAAAAATCCAAATGCTAATGTTCGGGCTTGCCCAGACGTCACATTTTGGGCTGTGGGATATCATCCACCCCCTCCGAGTCCCAACTAGCTTTTCACATATATTATGTAAAATATGAGAACACACTTACGTGTAAAAGGATTAAATGGGACTCGGGGGATGATGATGTTTTAAAAATATTTTTCTATTTCCTATATGTATAATACAAAAGTGACCATTTTAGCCCCAAAGTAAAACCGTACATTTATGGAAATAGGAAATCAAATGCAAAATCATAAAATAGAGACCAACAGCGAGGTTATATTATGAAGATGGACACATTTGATAGACTTTATTTTTTATCAAAACTATAGGCAGCGATACACTGTGATTCTCATTACCACCGTCAGAGGTCCTTTGTGAACCTTTCCGTGACGGTATGTTGGCGTGAGCGGCGCAGGTCAATTTTTTGTTTGTAATGAAACTCGTCTCGTCCAAAAGGTAGTGTACATTTAGTCAAAGTTCGCTGTTGTGTCTCGAACAATGCATTACCACATCAACTGGTAGCTATGCAAGGTACAGTGTTGTAATTTTGAAACATTTCTGGCCATTCGCATTGATTTTATCAAAGATTTTAAATACCTACCACATGTTTATTTTTCAGAAAATGCTAACATTATAAGAACGGTATGGAGCAAAAGTTATTCTTTCGATACTTATTGGCTAATTTAAGCTGCATAGTCTGTAACTTTTTAATTTTTAATTTTAGAACTAATGTTTCTATTTTTCAAGAACACAGTAAAAAAACAAAATTCAGGTATACATTTTACCAATTACGTAAATATAAACAAATTATCAGTATCAAAACAACAACATTTATGTTAAAATTAACTGTCTATAACTATTGGAGGGACGCAAATAATTACCACCACACCTGTTTTTATAAGATAATTCACTTTTCCGTGCAGTTTTTAGCTATAGTGAACAGATTTATTGTGAAAACATAACTTAATTCTACTTTTACAAATGATTTATAAAGAAAATTAAAAAAATCGAAAAAATGTTCATAGTTGCAGACTTAGTCTCTTTAAGCACATAAAACTACGTTATTTTAATTTTAATAATTGATAGAGCAATCATTAGTATCATAAAATGGATTTCGTGTAACATTATTATAGTAATACCACAAAGCCAAGCTCCTTTTCGTCAAATTAACGGAACACATGCTATTTTTCTGTCAGTTATTTTAATGGTAAATATAATGTCTCGTATTAAATCTAAACGAACGCGCTTGTCTATTTGCTAAACATATCCAAACTATCTACGTTGTCATTAATTGAACCAGGGAGACTTACTCAACAAAAAGATGAAAATATTTGTTACCATTTCAGCTTATATAAAAAGAGTAGAGTCTAAACATTTGACCACCCCCTCTCTGAAAATACAGCAAATTAATTTTCGACGAGCTCTGCATACGCTGAGACACTATAATATAAAGGTTCGTAACTTTGTTATCTAAACTGTGATTTCATTCATATTTGTAGAAAATGTGTTCCAGATGTATATAAACATGTCATACAAATTTCACAGAATTACAGATACACAGTCTTGTTTTATAACACAAGTCCATGATTTACTGTGGCAACCCACTAGTACATATAGTCATGATTTATTTTCGTTGAAATTTTGATTTTGAAAAATTAAAAAAAAAACATATTTATTTTTCATTTTCCTTTCACTCATTGTGTTTCTTGATGTTAAAGCTATATAAAACAGTTAAGACCCAGCTTAATGAATCTTATTTTTGTTTAAAAATATTTATGTAATGACAAGTCATGCCATTTATTCCCTACTGTAACAAATATATTATTTTATTTCTGAACGTATACATTTATATTTATCATCAGATTGAATGTTTACATGTATGCATTAAAATACATGTATATAACAATGTCCTACTCATAATACAATGGCCCATTCACTCATCCAAACCTGTTATTTGAGTAAAAAAAACCTTTAAAGTGCGGTATAATATTTTTAAATATTTTTCATTGCAGTACATCCAATCCAGCTCTTGTTTTTTTTATCATAAAGACAACATAATTATGATTTCAATCAGTAATTAAATGCTCTATTTAAATATAGAGTAACCCATAGAGACTTGATAAGAATGTGTAAGAGTGGGGAAATGTATACAACTTGAGTGATTTTTTTCTGCTATAGGAGGGAATTACCAAGCACAATGTTTAGAAATAAAGTTGTTTGCATTTAACAAAAAACACACATATTGACTAAACATTAACACGAATAAATTAATTAACATGAGCCACAATCTGTGAAAACCAGATTTAATGACAAAGTCGTCAAAATTTAGTTAAATCTACGAAGTGCTTAGAAGTTATCCTGTAAATTTTATGAAGTTTTCTCCATTATTTATGGAAATATGGTCTTTTCAAACTATACACTGTCTAAACTTAAAAACAGGCAAAGTTAGAAATGCCATAATGTTACTAATGACATCAAAGTAAACTCCCTGATTTATGGGTTTGTTGCATGCGTGAAAAACATGGTATTTCTTGCTGATATTTTTTTTATTATCCTAAACATGTGTGTTATGGATTTCGCAAAGAAGTTGACACTAATTTATTATGCCTAGAGTGTGTATGATCTGAAAACGACTCATCATACTTTAAAACTTCTGAGAGTTGCTAAGGTAAAGTTGTTGCCATGGAAACATATGACATGATAACGAAGCAGCTTAATGAGAAATAATTGCCAGTTTTATTCTACTATCCACGTAAATGGTATTAAGCCAATATATAAACATGTCAAAATTCTTATTTTGGTGTTTTTTCAAATGATTTTTACATAGAAAGTCCAAAATGTCATTCAGGCTGGTTTTCACAGATCGCTGCTCATATGTCTACTTAAACTGTTTAAAGAAGTTTACTACTTATTGTAATTCAACTTAATTCAAATATTGTATGTTACATGAAAGATTGTGTTTGTTACATCAGTGAAATTTTGTTATATATATTTAATCATTGCTTATGTTTATACTGCTAAATTGCGACAATATATTTACATATGACATATCATACATTTATTTTTGAAGAATTTGGAACATTTACATAATTAAAAATGTACTTCTAAGCTACTGGTTGCTTACACAATTCATAATACCCCGGCATCCAATTAAGGTATCTTACATCCCCCAAGACAATTATTCATGGGTGCCAAATTATTCATTGTGATCCTCTGGGTGCAAAACGAAGCTGTCCTCAAAACATTTTGGTTTGGGCTATGTGAAAATGCATGGTTTCCATGGCAACCCATAGCTGATTTGAGAATGGTGGTATGCCTACAAAAGTACTCATATCTCAGCTGTTCCTTATCCTAGACTACTAAACTTAATACCAAATTACAGCTTAGACATAGGCTATTATCCCCATGTTCATTTGCAAATAATCTAATTTGCATATTCATAAATATTCATGAAAACATTAAAAATGTGATTCACAGATGGGGTCATATGTACAATTTCAATAATATCTCAGCTGCCTTTAGCCATAGATTACTAAGATTTGTACAAAGTAAAAGCTACGACATTGGTCTTTTACTCCATGGTCAAAAATGCAAGTTATCATACATAATTTCAGGAATATTAATAAAACGCTGAAAAAATAAGGAAAAATCATTAAAAGTATAAATAGGCTGATTTCATCCCAATATTGTCATGTTGCATGTTTTGATATAACCAATGGTACAATTTGACAAGGTGAACTTCGTTTGGCACTCTGAGGGTCCCACTGAACAATTTGGCATGAATTTAAAAGCCCTAGGAGTGCAGGATAGATCGTGCCTCATTCATGAATATGCAAATGAGATATTATTCATATAGGACCACTGGATGAATGGACTTGTCAAAGGATAATTGACGGTTTGGGCCTTATACGCCTATTTTACTGATTGCCAGAACGCTTCTTTTGAGCTTCTAGTGTGGTGCATGTAGTATAAGTGCAATAGGTGAATCTAATGGCAAGAGCCAGCTAGCAAAATATTTTCAAAATTTCTACGCACTCGGGAGTTATGGCGGGTAGAAAAGGGAGGGGTCTGAAATTTCATGAAAATAAAAAGTGCTTTAAAAAGTGATTTCTGTACGTTTTTTTGATTTATTTGGTAGACATGGTGATATCTATTGAATATACCATATGCATAGTATTAACGAATCACGATAATGGGTGAAATTGTTCTGAAAACAAAAAATGTTTTGTAATAAAATGATTTGGGGGAGATAATTTTGAAGTTACCTGTACATTTTTGACTACATGTACCGTAAATAATACAAAACTGAAAGCTCAACAAAAGAAATAAATATTTTTGAAGGAATGAAAGTGTCCCATTTAGCTTAAGAAAATAAAACTGATTCTAACTAGATCCTTTGAATATTACTTTTGCTTTGTTTATAGGGCATAGCATGTTAAATGTATTTAAAGTGTCAGAATATTTATGGTATACATATACATGTACATCCCTATACGAGACAATATATTGAACACTAAAGTATTTACCTGTTATAACTCTTTGCATGCCAGTGGATAATTTTATCGTCTGCCAATAGCCTTTTGCAACAGTCTGCACCCAGATGAAGACCAACAGAATGTCGGTCTTGATCTGGATTAAAACTGTTTGACACTCCAATGGTGGTCCTGGGTGGTTTATTTTTAAAAACTTAATTCTTAAAAAAGTCAGCAGACGAAAATAAAACATGAACAATTCCCTAGCATGCAAATAGATAAGTACAGGGCGTTTCCAAAAGAATGTGTCATTAAATAACAGTGAGATTTTTTCTTAAGAAAATATGCATAAAACCTTGCTAATTCTACTTTAATCTTTAAGAACTTTATATTAAACTAGCACAGAATACAAAGCACTTTAGGAGGTTGGTTCTAGAGAACTCCATTACTGTCATTCATTTCTTAATTGGTAGAAAAGGCATTTTATGGGCTAAGACCCTGGGTTTTTGGGCTGCTGAACATCTTCCCCCCCCCCCCCCCCCCCCCTTGTGCCAGCAAGCCACTTCCATACAATGTGTAAAATATGGTAACACATATACATGCAAAAGCTTTTGCTGGCACACGTGGGGAATACTATTTTAAAAAATGTTTTCGGATTTCTATATATTATAATGTAAAACTGTTTTTCTACCCAAAATTTTATATCTTTAAAGCATTTAATATCGAAAACAGATTTCACAGCCATAAAGTACTCAGGTCAGGGTAGCTTCAAGGTGAGGAAAGGGACGATTGACAAACTTTTATTTTTACTGAAAACCATAGGCATTTACCCATAGCAAGTGTCAATGATCCTTGTACCATTGATTATATCAAAACATGCAACAATGGCAATATTGGGATGAAATCAGCCTACTTATACTTTTAATGATTTCCCTTATTTTTTAGCATTTTTATTAATATTCATAAATACGCAAATTATGCAAATATGATAATTTGCATTTTTGACCATGGAATGAAAGATCAACGTCTTAGTTTTCATTTAGTACAAACTTTAGTAATCTATGGCTTAGTAATATATGGCTAAAAGCAGCTAAGATATTATTGAAATTGTACATATACCCCCATCTGTGAATCACATTTTTAATGTTTTCATGAATATTTATGAATATGCTTATTAGAAAATTTGTATATGCAACACGGGGATAATAGGTCTATATCTCAGCTTTAATTTGGTATTAAGTTTAGTAGTCTAGGATAAGTAACAGCTCAGATATGAGTACTTTTGTAGGCATACCCCCATTCTCACTATGCGTTGCCATGGAAACCATGCATTTTCACATAGCCCAAACCATATTTTTTAGGACACCTTTGTTTCGCATCCAGGGGGTCCCAATGAACAATTTGGCACCCATGAAAAATTGTCCTGGGGGTTGCAAGGTAACCTTAATTGGATGCCCGGGTATAATTTTATTAGCTTAAATTAAATGCTATTTCTTCCCACCTGTAACCTTTTGATCTCTCATGTAACGTTACAGTACGGAGTAGTGAATGTTATATGAGTGATATATTCACAGTTAAACTGCAAATAAACTAGACATCTCAGGCGGTCCACATTTAATAACTCTACGCAAAGAGAATGTGTAGCTGAATACACCAAAAACAAAAGTATGAATATGCTGAGATGCGACAGGATACGACTATTTCGCGCGTGAGCAATGTATAGCCCTCGTGATAGCCTGTGTCAGATAACATGTATGGGTAAGATAAAAAAAATTATCAGATGTCCTTATCCGGTGTGCAAGACAAGTAGCTTCCGCTATAGAGCGTGACTGATAATAGATGAATGGACGGAGGTACTGAATATAGTACACATTCAACATTCTTTGGTTTTGTAATGGACCCTTCCTAAAATATAATTAGGACTAAAGGTCATATATTCTGCAAAAATTGGATTGCCTGACGTTTATTTTATGTAAAACATGTTACAGTTGGCATATGCTTAACTTAATTATTGCAATTATGGCCTTGCTGTCGTTTGGTTGTGTCACGAATAACCTTTTATTCAGCTTGATGGACCCGTGCCATCCAAAAACATATTTTATACATATGCGGACATTAGGTTCGTGTGAAGCGCTTATTGGATCACATTTTCGACAGCAAGGTTTGCCAATCTGATTAAAACCCGATCTAGGCTTACTATGTTCGCCGGTAGCTGTGGCTAGATTGGGTTTAAATCGGATTGCAATGTTGCTATCAGCGTACTCTGGGCTGCTACATGTATACGGTATGTTCGTATTTTTCGCTATATGAACAGCACATGGTTCAATGCATTGAGCAATGAAGGCTCAGACGAGACTTCGCATCTGCTCAGTGTCGACAGAGCCGTCGTTGCTCGCATACACCAAGTATGGATGTAGAAGGAGATTTGAACCACAATTTAGACATCTAGTTCATGAACCGATGAGTACATCAGTATCAATTGGGAAAGCCCGGCACAATTCAGGAATCGAATCGAGCCTCGGGTGTACGTAAGGCGCACTAGGCGTAGTCCTATGTACGAAACAACCCTATTTTGTTAGCTGGAACTGGCGTAAGGAAGATAAGTTATGTAGCATGTGGGTTCAGCCCTTTTAAAATCACTTTTTCTGACTACCCCAAAAGTTTAATCAGCTGAATGATTGATGTTTATGTATTTTTCAGTAAAAAAAAATTAGCCATATTTTATTGAAAAAACAAACAAACCTAGACTTCATTTATTACCATTTGTTTTGCTGCAATCATACTTGTTATTGTGTTGACAGGGTTTCTGTGACGACAGCCTCACGTCATGTAACGTCAACGTCACGTTATCAAAGTAGATCCTCGATGTACATCCGAGGTCTGATTCCAAGGAATTGGCCGAGGCAGTTCCGATTGCGTCATTATGTGCGTTTAAAGGAGGCTTTTGCGCATGTGCGATAATTAACAGAAGCTTATGAATTATTCTAGTCTACATATAACAATGGTGCTAAACTTGGTCAGTCTGTTGGCGCTAAGCTTTGGAAATTGGGCTCTAAACGGTAAGACTACATTACTTACTTACCTCACAGTTACATGGGTGTTTTAAGTGAAATGTGTGTAGCGATTTTTTTGTCTGAAAAAAAATAAAACATTTAGCCAGACAAATTATGCATACATGTATACACACACCGGATAGGAGGCTATCGAAAACGTTTATACTATCGACGAACATAGATAAAAATCGTTAGACACAGGGGTTTCGATTGCCATTTGTCGCCCGACTGGCGACAAATGGCAATCGAAAACACTGTTTCTAACGATTTTTGATCCGTGTTCGTCGATTGTTTAGAGCGTTTTCGATTTTCGCCTATCCGGTGTGAATATGTGTGGACAATGCCTGGATAACTTCAAGATGCAGTTTTTGATCAATCAGACAGTGTTTTAGGATTTTTCCTGAATTCAGGAGAATGAGGATGATTATCATAGAAAGGCACATTGCAATATCTTCTTGGATTTATTTTCAGTTTCTCTAAAGAAATCGGCCATTTATCCATGAGCTCTTTTGTTTATTTGTGTTGATGCTTTAGGTCCCAGTATGCAGTTTTTAGTCATTTCGCATTGAGTTCAACCAGGACTAAGAAAAATGATACATGATACGTGTATTCTTCAAGGACACAGCTGAATCGGTGAATCTCGAACTCCCAAGTCAAACACTATAATTGAGCCGTGACATGAGATTTCTAACAATATTGTATGTGCGACCAGTAAATGCTCAGACCAGCCTGCGCATACGCGCAGACTTATCAGAGCCTTTGCTAGTCGCTTAATTATTCTATGAGTGTGAAGCTACTGACCCAATATCATTTGGAGTTTCTAAGGTTAAAAGGAGGCTGCACAGGCTCGTCTGAGTCTAAACTTGTCAAAATGTCTCATTGTTGGAAAGCACATGTCACGGCTTATATACCAACTGTGACCCTGCGCACCGTCAGTTGCCAAATGAAAGGTTTATTAGTCAATGCGCTGATTCCTGTACGGGCCTTAGTTTTAGACTTGGCACAACTTACATGTACCTGCCAGAAAAGGTTTGACTGCTGAAATGTCTTCTGCAACATTCCTAGGTATGTCGTACAGTCAATTTGTGGAAGCAGTTTTGCTGTAGTTAGCCATCTTTAAACGTACCCCGCGCTAAAAAAGGCTCAGTTAAAATTGAGAAGAAACACGCTTTTGGATTTATGTGTATTGAGTGCCTTGCATTTGCGCACTTTTTGCAATTAGCGATGATATCTTTTGCGCACTTTTTGCGATTTCAATTGCTAACTTTTATTCAAAACCCCAATCAGGCGCAATTAGTGGCTAGTAGTGGCCGTAAACGATGACCGTTCAGATGAGATGCGTACTTAGTGTGTGTTTTTTTCTCATTTCTGTCTAATATGAATCATGTATGTACTCGCAAAACAATGCATTTTTGAGCTAACGCCTGTTTCACTATTACTTTAACGAACAGTTCTACACATCTCATCAAACCATTTTCATATTTATTGATATTTTGAAGAAAGTCGAAGCAACAACATATGTGAAACCCAGAAGCCTTCACTCTCAGACTCCAAAGAAGAGGGTCGAGAAAGAAACGCTTAATTTCGTAATGAACCAGTACGGTAAAACGAAGAAATCTCTAGGTTGAACTTTATTAAAATGGCTGGTTAAAACTAACATATGGTGCTTTTAAACCTGACTAAACTTTTATTTGTATATGTGTTTATTTCTATATTTGATAATGTGTAAAACCTTTTAAATCTGACAATTTAATATCCTGCTCGTGCGTCCATCTCACCATGGTGAGCAGGGAGCAACGAACTTACATCTAACGGAAGGCTAAAGAATGCTCAATGCACATTAAACGAGTTATAACTTACTGTAACGAATTTAAGCATTTTTAATGAGGTGTGAAAAAGCGCAAATAATATACAGAATCGTGTGCAAATGAAGGTATCAAAGAGCGCAAAAAGATATACTGAAGTGCGCAAACCATGCAAATGAAAAGCGCCGGACCAAAGCATAGACTTATACAAGTCTTCTTATATATTTCTATAGTAATTACCTGTATTTTAATTCATTTGCTTTAGTTCTCAGAGTGAAAAGAAGTAAGAATGCCAGAGATAGTTTTGTTTGATTTGATTTTACGTCCAAGTCTACACGTTTTCACTAGTTATGTCGGGGCGGGTATGTGAAATACGTTGACTGCAAAAAAGTTTTAGTTTATAGGCCCCCTCCCCACCTGACGGACTTTCGTGCGCATCTGCTACTTCTAATAGTAGATTTATCTTAAAGAGACTAAGTCTGCAACTATGAATATTTTTCGAAATTTTTTATTTTCTTTTTAAATCATTTGTAAAAGTAGAATTAAGTTATGTTTACACAATAAATCTGTTCACTATAGCTGAAAACTGCATGGAA
Organism: Loripinus fragilis; assembly: GCA_964019695.1. Classification (NCBI taxonomy): domain Eukaryota; kingdom Metazoa; phylum Mollusca; class Bivalvia; order Lucinida; family Lucinidae; genus Loripinus; species Loripinus fragilis. The sequence goes on from OZ026524.1 coordinate 47,712,924, forward strand.
AAGTGAATTATCTTACAAAAACAGGTGTGCTGGTAATTATTTGCGTCCCTCCAATAATTATAGACTGTTAATTTTAACGTAAATGCTGTTGTTTTGATACTGATAATTTGTTAAGTTTTACGAAATTGGTCAAATGTATACCTGAATTTTAGGTTTTTTACTGTCTTCTTGAAAACTAGAAACGTTAGTTCAAAATTTAAAAGATCAAACGTTACAGACTATGCAGCTTTAAAGCAATGTATACATTATTATATTTTCAACAGATATGGTCTTATTTGAGACCAATAACCTACCTGCTAGTAACGGTACCCATACACCAAGCAATGTCTGGGTGGAGCCAGGAGAAAACGTAAGTATCTGCTACATCTGTCTGTCTGTCTGCTCGTCTGTCTGCTCGTCCCTCTGCTTGTCTCTCTGTCTGCCTGTCTGTCTGTCTGTATGTATTCTCGAATGCCTGTCCATTCATCTGTCTCCCTGTTCGTCAATCTGCCTGTCCGCTCGTCTGTGCCTGTCTCTCCCTCTCCCTCTCCCTCTCTCCAAGTGTTCATACATGTAATACATTTAGGGGCTACTCCAGGAGACAAAAATATATTCGTTACAGTTGTTAAGGCATGCTATCAAATTGTCTGCATAGCATGCGTTCAGAGAGACTAACTAATTAAGGGCCAAGGGCTTTGGCAAGCTGCTCAGGCTAGCATATGCTCTTGGTGGTCACCAAAGCAATAAAATGCCAGGTTGACTTGACATCATAACACCATCTCTGTTCAAAAGTTACATTAGATTTTGGTATGTAACGCATGCAATGTCACTATTTTAAAATACGTACACGGCTATCTAAAAGAGATATATGCCTGATTTTTGGCCTCATACTTCATCTTCTTCCATAAGCATATGCGAACAGCGAATGCTCAGACGAGCCTGCGCAGATGCACAGTCTCATCTGAGCCTTCGCTGTTCGCATATGCGAAACGTACTAATACTCATGTACTAGCCATTATATATTTTGTTTGAAAGGATATCAAAGTTCATTGGACGCCGCCAATAGAATCAACCAACCTTCGTATGTGTGTTGTGGAGTATCGAGCAGAAGGCCAAGAACAATCAAGCAAGATGCCCGTAGTGGTAACCACAAGCACCTATCTGCTAACCAGACTGTTAGAGATGACGCTGTATGAAACCCGACTTTACTGTCTCTATGGAAGATCACTGGCGTCACCAACGGAATGGATTAAAGTCTCAACACGAACAGGTAAGAGTAACATGTGGAAACTGTTGACTTAGAACCATCGGTTTTATTGACAGTCTGCATGAGCGAAGGTTATATACACTATTTCACAAGTCGTTTATGACAGTGACGTAAGGTATATCCCAAAACCGTTATAACTTTCTATAACTGTGCGATCTACCGATATGAATCTCCTTGTAAAAATATAGTTTGCCGTATATCCACAAATCCTGCAACAACTTCCAGTTTAAAGGTTCAGTTGTCCTCAGATAAACTGTAAACAGACCAGGCCCCGTGATTATAAAACTTTTTCATGCTCATTTCAACTGAACAAGACATTTCAAATGCCCATGATGCTGAAAAATAAAGACATTTCTTGCTTTCAAACTCTCTGATGTTGTATTTAACATTCGGAGCATGATAAATGTCATGCTCAGCTGAGTCGAGCATGGAACAGATTTATAACCTAGGGGCACAATTTATTATTTTATGGTGACTTTCTATTCGATGTCAGCCTCAACATCCTGAATAATAGGAAAAATCCCGAGTCTTTTCACCCATGTATATATACACTGCGTCAAAATACGAATTGCTAATAAAAATAATTTTCGAACAACCGCGAAGAAATTATATTTAACATGGCAAATCTGTTTTCTATGTAAAACTCTGCATTGATATCTAAATTAAAATAAAAAAGATACATGTGATATTCGGAATGTGTTACAAAGTCATACTTTTTCGCGACTTATCTAAACTTATAGCTGTCGCCCTGAAATCTTCAAGAAGTAACCCCAAACATATTTAACAGATTTTGTGCCATTTTCACACAAACTTTTCAACATTTATTCATGTACACAAAGCTGCAATGAAAATAAGTTGACCCCATGTGATTTTTGTTGAACTCACCATCACATATTTTGGCAGAATAGCATGATTGTTTAGATACCTTATCCCTATATGATGTATTTATATTTATTTATAAGGTTCATTTACTAAATATAGCCTTCCGCTGAAAAAATTAGCTTCGAAGTTAGTGGTGCCTAACTTATAACGCTGTGTATATAAATAAAAGTTGGCATGTGCGTACATGTAAGATTCAAATCAGCCTGTACATCCACACAGTCCGATCAGTCATAGTTTTCCGCCTGAAGAAACATTCGACTCTTGGCTACACAAAGAGGGCCCATCAAAGACTCTGATCAGCCTGCGCGCACGCGCAGGCTGATCTGAGTCTTGGATGGGCGCACGTGCCAATTTGTACCTGTTGCTGATCGCCGGCTAATAAAGTCATGATGATCTCTTTCAGTGTCTGTGGAGAACCGAATTTGTAATGGGACCCTTCCACATGCATTTTTAGAACCGGCGTGTCTTGAGAATCCTCGACAGATCAGATGCGCTTTTCGATGCCACACTGGGTATCAGGAATCAGATGTTATAGATCTCATGTTCAGGACTATATTTCCAAATATCCAGAAGAAAGTCCTATGTTATGAGGGAGTCTGGATTACTCATATAACGGGTCGTGGTTTTGGGTTTCTCGACATTTGTCTTCCAGAAGGTAGGGTATTTATAGTTTCATAATATTTTTGTTCAATGCTTTAAAGGAGTTTTCCCAAACAAAAAGAATTTGAACCAATACGCTAATGCTACACTATCAATACGCGATTGATACACAATTCTGCGCATTGTTAAGCTCTATGACATCAACGCCCTTAATGCTACGCTATAAATACGCTACCTGGAAAAACGTATTGGTTGCGTATGGTTTCACTTAGTTTTTAAACAAGTGTAGCATTTGTATATTGTTAGAATTTGATAGAGTTTTGAAACGTATCAGTAGCGTATGACTATGGTGATTTCTTTTGTGTTTTCAGTGATAATTTTGTTTAATAAATGTGAACAATATGTCATCATTGACAGACTTGATTTTCTTTAAACATTTCCAGCAAAATTAAGTTTTTGAAAAAAAAAAACTGTTTATCATCAACAAACTACGCGGTTCAATTGTTTTAAATAATACTATTTGTAATTATATGGAACCTAAAAAGTATATATTTGATATCATTCTTTCAGCGTTTATATGAATTCTGCAGTGTTCCAAAAATGTATTGCATATTTATCACATGATTGCAATGGTAATAAAAACAAAGGAATTTAAAAAAAAAAAAACAAGTTTACACAGTTCAAGAAAATATACATACACGTAGCATATGGATCAATGTATTGGTATAGTATTGTAAAACGTAAAGGTAACGTATGGTTAAAGCATATTGGTAACGTATGGTTAAAGGGTATTGGTAACGTATAGTTAAAGCGTGTTGGTTATGTATGGTTTAAGCGTATTGGTAACGTATGGTTAAAGCGTGTTGATAATGTATGGTTAAAGTGTATTGGTAGCTCATTTGCATGTGGAAAAATCGTTTAAACCATATGCAACCAATATGCGTAGCATTTATATATTGGTAAAGCGTAGCACACCACTGTTGTTTTTTTTTCATATTGCTAACTTTGAACTGACTGTATTTTGAGCAAACTTTCAGATTATCTACAGAATCATTTTAAAAACGCTGTACAATGTTTTAAACAAGGGGGCATCATTAACCCTTAAAGCGTCAATCACGAATGCAGCAGACGACAAATTTTGAGACATCTTTCCCAATTTTTGACAAAAATAAAGTAATGTATGATATGACATGAGAATCGTCAGCTAAATACCATGCCTTATTTGTTATTTTTGAAAAAGTGGCAAATTTTTTAAGTGTCGTCTGCTGCAAATGATAGGTGGCGCTTTATGGGTTAAAAGCAGGTGAATCTGAAATACAAGCAATTATCAAACCATTCAATCTGTCACAAATCAGATTACGTGTAAAATCAATTGAAAAATAATAAAGTTACATATGTTTGTACACATGTATAGAAGAGAATTGTGACACGGGTAGGAAACTTCATAAACAAGCTCCAAAAAGGAAGGGTATTTTCGGTTCTATATATTGAGGCTGAAAAAACGCCTAATACCTTAAGTTTTCCATTCGTTCAATAAGGTTTTTTTTGCAGTTGGCCGACTCTAAAAAACAGCTAAATTCGCTCAAAAGACGACAGACTGTCGGCCGACTATGGGCCGATTCGCACCACGGAAATGCGGTCAATGTTACCACGGTTTTTATGGTATAAAATAGCGAAAAAATGAGAATGTACGAGGGATGATCAAAAAGTTCTCGGCCACTTTTACTTCAGGCTACTATGGAATGAAAATTTGACCATTATTTTTCAATATAATCTTCCCTCACTTAGCCCATCTCTGTTCGAGCTTTCTTATCCCTTCTAAATAAAAGGCCTTTTCCTGGTCCCCCAAGTACTCCTTTAATGCCTTTTTGACGCCTTCAATGCTTTCATACTGTGTACCACGAAGGGATTTCAGTTTTGGGAACAGGTAGAATTTAGAAGGAGACATACATGTATCAGGAGAATAATCGGGATGAGGACGGATTTCAAATCCACATTCAGTCGCAGCAGTCATGGCAACTTGTGACGTGTGGGCAGGGGCGTTGTCCTGCAAGAGCAGAACATTGCGAGTCAGTTGTTATCGCCTCTTTCTTGCAATTTTCTGGCGTAGCCGCTTCAATCGCCTGCATAATATGCGACCTTGCTTTAGATAATCAATCATGATCACCCTTTGACTATCCCAAACGATTGAGGCCATCACCTTCCCTGCTGAATAAACCCTCTTAGATTTCTTGAGAGGGGGTGAGTCAGGGTGCTTCCATTGTTTGCTCTGCATTTTTGACTCTGGGTCAAAGTGGTGAACCCATGTCTCATCTTGGGTTACAACTCGCTCGATTAAATCGCTGGGATCACCTTCATACCGAGACAGGAGATACCTAGAAATATCCTTTCCTGATCATCGGTCAACATTTGCTGCACCCATCTTGCCAAAACCTTTGACATACCTAAGATGTTGATTAGGACTGATTGCACTGCCCCAAAAGTTATGCCCACCTCGCTAGCTATGCTTCGCAGGTCTCGTCTCCTACATGTAGCACTCATAACCAGACGTATTCCTCGGTCGACAGCAGCTTTACGCAGTACCATCTCAGTCGCCAGCAAAAGTATTGAATAACTAAATAGCTCATATATGTCTGGATGGGGTATAATGATTAGTGAATAATGACCCTTTTTTATAATGAATAGTGAATAATGAGCTAAAAATAATGAATAGTGAATAATGAGGGCCTAAAAATAATGAATAATCCTATTGTTTTAATGAATTGGAGAAAAAAGTAATGATTAGTGAATAATCAGATTTCTTTGCCATCTTTCGTACTTTTAATGAATAATTGGTCTAATTTTGATGAATAACCCAAACTTTTAATGAGATGAATAATTGGCTAATTTTTTAATGAATAGTGAATACCAGACCCCCCGTCCAGACCCTCATACATGCTAACACGTTCAAAAATATAGCAATCAGAAATTGAATGATAAAGGTTTAACTGTAAGGAGTATCAATTTGGATGTATTTGCCTTTAATTGAACAAGTTTTTGTCCAGCAAAATTCTATTTTATTCCAGCCGAATTCCAGAAATGTCCACTGTCGATCCCAAACGGCTCATTACAAGACCACTGTGGACCAGCAACGGACTGGCTCTGTGAATTTGAATGTAACGAAGGATACTCACGACACACATACATGGGTGGGTGGTTGAAAGGGCACAGTGATCAGCCATATAAACTGCATTGTGACGAAACCGGAACATGGAAAACTGGATACGAGCAGTTGGGACTAGATGTGTCTCTAGTCTGTGTTTCAGGGGGTAAGTGCAAGAGCCACTAAGATTCAAACATTCATTGAGCGTCATGCGCGGTACCAGAAAGGGGGATGGGGTCGGACCCCCTCCCCCAGAAAAATCACAAAGCTATAGGGTTTCTTAGCAATACTTGTCCGGATCCTCTGAAAAATCACAAAGCTACCAAGCCAGCATTCAATGTTGGGCCATCATCGGCCTGCAAGCGAAACGTCATTTCAGATCAGGCTGATCTGAGTGTTTGATGGGCCCATGTATGCCAAATTAAAGTTATGCTTAGCATTTAACACAACAGCAAAAGCTAATCACCACTAACTTCGTTGCTACATTTTTTGATGTAAATAAACCTTGTAAATATTGATAACTGCATCACATAGGGATAAGATAGTGAAAAAACCATGCTATTTTGCTGAAGAGTGTAATTATGGAGAGGTAAAAAAAGCACATGGGGTCACTTTATTTTCATTGCAACTTTATTTACGTGAATAGATGTAGATAATTTTGAGTGAAAAAGGCACAGAATTTGACTAAATATGTTGGTGGTTACTTCTTGGAGATTTCAGGGCGATAGCGTGAAGTTTTTGAAAGTTGCAAAAACTCATGCCTTTGTAATCAAATCTTGATATTGAATGTATTTTTTAAATTTTTATTTAGATATTTATGCAGAGTTTCACAACAGATAAAGCTTTTTCATGCTCCATATAATTTCTTCACGGTAGATTTAAAATTGCTTAAGCAAAAATATAGGTGGTGTTTACTTTTTGACGGTGTGTATATGAAGCCTGAGTAACCTATCATGCGAATGAGACAACATAATAGACCCATCACATGCCTTTATAATAAGTTATTTGTTAAATATAATGTTTGCTAATTCTAAAGGTACATCTAAATATGCACTATGCATTTTAAGAGAAGGGCAACTCTATTCGTTGTCAATAGCTAATTTAAATGGCGTTTCGCTGGCGTGCCGATGATGGCCCAACATTAGGTGCTGACTGATTTTTAGGGGATCCGGGTCACTGTTGCTAAAACATTTTTGTTTTGTGATTTTTCAGGCGGGGGTGGGGATCTGGCCCCCGCCCCCCCCCTCTGAATCCGCGCATGGCTAAAACACGAACCAGCCACTTTGTTGCTGTTTAAGAATCTCAATTTTGGCTAGAAAGAACATGTAGACGCGATTTAAATATTTTCAACATTATTTTTCAGCTTTACCGGTGTCCCAGTTTATCTTGCCCCCTGGACAGCTTGCCCCCCGGGGGGCAAGTCAACCGCGGTTGGCATGCCCCCCGGGGGGCAAGCTGTCCCTGGATATCTTGCCCCCCACCCTGGTTATCTTCACCCCCGGGGGGCAAGCTGTCCAGGCCGGTTTATCTTGCCCCCCGCCCAACACAAGTAAAAATATATATATGTTATTTTGTTATTTTTCTGTATCATTTTAATGAATTCAGATCCTCCATAAGCCATAAAGTGAGAAATTGGTGCCTGTGGGGTTAATATTGGTAAAACTTTAACATCATCTTGAATAAAAATATCAAGATTAAGTGATTTTAAGCTTAATTATTTTGCTAATACTACTTATTTTAAACTATCAGAATGTAAAGATGTATCAATAATAAACATAATTCAAGTCAAATTCAGCTGTTTTCTTTGTCAGATTGTTCTGTATGCTAAGTTGCAGGGGTGGGGGGTAAGCTGTCCAGGCCAGTTTATCTTGACCCCCACCCACCTGAGTATCAAAGTAAAATTATTTTGCTAAGTTTTCTCATTTTAAACTATCTGAATGTGATCATTTATCATTTAGAAACATAATTCAAGTCATATTCAGCTGTTTTCTTTGTTGCATTGTTCTGTATGCTTAGTTGCAGGGGTGGGGGGTAAGCTGTCCAGGCCAGTTTATCTTGCCCCCCCCCACCCACCTGGGTATCAAAGTAAAATTATTTTGCTAATTCTAACTATTTTAAACTATCTGAATGTGATAATGTATCAATTATAAACATAATTCAAGTCAAATTCAGCTGTTTTCTTTGTCAGATTGTTCTGTATGCTTAGTTGCAGGGGTGGAGGGTAAGCTGTCCAGGCCAGTTTATCTTGCCCCCCACCCACCTGGGTATCAAAGTAAAAGTAATGTGCCTATACCACTTATTTTAATCTATCTGAATGTGAAGAAGTATCAATAATAAACATAATTCAAATCAAATTTAGCTGTTTTCTTTGTCAGATTGTTCTGTATGCTTAGTTGTAGGGGTGGGGGGTAAGCTGTCCAGGCCAGTTTATCTTGACCCCCACCCACCTGAGTATCAAAGTAAAATTATTTTGCTAAGTTTTCTCATTTTAAACTATCTGAATGTGATGATGTATCAATTATAAACATAATTCAAGTCAAATTCAGCTTTTTCTTTGTCGGATTGTTCTGTATGCTTAGTTGCAGGGGTGGGGGGTAAGCTGTCCAGGCCAGTTTATCTTGCCCCCCACCCACCTGAGTATCAAAGTAAAATTATTTTGCTAAGTTTTCTCATTTTAAACTATCTGAATGTGATGATGTATCAATTATAAACATAATTCAAGTCAAATTCAGCTTTTTCTTTGTCGGATTGTTCTGTATGCTTAGTTGCAGGGGTGGGGGGTAAGCTGTCCAGGCCAGTTTATCTTGCCCCCCACCCACCTGGTTATCAAAGTAAAAATATTGTGCCTATACTACTTATTTTAAACTATCTGAATGTGAAGATGTATCAATAATAAACATAATTCAAGTCAAATTCAGCTTTTTCTTTGTCGGATTGTTCTGTATGCTTAGTTGCAGGGGTGGGGGTAAGCTGTCCAGGCCAGTTTATCTTGACCCCCACCCACCTGAGTATCAAAGTAAAATTATTTTGCTAAGTTTTCTCATTTTAAACTATCTGAATGTGATGATGTATCAATTATAAACATAATTCAAGTCAAATTCAGCTTTTTCTTTGTCGGATTGTTCTGTATGCTTAGTTGCAAGGGTGGGGGGTAAGCTGTCCAGGCCAGTTTATCTTGCCCCCCACCCACCTGGTTATCAAAGTAAAAGTATTGTGCCTATACTACTTGTTTTAAACTATCTGAATGTGAAGATGTATCAATAATAAACATAATTCAAGTCAAATTCAGCTGTTTTCTTTGTCGGATTGTTCCGTATACTAAGTTACAGGGGTGGGGGGTAAGCTGACCAGGCCAGTTTATCTTGACCCCCACCCACCTGAGTATCAAAGTAAAATTATTTTGCTAATTCTTCTTATTTTAAACTATCTGAATGTGAAGATGTATCAATAATAAACATAATTCAAATCAAATTCAGCTGTTTTCTATGTCGGATTGTTCTGTATATTAGTTGAAGGGGTGGGGGGTAAGCTGTCCAGGCCAGTTTATCTTGCCCCCAACCCACCTGGGTATCAAAGTAAAAGTATTGTGCCTATACTACTTATTTTAAACTACCTGAATGTGAAGATCTATCAATTATAAACATAATTCAAGTCAAATTCAGCTGTTTTCTTTGTCGGATTGTTCCGTATACTTAGTTACAGGGGTGGGGGGTAAGCTGACCAGGCCAGTTTATCTTGACCTCCACCCACCTGAGTATCAAAGTAAAAAAAATTGCTAAGTTTTCTCATTTTAAACTATCTGAATGTGATGATGTATCAATTATAAACATAATACAAGTCATATTCAGCTGTTTCCTTTGTCGCATTGTTCTGTATGCTTAGTTGCAGGGGTGGGGGGTAAGCTGTCCAGGCCAGTTTATCTTGCCCCCCTACCCCCCCCCCCCCCACCCACCCAACTGGATATCAAAGTAGATTATTGTGCTAATTCTACTTATTTTAAACTATCTGAATGTGAAGATGTATCAAGTTTAACCGTAATTCAACACAAATTCAGCTGTTTTCTTTGTCAGATTGTTCTGTATACTTAGTTACAGGGGTTGGGGGTAAGCTGTCCAGGCCAGTTTATCTTGACCCCCACCAACCTGAGTATCAAAGTAAAATTATTTTGCTAATTCTTCTAATTTTAAACTATCTGAATGTGAAGATGTATCAAATAAAACATAACTCAAGTCAAATTCAGCTGTTTTCTTTGTCGGATTGTTCCGTATACTTAGTTACAGGGGTTGGGGGTAAGCTGACCAGGCCAGTTTATCTTGACCCCCACCCACCTGAGTATCAAATTGAAATTATTTTGCTAATTCTACTTATTTTGATCTATCTGATTGTGAAGATGTATCAATTATAAACATAATTCAAGTGAAATTCAGCTGTTTTCTTTGTCAGATTGTTCTGTATACTTAGTTACAGGGGTGGGGGGTAAGCTGTCCAGGCCAGTTTATCTTGACCCCCACCAACCTGAGTATCAAAGTAAAATTATTTTTCTAATTCTACTTATTTTAAACTACCTGAATGTGAAGATGTTTCAATTATAAACATAATCAAAGTCAAATTCAGCTGTTTTCTTTGTCCAACTGTTCGGTATACTTAGTTACAGGGGTGGGGGATAAGCTGTCCAGGCCAGTTTATCTTGCCCCCCACCCACCTGGGTATCAAAGTAAAAGTATTGTGCCTATTCTTCTTATTTTAAACTATCTGAATGTGAAGATGTATCAATAATAAACATAATTCAAGTCAAATTCAGCTGGGTTTTTTTGTCAGATTGTTCTGTATGCTTAGTTGCAGGGGTGGGGGGTAAGCTGTCCAGGCCAGTTTATCTTGACCCCCACCCACCTGAGTATCAAAGTAAAATTATTTTGCTAAGTTTTCTCATTTTAAACTATCTGAATGTGATGATGCATCAATTATAAACATAATTCAAGTCATATTCAGCTGTTTTCTTTGTTGGTTTGTTCTGTATGCTTAGTTGCAGGGGTGGGGGGGGGGTAAGCTGTCCAGGCCAGTTTATCTTGCCCCCCACCCACTTGGGTATCAAAGTAAAATTATTGTGCTAATTCTACTTATTTTAAACTATCAGAATGTGATGATGTTTCAATTATAAACATAATTCAAGTGAAATTCAGCTGTTTTCTTTGTCAGATTGTTCTGTATAATTAGTTACAGGGGTGGGGGGTAAGCTGTCCAGGCCAGTTTATCTTGACCCCCACCCACCTGAGTATCAAAGTAAATTATTTTGCTAATTTTACTTATTTTGATCTATCTGATTGTGAAGATGTATCAATTTAAAACATAATTCAAGTGAAATTTAGCTGTTTTCTTTGTCGGATTGTTCTGTATACTTAGTTACAGGGGTGGGGGGTAAGCTGTCCAGGCCAGTTTATCTTGACCCCCACCAACCTGAGTATCAAATTAAAAAAAAACTATCTGAATGTGAAGATGTATCAATTATTAACATAATTAAAGTAACTACTAAGCATACAGAACAATGCGACAAAGAAAACAGCTGAATTTGACATGAATTATGTTTATAATTGATACATCTACACCATCAGATAGAATAATATAAGTCCACTTAGCGAAATTATTTTACTTTGATACTCAGGTGGGTGGGGGTCAAGATAAACTGGCCTGGACAGCTTGCCCCCCACCCCTGAAACTAAACATACGGAACAATGCGACAAAGAAATAGGCTGATTTTGACTTGAATTATGTTTATAATTGATACATCTTCACAATCAAATAGTTTAAAATAAGTAGTATAGGAATAATACTTTTACTTTGATACCCAGATGGGTGGGGGGCAAGATAAACTGGCCTGGACAGCTTACCCCCCACCCCTGCAACTAAGCATACAGAACAATGCGACAAAGAAAACAGCTGAATTTGACTTGAATTATGTTTATAATTGATACATCTACACAATCAGATAGATTAAAATAAGTTGAATTAGCGAAATAATTTTACTTTCATACTCAAGTGGGTGGGGGTCAAGATAAACTGGCCTGGACAGCTTGCCCCCCACCCCGGAAACTAAACATACGGAACAATGCAACAAAGAAAACAGCTGATTTTGACTTGAATTAAGTTTATAATTAATACATCTTCACAATCAGATAGTTTAAAATAAGAAAATTAGCCTAATAACTTTACTTTGATACCCAGGTGGGAGGGGGGCAGGATAAACTGGCCTGGACACCTTCCCCCCAACCCCTGCAACTAAGCAAAAAGAACAATCTGACAAAAAAAACAGCTGAATTTGACTTGAATTATGTTTATAATTGATACATCTTCACATTCAGATAGTTTAAAATAAGTAGAATAAGCAAAATAATTTTACTTTGATACTCAGGTGGGTAGGGGTCAAGATAAACTGGCCTGGACAGCTTGCCCCCCACCCCTGCAACTAAGCATACGGAACAATGCAGCAAAGAAAACAGCTGATTTTTACTTGAATTATATTTATAATTGATATATCTTCACAATCAAATAGTTTGAAATAAGTATAATTAGCACAATAACTTTACTGTGATACCCAGGTGGGTGGGGGGCAAGATAAACTGGCCTGGACAGCTTACCCCCACCCCTGAAACTAAGCATACAGAACAATCTGACAAAGAAAACTGCTGAATTGGACTTGAATTATATTAATAATTGATACATCATCACATTCAGATAGTTTAAAATGAGAAAACTTAGCAAAAAAAATTTACTTTGATACTCAGGTGGGTGGGGGTCAAGATAAACTGGCCTGGACAGCTTACCCCCCATCCCTGTAACTTAGTATATGGAACAATCCAACAAAGAAATCAGCTTAATTTGACTTGAATTATGTTTTAGATTGATACATCTTCACAATCAGATAGATAAAAATAAGTAGTATTAGCAAAATAATTTTACTTTGATACTCAGGTGGGTGGGGGGCAAGATAAATTGGCCTGGACAGCTTACCCCCCACCCCTGCAACTAAGCATACAGAACAATCTGACAAAGAAAACAGCTGAATTTGACTTGAATTATGTTTATTATTGATACATTTTCACATTCAGATAGTTTAAAATAAGAAGAATAGGCACAATACTTTTACTTTGAAACCCAGGTGGGTTGGGGGCAAGATAAACTGGCCTGGACAGCTTACCCCCCACCCATGCAACTAAGCATACAGAACAATCTGACAAAGAAAACAGCTGAATTTGACTTGAATTATGTTTATAATTGATACATCATCACATTCAGATAGATTAAAATGAGAAGAATTAGCAAAATAGTTTTACTTTGATACTCAAGTTGGTGGGGGTCAAGATAAACTGGCCTGGACAGCTTACCCCCCACCCCTGTAACTAAATATACAGAACAATCTGACAAAAAAAACAGCTGAATTTCACTTGAATTATGTTTATAATTGATACATCATCACATTTAGATAGTTTAAAATGAGAAAACTTAGCAAAATAATTTTACTTTGATACTCAGGTGGATGGGGGTCAAGATAAACTGGCCTGGACAGCTTACCCCCCACCCCTGTAACTAAGTATACGGAACAATCCGACAAAGAAAACAGCTGAATTTCACTTGAATTATGTTTTAAATTAATACATCTTCACAATCGGATAGTTTAAAATAAATATTATAGGCACAATACTTTTACTTTGATACCCAGGTGGGTGGGGGGCAAGATAAACTGGCCTGGACAGCTTACCCCCCACCCCTGCAACTAAGCATATAGAACAATCCGACAAAGAAAACAGCTGAATTTGACTTGAAATATGTTTATAATTGATACATCATCACATTCAGATAGTTTAAAATGAGAAAACTTAGCAAAATAGTTTTACTTTGATACTCAGGTGGGTGGGGGTCAAGATAAACTGGCCTGGACAGATTACCCCCACCCCTGTAACTAAGCATACAGAACAATCTGACAAAGAAAACAGCTGAATTTGACTTGAATTATGTTTATAATAGATACATCTTCACATTCAGATAGTTTAAAATGAGAAAACTTAGCAAAATAATTTTACTTTGATACCCAAGTGGGTGGGGGGCAAGATAAACTGGCCTGGACAGCTTACCCCCCACCCCTGTAACTAAGTTTAAGGAACATTGCGACAAAGAAAACAGCTGAATTTGACTTGAATTATGTTTTAGATTGATACATCTTCACAATCAGATAGTTTAAAATAAGTAGAATTAGCAAAATAATTTTACTTTGATACCCAAGTGGGTGGGGGGCAAGATAAACTGGCCTGGACAGCTTACCCCCCACCCCTGTAACTAAGTATACAGAACATTGCGACAAAGAAAACAGCTGAATTTGACTTGAATTATGTTTATAATTGATACATCTTCACATTCAGATAGTTTAAAATAAGTAGAATTAGCAAAATAATTTTACTTTGATACCCAAGTGGGAGGGGGCAAGATAAACCTGCCTGGACAGCTTAGCCCCCCACCCCTGCAACTAAGCATACGGAAGAATCTGACAAAGAAAACAGCTGAATTTGACTTGAATTATGTTAACAATTGATACATCATCACATTCAGATAGTTTAAAATAAGTAGTATTAGCAAAATAATTAAGCTTAAAATCACTTTATCTTGATATTTTTATTCAAGATGATGTTAAAGTTTTACCAATACTAACCCCACAGGCACCAATTTCTCACTTTAAGACTTGTATAGGACCTGAATTCATTAAAATGATACAGAAAAATAGCAAAATAACATACATATATTTTTACTTGTGTTGGCGGGGGGCAAGATAAACCGGCCTGGACAGCTTGCCCCCCGGGGGTGAAGATAACCAGGGTGGGGGGCAAGATATCCCAGGACAGCTTGCCCCCCGGGGGGCAAGCTGTCCAGGGGGGCAAGATAAACTGTTACACCGGCCCATGAAGAGCAGGGCCGAAAATTACAATGCTTCCTTGAAGTTGAGCATTACCTTAACTAAGTATTGATATCTCAACATGATATTTAGTTATGTTTAATAAATTGCCAGGCTCGGTGCGTAACATATGGTCAAAGATGTCGTTGTGATCTAAGGAATACATGGAAAATTTTTGATTTTAAGAAGTTTGAAGCGTTATTTTGCCTAACCTAAAAACAATACTTACATTTTGTAACTAAGGTACATGGAGTACATGCACTGAATTTTAAGGAGGCTTTGTTATTCTTGGCCCAGGTCTCCACTCTTTATTATGAGACCTTCTTTCTTATAACAAATTTACTTGCTTTTCTGTACAATAGGCGATATATTAACGTCATATCTATCTATTTTCAAGCTTTTCCAAATGGAACACCACTTGAAATATTGTGCAACTGGCTCTCATTTTGTCTTGTTAGTTCAATATCTAAACTTTGATTTACCAGTCGTTTGAGTTTAACAAAAATGGATTATCAAAGAAAATACTGTTGGAACTGAACTTTTTGCCTGCCACATGCAGCGGTCTCTTAGAATCTGCTGATTACCTTTGCACAAAGTTTGGACCTAGATCAGGACCTACAGACTGGCCGAAATCAATATAACAATATATTATATTGACTTAGAAGCGAGAAAAACTGACTTTGTTGTATATTAACAACAAAGGCGCGGACCAGCCTGCACATCCGCGCAGTCTTATCAGCGCCGCTGTTATTCATATCATACATTGGCATGCTTGATGCAAAATCTCAATATTCACTGAACTAGTCTATCTATCGTACATGTAGCTGAACAGGCTGGCTTGAGCCTTACCTGACCTCAAACTCCGAAGAAAGGTTTTCTAGCGTCGAAAAAGTCCAATTATTATATCATATGACATACAGTAAACCTGTCTTAAGCGGCCACTCAAATAGAAGACCAAAATTGGCTTTCAAGACCGATTATTGCTTGATGCAGGTCAAAAGTATTGCAGAATGCTCCAAGAGAGCATTCTGCAATATTTTCGACCTTCATTAAGCTACCATGTGTCGTTAAGATCTTTGTTTTGTCTTTTTTTGAGTGGCAGTTTTAGACAGGTTTTACTGTATTCCATGCATTCAATTTTAGAGAACAATTGTACAGAAACTGTTTCGAACTTGCAACTGTTACACCCACCGTGTCGAAGTCACTATACCTGTAGCTACAGATGCAATGAAGGATTTAGAAAGCGTGTCCTGGCTGATAACGATCTGGTGTGTGAAGATGGTCAATGGTTCTTACATGTCACCAAATATGACCCCAGTATCACACCAGAGACTGTTTGTGTGCCAGATGGTTAGTATGATTGCGTACACATGATGCAGCCTAACACATGGGTCATGTGGTTGCCAAGTGGTAATAATTGTGTCAGTTACATGCTAAGTAAATGGGACAGCGCATTAGTTAAATATTTACCGCATACATGTATCTATGTATGAAATATTATGCGTTTTGCGTTATATGAATGTTCAAAGGGAGTTAAAAAATGAGCTTTCTCCAATTTTATTTCTTCTAATTATCATGATTATTCTTTTACGAATAGGATTATCGTCCGAACTTTCCTTGACAAACCTGCAAAGGTCTTAATGTTCCTGATCAAACTTCCCCACTACTCGTATCAAGGACAAGCGCACATAAGTTTAACTCCCAGTAAGAAAACAACACGTTGACACGTTTCACTTCGAAGACATATTCACTTACTTTTAGAGTTTTTTCACGAATAAATCAGTTATTTTCCTATTTCTTTACTTTGGTTCGGTAAGATTGTTTTAAGATAGCTTTTGTATGGCGGAAGCAGCCAGACAACGAATGGGAGTCTGTTTAGTCAGAAGCTTCAGCTATACGAGATTACATCGAGGGTGAAAATAGCGTGATTGAAGTCTAAGACTTCTTCTAAGTCCTCGACAGCGAAGCCAAAGAAGTCAACAGTGGACAAATAGGTGGACTCTTTTGAGACTAGGATGGACGTTAAGTTCAACAGCTTGTTGGAGATTTACAGGATAACAGTCCGTTAGGGAGTCGTAGACCTGTGACTAATGAGGATAACTCTCTGTCAGGGAGCCAAGGACCTCTCACGAATTTACCTTTCGAAAATAATATAAACAATAGTTTTCCTTTTCTACAAGGCTCTCATGATGATGGTCTGTCAATTATGCCTGGACAACATGAAAAGGACGCTTTAGTTCTTCTGTCAGATGAAGCACGCTCTGAAAGCCATCTGTCTTAAATCCAAAGGAATCAGATCGTTTTTGTCAGTATTTACCTGAAAAGTCATCTGAAGATTCAGTCAATGTTTTGAAAATTTAAACCTGTTTGGAACTGTGATTTTATCAAAAGCTTCAAATCAGTTGGGTTTGAGTTTAGATGAAGCACACAAGGAAATTTGGCAGCACTCATGGCGTTGCAAAATTCCAGAAAAGCTAACAGCTTTTAAAGAAAACAGTAAAGCTTGTTTTCCAAAAATCTGATTCATTCCTTCGCGTTTCCTGGTCTTGGTGACTTATTAGAGCCAATGCTGATTAGAAAACATGGCTCAAAATCTATGATAGCTTGGGACAGGAATAAATAGTGGGTGTTCCAGCCTTTAAAAACCATTGAAAATGTAGATTTTTAGAGACAAATGGCCTCTAGACTAAGAGTTATTTCTGTTTGTTATTTGCAGCAAGCACTTGGTTCATTATTAAATAGAATGCAGTCAAAGGAATTCATCATTGACAGTGCAATTCAGTCAGTGAGATATATTTTGTCTATGTCTACTAAAGCATTAGATCCAGTGGGTCGCTCAGGTGCATTCCATCACATAGTTAGAAGCAAAGCAGCAGTTTCTGACTCTGGTCTGAACAATCTAAAGGATGTTCAAGCTTAGGTGTTTTGTATGCCTTTGACTGGTGACGGGGTATTCGGCAATGCCTTAAAGGACAGTTTGAAGAAAAGAAACGAACAAAAGGAACAGATAACTGACCTTATTCCTGAGTATGACACATCAAAATCAGATATTTCTCTTAAGAGAAAAAATTAATCCTCTAACGACAGAGACAATTAGAGTCACAAGAAACCTCGCTATTATTATTCATCAAACAGTATGTCCAGGGGCTCTTATTTAGTTGGGAGTAATGACTATAAACCCAGATTCTCTGACTACAAAGGCAGATCAGTAAAGAGGGGTCAACTTTGCGTATCCTCAAGAAACAGATGTGACTCAATTAAGATTATATCTTGAGCTCCCAAAGATACCTGTAGGGGGACGTCTCTGATTTTTTCAAAATAACTAGAATAAAATAACAAATGATTTTTCAGGCATACCCTCCCGCAACAGGCATAAAACAGACTTCAGTCCAGAGACGCACATTGCATATTTTAGAAGCAGAAGTAGAAGACTTGTAAAGAAAAGACACAATAGAAACAGTTCCACTTCAAGAGAGTAAATCAGGTTTCTACATCACATTTTTCTTGTCTCAAAGAAAAATGGGAAAATTAGACATACCATAAATCTGAGACCCTAAACTAGTAACTAGCAAAAGTATCTTTGGAAGATGCATTTCAAAATGGATACATTATCAAACGTCTTGAATCTAATAAAGCCAGGAAATTTGGCAATATTTTTCAATCTGAGCGATGCCTACCTTCATATTCCATTTTTTGAAAGCACAGCAAGTTCCTCAGGTTTTGTGTAAACAAATGTTACCAATACAAAGGTCTTTGTTTGGTCCAACTTGTGCTCCAATGATGTTTACCAAGCTGGTAGAAGTAGTACCAGCACATATACGACAGCAAAATGTAAGGCTACATCATACCTTCACGATTGGTTAGTTTTAAACAAAACAAGAAGGTGTTAGGTTAAAGATTGAGAGAAATGCTTAAATCTGTTGACTTAACTAGGCTTTATAGTCAGCACAGAAACGCCTGTTTAGTCCTGACGCAAACACAAAACTACATAGGAGAGCTTTTCAATTTAGAGCAGGGGCTATCGTGTTTACAACTCGAGAGAGAATAGAAAAACTGTTTCAGCAGTCAGTCAAATGCAAATAAGGCACAAAGCAACTGCCAAATAATTTCCTCATCTTTTGGGTTTGATAGCCTCTTATCTGGAACTTAATCCAAATGTACGTTTTTACATGAGATCAATTCAGCTTCACCTTCTAAGTTTTTTGAGACCAAGTTCACTGCATTTGACTTTGGGGATTCCAGTTACACAAAAGATAAAATCACATCTGATGTGGTGGTTAGTTACAGCAAACATTTCCAAGGGCAGGTCATTATGGCAAACGCAAACAAATATAACCATAACATAAATGTTCTGGAGTTGGAAGCAGTATTTCTTATGCTGAAATACTTTCAAATAGGGTTGAGTGGTTAGATCAGACTCAACTATGGTCATACAGTATTTGAACAATCAAGGAGGCACCAAGTCTTCACAGATGTGTTACATAACATGGGACCTTTGGAATGGGTAATACAAAACAAGATTCACATCAAAGCAGCTCACATATTAGGTTAAAAACAAAAACAAATTACAGAGCAGTTAAGCAGGAACATGGTGTTACATTTATGGGGCCATTCTATGATCGATTTTTTTTTGCCTCAGCAGAGAATCGTCAATCTCCATTTTTTGGCTAAAGCGTTCCTCATCCCCAAGTTCTAGCTCTGTATGCATTAACAATCTCGTGGGACAGCATGTTTGCTTATGCATATCCTCCTCTTTGTTTTAGTTCCAAAAGTTCTACAACACATGAGACTGTATCGTTTTCAAATTATTCTGATTGCACCACAATGGCCCAGAAGGCATTGGTACACAGAACTTCTTCAACTACTAGTAGATTTACACGAAAACTACCAGTACAAGCAAATCTGTTTTAAGTTTTAAAGACAAGGGCTTCTCTAAACAAGCTCAACAATTACATACAGCCTATTGGAGGAAGGGTTCTCAAAAAGACTACTTCAGCAAGTTTGGGAAGTTCTGTGACTGTTGTAGTACAAGGGAAATTGACCCCTATTCTGCCTGTCTGACTCAAGCAACAGACTTTTTGTCGGATTTGTTTGCTGAGGGTTTGCAATATAGACAAAGCAGGATATAGGTCAATGTGGTCCTCAGATCTAGCTCCTATAAACAACATTCCAGTGGGACAACATCCCTACATTATCAGGTAGTTGAAGTGAGCTATTCATTCTAAACCTCCTTAGACTAAGCTATAACCAGAATTGGATTTACAACTGGTTTTGAATATGCTTCAGAAGGCACCATTTGAATCATTAAGCAAAGCTTCTTTTAACTAGCAACCTTCAAAGCTGTATTTCTCATGGCTATTTCTAATTTCATTAGATGCAGCTACTTGCAATCATTGAGATTGGGAGAAGGTTCTATGTGTGTTCAAAAGAAGGTTAATACTTTTATACGTCATGTATTTCCAAGCATGATAGACAGACATATTATTGAGCAAAGATTTTTGTGCCAGCTTTTTCAGAAAATGAGAAAATAGACCCAAAAAGGGATTTGTATTTTTTATATTTAACACTGACCGCTATGCTCAGATTAAAAACTGATGGACTGTCAGAAGATAAAGTTTTGGCAGTATACGTGCAAGCAATATCAAAACGGATTGTTAAGACCCTAAGGATGGCTTACAATGACAGTACATTGAAAGTTAAAGGACACTCTGCACATGCAATCAGCCTATTATGGTACTTCTATTTGTTCAGTACCTCTAAGCTGCAGACTGGAAGGAAGCATAAACCTTTATTCAATTTTACTTCAGGAATGTTGATGTTGAAGTGCTAAAACAATAATATGGGAATTAAAATTCCGGTGGGTTGCTGAATACATGACATAGGATTTTAATATTTATATTTCAAAATATGGAAATGAGATATCATGGATACTTGAATAAACGTATTCCGGGTTGATAATAGGAAATTCCTAGAGATATTTTTAAAAAAGATGTTTAAAAGTATATTTCAAGTGATGATAAATGTTTTATCATTTGTAAATATATGTATGTGGAACTTCATGACATGGGTGTATATATAAAATTTTCTAGACACCGCCTGTGGAGAGAGGAGACTACTTTTCGTAAAGTTACAATCGGTAAGTATAATAAGAGAAATACAATTGGAAAATTTGTTTCCAAGTTTCAATTTTATGATTAAAGTATACTTACAGGTAATTTTTCCAACCCCACAGGACATTTCTATTACAGGTAGGAGGTGTTATCCCGTGTGTTTGAACTGTAATATGCTTGAGCTTGATCAGAGTAGTGGGGATGCTTGATCAGGATCATTAAGATGCTTGCAAGTTAGTCAGTAAAACTCCAAACGGTTATCCTATTCGTAAAGTAACGATCAGTAAGTATAATTCCATCAAAAAATTGAAACTTGAAATCAAATTTTCCGATACGTCAATGTAAATTGTTATATGATAGGAGAGAATAATATATTCTATGTGGTCCAATTTCTCTTCATAAATGTCCATGTCAGCCTGAACACTGGTTTAAACTGGCCTACAGGCATAAATAGGACCAAAACTAGCTCAAACTAGTTTCCAGAAGTTAATACTTTTGAAACTTCTGCAATATCACCCTCTAGAGAACTAAGCATAGCATGATGAGCATGAAACTAGCATGGGCTACATGACATTGACATGATTTGCTGTTTCACCTCCTGACAAGTAAAGTAAAGACATCAATGATTTTAACAACAGATTTGTTTTGTTTTGTTTGTTCATTTTTCTTTGTTTGAATTTGCAAAATATAAAAAAAGTGTTTTATGAATTAATTTAACATTACACATTCAGAGAATTTATTCATATTTCAAAATACAAAATACTTCATTCAAAAGGTTTAATAACAGTTATTAAAACTTGTGTGAAAGTCCCTAGGTTAAACATAACATCAACAACAAAAGTGAAAGTAGAAAACGTGTCAGTAATAGTTGAAACGTCATATAACAAAACAGTTATTGACAACAATTTCCTGCCTACGTGAATATGACTTTTTCGGGTAGATAAATAGAGAATACTAGGTGAGTGCCTTTTGATATCAAGTTTACCAGGCAAGGCTTTGAGAACGCTTGTTGACATCGCGAGGCTTGCCGAGCGATTCAACATGCGTTCTCATAGCCGAGCCTGGTAAACTTGATATCAAAAGACGCGAACCTGGTATTCTATTTATCAGGGTACCCACCGTTTTACTCTGCAAACATAGCGATTATGACGTAATTTTCGATTTTTGTGTTGATTCAGCGTCATTAGCGACGTCACTCAAAATGTGCAATGTCATGATGACCTGATAAAGGCAACATGCCGTGAGATAGACAATGTTTATCAGGCAAAGTGCGACAATACAGTTAATATAAGAGGTAACTGATAAATCCTCATGTCTACCTCAATGAAGTCAATAATTGTATAATATAGCTTTCCGTTTTGCCCATAGAAGATAGGCTTTCAGCAACGTAAGAGTTTTCTTCAGAACTTGCCCACAAAATATATGCTTTCGATCCATGTAAGAGCTTTCTACAACGATATGCTCTTAATCCATTTAAGAGTATTTTAAACTTATTATACTAAGGTACAGCTTTCATCAACGTTTTGTCAATATGATATAGAAACTAGAAAGGACACAATACGTAACTACATGTTTATGAAACAGGACTAAACATGGAACCCCCAAATACAATAAGAGCAACAGCAAAGAGCTAACAACGAAGCTGTATTTAGACAATTATATACTGTAATCCAATTCACTACTGGCAAAAGCCCTCTTTTATCTTGCCTCAAGGTTAAGAACACTTAACTTTTCAGTCGTCATAGATAAAAAACAAAACAAAACAAAACAAAACAAAAAAAAAAAAAAAAAAAAAAAAAAAAAAAAAAAAAAAAAAAAAAACAATGAGACAATATCTTACTTAGAACGGAAGACAATGACATTAGTAATGGTTATAGATTTTAAGCATACCATATTATATAAAATCGGAGCCAGGGTCCAAAATTACAATGCCTCTTTAAATTTAAGGAAGACTTAAGTAAAGTATTGATTCGAAAAAAGAAAAACGTTTCGAACTTATTAAAATCAAAATAGTTTCATTTTGTCTGTAGAACACTATGATATATTTGACCATATGTACCTCATCAATCCTGGCAATTTATTAAACATTTAATGTAACATGTGTATTCAATACTTAACTTAAATCATCCTTAACTTTAAGGAAGCATTGTAATTTTGGGTCTTGACCTTTACAATATTGAGTGAGTATTTCTGATTTTGTTACTTACTTTCAGAAGTTGGCCAGGCCTGTCCTAGATCTATTTCCCATGGAGTTGTTTATGGCGACTGTAACGTAAGTGACCTTTGACCTTGCTGAAGCAACTAAGTCTGTGATTATCTAATATGTCCTAACTCACTTTTCAACATGCATACACAACTATGGATGGTACTAGAGGCCAGGCATCGAGGTTATAAAACTTTTTCCATGCTCAACGCAACTGAGCATGAAATTTATCATGCTCATAAATGTTAAAATGCCAACAAAAGTTGTCATTTTAACATGCATTAACATGATAAATACAACATCTGAGAGGTTGAAAGCGTAAAAAGTCTTTATTTTCAAGTAATATAGTTGTTGTAAGCAGTTGAAATTTCATGCTACGTTTAGTTGAGCATGAAATATTTATAAGTCTTCAGCTATTTCCATACTTTGTGTATGCGAGCAGCGAAGTTCTGTCGAAGGAAAGGGCATATTGGGACATTCTCTATCTCCAGGAGTATTAAACTATTTGGAATATATTGAAAGGCGAAACATGTCTATAAGACAACCCTCGCTGGCTTCATATAATTTGGATCTTGGATTTATCTGTCTTTGGTTATGGTTTCAAGTTCCATGTGTCTTACTTCAGGTTCAATGGTAGAGTAGTTGTGTTTTAAAAGTACTGTACATGTAAGTGAATATGACTTGGTCCCGAGGTTATAAAGCTTTTTTCATGCTCAACTCAACAGAGCACGAAATTTCAACTGCTCAAAAATTTGAAATACCGACAAATGAAGAAGATGTTTGCTGTAGGTCTCTCAGATTTTGTATTTATCATGCTAATAAATGTTAAAATGCTAACAATTGTTGGTATTTTAACATTTATGAGCAGGATAAATTTCGTGCTCAGTTGAATTGAGCACGGAAAAAGTTGAATAAACTCGGGGCCAGTACGTGCCATAATTACACACTGAAGACCAACCCACGGCACCATGAGGAAGAGACACAGAATACTAACAGTCACATGACATCAATAGGCAATTAAAGTAAAGCAACCAGGTATGTCAGTCTTCCCCTGCGAGATGATTACAACTCTAGGAACGACACAACATCGCACAACAGAACAAGGACCAAACAAAACCACCATGAAACAATGGGAACAACAGTAAACAATGAATCTACAATCACAAAACCACCGTCTTAGAACGGACAGAAGTCGAAGTCATTTGAGAGGGAGTCTTAGATAAAGGATGTACCATAGAAGTATAGTGAAATAGCTATGCAGTGAACAACAATTGTACTGATTAATCTGCGCAGATGAGCGGATTGATCGGCGCTATTTCTGTTTGTACATGCGCGGATCCAGAGTTTTGCCAGAGGGGGTCCAACTCTGACAACTTTTTTTTTTTGTGAGGATCTAAATACCACTAAAAGTGGGCCATCCTCGGCCCGCCAGCGAAACCCATTTAAATGGTATTTCGCTGGCAGGCCGATGATGGCCCAACATTGAATGCTATCTTGGTAGCTTTGTGATTTTTAGGCGATCCAGACCAGTATTGCTAAGAAACCCTATATTTGTCAACAATAAACAATGAATATAGGGATCACACATGTTTTTTTTCATGCATTAACATTTGCCGGGTCCCGAGGATGCTGTTTGAACACGAGGCCGAAAGGCCGTGTGTTCAAACATCTTCCGAGGGACCCTGCAAGTGTTAATGCAATGATACGAACGGTACCAGTATCCTATATCCCTGGAAGTAAACAGGAAAGTATCCCATATCCCTTTAAGTAGATTGGAAAATATCCCCTTAGTTATTTTTTTAATGTCCTATATCCCTGGAAGTAAACAAAATATCCCTGAAATTACCAACACAAAATATACCTACGAGTACAGGAACATTTTGGCAAGTACATACTTCATGTAATGGTTTGTGTTCTATAACTCTGCGCAAACTAATTGCTATTGCGTGTTCTATACACGACATCAGATGTTAAGCACCGCCTAAACATTTCCCGAAAAAAATGATGACACTTTCTACTTATTATACTTATGAAATAAGATTAAGGTGTGACAATTTACAGCAATTTTTTATTTGATATGTACATTGTATTAATGTTTACGATTGGGAATGGCAAATGCATACTTACCCCTCAAATGCCCTATTCACTGTCCCATAGTGGCATTTTCATACCACTACGAGATGAAATTTGTTATCGTCATAATGTTACCAAACCAAATACATTATCTGTCTGTAAATTTCAGATGAATATCTTTGAAAGAACAAAAGATATGAAGGTGTAAAGAATGGTAGATTATAGCTTGAAAACGCAAAAAAAAAAAAATATAAACATGCGATCAACTATCTCTGTAACTGGCAATATATCTGGAGTTCGCCAGATCCCTTTTGGCAATTTTCTGGAAAATAAGTCAAGTTTATTTTCCCGTTAAAAAGAATAAGAAAGCACTTTGGGGTCCCCTTTGAAGATTTTAAGGGTATACCCCCAAAATGGGGGTTAGTGCATAGAGGACATCGTAGAATCTTATCAAAAGTATCAAATGGTATTCTGACAGGATTTTTAGACCAAGAAAACACTTGAGTAACATCATTTTACAAAATCAGTGTTCTTTTGAAGACAATACTACGTGGAAACCGTCATTGAAAAAAAAATATATGTTCGGGTGGTGTTTAACTTTTGACGCTGTGTATATTTCATCGACTTTACTTTTCCATATAAATCTCCAAGTTAGACGCTAAACATTAATCCTTTTAGGCCATAATTTTTTTGGCCTCAAAATGTCTTCCTCCAGTTGCAATATACCACATTTACAGTTATTAGCTTATATGACCAGAATGCACAAGCGAGACTTTAGATTGGTAATGGTCTGACCAATTTCATATGTATTGTCATAGCCGTCATCATCCATTTACATTTTAAAGAAGTATATTTCTAACGTCAGTTGGCCAATTGTGATCAAAGTAAATGTATGTAATGGGAAATGCTACATAAGTTTTAAGTTTTATTGGACATATGGTTGCCATGTCAACATAAAGCTTCTTTTGACTTATGATGGGAAATCTTTAGAAGACATGCCATTATGGCAAACAACTCACATATTTAGCATGTTGGAAGATCTTGTCGTCTCCAACATAAATTGTGTCTCTTTCAATAGCTCCTATAGACTTTTTTTTTATTATTGAGACAACTCGTCGCTTCAGTGCTATAGTGTTCTATCTACCATTGCACAAGTTTTGAGAAAAAATGAGTTTGAAAATTTTAGTATCCTGATTTTTGATGCCTCATTTATCACTGACCTTTGAATCATATCAGAGGGTTAGAATATATGCATACAGTGTAAATGACTTTGGTTTGAAGAAATTTTCACAGTAATATGGAATTTATGGGCATTTTGCAGTTTGCAGATAGAACATTATGCCCTAAAAATCGCCCCCATCGTTCAGTGCTATAGTGTTCTATGTTTTCCTACAGCTTATTATTCCATTCATGGAGTCAATTTGTATAATATTCTGAACAGAAATGATTATTTGTACCTAAAAGTAGCAGATTTAGTCATTTGTTTGGCATAACAGTAACAAACCACATGGATCATGCCATTCAAATATATGTAAGGGAGGTAATCTGTTTCTACAGCTAATTTTTCTGTCAATAGGGTCAATTTGTAAACTGAACTGATTATTTGCACCTAAAATAGCAGATTTGACCATTGATTTGTAATAACATGGACAAATTACTTCAATTAAAGCAGTTTAAATATGTGTAAGGGAGGTAATCTGTTTCTACAGCTTATTATTCTGTCCATGGATCAATTTGCATAGTTTTTTGACCTGAGTGGATTATTTGGAACTAAAAGTAGCAGATATAGCCATTTGTTCGTCATCACACCGACAAACGGCTTCAGTTTTGGAAATTTATATTTATGTAAGGGAGGTAACTACAAATTTGACCAGTTTTTCCAAGGGAAGTGACTTTCTGTAGATAGAACAGTATGGCACTGAACTCATCTGATCACGTGACATAATCAGCATTGGTCATTGGATGAAACTCACTTAGAACACTATAGCACTGAACGAAATTGACCTTTTGTAGATAGAACAGAAAAGCACAGCGGTTTTAAGCTTGCTGGGTGGAGATAGGCAGGTGAAACCTTCACCAGTAGATAGAACATTTGATCCCCTGACCAACGGTATGCATAACTCATTTTTGACCAAAATGTCACTTAGAACACTATAGCACTGAAGCAACGAACTTTAAAATATCTCTGAAACCTTGATGCCTACAGCTTATACATATATTACCGGGCTCCGAAGGGCAATCAGTAGTGAGTCTGTTTGTAGGTCCAGAAGCCCAGATTTCGAACCTAGCCTGGCGCCACACTTTCTTTGAGTTTGATAACGAAATATTTTTTATCGTCATTCTCCACCTTCCACTGATTCAAGAAGAGTATGTTGTGTCTTTTATAAGCAAAAGCATGTGCTCACCCCTTAGTCCAGCTTGACCAGGAAAAGTGCAATTAGTTTAGCTGACTATCCCGACTTAACCATAGCTGGGGCGTAAAACAACTAAACAATTCCAAATAAAAATAGCTTAGTAATTATGATATTGTTTAGTGGTCACCTACATAAATCATGCCAATCGTGCCCCTGGTGTCCAAATTGGCCACGTCTATTCAATAAACTTAGAATGGAAATAACTTACAACTAAGTGAGGCCCACAGTTTAAATAATTTTATTAAATGTTTAACAATATCTAGACGCGCACTTTATAATTCCTGCCAACCATGCCCATGGGGACTTTATTGGTCATGCCCCAAGGATGGTTTAGCTTCAATACGCTTATAATCGGAAAAAAAGACATTTAAAATGCTTCTCTGAGACCTTGTGGCCCACATCATTTAAGATATTCAGTTTATAGCAAGGTTTAGCAGTCCCCAACATAAGCCCTGCCAACTATTTCTCTTGGGTTCATACTGGCCACACATCAGGGGTCTTTTGCTTCCACAGACATGTGATAGTAAAAACTTGAAAACAATACATGCGACCTAAAGTTTCTATATCTGTTGTATTGCTTACACATTAACGCTGCCACTCTCAGATGGCTAACATATTTCATTTTGGTTATATAATGCCAAATCAGGAAATTATAGTCTACCGAACTCCCCCTGTGGGAAGGGGGTCTATAGCCAGCGCAAGGCCTATTAGTGGCACCCTTATACAATTTCTACCAACAATGTCATGACTGCTTATTAGTTTTGCACGGTACATACATCATTCTCAGTTTTAACATGGCTGTGGGCTCGACTTTAGACATATAAGCTTAAGTCTCTTATATAGCACAATGTCTTGGTATGGTGGACATTTATGCTAAGTGCTATAATTTAATAATTGGTAGAAGGCTTTGCAAATTATGCCCGGCAACAAGCTTTCAACAGAAAAGTGGCCTGTGACCTCAGCCTTGGACATATGCGACACACCGTTTTGTCATGGTGGACACTTTTTTATGGAAATCGAAAAGTGGGTGTGACCATGACTTTGCCAGAATCAGAGACTGTTGATCTTTCCCGGAAACGTGAGGAAAAGACAAAATATCACAATTAAACTATAGGAACCAAATCAACTAGAAAGTACAATAACCACACCACAAAACAATTAAGGTCTCAACACAAAACACTTAAGTCTGAGGAACATCAAGCAATGGATAAGGAAGTTTGATCCGAATTGAGTCCACTATATATAGTATGTGGTCACCTCCATCTCCTTCAACATCTTTGGCGAGGGTATACAAGTGCATTTGCTCTACAAGTCGAGATAAACTTGCCATGTCTTGTACATACAGCTGTTCCTCTTTAGTGGAATTCTTGAAATGATTTTTGTTAATGTTATTAGTATTTCTTCTCTGTGTTTGTATATTATGGAGGAAAAATAGGAGTATCCCTGAAATTGAACATAGTATCCCATATCCTTGGAAGTAAAATAGAAAGTATCCTATATCCCTGGAAGTAAAATGGCAAATATCCTGTATCCCTAGAACCCCTATACAAGCCTCGCCTTTGGTTCATGTAGTCGCTTGAATATTCTATGAGTTTTAAGCTACTGACTGAACATCATTTGGAGCCTCTAAGCTTAAAAGGAG
Source organism: Loripinus fragilis (assembly GCA_964019695.1). Classification (NCBI taxonomy): domain Eukaryota; kingdom Metazoa; phylum Mollusca; class Bivalvia; order Lucinida; family Lucinidae; genus Loripinus; species Loripinus fragilis. The sequence continues at coordinate 47,742,174 of OZ026524.1, forward strand.
GCGGTACAGGCTTGTCTGAGTCTACACTTGTCAAAATGCCACATTGTTGGAAATCACATGTCACGGCTCATATAATTAGTACCTGCCAAATCTTCGTCTTATATTCTGCTATTGTCAAAACACTCGCGTGGAGGCTTCCTAACTTATCAAATGTATCATCGCGGGGAAAAATAGAGTCAATTAACGTACTGTGATGTAACAAAAACGGTTCATAACTCTCAGACAGTCAGAGTTACATGTAACGAAACTTCCCAGATCAGCCACGGTTAATCCTAGCAATACAACTGTGGCGGATCCAGAGGGGGTTCATGGGGTTCGCTCGAACTCCCTCCCTGTCTCCCGTTTTTAAGTATTCTATGAAAATGAAATAATTTGGTTTCATCGTGAAATAATTTGGTCTCGATGAGAGCAAATTAATTCATTTCATGAGATATTTATGAAAAACGAGATACAATCAGCAAAACGAACCCCCTCCCCTTACACATATGAACCACCTTTGTTGAAATCCTGGATCCGCCCCATGTACAATCATTGTGCTAACGGTGACCCGCCGCACATTGCCGTACGGTAGCAAACGTTCAATACGATGTTAATTATTGTGTTTCCAGGTCTTAAGTGACCCCCATTTTTAGCTAATTATTCTTTAATGGTGATTTTAGTAACAAAATAAATTAGAGAAGTGAATTAAAATATAGACCACGTAATTGAATTTATTTTTCCACATAGATATGAGTTTTTGTATAGGCTGGGATTAGATGGAATTTTGGTGTGTTTTGAGTTAGCCCTCAAGTGAACCCCACGATATAAATAAAACATGGCTTATACAGGTCAGTGGAGGTAATTCGTCAGTCCCACAAATAAGAATGTGTGACAGAAAATTATTTTTCCTATTTCTCAACCAAAAATATGTCGTACTATGTGCTCAAAACAACCGTCTCAATGATAAGGCTCTTTTGAGCACCAAAACACGTGTTTAAACTGATGAAGACAATCGCAACTTTACCACGCTAAAATTGCTTAACGTGCCTAATATTCGTGCATTAGGCTATGATTCACTGCTTATACTGACTCATAAACATCATTGTACATTTAAAACTGATGCATTGAAATGGCCTGTTTCCAAAAACGATTCCAAGTAACAGTATTCTCAGAACCTTTAATGCTGGGTTGCTCTCCCCTGCTGGATTTTCTTTCAAGATATTGTTTTCTAAAAATATGTCTTTCAGGAATACAAGTCAGTTATCAAACAGTATATATCCAGATAATGCCCAACATTTTTAGCCTAAACTTGGCTTCGGCTGTTGACAAAGTTTTTCAGCGAAATAGCTTTAGTAGGCAAATATCTGATGCTCTTTACGTCATAAACTCGTTACTTACTAGTGTCATCTCAATAACCTTTGCAAACAATTTGGACCCAGATCAGGTCCAACAAAGCGTGGGGAATGATCTGGATCCAAACTGCTTGACACTCTACTGATATTCCCGAAATATTTTTTTAGAAAACAACAACAACAACAATCAGTCAATGAACTGAAATGGAAGGTGCTACATATATATGCATGTTTCATGCTTAAGCCTTAAATTTGCCTGTTTTCAATATGGCACGGTATAGGACCCCTATAGACTTTTACAATTGCGTGCGTGCTTGCGTGTGTGTGTACATGTGTGTTTAAAAATGATGACGATTGAGGTTTGCAGAATAGATTTTCGTTGAATCAGCGGATATAGATATTCCTGTAGGCTAGTACATGTAAATAACATCATAGCATCATGGTAATGCAAATATACCACGTGTATCTATTGGAGTACAAAAGGGTATATTCACAGGGAAAAGCAACTAAGTTATTCTTTTGTACAGGGAATTTGGGCTTCATTTACAAATAAGGGCGTCTCCCAAAAATAAGTTTTAGTTATGCGGTGTGCATTAAAATTCACATGCTAGGTGCTGTTCTTCTAAGTATAATTTTAAGCTGTTTAAAAAAAAAGAAAAACGAGGGTCACTTAAAACCTGGAAACACATTAATTATTGAAGGTTACAATGAAATGCGCCAGCCATTCCACGCTTTACAGGAGCATTTGTATGTCATCCACGTTGAAAGATAGCCTGCTCTTGGGGCTTGCGACCAGATACGTGTACTACCTAAACGTATCTGGCCAGCTACAACATCTATCTAAAAATCTTGAAAATTAGGATGTACCGTAGAAATATATTGATTTATATCTTTGGAGTGAACAACAATTGTACTGATTAATCTGCGCAGATGAGAAGCATGTGCGGATCCAGAAAGATTTGCCAGATGGGGTCCAACTTTGCAACGTTTTTTTAAATTATTTTTTATGAGAGCATCCAAATAACACAAAAGCGGACCATCATCGTCCCGCCATCGAAACGCCGTTTCCCTGGCGGGCCGTTGATGGTCCAACATTGAATGCAGGCTTGGTAGCTTTGTGATTTTCAGGCGATTTTGACCAGTATTTCTAAAAAAAACTTATATTTTTTTAGATTTTTCAGGGGGGGGGGGGGTGGGGGTTCAAGACACCCTGTCCGCCCTCTTGATCCGCCCATTTTGTATGAAACAAAATCAGGTTTTCGTCAGTCAATATACATTCAGCTTATATCCAGACTTTTTTCCAAATAGGCCACCAATTCAACAATATTACAATACTTGAAAGCAGAGCGCAGCGGCTCATTTTTATAGAGCGTTGAAGGGTTGGCATTGTGCCGTGTACTTTATCCGCTACTTAGTACTGGTTCAACCCAGGAAGACAGGAAATCGTCCCAACGTGACAGAAAAAAGTGTTGACTGTGACTAAACAACATGCAAGGTGCGTACTGCAAATGTACGAAGTGTTTTCCCCCATCGCATTTTGTTACCAGATAACAAACTGCGTTGCCAAGGTAATAAAAAGCGAGTCTACAATGACGTGTTTATTGGGTATGTATGCAATTTAGTCTACTAAACCTATTTGTACTAATTTACAATGTTCACATTTTATTCATTTTAATGTGTCCCCAGATATATGTACCCGCAAATTATTTATACGGACACCAAATATGTCCGATTTTATGATTGCTGTAAATTGCAATATGGGATGAGTTGTCCGGATATAATGTTCTAAGAGATTTCTGTTTACAAATAAAATGCTGGTTACCAGGACTGGGAAGCAACATGTCTGAAAAGCAAACAGGGATAACCGGGATCAGATTGCTTCTTCAAAGGCAGTCTAATCTGGGGTTGTGCTTTTTGTCTATGCCCTAGTGAAATTTTTGATCATATGTTTACGTGGACAAATCTCCGAACAAAAGTTCGCACCCAGAGACTTAACGATGATGATAATGTGTATACGAACTTTTGTCATAGAGTTATATCTCCAGCAACAGGTACAAGTTGGCGCAGCTAGGTGTTACTTAGGCGCTGCGGACTGTAGGTCGCGAAGCGTCGTCTCTCAAACTGAATTTACAAGTTGGCATGTGCGCCCATCTAATACTCAGATCAGCCTGGGCATCCGCACAGTCTGATCAAAGTCTTCGATAGGACTCCTTTGGGTAGCCAAGGGTCCACACAACACTAAAACTCTGATCGATCAATAGAGAATACTAGGTGAGTGTCTTTTGATATCAAGTTTACCAGGCAAGACTTTGAGCACACTTGTTGACATCGCGAGGCTTGCCGAGCGATTCAACATGCGTTCTCAAAGCCGAGCCTGGTAAACTTGATATCAAAAGACGCGAACCTGGTATTCTATTTATCAGTTCACCCCATTTTTACTCTCTTCAAACTAGCAATTATGACGCAATTTTTGTGTTGATTCAGCGTCATTCGTTGTCATTAGCGACGTCATTCAAAAAGTGCAACGACATCATGACCTGATAAAAGCACATGCCGTGAGAAAGACAACGTTTATCAATGCAGTTAATATGAGAGGCAACTGATCAGATGCACAGACTGATTTGAATCTTCATTGTGCGCATATGCTAAATTGTGCCTTATGCTGTATACCGGCTCAGATTGTATATTTGAGCCGCGACATGTGATTTCCAACAATGTGGTATGTACGACCAGCAAAGGCTCAGACCAGCCTGCGCATACGCGCAGTCTGATCAGAGCCTTTGCTTGTCACTTGAATATTTTATGATTGTTAAGCTACTGTCTGCACATCATAATAGGGGAGTGCACAGGCTCGTCTGAGTCTTCATTTTTCAAAATGCCACATTGTCGGAAATCTCATGCCGTGGCTCTGTTTATATTTGTAGGTAAGGTGCGGACCAAGTTGTAACGATGGATACGAATACCCTTGGTGGGCACGTCCAGGTTTAACATGCGAAGATGGACAATGGCTTGTTGAAACAGAGTATGCATACAACAGTACCAGCATCTGCTTTCCTAGAGGTAATCAATCACCTTGACCCTTTCCTTCATGAATAGTCATGCTAGGCTCCACCCACTATGTATAATTATATAAATAAACTTTCATGTTGATTTTTGTTTGATTTGATTATTTTCGTCCCAGTCAACATTTTTTTCAGTTATGTTGGGATGGGTCTTCCTGGGTTGAACCAGAACTAAGCAAGGATACACGAGTCTTGCTAAAGGACTCAGGGACGTCGGTGATGCACGAACTCGCAGCCCTTAATTTTCGAGTCAAGCACTCTTCCACTGAGCCACTGTGCTCTCAAATAAATAGACAATAGTGATAAATAGAACAAAAGGAGCTACTTGTTACATGTAGGTGTAGGATCATTTATATAATACTTTCATAAGTAAAACCGAGTAAACCTTGATCAGACAGCTCTTACAAGAGCTGCCTGATCTGGGTCTGCTCTATTTTTAAAAGCCTTTTCTTTGCTCCATTGGCTGTCAGTGTTCACACTGGCTCCTCGGCTTTTCCGTTTTACACTCCAACAAAACCGTTAAAACGATTACATACATGTATTAAATACAAAACTGTTATTTCCCTAAATTATAAATCAGTTCTATATATTAGATATTTATAACAAAAAGTAGATACAAAGAATAAAAATTAATGCAGTGTTTGGTTTATTCATTCAAACATGAATACGTCGGGTTTATTGCAAAGTTAACGTGAAGCCCGAAGGGCTTCACTTACTTTGCAAGAGACCCGAAGTATTCATGATTCCATGATTTTTCGAAAAATCGAATTTCTTTCTAAATTATTTTATCAAGCTTTATTGACCATGCCTTTTATCTGAAAAATTATACATTTTTTAGTACTGTTTAATTAGGCCAGAATTTTTTTATTAGTTGATTTACAAACCCTCCTACTGTAATTTTCCGGAAAGTAGAAACAAATAATTTAATTTCTATTTATTTTTTTATTAAGTGTATTTTATCCGTAGACTCTAAACATTATTTGTTTCGTTGAAAAAAATAATTATATTTTGAGGTTCTGTTAGTTTTTTTTCGAGAGTGCCACTGTTAAAAGTGATTGTCCTGTCCAGATTTTTAGAAAAATAAAGAAGTATTTAAAGATTTAATACAGACTGTTGGTTACCTTACTACTTTTACTGTTTTTTTCTGGAGATGTTAAAAAAAGCTCTGAAAATGACTCTGAAAATGACCAGTCAACTGGTCATTTTTAGAGCTTTTTCTTCTTTATTTTTTGCCCCCCCCCCCCCGACCCTAAATCTGAAAAAAATCTGGTAAATAAACTTATAAAAAAATGGCCTTATCGTTTATTTTAAGATGGTTTCACATGTGTCTATGATATACCAAACGGTTTTGTCGATGGTAGAAATGGCGACTATGCTCTTGGTAGGAGTTGGACAACTCCCCGGTGCTATGAAGGCTTCAGAAGACACAGATCTATCTGGATTGAGTGTGTGGCTGGACAGTGGAGAACGTACCAAGAAAGATTTGGTCTCGGCTTATCGTCTCTTTGTATACCTGAAACAGGAGAGAACACGTGGTTCAGAGAGACATAAATGTAATCAAAAATATGAGGCGTGGCATGAGATTTCCAACATTGTGGCATTTTGACAAGTGTAGACTCAGATGAGCCTGTGCAGCCACCTTTTAAGCTTAGAAACTCCAAATGGTGTTCAGTCAATAGCTTAACAATCATAGAATACTCAAGCGACTTGCAAAGTCTCTGATCAGACTGCGCGTATGCGCAGGCTGATCTAAGGCTTTCCTTTGGCGCACATACCACATTGTTGGAAATCTCATGCACTGGCTCATATATAATCACTGTGCAATAAGATACGTGCGATTTACGAAAGCTGGTCACACTTTACCAAAAGGGCTAAGTAATAGTTATACCATGGGTAGGTACGCCTGTACGTGGAGATAATCAACGAGCTTTAGCGAGTGGATTATCTCACGTGCAGGTGGACAAACATGTTATAACTATTTATATCACCTACATCAGTGTAGACCTTGCACATCACGAGATATCTCATGCTAAAGTTTGTAAAGGTGGTATAAATAAATGCTAGCATGTCTCTGTAGCTGAACAGGTTTAGATGAGTTTTACCTGTACCATGTACATATATCTGATCGCTTTCTCCGAAACTCGGTTCAAAATGTAATATATTTATCTGAATAAAACTTCGAAATCGGCGTAACATATATTTTTCCCTTGTCTATCAGTTGCTAAAAAGAACCATCCGATTGAGACCAAAAATATATGTTTTGGTTCAGACATACGAATAAATATTTTTGATAAAGCACTCTTTTCTAAGGGCCTATGTGTAGCGCAGTGAGTCAGTTGGTAGAGCGTTCGACTTGGATCAAAGAGTTTCTATAGTTCTATATCAACTGTTTAGAACTGGTTTACCCGAGGGAGATGGGAAGGTCGTCCTTATATGACTGAAAAATTGTTAACTGGACATAAAGCATTATAGCAAAAATAATCTAGGCGCCTAGGTTTTCAATAGCTGATAAAATTATTAACTGGAACATAAAGCATTAAAACAAAAATACTCAAGGGGCCTAGGTGTCAATGACTAATAAATTGTTAACCGGGACATAAAGCATTATAACAAAAATAATCTAGGGGCCTAGGTTTTCAATGGCTGATAAAATTGTTAACTGTGACATAAAGTATTATAGCAAAAATAATCTGGGCGCCTAGGTTTTCAATTATGATAAAATTGTTAACTGGGACACAGAGCATCAACGCAAAAACAATTTAAGGGCCTAGGTTTTCTCTCAAAGAGGTACATACATTCTTGAATATTGCTGGTGACAGCGTGTCATGCTCAGATCCAGAGGGAGTGGGGGAAAGGGGTCCATACCACCCCTGAAAAATCATAAAAATATAGGGTTTCTTAGCAATACTAGTCCAGATCCCCTAAAAAATAACAAAGCTACCAAACTAGCATTCAATGTGGAGCCATCATCGGCCCGCCAGTGAAACGCAATTAAATGATGTTTCGCTGGGGGCCGATGATGGCCCGCTTTTAGAGCTATTTTGATCCTCTTTTCCCTCATTCAAAAGTTGTCAGAGTTGGACCCCCTCTGGCAAAACATTCTAGATCCTCGCATGCGTGTACTTGTTATATCACCTGTTAATCGAACGATTCGGCTTTATACATGTAATATCAAGTTGAACATGATTGGTTCCATCTCTTTCAGCTTACGTGCTCCAAAATCTATATATGGTACTGCTCGTGATGTTGTGTTAATCGCACATGCTAGCACCAAATGCTCAGGCCTGCCTTCACTGGTCGTTCGCAGAATATGTAGGCACATAGACCAACTTTGAGCTTTTCAAGAAAATAAAACCGACGATTGTCATGACTGACCACAATATCTGATACACTGTAAGATCTGGTGGGACAGTCACGATAATTTCACGATTATTATCACGATTCCAATCGCCAGAGAATCGTGTTAGTTGATATAGCATTAAAGAAAATTTACAATAGACAGGAACTTTACGATATACACAATGTACAGTGGGAATATATCTTCTTTCACAGGAGATCTAGTAGACGTTTGCAGTCTATTCAATTATGTTTTGTTTCGTTATGTTACTTTCTTCATGTATACGTTCTCTTAAAGAGACTAAGTCTGCAACTATGAACATTTTTCGAATTTTTTTTATTTTCTTTTTAAATAATTTGTAAAAGTAGAATTAAGTTTTGTTTTCACAATAAATCTGTTCACTATAGCTGAAAATTGCATGGAAAAGTGAATTATCTTATAAAACAGGTGTATTTTTCTCTTGTTGGTAATCATTTGCGTCCCTCCAATAATTATAGACAGTTAATTTTAACATAGATGCTGTTGATTTGATACTGATAATTTGTTAAAGATTTACGAAATTGGTAAAATGTTTCCCTGAATTTTAGTAATTTTACTGTGTTCTTGAAAAATAGAAACATTACTTTTAAAATTAAAATATCAAAAGTTACAGACTATGCAGCTTTAAGTACGATGCCTAGGTTTACCTGTTGGATTTCTTTTGCTCTGGTATTCAGTTTTATTTACTGTTGAGTCCTTATCTTTGCTTTATCTCCTTGTTATATCTTGATTTATATGTTTTAGGAGATGATGCATTGATAAGTTAGGGGTCTATGTGTCTTGACCCACATCTGAATTAAGGGTGAGGTTGGCGCGCCGTTAAACTGGTTTAAGCCCTCCAGTAAAATATTTTACTGACCGTTCCAAGGCGGTACTTCTTTTGTGGATCTTTTATGTTTTTGTTATGTCTTATGTTTGCTATGTCTTTGTGCGCGTCTGTTTATTTGTGCTTTGTGGTCACCTGCTGGGAAAGGGCTGAATAGAACTGTTTTATTACCCAACCCATTTGATGAAATACTAAGCAGCGTTTCTTGAATGGAGTTGCTGTAGATGATGCGGTTTTGTTGCAAAACAGAAAACTTCACAAAATCTGCTCAATTTGGGATATCAAAATGTTGCGCTCGTTCTAACTAAGAAAACGAGTACCCACACTTTATGTTTCTGACCATAAACAACGGAGTTATTGGAGTTCAAAGTTGCCGAACCATGCCTCATTTTTACCATTGTTGCATAACGTCTCCTTTCATAAACGAACCGTACGTGCATCGTCGTCGCTCATGCTGATAAGCACCTGTGTGTTTTTAACAAGGAAGCGGGAAACCAGGCCATGGTAAAGTCAATAGTTGAAAATATTGCCTGGTCAATAGTTCAGTGATTCATTACATAGCAAAAAAAGACAATTACTCCGTATATAGACGATTGGGTAATTGAAGAATCTATCATGAGTGTGAGGGTAGGATAGAAAAATATGTCCCAAGAACCTACGTCTGGCATCACGAGGCTTGCCGATTGCCGAGTGATGACAATCGGTGATCCCGAGGGACGGATTTTTTATCTTACCCTCACACGAATAGTGGATTCTTTTTCTTGCTCACCGTTGTTTATTTATTTATTTTTATTTTTTTAAAAAAAAGCTTCCAGAAGTCCCTGAATACGCTAAGATGCAATTTCACATGATGACGTTACTTGACGTCCTGGGTAAGATAACATGGGTAAGACTATAACAATCCACCATGAGTGTTCATGTAGGATAGAGATATCTCACCCGAGAGCAAGCCTCGTCCCTGGTTAAATTCCAACCCCGAGGGTGAGGTTACTCTATCCTACATGGAGAGGCTCAGGATGGATTGTTTTCCTCCCACTTTTCCAAGTTTTTGGTCGGAACATAAAAAAGTTTAAAAACGTGAACAATTGAACATTTTACTCGTTGGATTTACATTATTTCTGAGCTCACAAGTGTTTTTATTAGGTATCTTTCATGCAAACCAAATATCTATGTGTCTTGATCCACATCTGAATTAAGGGTGAGGTTGGCGCCGTTAAACCGGTTTAAGCCCTCCAGTAAAATATTTGACTGACCGTTCCAAGGCGGTACTTCTTTTGTGGATCTTTTATGTTTTTGTTCTGTCTTGTGTTTGCTATGTTTTGTGCGCGTCTGTTTATATGTGCTTTGTGGTCACCTGCTGGGAAAGGGCTGACCTCTTGGCTCTCGTTTGTGGTGTCTACTGTGAGTTTGTCACTTTCCCATTGGTATCCTGGGTCAGGTGTGGTACTTAATTGTTTCGATTCCTGATCTTTGCACCCTTACTTACTTTTATTAAAATGGGTAAAACATAGTTTGCACCTCGTTGTTAACTGGAAAACCCGATTAGAGTATCAATTTAGTTGCGAAATGCTAAATAAAATCCTGCTTGGCTCCCTGTGCCATTAGCATCACATTACCATTATCGTCACCTGGTGCACGTTTGGTGACGTCATTAACGGTATATGATGTCAGTAAGTAACTCTTACCCTTGCTTGGTGCCTTTGAGTTACTTCAGCGCAATATATTTGTCCTTTTGAATATCTTTTTTTTGTAAAAGAAGAGTATTTTACTCTGCCCATATAAGAAAACAGTCACGTGGTCATGTAAGATAGATTTTTTTACATGAGCTGACAGCCTATCTTACATGGGCAAAGGTGGGAGAAAGAAATTTCTTACATGAGGTGACAGCCTATCTTACATGGGCAAAGGTGGCAGAAAAAATTTTCTATCCCAGGATCAAATCTCAGATATCCTTATCTGGTGTGCAAGAATGTAGAATCGTGCACAGGTTTCATAGTTTGTATATTTTTTTTCCAGGGCTGTACTTCTTTAATGGTTCGCCAAATTAAAATTAATCTTAAATTCGATTAAAACAATTGCAGTCTTATAAACAGCATTTGTGCTAATGAATGTTATTTTCCATCTGTATTGTAAGACTAGACACCTAACAATGAAAGTATAAATGGTCAACAATTTCCAATATACACATGATATATATGGACCATGTGGACTTTCATACCTTACCTTCCATTGTACTCATTGGCACTTTGTTAATTCTTGAGTTTTTATAAATATGCACACAGCAAGCTATTCTCAGACGGTTTGATTACTTCAAAGAAAGGAACCGGTGCATGTCTTACAGACTGAACCTAATTGATTTATCTTTGACAGGAATATAACAATTGCATCATTCCACTTATTACTACTAGAAAAGTGAACTCACACAAGTTTAATGTGGTAGGGCCGACATTGATGACAGTTGTTACCTTTTCAAAACCATCGCCAAGTCTTGCTTAATTAATCCATGTCATTCTAAAAACTGGTAAACATGTACGTTGGCAAACAGTGAATTTTCAGATGAAAAAGTAAGTTAGTATGATTAGGAAATACCACAATCACACACTGTACACCAACCCAAGACACCGTTAGGAAGAGCCATTGAATATTTACCGTAACAAGACACCCCTATGACAATGAAAGCAATGCAGCCAGCTCCCTCTTCCTCTTCAAAGTGTTTAAATTACGGTTTGGTGAAATCGCTTTTGAAACTTTCTTATTGAGTATTTATAGCATGTGATGAAATATCAAAACGTCATTTTAACGCTACATTTTATGCTACAAGATGAAAAAAATATGAAAACGTAAAAATATGTCGTTAACGTCACAATAAAGATTAAGAAACCCCGCCTTTTCCATGTTTGGTTATTCGGCGTCGACTCTACAATATGCAAATTAAACAAACGCCCAATCATATTCGTAATGCAGTCAAATATTGCGTCAAAACACGCTACTTGAATGGCAAGACACACAACATTAGTGAATAAATGATAAACGTCATATAGAGCCGTCGGGTTTGGGTCACTGGTGAATACACTGAATAAGATAAACCTAGAGACATCAGAACATGCTTTCTTGGGAAAAACTGACTTTTCATATACCATAGAAATACACCGGTAAGGTGTTTATATTGACGTTAGCCAAACGAAACACGGCATAATGGAAGAGAAAACATCTGATTACATGCTGAGAGTGAACACCAAACTTGTTAACTGTAACCTAAACTTTGTCACTGGACCATTTTATCATTAGAAAAACAAATAAACATCATGGAAACCATTAAAACGTAGGATATCGAATTTCGACGTCAGAATTGAGTTTTTTTGACGTCTGAAGATCTCAAGTCATAATTCTTGAACAAAACGTCCTTGTAATGAATAAATCTCAAGCAGAAAAGAAAGTTTACGCGTTTCACGCAGTATTCAGAGTTGACGTTAATGACGTTAAACCGTTTCAAAATCCTACAGAAACGTCACCATATGATCATTTCCTTGATCCGCAATCTATGCCAAGACTTTTTAAAACAATAAACCAATGGCTGATTCAAACTTTGCTTTTATTGACCCCGTTTCATCAGTTTACTACGGGGGTTAGGCTGGTTACGCGCATGCCAAAATGATTACGTAATCGATAATTACGTTGAACATGCTGTAATTTGACGGCCAAATACTGCTCTTATGGATAAATATCATTTGTACGAAAAACTTGCATCAACAATGATTTGAAGTGTTTCTTTATTCCATAAGTATATATTAAACAATTGATGAACAACAACAGACCCATACGCTACTGGGGGTCTTAAATGCATTTTATCGGCGCCAAATATTCGCCCTAGAGTATGTTGTTTTTAAAAAAACAAACTTGCTTAGCTCGCATGGAGGCTAACTAACTAATGCAATATATCATCACAGAGAAACAATCGAATCAAATTAACACACAATGATAAAATAAAGAAAAGTGCCCATGACTCACAGAAAATCAGAACTAAAGAATGCCCCAAGTTGAGCTACGGTGGACCCAGCCAACGACAATCATTAGGCACCAACCAAGATTTACATCAGGGCCGTCATTGAGTCTGAGGCCTGACCCACCATAGCTATAAACCGTGATTGGGTTTACAACTAGGCATGCAGACTGTCGCATGATATCCATGCTGTATCCTACTCTTTTATAACATTTATAATCTTTTAAAATTGATCACTAAAATTAGGTTTTCCAACAATTCATTTTAATTTATAAATTCAATCGCCATAAAATACCCATTCTGATTAGCCTTGTTACAGAAGAGTCTTAAAGCAAATATTTTATTTAACAATCAACTCTGAGTGTTGGTAATAAAATTTTGAAAAAAGCTTTACAAAGTTTATAGTATCGATAACCTTGGTTGGGTAACTTGGAAGTCAAAAATTTGCCTCTGTTGTTGAAGTCATCAACATTAGAACGTACTTTTGCAAAACGAATAAGTTGCAAAACGTATACACCAAAGGAAGGGGAGCGAGGAACATCACCATCAAGAAACGGAAAAGTAGCTATTTCAAAATTAAAATCGTCCGTTTATCATAAATTAAGTTGAAACTATATCATTTGTAATGGACAAGTCTAAGTCCAAAAATGGGCCTCAGTATCTGAGGAATTTGCATTATTTAACTGAAGTTCAACGGGATATATCTGACTTACCATTTGGTCAAAATAAGTATTATCATAATTAAGCACGTAATCTAGGTATCTTGAGGTAGAATTAAATGCTTCAACAATATCCGCTTAATTATTGCCTGAAAGAGACAACATGAAGTCTCTCTCATAATAAAACAAAAACAAATTTGCAACAAGAGGAGCACAATTAGTACCCATATACAATTAGTACCTATACAATTGTGAGACAAATCTTGTAAGTATATTATCCAAAAGATAATGGAAGGTGTCACAAACTTTCTGACATGACCACAATTTAAATCTTTTAGGTGGTTCAGAAGTGAAAAATGGGCGTTTTTCATTACAAGCTAAATAAGGTGAGCCTTCATTGTTTAAAATGTTTGTTCAATTTAGTTTTTTTTCTTTGATAAGATTATGAGGCAATGCAATATAGAGAGTAGAGAAATCAAATGTAGACACACTAGATGTACAAACAGTCCAATTTTTTCGACTTTCCCTAACTGAACCTGGATGGACGGCCCGACGATTTATGAGACTCACATATTAAATAGTATACACCAAAACCTCTCTGTTTTGGGCCTTGCGATTTTATATTTGGATAAAAAATGAGTGCCAGTGTACAAACAGAAAATCACAAAACGTAAACCATACTACACTAGTGAGGCAATTCTTATGTTAAGAGTACACCAAGAGTATAAGAATTGATTATTATTTAATAATAATTACAAACAAGTGTGTAGGTGATCAGGAGCAGCAGACAAACATCGAAAATTCGAATGTTTTTCCGAAATATATTCGCTAATTCGAAAGAAAATTGGGACACACTGGATTCAGAGAATATGACCTATTCATGATTTATTTTAACAACTGTCTATAATAACATATTTAGGTGTGTAAATGTGTAACAGAAACGTCTGAAAGAGACGTTAATTGTACACGCCCAAAAGTTATCTTTGATAGATAAAAACCTGATACTGATCATTTCTGTAAGTTATATATTTTATGACTACCTCTCTGTTAATCGAACAACTGATAGTTCAAAATGAAACATCAAGTGCTGACAATGTACAGCTGTTGCGATTGTCATTTACACACCCATGCTTGACAATGCCTGAGATATACAAGTACAAAAATTAAGAAATTAACAATCTTTAAATTTACCTATCATTTTATTATATATCTACCAAACATGTCGAATGACAGATATGTCATGGTAAATGGGGCACCAAGGGACAGTTAGTTTCTGATTATATTAAGGACTGTGGAATTTAGACATTTTCCCATCCGAAATGCTAAGGGGTGTCTTGTTTGTGTAATCTGTAACTCCAGCTGCGGTTTTTATTCCTATATTTTGTGATTGTTCACACATTAAAGATGTGCACCTCCTTTTTTGTGAATATTTGATACTATTTTTGTAGTGTTGAACTAGACGTAATTACGTCTACACCCCCTTATTGTGTAATGTGTGTGTAATCTGTAATTCAAACATATTTCATTCCTTTATATTCAAACATTGCATAATGATTGTTCACACATTGAAGATGTGCACCGGCTCAGAACAAAGTTTGGTCTTGTTTTTCGAATAGTCAACTGAATTGGTAAGTGGCGTTAGAAATGGCTATTAGCATCCTGGGACAGTGCAACATCGGTTAGAATCAGCTATAAGCATTCTGTAACAATGCAAACTTGGTTTCAAATAAGCAACTGAATTCGCATGTGTTTTCGAATCGTCAATTGAATTGGCAACTTGCGGTAAAAACGGCTACACGTATTAGCATTCTGGAACACTGCAAACTTTGTTTCGATTTTGATATAGTGCTCACTTTTTTGCGATTCAGCAATTGAATCCGACTCGACAACTGTCAACTCACTTGCCAGTTGCCATTTCAAGTTTTTCCGAATTCATATAATAATCGTTGGCAAGTGGTGTTAGAAATCGCTATTAGCATTCTGGAACAGTGCATACTTTGGTTCAAATTGGCTTTTTTCGAATTGGTAAGTGGAGTTAGAAATTGGTATTAGAGTCCTCGGATAATAGTGAGCTATGCTATTTTGTGTTTTAACAACATAATCTAGGGCGAAGATTTGGCGCTGGTAAAATGCATTTAAGCCCCCCCGCCCCGGCGGTGACTTATGCCTCTGTACGTTCTAAGGCGGTGGTTCTGTTGTTGTTGATCCGCTGTTTGTTGGGGTTCTTTGTTTGTCTTTGTTTTAGTATGCATTACATTGTATCCTTAAAAGTTTCTAGTTTTGCAATCATCCTGAAAAGGAAGAGGGAGCTGGTTGCGTTGCTTTTATTGTCTTACGAATGTCTTGTTACTGTAAATGTTCTGTGGCTCTTCCTCACAGTGCCTAGGGTTGGGCTGCAGTGTGTGACTGTGGTATTTCCTGACAATTCTCACTTATTTTTGGATTAGAATCAGCTATTAGAATTATAAAACCATGTAAACTTCGTTTCCAATCAGCAACTGAATTGGCATCTGACTGGCCAGTTGCTGATTCGGATTTGTTTTTCGAATAGTCAACTGAATTGGCATCTGACTTTAAAACGACTATTAGCATTCAGGAACTGTACAGACTTTGTTTCGAGTCAGCAACTGAATTCAGTTCGTATTTCGTTTTCGAATCGTCAACTGAATTGGTAACTGGCGTTAAAACGACTATAAGCCCTCTGGATCAGTGCAACTTTTTAAATCGGCAACTGGCAACTAGCTATATATAGTTGCAGCTAGCCACTTCAATCTAGCAACTGGCTGCTAAATTTACGTTTTGCAAAGGTTAGCAACAGACAACACTTAACAGTTGAAGAGCATTTCCAAACACAGGGTAATTGTCTGCGAGTTTTCTGAACGCAAAACCATTAATATGGAGAGTGATTACTGATTAATTATTTGTTATAGAATGTAAGCTACAGTTATTGTGAATTCTAAAAATGTACCGCATTTTTTTGGTTTTATCAGTGAGTAGATCTAATCGCCAATATAAAAAATTGTCCCATCTGCATTTTAAAAAGAGGATCTTACATGAATGCTCATGTTTTAATTGAATTTATTAAAAAATGGGGAAAGAGATAAAATGCGAGGCTTGCCAAGCATTTTATATGTTTTTCGCAAAGAGTTTAATAAATCCAATATAAAAGGTGCCCCTATATTAGATTATATTTATCATATCACATTAATATTACTTTTAAATTAAGAAAGACAGCAAGGATCAGGAATCAATACAATCAAGTACCACACCTGTACAATGATACCGAATGGGAAAGTAACAAAAATCACAAAAAACATCACAAACAATAGTCAATAGGTCCGCCCTATCCCTTCAGGTGACCACAAGGCAACAATGAACAGACGCGAAAGCATGACAAACACAAAACATAAATAACACAAATGATCCACAAAAGAAGTACTGCCTTGGATCGGTCAGTAAACATATTTAACTTGAGTGCTTAAACCCGTTTCACGGTGCACCAACCTCACCCTTAGTTCAGATGTGGATCAAGACACATAGATGTTTGGTTTGCATGAAAGACCCCTACCTTATCCATGCATCATCTCCTAGAACATATAAAACTTAGATAAAAAAAGCGAAGACAAGGACTCAACAGTACATAAAACTGAATACCGGAGCAAAAGAAATACAATAGGTAAACCCCGGTTGGCCTTACAGAGCCAGGAACACCACCATCCAAAAACGGGAAACTGACAATTTCAAAGTCAAAAGCGTCCTGTTTATCATAAATTCCGATAGAAACAAAACCACCAAAAACGGACAAATGCAAGTCCAAAAACGCGGCCTTGGTATCAGAGGCATTCGCCCCACCACGCCCGAGTCCTGAAGTGCATATGTGACCCACCATATTGTCATATAAACGTTACTAATGTTTAAAATGTCATCCATATATCGAGATGTAGCGTTAAAAGCATAAATAATATCAGCCTGCTTATCATCAGAAAGAGACACAACAAAGTCTCACTCATAACGAAACAGGAACAAATCTGCAACCAGGGGAGCACAATTAGTGCCCATATGAATTCCAACTACTTGTCTATACAACTTGGTGCCAGATCGAATAAAATGTTGTCCGAAAATAGGTCAGCGCATCACATACTTTTTGACAATATCATACATAATATTTTTTTAGTTTTTTTTTTCCGAAATAAAAAGTGCGCTTTTGTCGTTACATGCAAGGTAAGGAGGACATACAAGGTAAGGAGAGAGCCTTTTCTATTGAAGGTCCTTTCAATAAGATCAACAAGTTAATCTGTAATTAAATTATGAGGTAAAGTCGTGTAAAGAGAGGGAAAAACCATAAGTAGACAAACTGGTCCAATTGAAATCTCTAGCTTTAAGTTTATCTAAAATTTCACTTGAGTTTTTAATAGACCAAAATAATTTTTTACCGGATCTCTCATATACCTTTTCACAGTACTTAATAACATATGTTAACAGCTGTAAGACACAAGGTTAGCAATTTAGAAAATTCTGTTGTTGTACAAGAACTAGAAATAGCAATAAATCTTGCTTTATAGGTTTTTAATGGAGTTTATGTAACCGGTACAACGTAGGAACTTTGTCTTGGTTTTTTTAGCTTTGAGACCAAAGTAAAGGGCTGTATGACAACCATGCCAACCGACAATTACCCTCTCATCCAAAGAAGACTGCAGTTTATAAGCCTTAATGTCAACAAGCTCACGTTAAGAGAATCAATATAATACAATCATCAAACAACTACAACATTGTGAGCAGCTTTATCTACTGGAACCAAATCATAGTTCATATGAAAATCCTGGATGACGAAAAGAAGATTTAGGTTTTTTGGGGTAAAACATGTGTATTATGAGAATAAAATGAAATACGACTATCAATACTTATAAAAATGTTGATCTTCCGTTCCTTCAAGGCACCAGGCTCAACAATTTCTTGTTTACACCAACGAATACTGAAGTCATTTAAAGAAGCAGCGATCTCTCTACGACATTTAGGGAAATCAATATTAGAGGGAAATCTATATTTAGGGCCTTTAGAAATACTATTGCGAACTCTAGCATCAGGAATGACACTTAGATTACCTGTAATCACATGCTCTGCAGGGGGGATATAAATAATTAAAATTTTGACAATGTCAGGAGTCAGGTGTATTGGAATCTATATTTATATCAGTTACAATTTTAAAGTTAAGTATACACGCCTACCAAACGATATATTCAAGATAACGCATTCAGTCTGTTACATGTATGGGGTGCGAAAAAATGACAAATGATGCTTTTAAATATGATGCTCAACCAGATTTTTCTGGGACTTTCCACCAAGATGTTTCGCATATTGCACAAGCTCGATGAAAATAACCATCTGAATTCCAGTCGCCAATCTCAGTCTTGATCAGCCCTGTATATATCACCTTCGAGCACATCATAAAATTGAATACACAGCCCAAAACAACACGAGTTTCTACACGTTTATATCTGCTTCTGGTACCCCTTCCTTACGCAAAAAGTAAATCTGACAAAAGGAGAAAATTCTTAGACCTTCCCCGATTTTTGATTCTCTTCCTAGGACAAGAATTATCAATTATGATATACAGAACATGCAACATTTCTTTACCTTTTTAGCTCCTCGAAATCTCACCCGGACGACATTCGAATTGTTTTTCTCGCTCAACCAGCGGTTGAGCAACTGACCGTTTGGTAGGCGTAAATATAGTAGACTTAATTGGTTTATTATACTTATAGCAAATGATTGGAGTCTCATTTCTAGCGTAAAATCGTTATAATTTTATCATTATGTAGGCAACGTTGTTATGGACGTCATAAGGTTTCCCGAAAATCTGGAAACCACTAGTGGTTTATTGATTTTTGAATGACGTTATTTCACTCCCAGACGCAACGTCATATGATAAAACATGTACCACCATCAACTCAAAAATTAGAACCTGTCCTCCATGAAGCCCATTGCTCTTCCTATTCATTGTGAACAAACAAACTTAATCACACCGAGACTTAAGGTTCTTTTTCTGAACTGTTTTCTTCTGGTAATTTAGACTTTGTTGTTATTATTGTTAGAACTTATATTTCACTGTTTTAATTGATTGCATTAGCGAAGTTAATGAATGAATCTCGTATTAAATGACTGAGCTAAAATGTATTGAATGTATCAGTTAACATTACAATAGTCATAATTTAGGCCCCGTCGACTAAAAACCTGTTTTTGTTTAGCGTGTGTGCAACATAGGCACAGACCAGCAGCCTGATCAGCACATTTGTTGTACGTCTCTAGAAAATACGCATACGTTTGCTACACTAGTGTACATGCAGCATTCTAATATTCTAACTTGTCTCTGTAGCTAAACAGGCTGTTTAGGGCCTTACCTCAGCTGCAAAAAAACCAAGGACAGGATTCTCGCGTCGTGGTCCCTTACAATAACCATCCTAGTATAGTGTTTTACAATAGGAGTCAATCAATTATGAAAATTAAAACGATATTTGTTACATGAGTACAAGAGAATCATTTGAGGAAGAATAATTGGGCCTCGTCCCGAGAAATCACGTGAACAATAAAGACACAGAGAAATCAGCGCATCAGTGCAGTCCAATCACTATATGGAAATTTGAACAAATAAATTTGCTACAAGCAAAAAATTATATAGTTACGTAGTTTCTTTAGGTTAACGGGCAGGTTTTAACCTTACATAACGCAAACCCCGAAGAAAGTTTTCTCGCGTCATGTGCCAATTATGGAAACATATCATATGAGCCGTGACATATGATTTCCAACAATGTGGCATTTTGGCATAAATAGACTCAGACGAACCTGTGCAGCCCCCTTTTAAGCTTAGAATATCCAAATGCTGTTCGGTCAATAGCTTAACAGTCATAGAATACTCTTGCGACTAGCAAAGGCTCTGATCAGACTGTGCGTATGCGCAGGCTGCTCTGAGCCTTTGCTGGCCACACATACCACAGTGTTGGAAATCTCACGTTGGGGTTCAATTATCATAGCTGTTATAAAACGATTACATTTCCATTGTCTGAACAATACATTAATCTGACAGCGATATCAACGTAAGCACAAATGAAACAGACAATTAGACGGTGACATTTATCGCAGAAGCCACCAGACAAACTAAAGCCGAGCATGTGATTCCTAGACTATCATTCCACCGGTAAAACTCCATCTAAATGTGTTTTCATCAGCCACATGGCTATTTTATCGTCTAAGCATATAGAATATAACTACACGTGTAATGCAGGAGGGCCTTAAAGTCATGAAGCGTTCACCTGGCACCGAGTGACAAGAATTTAGATCTTTTTTACTAAATGTTTTACAATGACAAGATAAGCCTACGATCATCATTTGAACACACATTGCAAGGCGCATAGCCTTATTGTTTTATACCACAACCAAAGATGATTGGTCCTTTAGTTGCTGAGAAGAAGATGTGCCAATAGTTTTTACCCAAGATTCGCGGACACCAGTTTGGTGATACGGAAAATATAGTCATATTAAAGTAGTCTTATTCTTGGACATAGAATACTCCTTAAGAAATTCCTTTCTAAATGGCCCACCGTTTCTTGAAAATAAAGTAAGGAAGAAGGAAATATTAGGAATCGATACAATCAGGTACCACACCTCACCCAGGACACCACATGGGAAAGTGACAAAACACAGGAAAACATCACATACAAGAGAACCAAGAGGTTAGCCATTTCCATGCAGGTGACCACATGGCTGCAATGAACAGACATGAAACACAAACAACAAAAAGGATCCACGAAAAAAGCATCGCCTTGAAATCATGTTTAAATTCAAATATTAGCTACCTTGGTTCAAAGGTCAATCATAACCTATGGTGGTTGCCTGTAGTCATTGTCTTCTTAGGTACATGCATGTACCTAGAAAGCACAATGCCTTTGGTTTTCGCACTTATTCAAACAGCATTTGAGCCATGACACGTGATTTCCAACAAATGTGGCATTTTGACAAGTGGAGATTCAGACGAGCCTGTACAGCCTCCTTTTAAACTTAGAAACTCCAGATGATGTTTGGTCAATAGCTTGGCACTCAAAGAATATTCAAGCGACTAGCAAAGGCTCTGATCAGACTGCGCGTATGCGCAGGCTGGTCTGAGCCTTTGTTTGTCGCACAATCCACATTGTTGGAAATCCATGGAGGGTTCCTAGCTATTGCAATATTTGGTGATCTGTTAATTTGTCTGTTATATTCTTGAACTATCCAAGAACTTGTGTTGGTTGTGAGTCTTCCAGGACACGTTTTATACATCCATTGTCCGTTTTGGCACACGTATGGTAGAACTTATAAAGCCCAGTTGTCAAGCAAAAGCAGGCGCACAGAAACTGTTTTTCAATTGAATAATAGACTGAACGCTCTTCTAAACATAAAATATTTTTGAACACTTTTATACGCATTTTAATTAGAAATACATCCGTTTTGCTCTTAAAATCAATAAAGGGGGGGGGGGAGTGGGAGTGTATTTTGGGACGCCGTGTTATGGTAATGCTTTAAATTGCCTATTTGGTCATACCAGGGATAGGTCCGTTAATTAAGAGAAACCAAAAGTTATATATTTTATTTATATTCAACCTCGAAAAATCAAACTCACATTTGTTCAAATAAACATGAAACAGGTCTCGCACAGTGTGATGAATTGGAATATAAGGATGAAAATGGCAATATCTTTTGCTTCTACATCAGACCAACAGATGCAGAAATCAGTATGGCACAGAACAACCCAGTTGTGAGTTCTCAAACATCACCAAAGGTGTCCTCTGGAGTCCCTGGTAAAACGCTAAGACCTGAACAAGTTTCTCCACTTGAGGTCGAAAAGAAGAATCCTGAGGAGAGAATCAGCAGGTTCCTACTGCATGTTTACCTTTTGAACTCATATATTCATAAATGCACTCAGGTTTAGTTAAATTCTATATCATTCTCTGACCTTTTAAAGCTCTGAGCATCTCTGTTAAGAATATACAAGTAAGAAGCTTACTGTTCTTTCAAAAGAAATATTTGACAAGCTTGTAATCAGATGTTTAGAGGTAATAAACAAATTGAAATCAATTTATTGTCTAAGGGAGATAACTCCAAAAAATAGAGAAACATAATTCTTCGCGACAGAAGTCTGGCCAGTTCACAGAAATGAGTCAAACTAATCTAAACATTTTAAAAAACAGCCGTTCATGCACATCTTCAACAATCCCACTCCCACATAATCATAATAGCATAGTTGACCTAATAAATGCATCCCTCAATTCTACTTACAGAGATGAGTCTGACAGTTATAGATTATTCCATACTGGTAAATTGATGGAGATGTTCAACAAAGTTTTTTTAAGAACATAGAGCTTTCCGACCAAAATGTCCAGGGAACCTGAGCTTTCATTTTACCACTGAACAACAAAGAGGACTGTGCTGGCGCAAGTAAATTGTATGCAATAGATGTCAATACAAGTTACCAGGCTTCAATTTGTTTAAGGAAGTTGACAGCGGAAAGTGAGGAAGGAAAGCAGCCTCAGCCAATGTTGGGCTTAATGTAGCCTTGACACAAACACCTGTTTGACCTAGCAGCATTAGAAGACTTTCCTTAGAAAGTAATATACCTGCTCCATCAAAAAGTTCCATGTTTACCAGTAAAGGAAAGGTGTAAGAAAATTGAAAAGATAAATTATATCGATATGAAAAGCCGAAGGAATGTGGTCAAAATAGTCAACAAGATTCGAGGCATGCCTGAATATCAAATTATTGTGCAGGCTAATGGAATATATAACAATAGTTTGTTTTCTGGTGGAGGGAAGATCCTTTTCAGCCTGCAACACAGTGCAGCTATGTTGTAGGAGAAATGTGACCCCAAAAAACAGATCATCATGCTTGAAAATGTTAACAAACTTTGCTCCAAACATGGACTTCATTTCTCTGAGGATGGCCAGTGCAATATTATGTCTGGTAGCTGTACTTTAATAGTTCCAATGGAAATACCATTTGGAATGAGAAAGAATGGGCCAAAAACTGCTTTTTTGGATTTTAAGTCAGACCATTTAGAACCAAAGTATGTTACAACAGATCCTGACAGTAGTGCGTACAGGGCAGCTGCAAAATTGAATACCTACAAAGTAACCTAAATCGTTCCCCAATACCAGATTGACACAAGACATCTTGGTAAAAATCAAACGAGATAAATAAAAAGTAAGCCTTCATTATGGAAAATGTTGCCAGGGCTGACCAAAAGTTACTGGGAAACTATGTGAAATAGGTTTTCAACAGTTATGGGTATGTGGTGCAAACCAGAGTTTGATAATATTTATTGACACGTGAATGGGGAGTTTCTGCCATTCAAAGTGCAGATTTCCGCAGACAACTTAGCCATAGCTATATGCTAATCTGGAGACCATAGCCTTTGTTCTGCACATTCAAGTATACGAGGGTTGTCCCAGTAAATCCAGGATTTTTGTTATAACACAAGACTGTGTACATGTAACTCAATGATATTTAAAGGATGTGTTTATATACATATCGGAAACATCTTGTATAAATTAGGGTGGAATCGCAGCATAGATAACACATTTATGAACCTTTTCTTGACGGTATGCCCGCGTGAGCAGCGCACGTCAAAATACTTTCAATAAAACTCATCTAGTCCAAAAGGTAGTGTGCTTTTAATTAAATTTCGCTGTTGCATTTCAAACAATGCATTGCCACATCAACTAGTAACTATGTAAGGTAAAGCGTTGAAAATTTGAAACGTTTGTGGTCATTTGCATGGATTTTTTTAAATATTTTACACCCCTGCTACATTTCTATTTTTCAGAAAAAGCTAACGTTTTGAGAACGGTACGGTGCAAAAATTAGACTTTGAATATTTTTTGGCTAATTAAACACATAAAACTACGGTCTTTTAATGTTAAATGATTGGTAGAAACAGTCACTAGTATCGTTAAATCGATTTCGTGTAAAATTATTTTAGTAATATCACAAAGACAAGCTCCTTTTTGTCAATTTAACAAAGCACATGATATTTTTCTGTTAGTTTTTTTAATGGTTAATATGTTATCTCGTATTAAATCTTAAAGATCTCGCTTGTTTGTGTGCTTAACATCTAAATAACTATATAGTCGTTACTTGAACCAGGGAGACTTACTCAACAAATAGATGGCAATATTTGTTACCATTTAAGCTTAGATATTAAGAGTAGAGTTAAGACATTTGACCACCCCTCTTTGAAAATACAGCAAAATAGTTTGCGATATGCTCCCCATACGCTGAGACACCCTCAAGTAAAGGTTGATAACTGTGTTATCTAAACTGTGATTTCACCCATATTTCTGGAAAATATGTCTTAGATGTATATAAACATCTCATACAAAAATCAAAGAATACACAGTCTCATTTCATAACGGAAGTCCACAATTTACTGGGACAACCCTCGTATGTAATGGAGCCTTGGACAAGAACTGGTTAGTGCAAAGCACATTTTTACCATCAACATTCAAAATAGATACATGTTACCACACCCACTAACAAACCATCGAAGATTGTATCAACTACAGACATAGGTCACAAACCCTTGAGAAAACAAAACTGAACACAAATACACATAAAGTTAAATCTGAAGATTCTTACCTAAGAGGCTGACTTTTCCCTGTTGCTTTCCTGGCAGAGCAAACAGTGTAGTATTCAGTATCAACAATGGTCCGAATGTATCACTAGTCAGACTGTGTGAGGTGACGGGTTGTCCAATCTCAAAGAACAGCAGGGATGCTGCAGCACTTCTCAAGGAACAGAGTGTGTCTGAAAAAGAGAAATTAAGTGATAAGTCTCAAGAAAAGAAGTCAACCAGACAGCAAAGAAGACTAAAGGTGTATCAAATATATGAGAAACACCAAGAAGAGGCCAGCTACCAGAAAGTACTGCTGTTGAAGCAAGCACCCAGAGTTCGACAAATACAAGAACAGGCGAAAAGGCGTATATCATATGAGCATACGTACTCTGTTAGAATGCATATGCGAGCTCTCTATCGTCAGAATATACAGGCTGACTCATGTGCCATTGTGCATACTCCAGCTTTCCGACAATGAGTTCTGGATATATTTACGGAGTGCCTTTTCAAGGGTCCAATGAAGAGGATTTATGCACAACTTGGTGTGGCAGATGATCTCGAAAGGAACCTTGAGTGGGGACATTCAGAGTCTTGAAGTGAACCATCAATGCAAGCCTGTGTACATTAAAAACGGTTTTAGATCCACCTGGCCATGTCACTTTCTTCTACCCATAGCCTTATATGTCTTTAGATAGCTCCAACCCAATCAATGCAGTCACCAAGACCCCATACCCTTTCGCTGACTGTTTTTCCATGCAAATGGATAGTTTTCGGAAAAAAGTCAGACGTTTTTGTTTCATATAAATTCTAATAATGCTAATTATCATATGACGTCGCGTCTGGGAGTGAAATAACGCCATGCAATAAAATCGATAAACCACTAGTGGTTTATAGATTTACGGGAAACGTTATGACGTCCATAACAACGTCGCGTACATAATGACAAAGTTATAACGTTTTTACGCCAGAAATGAGATTTCAAAGTATTTGTCTTATGATAAATAGAATCTAACATTCGTGCTCATGTTTTATTGAATTTATTAAACTCGTTGCGAAAAAGAAATAAAATGCTCGGCAAGCCTCGCATTTTATCTCTTTTCCCCAACTCGTTCAATAAATTCAATAAAACATGAGCACTCATGTAAGATCCTCTATATATGGTATGAAATGTACACAATTTCTGCCCAAATACTCCCAATGCAACTGAGGCATCCCCTAAAACAACCACTTTACAACCTCTTTAGGGCCAAGACCTGTAATTGTTTCTCCATAGACCTCAATTATAAGAGTTTGGTGAACTGTGACTCTCACAACTCTTTAACAGCTAAATAGCTATCACAAAATTGTAGTTGGCATCAGACTGACCACCTGAATGCACTAAATTATCTTGATGACCGCCATCTTTTTATTACTTTATAGCATCGGAAGCTGACCACACTACCCCGCATTTTTGCATAGGAATACTTATAAATGCACAGGGTCTCATTTTCTGATCTCCTGCCTTAAAACAAATGCAAAATATTAGTCAAAATTACTTGCAAATGTACAGCATTTGTTCTTCCCTCAATTGAAAATAATTATTGTTCAATGTAGACATTAATGTCCAATCGGTGGACATTTTACTTTTACAATATACACCTGATCGTCCACCCACATTTTAGACCAATCACCGCCCTCCATTTATTTACAGGTCTTGGACCTAAAGCGTGCTCATAACTTGTCTAAATCTTACCTCCAATTTATTCAGCGTACACCAAAGTGCTTGCTGAATTTCTGACAAGTTGAATCCTTAATTTTGATCCCGTGTGGTACCCTCGATCGGTAAGTACCCTTTACTGCATAAGCATACGGTTGATGAAAGCATATCGCAGATATGGAAGGGACACACACCAGGAGGAAAGAACATAGATTAATAAAGTCCATGGTTTAGTGTGATATCTCGAAAAAGTGTATCGTTGGGGAGATAAGTATCAACATATAGGGTATTTCGCATTCGCACTGACTTCGCGTTCTTGGAGAGCATGTATGTTTTGCATGATGAACAAGAGAATGGATATGCCACTGGCTCCTGATAGAGCACCGAAGGTTTACAACAGAAGGAAATAAACACCTGAGAGTGCATTTTTACACTTCTCTTAATTTTGTACATGTACATATAAGTAGATATTTTCTTTTCTTTTCTAAAAGGCTGTCTGCATTCTTTAAGTTAACCCTCAAAGCGCCAATCATCACTGCAGCAGACGACAAATTTTTAGACATCTATCCCAATTTTCGACAAAAATAGGGAATGATATTACATGAGAATCGTCTGCCAGCAGACGATTCTCATGAATTAGCATGCCTTATTTTTGAAAAAGCGGCAACTTTTTTGGATTGTCGTCTGTTGCATATTATAGGTGGCGCTTTAAGGGTTAAAGCAAGCATTGATTAAGCGCACCTGAATGCCCACTAAATAATTATAGAGAATGGGATATCTAGGCATAACACATATCAGCGACTAGGCGATTTGCAACCATCATTGTTTTGATCGAAGTCAAGTCTCAAGCATATAGCTTTACAGCAAAGGACATGTCTCAATATTTTTGCAGAAACATGGTTAATCTTCCCTTGTTAACAACGCATTTCTTTGCCTTTTGTGAGAAGTGACAGATATACTATATAAATTTAGCAGTTGTTTAGTATGGGTGAGCCCATCCATATCATATTTCAAGTTTCATTTGATGTTATGAATATACAAGTGTTGATCATCTGATAAATTACATGATTACCAAACACAGCGGCCGTGCTAAAGTGACGCTACATTTTAACACTAGCGGGTAACGTGGGTATTTCTGGATCATTGGGGGAAGCCAAAACCATTTTCAAGCGATTGTTTGGTCACTGAATACCAAAAAGCATAGCAAATCTGCAATTTTCGGAACAAATTCAGAGAAATAAAATACCAAATTTTCACAATTTGACGTTTAACTTCTCGAACTTAAACGGTGTTTCTAGTCGGTTTTCTTGAACCACATTTACAAGTAAAGCTGTTAAATGTCTTCCAAAACATTCAGACAAATAATGTCGAACGAAAAATCTTCATGGCTACAGAGCACGAGCCGAAAGATAAAATCTAACGTCACCGTTATCTCCCAAATGCGTCACACCATTTTTCGGTAACTTAAGGTTGTAATCAACCATAAGATGAGTTACATTGCAAGGCTATAATATCGTTGTTAACTGATTCTCTGTTGAATTGAAACACCAATTAACATAAGAAGTTTAATCAAATGATGACTACGTTTTGACGTCATTGATGGCAACTGATATTTTCAGCATGAATTTTCTATCACATCTGTCACATAACCTATAGTTTTTTAGGCGTATGATGCTTAATTGCTAAGCTTATTGTGCAGAGTATATTTATCATATTGCAAGTGCATGAGATTTCCAACAATGTGGTATGTGCGACCAGCAAAGCCTCAGATCAGCCTGCGCATACGCGCAGTCTGATCAGAGCCTTTGCCAGTCGCTTGCGTATTCTTTGATTGTTAAGCTACTGACTGAACAACATTTGGAGTTTCTAAGCTTAAAAGGAGGCTGAAGAGGATCGTCCGAGTCTACAAATGTACAATTGTCAAATTGTAAGAAATCTCATGCCACGGCTCATATATCCTAACTTGAAATAACTGATAGGACATTCTCCGATCACAGGTCCATTCATTTTCTATCAATCTGTATAATAGAAAAATCAGTTATCATATAAAGGGTTCTTTTTTCACCTTTTTACAATGTACAGTAAAACATATCTTAAGCGGCCACTCAAAACGAAAAACAAAAATTGATTTTCAATACCGATTATCGCTTAATGCAGATCAAAATTATTGCAGAATGCAAGGGGAGCACTAAAAAAAAGCTTAATGAAGGTCGAAAGTATTGAAGAATTTCTTCAATACTTTCGACCTTCATTATTTCTTCAATGCTTTCGACCTTCATTAAGCTACCTTTTTTCATTAAGGCATTTATTTTGTCTATCTTAAAGTGCCGCTTAAGATAGGTTTTTAATGTTGTTCTTAGCGTCCCTTTTAGTTTTACAATCATCCTGGTGAGACAGAGAGAGAGCTGGCTGTTTTGCTTTAATTGTGTTCTTGCTGTCCATGATCGGATCCAGAGGTGGGACAGGGAGTCGGGACCCCCCCTGGTAGATTACAAAAATATAGGGTTTCTTACCAATACTGGTCCGGATCCCCTGAAAAATCACAAAGCTACCAAGCCAGCATTCAACTTTGGGCTATCATCGGCACGTTAACGAAACGCAATTTAAATGGCGTTTCGCTGGCGGGCTCCTGATGACCCGCTTATAGTGGCACCCCTCATAAATCAACAATTTGACCCCCTCTGACAACACTTTCTGGATCCGCGCATGCACAGTGTACACTTTATAAGACGTCATTGTTTTTCAATGTCGTTCTTATACAAAGGGATGAATAAACGTAGCATAGGAGAAATATCTCGTATTCATGAATGCACAAGCTCTGAATGCTGCAGTTACACAAATGTAGGGCTCATAATCAAACATTCAACCCACACCTCCCATACTCCTCCCACCCCTGGTGCCTAGGGTTACTGACAATTTTATGGCAGAGGTGTTTTTCGTGCTGCTTGTCCTTTTGGTGTTTTTCTCACTCTCATTATCCTGGTATTGACTTCCTGATGTAGTGTTTTGTACCTCTTTCTAGCTTACTCCGTATTCTACAAAATATCTATTAGATTGGTCTCCCTTTAATAGCTTGTAGGTAAAGAGTAGTAGCCATTGCGCCTACGTATAACATACACATGACGTCAAGAGTGACGTGGTATTGGAAAATACCCAGTGGCATAAAATGCATTTTAAACAAGCCATTTTATTAACTATGAAGTTTATTTTGTTCTGGGCGTTTATATTTTTTATTTTACTAAATTATCAAATTAAAGCAACTGAAAAAATACTGCAGTTTGTGTTGAATAGTCTTTCTTGAGCATGCGCAGTCGCATGAGTAGGATTCTCTACTTGAAATAAGTACATGATCACAATGGTCAATGTAAACGCACCGGTGGTTGCTACAACGAGCTGGTGGTTGCATTTTACAGCACCGGTGGTGGCGTAAAAGGTAAAATAATCTATACCTGTTGACTTTATTATTTATTTATAAACTTGCATTTATTTTATTTGTGATGACACCTGGCGCACAGACAACCAGTAAGATTGCAGATTATGGCTCTGCCAAGCAATTGGTGATTTAATTCATGGTTTGGACTGCAAATCCAACAAAGTTCTGGAGTTTTGCCGTGACAGGTGCTTTTTTCTAGTGTAACTGCCTAAATTGAGTGAAATCTGCATGTCTAAGCGCAGCTGTTGTTATATTCCCATGAAATAACATCCAAAAAACGATTACTACTTTGGGTTTTTTTCTTGGTAAACTGGGCAAATGTTTTATTGAGGAATTTTTATTACAACGCACTGGGAGCATTTTTTGACGCATTGATACAACGCACTGATGGTTGCACAGAATTCCTGTGGTTGCTGGTTAAGCCTCACCACAGCATTCACTGTTCTTATAAACGGTACATAAATCGTTATTTGAGCCAGCACATGATATTTCAGTACCAGGACGAAGACTCAGGTGAGCCTGTGCAAATGTACAGACTCGCCAGAGCCTTCTCTGCATAGAAAAATATAGAAAGTAGTAATCGTTTTTGGATGTTATTTCATGGGACTATGATAACATAGCTGCAGCTGTGCTTAGACATGCAGAATTTCCTGAAGTTAGGCAGTCACAATAGAAAAAAGCACCTGTCACTGTCAAACTCCACAACTGTGTCGGATTTGTCGGTCAAACCATGAATTAAAACGCCAATTGCATGGCAGAGCCATAAACTGCAATGTTTCTGACGGTTTGTGCGCATTGGGTCATCAAAATTAAAATAAATGCAAGCTTATAAAGAAATCATACAGTCAATAGGCATAGATTTTGTGGTTTTTGTACACTGATGAAGGCTCAAGCGTGACTCTGCAAATGTGTAGCCTCACCATAGATGCTCCAGAGCTAGCCCTGTTCGCTTTTTGAGAGTATTTCCGCCTATTTTTCAGATTGGCCCCAAAACTTTTAATTTAATGAGATTGTTCGTTCGTTATGATACATTACAATAGTTAAGAAGCTTCCATGCGAGCTTAAAACTTTTGTGCTTCAACAACAGCAGATTCTAGGGCGAAGATTTGATACCAGTAAAATGCAATTTTAGCACCCCAGAGATATAGGCTGCTGTCTGTTCTAAAGTGGTGATTCTGTTGTTGTTGATTCGTTGTTGATTTTTACTCCCATTACAGGTTTCTGTAATTGTTCTATATTTTGTTATTTTATGTCCATTCTTGTTTTGCAATCATCTTGATGGGGAAGAGAATGAGAGCTGGCTGCTTTGCTTAGTTTGTCTTCCTGGTGTCTCGTGATTGTTGTGTGGCTATTCCTCTCAGTGCCATGGGTTTGTCTGCAGTTTGTGATTGTGATACTTACTAGTTTTGGGTGTCATGCATGCGAACATGCATGGTCTAGTCTGAGCCTTCGTCACAGTTTAAAATTCTCATGTGGTGGCTTAAATGGCGATTGAATGCCATTTTGTGCGAGCAGCGAAGGATCTGGCGAGTCTGCACATTTGCACAGGCTTACCTTAGCCCTCGTCACTGTACAAAATCTCTTGTGCTGCCTTAAATGGTGATTTGTGTGCTATTTACGCCAGCAGCGAATACTCTGGTGAGTCTGCACATTTGCGCAGGCAGTCACTGGACAATGTAATAGATATCAAGATCTCTTGTGCTGGCAGCAAAGGCTCTTGGGAGTATGCACGTTTGCACAGGCTCGCCTGAGCCTTTTATACAGTATCGAAATATCATGTGCTGGTTGAAATGGCGATTTTTGCAACGTTTATGTGAACAGCGATAATGGGGTGAGTCTGCACCAGCAACCACAGGAATTCTGTGCAACCATCAGTGCGTTGTATCAATGCGTCAAAAAATGCTCCCAGTGCGTTGTAATAAAAATTCCTCAATAAAACATTTGCTAGTTTACCAAGAAAAAAACCCAAAGTAGTAATCGTTTTTTTGGATATTATTTCATGGGAATACGGCAACAGCTGCGCTTAGACATGCAGATTTCACTCAATTTAGGCAGTTACACTAGAAAAAAGCACCTGTCACGGCAAAACTCCAGAACTTTGTTGGATTTGCAGTCCAAACCATGAGTTATATCACCAATTGCTTGGCAGAGCCATAAACTGCAATGTTACCGGTGGTCTGTGTGCCAGGTGTCATCACAAATAAAATAAATACAAGTTTATAAATAAATAATAAAGTCAACAGGTATAGATTTGTTTACCTTTTACGCCACCACCGGTGCTGAAAAATGCAACCACCAGCTCGTTGTAGCAACCACCGGTGCGTTTACATTGACCAGTGTGATGATACCAATCGTTATGTGCGTAACGGAAGTTGAGCTTTATGAACAAAGGGATTCAATATACACATCTATGCAATAACTATGAAAATGTCTATTTTGCATTTAAGGAAGTACAAGTTAAAATTGCAATATATGGTGTATTCTGTCCCAGAATATTGTTTATCTTTGCAAACAATGATGACTCCGATGATATGGATCTGCACTCATTGCCAAAGTACCTGTTTACCAGTGCCCAGAAGGAAAAGGGTTAGGTAGTTATCTGGCAGAGGTAGCCTTGCTCAGTTTATTTTGTGTAAATATTTGATTGTTTATTGATTGCGGCATTTCCTTGCTTTTTTACATGTAGTGAAAAACTGACCACATGTATAAAAACTCGCGTACAACGACAGAACAGACCAACTTGTGCAGCTGAGTATGTCGAGCTGTGCCTATGCTAGAAGGGACGTTATCGTCGGTTAAAATCCACATGCAATACAATACACCCAGTTAAATCGATCGAAAGTTCAGTCAGCATTAGCTTTTGTAATCTTCAAAGAAATATATTGTAGTTCTTGGGTAGTCAATTAATGCTGAAAGAATGTAGATTTATCCAATATCGGAGTACGCTATCTCTTAAAGAATCCAGCAGTGTTGATATCATGACAGGAAATACAGGTAAGCTTCATTAATTTTATATCTGAGCAAGCATCAGGGCCCAAAATCGTAATGCTTCCTTTAAGTAATAGTTATACCATGGGTTGTCCGCCTGTATGTGGAGATAATCCACGAGCTTTAGCGAGTGGATTATCTTACGTACAGGTGGACAAACATGGTATAACTATTTTATACCACCTACATTAGTGTAGACCTTGCACATCAAGTTATATTTCATGCTAAAGTTGGTAAAGGTGGTATAAATATAATTAAGTTAGTTTACCTTTAAAATTTCAACATTACATTTTAAACGTTAGTGCATTGCCAGACTCGGTGCAGTACATATTATCCATTATGTCATTGTGATCTACAGAAACCATGAAAATACTTAATTCTGGGCCCAAGTTAGCCACATGGTAGTTTATGAAACCGGTGATATATATGCCATGTTAATCTACACATTGGTCCTATAATAAATCTGAGCCAGTGCATAAGATTTCCAACAATTTGGTATGCGCGACCAGCAAAGCCTCAGATCAGCCTGCGCATACGCGCAGTCTGATCAAAGCCTTTGCTAGTCGCTTGAGTATTCTATGATTGTTAAGCTACTGACTGGAAACCATTTGGAGTTTCTAAGCTTAAAAGTAGACTGCACAGGCTCGTCTGAGTCTACAATTTTTTTTTATTATTATAGTTATTACAGGCATGTTAATAATGACGCATATTGAAATGTTGTAAAGAGGCATGGTCAATGGACAGACTTGTAAACTTTAAAACTACTGCACGATCCTTGGGTTTGCACTATAATCATTATGTGACTCGGTCCGTCTGAGGTGCCCCAGGGGTTTTGGGGATCTGGGGAGAATGGAAATTTCTTTTCAGGGAGCTGGGGAGCACTGGTTATTACTTAAGGGGATCTGGGGAACAAGCTCATAATTTTAGAGATTTAGCGAGCCCTGCTAAAAATTAAAGAAAATAAATTTAAAAAATCTCACCTGAAAGGAAAAGCCTTCATTTTATTTTATTTTTTAGGCATCTGAGGGGCTGCCCCCAGACCCCGCCCCTCTATAAAATTCAATTGTTTTACATGCATATCTGGATTGACTGAAGAGAAAATATGGCAAATGCATGCTATTTGTTAGGGCTATTGTAATTGGCTTGTACATCCGTCTGTCTGTACGCCTGCCTGCCCGTACATTGTTGTGGGCACTCAGACTTAGTCATTTTTTTTTTTATATGATTTCTTCCAAATTTTATATATAGATTGCTTCAATCAAACTCTCGTTCATGTTGTCCGACGAACGATAACTCAGATGGCCAACAAAATGGTTATCGGTGTCTGCCTATCCGCCATCGTGTCCACTCTTACTTAGTAATTTTTATACCCCGCCACACTTTAGTGTCGGGGTATTATGTTATACCTTTCGGTGTCTGTCCGTCCGTCCGTCCGTCCGTGCTCACCATTTCCGATCGATAACTTGAGTATTTATTCACGGAATTTTTTCAAATTTTGCATACATATTGTTTTTGGCGATGAGTGGTATGGGATTGTTAATGGGCAAAATCCGTCCATTTTTAACGGAGTTACTGCCCTTTTTCGTATTGGAAAAATGGTTTCTGGCCTGTTATTCCTTTACTGTTCATTATATCTGAATGAAACTTCACAGATATGTTGCACATCAAAGGTTACATATTGTGACTAAGAACCGTCACTCTGACCTTCCCAGTTTGTGAGTTATCTGCCCTTGATAGGTCTGAAAAAAGCTTTTTGACCTATTGTTCCTTTACTATATGGAATATCTGAATATAACTTCACAGATATGTTTCACATCAAAGGTAACATATTGTGACTAAAAACCGTCACTCTTACATGTACCTTTCCCGTTTGTTTGTTATCCGCCCTTGATTGAATTAAAAATGTTTTTTTACCCGTAATTCCTTTACTATGTGGAATATTTAAATGAAACTTTACAGATATGTTTCACATCAAAGGTTACATACTGTGACAAAGAACCATCACTCTTACCTTTCCAGTTCATGAGTTATCTGCCCTTGATTGATCTGAAAAATGGTTTTTGACCTGTAGTTCATTTACTATATGGAATATCTGAATGAAACTTCACAGATATGTTGATCATCAAAGGTTACATATTGTGACTAAGGATCGTCACTCTTACCTTTCCAGATTGTGCGTTATCCACCCTTGATTAATCTGAGAATTTGTTTTTGGCCTGTAGTTTCTTTATCTATATGGAATATTTGAATGAAACTTCACAGATATGTTGAACATCAAAGGTTACATATTTTTAGTAAGGACCGTCACCCTTACCTTTCCAGTTCATGAGTTATCCGCCCTTGATTGATCTGAAAAATGGTTTTTGACCTGTAGTTCATTTACTATATGGAGTATCTGAATGAAACTTCACAGATATGTCGACCATCAAAGGTTACATATTGTGAGTAAGGATCGTCACTCTTACCTTTCCAGATTGTGAGTTATCCACCCTTGATTGATCTAAGAATTGGTTTTTGACCTGTAGTTCATTTCATCCGTCCGTGCTCACTGTTTCCGATCGATAACTTGAGTATTTATGCACAGAATTTTTTCAAATTTTGCATACATATTGTTATTGGGGATGAGTGGTATGGGATTGTTAATGGGCAAAATCCGACCATTTTCGATGGAGTTACTGCCCTTTCTCCCTTTAAAAAATGGTTTCTGGCCTGTTATTCTTTTACTGTTTATGATATCTGAATGAAACTTCACAGATATGTTGAACAGCAAAGGTTACATATTACAACGAAGGACCGTCACTCTTACCGTTCCAGTTCATGCGTTATCCGCCCTTGATTAATCTGGAAAATGTTTTTGACCTGTAGTTCCTTTACTATATGAAATATCTGAATGAAACTTCACAGATATGTTGACCATCAAAGGTTACATATTGTGACTAAGGACGTCATATCACTGTCTATCTCAGT
The DNA here is from genome assembly GCA_964019695.1 of Loripinus fragilis. Lineage (NCBI taxonomy): Eukaryota > Metazoa > Mollusca > Bivalvia > Lucinida > Lucinidae > Loripinus > Loripinus fragilis. Next base: position 47,778,150 of record OZ026524.1, read on the forward strand.
TCTGTTGCTATTTAGGCATTATCACTGGGTAGGAGCGAAAGTACATGTAACCCTTTGTGTTGATCTGTATAGTGGACAAATCCTTGTGTTTTCTATGACCTTGATGACGGTGTGTGTTTTTTCATCTGTGTAATAAGGTTTTGGACACAGACAACTTGGTAAGCGTGTTTTATTTATTCTTGTTTTCCTTATTGAAAAGCTTTGGGCACAAAAAGATGCCGTTTTCTGTGGTATAAATTGTTTTTTCGCCCGAAAATCACTATTGCTTGCGAAAATTACACATCACTTGTGAACAGAAAATCGACCGATTGAGCGCTTTGATTGAAACAAAATATCGATCAATGCCTTTTTATGATAGAGTAATGATCTATAATGACATTCACTTAAGATAAATGTCGTTAGAAATGCGAATGAAAGCACACTAGGAGCATGAGTGACCATTCCCAAAATTTTCAGACTGCATGGCATGTCGCAGAACTAGTGTATAGTTTGTGTTATGACACTTCGATTTGTCTGTATCGTGTGTCGATTTTAATATGCAGTAGTTTATAAGTTTAATCGAAAAATATTTTTCTTTGCAACAAAAAAAAATATGCTAAAGTATGTAAAGCAAAGCTACATTAACTGAGAGACGCCTTTAACAATTTTTCAATCAGGGCCGACACAGATCAGCAGCTCTTATCAGAGCTGCCTGATAAGGGTTTACTCTGTTTGATAAAAAGGTTACAATATAGTGGATATGGCAAGTAATTTATTAGGTTAATGTTCAAATGTTACATTTTATTATTGCCACAACTTTGGAAAAGTTGAAGGGGTATATTGAAATAAGCTTGTCCATACGTCAGTAAGTTCAAAATTTAAGACAGGGTTTTGAAATTTTATAGATGGATTTCTCATCAAAATATATGTGACCCGTAATTTATTAAGTCTAGATTATCTCCCTTTGTGGATTAATGCCCTTTTAGGGACCATTTTATAATGTTGTAATTAAGATATCTCAAAAACTATTACAGCTAGGAGTTTCAAACTTGGTCAGCTGATAGACGAAACGAGTAGATTACCTGGTGAAAATTTAAAAAAATCTGCTATTGCCCTTTGCAAATTTGAACATAGACAACTTGATATCTCAAATACTCTTACAGCTAGGAACTTTGAACAAACTTGAATAGCTGATAGAGTATAATGAGTAGATAACCTAGTGAAGATTTAAAAAAAAATGTTATATCATTTTTCCGATTATTGCCCTTTGCATTTTTTTAGTTATTTCCCTTTGCAAAGTTGGACATAAAAAAAAATATCTTGTAATAAAGATATCTTGAAACTTTTAAAGCTAATAGCCTCGTGTATAGACCTGGGGGGTAATGGTTTAAGAGCTGGCCTATGATATCACTGAAATGATCTCCTAAGACACACTTTGTTTTCCCCCCCCAAATGCAAGTTATATACGAGGGTAGCTCAAAAATAAATTAGAGTTGATACATATCTTTTAATAAAGATGACGTTCGACAGTCAAATTTGTCATATTTGAACTATCCTGCCTTAGAATATGCAAAACATGATCATACAAATTAAAAGTTGCTGTTGCTAGGCAAACAAAGAGCGCTATCTTATGCCATGCGTTCATGTTGGAATAAAGCGTAGCTGTGGAAACACTTTACAAAATTGAGCGGCATCAATTTGTGCATTTATTGCAAATCCATTTTTACTAAATCCAACAACTTTAATTTAGGCATTTGAATTTTATTCCACAGAAAACAGTGAGGGTAGGGCAATTTTCCCAACACAAAAATCACCAACAAAAGTAACACCCACCCCCACCGATAATGGTTCGTTCCAGAATTGAAATGGATATGCTTTCTGATCTGAATCTTCATTGACACAGTCGTTTATATATTTTGCGTTTCAGAAACTCCCTGAAAAATACGAACGGTTCAATATTCAGGAGCTCTTAAAATAACTAAAATCTTCTTCAAAATCTTAATATTGGCCAAAAATTACCATCACTTAGGCCAAGGAAGATAATTCCTGGTCGGTATTGTGTAGACTCATATTGCATGTAGCACTCGCTGCTCCGCTATAGGAAAAGCCTTACATTGTATCATGTTCACACGAGGTAAGCGATCCAGTTCATTAAATATCAGTCTCATGAACCGTCTAAATTGTGAACTTTGGGGAACTGGGCATGCTCAATTTGCAATGTAGCTAATCATGCGCGGATCCAGGAATTTTTGTCGGGGGGGGGTAATGGGTCTGGACCCCCCTGAAAATCTTAAGTTGTATGTGTTTCTATAGAAATAAGCATTTGGACCCCCCCCCCCCCTGGAAAAATTGGACCCCCTTTGAATCCAGTTCCGACGGCTAGAAAACAGCCTTGATTACGTCTTTTGAGTTCTCAACTTATTTATATGCTTTTCCAAGGATTCAGAGGGGTCCCATTTTTTCAGGGGGGGGGGGGTTCAAATGCTTTTTCTATAAAAACACATTTAACTAAAGATGTTCCAGGGGGGGGGGTCCGGACCCCCTATCCCCCCTCTAGACCGGCGCATGCTTATCTAGTGAAATAAACATGTTTTAAAGCTAAACTGCTCATTTAGATCTTCCGGAATTTGGGTGACCAAGTTGGGATATCCAGGACAAGTAATACACCAAAACAATGGCTTCCTCGAGTGAAAGACTTTTAGACTTTCCCGTCTTGAAGGAGGCAATTCGGCCTATTTGAACGTGCTAGAGAAGCACATCCGTATCCGTAACCGGCCATCCAATTTAGATAACCAGGATCAGTCATGCACCTATACATGATGAATATATAAGATACAATGGCTTCCTGGATTAAAGGGCTTTTAGACTTCCCCGTCTAGATGGAGACATTTCTGAATCATATTTCTTAGCTATGATCAGGATTATCAAACTGTGCATCTAGCCTGGTCATTTGAAGCATCCTAATCCCAAGCCCGCCATACAAGGCTAGAGTAGAAGTATAAATCTGTACCTAAAGACACCCCAGGGGGCACTCTCAATTTTTCTTCGTACATAGGCTTGGACCCAGCATCTACTGTTTACCCCCAACCCCCCCCCCCCACCCCCCCCCCCAAAAAAAAAAAAAATTCAGGAATATCAGGCATACCCAAAAATATTTGAAATTTTGCGGCCCAAAAAATATTCCCATTCTGTATCTTGACCTTAAAAAACCCTAAAATGTATAGAAATGAGCCCCCCACCCCCACCACACACACACACACAAAATATCCACAAATCTTCATACTCCCAAAAGTACTACTTTTCTGATATTTTGAACCAAAAATAATGCTCCAAACCTAAATATATATGAAAATATCGGAGTACCTCCCTCCACCCCCGGATAGTCACTGTCTAAGGACCCCCACGACTGGAAGAGTGTCACTTTGTACTATTAGTATTCAATAAACAATGTGTGCTTCTGCCAAGTTTTCTCACTTTAGAAAAAGAATTTCAAACATATTTAAATGTTATCCTACAATAAACATCGAAACCCTTTTATAATTTTATCATAACATACTATACAGCATGCCTGCAACACGACGTCCAGTGCTGATAGTCAGTTTTGCAACACGCGATGCAGAACAATTTTAGACCCCTCTATGATTTCCATTGCAATTAATTGCACTTACATAGCACGGCATTTAGAAATATTAATATAATGTGAATCAACATACATCATGAAATACTCATAATGTAACATCAGTCATTTCAAATAGCGTTTTTGGCAAATATTCATGAAAAATCCGGTGTTGCTTTTAAAATCTAAAGTAGAAAGATGATTTTCTAAGAATTAACGTGTAAATATCCGAAATCACGGCAATAAACAGAAAAAACGGAGTAATACATCAAAAAGACCTTTACTTATGCTTCTTGTCCTACTGGTATGAAGCTGAAATTCTCAAGGTAAATAAAATTAAATCACAAAAATAAACACTCTGAAACTTACCGGACATGCTTCACACAAGGATTTGTCCACTATACAGATCAACAGAATGGGTCACGTGTACTTTTCGCTCCCACCCAGTGATTATATATCTCACAAAATAACTTTTGGTGCCCCCAGCAGTGGCGGGGTATTATGCAGTGCTTGCGGTGCTTTTATTATCAGATTTCTTCCAAATTTCATATATGGATTGATTCGTTCAAGTTTGACGAACGATAGTCAAGATGGCTGACAACATGACCGCCGCCTATCAGTTTGCACTTGTGGACACTCTGCTCTGCTTAGTCATGTAATACCCAATTGCTACCAAATTACATATCACGTTTATGGATTACTTTTATTCCACTCTCGCCCAAGTTCGAATATGCGCTGTGCATGATAACCAAGATTACCGCCAAAATGGCCACCACCTGTCAGTTTGCACTTCTGGACATTCTAACTTAGTCATTTATCGCATGAGTTCTTCCGAATTTCATATATGGGCTACTTTCATCAAACTATTGTTCCTGCCTGAATTTGGGTTTTGCTCGGAGAATGGTTATCAAGATTGTCGCCAAAATGGATATCCCCTTTCATCTGCAGGGCATTATGCAGGGCCCTTTGTCGGAGTCCGACTGTTCTAGTTGTTGTTGATTTATTATCCTAAAGTTGTTGATTTTCAGGTTGATAATAGCTTACTTTGGAACGCTCAGAATGCACAAGATTGCATTTTTCCCCAAACCCTCCTAGCACACGTGTCAATTCACATCTTTACAGGGCTACAGTCGCACTCTCTCTAGTTAACTAGTTGATTTTATTAAAACTTTAAAGAATACTGTGCATATATATTCGTACTTGATGAAAGTGAAGTTAAACACGAGTATAGGGCTGATAGCAAGTGTAAAAATACCTTTTTACGGTTACAAAAAATAAATGCTTTCACTTTGTTTAAAAGATTCGAGTTTCACCTGTTTGAAAAAACCAGTCCCTCCCCCTACAAGAATAACAAATGGTCTGTCCCTGATTTTAAAAATATGGAGAGCATTCCTCCATACCTACTCTACAGAATATAAGGATATCCTCATACGTTGAGCTATATATCTCGTATTTCAATAAAATAATTACATGTCATGTATTCTATGGCTTAACCCTGTCTTTACATGTATGACGCAAAATATTAATAGAACATTAAGTAATGTCCTTGTGTATAGCTTCATTGTTCTTAAATATGTGAATTTATTCCCACGGAGAGAAAGATACATTTTAGGCAGAATTGGCTTATATTTTTGGGGATTTGAGGAGAAGCTGAATTAATTTTAGGGATTTGTGGAGCAAGACAAAATACTTTTAGGGGGCTGAGGATTTCCTTCAGGGATTTAGGGAGATCAATGCATTATATCAAGGGAGCAAGGGAGCCCAGACCCCTCTGGGGGCCTCGTCTCTCCATCCATCAATTAGCGAATAGTAAAATTGTTCATAACCCTTGTACCACATGGTATATTTTGATCAAGTTTTGCATAAAATGCATGGCCACATTCCCCAACCACTGGCATGCAGTAGTAGCAAGTTTTCGGAGATTTACAGCAAGCAATTCAACATGACATTTTAAATGTTTAATGCATTGCCAGGCTATGTTGTTTGAGATTCAAAGCAACCTACTGTCGTGCCAACCAAGAGTGACAGTGACGTCGTGTTTTGTTTACAATTGTTAAGTGAAACCTTAACTTGTACACTCCACTTGAGCTAATGCGAATCGATAGATCACTTGTGTATAAATCATATCCTGCGGATATGATTAATACACAAGTGATCTTTCGATTCTAAGCCCTGATAACTTTGTAAACAAAACATGACGTCACTGTCACTCTTGGCTGGCAGGACAGTACTGTATTTAATTGATCTCTGAGTACTGTTAATGAACTCAAGATCCTGATGTATTCTAAGACTAAGAGAGGCCTTAATCATCAAGGTGTTCTGGTATTGCATGACCCTTTGGTCTGCACTGTAACCACTGGTATGTAAAACGGTGACGAGGGTTTGCATAGCATCATTTTTGCAGGTCGAGGGCTTTTAGTGAAAATGCTCATAACTCTTGAACCGCAAGGTATATTTCAATCAAATTTTGCATACTAATACATTTTGATATTATCGAGACACGGTGGCAAGCTTTGCCAAGATTCTTTCATAAATCCAAAGACCCTTGCATACGTTGTATAACGTAAGTGAATTAGCTCCCTTGTTGCAATGACATATGATACTTTGTTGCGTAGTAGTCCCAGATTAGGATCTATAGATCTGGTCCTACTTAATCATAATTTACGGTGGAATCTGTAAATTCAGGCCTTGGATGACAAAAAAATACTAGTATATTACAGACATGGGGCAAATTACTTTGGAAAGTAATGCATTGAATTAGCATTACTTGCCAAAAATGTGCATTTAATTAGCATTAGCATTACTTGATTTTGAAAAAAGTAATGCATTGCATTAACATTATTTAAGAAAGTAATGCATTAAATTAAGCATTTCTTTTATTCACGTGATACAGAATCTTACTATACTGTTAACTCTGATATTTTTGATACACTGAACAAAATATGTGCATACAGTAAACATGTAAACTTCGCATTTAAACGAATTGAAAATATATTTAACAAAACGTAAATACCCGTTAAAACTTATCGAAGATGCTATTGCAAAAGTACATTTTCTAGATAGGCGTACATTGTTAAGCAACCATAAAAAATCAGAGGAGTCAGATATGATACCATATGTAACCACGTTTAACCCTAATAATCCAGAAATTTATCCCAACATTAAACAATTTAAATCAATTTTGCAAAGAAATCATGAACTGCATGAAATCTTTAGAGGAAAGGTTTTCCTCAAAAGTAAAAGACAGCCTCCGAACTTAAAACACTTGTTAACCAAAGCCAGGTTTACCAATAAACCAAAGGAGGATTACAAAGTTTCAAAATGTAATGAGCCCCGATGTGGCCTATGCAAATACATAACAGAAGGGTCCTTAGCGAATTTTAAGGGAAAATTATTTGAGTAAAAGACGATATGTCATGTAAGTCAAAATATGTAATCTATATGATACAGTGCAGAGGCTGCGATGAACAATACATTGGCGAAACAGTAAATTTGAGAAATCGCATAACACCACTCCATAATCAACATATAAGGCATGCGGAATTACGAAAAATACCAGTAAGTGGACACATTGCAGACTGCTCTGATCAGGACCCAAAATACTTTGTTTTCCCTTTCTATCTAATGAAAACAGAAAGCATAATGAAACGAAAAGAAAAGGAGAAGTATTTCATTCGAACATTTTTGCCTAAACTTAACTCTTTATATTAATTAATTATGTATGCTGCCAAGTGCGTACATTGTATTTATGACGTTTTCAAAGCTATTATTCATCACGCTCTTTAGTACAAAGCGGAAGGAAGTAAATGACGTTACGTTACGTCGTCGCTCTTGACAACGTGGCGCCATTTTACTTTCAACAAAGAAACGCAACGTTTAAAGGCTTTGAAAATTGTTTTTTTAACATGAAACCGGTTAGCCATATAAAATAAAAATTTGTGCATTCTATTGGACTTTTTTAATACTATATATATATATATATATATACTTTATATATATATATATATATATATATATATATATATATATATATATATATATATATATATATATATATATATATATATATATATATATATATATATATATATATATATATATATATATATATATATATATATATATATATAATGAGCCACACCTGCTACAATATGTACATTTTTTGTAATGAACTTCATATTCTTGTCGGACCCTACAATTTGTTGGAATTACATATTTTTTTGAAAATTAAAGGGAATATCATTCAGATGTAGCAACCCCAGTGATCCTATTTCATTGTTTCATTGTTTATTATTATTATACCACTGCGAAGCTTTCCAAAATAGCTTCTTATTTTGAAAGTATATTTTATGGGAGGAAAATTATAAAGAATTTGAGTCTCTTGACTGGATTATCCATTAACAAAGTGCAGGCTGTATCTTAATCCCTAATCTCTTATATTTTGACCCCAATATATTTACCCTGTTGCAAAACTGACCTCAGAGACACAGTGTTAGTGTCAGTGATCAAGAACAGACTAATCAAGTGATAATTACCCGTATTGTGATCAAACATTTCACATTTGTTTCTTTGATATTGGATTGTAACAAGTTCACACCATTTAAAGCTGATTTAATAAGCTTTAAAATGATTTATAGATTTTTGAAACATTTGACTTAAATCAAGTGGGATAAAATACCATACATTTCAACATTTCACTATTCTAGGTTCATGTGGGATTGCCAGTAACTTTAAGCTGTTTCGCTTTATTGATATAAAATCAAAACCTTTACTTGCAAGTTTCACAGATCATTTTTGCTATTCCTTAGTCAAAAAACAGTCTTTACAAGTAAGTTGAACAAAAGGAAACTGTGAATGGAAATAGTTTATGGAAACAAATCCTTTCGGTGTGTATCTCATTTCTTTATTGTGCAGTGTGTATATGGTAAAGTTTATGTTAGCCAGTAATTCAAAGTAATGCAAGTAATGCAGTGAACTTTGACTAAAGTAATGTATTGAATTAGCATTAAAGTATTTCAAAAACTGGTGAATTAATCATTTCTTTGAATTACTGGAAAAAAGAAATGCATTCATAATGCATTAGCATAAACAATTAATTCGCCCCATGTCTGGTATTTAGCACCTATTTTCTTATTAAAAAGCTACTTTTGTATCGTGGTTTTCCACCCACCTTGATAAATATTATTATAACACTCAGTTCGGCTACTGAACATTATTTTAATTTTAATATCTAGAGTTTCATTCCAATAAGCAAACATTCAACGTGGGGCGGGCATATTACTGTCAGTTGATATTCATTTTTTCAGCAGTAACACATGTATTTCCCCAACTTTTGCTTGAGGGCTGTAAACATTCAGTAACATAGAAAAGCATTTTTTTCGAAAGGGAAATATCTTAATAGTTTTTCTGGAATGCTTTGATACAACATACCTCCAATAAAATGTTTAATGTCAACTGAGAAGAAAATGTTTCACTTGTTTAAGCTTTATGTGGTTTCAAACATCCATTGTTATTTCAAAAGCTTAAACGAAGAAAAAAAAGAAATAGGAACAACGCTCATTTGGAAAAATCTTGATAGCAAAATGATGCACATATCGCTGAAGTTTCAACGACTTGGTGTATCAAACGCACCCTCTCAAATACCATTGTTATATGACTCCTATAAAAGACCTCCTCTGATTGGCTGAAACTAGCTTGCACTGGTTTTGACAAATCTTGATGTCAAACAGTGATGAGCTAAAGGCAGGTAACATTACTGACAGAGAGCTAAAAATAGATTGAACTAAATCTAGCCCAGGTGACATTAAGATTTGTCACTGCTACCTGAGAGCTAAAAATAGATATTGCAACACTGACTGATTTCTTATGTATATTTCACAGGTAAAATGTTTCAATTCAGAATTTGTTCATTTTATGAGAACAGCATTTAACCCATTTATGCCAAATGGAATTTCACACCGTTATCAATTGGAACAGTCCATTTCTGTTTTAAGGGGTGTTAGGTGGTACTTTTTATTTTTATTCAATTTTTAATAGAAAATTATGCAGGCAAACAGCGGAGACCCTGATCAGACGCTGCATTCTGTGGCGTCTGATTTGGTCTGCACTATTTGCCTATGTCCCACAAAAAGGACGCTAGGCATATATGGGTTAAAATGCAATTATTTGCTTCTCTCATAAGAGTTGCAGAAATTTTGTAAGTATGTTGTTGAAATAATCTTGCTAGGAACATCTGACTTGAGTAAATTTATAAATATGAAAATAAAAGAGAGACAGTGTCATATAACAAAACAATTGGTGCTTTCTTTTTCGGTTAACATCAGGATTAGTCAACCCTCGAAAGTGATGTTCACCTTGGCTTCGCCTCGGTGAACATCACTGTACTCGGGTTGACAAATCCTGATGTTAACCTCAAAAGAATGCATCAATTGTATATTGTTGTAAACCTCAGTGAATAAGCCGTTAAAAATTATCAGTAGTGGCATACGTATTGTCATCTAGGTGTATATACCAAACAACATGAACACTTGTTTAATTCAACATGTTAATGTCACTCTTACCACTAGAGTAAATAAATAGATCAGATTTGATTAGGTTTTCATAGCAGCCTAATGGAGTTTTATAAATAGCACAGACCCTAGTCGTAGGAGTGATGTTACAGAAACAATAAAAAAATAGTGAAATGTTTATGGTGAAAAACTGTCATTTATTGAAAGAATAAGTATTGTTGGTTCGCATGGGCATTGTCATAATTATATTTTAGGCAATACATGTGCAATTCCAAAACCATGCCTTGCCCACCACACACACACACTAAATAGCTGAGACGGACGTCCAAAAACTTTATTATCATATGACGTCGCGTCTGGGAGTGAAATAACGCCATGCAATAAAATCTGTAAACCACTAGTGGTTTATCGATTTTCGGGAAACGTTATGACGTCCATAACAACGTTGCGTACATAATGACAAAATTATAACGTTTTTACGGCAAATATGAGATTTCGAAGTAATCTTAATGTCATATGATAAATAGAATCTAACATTCGTGCTCTTGTATTATAGAATTTATTAAACTCGTTGCGAAAAAGAGATAAAATACTCGGCAAGCCTCGCATTTTATCTCTTTTTCCCAACTCGTTTAATAAATTCAATAAAACATGAGCACTCATGTAAGATCCTCTATATAAATCAAGTGACCAAACTTTGGCCTTTGATCATGTTACAACATTTAAACTACTAGCGAAAAGAATATTATGCTAGAGCAGCACACGTTAAATACCCTCACCACCAAAAAAGAAAAGAAATAAAGTAAAAAAATAAATAAGGAAACTTTTTTAACAATACACTTACTATGCACCATGTCCATTGCTTTTGACTCTTAAAAAATACCAGGTTCCCCAAAAATGTGATCGTTGCACCTGTTTACTTAAATGCTTATACATGTATGGAACATGAATTCTATTGAAATTAATGTTTATATTCGGGAGGACTAATGAGAAAGTGTCTAACTAAACTGATTAAAATGCATACAATATGTTAGAATGGGAGGTCGCGGGACAGAAGTAAGTGAGCATTGACGTCGCAACTGGGAGTGATATAACGCTATGCAATACAATCGATAAACCACTAGTGGTTTACATATTTAGTGACGTTACGTAATGAGGTCCATTATTACGTTGCGTAAATTTGGGCAGAATTTTGACGTTTTCAAAGTAAGAAAGAGGACAATGATCAGGAATCGATACAATCAAGCACCACACCTGACCCAGGATACCAATGGGAAAGTGACAAGTTAACAATGAGACATCACAAACGAGAGCCAAGAGGTCAGCCCTTTCCCACCAGGTGACCACAAGGCATCAATAAACAGACGCCTACGAAAGCAAAGCGAAAACATGCGAAAATAAGTAATTTTAATGTCATGTTATAAATAAAGTCGAACATTCGTGCTCCTGTATTTTTGAATTTATTAAACTCGTTACGAAAAAGCGATAAAATGCCCAGCAAGACTCGCATTTTATCTCTTTCCCCAAAATCGTTTATTAGATTCAATCAATCATGAGCACACTTGCAAGGTCCTCTATTTAAGTAATAGACACAGATATCTAAGAGCAAAATGACACTACGAAGACACAGTAAAAAAAAGAGTGAATTAAGGGTAAGGTTGGCGCCGTTAAACCGGTTTAAGCCCTCCAGTAAAATATTTTACTGACCGTTCCAAGTCGGTACTTCTTTTGTGGATCTTTTATGTTTTTGTTCTGTCTTGTGTTTGCTATGTCTTTGTGCGCGTTTGTTTATATGTACTTTGTGGTCACCTGCTGGGAAAGGGCTGACCTCTTGGCTCTCGTTTGTGGTGTCTGCTGTGAGTTTGTCACTTTCCCATTGGTATTCTGGGTCAGGTGTGGTACTTGATTGTATCGATTCCTGATCATTGCACCCTTACTTTTTTAACATAAGCCTCGCATTTCATCACTTTTTCGCAACGAGTTTAATAAATTAATGTTAGATTCTATTTATCATATGACATTAAGATTATTTTGAAATCTAATTTTAGCGTGTAAACGTTAGGCTTTTGACATATGCGTGACGTTAAAACATTACCCGAAAATCTGTAACCCACTAGTAGTTAATCTATTTTATTGATTGGCGTTGTTTCGCTACCAGACGACGTCACATAAAGCTATCTCTTTCCCAGCAAGATGGCACTAAATGTTTACAATGAGACGAAGACCAACCACATAATACCAACAAAACAATGGGAGCAACAATAAAAACGGACACAGCTACAGCAAAACCAACGCTTTAGAACGGAGAGCAGCCGAGGCCACCAGGAGCGGGATTGTGTTTAAATTAATTCTACTTGCCAAATCTTTACTCTAGATTATGCTCTCGTTAAATCAAGACACAAGAACACAAACAAAAACACTCACAACTTTCTAACCTACTTTTTTTTATTATCCTTAGCATGTGTGCAATAGAACTCGCAGAAAAGTTGACACTGATTTATTTTTGCCTTAAGTTTGCATGCCTGAAAACGACGGACCATACTTTAAAAATTCTGACAGTTGCTATGGTTAAGTTGTTGCCATGGACACATATGGCATGAAAATGAAAAAATTTAATCAGAAATAATTGCCAATCTTATTCCACTCACCATCTGAATAGGTTTTAAGACAATATTTGAACATGTCTAATTTCTTAATTGTTGGTGTTTTTCAAATGATTTTTACATAAAAAGTCCTAAATGTCATTAAGGCAGGTTTTCACAGATCGTGGCTATATATATATATATATATATATATATATATATATATATATATTCCTGAACATCCTTTTTTGGGGATGTCTCAGTGGCGCAGTTGGTAGCGTTGATGTCTGGTGTAGTGTGAGGCGGTGTTGCCGAGGTCATGGGTTCGAATCTCGCTAGAGGCAAAATATTTACAGCATCTATCGGCTCGGTTGATTCACTATTTCCCTCTGTATTTATCTACTGTCTGAATCTGCATCAGTTTCTGATCCTGTGTAGCTCGAAAGCAATGATGTTTGTGAAATTATATTTCCGCAATTCTGATAATTATCTAATTTCACTTGTATCCTTGGATCCATCAGGCTTTCACTTGTGAACGAAATAGATTCCATCCATTGAAAAAGAACCAATATACGACGTGTACTGCATCAGTCGTCGTCAATATCAGCGCTTCCTGAATATCCTTTTTTGGGGATGTCTCAGTGGCGCAGTTGGTAGCGTTGATGTCTGGTGTAGTGCTAGGCAGTGTTGCCGAGTTCATGGATTCGAATCTCACTAGAGGCAAAATATTTACAGCATCTATCGGCTCAGTTGATTCACTATTATATATATATATATATGAGAGCCGATCTGACAAAAGGGTCCTTCGGGCATTTTAGCAGTTTTTTGTGTAATCAAAATTTTAAAAACGTCTAAATTTTCAAGATTTTGCTTGTTCTAACAATAGACTAATATTGCTTCTAACGTGTATAACAATCAAAGACGCAAACATTTCTGATAAAATTAAGTGATACATATAATGTATGTTGCCATGGAAACAGCTGTGCATATGGACTACACGCTTACTTGAAAACAGGGTACCTCGTTTCAAATGCTTTTGTAAACACGCGATGTTTGTATGTGGGCTATTTGTGCAGTCTATGCAATTGCATACACATCAAATTTACAGAAACAAGAAGCACTCTTGAAATATTGCTCCTAGCATCTTTGTATTAGCGTCATATGTTAACACAATGGCGTTGACGTCAGAACGTCATTAACAACGTAAAGTGACGTCATGTTTAAAACGCATCATGTTTACGAGTTTAAACGCTCATATCTTTGTTATTTTTAAAGATAATCTCTTCAAATTTTCTGTAATTGTTCAAAATAGCTAGGTCTTTCTTTCTCTGTAAATATCTCACTTTTGCTTTTTATTGCCAGAAGGTCCTTTTTGTCAGATCTTGGCTCATATATATATATATATATATATATATATATATATATATATATATATATATATATATATATATATATATATATATATATATATATATATATATATATATATAGAGAGAGAGAGAGAGAGAGAGAGAGAGAGAGAGAGAGAGAGAGAGAGAGAGAGAGAGAGATAGGCTAATGCACCAAACGAGATATCTTTCCTGTGGCCCTGGATCCAGTAAAGGATGCTTAATTGATTTGTGAAATAAATATAAACAGATATAAATAAAAAACAGTGCTAAAAAATTTGAAACTAAGGCTTTCTCCTTCATCAGAGTTTCAAGACACATTAGATAAGCAGGTGGATAGTTAACAAAATATAACTATATACATGAATTATGTGATTATTTACGCCCAAAAGGGCCTAGTTCTTATGCGTGGATTTTCACAAATATGACTGTACAATATTTCTGAATTAAATACAGCGCACAAAATTTTCATTCTGGCAACACAGTGTGCAAAATTGGCATTCTGGCAAGAAATGTCTTGTATGAAAATTTGTGTAGAACAGAAGTCTAAAACATTTCTAGGCTCCTGAAAGACTCTCTACAACAACACAGCACACCAAGCCTCGAGGTTATAAAGATTGAGTACAGTCTCAGACTCAAAATAAAGGGCAATGATTGGCTGCTTGCGGACACGTGAGCAAGACCCATTTATCACGCTTAGGGATGTCAGTTACAACGCAAGGTGGTTCTGGACGACAATTCGTTACGGGCCCATGACGACTCCTTACCTGTGCTAGACGACAGGTAACGGGTTTAAGCTGACAGATTTAGGGTTTGGGACGACAGCGGAAAGGGGCAACACACACAGACGTCGCAGAAAATGATAATATAGTGTGTTTGGCTATTTTAAATAATTCCTGTCATATTAGCATATGTAAGTTTGACATAGGAAGTACAAACACCATAGATCTTTGCAGTTAAATTGTAAAACTCTGGTATGGAAAAGAAAGTTCAGAAATGTGTAATTTGTGATTAATTACTTGCGTTCTCATCATGAAATAAGCATAAATGGTCAGACAATAGATCTCACATTATTTTTCATTCAATATAAACATGTCCTTCTTAAAAGAAAACTGAAAACCTCAAAATTTCATTTTTCTAATGTTACTGGTTAGAGACGACTGGGTAACAGGCAATAGACGATGTCAGTTTTTCTGTACAGATGAGAGACGACATTTTTCTTTGTTTCATCAACACTTGAGTAGATGTAAATATAGCTCTGAAGCCTATTCAACGCCTGGAGAAGTAGTTCAGCATTGTCCGACCTTCCATCGAATGTGCATACCAAGCCCTAGGTAATCAGAATAATTTAAAGGTTAATACCATATATGGGATTGGTGGCTTTTATAGTCTTCTGGTTCCAGAGAATATTTAAAAACGGTTTTACCTTATTTGAGCATGGCGGCATCTTGGCCACAAGACCAAGAAGTAAGTGAGTATGAACAGGAAATACAACAATCATAAACTCCAGATCAACCCACTACATCATGAGGAAAAGCCACTGAACATTTACAGTAACAAGATATCCGTAAGACAATAAAAGCAAAGCTACCAGCTCTCTCTTCCTCTTCAAAATGATTGCAAAACTAGGAAGGGCGCAAAGTAATGTATACCAAAACAAAGACAAACACAGAACCCCCATAATGAGAAGTACATTAAATAATAGATCAACAACAAGGGAATCACCACCCCAGAACGGACAGCAGCCTAAGCAACTGGGGTGGGGGCTTAAATGCATTTTAAGATCGTTCGAATAATTTTCGACCCTCCATCCTAAGGAGTCTAGTAAAATTGTAATTCAGCCGGTTGAAAAAATTATATATGATCCAAATTCATCAACTAGATTAAAAAATATTAAGAGACATGAAACTGAACTTAAATGGATTAAATTTTTGCAATCACCTTTTCCTTTAGGCTTTAATGATGATATATACCATGAAGGCAACATTTCTAAAATGCCAGATTTTGATGTTTTTTTTCTGCTTTGGAATGTAAAAAACGTAAAAGTAGATCTCATGGTAAACGTAAAAATGGCACCATTAAGCGCAAAATTTGTACTGAAAAACGCTTAAATACTTCTCTAAAGGATCTTTCTTTGGCTTTAACTAATCATGGTCGACATGGCTTATTTTCATTTTTAAGTTCCTTGCCTATCTCAGTTTTACGCAATTTAGAGTTAGAGGCTAATAAACTTTATGATAGAGCAAACAATTTATATAAAGCAGCACTCCTTACAAGGTGTTATGTTCAACATTTCCTTAGTCCTTATATCGATTCTGAGGTCAACCATAAACGACATTTTATCAAAATTCCATTCATTAACAAAGTATTGAGTTTATTGATTTACATAGTATCTTCAAGGATAATTCAGTGATTTCATCTATTCCAAATTACTTTAATAATTCTGAAACTCCTATCATTTGTTATAAATATAACAAACCAATAAGGTCTACAATATTTAACTTTAATAAAATTGTAAATGATTTAGATATAGATTCCAATACTCCTGCCTCCTGAGATTGTAAAAATTTCAAATTATTTATATCCCTCTGCAGGGCATGTTATTACAGGTAATCTAAATGTCATTCCTGACACTAGAGTTCGCAATATCATTTCTAAAGGTCCTAAATATAGATTTCCCTCTAATATTGATTTCTCTAAATGTCGTAGAGAGATCGCTGCTTCTTTAAATGACTTCAGTAATCGTTGGTGCAAACGGGAAAATGTTGAACCTGATGCTTTGAAGGAATGGAAGATTAACATTTTTAAAATTATTGATACTCGTATTTCATTTTACTCTCGTAATACACATCTTTTGCCCCCTAAACCTAAATCTTCTTTTAGTCATCTTAAACGAGGTATCCAGGATTTTCATATGAACTATGTTTTGGTTCCAGCAGATAAAGCTGCTAACAATGTTGTAGTTGTTTGACGATTGTATTATATTAATACTCTTAAGCGTGAGCTTGTTGACACTAATGCCTATAAACTGCAGCCTTCTTTAAGTGAAAGGGTGATTGTTGATGGGCATGGTTGTCATACAGCCCTACATTTTGGTGTCAAAGCTAAAGAAAATCAAGACAAAGTTCCTACGTTGTACTGGTTACCTAAACTCCATAAAAAAACCTATAAAGCAAGATTTATTGCAAATTCTAGTTCTTGTACAACAACAGAACTTTCTCTAAATAGTTAACCTCTTGTCTTACAGCTGTTAAAAAACATGTTATCAAATATTGTGAAAAGGTATATGAGAGATCTGGTAAAAACCTATTTTGGTCGATTAAAAATTCAGGTGAAATTTTAGATAAACTTAAAGCTAGAGATTTCAATGCGACCAGTTTGTCTACTTATGATTTTTCTACTCTTTACACTACTTTACCTCATAATTTAATTAAAGATAAACTTATTGATCTTATTGAAAGTACCTTCCAGAGAGAAGGCTCTCCTTACCTTGCATGTAGTGACAGAAATGCATTTTTTACTTCAGAAAAACCTAAAAAATATCATGCATGGTCGTGTCAAAATGTATGCGATGCGCTGACCTTTTTGTTGGACAACATTTTTATTCGATTTGGCACCAAGCTCTATAGACAAGTTGTTGGGATTCCTATGGGCACTAATTGTGCTCCCCTGGTTGCCGATTTATTCCTGTTTTGTTATGAAAGGGACTTTATGATGTCTCTTTCTGATGATAAGCAGGCTGATGTTATTGATGCGTTTAACACTACTTCCAGATATTTGGACGATATTTTAAATATTAATAATGTTTATTTTGACAATATGGTTAGTCAAATATACCCTTCAGTGCTCCAACTTAATAAAGCCAATGCCTCTGATACCGAAGCCGCATTTTTAGACTTGCATTTGTCAATTTCTAATGATATTGTTTCTACCAAAATTTATGACAAACGTGACGACTTTGATTTTGAAATTGTCAATTTCCCATTTTTAGATGGTGATGTTCCTCGTTCTACATCCTATGGAGTCTATATCTCTCAACTCATTCGTTTTGCTAGAGCATCTAGCTATGTTGCTGACTTCAACACTCGCAATAAATTGTTAACTCAGAAACTTCTTAAACAAGGCTATCGGTATCATAAACTTCGCAAAACATTTTCAAAATTTTATAGACGATACTATGATTTGATTTCTAAATTCCAAGTTGGACTTAAATCTCTCTTGCGCCAAGGACTTTCGGAACCTGATTTCTATGGTGACTTGGTGTATAAGTTGAAGAAGATTGTTGGCTCTAACAATTTTTCAGCGCAGTTCATTAAAATAATTTCCCATTATAAAAAGATTGGCTATAACATTAATGTATTGCAACAGACTGCATGCTTGGTAGTCAACCCAATCACGGTTGGCAACTTTGCTTTCCTCTTTAATTGCACGCCGGTGGGTCGGACTTCAGACTCTATGATGGTTCCGACTTAAAGACTTATCTATTGATGAGATGGTAGGGGCCTGATGCTTTGCCTGTTTGTCGGGCCCACCGGGGTTTACCTGTTGGATTTCTTTTGCTCCGGTATTCAGTTTAATTTACTGTTGAGTCCTTATCCTCGCTTTATCTCCTTGCTATATCTTGATTTATATGTTTTAGGAGATGATGCATTGATAAGTTAGGGGTCTTTCATGCAAACCAAATATCTATGTGTCTTGATCCACATCTGAATTAAGGGTGAGGTTGGCGCCGTTAAACCGGTTTAAGCCCTCCAGTAAAATATTTTACTGACCGTTCCAAGGCGGTACTTCTTTTGTGGATCTTTTATGTTTATGTTTTTGTTCTGTCTTGTGTTTGCTATGTTTTGTGCGCGTCTGTTTATATGTGCTTTGTGGTCACCTGCTGGGAAAGGGCTGACCTCTTGGCTCTCGTTTGTGGTGTCTTCTGTGAGTTTGTCACTTTCCCATTGGTATCCTGGGTCAGGTGTGGTACTTGATTGTATCGATTCCTGATCTTTGCACCATTACTTACTTCCATATGAAATAAGATTGACAATGTGGTTTCAAAGGAGATGTGTGTTTGAAAATGTTAACGAACAGACAGACAGATGGAGCCTGGAGTCATTTGTATACTAATATCTCACCTGGGAGCCTTCAGCTTTGGTACGCTTAAAATATCATTTTATTTGACCATGTGTGATATGTGACTTACACTTTGTCGGACCTGGAGCGTATTATGGGCAATTGCGGGTAATACTTCCCACATTAAAATCTTTTTAATTGTTTGCATACAGTTTGTTTTATGTATGGACTGTCAATTTATGAAATAAAAAGGATATGTCACCACACTCAATTTTTCATAATCTCACATGGAATTTTTCAGCATTTTACAAATTTTCTGAAAAAATCCAAGTCCTTAATATTCAGCTAAAATATTTGTAATCGCCATCCAGCTTCTTTTTTTTATTTTAATTATTGCTTATGACCTCAAGCTTTCTAGCAAATGTAAAAATGTATTTGTTCCCAATCCATGTCAAGTTACTGCATGATATATTTTGGTTATTCCCTCATAAAAGGATTTCGATTTTTAGAGCAAATTATATATAAACAATCCGATATTGAAAATCTTATTTATTGTTATTATTTCATGGACAATCATTTGACATTTTAGAAAAAAGAAAAAATGGGGTCACCAGACTAATTATCTTGCAGGAGGACCAAAGTTGTCCCTACCCACACAAATTTCGAGGATAATTCTATTAAAAAATTTAAGGAGTGTAATTTTTGTCATTTATATAATTCCATATTTCTTGTATGAAGTAATTTTGCATTACAAGAGGAAAATTGAAAAAGAAAAAAATAACAATTTGTTATAAGGGCCCACCCTGGAATCGACCCTGGTCCTCTGATTCCAAAGTCTGACATGCTAAGCACAAGGCCACGATGTCAAGTCGTGCGCGTCTCGAAATAACAGTACATAATCCGAGTATTGGCCATATTCATGTTCTCATACAGGGTAAATGACATTTCACCCTCAGTCAAAACAGAAGATTCTAGGGTGCAAGATATATTTAATAAATCCATCACTGTCGTCTCCACCTGCTACGCTGTCGACAATAACCTGTAACAAAATATCTGCAGTCGTTACACATCTGTAACATGGAAAAATGACTGCAGTGCATTCGTTTTGGTTTTAAAAAACGCGTTCGTCTAAAGTAAGCAGATTTAGAAGAAAAATCTTTCTTGGTCTATGCGATGGACAATTCAATGTCTAATCACATCAAATCATAAAATGTTCAAAGAAGACGAAAGTGAAAGTACTAAATAAGGATATGAGGACATGTGTAGTAGTGAAATACAGTTTCAAGAATAATAATGTATCATATACGCGTTACCTGGATACAGTTGCCATGCTCTACAGGATTGATTAAGTTTAGATAAGTGTCGTGGACAAATAAACAAAGACAAAATAAGATGCTTGAGGTTTATTGTGTCTTAAGTCTCCCGAAAACGATACACATTCAATAGCACAAACTTATATTTAGAAATATTTCGTCTGTGACCCGTAACGCATTTTCGTCCAGAACCACCTTGCGTTGTAACAGACATCCCTAAGCGTGTTTATCCTAGCTTAGTACTGGTTCAACCCAGGAAGACCCGCCCCTATATAACTGGAAGATTGTTGATGGGACGTAAATAATCAAAATAAATCAAACAAACAGTAGCATGTGCTGTTGGTACGCATTCCCGAGTGTACCCACAACATATGTATTTTTAAAGTATTTTACCACTAACATTTATTTTACATATTTCTCAACCAATCTTATTTTTTCAGTGAAATTATCATTATGTTTTATATGCACCTGCATAACTATAACAGAAAGCCGTGTTTATGCTATTGACAGCTTATCCTATGAGATTCCAGTAGCATGTAATGCTAAATTGGTTGATAAAATAGTTATACCGTGGCTTATCCGTCTGTGCGTGGAGATTATCAACTGGATTATATTATGCACATGTAGACAAGCATGGTATAACTATTTTATACCACATACATCAGTGGAGACCTTGCATTTCACGAAATATTTCTAGCTTATGTTGGTTATGATGGTTTAAATGCGGTTTGAAGTGTTAACAACCTGCGAATTCCGATGGCATGTTTTCAGGTGATGTTACCCCTCAAAGGATCTAGTTTTACTCAGCCTTGTAGTCATTCAAACAACCGGATATTAACTTAGCTTGGTTCTAGAATGATCTTTATGGGCATATTTTATTGATTTACGGTAATAGGTTCCTTTGTTTAAATTGTTGTTGTTTTCTTCTGTTCAAGGGCATCGTTAATTTACTCTAATATATTACAGTGTGCTTACTGAAACACATCAATACTTTACAGCTATTCAAAAATGTTCTTTATGGATGGGTTCAGGTATTACATCGTTTTCTTATAACAATAACATTACTTGACGATTATTTGTGTGACTTTAAGTGCAATGTATTATATGACTTTTTGATTACAGTAAAGGCGGCACCGCATGAATGCGTAATTAGGACTGGTCAATCTTAGACATAGGTAAAAGCTAAATTGAGGCGTGGTTTTACTCAAAAGTAACTGTACATGTATCATCTTGCGCCATTACCTCAGTATAACCGCAAAACACATGATTTAGTCCTTAAAACGCCAGCAAAATAACTGCATCTGAAAATGTCTATTTATCATAAGCAAACAGGCAAACAGTGTGGACCGAGATCAGACTGCTCCTGTTAGAGCAGTCTGATCTGGGCCCACACTGTTTGTTAATGAGCTTCAAATATTTTAGTGGACGACAAAATCATGCATTTTATGATTATGCGCTTTAAGGGTTAATAAATGTGAGTTCAGTGTGTATACGGTTAGGATTTTCTTGAAATGCACGCATGTTTGCGCGGCCCAAACAATTTATTAATTCTTCACCAAATTATAAATAGAACCTGATTTCCCTTGTTAAGCAGATGAAATAGCCGAACCACGCCCAGATATGAATATCAAAGTTGCCGCCTTTACAGTAAGCGAAAAGTCTATTTATATGAGATATTGAGATAATGAGAATTGTACATGAGTGTGAGGTACCGACACGAAATCTGTCCCGATGATGCCATGAACCAAGGCAAAATTATTTTGGCCAGCCTCAAACGCTCAAGAAATGAGCGGCGACATGAGATTTCCAACAATGTGGTATGTGCGACCAGCAGAGCCTCAGATCAGCCTGCGCATACGATCAGAGCATTTGCTAGTCACTTGCATATTCTATGACTATTAAGCTACTGGCCCAACAAAATTTGAAGTTTCTAAGCTTAAAAGGAGGCTGCACAGGCTTGTCTAAGTCTACACAGGTCAAAATGCCACATTGTTGGAAATCACATGTCGCGGCTCATATATTTTCGTCTTGCAAATCTTTGTGTGGCAACGGTTTAATTGTAATGCAGTGTAATGTAAAACTACATATGTATGCATACAAATTAGCTTTGTAAATAATCACACCGGGCAGGCGGCAATCGAAAACGCTCTTAGCAATCGACGAGCGCGGATCAAATATCGCTAGAAACAGTGTTTTCGATTGCCATTTGTCGCCAATCAGGCGACAAATGGCAATCAAAAACTCTGTTTCTAACGATTTTTATCTACGTTCGTCGATAGTATTAACGTTTTTGATTGCCGCCTACCCGATGCGATAATAGGAGTGACTTAAAACACCTTCTTTAGTCCTACATGTATATAATAAATAGCAGAAACATAGCTTTAACCAATATTTTAATCAGTACTTTTCTTAATGTGAAAATCATATTTGCAGATAATCCGGGGGCTGGACCAACTTTCCTTTACCATGAAAAAATATAATTTTCTTTGAAACTAACTGACCATCTTTTATGGGCACTCCTTTATTTAAGATCTCCGAGGTTCTTTAACAAGGCTATGTTCTTAAAGTTTTCATATTTTAATTTGTATGTGCATATGTGTTGCTCGTATGTTTGCCTTGAAGATAATAAACTAGAGGCAGTCTGATCATGGAATAACACATCTCGCATTTCCTGCTTTACCTGTTTTTCCCACAAACGTTTTCCAGACTTTTTTTAAAAAAAAAATGGAATGTAATGACGACACCCTACACACTATCATTTTCAGTTATTTTATATTAGATATTTCATTAGGAAACTATCTGAATCTTGAGGTGCTCAACTTGCGCCAGGAGTACTGTAAATAATTATTCAGACAATCTACAAATTCTTCAAAATCATTGTAAAATTTGAACACGTCCACAAGCATGACAAGGCAAAGTGAACAGGTTTGTCAATTACAGTTACTGAATGACAAACAGTGTAGACCCTGACTAGACTGCTCTGTACTATTTGCTCAGACATATGTCCAAATACTAAGAGTCAATAATATTTATATCATATTCTCTATTTAAGTGAATGGACGCCATTGTTATACTGGTTCCAGTGTCTACGTTTGTTAGACGAAGATCGACCGGAAACCATCATGGATGAGGAGGACAATGAACCCATTCAAAAAATCAATGTCTCTGGGACGATCTTCCAGGTGCGAGCGTCCACTCTACGAAGATTTCCCGACAGCCGTCTAGCCAATCTTGTTAGCATGTCTTCCAACTCAAACAAAAACAGTGAACTATATTTTGATCAAGATGCAGAATTGTTCAGCCATATTTTGAGATGCTGTCGCTCTGGTGAGGTCCACGTTCCTTTCAACAGTTGTCCCAGAGAGTTTATGAAAGAACTAAAATATTGGGGAATCCCAATTGAAAATATCTCACCTTGTTGTTTGCAAGCTTGCTACAAAATAGATGATTCCGTTGATATCTTACAGACTCTAAATGAAGTAACGCCGCGATCCATGGTGTCAGTAAACAAAGACAATTTAACAGTTAGAGAGAAAATGTGGTACTTTTTGGACGATCCAAATTATTCGACCGGAGCAAAGGTACATGTATAATGCTTTTTCTGTTCCACCTTTTCCTTCATGAATATTCATGCTAAGCTGCATCCACTATGAATAATTATATTAATTAACTTTTACGTGTGTACATAGAACAAGGAAATTACTTGTCAGGTCAAATTTCCTTAAGCAGAGTAGACCCAAGTCATGCTGCTCTTACAAGGTCTGCTCTGTTTGTAAAAGTGTTAAAATGCGTCTCTATTCTACTGATTATATTCCTTAGAACACCAGAAACGCATAGCCAAGTTAAGGTCTACATTGTTTAATAATTGACTGTTCGGGCTAAAACAGCGATGCTAATTGAGCTGCTTGGAAAATCCTCGTCCAAGTGCATTTTGAAAGTTATTCCAGCTTTTCATACCGTACGCATAATTCTGTATATCGGGAGATCTTGCCCAGTAGTCGAGTGTCTAAATAAAATCAATATGTTGCAGTCAACGATATAATCACTGGGCCAGAACACCCAATATACAGAACTATGCGCACAGTATGAAAAACTTAAATAACTTTAAAAATACTCCAGTCTCAGATATCAAACTTTTTCACATTAAAGTACTGTTAATTTGCATTTTAGCTAAAGTAAGCATAAATTCCAGAATATAAGCAAAACATGCTTTCATCCTCTTTTCAGGGAAAAAATCACGTTTTTGCATAACTCTGGCGCTGTAGCGACTTTCACTCAACCCCAAAATAATTTGTAAAGCAGATACACAGAAGGATTTATAATTGACAATAATTCGCGATGAATATTTTCAGAAGTAAGGTATTGACCAAAATATTACCCTTTTTAACATAACATACACTAGTTTGTGCACTCGTCGACTGCAACCACCACGCGAGAACTGCGCTATTCGAATACAGTAGTTCTCTAGCGTGTATAATGTATATGCATTATGGAAAATATTTTAAAAATAGTAAGTGAGTATGATCAGGAAATACCACAATCACAAACTGCAGACAACCCCATGGCACCGCGAGGAAGAGCCGCTCAACTATCACGAGACACCAGGAAGACAAATTAAGCAAAGCAACCAGCCCTCTCTTCACCTTCACGATGATTGCAATACTAGAATGGACATAGAGAAACGTACAACAAAAGATAGAACAATTACAGACTCCTACAATGGGAGTAACAATAATCGAAAAGTCAACAACAGCAGAACCACCGCCTTAGAACGGACAGCAGCCTAAGCCACCGAGGGGCTTAAATGCATTTTACTGGTACCAAATCTTCGCCCTTGGAGGGGGTGGACAGGGGGGTACCCATTTCCCACTTCCCTCCCCCTTTCACCCCTATTCCCTCCCCCTCTCCCCCCACTTCCCTCCCCCTCCAACCCCACTTCCCTCCCCCTGTCAGATTTTTCCCTCCCCCTGATAAAAATTTTGTTCTTGTTCATGAGCTTAAGCGTAGTCAAGAACCAAAATTACTTCTAAAAATAACTTACCAAAGACTCATCTGCATTTTCAGGGGACAAAGAGTTAAATCATACTTTAGTTTGTTTGTTTTTATGCTTAACCCTTCTTGAATCAGCGGAATGGAGGAGAATGGTCGTAGAAATTATTTCAAGATCAAATCTCCACTAAAGTATGGGACCAGGCCGAGATCGAACTCTCAGCCCCTGTTTCTGCAGTCACACATGCATCTGCAATCCGACACGTTATCGTCTGCGCTGCGCGGTCGCTTAAAAGTACTGTCACCAGAGATGAATGTCTCTTCTGGGGTTAGCAAAGTAAACATTATTTATATTAGGCAAAAAACACTTCTTGTTTCCGTTTACCCTAACGACCCTTATATTTTGGGGCCTCCATTTTGGAAATGTTTTGGGATATTCATTATTCTAATTTTAGAATTTTTAAGGATATTTTTTTACTTTTTTCATGCAAATTTTTAAAAAAAATAAGGTTTGCCTACCTATTGACCGCTTAAATATTGAAGATGTGTTCGTAAAATAGACATTTTATACCCGCTTTTTATTGTAGAAAGAAGGGTACATTAATTTCGTACCAAAGTTGCTCCATCTGAGTCTGTCCGTCCGTCTGTCCATGCGTGTGCGCGTATGTTCGTGCGTGCGGTTTCATGTAATTGTATCTTCTCCAAAACCGTCGGCCGCAGCAGCTAGCTGCATAATTTACATGATGTAGAGGATACTGGGCAACAACATTTCGTGGTCAAGGGCATACTGCAAATACACTATTTTCATGTAAATGCATCTCCTCCTGAACCATTAGCCGTAGCAACTTCAACCTTTGCAGCTGTATACATGTAGGTCACATGGTGTATAGGATACTGGACAGCATTTCGTGCGACCTAGGTCAAATGTTAAATAATCGATTTTAATAAAAACGCATCATCTTCTACACCGTTGGACGCCGCAACTTCAAAATTTGCAGGTGCACAGGTCATATGATATAGAGGACATTGGACAACATCTCATGTGCCATTTGACCACAAGGCCAAGGCCAAATGCTGTATTTTCTTGCAAAAGCATCTACTCATAACTGTTGGACGTAGCAGCTTCAGACTTTGCAGGTGCATACGTCACGTGATGCATAGGATACTAGGCAACATTTCATGCGATCTACATGTAGGTCAAAGGTCAAATAAGGTATTTTCTTGTAAATGCATCTTCTTCTAAACCGTTGTACGTCACAACTTCAACATTTGCAGGTGTTTAGATCACATGATGTAGAGGGCACGGGCATCATTTCATGTAAAAGGCGGTCATTTGCGATGGTGTACCATCGACTGAAGTCTTGTTTATATATATATTGGCATTACTTATAACAGGGCATCTTATAATCATAAATATATGTTTTTGTCTTACTCTTAAGTGTCGATTAATTATTTGCATACCTGGTGACTGTCCATGCATTTGTTTCCATCTGCTGATTTTTTTTTCAAAATTAACCTTTTCGATTTTTTTCATGAACACCATCAGAGCCAGATGTCAAATACTTTGGATCCAGATCAGGACCAGTAGAATCCAGATCAGTACCGGCATTCTGTCGGTGCTGACCTGGGTCCAAACTGCTTGCAAAGGTTGTCAGCAGAAGACAAGAAAATAAAGTAAACTTGTTCAGTCAGATCCGGGAGATTTCCTGATCTTGTAAAAAGTTGTATGTTTTAGAAGAAGTTTTATCATTCATTTCAGGGAGTCTCCCTGAACGATAAGGCTGGTTTGAGTCGGGTAGACATTATAGCAAACATAAGCGCCAAGTGGCTTTTGAAACTTCATGAAACATTTTGACATGTGTGGAAAAAGGGAATAACATCTCCTCTGCATTTTAAAGCACATCTAAACTCTTTGGAGTACGAGACTCAATACATGTACTTTTTCTTGCAAATATCACTGTAAAATACATCATACATCGATAATGTGAAAAACCAAAACACTAGCATTGACGATATGCGTGGTTTCAAACTTTCCAGTCTGTCAAATAATCATTGTTTAGTTTGTTTCTCAAACACTGACAATTCTATATCAAAATGCGAATTACCGAACTTAGCACACCTCATGTTGTGTTTTAACTTTTTATGAGTTTACAGAAGTCAATATCTAGCAAGGAATAAATGAAATAGCTATCGACGGCCAAACAGAAAACAACAGCCACCAGCGGAAGATTGGGTTCTTTGCACAATTAGGCTAAACGGTTTCGTGAAAAGTAGATTTAAAGCCTCCTATATTAGTTGGAATTTTTGTCCGTCACGGAGTGACAAGATCTATCATTCAAGACAACCTACCTTGATAATTTCGTTTTCTCGGCAGTCTCTGTTCTTTGAACGACAGTAAAAAAAAATCAAGCTGAAATCCTACTGGCGCCATACATTATGTGGGTCGTGTGACAAAATAGTCCACACAAATATGCATGTTTTTCTTGGTGGACCTTAATATAACTTATAGGCCTAAAAGTGCCATTTTCTATGAATTTTCTATTGAAAAATCAATTTCCCGCCCCAATCTTTCAAGACTCCCCGCCCCCTCTACCCGCGCTCCCCGCCCCCTCTACCCCCTCTCCCCGCCCCCTCCACCCCCGATTCTAGAGCTGTAACGATATGCCAAAAGCGTATTGCGATATATTGCAATATATGAAGAACATATTGCGATTTTAACACAATATATTGTCTATTATATTACATGTAAGTCATTATTCTAAGCACTACTAGTCTTAAAAATACTTAGATTTTTGCTCATTTATGCAAAAAACTAAGGTTTAAAGATAAAGACAAGCACCTTATCAACATTCATTTATGCTTTGAAAATTGGTGAAAGCATTGAATGGGAAGATGAATAAAAGCAAAAAAGCTAGCAGCCAGCAAACTTTAAACTTATAGTTGCACCTTTTTTTACCACAAATACATTTCTTTTCCACTAAACTTTATTTCTATGAGTTTTTAAGACATTTCTCTGACTTTTGAATGGGAAATCAAATAAAACCAAATATTTTACTTTCTTGTTGTTCTATTTATAGTAACCACAATATATTGCGATATGTTTTTCGTACCAATATATTGTACCTTTTCAGACTCATATTGCAATATACCTGCATCTAAGGTTTATCGTTACAGCTCTACCCGATTCCGCCCCCTCCACCCCCGATTCCGCCCCCTACACCCCCGATTCCGCCCACCTTATCCCCGTACCCCTGCCCCCCCTGTCCACCCCCTCCCCTTGATTCTGCTGTTGTTGAAGTATAAGAAATGTTCAGCTCGCTTGGAAACCATCTAACTAATGCGATGTATCATCATGGAGAAAAACTCTAATCAAATTAACACTCCATGATGAAACAAAGAAAAGGGCTCATGACTCACAGATAGTCAGAGCTAAAGAAAACCTCAAGTTGAGCCACGGTGGGTCCAGCTACAGATAGGCATCAGGCACCAACCCACCGATTAAAGCTTTACGTCAGAGCCGTTATAGAGTCTGAGGCCTGACCCACTGTCGTGCAATTAAAGAGGAAACCATAACTATAAACCGTGATTTGATTTAAAACTAGGCATGCAGACTGTCGCATGATATCTAAGTTATATCCAACGCTTATGTAACGTTTTACTATCTTTGTGAATTGATCACTAAAATAAGGTTTTCCAACAATTCGTTTGAATTTATAAACTAAATCACCATAAAATATAGGTTCTGATATGCCTTATTGCAGAAGAGTTTTTGACCCAATGTTGTATTTAACAATTAACTCTGAGTGTCTGTAGTAGAATTTAGAAAATGCTTTTTGAATTTTATGATATCTATAACCCTGTTTTAATAACTTAGCAGTTAAAAATAAGTTTCTGTTGTTGAAGTCATCAACATTAGAACACACTCTAGCAAAACGAATAAGCTGAGAAATATATACACCATAGGAAGGAGAGCGAGGAATATCTCCATCAAGAAAGGGGAAATGTCCAAAAACGGAGATTCAGTATCAGAAGAATTCGCCTTACTTAACTGAAGTTCAGTGGGATATATCTGACCTACCATTTGTTCAAAATAAGGATTATAAATATTAAGTAAGTCATCTAAATATCTGGAGGTTGAGTTAAAAGCTTCAATAATATCAGTTTGATTATTGTCAGACAGAGACAACATAAGTCTCTCTCATAACAAAACAAAAACAAATCTGCAACAAGTGGAGCACAATTAGTACCCATTGGAATACCTACAATTTATCTTTATAATTTCGAGCCATGCTTATAAATATATTGACCATAAGATAATGCAGCGCATCACACATTTTCTGACATGACCACAATTTATATCGTTTAGGTTGTTCAGAAGTAAAAAAGGCATTTTTATCATTACAAGCCAAATAAGGTGAGCCCTCTCTGTTAAATGTTTGTTCAATTAATTCTGTAAGTTTTTCTTTGATTAGATTATGAAGCAATGTAGTATAGAGAGTAGAAAAATCATATGTAGACAAATCAGATGCTAGAAAACCTCTAGACTTCAATTTATTAAGAATTTCACCTGAATTTTTAATAGACCAAAATAATTTTTTACCATTTCTTTCATAAACAATGGTGCAATATTTAATGACATGGTTTTTAATCGCAGTGAGGCAAGAAGTCAAAATAATAGACAACTCAGTAGTTATACATGCACTAGAATTAGCAATAAAACGCGATTTATAGGGCCGTTTATGAAGTTTAGGTAACCAGTACAACGTAGGAAGCTTGCTATGGTCCTCATCAACAAACAACCCAAACTTAGCTGCCATATGGCATCGATGCCTATCAACGATAGACGTTTATCAAGCCTGTTATGCTCATATGTTTTGCAGTGCTAAGTTCTTGCTTTAGGGTGTTAATATAGTATCTTTTTCAAATGACCACAGCATTGTTAGCAGCCTTATCTGTTGGGGCCAAAACAAACCTCCTATGGAATTTTTGGATCCCTTTCTTCA
Source organism: Loripinus fragilis (assembly GCA_964019695.1). Taxonomy (NCBI): domain Eukaryota; kingdom Metazoa; phylum Mollusca; class Bivalvia; order Lucinida; family Lucinidae; genus Loripinus; species Loripinus fragilis. The sequence continues at coordinate 47,808,590 of OZ026524.1, forward strand.
AGTGCCTAAAAGTGAATTTAGGTTTAGGTGGTAGAAGATCTAAATTGTTGCAATAAAATGAAATTCTACCATCATTAATTTCAAAATATTTAGTTTCCAACTATTTAGGGCATTAGATTCAACTTGCTCTCGTTTACACCAGTGATTTCAAAATTCTTGTAAGGTTCCTGTAATATCCTTGGGACATGATTTGAAGTCTATTGGCACAGGAATCCTATATTAAGTTGGTTTGGTGTCATGTGATACAAGTACAGGTAAATAGAAACTATAGTGTTTCCAGAACTTAAGTGACCCCCGTTTTTTGCTAATTATTCTTAAATGGTGATTTTAATTAAAAAATAAATTAGAGGAATGAATTTAGATATAGACCGCGTAATTAAATTAATTTTTTCCACTTAAATGTGAGTTTATGTATAGGCTGGGATTAGATGGAATTTTGGTGTGTTTTTGCTGCTCCTCTTTGAATTAGTCCCCAAGTGAACCTAACGATATAAATAAAACATGGCTTATACGGGTCAGTGGAGGTAATTCGTCAGTCCTACAGATAAGAGTGCGTAACAGAAAATTATTTTTCCTATTTCTCAACCAAAATATATTTCCAAAAAATATTTGATGTGTACTCAAAACAACCGTCTCGATGATACGGTTCTTTTGAGCACCCAAAACACGTGTTTTAACTGATGAAGACAGTCGCAACTTCACGCTAAAATTGCTTAACTGGCTCAACCTTCGTGCATCATAGCAATGCAAATATACCACGTGTATCTATTGGGGTACACATGGGTATACTCACAAGGAAAAACAACTAAGTTATTCTTTTGTACAGGGGATCTGGGCTTCATTTACAAGTAAGGGCGTCTCCCAAAAATTAGTTTTAGTTACGCGGTCTGCATTTAAATCCACATGCTAAGTGCCGTTCTCCTAAGTTCAATTTATAGCTGTTTAAAAAAAGAAAAACGGGGGTCACTTAAACTCTGGAAACACTTTAGCATTTATGCTCCTGTATTACTAAATTTTTTATTGAACTCGTTGCGAAAAGGCGATAAAATGATTTATGAAGCCACGCATTATATCTCTTTTCCATAACTCGTTTAACAAATTCAATAAAATATGAGCACCCACGTTAATTCATATTAACGTGATCACAAGGCTGCAAGGAAGACAGTATAATAAAGACTAACGTGAAACAGAAATGACAAAGAAGCATCGCCTTCGAACGGTCAGTAGAATATTCGGAATGGCTAAAACATGTTTAACTGTACCAACCTCACCTTTAATACTGATGTGGATCAAACACCCATCTATAAGTCTAAATACTTCTCTGTGCTTTCATCTGTTTCGATTATGTGTGTATGCGATCACCGAAGACTCTAGCGAGGATACACATGCGACAGTCTGCATGCCTAGTTTTAAACCCAATCACGGTTTATAGCTATGGTAACCTCTTTAATTTGTGGCCGCTCTGACGTAAAGCTTTAATAAGTGGGTTGATGCCTGATGCTTATCTTTAGCTGGACTCGCCGTGGCTCAACTTGAGGTTTTCTTTAGCTTTGACTATCTGTGGGTCGTGAGGCCTTTTCTTTGTTTCATCATAGTGTGTTAACTTGATTAGAGTGTTTCTCCATGATGATACATTGCAATAACTAGAAGGCTTCCATGCAAGCTGAACATTTCTTGTACTTCAACAACAGAGCATCTAGGGCGAAGATTTGGTACCAGTAAAATGCATTTGAGTCCCCCAGTGGCTAAGGCTTCTATCCGTTTTAAGGCGGTGGTTCTGTTGTTGTTGACTTGTTGTTTATTGTTACTCCCATTGTGGGAGTCTGTAATTGCTATATGTTTTGTTGTACGTTACTTTATGTCCATTCTAGTTTTTCAATCATCTTGATGGGGAAGAGAGAGCTGGTTGCTTTGCTTAATTTGTCTTCCTGATGTCTCGTGATTGTTGTGTGGCTCTTCCTCGCGGTGCCATGGGTTTGTCTGCAGTTTGTGATTGCGGTATTTCCTGATCATACTTACTCACTATTTTTGTTGATCGAAACTAGAATTTACAAAAATCAAGTTGTCGTGTTCTGTCTGCTTTCTTGTACGATATATTTTCGGTCAGTATGACATGTACTTAACTTATATAGTTATATTACCTATAAATAGACATCTTTTGATTGGCCCAGATGCCTATCCACTCGAGTCCACTGCTGATTTTTCCCATTCAACATTAGTTACTAAAATAGACTTCATAGAAACTTTCCATAACAGGTGTGCTTTCAGCATGAAACTTGCATAGTTTGCTGTAAATACAATTCAGTGAGTGACGGCAGCACGAATTTCACAAGATTTGGTGTTTCATCATATATATGAATATAGTAATTGGCAGAACTCTTAAATGAACTAATAAATTCTTCCTTCTGGATTGATGCAATTAACTTGGAATGGTCCATTGTATAATTCAAGGGGTCACAGGTTTTAATTTCTAAACGAAATTGCAGTTTTTCCCTTAAGATCATTTTTGTCTTAGCAAATAGTGTAGACCCTGATGAAATGCCACATTATGCGGCATTCAATCTGGATTTTCTCTGTCTGCAGTTGTAAGTACAAATAAATTATGCATTCATTCCTCTTTTAACTGAATGAAATCAGTTAGTCATCATGTAAAAAAAAAGAAATTCAAGACTGTCCAAGACATAGTCCATGGCCAAGATTGTGTTGTTGTTGTTGCTTTTTGTTTAGAGAAATTATATAATAAAACAATTGTTGACTATTGAGGCATTGGACATGATATGATATCGACCTGAGAATACCAAGGTATTCTCAGGTCGATATCACATCATGTCCAATGCCTCAATAGTCAATAGTTGTATATTATTTAATCTTTTTACGTCTTTAAAGTCTTACACAACCTAAGCCAAACAATAGTATATAACATAAGCCAAGTAAGGTAGTATAATCCGCTGGAAAAACAATCTATTTCTGGCGGTTCCATATTGTATAAAGTGTACCTGTACTAAATCTATTAAAAGTTGGGTACTAAATATCGCCTGCTGTGTGTCGTTCGCTTGTCCTTTTGAAATGAAATCAGTGTTGACCAAGATCAAACTGCTCCTAGAGGAGCAGTCTGATTGGGGCTCAAATTCACTGGCTGTATGCGAAAAATAGTCATTGACGTAAGCGTTTACGTACAGCAGACGTAACCAGCAGACAACATTTTCAAGTGCATTTTGTCTCACAGCAGGGGAAGAGTTAAAGAAAACTTGACATATATAATATTCACAGGTTTAGATAAACACATTTTTCGCGTTAACTTGCAGATATTTTCTTACCCATCAGTTTTAAGATATGTTTAGGGTGCTCAAAAGAAGCGTCTCGTTGAGATGGTTCTTTTGAGTACCCACAACATATGTTTTGGTCGAGAAAAAAGAAAATTAGTTTTTCGTTACGCACTCTTAACTAAAGTCCTGAATATATTAGGCCTATTAGCGTGCGAGGAATTACAACAATTGCTTCCTTTATATGTTAAGTTTATTTATAAATCATATTAACCTAAGCGTGTTAAGTAATGCCTTTTAAAGATACGAAAATGACCTTTGAAACGTATTTAAATAAAAATTGTTACATCATTTGGCTGGTCAAATATGTTATGCTGTTCCAACAAGCCTGGCAGTATTGACTCTTTACGTCTCAGTCAACACTTTTTTCAGTACTGTCATGCGCGGATCCAGAGGAGGGTACGGACCCCCTCCCCATGAAAAATCACAAAAATATAGGCTTTCTTAGCAATACTTAGGTCTGGATCCCTTGAAAAATGATAAAACTACCAAGCCAGCATTCATTGTTGGGTCATCATCGGCACGCCAGCAAAACGCCATTAAAAGCCGCTTTTTGAGGCGTCTAATCTGGGACTTCACTGTTTGCATATATACCTTTATTGGCTCATTTGAATTTCCAAAAAATATCTTTCCTATTCCACAAGCGCTTCTTTAAATACATATATTTGTTTATAAATTATTTATGGAATAAACCTCTTTTGCATATTAAAGGGGCTAATAATGTCACGATGCAGTTTATTCCGTAAGTTTAAACGGTACTTCTTGGGTACTTTTTCGCTAGTTGGCTCCAAGCAAGTTAATCATGTTTTGTGGTTTCACGACAGCAGAATATATGCCAATTATATGGTCAGTAAAATGCATTTACCCCTCCCCCACATAGGGTGCTGTCAGTTCTAAGGCGGTGGTAATGTTATACATTGTTTGTCGTAACTCACTTTGTGTGTGGAGGTTTAAATTTGTGGTGTTCGGACCTTTATAGTTCCAATTTTGGTGTCTTTCTAGGTTGCAATCATCTTGCTGATGGAGAGAGAGAGAGAGAGAGAGAGAGAATGTGTCTCTTTCTCACGAGCCAAAGGGTTGGCATGCAGTCTGTGATTGTACTATTTCCTTGCCATACTCACTCGACTTAATCATAATAGTGAGCATATCTTTAACATGCACAATTTATAATTTTTCCAGGAACGCGGCGTAATTTATATAAACAATAAAGGAAAAAAATGCTGATAAATGTATTGTAAGTACAAAAGGTGGCAAATATCAGGAACCAATACAATCAAGTACCACACCTGACCCAAAGTACCACATGGGAAATTGACAAAAACACAATTTGACATCACAAACAAAAGCCAAGAGGTCACCCTTGCCCAGCAGGTGACACAAGGTAGCAATGAACAGAAGCGAAAACATGACAATAACACAAATGATCCACAAAAGAAGTACAAACCACTTTATATTCGTGGCATCATCAACATTTTGCGATTTAAAAAGAGTGACACATTGGCGTAATTTGATTTTTGCGGTTTCTCAATTTAATGCATTTTACAGTGAGTTTCTATTCTTACATGTACAGGGCTACTGCTCTTTATAAATAGGAATCATATTCGTTACTTTAATAATAACCCCTTTTACGGCGTGGTGTCCTCTACATTTAAACATACTCTACCATTTAAAAGTACAAAGTATGTGTACAAATTCATTACTTATTGTGTAACTGCAATTTTAAACTGTAATTCGCATGTATTTTGGCGATTTTGTTTTTACAGCCAATAGCACCAAATAAAGTAGCGGAATGGAGTGGCTCAGTTGGTAGACCATCGCCGGTGTAAGTACTGTATTATGTCATTGACCAAAACATTTTTATCCGCTTCTTAGTACTGGTCCAACCCTAGTCTGGTTCCCCTCCTAGATCTACGAATTGAGACGATAACAGGGCACCAGTTTAGTTCAACCCTGGAATGGCTGAAAAATTCGTGACTGGGACTTAAAGAATCAAAACAAAATTAGTAAATAAATGATGTTTTTGCTCTTCCGTTTCAGATCTGGTACTATAGCTATCTAGCAGTGGTGGGTGTGAGTATACTGGTTTACTTACTGTGGATGGCACCAGGCCTTCGAGTAGGAAGCTACCTCCAAGATCACGATTTCGACCACAATCACACGAATGACAAGATCAGTCACATGATTGACACTGACCCACATATAGCTATGTTTATACTCGATATCATATGCATGTGTGTCTTTATAGTAGAATTCTTTTTGCGTTTCCTGGTCTGTCCTGACAAGCTTAGGTTCTTCCTGGTCTGGTACGACACGATGAACGCCATTTTAGTTATAACCACAATAACGTCACTTATCCTAGAACTGCGGAAAGACTTAATTTCTACTCATAGTACCGGTGTATTTTATTATGTTATGAAGAACTGTAATGTGTTTAGATTATTACTCCTGATGAGATTAGAAAAACAATATATGCCACTAAAACTCTTAATTCTAGCCGTGAAGGAAAGCTCGAGGGAACTACTTCTTCTTGCATTCTCTCTACTAATGGCAATGTGTGTCTTTGGCGGACTCATGTTTTGCGCTGAGATCCACACGGATGAATTTCCAGACATCTATATTTCGCTGTGGTGGGCGTTGGTCACCATAACAACGGTAGGCTATGGCGATTACTTCCCTAAAGATCTTCCTGGTAGGATTATAGGCTCGTTGTGTGCCATTTGTGGAATCATGCTGATTGCTCTGCCGATTGCTGTGATTACTTCCAAGTTCTCAGACCTATATGGGCATAGGACCTATCAATATAGACATCAAATCATGTGCCAGAACACAGAACCAGATCAAAAATCTTCAAAGGAAGAAATTACCAGATTTAATAATAAGGTCTTTCTCTCTGAACACTAAAAGCTTAAGGACAAGCTTTAACCCTTTGTATACTGATGGGCTTTCCCAAACAGATCAAATTAAATAGGATAGGATATTCCATTTTTTGTATTTTAGGGGGTCACATGTCGACAATACCCAGTTATGGTGTATTTCTGTCCCTAAGGATTGTTTTACATTTAAGGTTTGGTGAATCTTCAAAACATTTTTGAAACTCTCCATGATTTAAATTGCAGTGATGAGAAAAAAATGCTGAAAACCCAATCTTAAAATTAAAACCGGGTCAAGAGTTATATAAGTTTTCAAATTATGCAAATTAGCATATATCGCTAAGCCCTGCCCACATTATTGTTTTGAGATGATTTTTTCAAAATGTCATTTTTTATGTGGAGGGATTTCTAAGCACTTAAAATAGCACAATTAAGCTTTTATATGCAAGTGTCGTATTTTATCATGTTAAACCATTTTCAGCAGAATTAATAAAATATTAAATTATGTTAAAATAAATGAAGTATATTTAATTTGATATTTCAAAAAGCTCAAATGACGTCATATGAGTCTCTCGCATATTTTCATTTAATTACATTTTGAAACCTTCATGACTTGGTAACTATTTTGAATGTTTTGATGGGGCTTTCGACATTCTGTTTCTCTCATTACTGGCTTTTCAGTCAATAGGAGCTTTAAAAAAAGTGTTTTGAAGGTTCACAAGACCTTTAAAAAACAGTGTATACCACGATGAATGTCGCATTATGCGGCATTTCATCTTGGTCTTCACTGTTGGCCAAAGTACCCGTTTAGGGTTACCAGTATACAAAGGGTTAAACTTACTATGCCCTTTCAAACAGACCGTAAACATTATGTTGTTCTCCACAAATTGTCAAATACTCTTATTTATTATAAAGTAAAATGCCTTAAGCGGCCACTCAAAAAGAAAATTGTTTTTAAGGCCGATTATCGCTTAATGCAGGTCGGAAGTATTGCAGAATGCTGCATTCTGCAATACTTTCGACCTGCATTAAGCTACCATTTGTCATTTTGTTTTGTCTAGTTTTGAGTGGCCGCTTAAGACAGGTTTTGCTGTTTTGTATTAATAAGCATCATTTTGTATTGGCAGCGGCTACCGTCCTTGTAAACTATGCTGTGCTATTCTTCACTCAAATACCATAGTTGGTGAATGCAGATACCTGATTGAGATTCTTCATATGTGTGAAGATTTGGTACTGATTCCTTACATGTGTGAAGTGTTGGCACAGATTCTTCTAATGTGTAAGAAATAGGTACAAAATCTTATACATGAAAAATTGGTACTAAGTCGTCCCATGTGAGATGAATTGGTACCCATTCTTCACATTAAAATTGAATTGGTACCAATTCTTCACATGTAAGAGATATTTGTACCAATTCTCACATGTAACATGAATTGGTACCGATTCTTACCATGTAAGAGGAATTGGTACCAGTTATTCACATGTAAGATGAATTGGTACCAATTCTTCACATGTAATAGGAATTGGTACCAATTGTTCACACATGTAAAATGAATTGGTACCAATTATTGAAACCCCAAATAAAAGGCACAGGTGCGACGACTACTTTGTAATTATTTACACGTCAGAAATAATCAACGAATTCTTCACGTGTGTTAAGAATTGGTACCAATTCTTCACGTTTGAGGAGTTGATACCAATTCTTAATACGTCAGCAGTTATCACCATGAGAAATTTGAACGCACATTGTACATCCGAAATTTATCGAAATCGACTATAATAAATAATCATCCACATTATCACAATCAGTAGAAGCACCGCAAAGTATTTAGCAGGTCCTGCCCTGGGAATTTTGTAGATATATTCTATCGTAAAGACCAATCCAAGCTGCGCCAAAAAAGAGATGTCCACACTTTGTAAGCCGGAGGGATAGCCTGTAACAGCATGTTACATATGTTACAGTATGAAATTAAGAAAAGGTAAAATGAAAGTTTGAGCTACAGTAAAATACCTAAAATATCAAAGTATTTAAATTACATATAGCGTCTGCATGCCTTTGCTGCATATGCAAGCTTTTGGAACAAAATTACCGCTTCCAACTGTGTTATATGCGTTACTTAAATTCAATTACCCTTTGAAAATGGTAATTGCGACTAACGTTATTTGCCTTTTCAACTGCTCTTCGTATTTTTCAACTGTTTTAGATTTTATTTTACTAACATGCTCATTTGACTAAAAGAAAAAAAGCAAATCAACAATTTTTTTTTTCTGTCTTAAATTTGTTTGCCTTATATGAGCTATTATACGACCCTATCCACAGTTTTAAAGCACAATTTGATTAAGCAAACATGAGTGAAAACATATGTCTTCAGTATGTCATTCATTAATGGAGAAAAACAGGCTCGCGTCTTTTGATATCAAGTTTACCAGGCAAGGTTTCGGGAACACTCGTTGGATTGTGAGTATCTGTCGAAGATTCAACGTTGTTCTGGAAGCCGAGCCTTGTAAACTTCATGTGAAAAGAGGCAGCATCAGTTCACACAAACACTTGTGACTATGACCAGAGTATCAATTTTAGAGTCGATTCAACGTCATAAACGTCATTCGTTAAGTGCAATGTCATGTTGACCTGATAAAGAAAACTGCCCTGATATATAGAGAATACTAGGTGAGTGTCTTTTGATATCAAGTTTACCAGGCAAGGCTTTGAGAACGCTTGTTGACATCGCGAGGCTTGCCGAGCGATTCAACATGCGTTCTCAAAGCCGAGCCTGGTAAACTTGATATCAAAAGACGCGATCCTGGTATTCTATTTATCAGTTTACCCATTGAAACTAGCGATTATGACGTATTTTTTTTATTTCTGCGTTGATTCAGCGTCATTGGCGACGTCATTCAAAAAGTGCAACGTCATCATGACCTGATAAAGGTAACATGCCGTGAGATAGGAAACGTTTATTAGGCTATGTTGAAACAATTCAGTTAATATTATGGGTGACTGATAAACATGTAGGCAACGCTTAACAATTCAAGGTGCAAAAATGCAGTTAATATAGGAGGTAACTAATAAAGCCTGCTCACATCAATCGTACGATGGTTTCGCCATGCAATTTTATGCATAGCCTGGAATCCAGCATCCAAATTTTTGGTTTACCGGACATGATTATTTACAGGTATTTTATTTTATGACAACATGTATTTAAAATAAAATTTACTGACCATTTTAAAACTACAAACAGATATGTTCTAACATAAATATTTTGAACATCTTATAACTTACAAAATATTTATTCATAGTCATCTAATTACAATACAATACAATCACTTTATTTTTCACTCAGGTCATAACAATACATATAAGGAAATATACAAAGAATATGAAAGGTGGTATTATATGGAGAAGTGAAAAAAACACCTCTACCACCGGAAAGTCCCGTGTTGCTAAAATGTACATTAAACAATAGATGAGTTGTAAACACATCGGGGTATAGAGGCAAAAGGCATTCACTCAAGTATCAACTGTTCAAACCAAAATATAGTAAGTGAGTAAATAAAACTTAATAGTTATAAGGAAACCAAGCTATCACTAATTGTGCTGTCTTTCCATCTTCCTTTCCTGGCAACCACCATCATTTAAACCCGGAAGTGATGTCATAATGACGTAAACGTTTCATTTAAACTTACTTAAGGTCACTTAGCTTTAAGGCTATTAGTGTAATCAAATGTGAAAGGACTATTAATTATAATTATAAATTATATAATAAAAATGCAAATATATAATAGATTAATAAATAATAGATATGAATCATTCGCGAAGTCTTCGCGACACTCCCGCCAGAATATTTTATTGTCTTTCCATTTTTCCCTGTTCCTTTGCTCAGCAGTCATCGCTGCATCTCTCTTTGATCTAACTCTGACCATATGGTCATCACATTGCTTTCTGTCGTTCACATTATCATAGCTCTGTATTGTCTCCTTAGCTTCATCTGTTGAAGTACATCCAATTGGAAGCAATAAGATTAATGGACAACCAATTACCTTACTGTTGAGTAGTTCAATCTTCACACATCTTACTTCACCGTCTCTGCTATTTACCAGACCCTAATTCGTCCCATTCGCTATGCCCCTCGTGGAAGATCATCCTTAATAAGAGTCACATCACCAACACTTGGTTTATATTGTTATTTCATCTGGGCTTCCTTTAGTTTGGTTTAGGATCTTTCTCTTAAGCTTAGTAAATAGTCATTTTCCATATTTTTTAAAATGATCAAGTTGCTTAAGCCTCTTTTTCCAGGTTACTAGAAGCTTTTCCCTTGATGATATATTTAGAATAAAATCACTGTCTGTGAGATCATCGCAGTTATGTACTAGTAGTCTAATTTTAGGATTCAACGACAGAAAGTGTGAAGGTGTTAATGTTACATAAACGTTTATGTCTTTTCCAACATATACAAGTAGCATTGAGTTTATCACAACTTCTGCCTCCTTCAAGAAAGTTAGAAGTTGCTCATTTTTCAGAAGAATCTTTCCTAATGCTTTATGTGGTGACCTTTTGACCTATCCCACTAGCCTTTCGTAAAATCCACCCATCCATGGTGCCAGTTCTACTATCAATGTCCATTGAATATTCTCATTTGCCACATAAGATAGCACATCATTTCCTGTCAAGATGTCTGTCCATAATTTATCAACTGTGTCTGCTGCAAGTTTGAATTGTGAAGCATTATCACAATAAAACTATATGTGGTTTTCTATTCCTGGCTAAAATCTACAGAATCCAAGAATAATCTGATATTCGACATGTCCTGCTTCAGCTTTAGATGAACTGCTCTGGTCGCCAAACAAGTATATAAACAAACCCATGCGTTTTGTGTTTCTCTTTTTGTTTTGATATAAAGGCGACAAAAAATCAATTCGAGTGTTTGTGAAAGGTGCAGCTACTGATACCCGTGCTGTTGGCAGTGGTGGCATAAGTGGCATTTTATAATGGTCCACCTTCACGTTTTTGACATATTTTACATGCTCTTAAAATCTTTCCTACTGTTGGCAGACTGGTATGCACAGTTTGCCTTACAAAGCATAATGTTTGAGCAATTCCAGTATGTAGAGCCTTTCTATGGTTCATATCAATTGTCAGTTCTGTATACCTGCAACATTTTGGTAACACTATTGGTTGTCTAGTTCCTTCAGATATTTCAGCATTTCTGATTCTGCTATGGCACCTTAGCGGAAGGTGTTCATACAAATTCCCAGTTGAGTTGTTAGATTGTTAGGTTGTTCTTTTCAATAGATTCTATTAGGTCACTATATTGATGTCCTTGTAGATGGGTTGCTGTCCATAACTGTTCAGCTTTGGCTATTTCAGATTCATCTAGAGCTCCTGACTTATTTGTTTTCTTTCTTCGTTTATTTATGAATCTTTCAGACAATGCTGTCACTCTCAAAACTCTTATCAGAGAAGAACATCGCCCTATATCTATACTGAATGGGGCTGTTGATTTAAGAATTCTATCCCCTATGGGAGACTCACCTGCAACAAGCTTTGCTTCAAATATACACTGAAACGAAGTTTTAAGTGGCCACTTTTCAATTTCATTTTTTCTGACTTAGCGCTAATGATATTGAAATGAATTTTTGCGAAATATATGTATTCAATGGACTAAAGTTAAGTGATGCTTTGGAAAAGTTTTCTTTCACTTTACAATTTTTTGGCTCAAAAAATGCAAAAATCAAATTTTTGAAGAGAATAAGGGTTTGAGTGCAATTTCTTCAAATTGAAGTTCTGATGATTTCAAACCTGTCTAGCCGTCTTGAAAAAAAAACCAAACCCCTGAATTTTTGCTTATGAACGATTTCGTATGATTTTTTTTAAATACAGGTAAGCTCATTTTCCGCATTTTCCAATATTTAAAAAAAATCAACTGCACATACTAAAATCATTGTATGCGTTTTATTTTGTGTAAACATGTTAGACCAAACACCATACAGCTTGATCAGCCCATTTTTAACGTTTATTCTTTCATGACTGGTATCCACTTCCTGTTTAGACGTTAAACTTTTAAGGTCAATTTAAATGGCATATGCCAAAGATATTTTTGATTTTTAAATAAAACAGTGAAGCCTATTCATAATAAATAATCTCTTACAATTTCAATGCAATGCCACAGATAATAAAGTGTACAAAGAATGCAAAGTTGATATGTAAATTGCATAGTTAAAGCTAAAAGTCTTTGATTTAGCTGCTGATAGTGACTGACTTCATGTTAACGTAAAAGAGAAACAGTTCATTTGTCACAAAAAATTTTATCCTTTCCATCTTATATCACAGCTGTTATTAAAAGCTTCAAACTAATTAAAATATAAATGGATGACATATCTCAGGAATATTTTATGTCACAGTAAAAAGTGTGACTTTTTAAAATGAAGGTACCTTTACTCTGACTTTGTCTGTGCAAGTTCCTCTAGTCATTTTGAAATGGCATAATTTTCAGAGTCTCGAAAGAGCCTTAAATTTTTTTACGGAAAAAAATTATTGTAAGAGCAATGTTTACTTTCCAAACATGCGCAAAAATATGTAGGCGACCACTTATAACTTCGTTTCAGTGTAATCTTTTACATTCTATTATATTCAGTTTCTGTCTGTTACTGTGCCTCTTGCTTCTGTTTCTAAGATATAACATTTTACAACTCAGGTCATTCTTTATTTGATTGTGTCAACCATTTTGGTCCATGCCACCACAGTTTGTTATCATTTAGCTCATCAGACCTCATTCTCGACTAGCTGTATCTGCAGGATTCTCTATCGTAGAAATGAAGTGCACTTTTAAGTGTTTGTCTTGTTTTTTCTCCCTTACTCTGTTCTCACCAAATGTCCCAAAAGTTTTCTAACTGTTGATTCAATTTATCACACACTGTGAGTCTACCCATATGTGTTTCTGAGATAGTTCTGACTTAAGCTCCCTTCAACAAACGCAATGCAACGTACACATATGGTTGCTGCTAATAACTCAAGTCTTGGGATTATGATTTACTTATTTGGAACTAAACTTGTTTTTGAGAAGATAATACCTGAGCAAAAGAAATCCAACACTTAACTAGTTGGTATAATAGAAAGAAAGGAAGAACATAGGGGGAGAAGTATTTAGGATATACATAATTTCAAAACGTTCTGTTCTGGATATTACAAGAAAATAATAAATTTATTCTAGGAGTACTAAGGTATATGCAGATTAACAAAAGTAAGCGTGTGGACATTGTTGTTGGAAATCTCTGAATCAAGAGTATGTAAGGAAAAAATAACTAAAATAACTATAATGTTCTGCAACAAAGTGAATGCCCATGTGATTGGTGATAATGTTGTTGTTCTGCATCTGGTATCTTCTATATTTTGTCAGGAGCGCAGCCTACATACTAAATATTTGTAAAATAGTTATATACTTTTGACCATTTGGTCAAAAACTTAGCAACCAGTTATATATATATGCAATGCATTTTTTTAAGTAATGACATAAAGTTCTGTAGACTTAAGGTATTACTTGTAAACTTGTTCTTATATATATATATAATATTTTGCTAGACAAAGGATATAATTTTCTATGCTTCGGGGCTTTTGTGATGAGAATATAAGTGACTTTTCTTCTAAATGCAAAACTGTTTTGCAGTTGTTGCATAACCAATCCAAGAGACTGTTCCAGAAATATTTAACTTTAGTACAATTTAAAAACAAGTGCTCTATAGTTTCCCTATGTTCATTACAGTAAGAACATCCATTATTATTTATCTTCATGATTTTGAATAAAAAATAGTTTATCACTAAAATTTTATTGTTTATTTCATATTGAACATCAGCTAGTTTTACTTCCTTTATGTCTTTAATTGAATAATTGTACAACTTCCATTTTTATCGCTTATGTTTTCAAATTGGTTTCGCCATCTATTTGTTACATTCATTTCGTCAACATGCGCCAATATGTCATAGAATCTTCTACTTCCTATTTTGTCTTTTAATAAGTATGTCACAAATACATTGCAAGTAATATTATACCTATTTTGGTATATGAATACTCTATTATCGTTTAATATATTTTCCACTGATTTGGTATTTTGTGTAAAATGTTTTCATAATTTAAAAAAAGTACCCTTTACTCCATATATCTCTTTTAATGTATCAAAATTGTAGAAATTATCGTCGTTATCTAAAATATTCCCTATGGGTTTTATTCCTTTACAATCTCAGTTATTCACATACAAGTTGTTTCCATTTCTTAGGTGTGTGTTAAGCCATGATGGTGAACTGGGGACATATTTAATCCCTTCCGATTTTTCTTCTCTACAGAAGTCCGCCCAGCTAATCAAAACATCTTTCTGAAGTGGGTCAGACTGCAGACTCTATGATGGTTCCGACTTAAAAACTTATCTATTGATGAGATGGTAGGGGCCTGATGCTTTGGTTGTTTGTTGGGCCCACTGGGGTTTACCTGTTGGATTTCTTTTGCTCCGGTATTCAGTTTTATTTACTGTTGAGTCCTTATCTTTGCTTTATCTCCTTGTTATATCTTGATTTATATGTTTTAGGAGATGATGCATTGATAAGTTAGGGGTCTTTCATGCAAACCAAATATCTATGTGTCTTGATCCACATCTGAATTAAGGGTGAGGTTGGCGCGCCATTAAACCAGTTTAAGCTCTCCAGTAAAATATTTTACTAACCGTTCCAAGGCGGTACTTCTTTTGAGGATCTTTTATGTTTTTGTTCTGTCTTATGTTTGCTATGTCTTTGTGTGCATCTGTTTTTATGTGCTTTGTGGTCACCTGCTGGGAAAGGGCTGACCTCTTGGCTCTTGTTTGTGGTGTCTAACTGTGAGTTTGTAACTTTCCCATTGGTATCCTGGGTCTGGTGTGGTGCTTGATTGTATCGACTCCTGATCTTTGCACCCTTACTTACTTTCTTATATTTATTGCTAAGCTCCTTGCATATTCTCCTCCAAGTAAACACATTATCAAAATCAATTGGGTTGAGAATGTGCCAGGTTGTATTATTTGCTTGTTGGATTACTCTCCTCAACCAAGATATTTAAAGCCTTAATGAGAGAATATATATATGGGGCATTCTTAATCCACCAAAAGATAAATTTTTAATAGCAAGTTTCCTAGTTATTCTATTGGGGCCTGCATTTAATCAAAAAATTGAAAAGAAAAACACTTCTAGTTCCTTGATAAGCTCAGCAAGCGGAATCGGTAATGACAGAAACAATGATACAAACTTTGATAACGTCAGTGATTTTATGATAGTCATACGTCTAAAAAGAGTAAGTTTTCGTTTTGACCATTGATTTAACATTGATTTGACTTTGTTTAAAAATTCCACTGAATTAAAATCCCATATATCATAAACATTAGTTGTAAAAGTAACCCCTGGTATCATTACATGCCCCTGAGTCCAGTCTAATTTATAGTCGTTGCATATCTTGTCTTTATTACTTATGACTATTCCCTTAATATTGATATTTTTTCTTAACATCTCGTCGCTCCAGTGCTATAGTGTTCTATCTACCATTGCACAAGTTTTGAGAAAAATGAGTTTGAAAATTTTAGTATCCTGATTTTATATGCCTCATTTATCACCGACCTTTGAATCATACCAGAGGGTTTAAATATATACATACAGTGTAAATGACCTCGGTTTGAAAAAAAATCACAGTAATATGGAAATTACGGGCATTTTACAGTTTGCAGATAGAACATTTTGCCCTAAAAATCGCCTTCTGCGTTCAGTGCTATAGTGTTCTATATTTTTCTACAGCTTATTATTCTGTTCATAGAGTCTATTTGTAGACTATTCTCATTAGAAATGATTATTTATAACTAAAAGTAGCATATTTAGTCATTTGTTTGGCACAATACTAACAAACCGCATGGATTATGCCATTAAAATGTATGTGAGGGAGGTAATTTTTTTCTACAGTTTATTTTTCTGTCAATGCGGTCAATACGTATAATATTATGAATTAAACTGAATATTTGAACCTAGAAGTAGCAGATTTAACATTGATTTGTAATTACACCGGCAAATTACTTCAATTAAAGCAGTTAAAATATGCGTAAGGGAAGTAATCTGTTTCTACAGCTTAATATTTTGTCCATGGATCAATTAGCACAAAATCTTTGACTGAGCGGATTATTTGGAACAAAAAGTAGCAGATATAGCCATAAGTTTATCATTACATTGGCAAACCGCTTCAATATAGGAAATTTAAATTTATGTAAGGGAGGTAACTGCAATTTTTACCACATTTCTCCAAAGGTATTGATTTTCGGTAGATAGAACAGTATGCCACTGGACTCATCCAGTCACGTGACATAATGATCATTAGCCATTGGATGAAAATCACTTAGAACACTATAACACTGAACGAAACTGTCTTTTTGTAGATAGAACAGAAACGCACAACGATTTCAAGCTTACTTGGAGGAGATAGGCAAACGAAACCCTCACCAGTAGATAGAACATTTGATCCCCTTTCCAACGGTATGCATAACTCATTTTTGACCAAAATGTCACTTAGAACACTATAGCACTGAAGCGACGATCTGTCAAAAGACTTCTGCACATAAAAGAAATATATATGGTGACAATGGGTCACCTTGTCTGCAGCCCCATTTTAGAAGAAAGAATTCGGACACAAAACCATTCTGCAAAATACTTGTTTCTGTTCCTTTCTAAAAAAATATGTATCCGTCTTTTGATTGATTTGCCAATGTTAAAATAATCTAATGTTTTTGAGATAAATTTCCACGAAACTGTGTTGACTGCTTATTCAAAATCGATAGAAAGAATAAGACCTGGTATGTTTTGCTGTTTTGCTAAAATAAAACATCATAGATTAATCTTATATTTTCACCTATTAATTGCCCTGTTATAAATCCTTTTTGATTCTCATGAATTAAATCTTGTAATGTCTGCTTAATTATGTGAGCAATTACTGATGATGCTAGTTTATATAAAAAGCTGTGTGCACATAAGCTTTAATAACTCTTCAAAATCAGAAGATAAAACCTTTAACTATCATTTTTGTGTGTCGAACGTTTGATAAACATTTTTGTTTTATTTTTGTTGCAATATCTTGAATCGATCGAAAGATACAGTACCATGAAAATCCAGCGCTTCTTTTTTGGTTGAGTATATGTATATATAACTTCTTGAATTGTATCTTTCACTAATTTTATGTAGTCTTTATTATTTAGCAAAGAGTTTGTAAATTTCCAGTAGCCACGACACCGTTCATTATTGATAAATTTTAGTTTTAACAAAATGGAAGAACGATCAGTTCTATATCCAGGATTTATATCAGTGTCCATTACATATTCTAAGCAGGTTTCATTGATTGAAAAGTAATCAAGTCGTGCCTGTTTCCTCACTGGGTTCTTTCTCTTCCACGTGTATGCCCTTACATCTTCATTAAATAATCGCCAAACGTCAACAAGGCTTTTTCATTCATGGTATCTAATACTACCTTTCTAGCTAAAGGGTTATTAATATGCAAATAGTTGTATTCAGTATTTTGTACAAAATTCCAGTTTCCACAAATAATTGAAATTTCATTGTCGAATTCGGAGTATTTTTCTTTCATATTTTGATAAATTGTGTGTTGTCTTCATTTGGTCCATATATATTAACTAATGTAACTTTTTGCCTTGTATTGTCATGTTAAGAATTATATAATTTCCATTTGGGTCCGTTTTTATACTTTCAACGTGTTGATCAAAATTATTATTTAAAAGAATCATTACCCCCTTCAATTACTTCGAAATGGACTCAGATTTTGCTAGAGTTTCATTTTCCTTTCAAAATGTATATCTTGCAAACATATAATATTATATTTTTTGGACTTAACAAAATGGAAAAGATCTATTCGCTTCTGCATGTTTTATAGCCGCTGAAAATTCTGCGAATATATAAATATATCGTCAGACATGAACACTTACAGGTATTCTAATTCGAATCTTCACCGCCACATGGCCCCAACATGTATAAATGGTTTGTCTTACCATCTCTTCGTACTCAACCGTTTGGCTTACTCCAGTGTTATAAGTCATGTTTAGTTGTAAATATCCAGATATAGCAAAGTTATAAGAAAAGGAAGAAAGAAGGAAAGAGAAAACAGAAAGTATACTTACCAGAAGAAATATCATTTTCCAGTTGACATGTTTTTACCCTGTTAAAATATGTTGATATGGGCAGAATCTATGGGAAAATGATCATGACTGCACAGAAATAAAGCCTACCGTGTGGGACTATACTTTCAGTTGTCTTTTCCCAGTCCGTGCTTGTTCCCCCACGTAGTGCATTCAATCATCGAGTGTTTCGACGAATCTGCACTGAAGCACAGGCCTGTCTTTGTACCCACCGATCCTCTGTGCAGTTAAAGCCATTAACTTATAGCCCGGCCGGCATCAAGTATTTGTAAATTTTGATTTTGAGTCATATTTATTTCTCATCTATGTATATGAGCTTATTGCTACTTATATTTACTAAAAACTGTAACCTCCAAGAAATAGGGAAAACACTGATTTGCAGTACTATTACATTTTCGCACGCTGTGGCTCAAAAATTTTGCCCTTTAAGCATATGCAGTCATATTCTGTTTGTAGATGATTATTAAATTTATTAAGGTATCATTTAATGATTTGACACAGTTGATTATCAAATATATACACCAACAACCATGGCTTAAGTTTATATTTCTCTTCTTACCAATGCACTATGCTCATCATCTTGACCTGCAGGAAAACATCTAACCCTCTAACTAGAATTCTTGTTTGCTTTTCTTCAGTTCTCCTAATATTAAACGGTCCTTTAGCTAACCTGGTTCTCTCTTGCTTCATTTCAAGAGGTAAATCAATTAAGATTCTTTTTAGTACCTGCAAGCCTGTTGGAATTGGAGAGGGTCATATTTAAATCAGGTGAATCTCAATATAATTGGTTTAGGCCCTGGACCTTTAGATGGGATTCTGTGGTCATTAGTGAATCTTATATTGTCAACTGTAGTTCTGTCAATTTTCAGGTGACTTATAAAGAATGTTCTTAGTTTCTCTATTACCCTTTCAGTTTCTGTTTCTTGTATACCATAAAAAGGAGGTTATACTTCCTGCCATGCTTTTCCAGTTGTTTAGCTTATCTTCAAGTGATTTTATCTTTTCCATCAATTTTTACTCTATTTCTGATTGTTTTGATCACATTCCTGTTTCATACCCCTTGCTATATTGCCATTATGCTCAATGCTCTCTTCCATATCATCTACCTTTATTATCAGATCATTTAGTTGGTCAGTGGTCTCGTTCATATTCTCCTAAAAACTTGTTTGTAGTCAACCTTTTGCTAGCATTTTTGGTAGCCACAATGAAAAGTACAAATTCGGTCAATGCAAGCCCATACCAGTCTTCGTATTTACGTAATGCTGATCCAGCCAGCCTGTGCTGACCGCCAAAGCAAATAATGTCAATTTGATCGCCAGGAGTTTATCAATCATACGAATGTTATGGTATTAACTATAGGTTCTTCAGAAATATAAATGTGCCTTAAGCAGTCCTAGCTGTGCAGACTAAAGAAAGTTTTTTTCCGTTTGTATGCATACATTATTACTGAAATTATTATGCCCCAAAATAAATTACACACAAGCAGAAGGGTTTGTCGATTTCATTTAATCCTATTACATTTGTAAAATGTGGGCTATAATTATAAAAAGTGGTGTAGACACAAAGTGAAAAAAGGAGATAATTGTTGTAAAGTAAATAAGTCCAACAGCATCAAAGCTAATTGTTAAACAATTTTCATATCTATAGTATTGATAGTGTTAAAGAATTTTAAGGCCCATAAATCAAGATAAGCGAACGTTTTGAGCGTTAAATTATAATTATTTTCCTATTCATCGACTTCAACATGTGTTATGGGCGCTCAAAATAATTGTCCCATTAGGACGGTTCTTTTGAGTACCCACAACATTTGTTATGGCGGAATAATAAAAACATGGGCATTCATTTTCAATTACACACGCTTATTGGGAGGCCTGATCATGGCATATGGACTAAACAATTTACAGATGCATAACATGAACAACCTTTATGGGGGATGGTGAAATTAAGTAGCTCTTCTATAAAGTGTTTATATAACATTGATGCATCCATCCATATATTCTCTGAAGCTGTACTATTTTAAACCACTGCATTGATCGCATCCCGGACGGAGAACATGCATCTCATTTTGTAGTCAAGCATTTTCCCCGAAGGGAGAATGAAACCTGAGAAGTAGTTAAAATAAAAAGACCATTTCGCATGGACACAGTCCCTGACAGGGGACTGATATCACATTTTTAATCAAACATGTTCCGTGATGGGGAAATGAAACCTATATAAAATGAAGATGAATATTTATGTCTCTGTATTCAGCAATCTTCTTTGGGGTTCGTGGTGCGTGTTCTGTCTGCCCTAGTCATTTTTCTTTGTCCTTTCTTTTTTTCCTGCTGATGCGGGTACCTGTATCATCCTTCTACGATCTGAGGATATGGTCGCATTTGGGCGTGGTTTCCCCTTATCTTTCAGGAATTTGGCTGCTCGTTTATCCTGCTGATGGACGGGCCCAGTGGTCTATGTCGCACTGGTGGTGACTTAAGGCGCTGCCATTCTCCGATTGCTTTTGATCTTTCTTCTTGTTCACTCTCTAATATTTTGTACAACATATTGATGAGTTTTGAATTGCCTGTTTTATGATATGATTTGCACTCTCTGAGTTGTTGTTAGTCCACATGGGTGGAATTTTGTTTTTATCTGGCTGGTTTATGACGTGAGCAATGTACAACCAAAATAAGTCCTAAACTTTTTAATACTAATTCGTCAATTAATTCCCATAGAGTGGAAAGTCTACTGTTATATGTATCAGTGTCCCTAGAGTATGTAAATCTGTCTTTATCAAATATATTTGATAACACCTCCTGCCTATCCTTTAGAGGATAGCTGACCTGGTCTTCAAAATTCTTGTTTGCGTTTTGTCTCAAATGGCAGGTACTGAGCACATGAGTAGATCCGACAAAACACCTTGAAATAGCTACCTTAAATGCTGCCTTTTCGTCACTTCCCAATATCAGAAAACTTGAATATCTAGGTCAGTCAAATTGTCCAAACATCATGCATAAAGGCAGAATATATCTTAGTAGTCGAGCTTGTATGTATGACGTAGGTCCAAAACATAACGGACGATCGCTGGTTCTCAATCAAACCACAGATAAAGCCTTGTAAACGGTAGGGGCTGCATGAAATTCACCAAGGTTGAAAGCTTTATCAATGCAAAGAACGCTACCACTTTCTTTGCAACATAATTTTTTATATCCTGAATCTGCTGGTCTGTATAGAGTGTCACTAATGGGACAGTGTACACCACTAATATGTTTTACACTTTTTTAAGAAAGGCTGATTATTTGTCTTTTCTTTGACGCTTAATACATGGTAAGCTGCGTTCTTGGTCTCAGATTTCTCCTTTTTTGCTTGATTCATATTACATTTAAGATTGTAAAGCTGCTTTTCGTCTCTGTGTTCTATAAGTTTGTTGATTCATGTTGTGCTGTACTGTTTTGGCTGTTGAATGCTTCTTCAACTCGCAGATGACCAAATCTTTTGTTCTTATATATATAAGTTGTTCTTTCGAGGTTTCTAGTAATTTTTGTCTACATCTTGTGGGGAAGGTCCCTATGTATTCAACAATTGCTACATAACTTGGTACAGTTGCCATTGTAGTCGGTACATTCTCTATCAATGTTATTCTTCTTTTAAATTGTTAATTGATTCGCTGGCAACAAGATGCTGATACAATCTGTGCACTTCTGATATGCCATTTGTACCTGGCTGCGGTTCCAGTGGTACACACATTATGTTTTTGTTAACCTGCTGCTCTATACAAGACACCTATTTTTGTTTTACTATTGAACGAAGTCGACCATTTATGTGCAGAAAGTATGTGATAGGGCTACGCGCATTTTCCATGCACCACAATCGTCCCAAAATAAAGAGTTCTTTCTATTTCCCCTTCTCATTATATTTTAACTATTTTCCAGCAAAAGTACATACCATCTTTTCTCCGACGAGGATTTTCTTCAAGGGTGGTGAGGGATTTTGAAGAGGTTGAATAGTTTCATTCATGTCTATGTATTTTTGTCTAATGGATGTGGTTCAAAAGTAATTTCAATTTCATCGACAGAAACTTGTGTTCTCCAGATTGCTTATCTTGCCTGAATTCCATTGTCTGTATTTCACTTACGTCTTCTCCGGTTTGATCATCATCATCATACTCTGTCTCTCCTATTATTGTTGACAGATCACAAGTTTCCGTTGATATGGGTATTGTGGTGATAAAAGGATTCTCTGTATCTACTAATTTCGTAGACGAATTGCATACTCACTTTCTATTTTAGACAGAACATTCTCTGTATCTTCTAATTTCGTAGACAAATCGCCGACTTCTTTTGAAACAGGGTTAGACAGTACATTCTCTGTGTCTTCTAAATTTGTAGACGAATCGCCAACTTCTTTTGAAATGGTGTTTTCAGTTTCCTCTTCCATGAAAATAGAAAACCTATTAGGCGACTGAAACGTCTAAGGATGTGAGTGCTTGTCAACTTCAACATGAATGTGTACATCAACCTTAGTGGATGTTGGTCAGTATTCGGCTGTTCTAGCTTCGTCTACTATGGGTACATAATTGTTTGACAACCACGCAGGCGCTGGTCTTGGTCGGCTGGTGAAGGTATTCTTTAGTGGAGCCGTTGTGTTTGTCTGCATGATGCTGATGTTTCCTTTATCTGGGTCAAAAATGGCCGGTTTGAACAAATAGTTCAATGCCTTAAATGGTGCTGACCTAGATCCACTTACTGCTGGATATGCCAACTATACAGAGAGGTTGAAAAGGTTTGAAAATGAAATTATCATCCAGACAGACGACCATTGCCCAGGCTTAGTACAATTAATACAATCGCTGTCATAGTCTGGTGGCAGGTATTCCAGTTTTCTCAACATCCTATGCAACATACCGATAGTTTTGCTTCGTTTGTTACCATCTCGACACAACACCTATATCTTAACTCCAAACTTTTGGACTCATCATCACTCAACAAAATAGAAAATGAATTAAACAAACATTCACCATCCCTCGTACGTAATAATGCCACATTTTCCACACAGTGGTTATTTGACAAAAAAAATTGACACAGGGTCTTGCTTGGCATTTTCAAAGTATGAGAAAAGCGTGTTAGCCACTGGAGCATGTTTCAAAAACATCTTCTCTCTTTCAGTTGCAATATTCAGCTTCTTGATAACTCCTTTCAAAGCCTGAAATAAAATAGCGTCCCTTAACGTGACATTTGCCGAGTAACAGAACAATTTCCTTGTTAAAAGTTGTATACAAAATGGCATCAGCTGCTATAGCAAACATACTTTAATTTTATCAATGGACTTTGAAAAAAGCTTTTGACACTGTCTCATGGAAATTTATAGAAAAAAAACATAAAGGCATTATGATTTTGGATAA
This sequence comes from Loripinus fragilis, assembly GCA_964019695.1. Classification (NCBI taxonomy): domain Eukaryota; kingdom Metazoa; phylum Mollusca; class Bivalvia; order Lucinida; family Lucinidae; genus Loripinus; species Loripinus fragilis. The sequence continues at coordinate 47,832,355 of OZ026524.1, forward strand.
TCGATTGTTAGATGGATCAGTCTCTTTCAAAAAGGAGCTGAATCATGTATCATTCAAAATGGATTTATGTCAGACTTTTTTTTCCTTTTGAAGCGGGGTTGTAGACAAGGCGACCAAATTTCTTCCTATGTTTTCATTTTATGTGCTGAAATAGTAGGATAAATGATAAGATATAGTAATGATATACATAGAATAATAATTGATAGTAAGGAAATTATAAAATAAGTCAATATGCAGATGATACGCAAGCGTTCTTAAATGAAAAAGAAAACTCTCTCAGAGAAACACTAGACATGTTACAAAAAATTATACAATCTCGGGGGCTTAAATAATGTTGAAAAACCAAAACAAGATAGATAGGTTCACTAAGTACATGTTACTCTATAACATGACTGTGTGATACTTTTAGATTTGATTGGAAACAGCGCCCTTTTTAAAATTTTCAACAGAAATATATAATATTTGGGAATTGAACTACACTGATATAATCAAAAAGGTTGAAGGTGTTTGCAAACAATGGTAAAAAAGAAAACTAACTTTCGTAGGAAGAATAACTATAATAAAATAATAAGCACTTGCAAAGTTTATTCACCTGTTACTTGCACTTCAAAATCAACCCGACAATTTGTTGAAAAACATAAAACAACATTTTATCATTTTTTACGGAATGGGGTTCCTGGTAGAATTAAACAAAGCATCATTGTTAAAAACCTTAAAGCGGGGAGGCCTAGACTGGCAAATCTCCCAGATTAATTAAAGCACCAAAATTTCTTGGTTTTGGAGAGTGATTTAGAACTCTGTCGCAAATTGATTTTTATCAAATTTTCAGCTGCAGGCCAGGACATTCTGTTGAGCTTAGTAAAAACTTACACACAACCAGAAAGATTGCCTTAACTCCTGGTCGAAATTTTGTAATATCTGTAATGTAGAAACGATAAATCACATTCTCTGTTCACCTATCTGGTTCAACAATAATTTATACAGAGGGCAACAAAGAAGTGGTTTAAAAGAAGAATAAAACAGATATCAGACTCATTAGATATAGACGGAAATGTGTATCAGTTTGATACTAAAAAAGAAACATATAATATAATGGCATCTTTTAGATTACCAGTCATTAATTCGTAAAATTCCGAATAATTGGAAAACATAGTCATAAACAACAGGCAGGTATGTACCAGACTAAATATAATGCAACATGTAATTTCTTTGTTAAATATTTAGTAAAAGTTAACAGGACTGTAGAACATTTTACGACCAGTTGATACAAGTAAACCAAAATATTAGGCAGGGAAAATGGATGAATGAGGTGGGTACATAAATTATCAGGAATAAATATATACTTATATACGATTTTAACAAGGTAGTCCTTATAAAGATTTTCAATACAAATTAAATTATAAAATTGTGGTTACAAAATATATAGAATAAAAATGAAAATGATCTGTGTTCATATTGTAACCAGGAACCAGAAACAGTTTTACCTCGAGGGTTGTCCCAGAAAGTCGTAGACTTTTCAAATAGGAAGAAAAGTTGACGCGTGAGCATGTTTATATTTTGTATAAATATTGAACTATCTATTTTTAACATTTTGAGTGCATTAATGACAATTAAAATCAAAAGGAATCATTTTATGGTCATTCTTTCTCGATATGGTACGCATCACCGGCGCACGCAAAAAGTGAAAGAAATACAACAGTATATTTCATTTTTGATAAGTGGTTGTATTGAAATTCGAAATGATATTCGTTAATCATTCATACTGGAGGAAACGTTATTTAAGTGCGCGTATTGTCACAAAATTTCAAAGCGATTGCATAATTTACGAACTGACGACATACGATCAAAACAAGTAGGGGTGAGCTCGAGCGGTGAAAGAATGGCGACTTCTTACTTTAGGGCAGAGCAGCGGACAGAAATAGAGTTGTGTTTTGACTCCAGAATGACACCATTCGATACTTTAATCTAAGTAAAACAAGACGAATACCACCTGAATGTATCACAGGCTGTAGTATACAAATTATTTTCGAGATTTCGCGAGGGGAAACCTGCAGACGAGCGTATGGGAAGACCGCCACTAAGAAATACTGGCAAAGGTACGGAAGTCGAATCAGTCGTCAGCAAAGACAGAAGACAAAAGGTGCGCTACATATAGCTTAAAGGTCAGGTTGAGGGAACCCTACGATGCATATGATATTAAAATCAGACTTGAAAAGGGCACAGACACCTGCAAGATGCATTCCACATTTATTATTGGAAGATGATTGCACACACAACCATACTAGTTATAATTGTAAACTTTCCGACGTCCTAAGTAATTCAAATGGCGTACGCCGGTTGGCCGGACCTATAGCTGGTAAAGTGAGTGCACCAACTTCATTTTCAGATATTTTTCCTTCAAATTTGCATGATTATGCAGGAATAATAGAAGAGTTCACAAGTAAAATTCGATTGCAGTACACTGTATAGTTTTCTTGTAACATAAAAAGTCTATGACTTTCTGGGACAACCCCCGTATTTATCGATTACGAAACAGTTAAAGAGTTCTTGCGATCTCTACAGATATGGCTGCTACAAAATATAAATATACTGAGGGGAAAAAGTTTAGCAATTTTTATAATGGGGTTTCCCATAGGCGATCTTTGAAGCCTTAGATCTTTTTAATTGGCAGGTTCGCAAACATGTCAGTTGTTTGAAAATTACCTAATTTATACCCGAAAGTAGTCGGAAGAAACGAAATCCGACTTCATAGTGAGGATTTGATCTGCTGAGCATTTTAATTTCAAACCTTATTGAATTGATAGGGAGGTAATTTGGAAAAATACGAGTTTCAACTAGGAACTGTACGAAAAGTGTGAATATAAAATTCAGTTTTAAATCGTTTTTCACTTTCTTGCTTTTGGGTCAAACATTTGACAGAAAAATGAAACTTTTAGTCGAAAACTATTCGCGATATTGCCAGATAAGCTGTTTTAGCAAAGGGGCATATAATCAGACTTTACTTTATGTGAAATGTCAACATGCTAATGCCATCGAACTCTTGAACGTTTGTCAACATATATTTTTGATACTATGAAATTAAAAGTCCCATTTCTTCTCAACTGTGAATCCCCAAAGTATATTGCTAAACTTTTTTCCCTCAGTAATATGCATACAAAATGCATTTTATTTTCGAATAAAAACTACCATCTTGCAATCACAAAACATTACATTTATTATAAGAATGAATTTTCTGATAAACAATTAAACATTAATTAATTTATTTCCATGCCCAAAATCAAATTTTAATGTGAAAGGTTTATTGCAGACATAGCTAATAAAATGTCAAAGTTTCTATCAAAAAAGACCCCATTATGTAATTACTTTAACAATTTTCAAGACCAGATAAATAAAAATAATAATAATAATAATAATAATAATAATAATAACACTCCTTGTAATGATTGAGAACACACAATTTAAACGCTACATAACGCTTTAACCGTCTAACGTATTCATTAAGACAAGAATACTTTCTGGTACATTAAGTTGATTTAATGAGGCAGCTCATATGAGAGTAAATAGTTTTTACAACGTTATTTAAGATATACCAAAAAGTGTTAACTTTTATTTATAACAAGGTAACGGTTATAATGTCGCATAGTTTAAGAATTTTAGTGTTGTGATCAACAAATCATAAATATGTACAAATTCCAATTTTAACAATTTAGCGAGAAGTAATAAAATTCGGAAAAGGGCAGGACCAAAGAAGTACCACAGACAAAGCTGATAGTTGAATATATGCATATTGTATAAAACTCTCTCTCTCTCTCTCTCTCTGTCTCTCTCTCTCTATATATATATATCAGAAGGATATAGATGCTGTAAATATTTTGCCTCTAGCAAGATTCGAACCCACGATCATGACAACTCCGCCTAGCACTACACCAGACATCCACGCTACCAACTGCGCCACTGAGCGTCCCCAAAAAAGGATGTTCAGTAAGCGCTGATATTGACGACAACTGGACTGATGCAGTACACGTCTGTGCATCATCTAAAATGGTCCTGGCATCTAAACTGGTCCTGGCATCTATTATGGTCCTGACCAGCCTCTATATTGGTCCCGATTGACATCTATTATGGTGCGCTAATCAGACTCTAAAATGGTCCTGAGCGCTAAATGTAAATATATGCAAACCTAATCCTTTTTCAACTTAAAGCTGCATAGTCTGTAACTTTTGATATTTTAATTTTTGAAATAATGTTTCTATTTTTCAAGAACACAGTAAAAAAAACTAAAATTCAGGTATACATTTTACCAATTTCGTAAATCTTTACAAATTATCAGTATCAAAACAACAGCATTTATGTTAAAACTTACCTGTCTATAATTATTGGAGGGACGCAAATAATTACCAATAAGAGAAAAACACACCTGTTTTTATAAGATAATTCACTTTTCCGTGCAGTTTTCAGCTATAGTAAACAGATTTATTGTGAAAACTTAACTTAATTCTGCTTTTACAAATGATTTAAAAAGAAAATTTTTTCGAAAAATGTTTAAAGTTACAGAGTATGCAGCTTTAAACGGCTTCCACCGCAAAAATAATCATAAAGCCAGGACACAAGCCATTTGTGTGTGTGCGTGCGTGCGCGCGCGCGCTCGTGTGTGTGTTTTGCAGGATTTGGTTAGCCCCGCGCCCTATCTAACGCACATGCCGTTTCATTTTAAATATCGAACGCAAAAATGAAATTCCATTTGAGACAACTCCGTGCATTCAAGCCTCGTGCGCACGGGCTTTAATCCGCATTGAATTAAATATGAGATAATGCAGCCCGCCAATTTGGGCCTGTGGATTCCGGGGACTTAGCGGGGCTTAAGTTCCGGGATTAAACCTACGATATGTTCCCGCAGTGCCGCGTGTGTTCCGAGGTTTTAATTTCCTGTTTAAATAGGGCTTGTCTAAAAGGTCCTCCTTACAGCGCACCTAAACATCTATACCTGCCAATATTAACCAAAAGGGATGGAACGTGGTGGTCGATTCGCATGTTCTGGGGCAGGGGCGGGTCAAGAAACTATCGTATCATTTGGGAAGGGCAAGGCCCAAGCCTGACTGATGCTTTAGTCGTCTTTTACTTACTTTTAACAGAGTGTTCCAATTGACCATTCCAAGTGAACTTCGTGGAAAATTTCCAAGGAGGAAGGGTGGGGAGTCCAAGATTTTAGACGTTGCGGGGTAGGGATGGGGCATGGAGGTCGTAATACCTATTCCTTAAGAAACCTATAACAATTGTACTTTTCTGGGGGGGGGGTCCGGATCTCCGGACCCCCCCCCCCCCACCTCTCTATGGATTCAGAAATCAAGAGAATCGGTAGAAACGATAGATACTCCAAAATATACGGTTGTTCAACAGCTGCAAGTTGATAACACTAATAGTGTTATGTTCTGCTCTGGACAAAATTCAAGTATAACAAAGGACGATAACTTCTAATTTATGCAAAAGAGAGTTATGGATCTTTGTAGACTGTATCTCTCCTCATTGAGATCTATCTACCATTGAAGTTTCAAGTTGATACCTGTTATACATGTAGTTGTTGTGTTATGCTTTGGTCACAATTAAGTGTGAAAAATAGCAAAGGGCAATAACTCCTAAATTATGCGAAGGAGAGGTACGGTTCTTGTACACTGTACATCTCCTCATCGATATATATCTACCAGTGAAGTTTCTAGTCGATACCTATTATATTTCTGAGTTATGCTCTGCACAATATATTTGTAAATTCTTTGAATCCACTGGGCCAACTGAGGCGTTTCATGTGACACCACCATGGGAGAGAGGAAAAGATGGAAAGCTTATTCAAAATGATTTAGGTCATTTATTGATAGTCATTATTGTTAACCAGGGGGCGGGGGCATTTAGCAGGGATTTTACCACAAATTTGGCCCCGCAGTGTAGGGCTTTTAGCAGGGAATTGAAAAGTAAAAAAGCCCCGCTATTCCCCGGCCCTGAGGGGATGGGGATACCAATGACTGGCGCATAACCGAACCATTAAATGTACAACCTCTGTAAACGAAAGCAAATGAAAAAAATGAGTATAAGAACAGTTATATAACAGTAGAGACTATGGCTATGGAAACTAGCAGAGACAGGGAATACGGATACACGTACTGATCACTAGAGCAGAGACTAAATCTATGGATATAAGGACTGACCTCTAGTAGTAGTGACTGGGACTGTGAATACCAATACTGACCTCTAGTGGCAAAAACAGGGACTCTATGTACTAGGTTTGACCTCTATTGGCATAGCCTGGGACTATGGACACTTATAATGATCGCCTGTAGCAGTAATTGCAACAAGGAATTGATACTCTGTAGAAGTGACTACAACCATGATTAATAGTACAGTCCATTTGTAGCAGAGAGGCGGACTCTGGATACTAGTACTAGCATTTAGTCGAATGGAAGGGACTCTAGATTCTAGGAATGATAGCTAGTGACAATGACAGGGACTCTAGACACTTTTACTGACAACTTGTGGCAATGACTGGGACTCTGAAACTTTTTACTGAACTCTAATGACAATGTGTGCGACTCTGGGCAATTTAATTGACCTCTAGTCGCATTGACTGGGATTTTGGATACTTGAACTGATTTCCAGTGGCAATTGCTGGGACTCAGGATACTAGTACTGAACTCTAGTGGCAATGAAAGGGACTCTGGATATTTAACTGACCTCTAGTGGCAACGACTGAGACACTGGATGCTAGTACTGCCCTCTAGTGGTAATGACAGGGACTCATGATACTAGTACTAGTACTGACCTCTTGTAGCAGAAAATAGGGATAAAGATACTAGTACCCACCCCAAGGGTGGCAATGAAGGGGACTCTGGATAATAGTACTGGCATCTAGTGACAACGATAGGGACTTTGGATACTCTTACTGACCTCTATTGGCAATGACAAGGCCTCTTGATGCTTATACTAAACTCTTGTGGCAATGACTGGAACTCTGAATACTTTTACCGACCTCTAGAGGCAATGACTTGGTTCTGGATACTTTTACAAACATCGAATGGCAATGACTGGGACTCTGGATACGTATAATGACATTTAGTGCCAAAATACAGGAGTCTGGATACTTTAACTGACCTCTAGTGAATATTGACCCGGACTCTGGATACTCTATTGACCTTAAAAGGAAATGACTGGGACTCTGGATACTACTGCTGGCCTCTAGTGGCGAAGAAAGAACTTTGGATACTAGTTGTGATCTCACTGGCAACGACAGGGACTCTGGATACAACTACTGATCTCTAGTGGCAATGACCGGGACTCTGGATAGTTTTACTGACCTCTCTCAACAATGAGAGGGACTCTTAATATTTTTACTGACAACTATTGGCAATTACAGGGGTTCTTAATACTTTAAATGACATCAATTTGCATTGGTTTGGACTCTAGATACAAGAACTGACCTTTAGTGACAATGACTCGGACTCTTGATACTTGTACTGACATCTACTGGCAATGGCATAGACTCTGGATACCTGTTTTGATCTCTAATGGCAATGACAGGGACTGTGCATACTTTGACTGACCTCTAGTGGCAATGACTGGGACTTTGATACTGGTACTGATCGCTAGTTGCAATGACTTGGATTCTGAATAATTTTACTGACCTCTTTTGCCAAAGGCTGCGACTCTGGATACTTTACTGACCTCTAAAGGCTATAACTGGGTACCTGGGTATTTTAAGTAACAATGACAGGGACTCTAAATACTTTTACTGACATCTTATGACAATGTTGTCGACTTTGGATACTTTTGCTGACCACTATTGGAAATGATAAGGACTCTAGATACTAGAACTGATTCTAGTGTCTGCATACTGGTATGAACCTCTATTGGCAATTACAGAGACTACAGCTACTTGTACTGACCTCTAGTGGCAAAGACAGGGACTCTAGATACCAGATACTAATACGTACATCTAAAGGCAAAAGAAGAAACTCTGGATACATATACTGACAACTATAGGCAATGACTGGGACTATTGATACTTTTGTTGACCTCTAGTGTCAATGACTGGGACTTTGCCTAGGACTCACAATACTAAGACTGACCTTTAGTGGCAAGAATAGGGACCCTGGATACTTTAACTGACCTCTAGTGGCAATGACTGGGAGCTTGGATATTGACCCAGACCTCTAGTGGCAATGACTGGGACTTTGAGTACTGACTTCAAGTGGCAATTGCTGGAACTCTGGATACTTTTATTGATCTCTAGTGTCAAAAACAGGGACTTTGTATTCTATTATTTACCTCTAGGTGCAATGCCTACTTTAACTGGCCTCTAGTGGCAATGACTGGGAGCCATTTTTTTCTAGTAGCAATCTTAAGTACTCTGGATACTTTAACTGACCTCTATTGTCAATGACTGGGAGTTTGAATACAAGTACTGACCTCAAGTGGCAATTGCTGGGACTCTTGATACTTTTATCGATCTTTAGTGGCAAGAACAGGGATTTTGTATACTTTTATTTACCTCTAGTTGTAATGTCTAAGACTAAGGATACTTTAACTGACCTCTAGTGGCAATGACTTCGACCCTGGATACTGACCCTGGCCTCTATTGGCAAATACAGTGACACTCGATACCTTTAATGACATCTAATAACAATGACTTGGACTACAGGATACTATAACTAGCCTCCTTTAGGGCTATGGATACCAGAATTGACATATAATGGTTATGAAGGATTCCGGATATTTTTACTGACCTCTAGTATCAAGAACCAGATTCTGGATACAAGCACTGACCTCTAGTGGCAATGACAGGGATTCTGGATACTAGTACTGAACTCTAGTGGCAATGACGTGGATTCTTGTTACATTTAATGATATTTAGTGACAATGACAGAGGCTCTGGATACAAATACTGACCTCTAGTGGCTATGTCTAGGACTCTGGATGCCAGTACTGGCCTTTAGTTGAAGGGGCTGAGACTCTGGATATTTTTGCTGACCTCTAGTGGCACTGACTGGGAACCTGGATATTGAAATAACTGGGACTATGAATTACCAGAATAAACATTTAGTGGTTTCGAAGGACTCTCGATATTTTAACTTACCTCTTGTATCAAGAACCGGATTCTGGATACAAGTACTGACCTCTGGTGGCAATGACAGGTATTCTGGATACTAGTATTGAACTCTAGTGGCAATGACATGGACCCTCGTTACTGTTAATGATATCTAGTGGCAATGACAGAGGCTCTGGATACAAGTACTGATCTCTAGTGGCTATGTCTAGGACTGTGGATGCTAGTACTGGCCTTAGGTGGCAAGGGCAGGGACTCTGAATACTTTAAATGACTTCTGTTGGCAATTACTTGGACCCTAGATACTGGTTATGAAGTCCTGATGCAATGATAAGGACTCTGGATACTAGTACTGATCTCAAGTGGAAATGACAAGGACTCTGGATATTTTACTGACTTCCAGTTGCAATGACAGGGACTCTGAATAGTAATTCTAACCTCTGTGGCAGTGACAGGTACTTTGAATACTAGTTCTGACATTTAGTGACAATGACTGAGACTCTGGATGCTTTAATTGACAACTAGCGGTACTTACAGGGACTCTGGATACTTTCACTGATCTCTAATGACAAATATTGGGACTCTGAATACATTACTGATCTCTAGTTGCATTTACAGGGATTCTGGATACTTTAACTGACTTCCTTTTGCAATAACTGGGACTTTGGATACTAGAATTGATATATATTGGTAATGAAAGGGACTCTGAATGATTTTACTTACATCTAGTAACAAGAACCAGACTCTGTATACAAGAACTGGCCTCTAGTGGCTATGAGAGGGACTCTGGATACTAGTACTGAACTCTAGGGGCAATGACAGGGCCTTTCAATAATTTTACTGATATTAAGTGACAATAACAGGGACTCTGGATACAAGTACTGACCTCAAGTGTCAATATCTAGGACTCTGGATGCTAGTTCTGACTTTTATTGGCAAGGACAGGGACTCTGGGTACCTTAAATGTCCTCTTTTGTCAGTTACTGGGACCCTAGGTACTAGTACCGATTTCTACTGCAATGACAGGGACTCTGGATAGTATACTGACCTCTAGTGGCAAGGAAAGGGACACTGGATGGTAATACTGACCTCTAGTGGCACTGACAGGGACTTTGAATACTAGTTCTGACATCTAGTGACAACGACTGGGACTCTTGATACTTTTACTGACCTCTTTTGTCAATGACTGGGTCTCTGGACACTGTTTTACGAACTCTAGTGGCAATGACTGGGACTCTGGGTAGCAATACTGACCTCTAGTGGCAGTAACGGGGACTTTGAATACTAGTTCTGACATCTGACCTCTTTTGTGGCGAAAACAGGGTTTCTTGCTACTTGTACTGACCTTTATTCGCAATGATAGCAACTCTAGATACTATTATTGACCTCTAGTGACAATGATAGGGACTCTAGATATTAGTACTGATACCAAATGGCAAGAACGAGAGCTCTGGATACTTTTATAGCCAACAAATGCCAATGACTGGGGGTCTGGATATTTTTTGTTGACCTATAGTGGCAATAATAGGAACTCTAGATACTAGTACTGTTTTCTAGTGGCAATGTGAAGGACTTTTTATACTTTACCTGACCTCTAGTGGCAATGACTGGGACTTAAGATACGAGTACTGGCTCTCAGTGGTAATTTCGTTGACTCTAGATACTGAAATTGATCTCTAGTAGCAGGGACAGGGCCTCTAGATACTTTGACTGATATTAATTGGCAATTACGGGGACTCTGGGTACTTTTACTGAACTCTAGTTGGAATGTCTAGGACTCTGGATATTAGGAATGGTCTCTTGATGCAGAAAAGGGATCCTCAATACTTTTACTGGCCTCTAGTGGCAATGAATGGGACCCTTGATACTGACCCTGGTCTTAAGTGGAAATAACAGAGCTCTGGACACTTTTACTGACCTATAGTTGCATTGCCAGGGTCTCTGGGCATTCAACTGACCTCCTGTAGCAATGACTTAGACTCTAAAATTAGTACTGGGACTCTGGATTCTTTTACTGACATTTAGTGTGAATGAAAGGGACTCTAGATACAAGTACTGACTTCAAGTTGCAATATCCAGGGCTCTGGATGATAGTACTGACCTGTAGTGGCAATGACTGGGAGTCTAAATACTAGCACTGATCTCTAGTGGCTGTGACAGGGACTCCGGATACTAGCTCTGATCTCTAGTGGCAATGTATAGGACTTTGGATGCTAGTTCTTATCTCTAGTGGCAATGACAGGGACGCTGGATACCATTACAGACCTCTAGTAGCCATGGCTGGGTCTATTGACATTAGTACTGACCTCTTGTAGCAGAGACATTGACTAGGATACATAGCAGAGACTGGGGCTATGGATTCAAATACTGACCTCTAGTAGCAACTACGAGGACACTGGATAAAATCACTGGCCTCTAGTAGTTGAGTCAGGGACTATGGATGCCTATTCTGTCCTCTAGCAGCAGAGATTGAAACTATGGATGCTAGAAATGACATCTATTAGGATTGACTTTGATAATGATTATTAGTACTGACCTCTAGTAGCAGAAATTGAGACTATGGATACGAGTACTGACCTCTAGTAGCAGAGACCATGACTATGGCTACTAGTGCTGACCTGTAGTAGCAGTGACTGTAACAAAGGTACTAGTACTGACTTCCAGTGGTAATGACTCTAATATTGACCTCCTATGGGAGAGACAGGGCCTCTGAATATAGTAGTACTGGCTTCTAGTAGCAGAAATTGGGACTTTGGATAATTTACCTGACCTCTAATAGTAGTGACAGGGACCGTAGATACTAATACTGGCCGGTGGTTGCAGAGTTATGGACTCTGGGTACTAGTACCAACCTCTAGTTGCAGAGACAGGGTTTCTGTATAGCATTACTGACCTCTAGAAGCAGATTCGTGACCTATAGTTACTATTATTGACCTCTGGTGACAGAGGCTGGGAATCTGGATAACAGTACTGACCTCTAGTGGCAAAGATAGTTACTCTGGATAGCAGTAACGATCTTTAGTGGCAATGACTGTGGATAGTAATACTGACCACTGGTTGCAGAAACAGGGACTCTGGGATGTAGTTCCGACCTCTACCAGCAGATAATATAGTACTGATATTTTGCTAAAACAGCAGAAACTCTTGATAGCAGTACTGCCTCTAGCATCAATGAGCGTGACTCTGGCAAGTAGAACCGGCTTCTGGTGGCAGAGACATAACTTCTGTATAGTAATACTAACCCTAAGCCTCTGGGTAGAAAAAACTTACTTCTAGTGGCTCTAGTTGATTTCAGCTACCTTAAACCTAAGGTTCATAAGTGAGATAACATTACTATGAACCCCTTGATTTTAATTATAGATCCTCTATGAAAAGGGGTTGCATATTTGATTTGGGATGTCTGTCATTCTGTCCATCCTTCCGTTGGTCATTCCATCGTATTTTCGTTCAGTTTAATATCTTGAGAACATATTGATAGAAGTTTTTATCAAATTGTGTATTACATTTATATAGACAATATCCAGATTGGGTTTGCTTCACATTATTTTTCAAAAAATTGTTACAGAGTTATGTCCCTTGACTGCTGTCAGAATTTCACTTAGAATTAATTTTCCGCTCAGATTGATAGAATTTGACCAAATTTTGTATGTCCATTGATATTAACAAGATGTAGGTTGGGATTGTTATTTGTCATTTTTTCGTAAATGTATAACGCAGATATGGCCATTTATTGACTTCACCTTTCCATTTCGCTCAATATCTTAAGAACAAATACATTGAGAACACATTGGAACTAGAATGCACAGTCGATGTGGTGCCATCGCAAATCCCCAAGCTGAAATTTTTGATCCACCCAGCACCCCCAAGTCCCACTCCTGGGTCATGATCCAGCAACAGAGTCAAAATTCTGTTCAATATGTTTTCAATATTTTATTTGTAAGAACGCACACAAAAATTGGTATAAATATCTTAGAATTGACATGGTAGTCTAAATTTAATGATATTTGACCTCTTGACCTCACCTCCAATGTGACTAGTTTGACCCTAGGGTGAAAACATTACTTTCATTCTGTTCTGTTCGTCATACCCGTCGATTTGATATGCCACATGACCATAATATAATTTTTTGACCCCCCCCCCCCCCTGGGCACCCCAACGCCCCAAAGTCCCACCCCTAAGGCATGACCCAGCCGACATGATGAAAATCCCGTCTGATATGTTTTGTATCTTTTATTTGTGAGAACACACATAAAGTTTGGTATAAAAGTCTTTGAAATTGGCTTTGTAATTGAAATTAAATGATATTTGACCTTTGGCCCCTCCCCAGGGCCCCGGGGGGCGGTGCCAAAAACAGTTTGATGTTGCACGCCCATTCGTGTGAGTAACTCACACACCAAATTTGGTTGAATTTCGTCTAATGGTTTAGGAGGAGATAGCATAACGGACAGACCGACGGACGGACGGAGGCGATTACAATATCCCCTTCGTTTTTTAAAAAAGCGTGGGGATAATTACACCAAATGTTTATATGTACATTTACATTGACAACATCTATATTGGGGTTGTTACCTGCCAATTTTTTCAAATTTATAACCGTTATGGCCCTTAATTGAAGTCTTAATTTCGGTCCTGCTCAATATTTACAGGATACATGCACAGAAATTGGCGAAATTTTGCATATATTGTGATTGTTGCCTGTCAGTTTTCTCCAACTTGTAACTTATGGCCCTTGAGTGATGCCGATCAAAAATCCGTTTCCACTCGATATCGTAAGAACAAATGGATGGAATTTCAACCAATTGTATATATGTATTTATATTGGCAAGATCTTGGATGGAATTTTACCGGTCGGTTTAAATAAATTTGTAATAGAGTTATGGACCTTGATTGATATTTTTACAACATGAAATGCATTTTAGCGCGGCTATACTCAGATTTTCTGAATTCAATATCGCAGAGGCGTGTTGGCCAATCTTGTTCACATTTTATGTGTATCGTCAAAAGGGTAGCGGGCAGCTGAACACTATTTGGGGACAGCTTTAAGCAAAAATGGATTTCTATAGAAAATGGTAGCTCCAAGCTAACCCATTCATTATTTTTCGCACCTTTTAAAAACACCATTCATTCGCCATGAGTTGGCATACGCCCATTCTGATCAGGGTCTTCTCTTTTTTGTATGAGGAAACTTTGTGTTTTAGCATCTCTCTGAGCATTGGACACACAGCGAAGACCCAGCGCACACAACAGATGCCCAAGGCATGCTGATCTGAGTATCCGCTTTGTGCACATGGTTTTCTGACTCTTTTCTACAGATGCGGTTCAGTTTATTTGAATATTTTGAGTTAAACAATACCCCATTTGGTCAGCTCGTACATCGTTCAGCTATTCGATTGTCCCATTTTCCAAAGGACCATATTTCTGGGAAAATATGTATAAAATTGGGAAAATTTTAATATCGTTGGTTGGATATTTTCCGGACCAGAAATTTTATCGAGGGAAAGGTCTTTTATATTAGGAGAATAGGTTATTTCTCGGACCCTGTATTGATAATTTAGGATCGGTTGTCATTATACGGGGTGGCGGGATTCTATATTATACTACCGGAAAATTCACACAAAACCTGAACTGCACCAACGCCAAAGCAACAGTAAAAAAAGAATCGAAAACGTCACAATCTTGTTCCTTGAAATCAACATTGAAACAACCAAATATGGAATTTAAAATGGAGAGTATAGTGACCTATGCGACATATGAACTGATAAACGTTTTCTGCTGATCAGATCACACAGCGAGGAAGCGCAATAACTGTGCATTCAAACGGACACCCTGTCGTGATCCGACTGTGCGGATGCCCAATCTTTTTGTTCTGATGTTTTACTAGATGCACATTGTCAGTTTGTTGGTTTTATCATGCTGTGGTCAATTAGTAAATACAAAATCTCATGCACACATACCTACTTAAACATTTCTGCGCAGTTTTAGATGCCAGGACCATTTTAGACGCAGGACCACTTTAGATGATGCACAGGAATATAACGGGGATCATTTTAGAGTCTGCTTAGCGTGCCATAATAGATGCCATCCTGGACCAATTTAGAGGCAATTTGGGACCAAAATAGATGCCAGGACCATTTTAGATGCAGGACCACTTTAGATGATGCACACACGTCGTATATTGGTTCCTTTTCAATGAATGACATCTATTTAGTTCGCAAATGGAAGCCTGATGGATGCAAGGATACAAGTGAAATTAGATAAATATCAGAAGTAGGAAAATATAATTTCACAAACATCATTGCTTTCGAGCTACACAGGATCAGAAACTAATGCAGATTCAGACAGTAGATAAATACAGAGGGATATATTGAATCAACTGAGCCGATAGATGCTGTAAATATTTTGTCTCAAGCGAGATATATAATAAATAGGTACGTAATAAGCACTGTTTAGAATTGTAAAAATAAGGATATTTTGTTATAAAATTAAAAACAAATACTGGTACAGATCCCCTCGAGAAGCAATTTGACTGATGGGTCCAGTGGCTTATCGAAGGAGTTAAGTACGGCCCTCTATAAAATGCGATAAAGACTTACGTTGCCAGGAATGTTCTTGGTCCGTGCATGCTTTCATGTTCTTTGTTTTTCATGCCAGAAAACATAATTTCCTTTAGCCGCCGCTAAGAGGCGTGGGGGTTGGTACACTTTCCATTAATTCTCATGAACAGACGCCATAAGACCGAGTCTTTTGTATTTAAATTTTGCATGTTTTCTTCCGTCAACTTTGGCTAGGTTTTGTAACTGAGCAGGTACTGATGATTCAAAGATGCATAATACAATGTAAAAGGACTATACTATTTTTCATTGAAACAGGTAAATAACAGTAAATGTATTACTGCAATAAGATGTAGTTTATGATGTATACCTGAGTGTATGAATCACCCATTACCTGTATAAGTTTATATATTTTGTTTACAACGATTCTCATCTGTCTTTGAATCAACAGTAGGTTCAGTTTTATAAACAAATTAAAAAAAATGAATAATACCAGACTATACCACAATCGCTCAGGATACTGAAGAGGATTATTTATCAGAGATGAAGGATAACAATAACAGTTCCATTCTGTAAATGAGCCGCAACATGAGATGCCCAACAATTTGGTATATGCGACCAGTAAAGGCTCAGATCAGCCTGCGCATACGCGCAGTCTGATCAGAGCCTTTGCTAGTCGGTTGAATATTCTATATACTGAACAGCATTTAGGGGTTTCTAAGCTTAAAAGGAGGTTGCACATGCTCGTTTGAGTCTATTCATGTCAAATGCTACATTGTTAGAAATCACATGTCGCGCCTCAAATGGCATGGCCTAAAACCTTTTAGGCCGCAATGACTACATACAATAACAGAAAAATAGATTCACTTTAGCCGAGTTTGCTTCTTTCATTTAAAGTTTAATCAGACAATTGGCCGGAGGTAAAAGCATCTATTAACTTTGATGATAGAATTTAGCCCTGGAAGTAATCAATACTTCGCTTCTTTTATACATTAAGGTACATGCAGAACAGGACTTATCAGCGTGTATTTACCAGTGTTAATATGTTAAATAATAACTCAAAGCTCATCTATTTTGACAAAAATAACATGGCCATACGAACCTTCTTAAAAGTTATTAAATTTAAAATTGAAAAATACGAGTTTTTGAAAAAGCCTTTTCTCATATTTTAACAAACTAGCGTGATAAATACCATATTTCTTCTGGGAATACACTACATGCTATTGGATAATAAATGAAAACAAAAAACAGCGAAAATAGGCATGTAGCTTATTTTTAAGCTAAATCCTATTCTGTCAAAAAACATTAAGGCCAAAAAATCGTTTACATCTAGAATAAAAAATGTCACATAATGTAACTACAGAAACAAAAAACTTATTACTTTGAAAAGAATTTTGCATAGAAACTTATAATTATTTAAAAAGCATATGTCATATGTCATATGCTCGTTTTTCTTTTGTGTGCTATTTTATTTTTTGACCTCTAAAATAAAAGCAGGCATGGATTGTCATACTGTGTCACTGTTTATTTCAGGTCCATGAGCGTAGACAACCATGCTATAGAGTGTATTTAGAAAGCAGCAATATTTGTTTGAGTTGATGTTTTACGTCCCAGAAAGGCAAAATCAGCCATGATATCGGTATGTTTTCTTATATGCTAGCCAGTACTGAGCAGAAAGAATAAAATACTTGCACGGAAACACAAACGGCAACTACGTATAATAGCTCAAATCTCGAAATCTTACGCTTCACTGGTTTGTCTGATAAGGCTTTTAGCTGTAACCAAGTCTTTGTATGACCTTACCTGATAGCAGGATGTTAAATAGAGGACCTAGCATCACAGTATCGATTCACTGTGCGCCTGAAATGAGTGAAATCGACTGTATCGGTAGAATCGAGAGGTTTTGGCCTAAATTTGTGAGGGGGTGGTAAGTATTTTGGCATGTTTTCTTATTGTTAGATTTGTCCTTCCGCCGTGGATCTTATTATATTTCTTTGATATATGCATTCATGTCATAATATCGTGCAAAAACAACGACAGTGTATCGTGGGAGCGCAAGAAACGCATTCTTTTAGAGGGATGGATGTCAAAAAAGCGAAAATCCACAGCTTTTTTATCTTCCCGTTTCGAATTTGAACAACTTAGCTAAAAATGATTTTCACCTGAAGTTCGAGAGGCTTATGATCCTACAAATCCAGATATCTCAGACTGATCCGTTTTTTCGATTTTGAGATATTCAGCTATATATGACTGAACCCCCTAATAACAGTGAATTAGGAACTGTAGCGGTAGAATCGACTGCTATTTATTTAATGTACGAAGTAAAAACTACCGACTGCACGAAGTGAAAGCAAATGTTGGTCATAAATCTTTGAATTTAGAGCAGAAAGTAGGCTATTTATTTCACCCTGTGTATACCATTGGCTTCTAAATGTGTACTTTGGCAGACAGCGAAGACCCAAATATAATGCCGCATCATATGGCATTTCATCTGGGTCTTCACTGTTTATTTATACAAATATGATTTTCAGAGAAAGAAATGCAACTTTTTTTTTAATAATAACCTGTGACCAGCAATATATATATATTGTACCACCCCAGGGTAATTGTATATAACCAGTAGGCAGAATTCAATTAGTTTATAAAGGGTTAACAATACGTCAATCTGTATCACTTTTTTCAGTCTGTTAGAGACTCCCACATCTGCTGTCTGTGTGTAGGTTTGTAGGCTTACAATTCAATAATTTCATCCTGCTTTAAACAGCTGTATGGTTAGATGAAATGACAGTGGAAAGTACATTTTATAAGACCCACTGTGGCAAAACATTTAATAAGGCTTTTTGCGCTCAGCGAGCAATCAGATTACATCGAGTGCCAAAGACACGAGAGGGGGGATTAATCCCCCTTTCAACAGGGGGGTTTAGAGGGTCTGCCCCCAGTTTTATTTTTAATTTTGGGCGCTTCTAAGTGCGTTTTTAATGAGATTTTTATGCATATGAGACCAAATTTCAGTCCTTTTGGTCATGATCTTTTGCTAGAAAATATATTTCTTGTCACGCGAGAAACTGAATGCTGGACAAAATTGTTTTCAGATAATCACAATTTTTTTTACTTTTTTTCTACAGAACGTTTCTTTGACATTATTTCACTTATGTCCCCGCAGGTTTTGGAAAGTACTTTTAGCACTGATCCTTTGTGGTCCTTCAAAGAGTTGTGTTTTTGAAAAGATATACACTTAGTCTTTCAATAACATGTAGATCACCCATTAAGGATGCAGGCTTCATCTAGATTTTGGCTTTGGTAGGCATAAGATGAGATCTTTGGCTTCATCGTAATGGAGCTGGGGCCTACTGTCGAACCACGAGGGCTAAAGGCTTCTCTACTCAGGCTTCTTTAAGTCGAATGAATGTTGGTGGAACCGAAAAGTCTTGGGCTGAATTGGAACAGGCTGGACCTGTATATTTGTAACAGAATGCATTGTAACAACACAGGCTCATTATGCTCATATATGTAAAGTCAACACGTTTTCAACATACGTTATCGCTCGACATGTTAATTAGAAAAAGAAAAAAACGAATTGTCAATTTAAGGGATCATAGAATTATCTGGGCCTCAACAAGAAGACCTGTCTTCGGGGTTTCTGCCCATGCAAGACTCAAACCAACCTACTCAGTTACAGAGATTAGCTAGAATGCTGGAATTTTGAGTGTAGCAAGTTTACAATTATACTTTCCTAGGAGTGCATAACAAAGGCGCTGATCAGACTGCGCGGATGTGCAGGCTGGTCTGCGCCTTGGACGTTTGCATGCAGCTACGTCCGGTTTTCTCTCGACACGGTCCATAAGTATGATAACGTCCATTTAGACCATCTGATTATGAACTAATAAAGCAGGTATCATTATAATTTTTCAATGTTTTCACACGCGCAACGCACGTTATTGATAATTGCATCAATAAATGGTAAGCACAGAGTAAAGTGAGCCGAAACCAGAAAAAGGGACACGGTGGCGAGTATACTCGGCCAAAAAAGTGGTCGGGCGCTCGACTGACCTGCCGGACCGGCGATGAGGGCCTTGTGTACAGGTAACATGCTACTGTAAACATAGCATTTGTAATCCACCATTTTCTAATTGCATGGTGTTATGCTCCACTGAATGGGTAGTATAATATACAGGTAAGTTCACGTCGTGCTATACTTCCACAAAACGCTTTGAGACGTGACTGTAACGGTAAATGCATTGAATGAATCGAGGGTCATTACTTAGAGGTCGAGGTAGAAGTATACATGTATCACTTTGTTACATGAATATTTATAAAGGTTGGATGTTTACAAAAATAGGTTTGTGAATTTTCGTTACAGCATCTTGACAATAACACACACACACACAGACGCACGCACACTCTCATGCACGCACGCACACACGCGCGCGCACACCACACGCACGTGCACGTGCCACCATCGCAAAAAATCAACGAACGAACCTATCAACAAACTAGCGAACAAAACATTATCTCTATTGTTTTGGGCTTGTCCGTTTGTCTGTCTGTCTGTTGCAGTGGTCACTCTAATTTAGTCATTTTTAATCAGATTTTTTCCAAATGTCATATCATCATCAAACTCTCGTTCAAATGGCCACCACCACGACAGGTCTCTCTAACTTAGTCATTATAACCGGTTTTCTTCCAAATTTTATATATGGATTGCTTTCATCAAACTCTCATTCAATATGTTCTTAAAAATGTTATCCTTTGGAAGCAAAGAATGCACCAAAGAACTGAAACTAGAGTGTGCAAATTTTCTGGGCCAGACTAGCTAGTTTCAGCTATTTAGGCCACATCAGTGACCCTCTAATAGTTTCAAAGTTCCACAATGAAACACATGATCCCAAAGGACAAGAAAATAAAATCTACACTATAGTGAAGGGCATCAAGACGTTCTACCATCGCCACAAAGTCCCAATCACCGGCTGTAGTTAAGTCAAATATGTTCTTAAAAAGTTATCCTTTGGAAGCAAAGAATGCACTAAAGAACTGAAATTAGAGTGTGCGAATTATCTTGGCCGGACTAGCTAGTTTCGGCAATTTAGGCCTCATCAGTTACCCTCTAATAATTTATAAGTTCCACAATGAAACCCATGATCCCAAAGGACAAGAAAATAAAATCTACACTATAGTGAAGGGCAGGGAGACGTTCAACCACCGCCAAATAGTCCCAATCACCAGCTGTAGTGAAGTCAAATGTGTTTTTAAAAAGGTTATCCTTTGGAAGCAAAGAATGCACCAAAGAACTGAAACAAGAGTGTGCAAATTTTCTGGGCCTCATCAGTTACCATCTAATAGTTCAAAGTTCCACAATAAAACCCATGATCCCAAAGGACAAGAAAATAAAAGTTTGAATACGTTTTTTTATTTGTTGAACGATTAGCAAGATGACCAAAAATTGCCAACGCCTATCAGTGTCCACTACTTCATTTTTTTATCAGAGTTTTTCCAAATTTCACATATGGATTGCTTCCTTAAAACTCTCATTAAAGTTTGAATACGAGTTTTGTCCGATGAAAGTTAACCAAGATGGCCAACGAAATGGCCGCCACCTATTAGTTTGCACTTATAGACATTCTACCTTAGTCATTTATTAGCCAATTGCTGCCAAATTTCACATATATATTACTTTTATCAATCTCTCGCCTAAGTTTGAATATGGGCTTTGTCTGATAACCAAGATGGCCGCCAACTGCCGTCACCTGTCAGTTTACACTTGTGGACACTACTTAGATGTATGAGTGGTCTTCGATATTTTAAAGTGTTTCCTGAATGAGTGACAATGGAGTGTTTTATGACTGTATCAAATTCAGGTTAGAGAGGGCAGTTGTAGCATTTGTATCCTGGATTTTCCATTGTGCTATAGAAACTCACGAGTGTTGGTTTACTGAAACGAAAATGTTTCAGAAGTGAGACTATATTTAACAAACAATGATGACATGTGGCTTAGGCTGCTGTACATTCTAAGGCAGTGATTATGTTGTTGATTCGTTGTTGACTGTTGCTCCTGATGTGAGTTCTGTGTTTGTTCTATGGTTTGCTATGCATTGCTTTGTGTCTTTTCTAGGTTTGCATTAATCTTGATGTTGGCGAGTGCTATGAGTATGTGGGAAAGGAGACTTGACTTAAAAGTATATGTATTTTTACTGACCATTCCATGGCGGTGCTTCTTTTGTGGATCTTTTTTTTGTTACTTATGTTTCGTGTTAGTTATGCTATCTTGTCGTCTATTTATTGCAGTCTTGTGGTCACCTGCTTGGAAAGGGCTGACCTCTTGGCTCTCTTGTATGTGGTAATTTAATGTGTTTTATTACTTCCCGATGGGGTGTCCTGGGTCAACTGTGGTACTTGAGTGTATCGGTTGCTGATCTTTGCATCCTTTCTTACTTTAAGGAATAAAAGTTAAATAACTTTGTGTTTCAAACCGTGACCCAAGAATTGCTGCTTAGCTCATATGCGTAGGAAGATTTTCAATATTAGGGGGGGGGGGGAGAAAGCCAGCGATGCCAATTTCAATACTTGTGGAGGGATATTGCAAAAATGTACATACACGCATGCATGCGCACACACATCAATGTACATATGAAAACACATGTACATGCTCCTAAATGTTCATACTCCCATGCTGCATGCATGCATGCACACACATATATATGCATGCATGCACCTGCAGATACATCAAAACATTTATATATTTACATTCTTACATGAAAATCAAAGCTAGCGCTCTTTATGATATAGAATTCTGAGAATCAGATGTGTCGTCTGGCAGAACAGAAGTCAAACAAGGAAAATTTGTCAAATATATTTTCCTGGCAAAGGGTTATTTTAGAGAAACTAATTAATCACAAAACATAAATCCCATTTCTCCAACCCCTAAGTTCACCTTCGGTATCATACAGATCAAGGTTAAAAGCCTATCAACTAGTTTTCAGTCGTTAGATCAATACAAAATAAACTTATCTGTCTGACTTCGACCTGACCTAGAGGTCAGGGGTGTGTGTAAGGTCAAAGTGTTTGCTTCTATGTAAGTCTATACTTCTTTCCCCTTAATTTTATATACAACACGATCACATTCAGAATTTATTTTATGTTATAATCCAACCTACAGTTGAGTGTGAATGTAAGGAGAAAATATGTGTTTGCAAAGTGCCCTATTCCCCATTCCCTTTAATTTGATATGCAACATGACCATGGGGGCGGGGTCTGCAGGTAAAATATTTGCCACAACGCTGCTGTATTTGTGATTCCCTTTAATTTGATATGCAACACGACCATGTTCTGAACAAGTTGACTTTTGACCACAGTGTCAGAGGGGCGGGGAGAGGGGATTTTTGGCCAAAATATTTGCACGTTGCTGCTTACGCGATTCTATTTAATTTCATATGCAACATAACCATGTTCTCAATAAGTTGAATTTTGACCTTTAAACCCACACCCAAGGTCGAGTGGGTAGAGAGAAGGTATGTAGGCAGAATATTTGGGGCCATGTTTCTGAATCTATTTAATTTGATATGATAATAATCTGTAAAAAATTAATTTTGACCTTTTGACCTCCAGGGTTAGAGGGGGTGGGAGGCGGTTCCCAGCCAAAATATTTTCTACCATGTTGCTGCATCCGTGATTCCCTTTAATTTGATATGCATCATGACCATGATCTAAATAATTGAATTTTGACATTTTGATCCCATCACCTAAGTCCACCTAGGGAATCCAGCAAAGGTCTTAGATCCGAAATCACGTTTAATATGTTTCATATTCATTGTACCTCTGTATGCAGTTGCTAACCATGCTGCTGCGTTCGCAATTCCTTTGATGTGCAGCATGACTATGTTCTGAAAAAATTGAATTTCGACCTTCTGAGGGGAGAGGGGGCTGCAGGCAAAATATTTGCTACCATGTTGTTGCATTCGCAATTCCCTTTAATTTGATATGCAACATAATCATGTTCTGCAAAAGTTAAATTTGACCTTTTGACCCTAGGGTCGGGGGGAGAGGGGGGCTGTGGGCAAAATATTTGCTACCATGTTACTGCATTCGTGATTGCCTTTAATTTCATATGCAATATGACCATGTTCTGAAAAAGTTGAATTTTATCTTTTTGACCCGCAGGGTCAGGGGGGGGGGGGTCTGCGGGCATTACATTTGCTACCATTTTGCATGTTGCTGCGACTGTGATTCCCTTTAATTTGATATGCAACATGACCATGTTCTGAAAAAGTTTAATTTTACCTTTGACCCAACCCCCTAAGTCCACCCAGGGGTCGGACACAGGCCTTCGATCAAAAGTCAGGTTTGATATGTTTCTTATTTATTGTACCTCTGTCTGCATTTGCTACCATATTGCTGCATTCGCGTTTTTCCTTTGATATGCAACATGACAATGTTCTGAAAAAAAAAAAATTTAACCTTTTGACCCCCAAAGCCCTGGGGGGTCTGCGGGGGAAACTTTTGCTACCATGTGGCTGCACTTGTGATTCCATTTAAGTTGATATGCAACGTGACCATGTTTTGAAAAAGTTAATTTTGACATTTTGACCCCACCCCCAGGGTCGGGTGGGGGTAGGAGGGGGTCTGCGGGCAAAATATATGCTACCACTTTTCCAAGTTCGTGATTCTATTTAATTTGGTATGCAATCTGACCATGTTCTGGAAAAGTTGAATTTTGACCTTTTGATCCCAGGGTCAGGGGATGGGGGTGAGCAGGGCTCTGCGGGCAAAATATTTGCTACCATGTTGCTGCATTCATATTTCCCTTTAATGTGATATGCAACATGACCATGTTCCGAAAAAGTTGAATTTTGACGTTTTGACCCCACCCACTAAGTCCATCCAGGGGGTCTGACACAGGCCTTCGATCAATAATCGCGTTTGATATGTTTCTTATTTATTGTAACTCTGTCTGCATGCGAAATTTCTGTAAAAAATAATGACAACTGACTGAGTCATTGGGAAATTTACATATTTGACCTTTGATCCCACTGGAGGGAGGGCGGTAAATTTTTAATCAAGGTTATGCTTATCTACAGGCACTGGGTAATCATTGCCTATAGTGAGAAGTTGTAAGATATAATAGTTTTGGAGAAATGTGATGTTTACTTTACAAAAAGTCAATATAGCTTTTGCATTAGCCTAAACCTAAGTCAAAAAAGGGCCAAAACTCAGTCAAAAATTGGCAAATTACCTCCAAATTCGAACTTGGCCTGTATTTTATAATGCTTTATCAGTGTTAAATTTGAATGACAGTGTTGCATCCCTCCAAAAGTAATTGATCGTAAAACACAATTTAGCCAAAATCTAAGTCAAAAGGGCAATAACTCTTAATAAGTTTGTGGATAACCGCCACTTTTGAACTTAACCTGTATAATTGCTGCTTTACCCTTCTGCAAAGTTTGATGGATGATTAAATTGATTAATCCCTTCAAAAGTTATCAATCGCAAACCAAAAGTGTGACAACGCAGAATACGACGCCGCCGCCACCGCAGACCCCAATGGACACATGATTCTTATGTGTTGATTATGTGACTCAAAAAGTGGGTACGTTTATTTGAGGAAGGGGCAACAATGCAACGAATATATATACATTGGGTCTTCGCCACAATAAAGAATTATCTATTGTCATTATACCGTGTTAGGGTTTTAAAGCCCTTCTGTATATCTCACATCAAACTTGGGCCTCTGTCGTGAAAGAGCCTGACTCTGTCACATGTGAAAAACAAAGGTGCAGACCAGTCTGCGCATCCGCCCAGTCTGATGCGTGCCTTTGTAACTTGCACCCTGGAAAGTATATAGCTGAGCTGCTGAACTTGGCCCACTAAAAGCTTTAAGCTTCTATCTAGTCTTTGTTAATAACAAGGCTGATTTTAGCAAGATCTGGTTGCAAACCCTGAAGAAATGAGATGCAGCACATATTGAGCCGTTCATTATACATACCAAACTGTTACTATTCAAGCTGATAGAAGGCACTTTCATGCTACATGTACATTATTGTTAATATTTTGCCAGTTACTAACATCCAACCTTTTTAAATCAACTGAAGGAGAAGAACGGCCAAAAGCATTTCATGGAGGGTGCACAGTGGCTTTGTCGTACAATGCTTGACTCGATACTAAGGAGCTCCCTGGTAAACCCCCATCTGCGTCACTGCGTTATGTGTTTGACCAAGACGCATAAATACTTGCATACTACTGGTTCAACTCATAAAGAACCATCCCGACATAACTGAAAACGTGTTGACTGGGACGTAAAGAATCAAAGCAAGCAAACAAACAAGTATTTTCATCCAAAAATTTTTAAGAATGTGCCAAGCGTGCTTTTGTTTACAAACTGAAGTTTTTGACAAGCTTTTATTATATTTTTTTATCGCACAAAGGTTGTGGGTTTGATGCGCAAAGTTTACGAATATTTTAGTCCTACTTGCGCTTGAAATTGGCCCAGAATAGACGAAACTGTCTTCATTGTTCCCTTTCACTGGGCACAGTACCTCTTATGAGTATCGATATTACTTCGTTCAGTGCGTCGATTCTACCGATACAGTTTCTAATTCACCGCTATTAGGGGGTTCAGTCATATATTGCTAAATATCTCAAAATCGAAACAACGGATCAGTCTGAGATTTCTGGTATTGTAGGATTATAAGCCTCTCAAACTTCTGGTGAAAATCATTTTTAGCTAAGTTGTTCAAATTCGAAACGGGAAGATAAAAAGCTGTGGATTTTCGCTTTTTTGACAACTATCCCTCTAAAAGAATGCGTTTCTTGCGCTCCCACGATACACTGTCGTTGTTTTTGCACGATATTATGTCATGCATGCATATATCAAAGAAATATAATGAGATCCACGGCGGAAGGACAAATCTAACTATAAGAAAACATGCCAAAATACTTACCATCCCCTAACAAATTTAGGCCAAAAACTCTCGATTCTACCGATACAGTCGAATTCACTCATTTCAGGCGCACAGTGAATCGATACTGTGTAACATGATAAGCGCTCAGCTTTTATAATTGAATTAAAAGCCATGTCGCACGCGATAGGGAGCGCAGTGGCTCAGTGGTAGAGTGCTTGACTCGAGACCAAGGGGCCGCGGGTTCGAGCCTCACCGGCGTCACTGCGTTGTGGTCCTTGAGCAAGACACATTTATCCAGGCTTAGTACTGGTTCAACCAAGGAAGAATTGTCCCTGTTTAACTGAAAGATTGTTGATGGGACGTAAAGAATCAAATCAAACAAACAAACGCCACAAAACATATCGCACGCTGTTGACAGTCATGTTTTTATCAGGCAATTCACGCGCAGTTGATGCACAGCTTTTTTGTTATTGCTTTGTTTTCTTTTTCTTTATACTCATTCTGGGTTCCATACAAAATTGACATCATCAGCAGTACCGTGAAGTGTCGCCAGAATGACGAAAGTCTTTGCTCTGGAACAGATGTTTTATTACCTTCTGCAGGCCATTATTGAACTTTTTTAAAAACGTTGTTCCAAAGTTTTCAAGCGACAAAATGACTTTATACAATAATGGTTTTCTGATACTCTAATATCTGCTAGACCCCCCAGGGGTCGTATTACTTTGAAGACTACCCTCGTGTTCCAGTAGATAAAAATGCGTAGAAAATTATGTTGATCTCAATATTGAAGTTATTAAACGGGCTGTAAAAAGGAGATGAAATGCGAGGCTTGCCAATAATTTTGTCACTTTTTTCGTGACAAGCTAAATAAATCCAATAATACAGGAGCACGACTGCTAGGGTATATTTATCGTAAGGACCTAAAACTACTTTGAAATCGCGTTTAAAAATTGCGTGGAGCCCCGCTTTGATGTACACAAAACCAATATGGACGTCATTACATAGCGTTACCAAAATCTTAAAACCACTAGTGGTTTATCGCATTTAATGCATGTCGTTATATCACTCCTATGATAAACACAAACAAACAAACAAACAAACAAATAAACAAACAAATAAACAAACAATAGGATTCAAATCAGGGACTTCTTGGTCTCAAGTCGAACACTCTACCACTGAGCCAATGGGTAAAGAAGGCATGATACACAAGTTTGATTTGTTAGTGAATGCTAAGACAAGCATGCATATGTGAACGTTCATACTAGATTATTTACAGCTCGCATATATATGCAAAGTAAGCCTTAATCAAAAACATACAACTCCCCACTGGCTATGTTGATGGGACGTAAAGAATCAAATCAAACAAATAATCCCCACTGGCTAGCTAAAATAGAGTAAAGACATGCCCCAGCATTTGCCGAGCGCTTTCACAGTGCCAAATACTATATGATGCTCTTGGTTATCATCCAAGCTAAAAAGGGAGCCCTCGCACCAACGACGTCATATTTGCTAATGTACGTAAGACGCACCGTGGCTCAATTGGTAGAGCTTTAAAGTGGGAATCGAAGGACTCACCAGAGTCACGATGTTGTGTCATTAGGCAAGACGCTTTATCAGCTGCTTAGTAATGGGGGAAGACAAGAATTCCTCTAAATCTGATTAAAATTGTTGATTGGGAGGTAGAGCATCAACGCAAACAAACAAACCAAATGGGCGTAAACCAGACCATTCGCTGACTAACCGTCACAAATACTGAAAGACCTACACGGGAGATTTTTGCTCACACAACGACAAACATTTGCCTCCACTGACTCTCTTTAAATGATAACATTAGCAGCAACTTTTTATCTTGAGTAATTGAGTCATGAAAAACAGACTTTGAAACAATGCTGTTTCCATGCATATCTTATAAATACTGGCACCGCATCCACGTCGATCAGGCGATGTTTCCTCCTTCTTGTTCGCTGGGGTGTACTTTGGGGAGTTGGTCCTTAGATTATTATTCCTGTGTGCCTTTCTTTTTTTTTGGTCCATAGTCAAAACAATTTTCTACTCTCATATTGGTTTTGTAAATTAAAACGAGAAAACATTGACAGATACAACAAATCACCCCATTCTAGAACGACGTATGATGTGAGAACAGATGGGAAGGCATATGTATTGATCAGCCGGCACATCAAGGTATTTACTTACCCGTAAATACATCGTAAGAATAGTTTATTATTTAAACTCTCCGCGTGCATAGCTTAACGATAGACATGAGTGGCAGATATCTAACTTCATTAAAACGTGGATGACGTGACAGACATTGAGCATGCATGAATATTATTTTTTTCTGACCAAAATTGTCTGCCCAGGTATAATTCGAACGCATTGAGGGGTGAAACGCTCAAAATGCACTTGGTTATACAGATGTGTTGATAAACGAAAAGTATGTTTTTGTGAACGTCAATACTTGTACGTTTTAAGACACTAAATAAAGATAACTCTTACTTTTATTAAAACACTCTGTAATCTTTCCACATGGGTCCCGTTCTACCTTAAAGTCTAATGATTTTTAATGCAAGATGCGTCATTTAGCATTGAAACTTAATATGCTTGCATTCTTTTTATTTTAATATTTTATGCCCCAGTCAAAAATAATTTAGTCATGTCGGGTACTCCTGGGTTGAACCAGTACTAAGCATCGGATAAAGTGTCTTGCTCAAGCACACAACAGTGACTCTGCCGGCAGTGAGTCTTGAACTAGCAACCCTTCGATCACAAGTCTAACGCTCTACAAACTGAGCCACTGTGTAGTATCACTGTTCGCATATTGTATAATAATATTATTATGTATACATGGTATAAATGGTAATTTGCATATATACGTACGCCGTTGTTTATAAGTGAAAATGATGGCGCATAAATGTTCATGGGGGCAGCCTGTATCAACTATGAATATATGGTTGGATATAACTTCAATCAGAAAATTATAATCGTTTCATAACATTTAAATGTCTTGGCTAGTCTCGAGCTCAGTTCTAGAGTCTCGTCCTTTTGGTCACATTGGTTAGGCTTAATTCTGTGATTGTGGTCTACCCTGGTCTAATCATGTGTTGTTTTTATATATAGGTTTGGTATTGTCCGTCCATCCTTCTGTCCATCCGTCCGCCCGTCCGTCCGTCTTCCCGTCCTC
Organism: Loripinus fragilis; assembly: GCA_964019695.1. NCBI lineage: Eukaryota > Metazoa > Mollusca > Bivalvia > Lucinida > Lucinidae > Loripinus > Loripinus fragilis. Next base: position 47,862,064 of record OZ026524.1, read on the forward strand.
AGCTATAGCTAGGTAACCAATGGATAGAATTTCATAAAACTTATACTTGATATATACTGAAACAATAAAGTTATGTCCGCTTGACGTTTATATCTACCAGTTCCAAATGTATGAACCCATTTCATTCAAATTTTCTCCTTACAAACTTTGATTATTTAGAAATGATTTGCACCTAAGAGTTATCCAATTGATAGTCAGTGTAGCCGCTGACAAAGCAGCGAACACGAGTACCCTTAAAATCAAAAGTCACAACATCAATAGCTTATGTGTCCGTCATAATCCCGAAGCATTTAAGCACATTAAACATCACTGAACAAACTCTCTGGTAAGATAAGCTGGCTAGTTGTATGCATTGCTTTTACGGCCACAGCCATTAGTCTGAAACATACTCTGACGTCACAAAACAACGATCACGAGCGTGCGTGAAAACACTCAGGACATTCATTATGGATCCAACTTTTTGATAATCAACAAAATCGAACAAATTTGATGTTTTTTCGTCATCACAAGCATTTTAACATTAATTAAGACTAATCAGCATCAAAACAATTGATAATGGAAATTCTCTGATGATTTTGCAGTAAGGGGTGGGGAATAAAACACAGATTAAGTGGATCTTTGAAGCCCGAAATCAGCCATAGATTTTGTTTTTCTCTATTGTGTAATTGTTGTCATAAACAAACACAACAAATTAAAACAAAAACGGTCTCAAAATGATGTTAGGTTAAGGAGATTTGAAAGTTCTTAAATTGTTATTTGTTTAATTCAAAGGGAGGTAATTTTAGTTAATTGCGTAAATGAAAGATTTGGAATTGCAATGCCACTCGTTCCATAAGCAGATTTGGGATTTTTAGATGTTTTTTCATCGTCGGACGCTTCTGGTTGCCATTTAACGTAAAATTTGTCACGTTTTGATGGTTAACTTCCTGATGATAATGGAAAAAGCTGTGTGCACATCAGGTGTAATAACTCTTCAAGTTCATTAGATAAAATCAAGTGATTACCATTTTTTGTGTGTCGGACGTTTGATAAACATTTTGGTTTTATTTTTGTTGCAACATCTTAACTGGATCGAAAGATACAGTACCATGAAAATCGGACGTTTCTTTTTTGTTTGAGTATATAAGGTCATTGTGCGACTATGCACAGTTTTATGGGGGTGTCATCAGTTGTAGAGGAAGTATTGCCCTTTGATTGCCTAAATTTAAATGATTTTTCCGTCCCCAGCCATAACTAGGTAACTTTTTGATGGAATTTCATGAAACTTCTACTGACTATATGACCATATTTTGGTTATGCGCGTGAAGTTTCATAATGGTGTTTAGTTACAGAGGAGTTATTGACATTTGATTGCCTAAATTGCAATGAGTTTTACCGTCCTCAGCCATAACTAGGTAACCAAAGGATGGCATTTCATACAACTTATACTGAATATATATATATGCTCATAGTGTGGTTATGCATCTGAAGTTTAATCAGGATGTAATCAGTTATGGAGGAGTTATTGCCCTTTGATTGCCTACATTTTAATGATTTTTTTCGTCCTCAGCCATAACTAGGTAATCAATGGATAGAATTTCATGAAACTCATACTGAGTATACACTTAACCGAAGTTATAGGTGGCCACCTTACATTTTTGCGCCTATTCAGAAAGTAAAAATGAGCCGCATTATGTGATTTCCAACAATGTGTCATTTTGACAAGTGTTGACTCAGACTAGTTTGTACAGTCTACTTTAAAGCTTAGGAACTCCAAATGATGTTCAGTAAGTAGCTAAACAGTCATGGAATATTCAAGCGACTGGCATATGCTCTGATTAGACTGCGCGTATGCGCAGGCTGATCTGATGCTTTGATGGTCGCACATACAACATTGCTGGAAATCTCATGTCGCGGTTCAAATCACTCTTACATAATTTTTATTCTATAAAAAAATTCTAAGTTTCCAAGTTTTTGTTGAGATTGCATAATATGACATTTCAAAATTACAGGTGGATCTTGCACAAACGAAGTCCAAGTAAAGGTACCCTCATTTAAAAAATAATAATAAAAAACAACAACAACACTTTTAAGTGTGATATAAACTACTTCTCATACGTAATCCATTTATATTTAAATTAATTTGAAACTGTAGTGACAGCTGTGATATAACATACAAAAAAGGATCAAAAGTTTTGTGACAATTAAAATCTTAAGTTTTCTTTTACGTTAACACGAAAACAACCACTATCAGCAGCTTAATCAAAGAGTTTTAGTTTTAATCATGTAATTTGAATACAAACTTTGCACTGCTCAGAATGTTTTATTATCTGCAGCAAGGCATTGGAATTTTCAATGATTATTTATTATGAATAGGCGTCATTGTTCAACTTAAAAGTTAAAAAAAAGTTTTACATAATTATGCCATTCGAACGACCTTTAGGATTTCGTTTTATGACTGGAAGTAGGCACCAGTCTTGAAAAAATCATTTTTGGAAAATGGACCAATCCAGCTGTATTATGTTTGGTCAAACATGTTCACATGAAATAAAACACATACAATGATTTAAGTATGTGCAGCTGATGATTTTCAAAATGTGGAATATATAAAAATATATACATATAATTTTTGTAATAAAAAATCTGTTATAAGTAAAAATGAAAGTGTTTGGTGTTTTTGCCAAGTCGACTAGACGGGTTTGTTGAGATTTGATGGTTGAGCAGCTCTTCCTCGCGGTGCCACGGGGTTGTCTGCGGTTTGTGATTGTGGTATTTCCTGATCATACTCACTTACTATTTTTGTAATCATCTGTTCTTCAATTTGAAAAAAAATCTGCACTCAAAACGCTTATTATCTTCAAAACGTTAATTTATTCATTTTTGAACCCAAAAATTGTGAAGTGAAAGAAAACTCTTCCAAAACACATATGTACGTAAAAACTTCATTTCAATATCATAAGCGCTTAGTCAGAAAAATGAAATTAAAAAGTGGAATCATATACTTTCGGTTCAGTGTATGTGACTATGGCTATGCACATACAGTTTTGTAAGGATATACTTAAGTAACAGAGGATTTATTGCCCATTGATTTCTTAAATTTAAATAATTTATTCAGCCCTTAGCCACAACTGAGTAAGTAAATAATCGAATTTCATGAGTTGTATTCTGAGTATATATTACAATAGTATGGTAATGTATATGATGTTTTGTCAGTATACCCTAGGTAACAGAGGAGTTATTGCCCTTTGATTTTCCAAATCTCAATGCACTTTTCTGTCCTCAGCCATATATTAGCAAGCAGTAGGTGTAGTTTCGTGAAACTTATACAGAGTATATATGACCATAGTGTGATGATGCATGTGAAGTTTCAAGAGGATGTCATCGGTTGTAGAGAAGTTAATACACTTTGATCGCCTAAAATATCAATGAATTTGTCCATTCAGAGCTATTACTTGGTTTCTGATGGATGAAATTACATGAACCTTGATATATACTGGATATATATGGCAATTATGTGATAATTCACATTATGTTTGTCAGGTTGTCTGAGGAAGTCATTAGTTGTACAGGAGTTATTGCCTTTTGATCACCCTAATAGCAATGCTTCTTTTTTCATACAGCGACATAACTTAGTAGCCAGCCATGGAATGTCATGGTTCTTATTATATTTGGCAATGGTTTGGTGATGCAAATCAACATATGTCACATTCATTTCAGATATTATATATTGCCCTTTGATTGTCTAAGATTAAATGAATTGGTCCCTACAGAACCATTACTTGGTAAGGAATAGATCAAATTACATAAAACTTAACTGAACATGAGGTGGGGCGATGCACATGCATATTCATTAGAATATATATAGATATACAGGAGTTACTGCTCTTAAAATGCCTTAATTTCAATGAAAAAAAGTCTCACATAATTTCGGCGGGGATATCAATTCGTTGTCGAATTTGCTTTTTCTTTATTTTTTTTGGCACAACATACTACATGTACGCTACTCAAAGTTTGATAGGAATCACGTTGCAAATGCAACATACCGGGCCGCGTAGCGCAGTCGGTAATATGTCTGGCCACAGATGCGTGTCTGACTGCAGATCCAGGGGTCGCGCGTTCGATCCCGGCCCGGTACCATACTTTCGTGGAGATTGATCATGAAATTTCTACGGTCATTCTCCTCCCTTCCGCTGATTTATTCAAGAAGGGTTGTTGTCAGTTACAAGCGAAAGTATGTGCACAAATTACTGGTTAACTGCTTGCTCAAGCCTGCCCAGGAAAAAGTGTGGTTAAGTGAACTGACCGTCCCGCAATGACCTTAGCTGTTGACATGGGACGTAAAGCTGTTGACATGGGACGTAAAGCAACAAAAAAAAACAACAAATGCAACATAAAATTTTGACAAGTGATTTAATTGATTACAAAATAAAAACATAATGATAGAAAATATATCATTCAAAAACTCTTGTAATTCTAACGTCAAATGCCAACGCATCCACGCGTGGTTGCAGCGAACGTCTGGGCACCCCCAAAATTTTACGCAAGGCAGGTGATTCTAGAAGACTAAATTTTAACATTGTTTTAAATTCGTTGTAAAAAACTTGTCTAATAATGCGTATGACGTCTGAGGGCATCAATTACAGCACGACATCTCATGCGCATGCTCGTAATTAGAGTCTGTATCCAGTTTTGTGGAATCAGCCTCCATTCAGCAACCAATGCATCCTTGAGCCCCTATAAAGTCCTGAGTTGCACAGGTCTGGCTGAAATCGAACTCTGAAGACTGTCCCATGCATGTTCAATCGGATTAAGGTCCGGTGATCGAGCAGGCCAGTCAATACGAACGACTGTCTCACGTTACAGATAAGCGTTAGTAAAGTGTGCACGATGGGGACGGGCATTATCGTCCATCAGAATAAATTCTGGACCGATAGCACCCACATATGGCCTCACAAACTGATCGAGAATCGCATTGCAATACCTCAATGCCGTGAATGTTATGTTTTCAATAACGTACAAGTCAGTTTTTTCCGTTAACGCTAATGCCTGCCCAAATCATGACTGAGCCCTTGCCATTACGGTTTTGTTCTGTCACATTCAATTCATCAAACCTCTGTTTGGGCATTCTCCACACCAACTGACGTCTATCATTAAAATCGAAACAAAATCTGGACTCAGTGAATACATGTAGCACTGGCGTCTTGTCATAAATAGTCCATCTGACGTGACTTCTGGCAAAGTCTAACCTGTCCTGCACGTGTTGTCTCGTCAACGGAAGGGGTATAGCAGGTCTCCTGGCATTCAGTCCGAACTTATGGAGTCAATTCCTCACTGTTTGTGTAGAAAAGCGCACTCCAGATCCGTTCCTGAACTCGTTATCCACGGCCATTACGTTAGGTTGTAGCCCTGTTACTTTCTTCGCCATGTAATGGCTGTGCGAAGGACCTCCGTGGATTAGATGACGATTCCACATTCAGGATATCACACTCTGTCACACATTAAGAATTCCAGCACCATGACGTTGCGAGACGCCAGATTCTAACATTCCGACGCCGCGTTTCACGGGGTAAGAAATAAAATAAAATGCTTTTCATGGTTAGAAAATGAAAATTGACAATTTTGATGTGCCAGTTGGAATGCAGTGTTACGCAAGATTTTGAGGTTGCATGGGATCATTTGCAAATTGTGCGCAATGTGCACTTTCGTCAGTACTGCAATGCATATGAGTTGCTGCTAGAGACAATATGTAATATACGGATTGCACACTCGCCCATGAATTTGTACTTTTACAATGCAAATTTTGATGGATAAAAAGTGATCCCTATCAAACTTTGAGTAGTATATTTACGTACTTAAGTTACCTCTTATATTAACTGTATTGATGCACGCTGCATTTGGTCTATCTCACGGCATGCGTCTTTATCTGGTCATGATGACGTTGCACTTTTCGAATGACGTCGCTAATGACGCCGAATCAACACAAAAATCGAAATCATATGGGACAATATCAGCTATTAGTATTACCCTACCACCCATGTGTTTGTACTTGTCGAATTTGCGCTGAAAACGCATTGAAAACGCAGGTAAATTAAATACGCACTGTATTTTCAACGCGAATTCCAAATAGCCAATCCCCGCTTGTCATTGATAATGCGTTGAACTGCAGTGAAACGCATTTACCTGTCCACCAATCGATCCAGCTGATTTATCAACGCGAATCAACGTTTATCAGTGCGTAGCAACCCAGATCCGCATTGTAATGCATTGCTGCATAGTCATTCATTAGAGGAAGGATAAAGATGTTTAAATGGATTTGATAGCAAAATTAAACATTGAGGTAAGAAATAATATTGTTTTACGCAAGATGATATAGCGAATTTACCGGGCTGCGTAGCCCAGTCGGTAACGTGTCTGGCTACAGATGCGTGTCTGACTGCAGATCCAGGGGTCGCTAGTTCGATCTCTGCCCGGTACCATACTTTCGTGGAGATTGATCATGAAATAATTTCTACTGTCATTCTCCTCCCTTCCGCTGATTTATTCAAGAAGGGTTGTTGTCAGTTACAAGCGAAAGTATGTGCACAAATTACTGGTTAACCGCTTGCTCAAGCCTGCCCAGGAAAAAGTGTGATTAAGTGAACTGGCCGCCCCGCAATGACCATAGCTGTTGACATGGGACATAAAGCAACAAAAACAAAAAAAAATATAGCGAATTTCAAACTTTAGATTAGATTTACCTATAACAGAGTCAACACATTTCAATATCGATTTTTCTAAAAAGGCAACTTGATTGGTTAACTCGCTAACGCTTATCATCTCAGATGAATATTCATAATCTTGCCTGTTGTTGATATGAGTTGATTCGCGTTTCCAACGCACTTTAAATCGTACGTGCGTACAACGCATTGAAAATGCGCACGAAACGCGAATTTGCAGTACAAATACATGGGCGTCAGTGTACGTCATATCGTTAGTTTGAAGAGTGAAACAATGGGTAAACTGACAAAAAATTAAGGTTCACATCTTTTGTTATCAAGTTTACCAGACTCGGCTTTGAGAACGCATGTTGAATCGCTCGGCAAGCCTCGAGATGTCACATGCGTTCTCAAAGCCCTGCCTGGTAAACTTGATATCAAAACACGCTCAACTATTATTCTCTATGAAACGATCTATGGTTAGCGATGGCTTACATGTCACTCTTTTCATTTTCGATACCAGTAAACAGGTACTTTGGCAAGATAAAATGCCACATCAGAGTCTAAATAAAAGTTTGCTCACATAAAACAAACTATCTTCAGAGACAGAAACACGTCATGTGATAGATATCTTGACTGAAAACCCCTTAAAATTCAGAATGCACTATTTCATACTTATTGTATCAATATGAATGGGATAATCCACCCGAATGAAAAAGGGTAAACGTTTGTTGGAGAGCGGTAGTTTGTGCTAATAAACGCAAAAAGATGATTGTATAAATATATGCTTCAATTGTACTGAATGGTACATCTAAAGGTATATTTGGAATTGTCAGTTCCATATCGGCCCTCGCATGAAAACACTATTAGATAGTGGCTCACTGTCTTCGGGGGTTTGCCAACAACACAGGCGCAGACCAGCCTGCGCATCCGAGCAGTCTGGTCAGCGCCTTTGTTGTTTGACGTCGCGTCAGATGTTGGTGTTAATTTGTGTAACGTCAAAAGTTGTTTAAACACGTCAAACAGTGAGATTTTCACAGACAAGAGAGGCGATCTTCCTTGCGTTGTGAAATGATCAGATGAAAAGTTTGTTTTGGTTTATATATATATTTAAGTTTTAACAGGTTTTTTTAATACTTGTTCCCGAGTAGAATTACGAAAAGTAGGGTATACCCAGGTAAGCACAACTATTTTCAGTAGTAAATGCGATTGGTTGGTCGGTGCTTATTAACTACAGAAATCTATTCTCGTTGCAGTAGACTTCAATGGACAGACTGACGGACAGACAGGGTGATTATAGGTCTTAAGGATATCTTCGCTGCACAAACCTTTGCATGTTTTATATTAAAATTAGCCATACGTAAGCGTTTGGTACTTATCGCATTGTCCGGCAACTAGGACTCGCAAAAGTCTGTGTAATGGTACAGGCTCGTCAGAGTTAAGTATGAATGTAGATGATAAACAGCTGTAGAATTGAGACCTCTATCACCGCTTGATACATGTATGTCAGCATCCATATTTTCACGAGGCTTTTGCGTATATGCGATAATGACCAAAATATCGACAAGAGTTAGTTTTGGCCCAAACAAACATGTAGACACAAATGAATGAAAACAACAAAGAAATTAATTTATTTGAGATTCGAGCACGTCACGTTTGAGTTTCAGACACACCCTTTTCATCGTATGACTTCCAATGAGTTGACTATTACTAATATATAGCAATAAGATGTACAGCCTCGGGACATGTAGTTGTTTGCCACTTTGCGACGTCGCCGCTTGAAACAAGACGTTTCTAGAATTTTGAAAAAATAGCATGACAAACTTAATGGGTTAAATTTCATAAAACTTACAGGGATGAAGAGCAAATAGAGAGCAGCAATATACAATAAATGATTAAAATAAATTACACTTTTGGTTCTCAAGTAGAACGCATTTAAAAGTGAATGTACATTTTAAAACATCACTATTCCCGTAGACGCTAACGTTAACGTCACCGAAAACTGTCATTTTAATTTGTTTTTGCGTTTAAATTACTACCATACGAAAACAACAGAAACCGAGAAGCTACAATAAAAATGTTGATTGCGTAAATCAATTTGCTTTCATTTGGTACTTTTTTCAAAATTGTAGCTTCTATAGTTTTTGGACAATACTTACTTACAAAACATCTGGAAATACATCGATTTAAGCGGCAACGTCACTGGGTGGAGAGTGGGTATGTCCTGTGGCTGTATATATACACAGGAGCTTGAAGTTTGGTCCTTACATTACATGCCTATGCCTCATAACAAAAAGCTTAAATGTCATCATTACGTAATAACATTCATGATGAGCTTTCGGTTTAGGGGCTATAGGAGGGAATTAGGATCGAATTTCAAGCTCCTTTGATATATTTCCTGAATATTCCTGATAACAGGGGTAAAGATCACTGAATATACAGATTTCTCGAATTAATTCTGGCCAGTGACCTATTTAATATTACTTTATATAGGACAGTGTCCTACAAGACTATGCTAATGCATCAGTATATAAGTTTTAAGAAAATGCGCGATTAAGTTTTTGGCATTTATGCATATTATAACGCTAAAATGTTAACGTTTTTACGACGCGATTAGCAAAGTAAAAAACGGCGTCTGTGACATTTTTGCTAGACAAGGCATTTTAGCGATATTTTATTCAATATTTAACAATTTCTCTTAGTTTAAAAACAGCATAAAATATATGAAAAATGCATTTACATATCTTATTTAGAGAGAAATAAGTTTGAAGAAACATCTTTTCATTTAGTATTGAATTAACGTCTCATATTTCCGAAGACGCCATTTGCGTGAGTGTGACATTTTTGCTCGACATAGCAAAATAACAAATTTTTGCTCTAAATATGGAAAAAATCAAGAATAAATCCAAATTTTAATTCTATTTTGAAAACGCATTTTTGTGATATACTTCGAATTTCAAAAAACACGAGGCACTAAAAAGTAATACATCAACATAAATACACAGACCCCTTGTTTTCAACGTTTTCTTTAAATCTCTACACGTTCCGTTTCTTTGCTTGGTTGGCTATTTCTGGTTAGTTTGCCGATTAACGCCAATTTCGCGCATGTCGTCGTGAGGATAAGCACAGAAAGTAGCCTTGCGGGGAAAATTACATGATTTCTTGCATTATTAGTTAAAACTTTTGGATGTAGAAACACTCCGTTAAACGATTTCTGTTACGTTTCTACATGCAAAAAATCGGCAATTTATGCGGAACATGATAGCGATAACTTTTCTTTGTATCTTAATTTGTCTTTCGTTTTTTATCAATGTAAAATATAATTAATAACCTTTTCTTTGATGTTTAGTTTGTAAAATGTATAATGGAATAAGTGAAATAGAGAACTTTCAAAAGAGAGGACCCCTACGTTTTTAAAATTAACACCAACATCTGACGCGACGTCTTTGCGTTTTGGAAAGAAGCTTATGTTAACTTGCTACAGGTGAAATTTCAAATTTGTAGCTAGTCTCTGCAGCTGAGAGGAATGGTTTGAAACTCGCTTTGTTGGAAACCCCGAAGACAGGTGTTCTTGCTCCGAGGCCCATTTTATTGTCTCTTTAACATTTTTACAGTACGTCGTAATGCCATATTGTGGTTCATCATTCTGTTGTTGAAGCACCTCCTTAATGGTGCCGGATGTAAGCCAACTTTTTAGCCCTTTTGTAAACAGGAAACTCCTAAAGGGGCCCTTCGGAAAACATTGAGGGCCGATATGAAATGCAGCATAATGAACAGTCCACTTTTCCAAGGTTTTGTCTTAAATTTTAATGATTTTCCGACAACTGCAAGGTCAGTTTTCGGCCATCACTACTAATTCATCGTTCATTATTTACATTTGTTCTTTCAGTGCACGCTTATGGATGTCTGTTACTGCACAAAGTTGTTCTTGACGACAGTATGTTGGTTCTGGACGACAATATGTTACAGGTTCCTGACGAAATAAAGAGTTCTGTAGTGAATGTGTAATGTGTTTGGGAGCCTTGGTGCATACTAAGCCGCAAGAATCTGATTTTGCCGTTGTATATTTGTTCAGGATACTTATCAAAACTTAATAAATCCTGTAGCAAGGTGAATTTAACCAGTTTACGCTTATTGGATACAATCATCGTTCTTGAAACTGTATTTTACTACTACATGTGCCCGCATATGATTATTTTGTGTATTCACTTACATCTTCTTTGTATTTTTTATGCCTTGATATGATTAGGCATGGCATTGACCACCACATCGGCGAAATAAGTTTTCTCTTATAAATCAGGTTACTTTAGACAAACAAGTTTTTAAAACCAAACTGCAGCTACCTCAGTCATTTTCCAATGTTACAGGTGTGTAACTACTGCAAATAGTTTATTACAGGTTGATCCAGGGGTCGCGCGTTCGATCCCGGCCCGGTACCATACTTTCGTGGAGATTGATCATGAAATTTCTACGGTCATTCTCCTCCCTTCCGCTGATTTATTCAAGAAGGGTTGTTGTCAGTTACAAGCGAAAGTATGTGCACAAATTACTGGTTAACCGCTTGCTCAAGCCTGCCCAGGAAAAAGTGTGGTTAAGTGAACTGACCGTCCCGCAATGACCTTAGCTGTTGACATGGGACGTAAAGCAACAAAAAAAAAAAACAAATGCAACATAAAATTTTGACAAGTGATTTAATTGATTACAAAATAAAAACATAATGATAGAAAATATATCATTCAAAAACTCTTGTAATTCTAACGTCAAATGCCAACGCATCCACGCGTGGCTGCAGCGAACGTCTGGGCACCCCCAAAATTTTACGCAAGGCAGGTGATTCTAGAAGACTAAATTTTAACATTGTTTTAAATTCGTTGTAAAAAACTTGTCTAATAATGCGTATGACGTCCGAGGGCATCAATTACAGCACGACATCTCATGCGCATGCTCGTAATTAGAGTCTGTATCCAGTTTTGTGGAATCAGCCTCCATTCAGCAACCAATGCATCCTTGAGCCCCTATAAAGTCCTGAGTTGCACAGGTCTGGCTGAAATCGAACTCTGAAGACTGTCCCATGCATGTTCAATCGGATTTAGGTCCGGTGATCGAGCAGGCCAGTCAATACGAACGACTGTCTCACGTTACAGATAAGCGTTAGTAAAGTGTGCACGATGGGGATGGGCATTATCGTCCATCAGAATAAATTCTGGACCGATAGCACCCACATATGGCCTCACAAACTGATCGAGAATCGCATTGCAATACCTCAATGCCGTGAATGTTATGTTTTCAATAACGTACAAGTCAGTTTTTTCCGTTAACGCTAATGCCTGCCCAATCATGACTGAGCCCTTGCCATTACGGTTTTGTTCTGTCACATTCAATTCATCAAACCTCTGTTTGGGCATTCTCCACATCAACTGACGTCTATCATTAAAATCGAAACAAAATCTGGACTCAGTGAATACATGTAGCACTGGCGTCTTGTCATAAATAGTCCATCTGATGTGACTTCTGGCAAAGTCTAACCTGTCCTGCACGTGTTGTCTCGTCAACGGAAGGGGTATAGCAGGTCTCCTGGCATTCAGTCCGAACTTATGGAGTCAATTCCTCACTGTTTGTGTAGAAAAGCGCACTCCAGATCCGTTCCTGAACTCGTTATCCATGGACGTAGTGTTAGGAAACCGTTGGCGTCGAGACTGAATCAGCAGAAAACAGCCATTACGTTAGGTTGTAGCCCTGTTACTTTCTTCGCCATGTAATGGCTGTGCGAAGGACCTCCGTGGATTAGATGACGATTCCACATTCGGGATATCACACTCTGTCACACATTAAGAATTCCAGCACCATGACGTTGCGAGACGCCAGATTCTAACATTCCGACGCCGCGTTTCACTTATTCTGGACTTAAACGAGTTCTAAACTGTCCCCGAGGCATTTTAAGGGGTAAGAAATAAAATAAAATGCTTTTCATGGTTAGAAAATGAAAATTGACAATTTTGATGTGCCAGTTGGAATGCAGTGTTACGCAAGATTTTGAGGTTGCATGGGATCATTTGCAAATTGTGCGTAATGTGCACTTTCGTCTGTACTGCAATGCATATGAGTTGCTGCTAGAGACAATATGTAATATACGGATTGCACACTCGCCCATGAATTTGTACTTTTACAATGCAAATTTTGATGGATAAAAAGTGATCCCTATCAAACTTTGAGTAGTATATTTACGTATTTAAGTTACCTCTTATATTAACTGTATTGATGCACGCTGCATTTGGTCTATCTCACGGCATGCGTCTTTATTTGGTCATGATGACGTTGCACTTTTCGAATGACGTCGCTAATGACGCCGAATCAACACAAAAATCGAAATCATATGGGACAATATCAGCTATTAGTATTACCCTACCGCCCATGTGTTTGTACTTGTCGAATTTGCGTTGAAAACGCATTGAAAACGCAGGTAAATTAAATACGCACTGTATTTTCAACGCGAATTCCAAATAGCCAATCCCCACTTGTCATTGATGATGCGTTGAACTGCAGTGAAACGCATTTACCTGTCCACCAATCGATCCAGCTGATTTATCAACGCGAATCAACGTTTATCAGTGCGTAGCAACGAAGATCCGCATTGTAATGCATTGCTACATAGTCATTCATTAGAGGAAGGATAAAGATGTTTAAATGGATTTGATAGCAAAATTAAACATTGAGGTGAGAAATAATATTGTTTTACGCAAGATGATATAGCGAATTTACCGGGCTGCGTAGCCCAGTCGGTAACGTGTCTGGCTACAGATGCGTGTCTGACTGCAGATCCAGGGGTCGCGAGTTCGATCTCTGCCCGGTACCATACTTTCGTGGAGATTGATCATGAAATAATTTCTACTGTCATTCTCCTCCCTTCCGCTGATTTATTCAAGAAGGGTTGTTGTCAGTTACAAGCGAAAGTATGTGCACAAATTACTGGTTAACCGCTTGCTCAAGCCTGCCCAGGAAAAAGTGTGATTATGTGAACTGGCCGTCCTGCAATGACCATAGCTGTTGACATGGGACATAAAGCAACAAAAACAAAAAAAAATATAGCGAATTTCAAACTTTAGATTAGATTTACCTATAACAGAGTCAACACATTTCAATATCGATTTTTCTAAAAAGGCAACTTGATTGGTTAACGCGCTAACGCTTATCATCTCAGATGAATATTCATAATCTTGCCTGTTGTTGATATGAGTTGATTCGCGTTTCCAACGCACTTTAAATCGTACGTGCGTACAACGCATTTAAAATGCGCACGAAACGCGAATTTGCAGTACAAATACGTGGGCGTCAGTGTACGTCATATCGTTAGTTTGAAGAGTGAAACAATGGGTAAACTGACAAAAAATTAAGGTTCACATCTTTTGTTATCAAGTTTACCAGACTCGGCTTTGAGAACGCATGTTGAATCGCTCGGCAAGCCTCGCGATGTCACATGCGTTCTCAAAGCCCTGCCTGGTAAACTTGATATCAAAACACGCTCACCTATTATTCTCTATGAAACGATCTATGGTTAGCGATGGCTTACATGTCACTCTTTTCATTTTCGATACCAGTAAACAGGTACTTTGGCAAGAAAAAATGCCACATCAGAGTCTAAATAAAAGTTTGCTCACATAAAACAAACTATCTTCAGACACAGAAACACGTCATGTGATAGATATCTTGACTGAAAACCCCTTAAAATTCAGAATGCACTATTTCATACTTATTGTATCAATATGAATGGGATAATCCACCCGAATGAAAAAGGGTAAACGTTTGTTGGAGAGCGGTAGTTTGTGCTAATAAACGCAAAAAGATGATTGTATAAATATATGCTTCAATTGTACTGAATGGTACATCTAAAGGTATATTTGGAATGGTCAGTTCCATATCGGCCCTCGCATGGAAACACTATTAGATAGTGGCTCACTGTCTTCGGGGGTTTGCCAACAACACAGGCGCAGACCAGCCTGCGCATCCGAGCAGTCTGGTCAGCGCCTTTGTTGTTTGACGTCGCGTCAGATGTTGGTGTTAATTTGTGTAATGTCAAAAGTTGTTTAAACACGTCAAACAGTGAGATTTTCACAGACAAGAGAGGCGATCTTCCTTGCGTTGTGAAATGATCAGATGAAAAGTTTGTTTTGGTTTATATATATATTTAAGTTTTAACAGGTTTATTTATACATGTTCCCGAGTAGAATTACGAAAAGTAGGGTATACCCAGGTAAGCACAACTATTTTCAGTAGTAAATGCGATTGGTTGGTCGGTGCTTATTAACTACAGAAATCTATTCTCGTTGCAGTAGACTTCAATGGACAGACGGACGGACAGACAGGGTGATTATAGGTCTTAAGGATATCTTCGCTGCACAAACCTTTGCATGTTTTATATTAAAATTAGCCATACGTAAGCGTTTGGTACTTATCGCATTGTCCGGCAACTAGGACTCGTGAAAGTCTGTGTAATGGTACAGGCTCGTCAGAGTAAAGTATGAATGTAGATGATAAACAGCTGTAGAATTGAGACCTCTATCACCGCTTGATACATGTATGTCAGCATCCACATTTTCACGAGGCTTTTGCGTATATGCGATAATGACCAAAATATCGACAAGAGTTAGTTTTGGCCCAAACAAACATGTAGACACAAATGAATGAAAACAACAAAGAAATTAATTCATTTGAGATTCGAGCACGTCACGTTTGAGTTTCAGACACACCCTTTTCATCGTATGACTTCCAATGAGTTGACTATTACTAATACCTAGCAACATGATGTACAGCCTCGGGACATGTAGTTGTTTGCCACTTTGCGACGTCGCCGCTTGAAACAAGACGTTTCTAGAATTTTGAAAAATAGCATGACAAACTTAATGGGTTAAATTTCATAAAACTTACAGGGATGAAGAGCAAATAGAGAGCAGCAATATACAATAAATGATTAAAATAAATTACACTTTTGGTTCTCAAGTAGAACGCATTTAAAAGTGAATGTACATTTTAAAACATCACTATTCCCGTAGACGCTAACGTTACCGAAAACTGTCATTTTAATTTGTGTTTGCGTTTAAATTACTACCATACGAAAACAACAGAAACCGAGAAGCTACAATAAAAATGTTGATTGCGTAAATCAATTTGCTTTCATTTGGTACTTTTTTTCAAAATTGTAGCTTCTATAGTTTTTGGACAATAATTATTTACAAAACATCTGGAAATACATCGATTTAAGCGGCAACGTCACTGGTGGAGAGTGGGTATGTCCTGTGGCTGTATATATACACAGGAGCTTGAAGTTTGGTCCTTACATTACATGCCTATGCCTCATAACAAAAAGCTTAAATGTCATCATTACGTAATAACATTCATGATGAGCTTTCGGTTTAGGGGCTATAGGAGTGAATTAGGATCGAATTTCAAGCTCCTTTGATATATTTCCTGAATATTCCTGATAACAGGGGTAAAGATCACTGAATATACAGATTTTTCGAATTAATTCTGGCCAGTGACCTATTTAATATTACTTTATATAGGACAGTGTCCTACAAGACTATGCTAATGCATCAGTATATAAGTTTTAAGAAAATGCGCGATTAAGTTTTTGGCATTTACGCATATTATAACGCTAAAATGTTAACGTTTTTACGACGCGATTAGCAAAGTAAAAAAAACGGCGTCTGTGACATTTTTGCTAGACAAGGCATTTTAGCGATATTTTATTCAATATTTAACAATTTCTCTTAATTTAAAAACAGCATAAAATATATGAAAAACGCATTTACATATCTTATTTAGAGAGAAATAAGTTTGAAGAAACATCTTTTCATTTAGTATTGAATTAACGTCTCATATTTCCGAAGAGGCCATTTGCGTGAGTGTGACATTTTTGCTTGACATAGCAAAATAACAAATTTTTGCTCTAAATATGGAAAAAATCAAGAATAAATCCAAATTTTAATTCTATTTTGAAAACGCATTTTTGTGATATACTTCGAATTTAAAAAAACACGAGGCACTAAAAAGTAATACATCAACATAAATACACAGACCCCTTGTTTTCAACGTTTTCTTTAAATCTCTACACGTTCCGTTTCTTTGCTTGGTTGGCTATTTCTGGTTAGTTTGCCGATTAACGCCAATTTCGCGCATGTCGTCGTGAGGATAAGCACAGAAAGTAGCCTTGCGGGGAAAATTACATGATTTCTTGCATTATTAGTTAAAACTTTTGGATGTAGAAACACTCCGTTAAACGATTTCTGTTACGTTTCTACATGCAAAAAATCGGCAATTTATGCGGAACATGTTAGCGATAACTTTTCTTTGTATCTTAATTTGTCTTTCGTTTTTTATCAATGTAAAATATAATTAATAACCTTTTCTTTGATGTTTAGTTTGTAAAATTATAATGGAATAAGTGAAATAGAGAACTTTCAAAAGAGAGGACCCCTACGTTTTTAAAATTAACACCAACATCTGACGCGACGTCTTTGCGTTTTGGAAAGAAGCTTATGTTAACTTGCTACAGTTGAAATTTCAAATTTGTGGCTAGTCTCTGCAGCTGAGAGGAATGGTTTGAAACTCGCTTTGTCGGAAACCCCGAAGACAGGTGTTCTTGCTCCGAGGCCCATTTTATTGTCTCTTTAACATTTTTACAGTACGTCGTAATGCCATATTGTGGTTCATCATTCTGTTGTTGAAGCACCTCCTTAATGGTGCCGGATGTAAGCGAACTTTTTAGCCCTTTTGTAAACAGGAAACTCCTAAATGGGCCCTTCGGAAAACAGTGAGGGCCGATATGAAATGCAGCATAATGAACAGTCCACTTTTTCAAGGTTTTGTCTTAAATTTTAATGATTTTCCGACAACTGCAAGGTCAGTTTTCGGCCATCACTACTAATTCATCGTTCATTATTTACATTTGTTCTTTCAGTGCACGCTTATGGATGTCTGTTACTGCACAAAGTTGTTCTTGACGACAGTATGTTGGTTCTGGACGACAATATGTTACAGATTCCTGACGAAATAAAGAGTTCTGTAGTGAATGTGTAATGTGTTTGGGAGCCTTGGTGCATACTAAGCCGCAAGAATCTGATTTTGCCGTTGTATATTTGTTCAGGATACTTATCAAAACTTAATAAATCCTGTAGCAAGGTGAATTTAACCAGTTTACGCTTATTGGATACAATCATTGTTCTTAAAACTGTATTTTACTACTACATGTGCCCGCATACGTTTATTTTGTGTATTCACTTACATCTTCTTTGTATTTTTTATGCCTTGATATGATTAGGCATGGCATTGACCACCACATCGGCGAAATAAGTTTTCTCTTATAAATCAGTTTACTTTAGACAAACAAGTTTTTAAAACCAAACTGCAGCTACCTCAGTCATTTTCCAATGTTACAGGTGTGTAACTACTGCAAATAGTTTGTTACAGGTTGCCCCAGTCACACACACACTTACGGACTCTGCGGATGGAATGTAAATCCCAGCTGCAACTATCCCTTCATTCCGTATCGATACGTATCACATCCGCAGAGTACGTAACAGTTCGTATCTTATCCGCAACTTACCGCAAGGCCTTTACATCCGCGCCCAAATTTTGAAAAATATCAAAAAAGTTCTGCGGATGAAACGCAATGATGCTTAACGCTAGGCAAGAATACGTAATTATTCGTATCTAATCCGTATCTCATTCGCATCTAAACGTATCAAAACCTATCGTTCCGCTGTAGACCCAAAGTTGCGGCTGGTACCGTTTCATTCGGGTCGTTACCTTTAATAACGCTTAGTTACTTATCGCATTTGGCGTATTTTTACCCATACACGAAGATCGCTGCGGATAGTTGCGAATGGCTGATTTCATATGCGGATAAATACGTATAGTTACGACCCCTTAGGTGGATGGTGAAGTCCCTTGCTACAGCGCCTCTGGAACAGGAGAGATAGTCTTCAATTACCGTCAGTCTCGTGCCAGACGATGTATTGAGAATGCCTCTGGCACATTGGTCATAGAGGGTAAAAGATTATCGAGAGAAAGCGTATGCAGAAAAGACTGAATGTTCTAAGATGTAAAACATGGATTTTCTTTTGCACGTGTGTTCATGTATTATTGTGTTTATTGAATGAGATGAGGAAAATTGATAATATGTAAGGCTCTGACACATTTGCATTTGCATGTATAGATAAAAGTCCTAACTTATAAGAATGTTACCTAATATTGCTCAAAACCGTCGTTATATATCAGCGTATATGTAACTTATTTGTATGTTATTTATTCTACAAATGGATTACCATATTATTTGCATGGCCTCTTCTTGGATTATTGTCTCTTGCTGACTATGCCAGAGGCGTAGGAACTGGCTAGATAAATAGTTGTCATCCTGTTCAGATGTGCCTTCTAGAGACAATGCTTCTTATTTGCTGCTTCTTCTTTCCAGGCATAATAATTAAAGACAAATGATGAACAAACGATAGGGTGCAAAGTCTGCGGTTGCAAACGTCACAATAAGATCCGCTACGTTTACACAACAGTCCGCATCTAAAGGTATCTATTCGCATTTACACGTATCTAAAGATAAGGGAAGGTAATGAAAGGGATGTAGTCCATATCTTTTGGTATCTGTCCGCATTGTGTCAGTTCAATGGAACGCATCAATCCGATGACATTCGCATTTATCCGCAATGGTCCGTTACTACCCGCAACTATAGGTAGCAAACACACCAAGAAATTAGGCCCCGCCCTCATTTTTCTGCGGACTACTGCGGTTTGATCCGAAACTCTCCGTAAGAGTCCGTAAATGTGTGTATGACTGGGGCATTAATGTCGACAGCGTTACAGGTAGAGACGACAGTCTAATGGATTCTCTGGATTTCTGTTATACGAAATATCTTCTATTTTGGGTGAATGTGAAATGCCCTTTAATATTTTCGCCAATGAGGGACCTGTTGAAGAAGTCTTTGAACGTACTGAGAATGTGAACAGTGATTCAATCATTTGCGAAACCCTAACTATATTGGCCAAAAGGACCTCTGACAGTGATAATTAATTCACAGTGCCTATATGTTTTGAAAAATCAAAGTATATAGCCTCACTGTTAGTCTCTATTTCAATGGACATACAGTTTTATTGTTCAGCTTAAATTGTCATTTTTTGTATTAAATATATAGGAAAATAGAAAAATATTTTAGCCCAATTCCCCCAAAACCGAATAAATAGGTTTTCGTGTGTATTCATTTTGAAACTCTATTATTCCAATATAATGTTTTAATAAGTACAAGTAAGTTTCCTTCATATACATGTGACTCCTTAGTCCGGACATATATCAGCTTTTGTTTCATCATAGTGTGTTAATTTGATTGGTGTGTTTCTCCATGATGATATATTGCAATAGTTAGAGCCTCCATGCGAGCTGAACATTTCTTGTACTTCAACAACAGCAGAATCTAGGGCCAAGATTTGGTACCAGTAAAATGCATTAATGCCCCCCGGTGGTCTAGGCTGCTGTCCGTTCTAAGGCGGTGGTTCTGTTGTTGTTAACTTGTTGTTTATTGTTACTCCCGTTGTGGGAGTATGTAATTGTCCCATTTTTTGCTGTACGTCCTTTTAACGTTACTAAATTCTGTTGGAAGATGATTTTGTACACACTCACAAATAAGCTTCATGGCCCCAGAATAGGTGTACTTTATGCATGGATGAATTGTTATGGTACATTGCTGCATAAAATCACACCAGGTATATATATTGTCATCAAGGATAGAATAGAATTTATTTGCGCAGAACAACAACAACAGCAACAACAACAGCAGCAGCAGCAGCAGCAACAACAAAAATATTACAATATTAACGATTTTGACTTTAAAAGACGGCCAAATGTGACTTTAATTGGACATTGGTGCTATAATACCCTTACCAATGAAACAAATTCATTACTAAATGTTTGGTGTAGTCTAATTATGCACCCCACCCATTTGATATCATCTTCTGTATTGTCACAGGAATCTGTTGATCTAATAATAACATATTCTCGTTCATAATACATTAAACTTCTTATTTAAAAGGATACCAGTGATACTTTATATATAGGGAAGTTTTAGTCAGGATTGAGAAAATGCTATTGAACGATAAGCGTGAAATAAATTGACCTAGTCACACGAAAATCGGATACTGTTGCATGCGAATGTCCTATGCTGACAGACTTTTTCCAAACTTTTGTGCCACTGACAAAATGCAGGCCTGATCTTGGTCCAAACAATCATCTACAGTTACTGAAATACCTGGTAAATCCATGTCACTACAGTCGGATCTACAGATATTCCAGTTTCTTCAGAAAGAGGGGTAGGTTGCTCTAAATCCATGATATCTTTTCAGTGATTGATCATCCGCTAGTAATATGCCACTGAATAACTTCTTAGGCACACCTTTTGTGGAGGTGCTTACATTTGCCATTTTACTGATACGACTACTGATTGAACCAGAACCGGTTGAAATTCGCAGAATCAAGAGCTATGTTTATCAGGAGTCCACTAAATGTCCCAGCCCTGTATTTTGAAGACCCAGGCCTTGTAGTTGACCAGCGTTGAAAAGGTTTCAGAGCAGTATTTACATCTGCTCAAGACAGAAAAGTGTCGTCTATAACATGTAACAGAAAATATGACATCGTCTATTACCTGTTACACAGTCGTCTCTGACCAGTAACATTTGCAAAAAAAGAAATCTGAGATTTTCAGTTTTCTTTAAATATGAAAAACATGTTGGTTACATTGTGAGACGATTTATGCTAATTCTATGGCGGGAAATACAAATAATTGACCACAAATTACGTATTTCTGAAATTTCTATTCCGTACCATAGTTTTACAATTCTACGACGCTTGTCTTTCTAATACCAATCTAACAAACACTTAAATGATAGTAATGATCAAAACAAGCAAATAACACTATATTATGATTTTCTGCGACGTTTTTGTATGTTTCCTTATTACAATGTCGTCCAAAACCCGAAATATGTCGTCTAAAACCTGTAACTTGTCGTCCAGCACAAGAACACAGTCGTCATGAACCAGTAACGGATTGTCGTCCAAAACCACCTTGTGTAGTAACAGACATCCCTAAGCGTGGGGCAGTAGTTGAATTGTGTATGCATATTGGCCACCAGGTAGCTTTACACCAAGAATTGCATTTAATGTTTTTTGTGACATGCTTGCCAATGGCAGATAGCTAAAATGACCCCAGAGTACAAAAAAAATGAGTTTCCAAATCGATGAGTAAAATGATAATCCATCTTCAAAACAAGCGCTCTCATAGTAGTTTGCGTGTTAAATTAGCTAGACCACCCAAGGGAAGCATATGTAATAAATATTACGAAGCCATTACATAATTGACTTGGCCGAAGGCTTTTGACTACTTCAATTTATATACACGAGCATCTGCTTACGTTACTTTCCTACATCCGCACAAGAGCATATGCGATCTGTTACCTCAACTATCAAAACAAGGCATTGGGTTACTTTTATAAGTATATGGTTTTGTTGTTAATGTCAGTGTTTCCATTTTCGTAAAATTTTATACCCTTTTATATTGTTGAACGGATGGTGCAGAATCGTGTTTGCTCTATTTTGGGATGGATATTTTGTGTTCCTTCCAGTCTGGAGAGATGGCACCAAATCGTTAATTTGTCAGACCGTGATCGTAATTAAGGTCCCCGATTTTCCTTCGTTTTTTCCAAATACCTTGCTTAAAATTTCTGCCAGAATACAAACTCCTACTTATTTTAAGCATGCGATGCACGTGCACGCCAACTCTGTTTTCGAAAAAAATAAACTATCAAGTAGCTATTGTATTCTAGTTTCCAAAAATGTATTATTTGATAGCATTTTATCAACGCACTGTGGGCTTATGCTACGAACTTTCCAAATGCCCCCGTAATGCATTATCCTATTTATGCATATTTAATTAGGGCTGTGTATTACAGCCAAGAAATGGCTGCCCTCCATAGTTTTCTATTCTCTACTATACAAATATCTGTAACTTTCGTATTTTTCATTCCGCGAATTTTATTGGGCTTATAGCAAATTATTTTTTTTTATTGAGGGCATTCCAAATTCACTTGCGTTCAGTGTTGCCGTTCCCTTTAACCCTTTACCTTATAGAGACGCCTTTTTAACAGATTTGTAAACAGAGCTGACCCAGATCAGGCAGCTCTTGCAAGAGCTGCCTGATCAGGGTCTTCTATGTTTGCTTATTGAAATATATTAAGATATGATCATACACTAGCAGGCCTGTCAAGTAATTTTCTTTGTTCTATGGTGTTGATCGATTATATACTATGCACAATAAGTTAAGCAATTGTTTAAATTTGTATGGATGAGGCCATCCACATCGGATCTCGAATTTTATTTGCTGTCATGGCGATACGAGCGCCGATCATCTGAAAATAATTTCCATTTAAAAAAAATACAGAATTATCAAACGCAGCGGCCATGCTAAAGTGACGTTGAATTTTAAGAATAGCGGGTAACGTGGGTATTTCTGGTCATTGGAGAGGGGGCCAAAACCATTTTCAAGCGTTTGTTTGGTCACTGCAAACCAAAAAAAGCATAGCAAATGCTGCAATTTTCTGAACGTTCTCAGAGTTATAAAGGACCAAGTTTTCACAATTTGACGTTTTTATTGATGCTTTTACGTTATCACCTTTAAACGCTGTTTCTAGGCGGGTTTTCTTGAACCACATTTACAGGTAAAACTGCTTGATGCCTTCCCATACATTCAGACAAATAATGTTGAATGGAACAGCTTCATTGCTACAGAGCACGAGCCGAAAGATAACATCTAACGTCACCATTATCTCGCAAATGCGTCGCACCATTATTCAGTAACTTAAGGTTTAAACCAACTATAAGATGACTTTATTTGTAAGCCTATGGTATTTTTGTAAACTGATTCTCTGTTGAATTGAAACACCAATAATTTAGAAGTTTAATTAAATCATGAATACGTTTCGACGTCATTGATGGCAGCTGATTTTTTCAGCATATATCTCTTTCACATCTGTCACATACATGTAACCAATATTTTGATAGGCGTATGATGCATCAGGAATATGAAAGACCACCAAACGAAAAATCACATGCTAATCATTTTAGCATTACTTACAACGGATGTGAATTTTGCTTACTGACCCATCCTTCAATTCTTACTCTCCCCAAGTGCCCACTTAAAGGATGGCGTCTGTAATTTCGTGGTTTCATTTGCCTAAGATCCTGTTTTCTTCATTGCAATAAAATTGTTCGTTATTGCACAAAGATGAGCACAAAAAGATGTGAAACATAATATTATACAATTATTGACTTCAAAGAGGTAGACATCAGGATTTATCTACCCGAAAAAGTGATAATTTACCGAGGCCGCCAGGCCAAGGTGAATATCACTTTTAAGGGTAGATAAATCCTTATGTCTACCGAAATTGAAGTCAATAAATGTTTTGTTATATGACTTTTCAACTAAGAATGAAAATTTTCTACTTTCACTTATGTTGTTAAATACATCTAAGACATCTAAGGACTTTCTCACAAGCTTTAGCAACTTTTATTAAAATATTATATTTTAGTATTTTGCATTTTCAAATGTATAATAATTCTCTTAATGTGGAATATAAAATGTTATCATAAAACTGTTTTTACAGGTTGTTTATTCAAACAAAGATAAATAAGCAAACAAAACAAAACAAAACTGTTGTAAAAATTCATGAAAGTCTTTAATTTACCTGTTGGTAGTTGAAACAGCAAATCATGTCAATTTCATGCAACACATGCTAGTTTCACACTCATCATGCTATTTTTAGCTCTCTAGAGGGTAATATTGCAGAAGTGTCAAAAATATTAACTTCTGGAAACTAGTTCGAGCTGGTTTTCATGCAATATTAACTTGTGGACCAGTTTAGACCAGTTTCCAGGTAGACATAGAGATTTATGAAGACAAATTGGGCCAATCAGGAGACAGGATTCTCTCCAGTCATATAACAAAAGAAATTGCTAAACTTATTGTGCATAGTTTAAATGGCAATCCCAGGTCATATTCATTAGATTTGCGACCGATTTAATATGTGCTTTACTGTGAACTAAAAAAAACATGAGTTCAAGGTCTAATGATGGGCGAACATGCGTCTTCGTAGAACATACCAACGCATTTATCTCTAAAATCGATTCAGAAAATGGAGGAAACATTTCCTGACTTAGCAAGAAGACAAGCAGCTTATATGTAGGCCTCGACGCGACAAAACCTGTCTTCGGGGTTTCTGATATAGTGAGACTCTAACCAATCTCCTTAGCTACAGTGACTAGCTGTACAATCGAAATTGCACATGTAGCAAGTCTAGATATGATACTTTCCAATAAGCGAATAACCAAGGCGCTGATCAGGCTGCGCGGATGCGCAGGCTGGTCTGCGCTTTTGTTGTTCGCAAACCCCGAAGACAGGTTTTCTCGCGTGGAGGTCCAACTATTTTATAAGACTAGTTGCGACGTCTTAATCCATATTTACACTAAAGGATAAGAGACAATTATCGATATGATATTGGAACGTATTATGAAACTCTTTTTTTTTTCGTGTAAACCAAGTTTCATGTGTCATCATCTTCCCCCAAACACATATGTGCCAGATATATTGGTACTTACATTTAGGTGTGGCCAAGGCTCAGACGGGCCTCCGTATGCCCGCGATATTACCAGAGTCAACGCTTCTTGCATACGGTAAGTTTTGTTTGTTTTGTTGCTTAACGTCCCAAGTCAACAGCTGTGGTCATAGCGGGACGGCCAGTTCACCTAATCACACTTTTTCCAGGGCAAGCTTGAACAAGCAGTTACATGTAATCAGAACTTTGTGCACATACTTTTGCTTGTATGGTAGATTCAAAGATAGATGAGAATCATTGTAAACAAAGATTGACGAGTTTACTGTGATTATAGGCGTGCAGGTACATGTAGTCTCAGTTTGCAGTTATATTGAACCCACCACAGATTACTGCATATGCGCTTGGTAGTGAAAAGTCGTGCTTTACCTGTTTATAAGAAAATTAGAATCTCCTCATTACACTACTATAACTGACAACAACCCTTCTTGAATGATACAGTCGAAGATAGGAGAATGGCCGTAGAAATTATTTCATGATCAATCTCCATGAAAGTATGAGACCGAGTCGGGACCGTACTCGCGACCCCTGGATCTGTCATACACTAAGTACGAAACTAGAGGAAGGCCCAGATCAAATATTAGACATTTAGTCCCACTGGATAAGTCAGCATGGGTATATAGGGGTGACGATACCAATTCATTTCCCATAGACCTCAATACAATCATTTTAATAAGCGTATTCCGGCAACTTTTATCAATAGCTCATACATGCACAAGGCCTCAGTATTTTAAAAATCAAATAAAAACAATACATCGTGTTACATTTTGGAGATTCTATGTACATGTAGCACAAAGCAACTCGCCGCCTGCCGTGTAGCTATTTTTTATGAAAATCTGCAAAGCTCTCCATGTGCATAAAAATCATGTAAAACTATTTTTTCAGAATAGAAAAATTTGTTGCAAGTAATTGAATGACCAAACCCTATTCTCTCAAAAAAATAATTGAAGCATGCACAGCAATCACTTTCATCCAATGGCAGAAGCTGAATTTTAACATCATACAATTTGTCTGCCAAGTATTTTGTGTACACAGGAAATGATGACGCATTTTGTACTGTCACCCTTTTAAAGAAATCGTTGGTGCATTTGCGATACGCACCGAAATCTAGCATTTAGATGCTCAGTGTACATGTACCGGCTAGCATAGAATTGTAGATTGACAGTTTTATGTCTGAGAGTTTTCCTGGGTTGAACCGGTATTGAGCTACTGGTATTTACTCAAAGGATTGCTCTTCATTCCTAACTTTAATTTTCAAACTTAGAGTCACTCATGTACAGAGATCATCCCTGGAGGACCTCTTCGATAAACATGTATAAATAATATAGTATCGCAACAACACATTATTTATTTATTTCAAGTACACTCCTTATGGTTTTTAATGCCATTGAATTATCGACCTACAGTGACAAGAATCTGTGCGCTAAATATCTCGGAAGATAAACAATGATATACATGAGGTCAAGTACGTGTATTATTCAAGGCCAAAAAGAAACGCCGTATATCAAGATTAATCATATGACGTCGCTCGCGTCTGGGAGTGAAACAACGCCATGCATTAAAATCGCAAAACCACAAGTGGTTTACAGATTTTCGGGAAACGTTATGACGTCCATAACACCGTTGCGTACATAATGACAAAATTGTAACGTTTTAAAGCAGAATTGAGATTTCAAAGTAATCTTAATGTTATATGAAAAATAGAATCTAACATTCGTGCTCTTGTATTATTGAATTTATAAAACTCGTTGCGAAAAAGAGATAAAATGCACGGCATGCATCGCATTTTATCTCTTTTCCCAAACTGGTTTAATTAATTCAATAAAACATGACCACTCATATCAGATCCTGTATATCAGGGGACATTGTGTTCAAGTAAATTTTCAAGAAGATGAACATAGAGGATATTGCAGCCATGACAACAGCAATATAAGAATTTCACAAGTATTTGTTAGAAATTAATGTTTTCAATATGTTGTTAGATCATTCCTGAAAGAAATGGTAAAGTCCCTCTTATTTTCACTGCAAAATGTTCGGAATGTCAACTTTACCGGTATACAAGTAACGGATGCCAGCGAGTAGGCTAGTATACGGAACCATCATGAATGTGAGGATGGAATAGAAAATATGTCCCGAGAATCAACGATTGGCATCATGAGGCTTGCCGAGTGATGACAATCGGTGATTAAGAGGGATGGGGTGTTTTTTTTATCCCATCCTCACACAAATAATGGATTTATTTTCTTGCTCACCACTAAATACCTCAATTTATATATTGGGAAAACATGAATAATGCTTCCGAAGACCTATTTGACCAACGTTATCAATAAAAATCTTTTTAATTTTGATTTTTATAGACGTTAGGGGCTATTAAATGGTGCAAACGATTAAAATTGAAAATTGGTTTGATTCCCAGAGTTAAAATATTAAAGATGGCGCCCAAAATGGCGTCCAAGATGGCCGCCAGTAAGGCTTTTAAGACCTATCTGGCAAATACATTTTATAAAAAGCATTTAATTATAATTTTTTATGGCTGTTTAGAGGCCAAATGATTCAAAATTTTTTGGTTCAGAAGGTTCATATATTTAAGATGGTGTCCAAGATGGCCGCCATTTTAAAGCAAAATTCAACATGATTGCAGTTAATAACTATTTTCCGATAGTTTTCTGATAGTTTTCAACACAGGTTGCATTTGGAGTTGTTGTTGTTTTCTGCGTTTTGAAGTAGTCAAGATGATGTCCAAAATGACAGCAATAACAGAGTGAGGAATCACATGGTTTTTGCTTTGATACAATGCGCGGAAAAAACAGACTCATACTTTCAGTAATGTTAATTTTTGTCTTTGTTTTGGTAATTGTATTCGTCAATCCATATACCACTTTGCAGACCACATCTGGCTAGATCTGATAATACTATAATATCATATTTCCTACTTTGGAAAAACACTCTGTCTAAAAGATAAA
The DNA here is from genome assembly GCA_964019695.1 of Loripinus fragilis. NCBI lineage: Eukaryota > Metazoa > Mollusca > Bivalvia > Lucinida > Lucinidae > Loripinus > Loripinus fragilis. Next base: position 47,890,415 of record OZ026524.1, read on the forward strand.
TGCCAGGGTATACTGAAGGGACGATATAACTGAAAACGTTGTGATTGGGTATGAGCATAGGGACATAACTGCAGGTCTGAGGCAAGTTTTAAGATATATCTGCTTATTCTGCCCCCACAACTACAGATGTGCTTGCAAGTCAGTTGCAACTGATTCAAACATATATGCTGGTGAGATGCATGCTGGTACATTTGCAGTTGTAACCAACATGCCTGCTGTTTAATAGCAGAGTTTGAAGAGACCTGAGCGCTGCAGCAGGCCTCCTAGTCTCGTGAAGCTGTTACAGAAAAAACGCTTGGTTTCAGACATGTGTGTTGGTCCTGTGCCACATAATGAAACATGCGTAATGTTTAATATGTCTGCTTAACCCTATGGCAATGATGACTGGGCTGATGGTCTAGTGCAAGAATAACAGATAGCACACTGGCCGGGTGCAACTTGAACAGACATGCCTGCTGCTCCAGTGCAACAATGCCCAGCATTCCTGTTAGTCAGGTGCAATAACAACATACATTACTGGTAGTGCGATGTAACCTACACAGATGACTGCTGTCCCTGTGTCTCGTTAGCAGGCAAGTGTGCTGGGTCATAAACAGTAAGTAACAAACCGCAGACAAACCCATGGCACCATGAGGACGAGCCACGTAACCATCATGATACACCAGAAAGACAAACTAAGCAAAGCAACCAGCTCACTCTTCCCCATCAAGGTGATTGCAATACTATAATGGACATAAAGTAACGTACAAAAAAACATAAAACAATTACAGACTCCCACAAAGGGAGTAACAAAAAACAAAAAGTCAACAGCAACAGAACCACCGCTTTAGAACGGACAGCAGCCTAAACCACCGTGGGGGCTTTAATATATTTTACTGGTACCAAATCTTTGCCCTAGATTCTGCTGTTGTTGAAGTATAAGAAATGCTCAGCTCGCATGGAAGCCTTCTAACTCTTGCAATGTATCATCATGGAGAAACACTCTAATCAAATTAACATATTATGATGAAACAAAAAAATAGGCTCATGACTCACAGATAGTCATAGCTAAAGAACACCTCAAGTTGAGCCACGGTGGGACCAGCTACAGATAAGCATCAGACACCAACCCACCGATTAAAGCTTTACATCAGAGCCGTCATAGAGTCTGAGGCCTGACCCTCCGTCGTGCAATTACCACATAATTAAACACATGTGATGGTAAAGATGTCTGATGTGATGACCTGGTGGCAATGCATGGCTGCTGTTTGGTAAATCTTCAACAGATATGAGGACTTGGTACCATTCAATCAGACATACATCCAGGTCCAAAGACAATCAAAGAGAAAACTTACTAGACTGATGCCCGTCCATCAGACAGGCCAACTAACAGTGTGAAACTTTATTAGGCAAGACTGTTGCCTGGTCGAGTATCACTCCAGAGAGTTGCTACGCTGTTGCAGCTGCAACATATATGCCTGCTGGCCGAGTGTATTGACTGTCACTAACACCGTTGCTGTTAAAATGCCTACTGGTTGAGTGCTGCTGCAAGATGGGTGCTTACTGGGTCTTTTCCACTCAACCCTGCATGTTAGCTGGTGTTGTGCTTCTCTATCTGCCATACCTGTTGGCATCGTGTCTCACTATCAGCCGTGCCTGCTGGTGTGATGCTTCACTATAGGCCATACCTTCCGATGTGGTGCCTCAATATTAGCCCTGCTGTGCTGGTTTGGTGCCTCAGTATAGGCCATGCCTGCTGCTGTGTTGCCTCACAATAGCGCATGTCTTCTGGCGTGGTGCCTCATTATCAACCATGCCTATTGGTGTATTGCCTCACTAGGGGCCATGCCTTCTGGTGTGGAGCCTCAGCATAAACCATGCCAGTTGGCGTGGCACCTCTTTATAGGCAATGCCTTCTGGTCAATTGCTACTACAATCAACATTTTACTAGTCGAGTTCAGATGGAAGAAGGGTGGTTACAAGTCTGGTGCTACCTGTAAAGAGGTGCCATTATATCAGACATGTCTTATGGTCCATTGCCACTCTTGTACAATGCAACTATATCAGACAGGCATGCTGGGTTCATGAATTCATCTACGCGTGTTTGCAAAGTGCTGCTCTATCAAGCAAGGTATCTGGTCTGTTGCAAATCCATCAGACATGCCTACAGGTAGGATCCCCTCGGGTAACATCATGGATGCCATCTTGAATATATCAAATTCTGAATGATAAATTAAAAGCATCACTGGGATGTTACAAGGATAATGATGTAGTTCAAAAATCAGTAAAATAAAATTTTGCAATGAAATTCTTGGAGCTTAACAGTCTCAGGGAAGGTTTTCTTATATATTTTTTGTTGTAAACTGCCATCTTGGCGGCGATCTTGTCCGCATTCTTTTCCTATTTGTTTTGTTAGTGTCTACAATTAAACTCCAACTTCAAAGCATATAATTTAAGAAAGAAAATGGGTTTGGGCCGTAGCGCAGTCGGTAACGTGTCTGGCTTATGATGCGTGTCTGACTGCAATTCCAGGGGTCGCGAGTTCGATCCCGGCCCGGTCCCATACTTTCGTGGAGATTGATCATGAAATAATTTCTACGGTCATTCTCCTCCCTTCCGCTGATTCATTCAAGAAGGGTTGTTGTCAGTTACAAGCGAAAGTATGTGCACAATTACTTATTAACCGCTTGTTCAAGCCTGCCCAGGAAAAAGTGTGGTTAGGTGAACTGACCGTCCCGCAATGACCATAGCTGTTGACTTGGGACGTAAAGCAACAAAACCAACCAACCAACCAAAACATGTTTTCTGTATCACACAATATTTTCACATATAATTGGCTTCCATTTTGGACGCCATCTTGGATATATCGAAATGCTCAATGATGCCAGAGTGGCATCACTCGGATTTTTCAAGGACATTGTTTGTACTACCAGAATCAACAAAGAGAAAAACTTTAAAATCAAGTTCCAGGTCCTCCTGAAATTCGCCCATATTCTGCCGGACTATCACAGACGCGCGACGTCATGTGGTAAAATAAACTTGGGATGGTCGAATGTCCATTGTATATATCGAGTAGCCACTAATTATAATTTAATGATACAATTGTATTCCTGTCTCTGAAAATGGGGTTGGTTTAGGAACAGTGTAAACCTTGATAAAATGCACATAGTGCGGCATTTTATCGCGGTCTTGACGGTTTGTCAAATTTAATACGCATTGAGGAGTCTCTAGTATACAAAGGTTAAGATGTCGTCACATTCACTGTCGGTCTAATGTCACCATTTGGTTCTCTGAGTGTAATGAAAGTATTTTAAAAGTAATTTAGTTCAAGCAAATATAACTTAAATCATATCTTAGAACTGAAATTATAAGAACTATTGTTAACAATATCTGACTCTTAAAATAAAACAATACTGTAAAATTGAATTGTATAATACGAACAAATTGTGAAATTATAAGAATTATTGTGTACAATACCTGACTCGTAAAATAACATAATACTGCGAAATTGAATTGTATAACACGAAAAATCGTTTCAGCTTTGTCATGTAGGGGATGTGTAGTTAGGAAAGCATCTCGTTGACGACGATGTAGTTGATTGGTTGGTTCAAATTGTCGTTACCCATATAAGCCTAGCGTCCTTTTTGCGGGGCATAGGCAAACAGTGCAGATCACAAGATCACAGGCCGCTCCCAACAAACCTTAAAACGGAAAAGGACTGGTCTAACACATAACAGTGGGAAGTTCATGCGCGGATCCAGAGTTTTGTCAGGGGGGTCCAACTTTGATAACATATTTGTTTTTGGTTGATGAGAGGATCCAAATACCTCTATAGGCGGGCAACCATCGGGCCGACGGTGGCCCGACATTGAATGCTGGCTTGGTAGCTTGTGATTTTTCAGGGAACCCGTACCAGTATTGGCAAGAAACCCTATATTTTGCGATTTTTCAGGTGGGTCTGGGCCCCCTGTCCCCTCTCCTCTCTGGAACCGCGCATGGAAGTGCCAATAAGCTTACATATGTTAGATAAAGCAAGTGAGCATAAATAGGAAATACCACAATCACACACTGCAGACAAACCCACGGCACCGTGATGAAGCGCCACAGAGCAATAACGCACAATGCATCAGGAAGACAATCAAAGCAAAGCAACCGGCGTTCTCTTTCCCTATAGTCCAGTCCCAGTACAGTTTGACTGGGACAAAATTCAAACAGAAATGAAACCTATGAAAATGGCTTGGACAAAGGTTTAGCATGCACAGAAAAAAAGTCCCAAGAAAAAAATTAGATCGAATTGGAGATATTTTGGGTTAAAAATTGAAATTTTAATGATTTTTGGGTAAATTTTCCCAAGCTATTTACTGTTTCAGTGAAAGCTGAAAGTGTGTCATGCTTGTGAGTTTTGTGTCTTTTTTATATATGTTTATGATTGTAATCGTCAATTAAACCCCATTTCAGCTAAAAACCCGTTTTTTTTAAAAGAAAATAGAAATTTCACACCTTTTTAATCACAAAATGCTTTACAGAGTTTTTACATATATGCAACAATGCTATTTCTATGAAATATACATTTTATCATGTAACCACAAACACAATATAGACTATTTGATATGTATATGAAAATCTATGGTAGCACACATGCATATTAAACAGTATTTAACCTATTTAATGAATTGTATATTAGTTTCATAAAAGGATAAACCTGGACTGTTCTTTGTCTGGCCTTTTACACCTGACCTCTTAATGAATGTGATACTATGATTCAAGCCATACAGCTCAGGGGATCATCAAGGCACTCAAGCCCCCTTACCATGGCAGGGTGACAGTCTTCAATGGGGGTAAATACGTATATATTAGCATAAACATGTACAATTAAAAAAATTGGCATGCTTGAATATTGCACTTTCCATGGAAATCAAATTGTGTAGCAAACACGATTAATCATTTATTTACCTACACACGTTGACTTATATACATCAATGTTTCAGATTTGCCATCCTTCACAGATAAGTATTCCATGATTTTTATTAGTGTTATGACCAGTTGCTGCAAAACATGACAACATATCTCTAACGGTTTGCAAATGTACATCCAATTTCCAGTCCTTTCAGCTTTAACAAACTTTCTCAGAATCCCTAGCATTTTATTGTGCTTTAATTTACAGTTCTGAGGTTCTGTCCATTTACTCGTGTCTTCTAGCTTTGCATCTAGCAACTGTACAATGTTCAACATTTTTATCCGAATCCACATCAGCTAGATCTACTTTATGTGTCATGAGATTGTCAAACAGTTTCATGGCTTCTTCTGCCACTGTATTGGAATGCATGTGTGCTGTTTGTTCATTAATGTCAAGAGTAATTATAGCATCACTTGTCCATATTGTGTCTGTCTTGAGCTTAGCCAATTGATTCTTCTTCATTTATATCTACTGCATTATTATCAAGTTAGTTGATATCAAATATATCTGCTGCAATCAACAAGTGTATGTGCTCTTATTGCTCAAGCAATTACCTTCCCATTAAGCATACGGGGCACAGTGTTCTCAGCATATTCTACTGAAAAGAGAACCTTTTCCAGTTTCTGTTATAATCAAGTAAACTCATTTCCATGTTTTAACCCCCAAGACATAAAGCAATATTCTTAATTCTGCTAGTATAGGGCTCAGCATCTAAAATGTGTTGTACCTTCATCCAAAGGGGCTGATCAAATGTTAAAACATGTGTCACTCCATAATTCAACAAAGTGTAGCGTCGAATATATCCACAATGCAATTGTAGTATCCATATCTATCACTGGCACAAAAGTTATTGAAGATTGACCAGGATATTCCCCATAACGAGCCAGTTGCATACTATCATTCCAGGCTAGAGTTGTAGGGCAAAGCAGACATGATAACTTCTAAAGTATATCAGTGTTCCTAGAATTATCATCTTTGCTAGTTTCTGAATGTTTTTCACAATTAGCATTGAACCTTCCAACATTCTTGTTAAAGTGAATGCCAACTTTGGTCGCTGCAACATCCTCAGCTGTTACTTCTACACAGGGAATTATTCTTGATGTACATTTAATACTAGGAGTGACAGCTTTATCATCCCCATACCAAGGAATGTGTTTAGACCATCAAGAGTTTGTATATTGTGATCTATATTTTCTGCCATAAACTTTAGAAACTGGTCCTGCATAAAGCAAGGAGTTTCAAGAGGTTGTGAACCAGCAGCACTGCTGATACTTCTAAGCTTTTTGATAAAATGAACAGAAACCAAAAAGCCTGTGCATTGTTTCTATGAAAAATCTTGACCCAAATTCTAAGTGCAGTTGCACTGCAAAGTAAGAAAGGTGCAAAGATCAGGAATCGATACCATCAAGTACCATACCTGACCCAGGATATCAATGGGAAAGTACAAAACTCACAGTGAGACACCAAAAACGAGAGCCAAGAGGTCAGCCCTTACCCAGCAGGTGACCACAAGGCACATATAAACAGACGCGTACAAAGGCATAGCAAACACAAGACAGAAATAACACAAATGATCCACAAAAGAAGCACCACCTTGGAACGGTCAGTAAAAATATATTACTGGCGAGCTTAAACAGGTTTAATGGTGCACCAACCTCACCCTTAGTTCCGATGTGGATCAAGACACATAGATGTTTGGTTTGCATAAAAGACCCCTAACTATCAATACACCATCTCCTGGAACATATAAATCAAGATATAAAAAGGAAATAAAGCAAAGATAAGGGCTCAAAAGTAAACAAAACTGAATACCGGAGCAAAATAAATCCAACAGGTAAACCCCAGTGGGCCTGACAACAGCCAAAGCATCAGGCCTCTACCATCTCATCATTAGATAAGTCTTTAAGTTAAGTAAGTACGGCCGCAAATAGCTGGAATTGATACAATCAAGTTCCACACCTGACTGAGGACACCAATTCGAAAATGACAAACTCACAGCAAGACACCACTTTTTCAAGCTTTTTCAGATTAAGTTACATTTTTGTTTATTAGCATACTATATTCGTCAAAAATTTCCCAGAAAAAACACAATTTTGACTCTCCATATTCACATTACTTGTGATGTTTGATATTTGTTGAATGTTTCTCAATCTTATTTATAGATGTATCGTAGCTGTAAGTTTGCCTGAAATATGTCACCTAGGACCGTATAAATTAAAAATGGGCACCATATTGTTCTACATGTACAGCATTGTTAATAATATTAATCTTTCATTTATTTTATTTTGCGTGTTTTCTTTGCGTATTTTGCACATTACTAAAGTTCACATTCAGTATCATGTGACAACAATCAGGTGCATATCTACATGTATCAATAAACAAAAGTGCATACAACTCGTTGCCGTTGGATTCTATAAAATACTCCAGGTACGCCAATGATAAATGTTGTTATTGAATTGTATCCAGGCTAAGCTCTGCTTTTTGCTCTTTAGCATGTATGCAATGCAGTGTCAACATGGACTCAAAATGTGTCAATTGCTGGTTTTATTCTATCAGATTACTTTTTCAAATGACAATGTTATTCTTTATTCATTGATATTAACAATATATTAATATTGCACTAACGTTCCACACTCTTGCTATTAGCACGCTTAAACTGTTAATCCTCAATGCTCTCAAAGGGCTATTTCAGTACGGAAATGATGTGTATAATCCGATAATAAAGGTCTATTTATAACTTTCACCATGAATTTACGTAGAAAAAGTATCTACCGCTCAATAAATTTATTTATTTGATTTATATTTTACTAAAATAGCATCTTTTAAAGGATTTTCAAAATTCGCAAAAAAGTAACAAAAAAGCAACTTTAAACCCAAAAATAAAAAATCCGACCCAATTTTTTTTCTGGGACTTTTTTTCTGTAATAGCTGAGTGTTTTCCCTATTCAATGCTGTATAATTCATTTCTGTTCGAATTTTGTCCGGGTCAGGCCCATATTTGATTTACTAGGACTGGCCTACTACAAGATGATTGCAAAACTAGAAAGGACACTTCATGTAAGTACATGTACTACACAACAGAACAAATACCAAACACAGAACCTCCCCTAACAATGGGAGCAAAACTAAATAATAAATCGACAACAACAGAACCACCGCCTTTGAATTGTACCAAAGTCGGCTCGTCGTCCGTCTGTCTGTCCGTCTGTCTGTCTGTCTGTCTGTCCGTCTGTCTGTCTGTCTGTCAGTCAGTCCGTCCGTCCGTTCGTCACTTTTCTTGTAAATGCATCTCCTCCTAAACCGTTTGACATAGCAACTTTACACTTTGTACCTTGATAGGCCACATGATGTAGAGGGTACTGGGAAACATTTTGTGTGACCTTGACCCCTAGGTCAAGGTCAAAGGTCAAATAGTGTATTTTCTTTTAAATGCATCTCCTCCTAAACCAATAGATATAGCAATTTCAAACTTTGTACCTAGACAGGTCACATGATGTAATGGGTACTGGGCTACGTCAAGGTCAAAGGTCAAATAATGCATTTTCTTGTAAATGTATCTCCTCCTGAACTGTCGGACGTAGAAACCTCAAACCTTGCAGGTGAATAGGCCATATGATATAGAAAATTCTGAGTCACATTGAGTGTGACCTTGACAACAAAGGTCAAAGTCAAAGGTAAAAATGTATTTTCTTGTAAATGCATCTGCTCCTTAACCGCTGGACGTAGCAACCTCAAACCTGGCAGGTGAATAAGCCACATGATGTAGAAGATACTGAGCAGCATTTGGGTGGCATTGACCCCCCAAGGTCAAGGTCAAAGGTCAAATAATATACTTTCTTGTAAATGCATTTTCTTCTAATTTGTTGGACGTAGCAATTTCAAATTTTGCAGGTTCAAAGGTCTTATGATTCGGAGGGCACTGTACAACATTTTGTTTGACCTTGACCCATAGGTCAAGGTCATATAGTGTATTTTTTGTAAATGCTTCTTCTCCTTAAACATTGGACATAGCAACTTCAAACTTTACAGGTGCATAGGTCATATTATGTAGAAGGTACTGTGCTACATTATATGTGACCTTGACTCCCAAGGGTAAAGGTTATAGGTCAAAAAGCGGGTATTTGCGATGGTGTACCATCGACTTCTGCTCTAGTTTGATTTGACTCTTTACGTCACATCAACAATCTTTCAGTTAAACAGGGACGGGTCTTCCTGGGTCGAACCAGTACTAAGCTAGGATAAATGTGTCTTGCTCAAGGACCACAACACAGTGACGCCGGTGAGGCTCGAACCCGCGACCCCTCGGTCTCGAGTCAAGCACTCTACCACTGAGCCACTGCGCTCCCTGAATGGACAGCAGGCTAAGCCACTGGGTGCTTAAATGCTTTTTACTGGTACCAAATCTTCGCCCTAGAATAAAATTGGTTAGCTCGCATGAAAACTTCCTAACTTACTCGTACGCAATGTATCATCACAGAGAATCTAATAAAAACGCAATATGATGAAGCAAAGAAAAAGGTTGACGACTCGCAGATAGGTCAAGCTAAAGATAACCTAAAGTTGAGCCAAAATCGAGCATTAGGTACATGTACCAACCCACGGGTTAAAGCTTTAAAAGTTGTATTCGTGGCCTGTGAGTAAAATTCAGTACTCATTTCCTCTTGTCGCGCGTGACATACGTATGATTGAACAGCTTGTTCCTAGCACTAAGCATAAACTAAGTTGAAGCCAAAATAAAGTTTAAGTTTACCATGCGCGGATCAAGAGTGGTGTACATGGGGTCCGGACCCCCTACCTGAAAAATCACAAAGCTATATTGTATCTTAGCAGTACTGGTCCGAATCCCCTGAAAATTCACAAAGCTCCCAAGGCAGAATTCAATGATGGCCCGCTTATAGTGGTTTTTGGATTCTCTCTCTCCTCGTCAACTATAAAAACGTTGTCAGAGTTGAGCGTTTTCTGGATCCGCGCATGTTTACATACGTGTACAATGTTCAACGTCGTATCGTGCACGGATCCAGGAGGCGGGGACAGGTGGTCCAGATCCCCGCTGAAAATCACAAAAATATAGGGTTTCTTAGCAATACTGGTTGGATCCCCTGAAAAATCCTAAAGCTACCAAGCCAGCATTCAATGTCAGGCCATCATCGGCACGCCAGTGAAACGCCATTTTAATGGCGTTTCGCTGGCGGGCCCATGATGGCCCGTCAGAGAACGAAGTGAATGTAACTTTTGTTTACAATATTTGCTTGACAAATAAAACCAAACTGTGAAATTGTATTGTTATAAGGCCTAACATTGGTTTTAGCTTTGTTACATGTATGCAGTGTGTTTGTCATTGCCAGTTTGGCTAAATTCTCTTAAATGTATCCGTGTCTTTCCTATTGGTGTACGTGACATACGTGATTATGGCATTTTCTTGGCATATTAACTTGTTATAATTGGCATTTTACAGAGCAATAAAGCTGTTTACAGGATTGATGATCATGGAAAACCAAACGAAAATATACATGAAATTGAAATGCTTTATGATGTCATAATATTAGCTTTTCGTTCATGCATTTGTCCTTTGGGAATTAGTTTAAATATTCAGACTTTTCAACAAGTTTTTTGCCTTTGCATGAGTTAGATAGAATATCTTACATGAGTGCCCATGCATTGTTGAATGTATTACACGAGTTGAGGAAAAGAGATAAAATGCGAGGTGTCCGAGGATTTCATCGCCTTTTTGCAACGAGTTAAATAAATTCGACAATACAAAAGCACGAATGTTAGATGATAATAAACACGATAAAATTACTTTTATATTGCATTTTGACGCGAATACGTTAAGAATGTGCCATTGTGGTTGCTATGGGCGTCGTTACCAAATATGTTGTTATCATATGACGTCGCGTCTGGGAGTGAAATAACGCCATGCAATAAAACTATACACCACTAGTGGTTTACAGAACTTCGGGTAAAGTTAAGTCGTCCATAACAACGTTGCGTACATAATGACAAAATTATAACGTTTTTTGGAGCAGAAATGAGATGTCAGAGTTAATTTACTGCCATATGATAAATAGAATCTAACATGAGTGCTCTTGTTATACTGAATTTATTAAACTCGTTACGAAAAAGAGATAAAATGCTTGGCAAGCCTCGCATTTTATCTCTTTTCCCAAACTCGTTTAATAAATTCAATAAAACATGAGCACTTATGTAAGATCCTCTATGTATACATGTACCACTAGTGCTTTATCGATTCTAAAACATTGCGTTATGTCAATTTCAGACGCTAATGTTTTATTGAATTTATCAAACGAGTTGAGGAAAAGAGGTAAGCTGTGAGGCTTGCCAAGTATTTTATCGCTTTTTAGCCAAGGGTTTAATAAATTTAATAATACAATTGGACAAATCTTAGATTCTATTTATCAAATGACATTTAGATTACTTTGAAATTTCATTACTGGCGTAGAAAAATACGCAACGCTGTTATGGACTTCGTTTCATAACGTTTACCAAAATCAGTAAACCACTGGTGCTTCATCGATTTTAATGAAAGGTGTTATAATTTCACTCCCAGACACGACGTCGTGTGATAAAAAGTGGAAATGTAAGACTGATCAGTTACACTGCTCAAAATATTTAAAGGAACACCTGATAATTTTCCATAGGTAATAATGTTAACCCCTGGCTAATAGACAAGCCCTGCATTTCAATAGACAATAAGGCAGAAACCCAGTTTCTTTTGCTATCTTTGCAAAGATAGTCAAAGAATTGGATCAAAAAACATTTTTGACAAAACAATGGCTGCTCAAGTCCATAGCTCAAATTTTGTAATTTTTAATTTTCTTTAAAATGACGGCTTTTTCTGGAACTCTGTAGAATCTGCGGAATTTGTTAATAGAGTAACTTAAAGCTGCATAATCTGTAACTTTTGATATTTTCATTTTAAAAATAATGTTTCTATTTTTCAAGAACACAGTAAAAATACTTAAATTCAGGTATACATTTTACCTTTTTCGTAATAATTAACAAATTATTAGTGCCAAAACAACAGCATTTATGTTGAAAATTAACTGTCTAGAATTATTGGAGGGACGCAAATAATTACAAACAAGAGAAAATACACCTGTTTTTATAAGATAATTCACTTTTTCATGCAGTTTTCAACTGTAGAAATTAGATTAATTGTGACAACTTAACTTTATTCTACTTTTGCAAATGATTTAAAAAGAAAATATTTTTTTTCGAAAAATGTTCATAGTTACAGAGTATGCAGCTTTAATGATTTCTGCAACATTAAAAGGCTATTGAATGTACAGAAATGATACTGCCGTGGCGTTTGATTGAAAACATCGTCTTAAAATTTGGTTTTGAAAAAAGGGGCATTTTTAACAAAATTCCATTTTTACGTAAAGCGTTCCATGGAGATTTCTGGAAAGCGATTACTTCATTTTTATCAAGAAACATCATCCCTGATGGGTAACCAAGCTAATCACAGGACAAACATGTTTTTGCCTTATGAATCCAACTCTCGCTAGGAGTCGGACTAAGAGTGCATTTGTATTGTGAGCAATGGCAAAACATGCAGTGTTCCTTTAAATATTTTTAGCAGTGTATGGCCAAAGAAAAATAAATAAGTGTATTTCGGGTAACGAGTTTTAAACATTTTTTCAGGAAAAAAATAGTTTTATGCATTTTGAAAGGCATTTCGCCTTTCAAAATGCATAAAAGTATTATTCTCCAGAACACCTGAAAAAGTATTCTAGGTTTCACCAGGGAATTAAGGTAGGGCTGGGTTACCCCAAACACAGGTGCATTTTTTTTATTTTGATCAATGTATTTTGCAAACGATATTGCAGCCTTAAACGGTAATGTTTTCTTTGTTCGTTTTTTCCCCAGAAGTTCGGTTGCAGACATTTCAACCACGGTCTGCTTTAGTCCTGCCAGCGTTTTCTTTGCTGTAAAAGTTGACAGGAGGTTTTAGTGCAACAATTCAAAATTATTCCACAATGCACACAGCGATAAACAGGGCCTGACTAAGCTAAGTGCTTGATCCATAACCGTTTACTTCACATTTATCAAGTTTATGGCTTTTAGATATGAGTGCGTAATTAAAGATTATTTTATCCCATTTCTCATCCTAAAAAGAGAGAATTATTAGGAAGCAAACTCTGCAGACCAACCCAAGGCACCACGAAGAAGAGCCACAGAACGCTTACAGAAACAAGACATCAGTAAGAACATAAAAGAAAAGCAACCAGCCCCTCTTCCGCGTAAGGATGATTGCAAAACATGAAAGGACAATAAAATTCATAACAAAAAAAACCTCAAAATGGGAAGAAAATTAAACCATAAATCATTACCAACAAGACCACCGCCTCAGAAAGGACAGCAGCCTAAGCCACTGGGTTGGGGGTCTTAAATACACTTTACTGGCGCAATTAAACTAAGTTATATATGTCAGTCAAAAAGTTATATTGCACCGTCCTAATTCACTAACTAAGGCGATGCATGGCTTGGTACCTTGAGTAAAAACAATTTTAGTGATCGTTCCAAGGTGGTGCTTGTTTTGTGGATCGTTTTTGTCATTCATGCTTCGTGTCTGTCATGCTGTCTTTTCTGATCATGTCAGCCTTGTGGTCATCAGCTGGGAAAGGTCTAACCTCTTGGCTCTCTTTTATGTGATGTTTTCTTGTGTTTTGTCACTTTTCCATGTGGTGTTCTGGGTCAGGTGTGGTACTTGATTGTATCGATTCCTGATCTTTGCCTTCTTCCTTACTCTGTTCAAATATATTGGAAATCGCGCCTGATTCGCTCGTGTGTTAAGCTAGTGGGATCATCTCAAAAGCGTCCGTTTTGGAGCACGTGCACATTAAAAGAAAAATGACACGTCATGCAAAATCCAAGCTTCTGCACCTACAGATGATCATGCTCAAAGTAAATTCTCAGTAAGCAAACGGCAGAATGATACAATTAAATAACGGTATATTCATTTGTTTGAGACGAACCCTTTCAGGCACGCATCTAAAGCCCCATTCTCACTGTGCCGATGTAGCCACGGTTCATCCCGATGCAGGACAGCCGGTATACCGTGATGCACCGGGACACATTTTATAAAAAATAAATTGCGTTCTCACCTTGCCGATGCTACCCCGGTATAGTCCCAGTTCTCGAGAAAGCAAGACGCCGGTTGATCCCCGGTTCACCACGGAGCACTTACATGCCGGTAGGGCCACGGTTGCGTCCCGGTGCTACTCTACACTATAAAACCAGGATAAAATCGTTGAGTAACATCAGTTTTCTTCTGTCTCTATCGCATAACAGTTATGGCACAAATTGGACTGCACAGCCATATACGAGTTACTAGAGGAATCATGATCTGTGTAGCGAAAGCAAATGCCTAGTAACCTCGCAGCTCATTTGCATGGCAAATAAGCAGAAGCAGACCTGTTTTCTTACGACGAGGTTTAAACGTTGTTGATCTGGGACCAGAATTACAATGCCTCCTTAAAGTTAAGGAAGACTCAATTTAAGTATTGATACTTCAACATGTACATTAAATGCTTAATAAATTGCCAAGACCGGTGCAGTACTCATGGTCAAAGATATCAATGTGATCTACAGAAAAAATGAAACTATTTTGGTTTTAATCAGTTTGGAAAAGTTATTTTTCGCATTCTGGAAATTCAATACTTAGCTTAAGTACTCCTTAACTTTAAGGATACATTGTAATTCTAGGCCCAGATTGTCTTGCTTTATCGTAACAATATATAGACACTTTGAGCGGGGCATGTGATTTCCAAAAGTGTGATATTTTGAGAGGTGTAGACTCAGACAAGCCTGTGCAGTCCCCAATTAAGCTTTAAAGTTGTTCGGTCTGTAGCTTAACAGTCATAGAATAATCAAGGGACTAGCAAAGGCTCTGATCAGACTGCGCCTAGGCGCAGACTGATCTGAGGCTTTGCCAATGGCAACTACCACATTGTTGGAAATCTCATGTCGTCGCTCATATATGCTTGACTCTTCAGTAACTATAAATGCATTTACTCATAAGCTTTGTAAATGAGCACATTTTTACTGCTGACTATTTAACCAACTTGTGACGAATGGACTTTCCCATCCTTATCATTTGGATGAATCCACTTTCATTTTAGGGGCAGCAGCAGTGAATTTTCATTTTTATTTTGTATTTTATTACATATACATAGGCAGTGGAATCGCACGGTTTATCACGGTGGAGACACGGATGTTCCCGGATTGCGCCGGTATCGCCCCGACGCCGTCCCGGTGGAGACACGGATGCTCTCGGCGTCTTCCCGGTTTATCACGGTATTTGACAGCCTTCCCGGTTACATTGTACCCCCGGTGAGTCCCGGTTGTTTTAAACATTTTAAAACAACCGGGGACATGAGCCGGTTCAACACGGTTCAACACGGTTCATCCCGGATCTCCAAGTTTGTCCACGGTGCCGCCACGGTTGTGACACGGTTCATCACGGTTCATCCCGGATCATCAAACCGGGATGAACCGGCACCTTAAACCGGGACAGTGAGAATGGGGCTTTAGAAATTTACCTGTCAATAAAAAGGCTATGTACACCAAACGCTGTTAGGGCTTCAAACTTCGGACATCTTGGAGAAATTGGCGCTATTTTTTTCTACATCTTTCATCGCGAACGCAGTTTGTTAAGATTTAAGGTAAAAAACCTTTTCGCCGAAAATCAATGTGAAAAACATAAAAAAAATCACGTTTATTTCAAATTAATGAAACAAAACAAATGACTCACGGATACTAAGAGCTAAAGAAAGCCTTAAGTTGAGCCACTGTCGGCCCAGGCGAATACGAACATCAGGCACCATCCAAAGGATGACAACTTTACGCCAGGACCGTTATAGATAAGTAAACAGTAAACCGTAGCTATAAATCGTGACTGTCGTATAATATCAATGCTGAAACACACATTTTTAAAATGTCTAATTATCTTTCTAATATAATGATCACTTAACTTAGGCTTTTCCACAATTCTTTAGAATGTAGATATAAAATCATCATAAAACGCACGCTCCAATATGCCTATTGCATAAGAGTTGTGGGTACCGACGAGAACCGTCTCAATGATTTGTGTTTTGTTGTTTTCCTTTCGTGGAATTCCACTTTTGAGCATGCAGATCTGACAACAATCGTGAAATATCAATTTTAGTAGCTTTTGGGTTGCTGATTGTGTTATTTCTAAATATATCTCGACGGCCAACAAAAACAGATATGCCATTAATACATACATGTAGTCATGGTAGTAGCGGGTACATTTAAAATCGTATACATAATTGTCTTGTTCTTTTCTTCCATAGCCCAACTTGCCATACAGAATAAAACGCTATGCTAAAATCAATAAATTAACAGAACACATTCATTTATTTCTTTAATTAGTTTTTTTTTCAATTTCTGTAAATGCATGCAATGAAAGAACAAGACCGCTCGTTGAATAGCCTGTGATTTTCCCCAAGAACAGCATGGGCATCAATAAAGTCATTTAGACGAGAGTTAAGTAGGTTAACAATTCATCAAAGCAGTTCAAATTGTTCTTGACCTGTAATTTTCTGGGATTTTTAGGCACACTTATTTTAGGACATATACATTATTCCCTCTTTACACCAAGATCCAGGCAATACTCCTGAGTTGAAAACCAAGTTGAAAATTTAAAATATATAAAATAAGATAATTTCATGTACAATTGCTTAGATATATTCAGTTTAAACATATTTTATTGCCAACTATGATACAGCAATGGGGTTGGTTCACAAGTTCTCACAGCATTAGATACGACCCTTCCCATACATTATATGTATACCGAATATAGCTTATAAACATGGCTTTATATATAAAATCTGATTAAGAATGCAAGTTATGAACAAAACAAGATGATAGCATACTTTATACAATGAAAGAAGAAATGGGTGGTATCCTTTATCACACCTCACCATTAACATAGACGGTTATCACGAACATGATTTCTAAAAAGATCATTGCTAAGACTACACTTATTTCAAAGCCGTGCATGTATTACAAGCTATATCTATTTACCATAATAAAATAGGGAGGAACACATGATATGTTAAACTTTGTAATGATATGTTTTTTTAAGAGTTGATAACGAGGATGAATATGTCAAATCATCTGCAAGAGAGTTCCATAGTCTAATGGATGATGGACTCCGAGATTTTTGTGAAATACTTGTTCGATTATAAGGTACAGTTATATTTCTAGTATTTATCAAAGGGTAATCAGAAACTTCACTAACTAAAGGAGGGATTAAATCTTGTATGTATGTGGGTCCCATGCCAGTATTTACATTGTACATAAACGAAAGTTTATGTTGTTGTCTTTTTGCGATAGAATTTGATATATTCATTTATAATACCATGCTTAGATCATTCTGTTTTTTTTAAGTTCATAATACATTTAAATAATTATATTTCTGAAATATGACAATTCAAAATGTCATTGTCAGTTTTCACCATTGGAATTTGGATTATCATTGGGACTTATAACGATATCCATGTTTTCATTTTTTTTTGCTTTCGAGGCTTTTTAATACTTTCCAAAACTGTTTAAAAGATTTAGATGCCAACTTCCTTAATTTATTTTGTGCGTCTTTTTGTCTTTTCGAATGAAAAATTCAAGGTAAGAAACGCGGTAAAGATCAGGAATCGATACAATCAAGCACCACACTTGACCCAGGATACCACATGGGAAAGTTTCTTTTTGTACATTTTACTTACAATGAACCATTGAAAAGTAGGTGAGTATGAGCAGGAGATGCCACAATCACATAGTACAGACCAACCCAAGACACCGCGAGAAAGAGGCAAAAAACGATAACAGCGACATGAAATTCAGAAGACAATACATGTAAAGCAACCAGCTCGTAGGAACATTTGAAGCAGTGGATGGATGTTTAGCATGTACATTCTATGAGCGACGATAGCCTTTACGCGAGCTATCACATCGATGTCCTAACATGTTTGTTTTTGATTGCTGTATTACTGTCATTGTTATGGTTATTATCAGTTACCTCTCATATAAACTACATTGTTCCACGTTGCCTGATAAACGTTGTCTATCTCATGGCATGTGCCTTTACCAGGCCATGATGACGTTACACTTTTTGAATGATGTCGCTAAAGACGCTGAGTCAACACAAAAATCAAAAATTACGTCATAGTCGCTAGTTTGAAGAGTGAAACAATTGGTAAACTGATTAATATTATACCAGGTTCGCGTCGTTTGATATCAAAAGTAAGTAATGGTGCAAAGATCAGGAATCGATACAATCAAGTACCACACCTGACCCAGGATACCAATGGGAAAGTGACAAACTCACAGAAGACACCACAAACGAGAGCCAAGAGGTCAGCCCTTTCCCAGCAGGTGACCACAAAGCACATATAAACAGACGCGCACAAAACATAGCAAACACAAGACAGAACAAAAACATAAAAGATCCACAAAAGAAGTACCGCCTTGGAACGGTCAGTAAAATATTTTACTGGAGGCTTAAACCGGTTTAACGGCGCCAACCTCACCCTTAATTCAGATGTGGATCAAGACACATAGATATTTGGTTTGCATGAAAGACCCCTAACTTATCAATGCTTATCGGCTTTGAGAACGCATGTTGAATCGCTCGGCAAGCCTCGCGATGTCAACAAGCGTTCTCAAAACCTTGCCTGGTAAACTTGATATCAAAAGACACTCACCTAGCATTCTCTATTTACAGGATACACGATTTCCTTACTATTCTTGAAGATCTTGGAGATCTTGTGCACTTTTCACTATATAAAGGATGGAATTTCCCATTCTTGTTAGGGGACATTATAAAGATACCGTAGAGAGGTACGATATAGAGACGCTATTCATTATTATAGAAAGGTACGTAAAGTTATATATATTTGACTGTGTTGAAATTGTACATGACAGGGCTATGGCGATTTGTGTTAATGCATTGAATCGCAATATCTCTGGCAAGTCACATTGTATTGAAATAATAAGTCACTCGTTTTCTATTTTGTCGTCTGTTGAATCGGCCAGCATTCCGTGTACGAGTTCTATCGGGTGTTATCAATAAAGTCCCGTTTTTTGGCGAAAAAAGCGATTGTTACACACTTGCGTATTAATCTAAGCACATGCGTAGTGCCTGAAAATCTGATGGGACCATTCTTGCGGCTATAGTAAAGCTGTCCGGATGGACTCGACGGATTATTTTGGCCAAAGGTAGTCGCAGGCCATGCCGGTTTTGCACATAAAACTATAATGGTATGCTGGAAGATTTACCGGGGACCGATAGGTGAATAAACAATTTTAGCAGCTTGGTTTTAAGCTGTTGTGATTTATCTAGCGTTGTTGGAAAGACGATTTAACTGCCAGTGATAGTCGACTTTCTGTAGCGACCTGTATGTGTCACAGTGAGTCATATCTAACGCATATAAGAATAAGGGTTAGGTGCATACACTACAACACACTTACATAAATAAGGTGATAGCTGACATGTATGTTTAGAGATTAGGTAGGTGTTTGTTCCACCAAAATACATGTAAAAATATTGTACGCATAAAACAGCAGAATGTAATCTCTCAATATTGATGTAAATATGTTTGACGAGGGGTCATAGTTAGCTGTTTACAACTGATACGTTATACAAGTACGAAATTAGTGCGTGGGCAGGGTGATGTCTGATGTAAACGTCCAAACGCTACGTGGGCACCACGCTGTTTAACGTTTTCCTGGAATTTTAAGAGAATTGGTATCAGTATTTGTAAACCTCGAAACTATCTCGATTTCGTGACCTGAAAGGGAAAAAAGGCCAAGGGTTCTTGATGTTTCGGCTGCGATAGCGTCTCAAACCAGGGTGACGTGGTCACAGCGTACTGGAAATTTTTGTAAGGTATGGGTTTGTTCGTTTGGCATAGGAGGTATTGTTTAGCGCTGACATAGGCCAGTCACTAAAAATACTTCTCTATTACATATTTTTGAGTGTGGATATTTAGAAGAGCCGATTCATCCTAACCGCATGGAATCCGTTAGCCATACACCCACGGGTGAGGGCTAATTGCACACTTATAGGGTTAGGCTGTAATTTTAAAAAAATAAGACCACTGAATTTATTTTATTTTTTGTTAACTTGAAACGAACAACTCCATAATTGACGCAACAGAGTGATCCTCAGATTCTAAAAGTAGATTGTATTTTGCAGAATTGTCTATGATTTGTGTCCCCTCCTTGGAGGCCGAATGTTGGTGAGCCACAAGATTTAGCACCTGAGGGCACTTACTAGCTGTCCCCTCAGGCCACGAACAGCGTGGAATCTGGTCCAAATACTCGCGACCATCTACGTAGACCAGATTTAGTTGTTAGCCAACCGGCTGGAATTGTGATAAATAAACCTGACGTCCCAATATGGGGAGACGATCAGGAACCGTCTTATAAGAAGATCCACTTAAAATAAACTTGACGTCTCCATACAAAAAGACGATCAAAGTATCTTATAAGAAATCCTAAATGAATCATTTGATGTTCTGATACGAAGGAACGATCACAGCCATAACATCTTAGAGCCGATTGACTGGAAGTCAACAACGTGTGGCCAAGAAGATATAGTGTTCGCGAAACGCGTTTAATAACCAAAAGTGCTTAACATAACGATACTTAAGTATCAAAGGGCCCAAGTTTTTTTTCTTAGAGCTTAAATTGTATGTGAATCATATTCTTTACGTCTCTTATTTCTGACTAGTTGACATACATCTAGAGCAGGACACTCTAAGATTGATTCTAATTGAAATGATCTTAGAGTGGCAACTTGCCCTAGTATAGGATGGTCAACTAGCCAGAAATAATAGCGTTGGTGGCGTCGTTGTATTATTAATGTGTTGTCGATGTTTTTAGTACAAAAAGTACTGAAAAGTTTTACTAGTTGTGTGCATTATTTTTCCCTGGTAGCATCATCATCGCATAAAGGAATTTTCCAATAAGATTTCCCCTCTTCCTTCCTGACCGGCTTTATGTCGTAACAATTACATTCCTGTTGCGAACAGTTGTTCCATAGGATATCGGCATATTCTAATAGAGAACGAATATAAGCAAAGTAAATGATTCCAAAATAGGTGAATGTAACCATTATCAGAAGATTCATTTGAGACCAAGCTTTTTAGACCTGAACAGTGCATTTTTCCTAGATAGGTTTCTATTATTATAGTTGGCACAGACTTACGCAGATAGTTTTTTTTTCTAAAATGTTACAGGACATAGTTGAGCTATTTATGTAAGCTGAACACAAATTCATTAATTCCACACACAGGAAGATTATAATTCAATGGTTCATGCTACTTCTTGGGACGCAAGCCATAGAGAGGATCTTACATAAGTGCTCATGTTTTATTGAATTTATCAAACGAGTTTGAGATAGGAGATAAAATGCAAGAGTTGCCGATCATTTTATTGCCTTTTCGCAACGAGTTTAATAAATTCAATAATACAGGAGCATGAACATTCGATTCTATTGATCACATGACATTAAAAATTAATAATTGCATTTTTTGCTTGAAAATGTCATTATTTCCCTTTTCTACGCATTTGTTTTAATGGACGTCATCAAGTAATCCTAAGAAATTTGTAAACCACTAGTGGTTTATCGATTTATTGCATAGCGTTGTCTCACTCCCAGAGGCGACGTTATGTGATAAGTTTTCATTATCGTGTAGATGTAAACACAAACATGTTACTAAATAATATCACTGTTGATCTTAAACACCATCTTCATCTTTATTGACGTGGATAAACCTTATTAAACATTAAAACAAACAATCCAATTTCAACCTTATGGAGAATACATGTTTTCATAATTTAAGCACAGTTTTATAACAAGAAAGATCTTTTCCGAATATCAGTAACAACCAACTATGGCTATAATTATAAATAGCGTTACTTCATTACTTCATTTCATCAGTATTTCAGTCATGTCCTTTATACGTTTAAATCTAGTATCAGGTTTTGTAATATATATTAAATTAGTTTCATATTCCAACACTCCAATGAGGTCAGGTCTTTGATATAGCAGTTCACTGTCATATCTTTTCTTGTTCCGTAATAAATTGATAAGCCCTTCAGTATTTTGTTATCTCCATTTTATATTTTGATTTATATGGTCTAGGAGATGATGCATTGTTAAGCTATGGCCCTTTCATGCAACCAAACATCTATGTATCTTGATCCACATCTGAACTTAGGGCGAGGTTGGCGTTCCGTGAAACCGAGTTAAGCCCTCTAGTAAAATATTTTACTGACAGTTCCAGGGCGGTGCTTCTTTTGTGGAACATTTATATTATTTCTGTCTTGTTTTTGTTATGCTTTTGTACGCGTCTATTTATTGATGCCTTGTGGGGCTGACCTCTTGACTCTCGTCTGTGATGTCCACTTGTGAAGTTGTCACTTTCCCATTGGTAAACGTGGTCCGGGTGTTTGATTGTATTGATTCCTGATCTTTGCCCTCTTTCTTACTTTCACGGTTCCAAGGCGATGCTTCTTTTGAGGATCCTTTTAGTTATTTGTGTTTTATGTTTGTTATACTGCTCTGTCTGTTCCTTGCAGCCTTGTGATCTCCTGCTGGGAAAATGCCTCACCTTTTGGATCTGTTCTGTGTGATGTTATCTCGTGTTTTTGTCACTTTCCCATATGGTGTCCTGAAACAGGTGTCATACTTGATTATATCGATTCCTGATCTTTGTCTTCTTTCTTGCTATGTTTGCGCCAATAACAACGTTGAGAGAGGTACACTCCTAGGTGTTTGACATACCACTTCTTGTACGGGGACATGATTAAATAAGAGCGACAGAATAATTTAAACAAGAATAATCGAGTAGAAATTATCGAAAGTTCTTATATTCATGAGAATGTTTACCAATAATTTTATTTGATCACGTGAATAAACAATCGACCTGACTGATAAATAAATAATTATTTCTGGCAGATAGTATCTGGTCAGACAGCTACATGAAAACAACAAAGCCGTGAAATATGATACATTGTTACAATTGTGGTGCCTTTCAGAAAGGTTTATAGCTGAATTGTTTTAAGTTATTGTAAACATATAGCCAGAAATACAATGTAACTGTAATCGATTGCTGCCAAAGGAAAGAGTGACTTCAACAGTGTCTCTTTTCTTGTAAAAGTAGGCACATGAAGAGATTATTTCCTATATGAGTAGCCCCTTATAACTTGGGAAAACAAAACAGGTCAGGCTACATATTATGGCTGATTTGAGCCTTGACATGTGATTTCCAACAAGTATAGACTCAGACGAGCCTGTGTAGCCTCTTTAATACCCATATTCCACACAGGTCCCGAATCTCACGAATTGACAAATATTTGGATTCGTGGCTGAATCGTACCCAGTTCGTGAAGATCTTAACTGATTCGCACAACCCGTAGTTAGTTCTTGCAATTCATGGGTCTATCGGGAATTCGGCTCAAAAGTTTTGAACTGTTCAAAACTTTGGCCACGAATTCCCCGATTCGAAAAATCGTGCGTGATTCGTACCTAATTCTTAAGGCATTCTTGGACATCGTAACTGAATCGTAATCGATTCGGAGGCGTTTTTGGGCAATAGTAACTATTCTTAGCTCATTCGTGGGGAATCGGGAGATTAAGCCAAGCAAGAACACCAAGGGAGAGATAGTAGAAGGGTTTTCCCTAAGATTAATTACCCCGCCACGCGCATGTGAGCCAGTCCTAGAAGTTAAAACAGATTTGGCAGATTCTGGAGCACAATCAAGATCAGTCAGTAGCTCCTGGCTGGTGATTTTGCCAATGGCGAACTGCCATATTTTTCCAAGTCAAAGAGTCTGGGCCAGGGCCCTTCGCTTTTAACGTAGTTGTTTTCTTCTAGCTATATAAGAAGCCGTTTTCAACACTCAAGTTGCAGGATCAATTCTACTGCTGCTTTACGAGGAACATTCATTTTGGAACTGATGCCCCCAAAGCATAGATGGGCCTTTTTTATAACTATTGTGAGAGAAAATCTCTCGAATCGTGGCAATCCGTCGCGGACTTAAGTTTATTCGTGCCCAATTCGTGCTGCATTCGGCATATTCTTAACTGATTCGTAATTGATTCAATTGATCTACAGTCAGACTCGCATCTGTTGCCAGACACGTTACCGACTGCACTACGCGGCCCTGTTGTCAGCACGTGTTATTTTGCTACTTTTTGCATTGTTAGTAACCAAGATGCAGGCAAGCTTTCTCTGCTAGTATACGCTAAGAACGGATACAGGCGAATGATCAGTCCAAACTTTTGACATCTTTCCCCGCTGGATACGCCAGCATTGGCGTTTAAATGAGGCATTAGCGCACATACGATATGAAAAAAAAAACATAGCAATCTCGCATGCATATACTACGTTCAAAGTGCGTTTTTTTGCAATGCTTGTATATTGCTGATATTGTTAGGTACATTTTCATCCTCTAAGCGTTATAAGTAGAACTGATAGAAAGAAATAGAATCCCTGTGGTATATGGCAAAATGTGATAGGAAAGACCACTGATGTTCTAAGGATTATTTGCACTAGTCTAGATAAACAGTTTTGTTTGACTTATAAGGTACATTAATATTGTGAATATTTTCTAATCCATTCAGTTTCAAATTTGTTTTGGGTGTTCAAAAGAACCGTCTCAATGAGACGGTTCTTTTGAGTACCCACAGCATATGTTTTGGTTGAGAAATATGTAAATTAATTTTAATGACGCAATCTTATCTAGAGGCCTAATTTAATAGGATTAAAGATTCGGACTCCAACACAAAAAGGTGACGCAATTGCAGAAATTGGAGATCTATACATGTATTAATAAGGTAAGAAAAAACATCTAATAGAATAAAAAGATATTCGAGCTTTTAATGGGAAGACCAGAGCGGAGCACTATACTTTCTCCTTTTTACGCTTTTTTACACCGTAAAAGGACTGAATGGAAAACTGACGGTTTTAGGCAATTTATTCAGCCTCCATATATAGGGCAGGGAAGAGTATTGTATGATTTCCTTTCAGTTGTTTCTGACGTTTTTTCTACCCGTGATTAGAGGGGGTAGATTAATATATACTGAAGGACTTTAAAAACGCACCACCTGCTTAAATGCTAATTTATGTCGAAAATTGGATAGTTTCATTATGTGAAAAATAAAATTGACAAGTTCCATCATTTAGCTTACATTCAATAAGAAAATCAAAACGCTGTGGCTTATGATTGCCGTGACGTCGCGTTAATTCTGAGACAACTCAAATTCAAAAAGTCACAGAGTACCCATACCTTCCATTATGAACGAAAAAAAGTTTTAGAACCGATGTTTGTTCTTGAAAGCAAATGGAAAGACAAAATCAAATCATGAAGTTTTAGGCCTCTGGCAACGTTCATTACGTCTACATGATGTTATTGATTTTTGGCGTAATTGGCCGTTTATATCCTAACGATCAGGAGTAATCAAACTATTTTTTGTTGCCAACAGATACTCCTCAATCGGTTGCATAAAAGACAAAAGTATCGCGACATGCCCGGACGTCACCCGTCTGTTATTGATGTTTGAAAATTTACGACTGACGTTAGCAAAGAAACGCTGCGAGTTAGAGTGTAATAAAAGTATAACTTCTGAAAACTTTTGTGTTTTTCCATTTGTTATGACATCTGGCTTCCACCTAAAAGTGTTTGTTTTCAAATTGAATCAAATTCACATTTGTCAGACGACAATTGTTGAAAAACACTTGCGTCGATATAACGTCAGAATAAACAGCATGAGCAAATCGAAATAATGGCAAATCAGGGCCCATTTTGTAAGAAGATAAAAAATAATAAAGAAAACATCCTCAAATCAATCATGTGGAAGAGAAAAAGAATGTAAAATGGTGCGTTTTTAAAGTCCCTCAGTATAGTAAGAAAAGTACTTCATTCATTGGATTTCGGCCTGTGTGTCCACGCAGTCTCACCAGAGCATTCACTGCTCGTTCTAACACGCAATGCACAACAGAGGGACTTACATGCAGGCTCCGAACAAGTTTAAGGCATCTAGCCCTCCTCGCGCCGGAATATACATGTATATTCCAAATATGATGTTTCGCGTGGGCGCTCGCCCTGTTGATATTTGGTCATTGGTATATGACTGGAGAGAAGCATGTCGCCTGATTGGCCCACTTTGTCTTCATAAATCTCTTTGTCTACCTGAAAACTGGTCTAGACTATCCTAAAAGCTGATTGAGGAAGACACCCAGCTCAAACTAGTTTCTTTGACACTTTTCTAATATCTAGAGAACTAAAAAAAGCACGATAAGCGTGAACCTAGCATGTGCTGCATGAAATTGACACGATTTGCTGTTTCACCTCCGAACAGGTTTAAAGACTTTATACCACCCTTACCAACTTTTGCACTAAATATCTCGTGATGTGCAACGCCTACACTGATTTAGGTGATATAAAATAGTTATACCATGTTTGTCTAACTTGTACTTAAGTTAATCCACTCGCTAAAGCTCGTGACTTATCTCCACGTACAGGCGGACAGCCCATGGTATAACTATTACTTAACCTTTAAAGCGCCAATCACAACTGCAGCAGACGACAAATTTTGGGACATTTTTCCCAATTTTCAACAAAAATAAGTTATGATATGACATGAGAATCGTTTGCCAGCAGACGATTCTCATGAAATATCATGCCTTATCAATTTTGTTTCTTTTGAAAAAGCTGCAAAATTTGCAGTTGTCGTCTGCTGCAAATTATAGGTGGCGCTTTAAGGGTTTATGAATTTTAACAACGATTTTCTTTTATTTCGTGTGTCTTGAGATATGATATATAATGTAAGTACTATAAGTAGGAGTATATTTCAGCTGTATACAGTTTGTTATGGGCAAGAATGATTGCTCTCTTTCTTGCTTCCAGTTTTGAATTATATACCTTGAATAGATTAAAGGCAAAAACACCCTGCTCAATAACTTTTATTTACTTTCAGCAATTTTGGTTATGTTTGGTAGGGTTATATATCAAGCCAAGAAGAGATGCCATATGAAAAATATGATTGCTGTCCCCTGTTTATTGTTTGAGTTATCACACATTAACAACGTTTTAAGTCAAAAGCTTTTTATTTTAAGTACGTTCATATCCTTTGAGATAGTTTGATAAAACTTATATTAGTATGTCTACATTATGCCAAAATGATGTGATAGGTGCAACATGCGCGGATCCAGAAAGTGATGTCAGAGGGGGTCCAACTCTGACAGCGTTTCTTTTTTTTTTAGTTGATGAGTGAGAGATGATCCAAATAGCACTAAAAGCGAGCCATATTCGGTCCGTGCGCGAAACGCCATTTAAATGGCGTTTCGCTGGCGGGCCAATGATGGGCCAACTTTGAATGCTGGCTTGGTAGATTTCTATTTTTTCAGGGGATTCGGACCAGTTTTGCTTAGAAACCCTATATTTTTGTGATTTTAGGGGGGGGTGGTCCGGACCCCTGTCCACCTCTGGACCCGCGCATGTGCATGTATTATTGCACCGCAGCTCTTATATTTTACGTTACAAACTCGTTTTTCTACATTTATAGGCGTTGCTCCATATTTGTTTTACTATTATAGATTGTAATGCGTGATTATGACAAAATCTTAACTATTTTACGCCAGAAAAGAAATTTCAAAGAAATCTTAACGTCATATGATAAAGAGAATCTAACAATTGAAGGACCTCTGACACTTTGATCGGGTATCTGCCTATTTTCAGATGCTTCCCAAACTTTCCCTATGCATAAGATACCACTGGTATCATTTTGAATGGGACGCTTGATATATTAGGAACGAGTTAAGGTTATAACTAGACTGGCAGATCCCTACGACAAAACAGAAGGCGCTACCAAAGGGGGTAGGGGTTGCAAAATTTGACTTCAGCAAAACATTTAGAAATCAATAATTTTTACGTGTAAGGGTATTATATCATCAATACTCGATTACAAATTACAGTGAAAGTATTATGAAGTCCAAAAGCACGAACATTTTAATAATTATTTTTGTTGTTGTTTTTTCTGTCTGATTTGTTAAGGAATACATGTATTTTGAAGTGCAACTGTAGTCCATATTCAACCTTGATAGCAATGTATTTAATGCAGCAATGTGCTATTACCATTCATCCATGCGTAAAGTACACCTAGTCAATGGCTATGGCCCACTTCGAATCGAGCTAAAGTTCCTACTATAGTTATAACGTAATAGGTGCGCGCGCACGTTTACACCCAAACGGCTGCAGTTGGAACTTTGCCAAGTAAACAAAGTGAATAGTCTTGCATGCCCTCTTTCAATTCTTCATTGCAGACGAAAATGATGTTCATATACTGCACATATACTGATCATATACTGCACAGCCAACTCGAATTAACAATTACTAATTAGTTTAGTTTATACACATTTTATTGCCACAAATTACAGCAATTGGGTTGGGTCACAAGTTCTCGCAACATTAGTTACGACCCTCCCCCTACATGTACAGATAAATCAAAGCATGTAAACATGGCTACAAAACATATCTTCAACTATACAAAATCATAAAGAATAAATAAATAAATAAATAAATAAATAAATAAATAAATAAATAACTGTCTTTGAGTGCGTTTTGAGTGCAGGTTAGCATCATTCAGATTCTTAAAGGCAAAAAATCTGTGTGCCAATCCTAGTGGATCGACATCCATACCGCTTGTCTTTAATTATCTGATATGCGTCTGTTGTATTTTTTTCCACACTCGTGAACATTTATTACAATGTTCGAATACTCCATGTCAATGTTCACCCAGTTGTTGGGTCCACCAGTTCTAAAGGACAGGCTTGCTCTTCCGACATAGGGGAGATTGAGTATAGCAGAAAGTGAGATAAATATATTTAAATTTCCAAGTCAAAAAGAAAAATATGTTTATGTATTGTCAAAGCGTTTAGTGCTCTTTATACGAGGGTCAGTCAAAAATAACTGAGAGTTGATTCATATCTCGTACGTAGGCTACCGTATACAAGTGAAATTTGGCACATGCATGCAATGAATATACAATATACAAGAACATGCAAAGTATAGATTGTTGTTTCTTAGCAACCCAAGAATGTGAAATAACGTCATGCGTTCACGCTGGAATATAGCGTTGCCATGGAAACACTATACAAAGTTTAAGTTACATCAACTTGTGCATTTGTTGCAAATCCAGTTTGTGAATGTATTTTGTGAAATGCAACAACTGAGATAGGGGCGTTGTAATTTTATTACAAAAATAAGAGGAAAATTAACTAAATTTTCTGAAAATTTCACCCCAAAATATACCCCACCCACCAATTACGGTTCATTTTAGAGCAATATTATCAACTAAGTATCATATCATATGACCATTTTATTGTATTTAGTAATTGGTTTTGACATCTAAATGCATATCTTGAATATTCCCAGGAATAAACGGTTGCCATAGCAACAAATCCTGGTCTTTTAGTTAAAATTGGAATTTCCATCGATTTTCGTTGCTAGGCAACGAACTTTGCATGTATTGTATTTACTATCTATTACTGTTCTTCAAAACATTGCTAACACATTGTTTGATACAATTGGAGAGATAAAAGGTCCTTTATTATACTGTTTTAGATTTGAACTGATTTTAAATTCATGGCTGCTTAGTCAAAAGTGTCGTCAGCGCGAACGCACACTGCTAACAGACGGTCTTCAGTTGCCTAGCAACAGCGCATTGAAGATGATAACACGTCAACTTCTATATGCAAGGAAGCCTGAACGTTCAGTCTATATATTTATAAAGTTTCAGCCAAAACTGCCTACCAAATAAAAAGATATTAACCAACTCTCAATTATTTTTGACTGACCCTCGTATAATCATGTAATGCTCTAAATAATGTTGAATTAAGTGTATTGTCAACTATTTCATTTCCGTATAACAATAATTGTGTGGGTAGTGGTTGATTACTAATCCAAGCACTGAGAGTTATGATGGGGACGGCTGCATTTAAGCGTTTAAGTCTTCAAATAGGGAGGTTTCCAGTTTGATATCTTTTATATACCTAAGGAATCTTCTAACGCATACACTTTTGTTTTGGCATTTTCTTGAAAACTTGAATTTTGAATTTTAAAATATTTTGGAATACATTAGAACAATGTTTTCCGGTAATGCATGGTTATTTTCAGCGACATCTAACTAAGAACTTTTAAAATATGGAAGTTTGAGTTGAAAACTTCAAAAAATGAAAGTCGCAAATTTACCATTTTCAAACAAAGCAATACTTAAAAACAGAATAGCAATTTGTCACATATTCCATTTTATGAAATATGATTCTGAATTATTTTCAACGTTAGTCAGTTTTCATTCTATTATTCATAAAAAAAATCTTCCAATTTCTATCTTCTTTATCTGTAAAATTCAAGGGTAACAACCTACGTCAAAGCATTGATGTTTTAAACACGTAGTGCGGCGCCATCTTTGATTTACAAGGTCAGTTTTCCCCTTCGTAAAATTAAACAAATGAGTGTCTGTACAAACAAAGCAGTGCAGGCGGTGCCTAACATCACACTTGAACAGAATATATAACGGCCACGCCCCGATATGCCGTTGCCTTTGTAATCATTCACCCACAAGAATCGAAGCGGGAGACACGAGGATAATTTTAGCAGTCACCCACTTCGATTTTTGTGGGTGAATGTTTACAAAGGCAACGGCATTTCTGGACGTGACCATTGTATATTTTGTTCAAGTGTGATGTTAGGCACCGCCTGCACTGCTTAGTTTTGACAGACACTAATTTGTACGACATTTACGAAGGGAAAAACTTACCTTGCAAATCAAAGATGGCGTCATACTACGTGTTTACAACACCCACGCTATGACGTAGGTTGTTACCCCTGAAAATTGTACAGACAATACGCAGATAATTCCTTACAATGCTCGAATTTGGGTTTCGACCAGAGTAGCAGGATAGCAATGGTAAAACATTTATCCTGCTAGCTTACAACAGAGCCGTGCGGATGGTGCTTTCAGTGGGGATTTTTAAAACTGAACTAAGCAAATCACATGAAAAAGTAAATGAGTATGACTAGGAAACGCCACAAGCACACAATGTAGACCAACCTACAAAACCGTAAGAAAGAGACACAGAACACTAACTGTCAAATGACATTAAAAGGCAATTTAAGTAAAGCAACCAGCTAACTTTCATTACAAAACTAGAAACAAAGTAGTGCAAAACAAAATAACGACCAACCATAACCCCCAACACACACACACACACACACACACACACACACACACACACACACACACACACACACACACACACACACACACACACACACACACACACACACACACACGGTTCTCAACTCACTGATAGTCAAAAGCTATAGACAAACCCCAAGTTGAGCCACAGTGGGCCCAGCTAAAGACAAACATCAGGCGCTGACCCACCGATGGAAGTGATATGCCATAGTCATCATGGAGTCTGAAGTCTGCCCCATCGTGAATTGCATGCATTTCTTATTCCGTATGACGTCTACTAGTATTGTTCTGCATAACAAAAGAAATTAAAATAAACTCACTGAAACACAGACTTGAGCCTAAATTCCATATTTTGTGACTTTCGATTTTAACCCTTTCAAATTAAATAAGCTGTATTTTGCACAATACCCAAGATATTGTTCTGAAATTTTCACAAATGATGTGAATAATATTGAACTTTTGTTTAACAACGGAATATTGAAATTGTTAAACATAATTAAGCTTTGGTAGTAAATTGTTTACTGTATGCGTTAGAAGATTCCTTAAGTATACAATTTGCCATTTATTTAACAAGAATTGTAGACTAAAACCTTACAACAAAAACAAAGACCAAACAAAACAAAAATGGAAGAAAGAATAAGGGGTCAATCAACCTTAAAACCACTGCCTTAGAGCTGTAAGCATCAAAAACCACTTAAGGCCTAAAATAAATCTCATTTTAGAAGAAAACAGGGCAATATTTTAAGAAACGGTTAACATAAAGACCAGTCATAAGAATTATTACAGTAAAACCTCCACAAGTCAATACATCCCGAATGGTCAATACATTCAACAGGCCCTACATTAGTAAAACCCCAATGTAATTTATCCATTTCATATGGAACTAATAAAATGAGGAACTGCCGTATGGCTTCATTACAAACCTTTTTTGCTTTAGACTAGTCGTTCATAAAGGACAGATCTTAGGAGTAAATCATAGGTCTTTATGGTCAAAAATAACAGGAGAGTTTCTCCAAGCTACCTTAGAACCATTACTAATCTTATCACAATACTGTGGTCAGTGAGGAACGTCGAATGTCATTAAATTCAAATAAGCTGGCTGAATGGCGCGCGTATGGGTATCGCTTTTAATCAAGTCATCCTAGGCTTTGTTACTTTGTATATACTGTACATTCCAATAGTACAATATACATGAATGGAAATGAGCCGTTTCATAAAAAACCTGTCTCAGAATTTTAAAACGCTACTCTGCTTAATACAGGGGCTATAGTTAGTTCTCAAAAGTTGAGCTATCATACTCTCTTGCATGTATAACCAACAGCAGTGTTGGATGCACATGCTGGTCTTTGCATAAGGAGATATCACAGTCACGCATGCATGTCATAAACTGAATGACCTGGCGCTTTCACATCGCTTTTTTATTAGATTGTATGTAAATGCTATAGTATTATGACCATCACATCTAATGTATGGCACTTTTGTTAAGTCACCCTTTAAAGACATATGCGGCTATTTCCAATGCGCACCTTTTCCGCGTCTGCAAACGGGGAAAGTTGTCTGGGTCCTGTCTTTCAACCCTTAACGGATTCGGATCAATACAGCTTCCGATATTCTTATGTCATATCGGTGTTCCGACATTTTTTCACAAAATAACTAATTAAAGTGTGTTCGAAATATCTATTGACATCTTTTCAGAACTGATCGTCTCAGCACTAAAGACAGATAAATGTAGCTCAGTCGAAATCAAACGACGTACACAATAACCCTGGTTACGAATACGATAGTGGCCGAGTCTATACTATTTGTATGGATATTTAGAGCGGCGCACGACCTGACCTCGTGGCCTAGTGGTTAGCGCGCCTGGCTACAAAGCCAGAGAACCAGGATCGATTCCCAGATGCGCACATATTTTCAGTGTGTTTTTTCTTTCTTTTTTAACATTTTAATGCTAAATTACTTCATATACTAGTAAAATGGCATCATCAAAACGACCGAAATGGTCATCCCCGAACTTTTTATATTGAATTACGCATGAAACCTATGGGGGTGGGGTTAAATTTGGCCCTCTAGAAAGAGAATTAGTTCGGTGACCCCAGATTTTTATTCTTTTTTCTGAAAGGTATTATAATAGTCCATGAATTAAAAATAAATTTTCAAGGTTTTCAATGTCAGATTTTTTAATACATGATTTATTCTAAAAACAAATTCCATTTTTCGACGAATTGCCAAAATATATCATGCAGTATCTTGTCACAGCATGGGGTAACAAGTAAACATGCACATTTTCTTAAAAGTTTGAGGTCATTGGCAGTAATTTAAGTTAAAAGAAAGAAGCTGGGTGAAGATTACAACCGTTTAAGCTCGATAATTAGGACTAGTATTATTATTTTATATTTCTAGAAAATTGGTCAAATGCTGTAAACTTCAATATGAGATTCTGAAAAAATAAGCACGGTGACATATCCTTTTTATTTCATAAATGGATAGCCCATGCATAAAACAAACTGTATGCAAAGTATTTAAAATATTTCAATGTGGGAAGTATTTAGTAGCATATGTCCTTAAACATCCATCCACTAAGCTCAGACGTCAAACTTCCTGGTTTGAACCAGTACTAAGCACAGGATAAAGTGTCTTGCTCAAGGACACAATGCAGTGCCTCTAGCTGGTGAGACTCGAACCAGCAGCCCCTCGATCTCCAGTCAAGCACTCTACCACTAAGTCATTATGCCCCTGGATCTCGAGTCAAAAACTCTACCACTGAGCCACCTAGCTCCTCCAGCAATGATATATTCTGTTAAGAAAAATGTTTAAACAGTGCAGATGATCCAGATCATATGGCTTTGAGAATCCAGCTGATTTGGTTCAACACTGTTAGTCAAGACACTTCTCAAATCTACAAATTTTATATATGCATTTGCTATTTACTGAAATCTTGTGAATGATAAAATTGGGGTGGAGTCAGGGGTGTGGAATAGCAAAATTTATAATTGCCCAGGGACAAGTAGATGGTCCAATGAAGATTTTACTTGTCCCAAAGAACAAGCACAAAGAACTCAGCTTAGCCTGTACTTTGCGAATTTCATATATAAACTTTTAAAAAAAGTGTGAGACTCAATTGAAAACAGTGTAGATCCAGATTAGCTTGCTTTTTCTAAAGCCATCTAATCAGGATCCACACTGTTTTCCATACAACATGGCATTGTGAATTAATTCATACTAATTAATTAGAAAATGAAATACAAAATTGCATCTTATTTATACTTGTCCCAGGACAAGTAAATAGAAAATTTTAACGTACACTGAACGAAACGTATGCACGAGATGACAATCCAAGAGAACGATTTATTTATTCGTGTGCACGATATAATAATCCGTGCACACGATAAAATATCCATGCGCACGATATAATAATCCATTATCACGAAATAATAATCCGTTTGCACGATATAATAATCCGTGCGCACGAAATAACAAACTGAGCGCTCGATTTAATAATTCGTGCAAACGGAATAAGAATCCATGCGCTCGATATAATAAACAGTATGCACGAGATAATAATCCGTTTTCACGATATATTTATTTGAGCGCACAATTGAACAATCTACGTGAATTGATTGGTGTATTCGTCTGATTCAATAACCAAAGAGCCAAACGGTCAAGTATCGCTCACCTGAGTTTGTCTTTTTGTATAGATATGTATCTGTTGGAAACTGGCAAAGCTCCCTGTTGACATACACGTTTTCAAGTTCGACAGATCACATTTGTTTATACTATATTTGTAGAAGGTCACCAAAAACAATTTCTGCTTGAACGACTTGGAACTCTAATCAACAATTTGATTGGTTTAAGCTATATGACGACCCGCAGGAGTCCAGTGTGACAAAGAAGGGGAGAAGGCAAAGATCAGGAGTTGATACACGATGCTGTACGGCATTGCCCAGTTTAATGTTTAGGCTTTGAATATCGCGGATCGGCCACTGTCAATTTCGACTGCAAGGAGCACTTTTGACTTGCTGTTGGCGATAAGATTGTGTCGTTTAGGAGTGTTCGGTTTTTCTTTAGTTTTTGTTCTGCACTGAATTTTGAGGTTTAAGTGCACCATTCAACCATTTCAGTGGAGATATTTTTCAAGTTTCCTTAGCCGAAATAAGCAACGTCCCCTGGTCACGCGCTATACAAATACGTTCAAGTTAATCGCAAAATAGGTGGCAGCTGAGTTGTAATCCCTTTTGGTGTAATATTACACTTAATTTCCTACTAAACAACTTTAGTCCAACATTTCTACCTGTTATTGTTGTAGTTATTGTCCTCCGGACAGATACAGTCGACAAGAACATATTCACGGGGGTAATACCAATTTCGCTATTTTTGCTAGCGACCGGGACGGTACTGCGTAAAGCTGCTATCGACCGAGGAGTACGGCTTGCGACCGGTCGGTACGGCTGTCGGTATAGGGGGGTCACGAGTTGAACGCTTCTGGATGGGTCATAGCGTATGTTTTATCGTCTACACACGCTATAGATTTTTTTCAAGAGGACATGTGCTACTTGTCTAATTAGTTATGTAGAGTTTGTGACTTAGAAAAACACTATAAATTACAGGTTCTCTCGAAAAATCCAGTTTTCATAGATTATCATTAATCTAACGTATTAAGAATGATGCAAAAACAACGAAACGCCCTATATATCTTATTTGTCATTTGAGCTTCTTCAATCAAGTGCGAATGGCATATTTTGTGCACTATGGGAGGTTTTATGGACCCTAGAAAAATGCCATGATACGGCTGTCAGCTACCAGTGATACGGCTGTCAAGGATTTCATATTCTGAATGGTACGGCTGTCGACGAGATATGAAAAATATCTATCATGCACTGGGCTTAAAAACACGATTTATTCTATGGCTATAACTGAAATTTGTTTTTTCAGGCAGTTTCCACTAACAGCAATGAACAAAATTGTAGGTTTTATGCGGATTGGTAACTAAAAGGCGCAACATTCACAAAAGCCTATTTAAATCCACACAGCAGGTCAGTGAAGCAAACTCATAGGTTAAGATAGACTTTGAGCGTAAAATTGTAAACATTTTCTAATCTATCAGTTTTAACACACGTTTTGGTGCTCAAAAGAAGCGTCTCAATGAGACGGTTATTTTGAGTACCAACAGCATATGAGCCGTGACATGTGATTTCCAACAATGTGGCATTTTGACAAGTGTAGACTCAGACAATCCTGTGCAGCCTCATTTTAAGCTTTGAAATTCCAAATGATGTTCGGTCTGTAGCTTAACAGTAATAGAATACTCAAGCGACAAGCAAAGGCTCTGATCAGTCTGCGCATATGCACAGGCGGGGCTGAGCCTTTGCTGGTCGCTGTTGGAAATCCCATGCCGCGGCTCAATTATGTTTTTGTTGAGAAATTAGAAAAAATATTTTGGTTACCCTCTATAAACTTAAAAACCTGCCCCAAAATTACAATGCCTCCATATTGTTAAGGAAGACTTAAGTTAAGTTTTAATATTTCAACATGCTATATATTAAATGCTAAATAAAATGACAGGATCGGTGCATTACTTGTGGTCAGAGGTATCTTTGTGAGCTACAGAGAAAATGAAACTATTTTGTTTTTACTCAGTTTGAAACGTTATTTTTGTCATCCTAAACAATCAATACTTGATAAAACTGCAAAATCTATGTTAAAGGAATAGGATTTCAAAATAAAGAATGATGTTGGAAAAACATGTCACTTCAAGTTTAAATCCAAAACCAAAAGAAAAAAATATTAAGGCTAGGTGAGCCGTTTCGAAAAATTAACGTTGGCGTAAAGCATTTTTGAGGGGGCGGGATGAGCACAGAACTTCAAGCCTTTGTGGAGTGAGCACATATCTCAACAATTTATCTCCTGCACAACACGCTTGTTTTAAAAAAGCGAGCATCCAATTACAAACTGTAAGGTTAAATAATTTCATACGCGGATCCAGATTGTTGCTTCAAGGGGAGGGGACCAGGTGTTTCGCTGGCGGACGTAAGAATGCAATGTTGGACAGCTTTTTGAATTGTCGGGGGGGGGGGGGGGGCGTCAATACCTGTATTCCTAAGCAAACCTACATCCCTGTGATCTGCCAAGACGCGCGCGTGCGCACGTGTGTCTGGAACCCCATTCCCAACCCCATTCCCCTCCTCTTGATCCGTATATATTGGACACATGTGATTTGTTTGTACTACTATGTCACATGCTAGGGATGTCGTCTTTAAGAGTGAAATTATCTGTGTTGCTGTACATTCATGCGCGCTTCCAGAGGGGGAGGGGTGTGGACCCATGGGAAATCACAGTACTATAGGGTTCCTTAGCAATACTGGTTCGGAGCCCACTAAAACTCGCAAAGCTACGAAGTCAGCATTAATGTTGGGCCACAATCAGCCGACCAGCGAAACGCCATTTCAATGGCAAAACCGCTGTAGGGCCGATATAGCCCGCTCTCCAGACGAAACGTTTCTGGATCCGCGCATGACATTTAAAGAGAAATTTCTTTTGCAGTATAACGGAACTTTTTGATATACCCACCTACAAGTATCAGCTTTTACAAAAAATGGCCTGCGCAAAGCTTATACAAATTATTGTCTTGAGCAAGGGCAGCATTGGTTTATGACAGACAGACATACATTCATCAATGCAGACAGCTAGCCAGGACCTCTTAGAACCTGAACTACACGATGGTCCAAAATCCTAATCACTTTCTTTCTTTGTATTCGACCATTCGGAACGTTTTGACATCGGAACGAGTCGGGCAAAATGATTTGTGATAGACAGAAACACAGACAGATAGGAAGGGGCATGGTTAAATGATTTAACCAGTTTATCTGCTCTCCTAGCTACCCCGGTGGTCTCAATTGTAAGACTCTCCGCTGTTACTCTGGTAGGGACTTTATAGGTATACCCGCTCACTGTCCGTCCGTTCATCTGCCTTTCCGCTATAATCTAGAACCTGATGTAACTAAAAAAAACTATTTAAACTTGCTTCATGAAAGTTGGTATGTGATTAAGTGGCAATATGCTAATTATGAAAGTTATTTTTTCGCCTTTGCAAGAACATTGCGTTTACTATGGTAACAGAAATTATAGTCAAATTGTTGCGAAAACAAACTTATCCCATATAAAAGCTAGCTTGATGAAACTTGGTATGTGAACAGGTGCTGTTATGCACGTCATTTTTGACGTCACATAAAATTGATTGTGGTGTGGTTGCTATGGTAACAAAAATTGCCAAATGGTGTATCGGTAGGTGGTGACTCACGCCACACGCGTCACACTTCCAGTTACATGCCAAACGAGCCAAACTTCGATAGTATCCCAGCCACTGGCGTAGACAACTATATCCTTGTAAATTAGGACTGATTAGATTAATTTGCGTTAAAATAATTCTCATTCCAAGACCATTGTTCATGTACATGTTTGTTATCCTTCTTCTTATTATCAAGCTTGACTGATTTGACATCTTCCGTAAATTGTGTTTATTGCTAAAATAATAGGCTAGGCTTGAAACTGTATAGTTACGTCTAATTATATTTCGGTTCTGTTCTGTTCTGCGTCTCTTCAGGTTAAAGCACTAGTTGTGCACATCCCTGGATTTTCGGTGACTTACTTGGCTACTATGTTGGTCAACCAAATGTAGGAATACTGGCCAACACGAAACAAATCAAGGGTGCAAAATTACATTGAGAAAGAGCTAAAAATGTAATAGAAACATATAAAACATATCAAAATAGATCTACTACTTCAATGTTGTTCGAAGCTGTCTTACTGAAGAAACTCTGTTCTGACGTCACTGTGATGAAAATATTCCAATAGCGAATTAAGAATATCTCCATGGCACGAGGAAATGTCAGTTTCACAAAGTTTTATTATAAGTACTTATCGGGGGGGGGGGGGGGGGGGGGGGGGGGGGGGCGAATTGACGTGTACACCAAAAAGCCCGGGCGTACAACTCGGGCAGCGTGGGACAGGATGCTCTACCAGGACCCTTGCATCTGATGGTTCAAATTGTAGCGATACACCAAAAATCCTAAAATGACCCAAAAAGAAGAAGCCAAATTTTTACTCTCCCCCTCCCCCCCCCCCCCCCCCCCCCACACACACATACCTGGTAGGTGCAATACACAAAGGATCGGTATTTGGAAAATGCTTCCTATCAGAGGTAATCACCCCCATCACCCTAAACACAAACTTTGCCCTTATCCCCCACAAAAATATAGCAGCCCCCCCCCCCCTACGCCCTACCTCTCCCCCCCCCCCTCTGCGTGCTTTACCATAACATAGACTCGTCTAATCAATGGTGGGTCCAGGGGGATTCAGGGGGGTTCGCTTTGAAATAAAATTATTTCATTTTCATGAAGAATTTTCAGAAAAAATAGCAGGTATAAAGTTAACAAATCCCCCCCCCCCTCTATGAAAATTTGAACCCCTGTCAAGAAATCCAGGATCCGTACTTGCTGATCTGCCTAGCAGGCACACATCTCTGACTCAACATAGAATCAACATTGATTCAACCCCATACATTGAATCAATGTTGAGTCAAGGTTATGTGCCTGCTTGGTGATCACCGGTATATACTCAGAAAGTCAACAGGAAATGGGATAACCGCGAGAATATTACGGTTTATAGAGGCTTTGCAGCATACATCAGGCACAAACCAAGAAAAGGGTCATTCAGCGTCTCTATCGTCGCATGTTCAGCCCGAACAGGCAGGTTTAGTTAAACAATTTTCGGAGAGTAAAATATTATCTACCTGTTTAAACATACGTTGGTGCTCTAAATAACTGTCTCATTGAGACGGTTCTTTTGAGTACCCACAACAAATATTTCGATCGAGAAATAAGAAAATTAATTTAATGCTACACAGTCTTAACAAAATGTCTGAACACTGGTCACATTGGCAGAATTTTCTGTTTAGTTGCTTGATTTGATTCCACACTTTTTCAGTTATGTCCGGACGGGTCTTCTTTGGTTGAACCACTACTAATCAAGTATTAATGTGACTTGCTCAAGGACACGACGCCAGTGAGGCTCGAACCCGCAGCCCTTCAGTCTCTAGACATGCACATTACCACTGAGCCATTGCGCTCCCAGCAATTTCGGATGAGAATGTGCAAATGCACACACGTCTAAACATTTGCTGTACTTATATGCAAAAACTGCCGTTTTCCGCTTTACATTTAACATGCAGAAGGAAGTGAGCATGGTCAGGAAATACCACAATCACACAATGCAGACTAACCCACAGCTACACGAGGAAGAGCCGCAGAACACAGTCACATGACATAGGGAAGACAATTAAACCAAAGCAACCATCTCTCTCTTCCTCGTCAATATAATTGAAAAACTAGAAAACACATGACTGATTATGCATATTAATAGTTCCTTACAAACTGTAGTCCAATATGTTAATCCAAACGG
Organism: Loripinus fragilis; assembly: GCA_964019695.1. Lineage (NCBI taxonomy): Eukaryota > Metazoa > Mollusca > Bivalvia > Lucinida > Lucinidae > Loripinus > Loripinus fragilis. Next base: position 47,931,118 of record OZ026524.1, read on the forward strand.
CTCATACCAATCACAGTGGCAGCTCAGATTGGTCAACGTTGGACTGGGGATCGAATGGTAGATAGTTCGAGAGTCGTCAGAGACAGTGAGCTTTTTCCTTGAGCTAGACACTATAACCGCTGTTTAGTGCTAGTTCAACCCAGGAAGACTGGAAATGGTCCAAGTATGACTAAAAACTGTTGACAGGGTCCTAAAACATGACAACAAACTAAATGACGTAGAAAGTTAGATTTTTCAGTGTTAAACTTTTAATTTTCCAGCAACGAAATCTGTTTACTTTCTCGTTGAATCGTCGACATCCGTATCCAGTAAATGGCGACAACCGTACCCAGCAAATTTACTGTTGGTCGACAGCAGTATCACAAAAAATATAAAAATACCACAGAGGCATATAACAACATGCACATTCACAGATTAAAGGTAATCATGTAAGTTTATGATATATCTGCATCATATCGCCTCGATTTGTAAATTTTCTTGGGAATACTGATTTTATTTAGTTTTTGGTGAATATCCATTTAGGTACGCCCAGCATTAAAACAGGCTAATAGCCAGGCCTGCAAATCATTTAAAACAATAGCAAGCTATCCAAGAAACGGTTTAAACACCAAAATGTAGGAACACGCACTAAATTAGCACACTTACCGTCGAATTTGATGGTTTGTTTATCTGTCGACAGCCGTACCGACCGGTCGCAAGCCGTACTCCTCGGTCGATAGCAGCTTTACGCAGTACCGTCCCGGTCGCCAGCAAAAATAGCGAAATTGGTATTACCCCCGTGATATTTTTCAAGCCGATGAAGGGTAACACCAATATCGGTGACCAATAAGCTACCACCAAATTGGTGTAAGGTTATATTTTATTTTTGCAGTGTATGTTAATTTGTCCGAAATATTTTCTTTTCTTTCTCTGAATATGGATTTTGTCATAGCAAACAGTGCAGACCCGGATGAAATGACACATCATGTGGCATTTCATCTGGGTCTTCCCTGTCCGATGAAGTACCCAATTAGGGGTTTCTGATATATGTACAAAGGGTATACAAAGGCTTATCATCTCTTATATTTGGGTACAAAAGTTGCCATGTTTTACAACGGATCAAATTCGTTATAGCTTTTATTGTGTTTCTGTCAAATGATGAGCGGTTTTAGAGAAGACGCCAACAGTTTCCTTACACGTATCTGCCAAAGGTCACGTCCCCTGGCTGCCATGTTTTTAGCGACCAAGTTAGACAATCCAAGAGAACGATTTATTAATTCGTGCGCACGATATAATAATCCTTGCGCACGATATAATAATCCGTTTGCACGATATGATAATCCGTGTGCACGATATAATATTCCGTGCGCACGAAATAATAAACTGAGCGCTCAATTTAATAATTCGTGCAAACGGAATAAGAATCCATGCGCTCGATATAATAAATCGTATGCACATGATAATAATCCGTTTTCACGATATAATTATTTGAGCGCACAATTGAACAATCTACGTCAATTGAGTGGTGTATTCTTCTGATATAATAACAAACGAGCCAAATGGCCATGCATCGCTCACCTGAGTTTATGTCTTCTTGTATATATGTATCTGTTGGAAACTGGCAAAGCCCTCTGTTGACATACACGTATTTTTGACAGATCACATTCGTTTATAGACCACCAAAAACAATTTCTACCAAACGTTTTGGAATTTTAATCAACAATTTGATTGATTGGAGTTATATGACGACCTGCAGGAGTCGAGTTGGACAAAGTTAGGAAGAATATAAAGATCAGGAATCGATACACGATGCTGCATGGCATTGCCCAGTTTAATCTTAGGTATTAATATCGCGGATCGGCCACTGTCAATTTCGACTGCTGTTGGTGATGTATCGTTCGAGAGGAGTGTTCGGTTTTTCTGTAATTGTGTCCCGCTCTGAATTGTAAGCATTCATATTTGAGTTTTAAGTGCGCCATTGACCCAGGTAATTAACCATTTCAGAGGATATTTTTCAAGTTTCCTTAGCCGGAATAAGCAACGCCCCACTGGTAGTCATATGCATATTTACATTAGGAAAAATATTTTAGCTATTTTGTGCTAAATTGTGTTCATTTCAGACCAACGGTTTCAGAGGAGAAGATGTTAAGCTCTTTTTACACCAATGGAATACATGTAGACAGTCCATTGTGTATATGCATATTATAAGGTCACACACTATACAACTACTTACAAGTTAATATCAAAAGAGGTGGCAGCTGAGTTGCAATCCCTTTTGATGTAAACTTACACTTAATTTCCTACTGAAACAACTTTAGTCCAACATTTCTACCTGTTATCATTGTAGTTATTCTCCGGATCAATACAATTGAACACAACATATTTTTAAAGCCGTTGAAGGGTAACACCAATATCGGTGGCCATTAAGCTACCACCAAATTGGTGTAAGGTTACACTTAATTTTTGCAGTGTATGTTACAATTTGTCCGAAATATTTTCTTTCCGTTCTCTGAATATGGATTATGTCCTAACAAACAGTGCAGACCCGGATGAAATGACACATCGTGTGGCATTTCATCTGGGTCTTCCCTGTTCGATAAAGTACCCAATTAGGGGTGTCTGGTATACAAAGGGTGTACAAAGGCTTAACATATCTTATATTTGGGTACAAAAGTTGCAATGTTTTACAACGGATCAAATTCGTTATAGCTTTTATTGTGGAAGGTTGTCACAATTTCTGTCAAATGATGAGCGGTTTTAGAGAAGATTCCAACAGTTTCCTTATCTGCCAAAGGTCACGCCCCTTGCTGCCATGTTTTTGAGGGACCAATTTTGTTTTATCTGTTTTGTAGTGGGTCATCGATGAAATATCCCTGCCAAATTTTATTCAGTTCTGACGATTGGTTCCAGGTTGTATGTTAAAATTTTCCTATAATTGTTAAATGATTAAGTTTACTTTTGTAGAGGGAATATTCCTGTGAAAATTAGCCCAGTGGTATACTGAGGAGTTGTCATTTCAAGCTGTTGACGACACACTCGATGAACTACAGACATTGACTGATCCCGTAGCTCACATTGAGCACAATGCTCAGATGAGCTATAACAGATTTAAAATCCAACTTGCAGAACTTTTGTTCTATTCATGCACATAGAATAATATCCCTTATTCACAGATTATTATTTCGAGCTCATAGATTATTAAATCGAGCTCTTAGATTTCTATTTCGTTTTAATTATTTATTATTTCGTGCGCACGAATTATTATTCCATGAGCTCGGAATCTTATTTTGAGTGCACGGAATAATATTCCGTTTGCACGAATTATTATTCCGTTAGCATGGATTATTATTCCGTTTGAACGAATTATTATTCCGTTTGCATGGATTATTATTCCGTTTGAACGAATTATTATTCCGTTTGCATGGATTATTATTCTGTTTGCATGGAATATTATTCCTTTTGCACGAATTATTAGTCCGTTTGCATGGATAATTATTCCGTTTGCATCGATTATTATTTCGTCTGCACAGGTTATTAAATTGTGCACACGGAATATATATTTCTAAATGAATGTCCTAAACATACCACCGTGTTTCTCAATGAGCAGGATCAACTTTTTGTCATTTTTATCTGTACAGTAATTCAGTGATTTAGATGCATTACAAAAAGTACTATAAACAGTCAAATTCTTTATTGGCTACTTAGACCATCCTTAAACAAATGTTTGCTGTCATCTAACTCATAATTTGGTAGGTAGCCCATAGGTATCTAGTTTTTCACTGATTTGTTAAAGACATTAAAAGTAGAGAATATTTTAAGGATAGCCTTAGTATTGACTCAACACAGAAAGACAGGAAATTGTCCCGACATGGCCAAAGAATTGTTGACTGGGACGCAAAACAACAAAACAAACAAACAATATGAATCCTAATATCTCAAAAAGCCACAATCAAGTCGAATTTAGATACATTGGTTTCATATTATTATTTTTTTATTGTATGTTATTGCCAACTGCATGCTGGAAAATTTTAAGCTTTTGTTGCCTGCTGACTTTTTCCTTAAAAAACGTTTTGAAAAAATTCTATAAGGGACACCATCAGGCGGTTAAACCGTATAGATTCCTATCAGAACCGATGCCAGACCCTGATCTGGGTCCAAACTGTTTGCAAACTGGTTAACAGCAGACGACAAAAGTTGCAGAGTTAAGGACCTCGGACAGTTTCCTATTCAATCTGCCCAAATTTTGACAGCCTGTGGCTAGGATAATGCATAACTGACAACTATAGTTTTGTGCTTAAATCAAACCCTTACATTTAGTGAACCTAGCAATATAAAAATATTTTGAAAATATTGCATAACTATGCCAGGAAGTTAGGGTTTAGGGGGTGGGGGTAATCTTTGTGACCAAATTTCATTTCACAGAAAGTCAAAGATTCGTCGAGTATTCACCTAAATACATGTAAATATTATGTTTGCGGCATAAAAATTGAGGCGAAAGTGATGGGTTTGCATAAAATTCGGGTTGAGAAGATTACATTGTTTCATCTAAAGAAGTGTGCTGTCAATGACTTTTGACTATTACCTGTAATGTTTCAAGTTCATCCAGTTGACTTGTGCACTGAGGTGTATCATATCTGCATACTGTATAAATCATAGTCTAGATAAACACAGATGTTGAGCGTAAAATCGTTAATAATTTTCTTACACATCAGATTTTATCTACAATTTGGTGCTTATAAGAATCGTCTCATTGCGACGGTTCTTTTGAGTACCCACAACATATGTTTTGGTTGAGAAATGAGACAATTAATTACTTTGTAAGCACTCATAACTAAAGCTCTGACACATGCCATTTACCTACAGGTCTTTACAAAATAAGTTTCTGATAAGGTTTTATAATAAAGCGTTTTTGAGCATTTTGACATCGTTCCCCCCCGTGACCAATCATGCCGTTTTTATATGATGTGTGAAATGTAAAACTACAACTGTATGCAAAACGATTAGTTTGGTCACGGGGGGGAAAGCACTTCAGTAAAACTTTTTCTATTTTCTATATGTTGGATAGCAAAAACAGAGTTTTCAGCCCATATTTTTCAATAGGTACTTGTCCAATGAGAAAACGGCTTTTGTGGATAAGTCGAGGAATGAACCTACTATCTTTCTCATAGAAAAAATATCATTTTCTTTGAAACTTTTCTCTGGGCATTTTTATGGGCAATCCTTCATTAAGACTGTCCGAGGTCCTTTCTATTTTCTGGCAGAGATGCTTCTTTTGTATACCTACGGCCTATGGTAAATATTTGTAAAAGGTCACTCAGGGGACAAAAATATTTAAATATTGCACTTGTCCTGCAGGACGAGTGACTTACAACTTTCACTCGTCCTGCAAACGCATGCACATGTCCTTAAAAAGCGTATGCAATATAGAACATAAGTGAGTAATATGTTATACGACTTCCTCAAGTAATTTTTCCTAAAGCACTCGTCCTTTACACTTGTCTTACAGGACGAGTGCGTTGGAAAGAATTGCGTGTCCTTTCTAGAGTTCATTCGTAATTACGAGCTGACGAGTGGATTTTTTGTCCCCTGTCACTCCTTTTAACTCAAACTACCAATAACTCAAAGTCAAACTTTTTTATTTAACAAGATTTATTGACTCACTTGGGGATTTAAGTTCAGATTTTAAGTGATTAAATTTTAGTCTCTGTCTTGTAATATTCAATGTTGTCTAATGAAATCTTGGTAAGATCACATTATCTTCGACCCATCTTTTCCACTATCTCAACCCCTTTAAATAGAAAAATCCATTCAATCACTTTATGGTCTAAAATAACAATACTGAGAAGAGATGCGGAAATATTAAAATTCTGTACTTGTCCATGGAAAATCATCATTTTTATACCTTTATCACGGTAGGAATTTTGAGGTTTTGGAATATTTTTATATAATGTTTAACGACGATATAATTCTTGGTATTGATCGATGAGAATAGGGTAGTTATACAAGTTTATATTTTTGTTCATTTTACGTGAAAGGTTAGCACGAATCACTGACCCATGTAAAAATATAGTTTAAAATATGGTGTCATATACTCGTTCACTATGTTATAAGAATAATGTGCGGTTCCAGCCAAACATTATCTTTTATAATAGATTTATAGTAAAAGTTGGTTCAAGAATTTATTCGAATGAGTTCTATTTTTAAGCCTCTTCGCCACACAGTGTTGATCCAGATAAGACTGCAGCAGGAACACTCTGTCAGATCTTGGTCCATACTGTTTATACCATAAATGTAAAGGTCTCTTATTTAATGTGCGTAGTCTACAAAAGTCTCCACCTGGTAAGGATGGAATGACTAATTTCTAGCAGAGCTCACGGTGGGTATTAATTTCCTCCCCAATTAATATCAATTCTAGGCTGATACTGCTGCATGGTAACAGTACCCGATTAAGTGAATAAACAGTCGATAGTCCCGCCGCTACCAGGGATCGACCCAGGTTTGCCAGCTATGTAGTCTAACGCACAAATCACTCAGCCACCGAACCACCTCAGTGACCTTTAAACCCTCTTTACTTGTACCGATAACAATCTCACAATTTTAAAATGCATTACGAAGTGGTTCATTGGTATCCTTGAGTCATGTGTTTTGGCGCACTTAAGCACTATTTTATCACTTATGAAGTATACATGTAAAGACGGGTTAAGTTGCACTGTGTATGTTACTAATGAACACATAGTACACCAGCTCATACTATTAATTTTTTCTGTATAGGCCATACTCCTGAAAATTTCAAAAGAAAACATGGACCCCTGCGGTGCACACTATTTTGTTGAGAGTCATATGAAATGACGCATCTATGTTTTTTCGATTTTTCTTACAACTTATTTATAAAATCTTGAAAACCAGGCTGTGTTTAAGGTGACAAGGCACCTTATGTATGTTCGAATGCAATAAAGTAGAAGAATTACTGTTTTGGGGTATATTACCATACTTTAAAAATGAGACCTGATATTCTTAAAATGGCGGCCATTTTGTTTTTTAGTTTTGAGGGTGGGGCACTTGGAGTGGTTATTCCTCTCATTTACTTTTAAGAAATTTATCCAAATTGTGGATGGAAATGTTCTTAAGACAGCATGCAGTAACATTAAAAACTATTTCGTTCAATTTATTAATATTCCTTATGCTAACGAGTTGGGGAAATTATGCTTACATATTTTCTCACTTTCAAGTTTCATAATAAATTTATATAAGACATAGCATCACATCAAATGAAATTATTTTTTGTAAAGCATAAAAGCAATCATATGATTTGAAGCTGAATCACTAGAGCAGATGCAAATGTAGCAGGGAAATAAAGTATTTTATAACTGGAATAAAATGTGTCTGAAAAAATAATGTTTTTTAATTGACAAAAAAGTACCTTAAGAATTTGGGTAAAAACATGACCATTGTAGGTAAAGGGGCTGTGATATTCCAAGAACATCAGAATTTTTACATTTGACCACCTAGATGTATTCCTCTAATGCCATTCTACCTCAGCAATGATAGGATGTTGAAAATTAAATGATGCAGCTTCATACATTTGAAGAAAATGAAAGGTGCGTCAAAATAGATGTGCGTCAAAACACATTACTGGTTTTGTTTTTGTTTGTTTTTGTTGCTTTACGTCCCATGTCAACAGCTATGGTCATTGCGGGACGGTCAGTTCACTTAACCACACTTTTTCCTGGGCAGGCTTGAGCAAGCGGTTAACCAGTTATTTGTGCACATACTTTCGCTTGTAACTGACAACAACCCTTCTTGAATAAATCAGCGGAAGGGAGGAGAATGACCGTAGAAATTATTTCATGATAAATCTCCACGAAAGTATGGTACCGGGCCGGGATCGAACTCGCGACCCCTTGATCTGCAGTCAGACACGCATCTGTAGCCAGACACGTTACCGACTGCGCTACGCGGCCCGGTAAACACATTACTGGAGGATATCCTTAAAGATTACAAATTTACAAGCCTTCTTTCCTATTTTGTATTTTTCTGTAAAGACAACATTAGCTCTTAACATAATTAGTGAGGCTATTGAGCAACATGACTATCTATATAAGACACTAACTGACACTTACATGCCTTACTCTATCTTCCTATCATAAACACTTTTATATGAATTGCAGCAAGCGTCAATTTTCAGGACTTTAGTTAAGAGTGCGTAACGAAAAATTAATTTTCTTATTTCTCAACCAAAACATATGAATGTGGGTACTCAAAAGAACCGTCTCAATGAGACGTGTTTTTTAAGCACCCAAAACATATGTTAAAATTAATGGGTAAGAAAATATTTACAATTTTACCCTAAACTTGTGATTTTTTTACACATGCCTCTAGATAAGATTGCATAATTAAATTTATTTATTTTGTTGTTTCTCAACAAAAGCAAATGTAGTTGTTGTATGCAGCATTCTCTCTAAGAACTGTCTCAATGAGCACCAAAAACAATGAATAAGAAAATAATCAAAGTTATAATATATGCATAAAAATTGGATAAAAATTCTATATGTGACTGAGCCTATGAACTACAGAACCTTTGGTATGGTTCTGCGGCAACCCTTACATAGAAGCGGAGGGTCTATCAAAAAGCCCCGACCCAATACACTGACTATATCCCTGCATTCATCACTTTATATTTGGGGCAGTATTTGTATATTTTCTATAGTTTATGCACAAAATAACAAACCTTTCATCTGAAAAGATGTCTAATGTCATCAATTCTAAATTTTATGTGCTCATTGTAAATATTTTCAAGGGAGAAAACCATTTCTAATTATTAGCTTGCAAATTGGCCACCATACTTATAGCCTGGACTTATTTTTCAAGCACAAATATGTCTCAAACAGAGCTAATTTTAACAGTGATTTGAGGTTGGAAAATGGATACAGCTATCTTTTGGCTTTATTTACAGGATAAATATACTGGGACATTGTAGTAGGGATATGTAGCTTACTTTCCGTTATCTTGGATTTTGGACTGGTAGGCTGCATAAGGAGTTCCATTGCAAAAGCAAAACCAGGCACTTCAGCCGAGATATTTTCAATAAAATTTAAAAGTGTATTTGTTTTTGGAACCTATAGCGAATGAATAGAACTAAGTGAACAATGCATTTTTAAAAACAGTCTTATTTCATGACAAATATTTTGGTGCAAAATTTTACCCATACCCCACCCACTTTTTCCAAAGATGACCCCTTAAAAATGTGCCAGTAAACCCGCACAAACATTTCCACGATTACCTACCATTAGATGACAATCCATTGAGTCATATATAATGTATGACGTAACACTGAGCGATCTTTGCTATTTGCCAATTTGTTTTGGACTTTTCTTTACGGCGCATTTACTGATGAATTGCTAATGTATGCATATCTCCATCGTTTTGATAATATTTTCTTCAATAAATGCAATTTGTCGCTTACTAAGCTTACTAAGCCTTATTTCAGCGTTAATACTACCCCATCGGTCGTTTCATTCTTTGAAATGTTTCCAAAACAGATAACAAAGCTTTGCCATTGACGATAGGATATGCAAAACAAAGAAAACTAGATCTCATTAACACAGATTACCCGAAACTTTAAACGGAGATCAGTAAGGAACAGCCAAATTATGAAATTATTGTGTTAAATGGTGCATACTAGACGTCTTAATTGACGTGTGCTGAAATGCAATCTCATCTCTAACGAGTACAAATGACACATAATTGGTAGCTATTCTGATACACTTCTGATTAACAGAAAGGACGGTGACCGGGCATTTGCTAAGGTTAAATTTATAAGGTTCTGTTTTGGTCACATCAAAATAATTTAGCTGTGGAAAAGGGACCCTTTAGAGCATGTGCAAACTACAAAAGAATCTTTGCACGATATTGTCGTCTGCTAATATTTTGACCCAGATCAGGTGTAATCAAATGTAGGTCCTAGACATATCTTAACTGTATGAAACGCTGATCTTACTCCTAATTATTTAAAGCTGTATCTTGGATCTATACCTTACTCATAGATTGAAACTAAAAGAAAAATGTAGATGGTATATAATGAAGATAAAACAATAATAATGCAAGTACAAACATACACATTATGTAGTCTTAAGCAACAATTACACACTTAAAACGAAATAACAAAACGAGCTGCTTTGCAATCAGCGAGATTTAGGTGTACAAAAGCACATACAAAATGTCCTCAAAATGTAGAATTGACAGTTTATACATAGCGAATACCAGGTGAGTGTCTTTTGATAGCCAGTTTATTACCATGCAATGCTTCGAGATTATTTTTTTTAATCACGAAACCTGCGTCATTGTTTCATTTTTTTGTTTGTTCTATGTCTTATAATATTCTACTTTGTGACCATGCGCGCAGTCTGGTCAGAACCTTCTCTAGTCGCTTGACTATTCTATGAGTGTTGAGCTACTGGCCCAACATCAATAGCAGTTTCTAAGCTTAAAAGGACCCGCTCGTCTGAGTCTACACTTGTCAAAACGCCACATTGTAGGAATCACATGTCACGGCTCATATATGTTTGCCTTGATATAAAATGAGCCTGTGCATGAGATTTCCAACAATTTGGTATGTTACACCACTAAAGCCTCATATCAGCCTGCGCATACGCCCAGTCTGATAAGAGCCTTTGCTAGTCGCTCGAGGAGTGTTCTATGATTGCTAAGCTACTGACTAAACACCATTTGGAGTTTCTAAGCTTAAAATGAGGCTGTAAAAGCTCATCTGAGTCTACACTTATCAAAATGCCACATTGTTGGAAATTTCATGCACTTGCTCATTAATGATTCTGATGCCTTTTCTACACTTTTAATTCTTACTGTTGTGATGACTGATAGCTATGTGGTGACCTAGACATGATACCTGCTGTTCTACCTTTGGCACTTTACTATGGCAGGTAAGAATCCCAGACTGCGAAGTAAGTGTTAATCCACCTATTCAGGCATCTTATACACGATGTCTATGATCTTTTCTTCCCCAGAACGTTGCTACTATACTATGATGTACTCTTAATGCCCTTGAGGATTTGTGTCCTTATGTAGGTAATCCGAATGCTTCTCAGGAAAAAAATCAGAAAAGGTAACAAGTACACTGTCAGGCATTTTGTGAAGAAAATGGCGTGACCCCTTCATTAGGGGTAATTTGGTATGCTAAATCCAAAACCCTATGTTGGCAAGCTGAGAAATGACGTTCTAATGACCAAATTAGCATATTTGCAAAATGGCCCCGAAAATTATGGAATTTGACATGTTACCAGTACTGGAATATTTCATTCTTTGACAATGTTTTTTTTATCCATAATTAGATTAAATGTATGTCTAAGATGGTTTAACCCTTAGAGTATATGGTTTTGGCGGTGATTTACATAATTATTCAAGGCTATTTCCGCATAAATGGTATAAAATGTCTGTTTAGTCTATAAAATTATATATAAACTTGCCTTATTCAATATCCTGCTATTTATATGTGAGGTCTATTTATAGTACGATTTTGGACTGTTTACCAGCTTTTCACGTAATAGATGAGAAAGAAACTTTGATAATCAACAAGTTGTTTTGTTTTAAAGCTTATATGTCATAATGGCCATGCCAAAATATATGGTACATTTTGTATCTATAAAAAGTAACAACAGGCACATTCCTTAGTACCCTAGGGTGGGTCTAATTAGACCAACCTTGCACCATCAGAAAAACTTCTAACGTGTGTCAAATTGTTTTGTGAGACCACCTAGATTTAAAAAAGAATAAACCCATTTGAGCTAAGTGAAATTGCAAAGTTTCCATGGCAACGCATACTGCTCTTCTACATACTGGGATGTCCCTACAAAATTATTCATATCTCAGCAGCAACTCATCCTAAACTTTTAAAATTGGTACCAACTGCATGTTAATACATATCAGATATGAAATTATCAATTTTTGGATAATTTGCATATTCAAGAATATTAATGAAAACATTAGATATAAGAGAAAAATCGTAAAAACATTAATGGGGAGTACATGCTAAATTATCTGTATCTCAGCAGCTTACTATCCTATACTGCCAGTCTTGGTACCAATTAAATGCTAATACATAGCATGTTTATTTAATGTTCCATAATGCAAATTATCTAAAAATTGTCTACATGAATATTAATTAAATATTAGAAATGAGAAAACACTAGAGAACAATTGATAGAATGTACAAACAACATTACTAACATTACTGCTATTTATCCTAGATTTCATACTCACTTTCTAAACTTGTTCTCAAATTAAAGTTCAGGACAATTTATATTATAGTGTTGTTTGATACGCAAATGATTTAATTTGTTTATTAATGAGTAATTTTTGAAGATACAACCTTATTGATTCGTTTTCAATTTTCTTTAGTTTTCTATAGTTTTCATCAATATTCATGAATATGTTTGTTAAAAGATTTGTATATCTGACCATTGGAATAACATACTATGTTTTAGCCTTAATTTGATTCCAAGATTGATTGTCTAGAACAATTAAAAGATGAGATAGGAGTAATTTTAGATGTAGACTCTGACTAGTTTTCTACGTTTTTCTCTCTCACTTCTGATGTTTTCATTTATATAGATAAATTTGAAAATTGGATAATTTCACGTAATGACTAATGAATTTAAGTAAAATGTCTTAGCTTTAAGTTGGCACTAGGAATAATAGCAGCTACGATATGAGCCATTTTGTAGGTACACCCCTTTAATTTTATCATCATTTTTTTCTCATTTCTAACATTAAATTAATATTCAAGAATATAATCATAAAACAATTTGCATATCCGATCATGGTATAAAAAATAATAATATGTCTTAGCATTTATTTGGCACCAAGTTTGTTAGTCTAGAACAATTAGCAGATGAGATATATAAATAATTTTGTAGATACACCCATTTTAAGTTTTCTGCATTTTTTTCATATATATTCACCAATATGTAAATTATATTTGTATATCAGACTATTGTGTTAGAGTACAACGTAGTACTCAACTTTCATTTGGTACCAATTTTGGAAGTCTAGAATAGTTAGCAGCTGACATACGGGTTATGTTGTATGTACACCCTTTTAAAAATTTTACCTTTTTTCTCTTATTTCTAATGTTTTCACGAATATACAGTCTTGTATACCATACTATTGGATTAAAGTGCTATGTCTCAACTTTTATTTGGTAACATTTTTGGTAGTCTAGAATAGTTAGCAGTTCACATTTAGGTAAGGTATGTACTCCCCTTATTTTTTCTACTATTTTATCTTATTTCTCATGTTTTCATAAATATTCATGATTATTAAAATTAAATCATACCATTGGGTAAACGTACTTTGTCTAGGCTTTGATTTGGTACCAAGTTCGATAGTCTATGATAACTAGCAACTGACATATATGTAATGAGTTTAGGTACACACCCTTATTTTTTCTATGAATTTTCTTTCATTTCTATTATTTTTTATTAATCCTCATGAATATGCAAACATGAAAAATTGCATATCAGCATATTGAATAAAATAACCATGTCTGGGCTTTAATTTTGTTCCAAGTTCAGAAGTCTAGGATGAGTTGATGCTTATATACGAATCATTTTTATACCCCCTTTCTTTAGAATCATGTTATGGATTTTCATATTATTGGGGGGGGGGGGGGGTAAATTGTTCTAGGCGTGTCACCCTGAGCCATTTTGTTTTTCTTTGCTATTTAGCGACCATTTTGCTTCGCCAGTAACTGATAACTTGCTTTTCTTGAATAAGTAGAAAAGAGGCAAAAAAAAATCCGCGAAAGAATGTGCGGCCCGCAAGTGTCGATCTCGGATCTGCTTGCAAATGAAGGGGAGATGCTTCTGACCCAGCTAAAGTTTCCCATTTGCCATGGACACAATGCAGTTTTATGTAATCCAAACAGGTTTATTTTTGGAGACAATATATTTTGGGCATTTAGTGGTCCCAATTAACAATTTCGCACCAATGAGTAATTGTCCTTGGGTGCACGGTAAGTCGAATAGCCCCCCTCCCGAGGTGTGTGTGTGTGTGGGGGGGGGATAGTTATTCCATGATTTTACCTCAATTTTTAGTTTCGTTAATACTCATGAATATGCAATTGAGATAACTTTATATATGACTATTGGATAAAAGAACTTGCAGATTTTTATAACTGATTGATATATTATTTTGCAACAAGGACAGTTTGGGGCAGAATTCAGTTTATATTTGCTTTTTTATAATAAATTATTTTCCCTTATTTTCTGGAATTTTCATCAACGTAGATAAATAATCTGCATATCAGACCATCCTATCAGATGAAATGGCTATATCTTAGCTTTAATTTGCTAGCAAGTTTTAATAGTGTATGATGAGTTGTGGATTATTTGCTCAAGTTGTCCCCCCCGATTACCCCTTGATCACATTTTTAATTCTAATTGCATACACCGATGTCAGTAAAGACTCCCGGTCAGGAGAAGATGTTTTGGATTGATTTGTACCAGTTAAGCATCCTTAACACGTTACTCTACATATTTTTATTTAGTTTTCTTTAATTTGGGGCCATCGTGGAAATATGCAAATAAGATAGTAAAGACCCCATTTTTCAGCTTGCCAACATTGTTTTTGGGATTCAGCATGCCAAAATATCCCTGAAAGATATCTCAAAAACTTTTCTTCACAAAATGCCTGTACCTTTAAAAATAAGCGTATGTTTCTGAATGTTTTTCCTGACTATGATTACGGTAGGCTATCCGATTAATAGCGATGTGAAAACATACGAGTATTATATAATATTAACGTATAATTGAAGAGAGATCCCTGATTTTTATTTATATAATATTGTGATATGCACTTAACGGCTCAAAAGTACACCACTAACAGTTGTCGTGGATACTCATATGCGGATCCAGAAAGATTTGTCAGAGGAGGCCCAACTGTGACATTTTTTGTAGTTGTTGGTTTCTTACTTGATGAGGGGAGAGAATATCAAAATACCACTAGATATCTCAAAAACTTTTCTTCACAAAATGCCTGTACCTTTAAAAATAAGCGTATGTTTCTGAATGTTTTTCCTGACTATGATTACCGTAGGCTATCCGATTGGTAGCGATGTGAAAACATACGAGTAGTATATAATATTAACGTATAATTGAAGAGAGATCCCTGATTTTTATTTATATAATATTGTGATATGCACTTAACGGCTCAAAAGTACACCACTAACAGTTGTCGTGGATACTCATATGCGGATCCAGAAAGATTTGTCAGAGGAGGTCCAACTGTGACGTTTTTTGTAGTTGTTGGTTTCTTACTTGATGAAGGGAGAGAATATCAAAATACCACTAAAAGCGGGTCATTATCGCTCCGTCAGCGCAACGTTACGCTGGCGGGCCAATGATGGACCATCTTGGTTTTACAGTGTATCAGGACCAGTATTACTAAGAAACCCTATATTTTGTGTTTTTCGGGGGGTCCAGATCCCCTGTACCCCCCTCTGGATCCACGCATGATACTCCTCGATTTTATGATTATCTGTATACAATAGATACAATCTTTATTCATACAGTTAATGGTTTCATATACTTTTTTAATTAATAAATAAACTGCTTTTGTTCTTGTCACATCACATTTATGACGTCAACGTGAGTTGACGTTGACAACAATTGTAATAAAAAAAAAAACGTTAGAGATAAAAGTGGAGAATAATAACAGTCAAGAAGTTATGGACTGTTTAAGCAGTAAAGGAACTACTATTTTGAAAACCGTAGTGCAGTTGGTAACGAGTCTGACTGCAGATCCATTGGTCGTGAGTCCAATGGTCCGGTCCCATAAGCTCGTGGAGATTGATCATAAAATTATTTTTACGGTCATTCTCCTCCTTCCGCTGATTAAAGAAGGGTTGTTGTCAGTTACAGGCGAAAGTATGTGCAAGAAGTACTGGTTAACCACTTTGTCAAGCTTGCCCAGGAAAAAGTGGTTAGGTGAACTGAACGTCTCGACATGACCATAGCTGTTGACTGAGAGGTAAACAATAAATCCAACCAAATACTAATTTGAAAGGAATTAAAGAGAAACTACTGGATAACTATTCTAGGATAAGTGCTTGTTAAGAATCATTATTGAAATCATTATATTTGAAAAACTTTTTCTATGTGGCGTATGGAGAAATAGTTAATAATTAATTAAGAGCAATTCTCTGTAACCACTTAATTTTGTACATAGGGTCGTGGCACGCATAGTCACCGATTTTGGTGGAACTTTCCTATCATGGTCATGGTGACATAAAACCAAGCTATCAACACACATTTCATCCATATGCACATTCTGGTTAGAAATAAACAATCAAAATTACCTTTGGAAAACCTCCGTTTTTACCTATGTCTGCAAAGTGGATTGGGTTTCAGCGCCGTGAAACTAGTTTAAGCCCTCCAGTAAAAGTATTTTTACTGACCAATTCAAGGTGGTGCTTCTTTTGTGGATCAGTTTTGTTAAATTTAATTATGTTTGTGTTTGTCATATTTTTGTCAGTTCGTTGTGGCCTTTAGTGGGGCGGATATGTAACAATTTTGAGAAGAATCGTGCATTTTATGATAAAAGCATGAAACTTGGTACATGGCTAGTTGATAACAAAACAAAAAAAATAAGGGTCAGTGCCACGCCAAAAATGCCCTCTAATGGCCGCCATCTTGTTTTTCCAAAATGGCCGCCTTTTTTCAACTTATTCATTGTAATCTGATTATTTATTTGCCAATATCATGTTTTCTTGAGTTAATTTTACTTAAATAGCCATCAGTTATATCTCAATCCTTAAAATCATCTTTCAATTTAAAAAAAAAAACAGGATTGAGGCTGTATTTTTTTCAAGATGGCCGCCACTTTTATAACTAAAAAGTGCAGTTATATTATAGAACTTTACAAAGTTATAAATTTTGATGCAAATTACTTCTAGCAAGTAGAAATTGTCTCATTAAACAAGTTACTAATTTATCAGCATGGCTTTATTGTTGTGTATTGTTCAAATATGGTATTAAAGATGGCTACCAATGTGCAAATCATAACATACTATCTGCTTTCATTTGGCACTGGAAGAATGTAGTTTGAATTTATGCAAACGATTTTAAAGAATAACTTTATTTGATGGCTTTTAATAAAGAAGAGAGCATCCAACATACCATCCAAGACGGCTGTCAATGTAGACATGTCATATGGACACCATTTTTAAGGTGGCCGCCATCTTGGTTTTCCAAAATATGCAGTCTATTTTAAATTGCATTATTTCAAGCTCATACATTTGCAAGCCAATTTGTTGTCTTCATTTATTTCCACTTATTGTGCAGTCAATTATACTAATTTGCCTCAAAATTGTCTTCACAAGATTTAAGACATAGTCTCAAGGTGGCTGTCACATTTTGCATCCAAAGGGAGCTCAGTGGCTCAATGGTAGAGTGCTTGAATCGAGACCGAGGGGCCACGGGTTCGAGCCTCACCAGCGTCTTTGTGTTGTGGTCCTTGAGCAAGACAAATTTATCCTAGCTTAGTACTGGTTCAACCCAGGAAGACCCTACCCTGTTTAATTGAAAGATTGTTGATGGGACGTAAAGAATCAAATCAAACAAACAAAAACTCATTCTGCATTCTCAATAGTGGTGGTATACCAACTTGACAAATTATGAATTTCCATGCAAAATAATTATGCAATTAAGTAGAAATAGCTACACAAACAAGGGACAAACTTATCAGACTTTATTTTTATTTTAACTTATTATAACATGTTATTCAAGATGGCTTTGTATTTAGTTTTAGAAAAAAAAATCGTATTTTTACTTTCTATAGGTACATATTTTGAGGTTGTATGAAGTTATGAAAATGAGTTTCAAGAAATGATTATATTTATTGAATTAGGATAGTAAAGGGGACATCCAACCTGTTATTCACGATGGTTGCCAAATTTGGTTTTAGACACTTATACAGATGTTGCTATTATGTATGTTCTATATAAAATTGATATGATCAAAATGAGATACAAAGAATTTTTGTACCTATAGCAAACTAAAACTGTCCTTTGTAGAATTGCCGTTGCATAAAATATTATTTGTTTGCATCAGATTTTAGTGAAAAATCCTATAAAATCTGTAATAGAGATATTAAAATTTCTGTTTGACCTTTCTCCTTCTCATCAAGTTACCATAGGCTTAAAAGGCTATATGTCTCCTAAAACTGTATACAATTTAAAAAAAATGTACTTAGACCACAACCCTCCGTTTTCACACACATCAACTTTTCAACTTGATCTTGTCAAATGACGTATTTGCTGCAGCCAGCCTTATTAGGTTGTGTTGATGATGTAGCTGGCACTATCATATCTACTTGAAAGTAATCAAAGTTTATATTTTTCTGAAGTCAATCCAATATATAATGTTGCAGACATCTTAGTTTATAGTCAAAGCTTCTCTCACCAAATGCTTGCTAGTGAGTCGGGCATTTGATTCCATAATAGTTAAGTCCAAAAACCTCTTCAGTCTAGTTAGTTGAAACCAAATTTTTTTGTCTATTTAGGTATGTAGGGTTTTTAAATGATGATGTTATTTTGCTCTGTATTTACAGTGATGGTCTTTTACAGCCCATGGAGCTTCAGCTAGGTGCCCCTATCGCATATCAGCTAGGTGCCCCTACCGCATATGCAGTCGAATCTCTGCCCTTGCTGTATCAATTCTTGCTTTTCGTTATTTATTGTTCACTGTGGTTATTCATTGACTAGTTTAACATTCGTCCTATAAATCGTTCTAAGGAAGTAGTGCTGTTGTGGTTCTCATTTTATTATTATTGGTGTAAATGTGGTTTGTATGTACTTTAATATACATGCATGTGAATGATTTTGGTTATGTTAAGGTAGCCTAGTAACTGCCTTCAAGGGGAGAGCTACATCACCACTGTATACTATCTATCTGTATATTTAGTTTTCCCCACTTTTATTTAGTAGGAAGAATGTTAGCTCTGATTGTACTAGTTTCTGGTCATTGCTATGATTTTACCTAGTATATAGGCAAAAATGGGAATAACATGTCCGGAATGACGCAGGCCAACAGTCGCTATGTGAAGAAGCGTTGAAAGAAGCATGGAAAAAGCATCATGAAGTTACTCAAACTCGAACTCTTTGGAATACAAAAGGCATGCCAGAGTAAATCCCAGTTGAAGGACTAGCCAGCTGATCAGTACAGGAATTATCACAAAACAATTAGTAGGATGCGTTCTGGCAAAACAGACATCAGCAATTGTCATCCAGATGCTGTAGACTACATGCATTTGGGAAACTGGCACAGTCGAGGTGTTTGACCTAATCTGCAACATAATCTCGAGTGTTAGTACAGAGTGAAATTGACAGTATGAACATCGGCAAAGGGGGTGCTCTGAACAGAGGCTTGAAGATAATTAAGCAATTAATAAGGGTGTTAGAGTGCATATTGGAGAGACATGTCAGGCAGAGAGTTGAGATTGACGAGATGCTGTGCAGATTTATGTCAGGCAATGGTGGCACTCCAGTTGTGGTCTTAATTTTAAGCCAGCTATAGAAGCTGCTCCTGACTTCTAACAAGCCATTCTATGTCAGATTCATCAAGATAGAGAAGGACAGCAGGTAGCTAGTATGCATGCTTTAAATCAACAAGTAGTTGGTGTGATTGATGAATGGTATGATCAAGGACATGAATAGCAGGACGATAGTTGGTAATTGTCGCAGTGAGAAGTTTTTTGGTGTTGATGTTCATCGTGGCTCTGTTCTGACTCCACTGCTCTTAATTGTTAAACAAGAGGCTCTAATTACGGAATTCAGAACAGACTGCACATAAATGCTGGTGTACAAATATGATCCGGTGATCAAGGCTGAGTCCATGGAGGCATTGCTAGTGAAATTGGATGCATGGAAGTATTGGAAGGAGAAGGCTCTTCATGTGAACATAATAATATGAAGTCATATACAATTAAAGTCGCCCCTTGAGCTAAAGTGCACCAGATGCCTGTGGCACAACACTACTTAATGATGGAAGATGGAGGTGATAGCACCTGATAAAAACCTGAGGTAGGAGATCTGTAATCATATAGACATTCTCTACGCTAGAAACATCCTCGAGCTGCCTGCAGTCATACATTGCAAATGCACATGGCAGAAACTCCATAAACTTCTTAATCTTATGATCATCTGCTGCCCTTGACTCAAGACAGGTAGTAATAAACATGCATTCATTGTTTTGTTTTTGTTGAGTGTATATTTCCAATACGTCCTTGATTATGAACAGTTCACTAGCATTATACATCCTAGCTTGTGATGTCGAAAACGCCTAATAGCAAAAATGTATAGATTTATTTAGAAAGAACAGCAAAAATCACCAATAAATAGGATTTTACTATTCGGCGGCCATCTTGGATGTCATGCTTGAATTAACAGTTGAGAAAATTTCTAAATTACATATTATATATAAGAAACGAACATTCATTGCTACTAAAGCAAATTTCACTCATACAAATCTCAATGATATATTAATGTATAAAAAACGAAAACCATAAAATCATTCTTCTTTGGCAGCCATCTTGGATGCCATATTGTATCAAAGCTCTCTTGGAAATTGTTCACAAATAATAAAGTCACATTTTGAGCCTTTCTATGCTTGGAACAGCTTGAATTTGATGCAATAATTGAATTAAGTTCATTCTATGATGTTTTCATAAAGCAAGCTTGATGTAACATATAAAAATGGCGGCCATCTTATAAAATGGCCACCATCTTGGATAATATGCCAATCTACATGTGATTTCAGATAATTACAAATGTTCTATTATTAAAATTCACACTTGCACAAGCTTTATATAAAAGTTTATTGCAAAATGATACCCAACGTAACAGGCATTACATGAAAATAGGTCGCCATTTTGAAATTCAAGATGGCGGCCGTCAAGGTGCATTTCTGGCGTGGCACTGACCCTCAGAAATTTTGATAATTACTAATCTGGCCATGTACCAAGTTTCATGCTTTTATCATAAAGTGCACGATTTTTTCACATATCTGCCCCACTATGTGTTCACCTGCTGGGAAAGGGCTAGTCTCTTGGCTCTCTTGTATGTGGTGTTTAAATGTGTTTTTGTCACTTCCGCATGTGGTGTCGTGGGTCAGGAGTGATGCGTGATTATATCGATTCCTGATCTTTGCCTTATTTTTATTTTGTATCCCAGTTAGTGGTTTGGTCAATCAAAAAATATGTAAACTCTTTCAAACTCTTTAAGGCGCTTGAAATTATGTCCACTGTTTAGGAGATAACTTACTGTAATCAAAACTTTCATTTGGGAAGCTATATCATCAGATACATGGTAAATATTCAGCAGAGCTGTAAAAGATTATTTCTGAACGTTCTGACAATTGAAAAGATTGTTATCAGGAAAAAATCCTTTTCTAATGGTTGTAAGATTTTTGTTTACCTCCTGTTGGGCTTATTTACATCAAAAAGAAGGTATACACTACAAACTTTAGCTGCTTAAGTTGACCAATCACAAGTGATGCTACTTATGAGGTCATGTTTCCGTAATTGTCTATATAAAAATCAAATAGTAAAATAATATCACGCATTATGAAGAAGTTTACATAAAGATAATAAAAAAAATATCATTTTCATGACAATTGACTGCTCTGTGACCTTGAACATCAAAATGCTATTTAAGGCATATTGTCATGTTATCTTGACAATTTTATACTATGCATCATATTTCTAAAGGGAGAAACTAAATACAGCTGAAATAAAGAAATTGGCTGACAAATATTGTCTTTGTTTTCAATTTATGAGCAAACCTATTAAAGTTACAATGACTAGTCAGGAATAGAATTTACAATACCAAGTTCTGTTACTTATTTGTAATAGTTAAAAACAGCACTACGAATAGGTTTATTGTACTAATAACAAATGATATGGGATTCCTTAAGTTCAAAATAAGTAGGGATAGAAGAGATGGCATATTTATCTTTAAATATACTGGGTAAGTTAATGAGATCAATCCCCTTGTTGACAAATTGATTTTTGATAAAATGTCTAATGTGATTAACTTCGGACTCTATATATGGCTGAAGAGCATGTTGAGTGTAAACCGGGTAAGAAGTGCTGCACCATAAAATCGATGAGCCCTATCATAGAATGTGTTAGCCTTAATATCCGAATTACGAAGTGAAGAGATAGAAAGAGTAACTAAACGTGAAAGGGCCATATGTCGGCCTGAGTGTTTTAAGGAGATTCTTAATTCTGAAAGAGTTAAAACATGGTTATGTTTGCGTTTAAAATTTCCATTTGTCAAGGCCGTCGTCGCCGGTCAGGCAGGGCGGCGAGCGCCGGACCACTATTTGGACCGAGTATGCTTTCCGCCGTGTCCCTTTCTTCTAGTTTCGGCTTGTTTTACCTTTTACCTCTGATTTTATTCAATCTGCCACAATTTGTTGATGCAATTATCAATAACGCTCGTTGCCCGTGTCATCAATAGACCGCCCTAGCCAAGGTGTGAAAGAATTGAAAAATTATTATGACACCCGCTTGATTAATTTCAAAATCGGACGGCCTTATCTTATGGAGCGTGTCGAGAGAAACGTAGCTGCATGCGAACATCAAAGGCGCAGACCAGCCTACACATCCGCATAGTCTGATCAGCGGCTTTGTTGTTCGCTCCCTGGAAAGTACATGTATAATTGATAAACTTGCTCCACGCGAAATTTCAGCATTCTAGCTAATTTCTGTTCCTGAGTAGGTTGGTTTGAGTCTTGCATGGTCGGAAAGCCTGAAAACAGGTCTTCTCGTTGAGGTCCAGATAATTTCTATGATCCCCTTTCATTTCCCTCAAATTGACAATTCGTTTTTTTCCCTTATAATTAACATGTCGAGCGACACGTTTGACTTGACATATATGAGCATCGTGAGCCTGTGTTGTTACAATGCATTCCGTTACGGATATACATGTCCCGCCTTTTCCAATTCAGCCAAAGACTTTTCGGTTCCCCAAACGTGCATTCGACTTTAAGAAGCCTGAGCAGAGAAGTGTTTAGCCGTCGTGGTTCGGCAGTAGGCCCTGGATCCATTACGATGAAGCCAACGATCTCATGTTATGCCTACCGAAGCCAAAATCTAGATGAGCTACAGGCTTCATCTAACGATTGTTCTAATTGAAAAGACGCTAGACTAAGTGTGTATCTTTTCGAAAACACGTCTCTTTGAATTACCACAAAGGATCAGTGCTAAAAGTACTTTGCCAAAATCTGCGGGTACTTAGATGAAATAATGTCAAAGAAACATGCTGAAGAAAAAAGTAAAATAACTTGTGACTGTCTGAAAACAATTTTGTCCAGCATTTGGTTTCTCATGCGACAAGAACTATCTTTTCTAGCAAACGATTGTGATCAAAACGACTAAAATCCGGTCCCCAAACGCATAAAACCTCATTAAAAACGCACATAGAAGCGCTCAAAATTCAAAAATTTTCTCGGGGGAGGCCTCCCAAACCCCCCTTACGAGATGGGGTATAGTCCCCCTCTCATGCTCTCCCCCCCACTCGTGCCTTCGGCGGTGCGGTGACGGCTCTGTTTGTACGTTTACCATGAGGTCGCTTATTGCGTTTACGGATATCTAAAAGAGAAAAATATCAAAATCAGGTAATCTAGAAATGTAACTTTCATGGTAAATATTATCATTAAAACCAAGCGGATGTGGTGTTTGTAATAAGCTTGCATATCAAGTAAAAATAGAGTACACCCCTTGGGTCTGAAATACCTTGCCAAAATTTTCCTCGCTCGCTTGCACTCAAATTGAATATTTGGTTTCTTATAAACCGAGACCCATTTATGATTGCTTTGATTTTAC
This sequence comes from Loripinus fragilis, assembly GCA_964019695.1. Lineage (NCBI taxonomy): Eukaryota > Metazoa > Mollusca > Bivalvia > Lucinida > Lucinidae > Loripinus > Loripinus fragilis. The sequence continues at coordinate 47,954,995 of OZ026524.1, forward strand.
TGATGCAAACATATTTGAATATATATGTTTGTATATATGTATGTATATGTGCATGCGTGCATACATATGTGTGCATGTATCTTTTGCAATACCCCCCCCCCCAAGTATTGAAGTTGACCTCGCTGAACTTTCCACCACCCACTCCCACCCCACAACCCCAATATTGAAAAGCTTCCTACGCCTACGGTATTGGAAAAAATAAGGCAAATAATTTGGGTCGTTGATCCTTTATCGTTATAATTGTTGATTTTAGGTTGATAATAACATACTTTGGATGCTCAGAATGCACAATGAAGGAGTTGTCAAAGACTAGTTTATGCATGGTGCATGCGTGCCTGACCCTATTTACAATTATCTGGTGGTTACATGAAATAGCTCTTAATTGATAAAAACGGTAAAATCTGACGCATATATACTAAAACCAAGTTCTAATTGGTCACTTTTCAAACTCATTATTTCTGACCAAACGCTAATAAAAATGAAATTATTTTTACCTATATATGTGCATTTTAATGGGCAAACGTTTAGCAATGGTTTTGAACAGTTTTCTTTTACTTCAAAGTTTTTTGGGTTAAAAATACAAAAATCGACTTTTTATAAAGAAAAAATGGTTTTGAGAGTAGTTTTTATAAAATTTACGTTTAGGTGGTAACAAACTGGTCTGTCCTGTTTGAAAAGCACCAAATAATTGAAATTTTCCTTATGGTGGATTTTTTACGCATTTTTAAAATGTTGCATTTTTCAAAATGTTTCAAATTTTTGAAATTCACCAGTATTTCCTGGTAAAATTGTTCAATGCACTTAATTTTATTTGAACACTGTAGACCAAACACAGTAGAACTTATTCAGTCCATTTTTGGCGATTATTGTTTTACGACTACTGTACACTTCCGGTTTCAATGTGAGAGTTTAAAAATCGATTTGGTTGCATAGTGTTTTAGTTTTTTTCAATTTTTAAACAAGGACGGTCTGGTGATAATGAATAATCGCTGAAAATTTCAATGCCGTGTCGCTGATAATCAAGCGTACAGAGCAGTGCAAAGTCTCTATGTAAATTGCAAGCTTAAAGCTGAATTTCAATGATTAACCTGCTAAAAGTGTTTGTCTAATGATGTTGTGTAGCAAAAACGACGAGACAGATGGAATCAAAACTTTTGAGGTTTATTCTTCTTATATCACGCTAGCCAACAACATCTTTAAACAAACAAAACGTTAATTTGTGCTATGGTTTATATCGTAGAAAAAGTGTGACTGTTTGAAATGAGTGTACCTTTTCTCTAGCTTCGTCCGTGCAAGAAGTACACGTCATTTTTTAATGAAATAACTTGCAGAATCTCGGCAAAGTATTGTTTCACTTAAAACAACATGAATTTTGTATATCCTATTTTTCACTTCCTGAACTAGCGTAAAAATGTAAGGTGACCAGTTAGCAGTTGGTTTTAGTATACAAGCATTTGCACTCAGTTTACCTTTGACCCAGTTCTGGGACTTTGGATGTATTTTCATACTTTACACTCATCCGTATATCCTTCTTAAAACACACAAAGGTATACTATGAGCATTGATACCCAAATGCACTCGAAAATGCCAACATAATTTCTTTTCAGGCTCTGGATGGCGTTTGAAAAATCAATAAAATATGAACACTTGTGTAAGATCCTCTATCTAGCACTCATTAAGTTAATATTCTTTATTTATTTGACTCTGTGTATATTTGACCATTATACGTCAGCTTTTGTTTTGATGCTATTGCCCTTTTTAATTTGAGTGTTTCATATGTGTCTGCAATTATATTCAGGCCACTATGTCAGCAAGTGGCATTAGCTTGATCAGCTGACTAAGTGAGAGAATTGAAGTGCCTATTTAACATGTTAAGTCCTTAGGCAGTAATGTGAACGTCCTGTCGTGAACGTGAATATTTGAAATAAATTTTTAATTTAAAATCTGTATCATAAACTCCGCAAAATCTTTTCTAAATTTTATCGACGATATTATAATTTGATATCTGAATTACTAGTTGGACTTAAAATATCTCTTGCGCCAAGGACTTTCGGAACCTGAGTTCTATGGTGACTTGGTGTATAAGTCGAAGAAGATTGTTGGCTCTAATAATTTTTCAGCGTAGTTTATTAAAATAATTTCTCAGTATAAAAAGATTGGCTATAACATAAGTGTATCGCAGCAGACTGCATTCTTTGTGGTCAACCAAATCACCGTTGGCAACTTTGCTTTCCTGTTAAATTGCACGCCAATGGGTAGGTTTTCAGACTCTTTAACGGTCCGACTTAAACATTTATCATTAGATGAGATGGTAGCGGTCTGACACTTTGGTCGGGGTTTACCTGTTAGATATAATGATCCAAATGTCATTACTCTGAGGGCGTGGTACATCTATAATAAATGAACTTGAGTGAATCGAATAAATGTAAAATAAAGAACACACGTGGACTCAAACTCCCGACCTTTTGGTTGTAAACTCTATATCATAACCACTATACTAGTCAGTAGGACCATACAAAACGTCTCATTCTCTCTTAATTCCTGTAAAACTTACGGTAAATACCGAAAGTCGACGGAAGGTAAAAATATCTTGTGCACAGACCGTGAAATTATGCACATGTGTCAGGTTAATAAAATCATAGAATACACAAGGTAGGAAGTGGGTTGACGAAGTGTGTTTATGTACCTATTTATTGAGAAGTTATTAAGTTTAAAAAAAAAAGCTCGTCACTGTTTTGCATACGAGTGCCTGGACAACGTAGAATAAATAAGTATGCAAAATTTGATTGAAATATCTGATGTAGTTTAAGAGTTATGAGCATTTTCATTAACTGACCATAACCAGCCTGACTGATGCTCGGCAACGCCTTGTCCATCAAAACAAGAAATTGTATTAATGAAACGCAATGCCCCAAACCATAAGCTTGTCCGCCATCCTGTTGACCAGGTAATCTATTCACCATCCTCCTTCAGCTGTCCAAATCTGAGGCTACTAGCTGTAATAGCTTTGAAGATATCTTTATTTTAAGTTTTCGATATCCAAATTTTCAATGGGCATTAACTCAAAAAAATACAAAGGCGATAACTAAAAAAAAAAGAAAAATATTTTTATTAATTTTCACCAGGTAATTTTCTTATTATCCTCTATGAGCTGTCCAACTTTGGAGCTCCCAGCTGTAACGGTTTTTGAGATATCAAGTTTTCTATGTCATAATTTGCAAAAAGCAAAAACTCAAAATAATAAAATGATTTTTTTTTTCATTTTTACCAAGTAGTATACTTGTTATCCTCTATAAGCTGACCAAGTTTGAAGCTCCTAGCTGTAACAGTTTTTGAGATATCAAGTTTTCTATGTCCAAATTTGCAAAAAAAATAACTAAAAAAATAAAGTGATTGTTTTCACAAGGTAATCTACCCATCATCCTCTATAAGCTGACCAAGTTTGAAGCTCCTATCTGTTATAGTTTTTGAAATATCTTGATTACAAAATTTCATTATGACCCTATAAAAGGGGCATACCTCCACAACGGGCGATAATCCAGATTTATAACAAGAGGGCCAAGTGGCTCTAAAGCGCTCACCTGAGTTTTGTTTAAAGCTTACAAATAGGTATCTGTACTAAGCTGACCATGTCCCTGGCGACCCTGGCGCGGGCCCATTTTGGCCCCAGGGGCATAATTTGAACAAACTTGGTAGAGGTCCACTAGGTGATGCTATAAACCAAATATCAAGGCTCTAAGCCTTATGGTTTCAGACAAGAAGATTTTTCTATGTTTTTCCCTTTATAAGCCAATGTAAAATATGTGACCCCCGGGGCGGGACCAATTTTGGCCCCTGAGGCATAATCCACAAGGTGATGCTACATACCAAATATCATGGCTCTAGGGCTAATGGTTTCAGACTTGAATATTTTTTCAAGTTTCTCCCTATTTAAGCCTATGTAAAGCACGTGACCCCGGGGTGGGGCCATTTTTGGCCTCAGGGGTATAATTTGAACAAACTTGGTAAAGGTTTACTAGATGATGCTTCATACCAAATATCAAGGCTCTAGGCCTTGTGGTTTCAGACAAGAAGATTTTTTATATTTCTCCCTATATTAGTCTATGTAAAGCATGTGACCCGGGGACGGGGTCATTTTTGACCCCAGGGGCATAATTTAAACAAACTTGTTAGAGGCCTACAAGGTGGTGCTACATACCAAATATCAAAGCTCTAGGCCTTATGGTTTCAGACAAGAAGAATTTTTATGTTTCTCCCTATATAAGCCTATGTAAAGCATGTGATCCCTGGGGCGTGGTCATTTTTAGCCCCAGGGGTCTTGTTTGAACAAACTTGGTAGAAGTCTACCAGATGATGTTTCATACCAAATATCAAGGCTCTAGGCATTGTGTTTTCAGACAAGAAGATTAGTTCATGTTTCTCCCTATAAAAGCCTATGTAAAACCTGTGACCCCAAGGCGTGGCCATATTTGGCACCATGGCTATATTTTGAACAAAATTGGTAGAGGTTTACTATAGATGGCACTACATACCACGAATCAAGGATCTAAGCCTTGTGGCTTCAGAAAAGAAGATTTTTTCATGGTGCTCCCTATATAAGCCTATGTCAAACAAGAGACCCCCTGGGCCAGGCCATTTTTAGCCCCAGGGCTATAATTTGAACAAACTTGGTACAGGTCTACTAGATGATACTACATACCAAATATCAAGGCTCTAGGCCTTGTGGTTTCAGACAAGAAGATTTTTTCATGTTGCTCCCTATATAAGCCTATGTAAAACATGTGACCCCTGGGGCGGGGCCATTATTGGCCCCAGGGCTATAATTTGAGCAAAATTATTGGTAGAGGTCTACTAGATGATACTACATACCAAATAGCAAGGCTCTAGGCCTTGTGGTTTCACACAAGAATTTTTTTTCATGTTGCTCCCTTTATAAGCCTATGTAAAACATGTGACCCCCAGGGCGGGGTCATTTTTGCCCCAGGGCTATAATTTGAACAAACTTGATAAAGGTCTACTAGGTGATGCTACAAACCAAATATCAAAGCTCTAGGCCCTGTGGTTTCAGAGTAGAAGATTTATAAAGTTTTCATCTTGAAAATCTATTTTAGCCTCTGTGACCTAGATATGCAATGGACCGGAACCATTTGAACAAATTTAAAAGAGGGTCATATAATAGACTTCGAGCTAAAAAAGGTCCTGCTCCCCCCCAGGGAATTTGCAGACATATCCTATCTTGCAGAAAATTTCAAGTCGCATCTTTTAAGAGATGTTTGCACTCTGTGCTCCAGGGCGTTAGTCTCTGACAGCCTGTTACATATGTTACTGTAACAAATTAAGGAAAAAATCAAAATGAAAGTTTGAGCTACAGAAAGAAGACATTAAACCATCTAATTATTCAAATTTCTTATGTAGTTTGCAAGCTGGATGCCTAAGCTACATAAAAGCAGCATTTCAAACAAAATTACAGCCTTCAATGGTGTTATATGCGTTACATAGATTAAATTTCCCTTTTGAAAGTTGAAATCGTGACTAACATCATTCATTTTACAGACAATTTGTGCATTTTTACAAGTGTTTTTAATCTTAGTTTACTAAAATACTCATTTGACTAATAGAAAAAACAAAGTATGCTTTTCTATCTCAAATACATTGTTTTATATGAGCTATTAAACAACCATACCCCCAATTTTAAGTATCCAATATTGGTATCTATTATTGAAGAAAAATATATGAAAATATTTGACGCTCGTGGATATCTTACATTTTTGGCACTGTCTTGCTAATGCAATAAAGAATCATACATTTGCAAGTTTGACATGAGGATCAGAGCATTTATTAAAGTATGTAACGTATGTTACATGGCATAATGAATGAGCAAGGAAACTGTCTTGTAAGTAAGAGATGATATTTCAGAAAAAATACTATTTTTCACATGTTTTCCTATTTAACTCTAGCCTCTGGTGCCTTATTCCTAGTAATTATAGTCATTGCTGATGACAAGCCCATGGAATTGTGTTACAGATGTTATATATACTTAAAGCCAAAAGTAACTTTACACTTTGAACTATCTAATACATCTTTATTGCTTTTGAGTTTAACCAAATTAAATATTGCAATGAGTTGCTGGTTCCCGCCCTGTCCTAATTCAGGAAAAACAACTTAGGTAAATTAATCTTCTTTCAAGTTATCTGTGCTTTCATTAAAAGCACAAAATCAGTATTTTCTAACAAAATCCAAAGTAAACCTAGGATTTGAACACGCTATTTTAAGGGCCATCAATTGCACATCAAAAATACTGCACGACATTCTGTCTCTGACCTATCGTTTGTTTTTGGCCGCATTTTAAAGTAGGTTCACTTTGAAATTATCTCCCTTTGAATTAAAACAATAGTCAATTTTAGTCCCTGCTAAAAGCTTTATCTCAGATGGCATAAGGATTTTTTACCAGCGATTTGTTGGGACTTCTGCCCTGAGTATGTGACGAGATAATCTGATAAAAATTCCCATCAGTTTGAAAGAAAAACGGCAAACAATTTCTTATGGGAAATTCAATTGAAAGCATTGTAAAGTTCACAAAAGGGGGTATGTACGTAAAAAACCCAACTCTACTTTGTGTTACTCGAAAGGTGATCCAGGCTGATTTGAACTTTAAACAACAATTCAATAGCCTGGCTTTCAGAAGGGTTCTTTAAAATTAAAAATTGACAATTGCAAAGCTACAGTAACACATCAAAAGTTATGCGTTTTGGAAAAGTTTATTTTGCCCCCTTGCTTCTTTTATTAGGGCATTGTGGTTGCATTTATGACAGCAACAACATGAAATTTAAAAGGTCATATGAATAATTGATTGAACTTTAATATGAATTAACACCTATAAAATACCACTCACCAATACCCAGAAAAGGTATTATTAATAACAGTGTAAAGTTACTTTTGGCCTTAAGTATATAATTTTTATCATGTATTTCCTAATGCCTATAATATCAAAATGTATAGACATATAGATAGAAAATAATAGTTCTCATTTCAATGACACAATTTAATAAATATTCCTATTCAATACAATTATTCAAAAACAATCTTTATTCAAATCACACTCACACTGTCTATCATTGTGTCTGCTTCTATTGCAAAATAATCACCCATTTCATCACAACCAGTAGAATCATGGCATAGAATTAGGACTGTAAACTGAGTACAATCCTGTTCCTCTCCACCCCTTTGGGAATTATGCAGACATATCCTACCTTAAAAAATAATTCAAGCTGCATCAAATAAGAAATGTTTGCACTCTATTTTCCAGGGGGTAGCCATGGTATGTTACGTATGTTACCATATCAATTTAAGAATAAATGAATTGAAAGTCTGAGAAACAGAAAGAAGACATAAAACTATCTATTTATTTGAATTATTCATGTAGTTTGCATGCTGAATACCTTTGATACATAAGAAAGTGTTATTAACAAATACACAGATTCCTATGGTGTTATATTTGTTACATTAATTAAGATTACTTTTTAAAATTGGTAATTGTGACAAACATCACTTATATAAGCATTTCGTGTGATCCTCCTCTTTTGCCATCAAAAGGCTTAATTTTCTTTTTGTGTATGGCCATTGCCAGCGTCAAACAAATTGACTCAGCTATAACTTGACTCCTTAGCATTCTTTAAAAGCAGAAACAGCATGTCAGTGTCATGGGATCAAACATCTGATAAAATATGGATCTTTGCACCCTTACTTACTTTAATGCCATTTGACATATATGCAGACAATGGAGTATGACTCTGATATATGTCTCTTCCTGTGAAGTGGCAAGAGCAATCTTACTGCAGCTGCCTCTGAATCCGTGCTAGTCAAATGATAACTTTGATCTGATTTTGCAAAAGCTATGTCTCTACCGTGTACCTTTAAGAATACTTTAAGATTTCTGACATTGGTCAAACAGAAATTTGATAGGCTGCTTTTTTGCATCATTTGCCATGGAACCTTTTCAGCCCTTTGGTGCTTAAGTCCTCAGGTCTTAGATCAGTAGTATTTTGCTGCGCCCAAAGAACTTTATAAAAGTAAGTAAGGGTGCAAAGATCAGGAATCGATACAATCAAGTACCACACCTGACCCAGGATACCAATAAGTTTTCTTTAGTTACAATGTTCAGTTGATGGTTTCTTGATGGTTTTGGCATACCGTCTGAAACAATTTCTGTTACACCTTGAAAGTTATCTTGTATATGAGAAAGAACACGAAGTTGGACATTGCCATCAATTATGTTTGCAGCTGGTTGTTTTTTGATGTCAGTACATTGAAGCAAGCCTTAAAATGATGTAAAACCTTTGATTTCTCAGTTTTTGCAGCCATATCATTAGCTGTTGCATTCAAAAGAAGGAAAGTGGACTATGGGTGGAATAGGATAACCAGTAGTTCTGTATTATGCTCTAAGGAAGATTTATACAGAGTAAACAAGGTGATAAGGTTGCCCCATTTCATGATCCATTGAAAACACTGAAATTGAAAACACTTGCCTCTGACTGTGTAATCAAAAAGGATGTCACGACAAAGCCCTTGCTCATTTATTATGACGAGTTATATATGTTACATCCTTTAATAAGCACTCTTATCTTAGAAACTTAGTGAATCATTGAAGTGAAAGGGTCTAATTTGCATTCTGTTCATCCTGCATTTCATTGCTTTACCTGCTGTGATACATCTAGTTTGTTTATCTGAAGGGAAAGAGTTACCTTGGTTTCAGCACTTCAGTAGTGCTAAGACTTCAAATAAGTTTTTGAATGCTTGGGGAAAGATAATAAGTACAGAGACATTATTAGATGAAAATATGTTTGTTGCATGAATGGAAATGCTAAATTTATAAAAGTTAACCAGCTAAGATATGATTCTTTATCACAGAAATATCAAGGTACATCAGTCCAGGTACTAATTGCTTTTAATGGCATAATTTTCCTCCTTGTAAAGCTTTAGTCTTTCTCCCACTTGCAGAGTATCACTTGAAACACATACTCAAAGAGCCAACTATTAGGAATTCATATCAGTTTCAAAATGTTCCGAGCCGTGAATGGCAAAATTGGAAAGTTGATAATGGCTCATCAATTTTGAGTGGACTGGTGGTAAAATTTTATAACAGTAAATGATTGAAATATTGTGGGATGATTCTACTAGTAGCAAGGAGGCGTGTGATGATTATGATTACCACAGAAGCAGACAACGACAAACGTTGAACATGAGTGTTTAATCGATGAGAATTAGTTTGGACCATTTCATTTATTGTATTGCCTTGTACAAATGTAAAACTATCTATTCTATTTGTGGCTCTATATTTAGCATTATATGCACAGTATTAGGAAATGTGTCCAAAAGGTCATTGATAACATCTGTAACAACAGTCCATGGGCTTGATAATCAAATATGAATATAATTTGTAGTGTTTTGGCACCAAAGACTTATAAGTACACATTAAGTGTCCTGAACTTTAACTTAATGACATCTTGCAGATATATTAGCAAGACAGACTAAGAAAATGTAAAATATCCACACGCTGTAATCGCTTTCATGTGTTTTACTTTAACAGTAATAACAAAATTTGCTTCTCAGTAAAACTGGAAGTAGGGCTGTGTATTAGCTCCTATAAGACAATATATTTAAGATAGAAAAGCAAACTTGGTTTTTCCTATTCATCAATTGAGTATATAATTGTAAAATCCAATAAAACAGTTTGAAAGTCATAGTAGTTGTTTAACTAAATGACGATAGCCACAATTATGGCTTTTAAATTATAATTGGATTCATGTAACGCACATAACACCACAGTTAGTCGTACTAATGTTAAACAGCTTCCATATGTAGACTATAAGAATGTCAATTTATTAGATAATTTTAATACATGTATCTTCTTTCTGTAGCTTAAACATTCAAATTTCTTATTCTCAAATTGATATAGTAACATATGTAACAAGCTGTTACAGGCAACGCCCCGACTTACAGAGTGCACACATTTCTTATTAAATGCACCTTGAATGGTTACATAAGATGTAACATGTCTGCAGAATTCCAAAGAGGATTAGGATGGAGCAGGCCCTTACTCAGCTTGATGTCAAAATACCGTTTAATGATTTTACTTATCACGTTAACATATGTAACACTCTCTGATCTTTGAAACTTGGTGACAACCAGCAGATCTATAAGTCTTTATCATACGAGCCAGCTTAAAATCCCTAAACAATGTAAGATATCCAGCAGCTGCGATTTTTTTTCACAATTTTAGCTCAAACTTTCAAAAATAATTTCCTTTATTTGATATAGTAACGCATGTAACATGCTGTTTCAGACGAACGCCCCAACTTAGAGAGTGCAAACATCCCTTATTCGATGCAGCTTGAGTTGTACTTTAAGAAGGAATATGTCTGCAAATTTCCCTCGAGGCGATTAAAACATTTTAGGCATATTTTGAGTAAAGACAATGAGCTTGCCCATTTATTACATCAGGTAACATATGTTACAGCCTCTGATATTCAAATTTTTGCAACAAACTTGCAGATTTATGAGTCTTTTCATATAAGCAAATGAATCCCAAACAATGAAACATATTCATCAACTGCAAATATGTTTTATCTATTTTTACTTTAGTTTTAATACCAAACTTTTCACCTTAAAACTGGGTAGGGGTAGGGTTGTTTAATTGCTTATTCCAGAAAAAATATTTAAGCCAGGGAAACAAACTTTAATTTTTCTGTTAGCCAATTGCATAAGCTAGTCAGCCATGGTAAATAACATCTTGCAAAACACACAGATAGATTGTGAATGTAAATGATGTTAGCCACACTTGCGAATTTTAATGGGTTATCTGATTTATGTAACGTATATGACACCTTAGGAAGCTGCAATTTTGTTCAAATGGCTGTCATATGTAGTTAAGATATCCAGTATGCAGACTATATAAATGATTTTTAAAAATAAATATTTTAATGTGTTCAATTTTTAGCCCAAACTTTCATTTTACTTTTTCTTAATTCGATAAAGTAACGTATGTTACAGGCTCTTACAGACTAACGCCCCGGAGCACAGAGTGCAAACATCTCTTAAAAGACTCGGCTTTTAATTCTCTACAAGATAGGATATGTCTGCAAAATTCCCTAGGGGGGGGGAGCAAACCTATTCTCAGCCATCCGTCTATAAGGATCATTCCTTCCAAGTTTGGTCAAAATCCAGCCAGTAGTTTAGGAGATGTCGTTTGAAGCAATTATTGACGACGGACAACCCACGACGGATGACGGACATCCAATGATCACAATAGCTCACTCTGAGCCAATGGCTCAGGTGGTCGGTTATTTTTTATGTTGAGGGCTATCGTTGAAATAACAAAAGCATATCTTAATCTTGTAACAGACGGAAGGACGGACGGACGGACAAGCCAAAAGCAATATGTCCCTTCAACTTTTTTCAAAGTTGGGGGCATAACAGCTGTAACGAATGCCAGTGGTTAGCCATTGTCGACATGCATAAGTATGCAACATTTGACCAAAATGTATACGGACAGACTTAAAAACGCAACACTAACTTCCCTTTATATCTTTCAAAACACGGTTGTATGTTAAATTCATTTTCTTCGATAATGTCATCCTAAGTTAGCTTCTTCAGCATACACTTTAGTTTTAATTGTACAACTAAACTGGCCGACGTTATTTGCTCCGTATGAATTTAGCCATTTAAACATTTCTTAAGTAGAGGCGATTTTAAGCTATTGAATGAAAGGGTACACCCAGCTAAACGTCAAATATGCAAATAGGCTGTATCGCAGACTTGCCAATCAATATGAGAGTGATTCCTCGATGACTAACAAAGTCCATGATACAAATGTGATGCATCTTGTGTTTCTTGATTTAAAAAAGAAGGGAATCTTTCACTCATAACATTTGATCACATGAACCAGTTGACCCCTATCTAAAAAGTTTACACATCAATGCGTTAAGTTCATCTTAATTGGACAATTGTTCAATATTTTACTCATAAATGAATTCTCTTTAACATACAATCGAAATAACTGTTTTGCCTTCTTTGATGAGACATAAAGTAAAGCTGTTGACCAAGTGTTGCGTTTTTAAAGTCCGTCAGTATATCATGTGGTAAAGGATTTATGAGCGTTTTCAATAACTGCTAATGGAAGGACAGACAGATGGTCAGACTCACACAGTGATTATACTGCACACCAACAGGTCATTGGCACCAAGTGTTGGACTACAATGTACTTTGCCAAAATTGCCCAAATGGTTCACTCCCCTGAAGAAGATGGCTGCAAGAGCTATAAATAAGACATATTGTAAAACTACATCTGCTCTTGAACCACAAGTCCAAAATCCAAGTTATTTAACAGAAATGTTCCTAACCTAATAATGCCCTTTGCCAAAATGGCATGAATATTTTTGTTTTTGAAAAAAAAAAACAAGAAGGCTGCCAGAGTTGTAGATAGAAATTATGTTTCTATCAGGTCCTCTGGTAAAATCGCCCAAACGGTCCTACTTTGCGGAACACATCGGCAGCCAAAGTCAAATAGAACTCTTTACAAAACATCTGATCCATTGCACCGTTGACAAAATGGTCGCCAGAGCTCTAGATAAGACTTATCTTAAAACGGCATCTCCTGATCCACTAGTCCAAATTCAAAAGTATTTCACAGGAATGCTCCTCATAGTGCACTCTGCTCCAAATACATAATAATAACGCTTAGCAAATGATAGCCCAAAATCCAATTCCAATTTTTCATTTACCCTACATGATCTTGGCCAGAAGTGTCGATGTTTATTTTTGGTAGTTATATGTCAGTAGTCTAGAGACCAGGTGGGTGTATAAATATTAGGCTGGAGAGAGTCTTCAAATTGACCGCCATTTAGGATGGCTGCCATTATTAGGATTTAAATAGAAATAGATAATAAACTGTCGTTTTCCAGTTTAAATGTTTTAAGGAACAAAACAGTTATGCAATCTGTAAGAACATGCTACTTACTACACAAATGATGTTTGTGAAACATTTTTGGGTCGAGTATATAATGTCATTTACGTTACATTATCAACTTTATCCTTAAAATTTCATGATATTTTGCTAAATTGTTTCAGCTGACAAAATCATTTACTGGTATTTTAGTTCATGATGACATATATTTAAAGGACCATTTAATGACATTTTAAAACTGCAAACAGATATGTTCTAACATAAATAATTTGCCAGTTATAAGATGTTCTAGTAGACTACCATGGATAAACCGTAATACAAGTTTAGAACCTTAAATTTTGAAATTAAGCCTGAAATTCTTCCCGCTAGCACTTAAGCACATTGTGATCATTGTTTTGTTAACACTCGACTTAAGAGTAATACTTAACAACATTTTCTGGTGTAAAATATAATTTTGCTGTTCGATTTCCTATAGGTCACGTATATAACTAAGTTATGGACTAACAATTATTGCTTAATTCGTAAACTATACATCACTGGGTAAATTATTTCATCTAAAAGGGAAGCTGTGTTTGATGGGCATTATATAACCATTTTTTAAAAGAAAATACATCAGTAGTAATAAAGAGGCTATATGTATATGGGTGTATATTTTTTAAAAAAAATATATTACTTTGATATAAAAAAAAAACACTTCGTTTGCTAATTTGTCCTAGTTTTATGTTATAAAATTAACAAACTAACTACATGATAAGTCTGAGACAACATTCAAACTAGGATAATTCACGTGTACTGTCAATTTTGCCAAAGTAACATATCAAACAAAATAAAAATACATCATGATTATATATTTTCTCACTGTTTTCAAGATACAACTGAGTCTGAAAATCCAAAACGGATTTTGATGTTTTCAGATTTTTTTTTCAATTGAAAAAATCTAATCAGCTATTTGAAAGCTACCAAAGCTTCCTGTAAACCAGTTCACACTTTATCACATTATACAAAAATAGTAAATAACAGATTTGTCCTTATTAAATCAGTTTCATTTACGATGAAAATATCTAAGAATAAGTGAAATGTTGTGTGGATGGTGAAACTTTGTTGCTGCTCCCATAGGTTGTGGGAGTTTTGTGTTGGACCATTGTTTCCTATTATGGGTCTTGGTGCCCTTTCTTGTTCAGCAATCATCTTGCTGAGGAAGAGAGCTGGTTGCTTTACCTAAATTGTGATGTAGCTATCTATGTGCTGTGTACCTTCGTCATGGTGCAGTGGGTCGGTCTGCAGTCTTTGATTTTGACATTTCCTGGACATATTATCTTGTAGAAAAAATACTTTTGCTGGCAATCCAGATAACGTCAAGCAGTTATAACTTTACGAAGTAATATCTTGTATATGTTAGATTAAATATATGGTACTATATGTGTCTGTAATCATATATTCTTTATGCTAAAGCAATGCAAACTTTAAAAGTGAATGGGTTGGTTTAAACGATATTTTATTTGATCAATCACTATTACATAAGTACAATATCATAGAAGTAGGATCTGGCAGTAAGCCTTGAGGCTTATTTATGGATTATTTAAAATGAAACATTCCTGATAAAATATGGGGGAGTATAATCATTCATAAAGGTGGGGTTTACATAGCAAGGCAGTGATCACAAAGTATGCGATCATATCCTAGGAATTTGTTAAATTGTTATTTGCAACACCAGTATACACTTATTAAACGTCAACCGACAGTATCAATTTAGACATCTTTGAGGGATGTTAGAGTAGAATGTGCATTCATAATATTATACTTAGTTTTAGCAATTAGTGCAATATTAGCTGATGTTAATTTCTGCAATAGTGCCATTGCAGTAACCCATTTAGAACACATTATTACATGAATCCTGTAAATTGATTCCATTCCTTAATTTATTAGCGTTTAATGTACATTGAATGATAGATGAGTTGTTAACACATCAGGTTATAGAGACAAAAGGCATTAGCTCAGATATCAACTGTTCAAACAAATCTTAATAATTATATAGAAGTACAATAGAGAAGGCACTCTATTTAGTATTATTACCATCACTGAAGATAGTCTTACAAGTAATGTTAAAAAAGTAATGCATAAATCTATCAATAAGTATGTACGAATGTTTAATTTGTCTGCCAGTTTAATCCTCTTCAAAAGAAACCATGTTGTTGTTGTTTTTTTAAAAAAGTATCATGATCTCAGATAGTGATATAATTTTGTCTCTATTGTCAGTTGCCTTATATTTAAGTATGATATAGCATATCATATGTTGAATATGCTATATAACATTATTCTTTGACAGTAGCATGAGTATGAATTGTGTTTCTATTAGAGGATATGTTGTTATATGTAACCCAGTGCAGAATGTGAGTTTGTGTTTGGAATTTTCTAATCGCTCAAAACACATGAAAATAGTGGCTGAAATATTTGTAATTTCCAGAAATGTTACTAAATCTGTAAACCACTAGCTGTTTATCGATTTTATACATATCTTACCAATTTTAGCACAACATATCTCGTGATGTGCAGATCTACACTGATGTAGGTGGTATAAAATAGTTAAACCATGTGTGTCCACCTGTACGTAAGATAATCCACTTGCTAAAGCTCGTGGATTATCTCCACGTACAGGCGGACATATTACTTATTGCATGGCGTTATAGTGACGTCATGTAATAAACATAATTTCTATAATGTTTATAAGTTTATATAAGCCCTTCGTGGTTCATTTGCATTGGTGCGTGTGTCATCCAATCCTTACATTAATCACTGGCTTACTTCTATAACCTATTCAATATTTTCTGGAATTACTTAACATTTAAAGCCATCAAACAAATGCTTAAGACGGCGTTTTCAAATTATGCCCCTGCTTTGATTAACCAAATCAGAACAATCAAGTTCTTTTCGCGAGAAACATATATGCCCTACAGAAGCATACCGGGTAGGCGACATCCGAACACACACGTTAATACTATCGACGGACGTGGATCAAAAATCGTTAGAAACAGAAGTTTTAGTTGCCATTTGTCGCCAGACTGGCGTCAAATGGCAATCGAAAGCACTGTTTCTATCGTTTTTTGGTTCGCGTTCGTCGATTGTTAATAGCGTTTTTGATTGCCGCCTACCCGGTGTGAGAAGAGGCACGTGAAATACGAGCCAGCACATCGTGCCTCACTATCCAAAAATAAAAAGATATAGAGGATCTTACATGAGTGCTCATGTTTTATTGAATTTATTAAACGAGGTTGAGGAAAAGATATAAAATGCGAGGCTTGCCGAGCATTTTATCTCTTTTTCGCAACGAGTTTAATAAATTCAATAATACAAGAGCACGAATGTTAGATTCTATTTATCATAATTATGACAAATACTTTGAAATCTCATTTCTGGCGTAAAAACGTTATAATTTTGTCATTATGTACGCAACGTTGTTATGGACGTAATAACGTTTCCCGTAAATCGATAAACCACTAGTGGTTTACAGATTTTATTGCATGGCGTTATTTCACTCCCAGACGCGACGTCATATGATAAAAAGAATAATGCCACAAAATGTCGTAATGTCATTTCAATAGTTTGTTTATTTCTCGCGATCAAAACCGTATTGCCTAATGAAAGTTTGATTTGAAATTGAAATACTCAAACGGACTTATTAAACTGTTTATCACAATATTCCAACTATCGATCAAGCCAAAATTAGACTATAATATCTACCAAGCATATTATAGTTTCCGGTGTATAGGTTGTGCATCTTATTGCACAAAAACGTCATCCACGCGAGAAAACCTGACATCGGTGCATGCGAACAACAAAGGTGCTGATCAGACTGCGAATCTGCGCCTTTGTTATTCGCTTTCTATAAAGTAGAATAGTTAAATGTGTAACATACATCATTTCAATACTCTAGCTAGTCCCAGTAGCTGACTGGAATCTTACGTCGTCCCTAACCGCTAGGACAGTTTTCTCTCACCTCGCTGCCCAAATCAAGAAAAGACTGTATCACTAATGATAAGACGTCACTTGCGATACTGAACGCATTGCTGCAATCTTCTTAGAGTTCAAATGTAACAGAAAATATAACCAAGCAGGCACAAGATGTCAAAATAACGTCGTATCGACGTCGCTACGACGTTTTTTTTTCAAGATTGTGTACCTGCTAGGAAGTGAAAAGTCTAATCTATCTTAGCGTTGGGACATAAGCGGCCAGTATAAAGGGTGGCATCTCCCATAATCTACACTGTTTGCTATCGTAAATTTCAAATCCTATTCTTGCATAAATACATTAATGCGCATGGCTCTGTGAAACCGTTATTTAACTTTATGAGAACAAGTACATGTTCAAATTATTAATTCATTGTGGATTAAACTTGTCAACGGAAATTTTAAAACGGTCCCTTGTTTTGGTTACATGACGTACAAGGGTAGGCGTACCATGTTGTCCACGGTTGGTTTTGGTTGCATACGTTCGAAATTTCGTTTAGGTAGAAAGATCTAGTGAAAAGAGAGGACCATTACATGTATTTTCTTCACAGGCGCGTTTGATGCATTTATGTAGTGACTGCATAGATATGGCGTAAGTGTGCAAAATATAGCGTGTGACGTCATGATGGAAATGCACTTAAAGCAATAGTATTTTTCTGGCATACTATATGTATTAAGGTTAATGGACGGCATTAGCCACTGCTACTGGAGCTCGGATTGTCCATAAACAAGGTAAGTACCCTCAATTATGTTCTGATCAAAAGTTGTCTGCCGCCGTATCAAGCATAAAACAGCAATCTCAGGACGGGTTGTAATAATTATATCCCCAGAAAGCCCAAGCCAAAACACATTTTGTTTTGGACTATTGCCAACAATTTCTTAATCTCAGCACTTCAAAGTATTGTCGGTTGTTTTTGTTTGTTTGATTTGATTCTTTACGTCCCATCAACAATCTTTCAGTTATATAGGGACGGGTCTTCCTGGGTTGAACCAGTACTAAGCTAGGATAAATGTGTCTTGCTCAAGGACCACAACGCAGTGACGCCGGTGAGGCTCGAGTATTGTCGGTTGTAACGGATGGAAAGCGTTATATAGGGTAGCAAACCACCCTCATTGTTCCACATAAGCACATATTTTGAGCTAAAATCGTAATTATTTTCTTACCTATCAGTTTAAACATTGTTTTTGGGTGCCCAAAAGAATCCCTTATTGACTTGTGGCTCGAAAATAGACTTTATGTGTTGTTTTGTTATGTATTACTTTTTTTCTATTTTAGTTTTGCAATCATTTTGAAGAGGAAGAGAAAGAAGCTGGTAGCTTTGCTATTATAGTCTTACAGATGAATTGTTACTGTAAATGTTCTGTGATTCTTCCTCACGGTGCCATGGGTTGGTCAGCAGTGTGTGATTGTGGTATTTCCCGATCAAACTCACATACTTGTTTTTATATTTATTATGAAGAATTATGGAACGTTATACGTAGATACGATTGGTAGAGACTGTAGTTTAACCATATGTGTTCACTGCCAGGAAAGAAGAAAAAAACTAGACTGTGTCCATGGGACACGGATGCCCCCGCTGATGCAAACTTCCCATATTTTCACAAGCAAAAATGACATATTTGGATGAACAAAGGACAATAACGTTTTTATGGTACTCAACAATGTGACCAAGTTTTGTAAAATTTCGATCAAAATACTTGACTTATAGACCGGACACCATCACAAATGGTGAATTTTCATGAACAAAGGGCAATAACTCATGAAGACATGGTGCGATATAGACCATTATCGAACTTGAAGAAGACATCATAGTACTTAACGATGTGACCAACTTTCATTGAATTCTGATCCAGGGTATTCGAGAGAGCGGGCATCGTTTCAAATTGTGACTTTTCATAAACAAAGGGTCATGACTCCTGAAGACATGGTGCGGTATGGACCATTATCGAACTTTAAGAAGACATCATGGAACTAAACAATGAGACCAAGGTTCATAAAATTCTAATCATAACTATTCGACTTAGAGAGCGGACGTCGTTTGGTGTGACGTACGGACAGACGTTCGTACGTACGTAAGTACGGACGGACGGACAGGGGTAACACTTAATGCCCCGGCCATTGTCATGGCGGGGGCTTAATAAAAGCAATATTTCTTGCCATCAAGGAGATGGTTTTTCACTGTTGCGTCGACTCATTTTGTCTTTAGACTCTCATTTCTGCCCCAGCCTTTAAGTCGTTGCCTTACAAGGCGATATATTTTGGTTTTGTGATTGATAGGACCCCGTATTTTGAGGACTTTTGTCGACAATGCAAATAATTCTTTTTGAATATTTAAAAAAAAATAGGTTGTAAGTCCACCTTATTTTATTTTATCCCCTCCCCCCTCCGTGTTATGTTTTCCGTTTGACGATATAAAACGTGTTTTCATTGGCAATGTAACAATCCAACTTTATATATGTACACGTAAATGTAAAGTACATGTAAAGTTATGAGTAGATCTAAACAAACGAAGTGCGATAACTATATGCAATTTAATTAGAATTATAATTAGGCCATCATTTATTGATATCAAGTAAAAATTGGTACAATCTATGTAAATATATTATAAAATTTGTTTCGATTCCACAAAACATACATTGAATGTTTGGTTGAGAAATAAGAACATTAATGTTAACGCCAGGACTTAGTTAAGAGTGCGTAACGAAAATTTAATTTTCTTATTTCTCAACTAAAACATATGTTGTGGTTCTTTTGAGCACCCAAAACATATGTTAAATTTGATGGGTAAGAACATTTTAATTTTTTACGCTGAAAATGTTTGTTTGTCTAAACCTGTGATTTTCTCGCTCTTATCTGGGGCCTGCACGGTGACAACACCCTGTTAAACGCATGCACGTCTTCAATTCTTTATGCATTTTTACAAGAACATTGCACAAGAAAATAATCATGTACAAGAGTATTTACAGAGCCGCGGCAATCGGTAATCTTTATAACTAGGTGTCGCCGAGTATTTTATTGTAATTACCGTCAATAACTTATTGAATACAGCTGATTTGAACCATGCATATAACGTGTTCACTTGCGTGCAATGATATTAAGGTTGGTCTGGAGGCTTCGAAGCGTGTTTATGTTTTCATGAAATAATGCGCAGGGGAATAGTGTTGTTATTAAAGTAATCAAGGGCAAAATGCATTGTATCGTTTCAGCACCAGATCCATAGCCATGCACATGCACTCTACTGGTAATAAGCATGATGGCCATGAAAGCCCTAGTTAGCTCTCCTGAATGTACTGTGATAACCTATCTTAAGCGGCCACTCAAAATAGACATAACAAAGGTTTTAGTGGCAAATGGTAGCTTAATGAAGGTCAAAAGTATTGCAGAATGCTCCTCTTCAATACTTTTTAACCTGCATTAAGCGATAGTCGGTCTTGAAAACCAATATTTGGTCTTCTTTTTGAGTTGCCGCATAAGACAATGTTCACTGTAAACCTCAGGAGGCAATTGCTTTGGCAATTTCTTTGCTTGGGTCATTCGTCACGTTACTGTGACATTTCTTGTTGAATATAGCATAATTATGTCATGCTATCATTGACATGTAAAGTATAACACATATATACGTAAGTTCATACATATGTACATATATACAGAAACACATCAAATAGAAACTTAGAGTGCCACTCCCGCTAGGTACAGTCATAATCGATACAACGATGAATGTCCAAATGGTACTAACATTTGTTATATACAAAGCCATTAAATACTGGAAAATATTAACTACGCATACTTACATAATTATGTGTTTATCTATTAGCATATTTGATTTTGTTCCGTTATGTTATAAGCGGATTTCAATATGGGTTTTAGAAAAAAATTGAGATTTAAGGGAGGGTGTACTTTAAAAGGGCGCAAAATCCATCATAAGGTTACAGCCATTGCAAATTTGCCAAAATGGTATGCACTCCTCCCCCATCTCAAGAGGAATCCATCCACCAACTTTGGGACTACTACCTCAAATACATGTAATATAGGCAATATGCTCCTGACACGATTATTCAAGAAACTAGGTCAAAGGTCAAGATCGCAGTGACCTAAAATGGTCCGCGACAAATTACCATCCAAAGATGCATCCATACACCAAATTTAGGATTCTTACCTCAAATAATATATACTCAACGTCAGTGAAAAGTTACCAGTAAATCACATTCACTTAACATAGGGCAATGTTTAGTTCATCCTGTACGAAGAACTGCGGATACTTCAACACTCAATTTTATGGCATAGGGTGCCATCTATCATCACTATAGAAAACGGTATTCATCACACCCGAATGCATTATAATCATTCCTTGACGGACTCCTGCAGTTTCCATTGCATTGTATAGGGAAAAGCAAAGTTTTGGTGCTACCTTAAAGTTTGAGTCTCATTTTTCGCGTTTAATGGGATAACCTAATCCATTTTTGTGGCGTTTTCAATGAAAATGTCTAGGGCATGTGTTGGCATGTTGTCTTCTGAAAATGATGATTTCAAATTCTTAAAAACTGCAAAAAACATAAAATGCACGTGCATCACGGGCACCATAGTTCCAGGGGTCGTGTAACTGTTTTATCTCTCCAAATCAGCTTGTCGTTGACCAGAAACATGAACGTAACAGTAGCCAAAGAGCTGCATTATATATTTTCCGAAATAACGAACATATGTTACTGGTAACTTTTCATTGACGCTGAGTATAGTAAATATGCTCTTGACACGATAATTCCAGGAAATAGGTCAAGGTCACAGTGAACCAAAAGCTGGTACATAACACTCCGCCATCCCAAGATGCATCCACACACCAAATTTGGGATTCCAACCTCAAAGAATATAGGAGATATGCTCCGGACAGGACGTGGGATGGACGGACAGGCAGACGGACGGACAGACAGTGTGATTATTATATGCCTCCTAAAGTTCTTTTGGGGGCATAAAAACGTATATACGCATGATACATGTAATTTTCCAGGTATTACTTGTAGACACATGTGTGCAAAGTTTTGATAAAGCCTGACACATTTGAATATTCAATGACCTTTCACCCAATCTTAGGGAATTATGGTGAAAAGTACACCTTAGACTCGTATCGTTGTACAATTTCTTTTCTGCATGCAAAATTATCCAATTCCACAGTAGCCTAGTGGACAGATATCAAAAGATGTGGGGTTCGAATCCAGGACCTTTTTAAGGACATAAGCTACTTAATACTTCCCACATTGAAATATTTTCAATACTTTGCATACCGTTTGTTTTATGCATGTACTGTCAGTTTTTGAAATAAACAGGATATGTCACCATGCTCAGTTTTTCATAATCTCATATGAAAGTTTTCAGCATTTGGCCATTTTTCTGGACATAACCCAGGTCTTTAATGTTTAGCTAAAATAGTTGTAATCGTTATCCAGCTTCTTTATTTAATTCTAATTATTGCTCATGACTTTAAGCTTTAAAAACGTGAAAACGATTTTGTTTTCCCAAGCCATAACAAGATACTGCATGATATATTTTGGTAATTTCCCCAAAATAGGAATTTGATTTTTAGAATAAATTATATATTAAAAAATCTGACATTGAAAATCTTGAATTTCTGTTTTATTTCATGGACTACCATACAAGAGGGTCAAGTGGCCCTTAATCGTTCACCTGCGTTGTATCTGTTGAAAGCTGGCTATGTTCCTGGTGACACCTGGGGCCGGGCCACTTTTGACCCCAGAGGCATAATTTGAACAAACTTGGTAGAGGTCCATTAGGTGATGTCATACATACCAATTATTAAGATTCTAGGCTTAATGGATTCAAACAAGAAGATTTTTTTCATGTTTCCACTATGTAAGCACAATGTAAAGAATGTGCCCCCTGGGACGGGGCCAATTTTGGCCCCAGTGGCAAAATTTAAACAAACTTGGTAGAGGTCCACCAGGTAATGCTACATACCAAATATCAAAACTCTAGGTCATATGGTTTCAGACAAGACGATTATTCATGTTTTTCACCATATAAGCCTATGTAAAACATGTGACCCCCTGGATGGGGCCATTTTCGGCCCCAGGGGCATGATTTGAACAAACTTAGTACAAGCATATCAGGTGATGCTACATACCAAATATCAAGACTCTAGGTCATATGGTTTCAGACAAGACGATTATTCATGTTTTCACCATATAAGCGTATGTAAAACATGTAACCCTCTGGATGGGGCCTTTTTCGGCCCCAGGGGCATGATTTGAACAAACTTATTACAGGCATATCAGGTGATGCTACATACCAAATATCAAGACTCTAGGTCATATGGTTTCAGACAAGAGGATTATTCATGTTTTTCACCATATACGCCTATGTTTAGCATGTGACCCCCTGGATGGGGCCATTTTCAGCCCCAGGGGCATGATTTAAAAAAGTTAGTATAGGTCTATCAGGTAATGCTACATACCAAATATCAAGTCTCTAGGCCATATGGTTTCATACAAGATGATTTTTTCATGTTTCTACTGAATCAGCCTATGTAAAACATGTGACCCAGTGGTGGAGCCATTTTTGGCCCTAGGGACATAATTTGAACGACTTCAGCAGAGAACTGCTAGATGATGCAACATTTCAAATATCAAGACTCTAGCCACATGGTTTCAGACAAGAAGCCTATGTAAAACATGTGACCCCTGGGTGGGGCCATTTTTAGCCCCAGGGGCATAATTTGAACAAACTTGGCAGAGAATCACTAGATGATGCTACATACCAAATATCAATGCTCTAGACCTTCTGGTTTCAGACAAGAAGATTTTTTCATGTTTTTCACCATATAAGCCAATGTAGAACATGTGACCAGGTCTATGATTTGAACAAACTTGATAGAGGTCCACTAGGTGATGCTACATACCAAATATCAAGACTCTAGGCCATATGGTTTCAGACAAGAAGATTTTTTCAAACTTCCTATATAAGCCTATTTAAAACATGTGACCCCCGGGGTGGGGCCTTTTTTGGCCCCTGGTGCATAATTTTAACAAACTTGGTAGAATTTTAAGACTCTAGGCCATATGGTTTCAGACAAGAAGATTTTTTTATGTTTTTACTATATAAGCCAATGTAAAACATGTGACCCCCAGGGTGGGGCCTTTTTTGGCCCCAGGGTCATAATTTGATCAAACGTGGTAGAGTTCCACCAGGTGATGCTACATACATGTACCATTTATCAAGACTCTAGGCCATATGGTTTCAGACAAGAAGATTTTTTCATGTTTTTCCTATATAAGCCTATTTAAAACATGTGACCCCCGGGGTAGGGCCATTTTTGGCCCCAGGTGCATGATTTGAACAAACTTGGTAGAAGTTTACCAGGTGATGCTTCATATCAAATATCAAGACTCTAGGCCATATGGTTTCAGACAAGAAGATTTTTTCATGTTTTACTATATAAGCCTATGTAAAACATGTTTCCCCCCGGAATGGGGCCAATTTTTGAGCGCTGAGGCATAATTTGAACAAACTTGGTAGAGGACTACTAGATGATGCAACATACCAAATATTAATGCTCTAGCCCTTTTGGTTTCAGAAAAGAAGATTTTTTTACATGTTTTTCAACATATAAGCCTATGTAAAACATGTGACCCTTGGGGTGTGACCATTTTTGTCCCTAGGGGCATGATTTGAACAAACTTGGTATAGATCCACCAGGTGATACTACATACCAAATATCAAGACTCTAGGCCATATGGTTTCAGACAAGAAGATTTTTAATGTTTTACTATATAAGCCTATGTAAAACATGTGACCCCCGGCGTGGGGCCATTTTCCAGGGGTCATAATTTGAACATACTTGGTAGAGGTCCACCAGGTAATGCTACATACCAAATATAAAGACTCTATGTTATATGGTTTCAGACAAGAAGATTGTTTTTATGTTTTTCCTATATAAGCCTATTTAAAACATGTGACCCCGGGGTGGGGCCATTTTTTGGCACAAGGTGCATGATTTGAACAAACTTGGTAGAGGTCTACCAGGAAATGCTTCATACCAAATACCAATATTCTAGGCCATATGGTTTCAAACAAGAAGAGTTTTCATGTTTTTACTATGTAAGCCTACGTAAAACATTTGACCCCCCGGGTGGGGCCATTTTTGGCTCCAGGGGAATAATTTGAACAAAATTGGTAGAGGTCTACCAGATGATGCTACAGACCGAATATCAAGACACTAGGCCGTATGGTTTCAGACAACAAGATTTTTTTTTCAAGTTTATACTATATAACATAGTAAGTGAGTATAAGAAGATTTTTTCATGTTTTTCACCATATAAGCCTTTGTAAACATGTGACATTTGGGGAGGGGCAATTTTTTGCCCCAAGGTCATGATTTTAACAAACTTGGTACAGGTCAACCAGGTAATTGCTACATACCGAATATCAAGACTCTATGCCGTATGGTTTCAGACAAGAATATTTTTTCATGTTTTTACTATATAAGCCTATGTAAAACATGTGACCCCCGGGATGAGGCCATTTTTGGCCCCTGAGGCATAATTTCAAAAACTTGGTAGAGGATTACTAGATGATGCTACATACCAAATATCAATGCTCTAGGCCTTGAGGTGTCAGACAAGATTTGTTCATGTTTTTCACCATATAAGCCTATGTAAAATATGTGACTCTCGGGGTGGGGCCATTTTTTGCCCTAGGGGCATGATTTGAACAAAATTGGTAGAGGTCTACCAGGTGATACTACATACCAAATATCAAAACTGTAGGCCATATGGTTTAGACAAGAAGATTTTTTCATGTTTTTACTATATAAGCCTATGAAAAACATGTGACCCCCGCGGTGGGCCATTTTTGGCTTCAGAGGCATAATTTGAACAAACTTGACTGGAGGATTACTAGATGATGCTACATGCCAAAAATCAGTGCTCTAGGCCGTGTGGTTTCAGACAAGAAGATTTTTTCATGTTTTTCATTATATAAGCTTATGTAAAACATGTCACCCCCGGGGAGGGGCCCATTTTGCCTAAGGTCATGATTTGAACAAACTTGGTACAGGTCAACCAGGTAATGATACCAAATACCAAGACACTAGGCCATATGGTTTCAGACAAGAAGATTTTTTCATGTTTTTCACCATTTAAGTCAATGTAAAGCATGTGACCCCCCAGGGTGGGGCCATTTTTGGCCACAGGGGCATGATTTGAACAAGTACGTAGAGGTCTACCAGGTGATGCTACATACCAAATATCAAGACTCTAGGCCATATGGTTTCAGACAAGATTTTTTCATGCTTCCCTATATAAGCCTATGTAAAATATGTGACCTCCAGGGCGGGGCCATTTTTGGCCCCGTGGAGATAATTGGAACAAACTTGGTAAAGGTCTACTAGATGATACTTCATACCAAATCTCAAAGCTCTAGGCCTTGTGGTTTCAGAGAAGAAGTCTTTTAAAGTTTTTAATTTAAAAATCTATTTTAGCCTGTGTATCCTAGATTTGAATCGGACCAGAACCATTTGAACAAATCTTAAAGAGGGTCATATGAGGATCATTCCTACCAAGTTTGGTCAAAATCCAGCCAGTAGTTTAGGAGGAGATGTCTTTTGAAACAATCGTTGACGACACATGACACACGACGGACGACGGAGATCCAATGATCACAATAGCTAACATGCAGCATGAGCCAATGGCACAGGTGTGCTAAAAAGAAAAACAATCGAAGGTCATCTTACTAATTATCTTCCAGGAGGGCAAAATTTAATCCCATCCCCACAGATTATGAGGATACTTGAATAAAAAAAAACGTTAAGGAGTGTTTTTATGTAATTAATTAATCTTATGTTACTTGTATGAAGTAACTAAACGTTATAAGGCTACAAAAAGAAAGAAAAAAGAAAACAAGGTATAATAGGTTCCCATTGGGGAATCAACCCTGGTCCTCTGGTTCCAAATTCTGACGCACTAACCACTAGGCTACGAGGTCAGGTCGAAATAACCGCGGCTTGAAACAACCGTACATGTTGGACAGATAATCTAAGTCTCGGACAAATTCGTATTCGCAAACAGCACGGTAAAAATGGGATATTGTGTACATTGTTTGTGAGTTCGCCTGATCTGTTTGAGAGGGTCATTTTTTATGTTCGTAGAATTGGTCTGTGTCTCTACAAATATAGAATTTACGGTACCATAAGTATATATATTTTGAAAGTTCTAGCTTCTGTCAATCAACTGACAAAAATTTTATACCATTAGCGCTTAGTTCGGTCATGATATATAGCTTTGAATAGGGCATAGTAAAGGACACTAGTCGAAATCCATGTCATTTTAACCACATAGCCAGCATGGAATTAGACGCCGTAAAGTTCCATTCGCTATGGTAATATAAGCATTTTTCAAGCCGATTTTCTTTTGCACCACCAAAAATAATTATTCAGACGCTAATCGTAGACAAATGCAGAAAAACTATAAACACGTTGTTTGCTCTTCTATAACAATTTTAAAACACCCATCGATGTACCAAAATAATCACAATCAAGTGCTAGGTATTATATCTGTTCAAATACGATTATGAACACATTTTAAAATTTCTTCTGGTTATGCTAGCACATGATATACTAAATCATTCGTCAGCAATTATATTGATGTATCGATTAAAACATGTACCTGGCACCTTCCAGTACTGTCATACCCCCATGTTATAAAAAAGTGGCTGGGGTAAATCAACCCCGCGTGCAAAAAATTAACAATGGGGGCTGCTTTATTTTCTTATTGCAGTGATTCAAACACCTGTTAAGAGGCCCGAAAACAGTTTTAATGTATTTTCTAAATATAGTAACGCTCCATGACGTCATTTATGTACAAACTAAGGGATTTTAGCACCCCAAGGCTATTTATTTTGCAGTTCATTTCTTATAAAACGAAAGTATTAACTTTGTTTTGAGATGAAAGTTACCATAACACTTCTATCTACCATATCAACAAGAAAAATTAGAATAGTACTTTAAAGTTAAAATAGTAAGCCACATTCAAAAGCCCGTATCCAACTTCCACTTGTGTCACCTTTTTAAAATAAATGCCTACTGTACCATTTGCTGAGGTTCCAAATAAATCTTCCATATCCAATAATTGCTGCGTATATGCTATACTGTTCATATAATATTGAAAAACTTAGTGTCCTTTATCTGCAGCTAAAATTTCAGAAGCTGTGTTTGGCTATGGACCCATTTTCATGCAATTGTTACTAATGTCCTGTCAGAGACTAAGTCCATAAATGTCATATTTCTACCATATTTCCAGTGTCCGATATATGGGTATGTTTTTGCCTCTTGGAAGTTATTAAAGTAATGCATTTTGAAATAATTTTAGGTTGCATGTTTAGATAAAAGCTCAATCTTTCCAAATATATTACTTTCGCTGTTTTCATTAAATCTACCACTCTACGAACATACAGCAAACGTCCCTCGTATATGTATTTGGTACTAAGACAAACAGTTCTGATAAAGGGTCAATAGATATTTCGGACACGTTTTATTTACTTTCTTTTTTAAAGAAAATGTGGAAATATATCCATCTGATATAAGAGTTTCTGAAAACTGTATTGATCCGAAATCGTAAATGGTCAAAAAACAGGACCCAGACAACTTTCCTTGTTTCCAAACATAAGAAATCTGCGCATGGAAATTAGCCGCATTTGTCATTAATCAATGATTTTTTTTATCATGTATATATTTTTTTCTTTAATTTTGTTCATTTATTTGTTCGTTTTTTCGTTTTGTTGTTTTTCTTCTTTTGTTTAGTTTCAAAATTTTGTGCATACTTTGATAACTAAATATGAATCTGGCATTTGTTTAGGCATCAAATGTACGCGTAGAACAATGCTTTCAATAAGCCAACTTAATAAAAGCCCATGGAGAATCCTAGGAAATAACGATTGCAAAAGCAACTAAATACAAATTAAAAGACATGCCAAACCGGACACCCCCCTTGAACAATTACAAATGGCTATAGGCTGGTATGGACCACCCCCTCGGAAAGCATTTGTACCCACTCTGTAAAATAATTTGATGACTTGAAAATAAGAATGTTGTCAGAACTTTATCGGTTGGGCCTGGATCCTCTCTGATGAGATGTTCGGATCTGTGCATCAAATATGTAGTTATGCACGAGATGACGTATACTATAAGACAAAAATACAAAGGCCATGCATTTGTCAATTATATAAAAAAATAGGTTTTATCCATGATTCGATCCTGGTTTGTACGCTCTGTATTAAGTTAACTAACCACTAGGCCATTAGACCATTTGCATTTATGCATGAACATAATCTTCATATTCTCGGTAAAAGGATGGGCCAAGTCGGAGTATTTTATGAAAACGCATGAAATATATTGTATTATCTGACAACATTGGCCCGAGAATGATTAATTTCCGCCAAAATATTCGTCACGAATATTTTGGCGGAAATTAATCATTCCCAGATCAATGTTGTCAGATAATACAATATTGTCTGCCAACATTGACCTGAGATAAATTATTATTTAATTACCTTTCACCCAATCTTCTGACAATTATATTATAAAAAATCATTGTTTTCCAAGATTCGAAACAGGTATTTGTGATCTGTACTAAATCAACTTTGCAATAAGCCATCGAATCTATTGCTTTAATAAATTGACATTATCTTTATATTCTCGTAAAAGCATGACCAAGGTCGAAATACTTCACGCGTACGGGTATCACGAAGATTGCAGTGGAAATAAATCAGTCTCTGGTCACTATTGGCAGGCAATATGAAAGAAGTTTGTATGTTTTTACACCTGGGTATGTTAAAAAAAGACATATGAAGAAGTGACAGAAGACATATTTGATATGAGTAAAGTGAGAAATATTAAAGAAATTGAGAATAAAAAATGGGGAATGTTTATACTGTGTTATGTTACGGTCAGCTGAGCTATTCCAAAACATCTGTAGTGATGCTTCTAGGGTACAGGATTGCTTGAATCTCGTGAAAACTCGAGTCAGAACGAAAAATTAATGCCCTGTGCCCAAATGCTGCATATTTAAATAGCTAACGTCATGCATGCCTGGTGCAAAAAATCTAAAGCAATTGTAGAATTTAGTTGACCGTAACCTTCAAATATTAGTTTAGTTGACTGTAACCTACAAATATCGGTAATTCTTCCCTACGTAAGAGGTATCGTGCCAAACATTATCTTTTTAAACCATCGACGCAGATATTTCTTTAAATTTCTCGCGTTTTAACTATCATTCTTTCAGCGTCAACGTGGAAATCATATTTAAAAAATAATGAAAAAGTGCAAAAAATACACATAACATACTACTAAAACTCTGCGATAGATGAATAACCATTTAATGGCATGTACTTTCTTCCATACAGTGATCAAGGCAGCCTTTTCACCAACAATGAAATTATATGACTTCCTCTATTAAACATTCGTTTTATTAGAATGTGACACCTGGTATCGTCTGAGAGTGAGTGCTTGTTAATGTTGTTGATTAGTCTAAACTAACTAGCTTCATGTACTTAAACAAACAGTGAAGGCCCCAATGTCGGCATTTCATCAAGGTCTGTTTGCGAAGATAAAAGCAATATTCAGGGAACGAAATACATCATGTATTAAGAGAAACATTGACCAGCAACCCAAAAAATACAAACCGATCAGTTTCATATGTGTATAGATTAATCCAACCGTAAGCAATAAAAGAGCGACTGTGACATATTTTGGCCTAGCTTCCTAATGATATTTTCATACCAATCCCATATGTGCGAGCGGACGGAATATAATAATAGAAGGCCAAAAACAAATAAACATCTGCTACTAATTAAAACTTTCTCATTTTCTCTCACTTTCTCCAAGACACACACAAATGACGTACTTATGATTGGAACATTGTAAATAATGGATCAATACTGCTAACAGACGCTGTAAAACGATAACAATATAATCCTGGTTTAAGAACTAGAAAGTCGAAGTGCAACAGACATAAAAGTTGAAACTAGACAAGTTAGTGTGGACAGAACATAAAGGCGCATTAATACAATTCAAATTGAAAACAATTTAACATTGCTGTGTTATTCAACGATATTTAAATTAGCTTTTGAACTTTCTGCCAGCCAGTTGAGAGAACGTATTAAATCTAACAGTGCTTTCCAGGTACATGTATGCTCTGACTTTCTTCGGTACTTTAAGTTCGGAAATTTCGCGAGAATTTTATTTTAGCGAAAGCGTTAAAAGACATATTTACCACATTCAAAATTCGCGATTTTTTGCCATTTCGCATGGGTTTTATTTTCACGAAACTTCGCTCAGGTGAAGTTTCGCAAAAATAAACTCCTCGCGAAAATTTCCGAATTTACAATTCAAATGCGTATATATTACAACAATGCAACTCCCAGATCAGCAAAGAGGTATTGCGGAGATATAGCAATCATACAACTATGAAACATTTTGGCATAGTGTTAAATATTTTAATACAGATTGGCAGTTTAAGATGCTTATAAAAGGTGAACACATGCTACTTGGTAAGTCTTCAAAAATGTTTTGTTTCTTACTTTCAGCAACATTATGTTGTTGGTACACATTAGAAATGCGCCATAGAGGTCCAAAAAATCTGATTTTTCATCATTAGGCTTATTAAAGCAAATTCTCAACTACTTTCACTGTTTCAGTGAAATGAACATGTAGAAATTAACAACTTTTCATGTACCTGGATGAAAATAATAGACTGCCTATTTTATACTTAGGATAGCTTACATCTAGACGCTTCCTTGGAATACTTTGCTAAATTGGTAGTTACGTTGCTGAACAGATAAGTTATTATGAGCCGATGATATTTTTCATTTATAAACATATGTATACATGTGAACGATGTCATGTATGTGACTTCTGTGTCATTTTTTAAGCATCAATTAAGGTAGCAATCTGTATCAAAAAAATTGAAGAAAATATACTAGAGGACTTTGAAAACGCATCACCATATTTTTGCACTTTTCTGGCAAACTGTTTATGCGATTGAACAGTTACTCGCATGTTTAATGTGCAACCCAGAATTGGTATGAATCAGTCGTTAATTTGACTGCACAATATCGCGACGCTGCATTGACGTCACATGGGTACATACAGCATCCAACACCTTTCTGCACAGTCAGTTGAACTTTTTGATTATTTTTTTTTGTGTTTAAACTGTGGCGTATATGTTACCATATCACCAAAAGAGTTTATAGACTTTTCTAATTAAAAGTAATTGATAACTTCAAAATTTCGAAAAAAAAATGTCAAATTTGAACCTCAATTTACAGCTCCTTTTGAGAAACATCTCCATAAGTTACCTTTATGCACGCTTTCATTACTGATATTGACTGCATACACTGACAATCACGTGGCGAAGACGTTTTGATGTAAATCATAGCAGGAGATCTGCTGTCATGTGATCGAAAAGGTCTTAAAAGTTAACGTCACTTGCACAATACAAAAGACACGTGATACAAGCGTAATTTATGCATACCCTGTCATTTTTGTATGCCCTTAGCCTCTTCGAACTAATTCAGACGTAAAAAGTCAAAACTTTGAAAGGCCTAAGATGTTGAATTTTCTTACTAGGCTATAGTAATCAGGGTGGGTGTAAAAACGATTATATAATAGGTTATATTTAATACATTTGCATGTCACCAAGATTAACAGTAACTCGCTAGGCTGCCTCAAAGTATGACGTCACATATATCAAAATTGCAGTAATTCGTTTCGAAAACCTGATTTCAACTTAAATTTCCCAGAAAATTTTGTATATTTTTAAACAAAGTTAATGCATTTCTAAAATGTAAGTATGTAGATTTATTTTGACAATATTTAAAAATCGATACACTTTTCTACGGCGGATTATTATGGGTAAATACGTTTCTTATAAATTTCGTAAAGGGGCGTATCGAATGTTTCCTTGTAAGTGGAAGGAACATCGCATATAATATAATATATTATATGCGCTCCTAGCCTGCAGAAAATCTTTTAAAAACAAGTTGTTATTATTACATAATAGGGCAAACAATATAATAGGTATATTTCATGAACAATGCTCAGTTAAGTTACAATAAGAGACACAATTTCTGTTAAATGCTTCTGGTGGTCACAAAGTCAGTAATAATGTGTCATGATATCAGTACTAATACTATGGAAGCACAAACATGCAATATTCACGCGATATATATACATGTAACTATGTGTTGTAACTTATAATTAGAAGATCATAAAATAATTTGTTTCGAATAATATGATTTTGTTATACTTAAAAGAAATGGGTTGAAGGTGTTTGCCACTGAATAAGCATTTATCCAGTGATTTAAAAGCTCTCGTAACTTTTTATTCTGTTTCTGATACATATTATATTGGTTGATTTGATAACAAACTCTCAAGTTTGTTCTGGTTTGTAAAGTGTTGATAACGCTGCCTGTGCCATTTAGGTTTCCTCTTGACCGATGATTGCAGTATCTGCTCTATACCCTTTGAACCGTATCCATGTGGATCATTTTATATCCTCAGCTTCCAGACTTCTTTCATACGACATAAACCCTGGACAGTTCTTCACTTTAGTGACAGAACACACAAAGCTAAGTAATATACTGTTCACACCTCCTCCTCTTTACCGGAGAAAAGTATATCTCTGGTTCTAAGACCATCTGTTTATTCCATGGCTACTTGCCAATGCTAAATTATAAAGTGTCAGTGAATTTGGACTTAAGTAACGTTGCCTTACACTACAATTCATTCTTTATACCTTAAAGACGTTTTCAAAATTATTTTCAAATTATGCAGGAATACAAATATCAAAGCTAAGTCCCAACAATTCTTATAGAAAAGATGTACTTTCCTCTTTTAAATAGAGAATTATAATAGTCAGTGTATCCTACAAACGTTTATCTAACGCTTTATTTGCCAACTAGGCGTGGTAGGACAATGAAATTATTCAACATACTCGTATAGAGTTAAGTCTAATAGAAATGATAAAAAGGCAGACTAGTCGAGGGACTATCCTTTTACCACGAGTCTGCTTATTGCAAATTATTCTATGGGATTCAACTAGGTTCAGCTAACATCGTTTTTCTAGTGCCATTTAACTCCCATGCGATATGACCACCTTCCCGAGGCACTAGACCCCTACCTCCTTGGCTCGGCTTTCCCTCGCTGGTTCACTCTGGCTGCGGCACATGGGAGTTATATTGGGGTTACCTAAGGCGCATTTGGGAGACTGATAAACTATGCATTACAGCTGACACTGGTTCCCACGCTGAATTTAACAGAAGTGGTTTTCACCAGTTTATCTGGTTTTGCAAGAAAATCACTTTACAATAAGTGAGTGAGTATGATCAGGAATCCCGCAATCACAAACCGCAGACCAAACCACGGCACTGTGGGGAAGAGCCACAGGACTTTTTCAGTAACAAGACATCCAAAAGACAACAAAAGCAAAGCAACCAGCTCTCTCTTCATCATCAAGATGATTGAAGAACTAGAAAGGACTACAAACACTGTTGCTTGTGTGATTATCGAATACGAACAAAGTGTTTCAGTACGTGTAACTAAGAATTGGTAATTAAAAGAATATCATGTCTAGGGAGAAAGAGTAATGATTTTGATAATAAGGTAAATAAAATAAGAAAGGGAAAAACAATCATGTATATTAATTGTACAATGTAATATTACAATCGAATCATCCTGCAAAGAATTATCTTAAGAATAATACAATCATATTTTGAAAAAAATGCTTCTTACGACGTTCTAATTATAAGTTTCAACATTTGATTATGAATATGGCGGTTTTGCGCTTTCATAATATCATAAGACGAAGTCTTATAATTTCATTGTTGGTGAAAAGCTGACTTGATCTCTGTATGAAAGAAAGTACATATCATGAAATTGATATTTATCGATCGCAGAGATTAAGTAGTAAGTTATGTTTATTTGTATTTTTTGCACTTTTTCATTAGTTATAAATATGATTTTCACGTTGACTCTGACAGAATGATAGTTGAAACGTGAGAAATGTAAAGAAATATCTGCGTCGATGGTTTAAGAAAATAATATATGGCACGATACTTCTTCCGTAGGCAATAATTGCTGATACTTATAGGTTATGGTCAACAAAACCAATATTTGTAGGTTATGGTAAACTATTCTACTTCTGTTTTAGATTTTTTGCACCAGGCATGTATGATACTAGCTATTTAAAGGTATGTATGACACTAGCTATTTAAATATGCAACATTTGGGCGTCGGGCATATTTTTTTCGTTCTGACTTGAGTTTTTGCGAGATTCAAGCAATCC
The DNA here is from genome assembly GCA_964019695.1 of Loripinus fragilis. Lineage (NCBI taxonomy): Eukaryota > Metazoa > Mollusca > Bivalvia > Lucinida > Lucinidae > Loripinus > Loripinus fragilis. Next base: position 47,990,306 of record OZ026524.1, read on the forward strand.
TGTACCCTAGAAGCACAATTTCAGATATTTTGGAACGGCATAGGTTTATTAAGCCAAACCCTTTACTAAGCTCATGTGACCGAACACATGACAAAGTATAAACATCCCCCATTTTTTTACTTCTCAATTTCTTTTAAAATGTTCACGTTACTCATATCAAATATGTCTTCTGTCACTTCGTAGTATATCTTTTTTAAAGATATTTCTTGGTATTGATATTATTGAACATTATCATTGACTTTGTGATAACCAGAAACATTATATAGAATGTGTTTCTCTGTCAATGTGACTTAACTCAGCTTTTTTCGTGGGAAAATGAGTTTTATTTATATTTTGCTCTTATATGCAATAATGGTGCCGTATATTCTTTTTCAAAATTTTCTGCATACTGCTTGCCCATATATTAGACTATAATGTGTGTAAAATGTATTTTGTTTCTTTAACTAATAAGAAAAATATTACATTTTATACAACCCCCTTTCGTGAAATTGATAAGAAACAAATAAACCCATACTACTCATGACTTTAATTATCCACCGTAGATAAGGGTTTCGAGTTTTTAATGCTGCTAATACAACCCCATATATATATCAGTTCTTAAATGCATTGCTGTTGTTTGATAATATACAAAACTCTCTGAGAAATTTATGTTGAAAGGAAGTTTTGAAAATAAATACTGCGATTTTGATATTTGTGACGTCATACTTTTGGGCAGCCTCACAGGGTAACTGCCCTTGATTTAGCCTTGGCAGCATGCATATTTATAATATATAACCTTTTATCTAGCCATTTTCACCAAAACTCTGCCGATATACGCTGAGTACTACGAGCTCATTTTTACGTGACATATACGAATTGGACCCCGCACTAGGATAATGCATCGATAAGTTAGTGATCTTTGATGCGAACCAAACATCGATGTGTCTTGTCAATATCAAAATTAAGAATTGTTTGGTATGGTTTAACGTATTTAAGCCCTCGAGTGATTTAATTTGCTGACTGTTCAATTTGTTTGTTTTAACAACAACAAAATCCAGGGCGAAGATTTGGTGCCAGCGAAGCATGGCCAACCCATAGTAATCATGACTCCCTCGGCGTCGTCGTTGTCTGTGTCGTCGTCATCGTCGTCCGTGGCGTCACACTTTTGGTTTTACCTATTAATAACTTTTGAAGTGATGCATTAATTCCATTCAGAGTTTACAGAAGGGTTAAGCATCATAAAATACAGATCATGTGCGAATTTCGAGATCATCCGCAAAACTTGGACTGAGTTGGACAGAGTTATGGCCCTTTTTTGACTTAGTTTTTGGCTAAATTCTGGTTTCCAATCAATAACTTTTGGATGGATGCATAAATTTCATTCAAAGTTTAAAGAAAGGTAAAGCATCATTAAATACATGTCAAAAAGTAAATGCGTATGATCAGGAACTGCCACAATTACACACTGCAGACCAACCCACGACACCGTGACGAAGAGCCACAGAACATTTACAGTAACAAGACACCCGTTAGACAATAAAAGCAAAGCAACCAGCTCTCTCTATCTCTTCAAGATGATTGCAAAACTAGTAAGGACATAACGCAATGCAAGATAAACACAGAACCCCAACAACCATTGGGAAGTTCATTAAACAACAGATCAACAACAACAGAACCTAGGCCTTCATACGGACAGCAGCTTAAGCCACTGTGGAGGTTAAATGCAAAGTCACTGTGAAACTTAAAATTGTTTAGCTCGCATGGAGGCTTGTTTGATAATATACAAATATTTTAGTGATCAATTCAAAAAGATTGTAAAACGTTACATAAGGGTTGGATATAACTTTGATATTATTTGACAGTCTGCATGCCTGGTTTTAAACGCAATCACGGTTTATAGCTTTGGCTTCCTGTGTAATTGCACGAAGGTGGGCCAGGCCTCATACTCTATGACGGCTCTGACGTAAAGCTTAAATCGGTGGGTTGGTGCCTGATCTTATCTGTAGCTGGACCTACCGTGGCTCAACTTGAAGCTTTCTTTAGCTCTGACTATCTGTTACATGTAGCCATGAGCCCTTTCCTTTATTTCATCATGGTGTGTTAATTTGATTTGAGTGTTTCTCCATGACGATACATTGCATTAGTTAGAAGGCCTCCATGCGAGCTGAACATTTCTTGTACTTCAACAACAGCAGAATCTAGGGCGAAGATTCGGTACCAGTAAAATGCATTTAAGCCCCCCGGTGGCTTAGGCTGCTCTCCGTTCTAAGGCGGTGGTTCTGTTGTTGTTGACTTTTTGTTATTGTTAGTCCCTTTGGGTGAGTCTGTAATTGTTCCATGTTTTGTTGTACGTTACTTTATTTCCATTCTAGTATTCCAATCATCTTGATGGGGAAGAGAGAGCTGGTTGTTTTGCTTAATTTGTGTTCCTTGTGTCTCGTGATGGTTGAGTGGCTCTTCCTCGCGGTGCCCTTGGGTTGTCTGCGGTTTGTGATTGTGGTATTTCCTGATCATACTCACTTACTTTTTCTAACTTTTGCAATGAAACGTCACTGAGAAACAATCGAATCAAATTAACACACTATGATGAAACAAAGAAAAGGGCTCATGACTCATAGAGAAAATCTCAAGTTGAGCTACGGTGGACCAAGCTAATGACACGCATCAGGCACCTACTAATGGATTAAAGCTTTACGTTATTTTAGGAAGGAATCTCAAATTTGTTGTGTGGACACACCTTGGAACCTCGAAGTGTCGCATACTGTTTTCAGGTCACTGTGACCTCAACCTTAACCTGTGGCCTCGGTCGTAGAAAAATAGTGTCCAGAGTATATCTCCTACATTATTTGAGGTAAGAATCCCAAAGTGTTGGTGTGTGGATACACCTTTGGGTGGCGGACTGTCGCATACTGTTTTTGGGTCACTTTGACCTTGACTTCTGACCTTAATACAAGAACTAGAATGCCGAGAATCGGATGTGTCGCCTGGCAAAACAGTAGTTTGTACATCTTTCCCCTTAATTTGATATGCAACATAACCTCATTCAGAATTGTTTTACCTTTTAATCCAGCCACATGTTGAGGGTATGTGTAAGAGAATATGTACTTACGTGGTGCTCTAAGCTCCTTTCCCTTGAGTTTGATACGCAACATGACCATGTTCTGAAGAAGATGAATTTTGAACTTTTGATCCCACCCTCAGGAGTTGGGGTAAGGGTGGGGTCTGTGGTATAAATAGTTATTAATAATAAGCAAAGAAGGTTTCAACAAAGTCACTCATTTAACCTAGCATTTTTAAATGCAAACTTGAAACCACGCCATGGATAATTACTGTCAAAGTATATAAAACGCTGCGAACGCTTTAGCTTTAAAAAACACCGATTGATAATCGCGAAAAGAACAATATACATATGTGTTACAAGAAAAATATGTTAATTTTAGCATTGTGGATGACACTAGATGCTTTGTGCGTACCGCATTTGAGAGCATTTTTGAATTGTATTTAATAAGCACCAACTTTGCATGATGTTACTGAAACTAGAAAATAATACATACAACATGTTTCCTTGGCGTCATACAATGAATACATGTGTGCTACAGGTAATCAGTGCATACAACGGATGCCAGTATATGATTATACCATGGTGTTATATTTTCATTTAGCTATACAGTTTAATGCACTATCGTACATGTACATTTTGTAAATATATGTACTTGTCTTACACTCATCTTACACTTACACTGCTGTTAGTTCTAAGGCGGTGACTCTGCTAATGTTTCTTCATTGTTTGTTGTTGCTCCCATTTTTGTGGGGTGTTAGTGGTAGGTCTTTGTCTTGTTTTGCAATACTTAATGTCCCCTTTAGTTTTGCAATCATCTCGCGGGAGATGAGATAGCTGGTTGCTTACTTTTGTTGTGTTCTAAATGTCATGTCTCTGTAATCGTTATTTTAACAATAATTATTATTGGAACTGCCTCGGCCAATTCCGTGAAATTCCGTGGAATCAGATCACGGATGTACATCGAGGATCTACTTTGATAGCGCGGATGATAACGTGACGCTGACGTTATAACGTGACGCTGACGTTATATAAAGAGACGCTGACGTCACAGAAGCCATGTTAACACAATCACAATAACAAGTGTGAGTGCAGCAAACCAAACGGTTTAAATGAAGTTTATGTTTTTCAATAAAATGATGAAAAAACATCAACTTCATTTATTCTGCTCATTAAACTTTTCGGATAATAAGAATAATTAATTTTAATAGAACTAACCCACATGCTACAGAACTAATTTACCAAACGCCAGTTCCGTCTAACAAAATTGAGCTGTTTGGTACATAGTACTACGCGTAATGCTCCTTGCATACACCCAAGCCATGATTCGTTTCTCGAATTGTGGTGGACTTTCCAGAATGAACCTTTTACATGTACTCCTCTTCCTCGTGGTGCCATGGGTTAGTCTGTAGTGTGTGATTGTGGATTTTCCTGGTCACACTCACTTACTTTTTGGGTATGGCCTGGTTGGAAGCCCGAAAAATAGGTTTCTCACGCCAAGCCCAATTTTAGGTTTGTTTTCTTTTTTTCTTTTTCAGAATCACATGTAGTGAACCATCACAAACTATGAACGGTTATGGTGAAAACCACGCCGATGTTGTGCCATTAAGCCGCACTGACATAGAGGGATCGAAAACGCCAATCATTATCTCTATCAATGTCTCAGGAACTACATTCCAGGTGCAGGCGTCTACTTTATTGAGATTTCCAAACAGCCGTCTAGCCGATCTGGTTTTAAAACATTCTGCCTGTACGGGACAATCCTTCTATTTTGACCAGGACCCCGCAATATTTGGACATATATTAAGATGTTGCCGCTCGGGGGAGGTACACATACCCCAAACGATTTGTCCCAGAGAATTCCTTAAAGAGATAGAATTTTGGAAACTCCCACTTGATAAAGTTTCTCCATGTTGTTGGCCCACATTTTACAGAGCAGATGACATTCTTGAAACTTTAGAAAAGTTAAAGGAAGTGACGTCAGAAATATGTGACAGACCAACAAACAACAATGTTAGAAGTTTCCGTAATAAAGTGTGGTTGTTTCTGGAGAATCCAAATTATTCTAAAGGAGCTAAGGTAGTACCGTTTTTAACCTAAATATTCAGACAAGTCTTACAATAATATACATTTCCGAACTGAGGCCAGAATATCACTCACAAGTCACCTGAAAGTGTATAACTGACCAATGCATGGAAGATTTCAACCTAAAAAGTCCCACAAACACAATCGCAAGTGTTAAATCGCCCACACATATTCGAACGTTTACCTTACAGTTAGTGATTGTAACTCTTTGCGTGCTGTGTAAGTTTTCATGGTTTTAGTGATCTGCTGATTTTTTTTTCAAATTCATCTGTTTCGAAAACATCTTTTAGGAAGCCCATCAGAGTTTCAAACAGTTTTGATATAGGTCTGGCCCACCATTTTGTCAGGCCTGATTTGGGTCCAAACTGTTTATAGGAGAAAAAACAAATATGTAATATACTTTTGTTCTAACCCTCACCTTATTGTATATGTTGTCTATGTACATGTAGGCACAAGTAAAGTTGAATAAATATATTTTAACCAAATTGTTTACGATGGTTATCAGCAGACAACACTAGTAGACGAAGGGTGAAATTATGCGTGGTTGTCAAAAGGTGAACTTTTAAACTAATCCCATCCTATAAGAATTTGTTTTATTTTTGTCGATTTTATGGATGTGTAAACTTCGGCGAATCACAAACAAAATGAGTAATGTGTACGCATCGATAACATCCAGAAAAATAGCAATAAATTCCTTATAATTCCAACTTTGAAACAGAACATCACATTTGGAAAGTGCTGTAAACTATCTTGAAAATTATATCAGTTCAAAACGTTTGTTGTACGACATAATAATTAAGGTAACAGAGGATCTTACGAGGGGCATTTGGAAAGTTCTTAGCATGGTCTTTTATCTCAGTAGCCGATATACAAACCCTATCGTATTTGGAATCATTTTTAAAAAAAATATATCTTTCCTCATTGAGATGGCACAAATTTCATGAGGATATTATAATGCAGACACGAAAAATATTATCGTGAAAACTTGAACTGTTTGTTAACTGGAAAAAGCAAAATTTCAGTGGAAAATATAACATTTTACCTTTTGAAAAGTGTGCAGAACATTAACAATAAACCATGAAATTAGATAATTTTGCACAATTTGGAAGCCCACAATCTGGTTCAGTTATTATGCAATTGATGACCGAGTTGGATGTTTTTAATAATTTAATCCCGGAACAGCGATACCAAAACCGTCTAGAAAGCAAAGCAATGCGTTATTTTTTCGACTAAAAATCGCATGTCACAATGCACATATTTTGAAATATATATCTGACAGTAGTTTAAGAATGCCGTGTGTTGATATTTGTGCCGAGGACACGTTATGCTCTTTGTATTGAAACCAAAAAAAAGAATTGTTAATAAGAACAAAAGGGAGATAGCTCTTACAATCGTTCCATGGGGCAGAGTAAGTTTAGCTATGAGTTGACGTTCTGGTTCATTTCAATATTGAAAACGGTGGCAAACAAAAAGTAAAAATACCTAGAGAGTAGAAATCAATCAATTGTGTGATGGTTAACGCGATACCATGAGAAGTAATTATGCCATCGACAAATTGAGTGGTTAAGTTACCCAACCCACTTCTTGAAAAGTAAGGGTAGTGTTATTTGGAATATTTTCTTGAATACAGAACTAAACAAGCCACCCTTTTTGCGCGACGAAATGATTTTTATACATTGTTGGCTACAAATAAAGCAAAACATATACTCAATAGGCATTTTTCATGCTCTTGTTGTGACTTAATTTATAGTAAGAGTAGAAAGAAAAATCGAAAAAAGTCCCATTTTGGCAAGTTTACCATTTCTCTATTATTCAACATTTTCCCAATGTAAAGGTGTAAGACTTGCAAGCGTTGATCGCATAATATGTTTTAATAAAAATTAAGTTGGCATCAAATCGTTAATTTTTAAAACCTTGATCGTAATATAAGGTCCCCAATTTTCCTTCGAATTTTTAACAAATATTTTGCTTAAAATTTCAGCCAGTGTATAAACCCTACTCATTGTGAGCATGCGCAGCACGTGCACGTCGAGCGAGTCCTTTCTCGACAAAAATTAAACAATCAAATAGCCGTTGAATTCTAGTTTCCAAAAATGTATTATTTGATAGAATTTTATCAACGCATTGTGCAGCTATGATGCAATGCTAAGAACTTTCCAAATGTCACTCGTACATCTGTGCTCATGTTATATTGAATTAATTAAACAAGTTAAAGAAAAGAGATAAAATGTGGGGCTAACCTTTCTGAAATCCACGCCTACGTTAAGTCTTCGTCTACTACTACTGTCTGTTGACAAACTTTGTAAACAATTTGGTTAAACTATATTAAGATATTTATCACATGACAAATTTATCACATTAAAATTAATTAAAAGTCGCATATTTTGTCGTGAAAACGTCAAATTTTTGCTATTTACCGCAACGTTATATGGACGTCATTACGAAACATTGCTAAATCTGGAAACCACTTGTGGTTTATCAATTTTATTGCATGGCGTTATATCACTCCAAGGCGCGATGCCATGTGATAAATCGTATTCTAGGGAGCGATTATTAAAAACAACAGCATTTATTGTGGATTTTTTGATGTGTTTGCTGGCCTCATTGAAGAACATTAAAGATACATGCTCTACTACAGATCAACTGACAAACAACTTCAGGTTTGAAAAAAGCATCAACCTTCACAGGTCCCGCGTAAAATCTTCACATTTTGTAGTAAAAGTTCGTTTTGGCGCCGTCAGACAGCGTTGAAACCTTCTGTTATTCGTGTAGATATTGTTTTACTGACGTGACTCTGAACTGTATCGTTTTTTTTGCACGTCGGTGTTTTAAATGACGTTGCTGTTCGCTATGTAACATCATATTAAATTGCAGATATCCGATATTCTTACTCAGGGATTTTATTTTGTATATATGCTAATTAGCACAATGGCTTTACACATACTTTTATTAGAACTGAATCAATATCCTGCCTCTGATTGGCTGATAAGAGACTTTAATTTGTTTGTTGGATTTGATTATTTATGTCCCAATCAACAATATTACAGTTATGTCGGGAATAGTCTTCCTGGGTTGCTTCTTTTGTTTTAATTGCCCTCTTGATGTCTTTTGACTGTAAGTATTCTGTGGCTCTTCTTCACGGTATCGTGGATTGGCCTGTAGTGTGTGATTGTGACGTTTCCTGATCCTACTCACCTGCCTTTTGTATTTGTTTTCCCTCTCTGTTCCTTGAAGCCTTATGATCACCTGCTGGGAAAAAGCTGACCTCTTGGCTCTCTTGCTTGTGATGTTTTCTTGTGTTCAAACTTTGTTGCTTTCCCGTACGGTATTCCGAGTCAGGTGCACTTGATTGAGTCGATTCCTGATCTTCCTTCTTCCTTGCGTTTATACCCTCTGGGCCTTGTAGGCATAATATCTGTTAGACTATTTAGGCTACATATTGATTATTGCTTGGTAAGGAAAATTAATGTGTTCGACCTGAGACAACTGGACAATCAACATGTTAAATAACATTTGCTAGCGGGCCGATGATGGTCCACTATTGGTTGTATATTTGGTTTTCTTAGAAATACTGGTACAAATTCGACTATTCCTGTTAAATAAGTTGATGATTAAACAAAAGCAAAAGCTTCAGATCTGGACACGACTCCCCACTGTGAAGTCGCACATGATCTTTATATGAAATGTCAGTTTGGTACATGTATAACATACAATAAGGCTTTTAAATTTTTTGCACTTTGTAAACTGAGACAATGGCCCGTCTGGCATCTATAAAGGTCATGAGGCTATGGCTTAGTATCATTTTTATGTATGATTCCACTGCCGAGTTGTGAATATAAACAACTGAATGGTATTGTATTTCTGTCTTAAAAAGACAGTTGACTGTGCTAAAACATAGGTGGTGTAAGGAAAAAATGATTTTACTTCTAGAATTAATGAAATTGCAAGGAAATAAAGCAATGACAATGTAACTAAGAAGGGGCCCAAGGACAGTGCTACGAAATCAAATAATTTAAACAAAGATCAAGAATAAAATAAACGAAACCATTGAAATTTAAAACAAATGCATCACGAACAGTTCAAGGCAATATAATAATCACACCGTTGCTATCAATATAAGAATCAGTTCAAGTAAATCAGCGTGTCTATAAACAAAAGCGTTAGACTATTAGACACTGCATGGATTATAGTAAGACCGTCACTATTTCCTGACCTTTTTCACAATAAATGTTAAGTTGTTTGTCATGATAAATCATATTATTATATAATCTATAAATAAACATCTTCTGATTGGCCCAGATGCATATCCACTCGAGTCAATAAAACTACATATTGCATGGCTTGCCGACGTGACGTTGCAAAGCACACGGCACGAGGTAATATTGACTGGCTTACGGGAAGTGACGTCATAACGTCAAGTAATTTCGCATGATCCATCCGTAACGTCAACGTTTTAATGGTGTAAAATGGCAGGAAATGCATAAGATAAATTTATTATATAATAAAACAATTGTTGACTTATGTTTCGGTAGACATGGAGTGTTATTGAACAGTAAACTTAACCATATTGACCTCCGCTCCGCGTCGGTCAATATGACGTTTACTGTTCAATAACTCCCCATGTCTACCTCAACATAAGTCAATAATTGTATATTATCACATGGCGTCGCGTCTGGGAGTGAAATAACGCCATGCAATAAAATCGATAAACCACTAGTGGTTTATAGATTTACGGGAAACGTTATAACGTCCATAACAACGTTGCGTACACAATGGCAAAAGTATAACGTTTTAACGCCAGAAATGAGATTTCAAAGTATTTGTCATATGATAAATAGAATCTAACATTCGTGCTCTTTTATTTTTGAATTTATTAAAGTCGTTGCGAAAAAGAGATTAAATGCTCGGCAAGCCTCGCATTTTATCTCTTTTCTCCAACTCGTTTAATAAATTCAATGAAACATGAGCACTCATGTAAGATCCTCTATATACTTTACAGGTACACAACTTACACACTTTTGACACAAGTTGTTTGTCATGATAAATCAAAATAATTTGAGCCGCAGCATGAGATTTCCAACAATGCGGTATGTGCGACCAACAAAGTCTCAGATCAGCCTGCGCGTACGCGCAGTCTGATCAGAGCCTTTGCTAGTCACTTGAAGATTCTAGGAGTGTTAAGCTACTGACTGAACATCATTTGGTGTTCTAAGTTAAAAAGGAGGCTGCACAGGCACGTCTGAGTCTACACTTGTCAAAATGCCACATTGTTTGAAATCACATGTTGCGGCTAATTTACAGGCACACACCTTATAGTAGAGCAAACGAGAGCTCAAAAGTCGCCTCCTTAAGGACTTTTAGGTGCCCTCTCTGTTAACAAGTAGTGTTATATACCAAATTGTTTGTTAGCATCCCTAGTTTCAGAAAACTAATGATGTCGGTGTCGGAGTCGTGTACTTACAGAGTTATAGCCCTTGAAAGTTACCTACCCTTAACACTCTTTAGACTGATTGTAGGGTATAAAATGAGCATAAAATATGCTTGTTTTGCTGGAAATAACCAGTTTTACGTATTTTCCTCTAAAGTTTGAATCAGAAACGGAAAATATGTTATAGCTCTATTCATTTAACCCGACAAAAGAGGGGATTGGGATGAATGCCTTTTGTAGCGGGCCCTGACGGCGCCGGCGTCGGTGTCATCACTAATGTAGGTGTGACCCTTTGATATATGTTTAATATCTCCTGATTGGGTGATAGGATTTTATCAAAATTTTCAAGGATACCGCATCTAGGTATGATAAATAGTCGGCCAGGGTTAGGTGACCTTGACCTTATTTTCAAGGTCAACACAGAGAAAAGTATGCTAAATTTATGCCAAAAATTACTTAAATTCACGTTATCTTCGGAGTAGGTCAGCGGATTTTAACCAAATTTGCATGATTTTAATAACTAGACATGGCAAAATAACGATAAGGTTTATGAGACCTTGACCTTATTTTCAAGGTCACAGTAGAAAAAACTGCTAAATTTAGGCAAAATGTCACTTAAATTCACATTATCTTCGGAGTGGGTCAGTGGATTTTGCCCAAATTTGCATGAATCTAATACATTGACATGGCAAAAAGTTAAGAAAGTTTTGGAGACCTTGACCTTATTTTCAAGGTCATATTATAAAACCAAATTGCAAAATTTAGGCCAAAAATACTTAAATGCACATTATCTTCGGAGTGGGTCAGTGGATTTTACCCAAATTTGCATGCATTCAATATCTGGACATGACAATAAACCGATAAAATTTTGGAGACCTTGACCTTATTTTCAAGGTCACATTAGAATAAAAACTGCTAAATTTAGGACAGAAAATACTTAAATGCACATTATCTTCAGACTGGGTCAGTTAATTTATCCTAAATTGCACGAATCTAATACATGGACATGGCAAAAGCTGATAAAGTTTAGGAGACCTTGACCTTATTTTCGAGGTCACATTAGATATGGAAATTGCAAAATTTAGGCCAAAAATACTTACATGCCCATTGTCCTCGGAGTGGGTCAGTGGATTTTACCCAAATTTGCATAAATTCAATATATGGACATGAGAATAAGTCAAAGGTAAAATTTGGGACCTTATCCTTACTTTCAAGGTCACATTAAAATAAAAGCTGCAAAATTTTGGGGCAAAATACTTAATAGCACATTACCTTCAGATTGGGTCAGCTGATTTTTCCCAAATTCGCATGAATCTTATACATGGACATGACAAACCTCATTTTCAAGGTCACATTAGAAAACGAAGCTGCTAAATTTCAGCCAAAAATACTTAAATACACATTATCTTTGCAGTGGGTCAGCGGATTTTACCCAAACTTGCATGATTTTAAAATCTGGACATGGCAATAAGCCGTTAAAGTTTTTGGGACTTTGACCTAATTTTCAAGGTCACTTTAAAAATTGCTTGATTAAGGTGAATAATTACTTAAATTCACATTATTTCAGACTGGGTCAGCGGATTTTACCCAAGTTCACATGAATCTAATACATGGACAATGACAAAAAAGCTGCTAAAATGTTTGGGACCTTGACCTTATTTTCAAGGTCACATTGGAAAAGAAACTTTTAAATTTAGGCCGAAAACCTTTAAATGCACATTTTCTTCGGAGTGGTTCAACGGATTATAACCAAATTTGCATGATTTAAAACCTAGACATGACAAAAGTTGATGCGCTTTGTAACCTTGACCTTGTTATTCAAGGTTGCATAAGAAAAAAAAGTCAAATTTAGGCTAAAAATAATTAAATGCGCATTATTTTCAGAGCGGGTCAGCGGATATTACCTAAATTTGGATGAAATTAATATCTGATTACGACAAAAGATGATAAAGTTTTTGGGGCCATTTTCTATTTTCAAGGTTACAAAAGAAAAAGCTGCTAAGTTTAGGCAAAAGTTATCTAATTTGCATTTCGGCCGATGTTTCAAAGTTTACCAAATTTGTATGAGCCGGTAAATAGTGGATTGTATTATAGGAACCTTGACTTTAATTTCAATGCCGATGAAGAAAAAACCCTGCTTAATTTAGACCAAAGTTACTTAAATGTACATTATCGCTTGAAGCATGTTAGCAGATTTTAATGGAGTCTGCATGTCTGCAACACCTGGACATGATAAAACTCCGACTATGTTTTGGTGAATTTGACCGAATTTTAGAGTTACTGTAAAATTAAAGCCAAAAAATTCACCTGAATCTTTTCTGGATGGATTTTCTTCCTTTAAATACGACGCAGCTCCTCTCAGGATGATAGTACCACCAAAAACATTTCAAGGCTGTGGTAATTGATATTTTCAGATGAAACCTTTATACATTCTTATGTTTGCTCAAATATAGGCTGAGTGTGCGCATCAATGAGTCGGTCCAAACGAGTACACACAATTTATGTTTTATAGCAAAATAAGAAAATTATTTTCGAACCCTTTAACTCCGGCGATGACTTTACTGATCAATTGTTTGTTGCAACCATTCAAATATGCAACGAGCTGGTGTTTTTATGTCTGCAAAATCATTTTGTGAGTGTTTCAATCATTTGTGAGGCAACAAGGCTCGCTATTATATGAATTTAAGTTCAATATTAAACAAGAGGGCACTTGGGTTCTTGGTTGCTCACCTGATATGACCATTCGTAAGGTTAGGGAAAAGCATAATCACTCCCAACATTACAGCTGTCAATATTCGATGTATCTGTGGTTTTAATAAAACTTTGGTTTTGAACGTGTATATGTAATGTTAAGGAATGTAAAGATAAACCTCAGTGGATATTAACATTTAAACCAAAATGAATCAACTCAGGTCTATGGTTAATGGATAACAGTTCCAGGCAGACAGATGGACGCAAATGAACAGACAGAGACATATCAAGGCCCTTGACCTTGTGGATTCAGACAAGAAGATGTATTTTATGTCTTCCCTATAATTAGCCGATGAAATATTGTAACCCCAGGCCAGAGCCGCTTTTGGCCCCAGTGCCATAATTGGAACAGACTTGGTAGGCGCTTACTAGGTAATGCTTCATATTAAGTGTCAAGGTTCAATGCTTTGTGTATTTTTTTTCAGTTTGAAAGTCTATTTTAGCTTATTTTAGCTAGATACATGTATAAACTGGAATAAAACCATTTAAATAATTAAATTTATGAAGGCCATATATGGATCATCCCTGTCAAGTTTGGTCAAAATCCACCCAATAATGCAGGAGAAGATGTCTTTTGAAGCAATTGTTGACGACAGACAACGGGCAACCGAGACCACAACAGCTTACTTTGAGTAAATGGCTCAGGTGAGGTAAAATATCTTGTCTGCTCACCTTGACCCAGTTTTTGGAAAACAATATGACTGAGTAAACGGACCATTGATGCAAGAATGTGTCTGCATTTATTTAGAAAAGACGCTCGAATGTAGCTTTAGTGTTGATTTTAATGCCACTATTAACACCAAAAAGGAACATACCAGAGTTTTTATATTTTCGATAACGTCAATTGTTCAATCCTAAAGATCGTCCGGCTCTCCAAAAGGTTCGAATTAGTGAGCAATGCAGGCGAACAAGGTGGGTGGAGTACGCCTACGTTTTGCAATGAACCAAACAAACGAATTTAACTTTGATATTAATCATAAGAAGTGATAAGTTTGTAATCAGGGGATAAAACTAATCTTCAAAGACATGAGTCCTACCTTTGTTCGTTCACAACAACAGATAGAATCAGGACGCAAATGTTACGTGATACAAGAGTTTAAACACCGTTGTCGAGAATGACCTGACATCAAGGTCAAATAAAGTATTTTTTAAAAACAAATTAGTAATCCAATAAGATATTTACATGTACATAGGTCGAAGAAGATTCCTTTCGCAAGTCCGAAAGAGTTAAAAAAAATCATTATGGTATACACACATAAGTGGGTGGGGTATTTCCATGTTCTCCTTGCTCTTTTTTGGGCGTTTGAACTTGCTATCATAGGTAACGGTTATAATTTTGTTAAGCACAGATTGTGGTCCCACTACAGAAATGTGACTTTGAAACTTTGGACCGAATTAAAGTAGAGTGTGTTTTAAATTGGACTGCCATTTCTTCTGAATTTTTAAACGTAATTTAAATGTTGTACTTTGAATGTCAGCTGGTATAGTTATAAACCTAATTTTGTGGTGAAATTCGCCTATTACACATCTAAAAGTATTTGGTACAAGAAAAGGTGCAAAAATACGAATTTGTTTTAACAATAACAATTAGTTTCATGTTTAGCACAATAATCGCTTCTACAGCTTAAAAGTGGGTGGGGTACTTTCATGTTCTCCATGCTCTCTTGGGGCATTTGAGCTTGCTATCATAGGTAACGGATATATTTTATGTAGCACAGCGTATGGTCTCGCTATAGAAATATGACTTTGAAACTTTGGACCGAATTAACAGAAAGTCTGGTCAAAATTGGAAGAGCATTTGCTCTCTGACAGTTTTTAAACATAAATTTTGTACTTTACATGTTTGCCAATATAATTATAGAATTCAGTTTGTGATTTAATTTGCCTATCATACATTTAAAAGTATCTTCTACAAAAAATATGCAAAAAAAATTGCGGGTCCGTTTCATAAATCATAATTTGTTTTCCTTTTAGCATAATAATCGCTCCTCAAGCTTTGAAAGTGGGTGGGATATTTCAAGGGCAGATAACTAGATAAGTACACGGAACCAAATGCGACATCATTGGTTTTTATAAACCGCAGATATTGGCTGTAACTTTGGTATATGACTCAGCTTGCGAAATGTTTACACCATAGGAAGGGAAGCTAGAAACATTCACCTAGAAATGAGAAATTAACTAGTTCAAAAACTATGCTTTTTGTTAAAAACAGGTCTAAGTTCGAAAAGAGGGTTTCAGTATCAAAGGTATTTGCCTTATTTAACTGAGGTTTAATAGGATATATTTGACTTACCATTTGTTTGAAATAAGGATTATCTTGATTTAGAGTTCAATGCTGCAACAACATCAGCTTGATTATTGTCAGAAAGAGACAAAATGAAGTCTCTCTGATAACAACACAAACATAAATCTGTAACAAGCACAATAAGTACCCATTGTCATATCTTAAATTGGCCCATAAGATTTCGAGTAAAATCTTGCCAAAATATTGCGGATAATGGAGAGGAACTCAAGCCCTCTAGAATGACATTGAGGTCAAGGTCACATAAATCTATTTTTGTACGCAAAATACTGATCCATTTATATATTTATAAAGGCACAAGATGGTCCTTTTTAAAAAAATCCGTAATGGTAAGAAATAAGAATTTCTTTTTTTATACATAAAAAAGTGGGTGGGGTACTTCCATGTTCTCCATGACCCTTTGGGACATTTGATCTTGCTATCATAAGTAAATTTTATAACTTAATGTAGCACAAATATTTTGTGTCGCTATAAAATGTGAACACGAAACTTTGGACAGAATTAAAGGAGAGTCTGGTTAAAATTGGAATAGCATTTTTTCTGGCGCATTTTCTAGTAATAAATGTGTACATTAAAAGTAAGATGATATGGTTAAAACATGATTGTGTGATGAATTATACCTATTACATATCTGAAAGTATATTTTGAAAGAAAATATGCAAAAAATTTTAACAACCACAATTTGTTTTCATTTTAGCACAATAATCGCTTCTCCAGCTTAAAAAGTGGGTGGGGTACCTACATGTTCTCCGTGTCATTTTGGGGCATTTAAACTTGCTGTATTAGGTTACTGTTACAATACTTACGTAGCAAAGATTTTGGTTTCGCTATGAAAATGTGATTTTGAAACTTTTGACCGAATTAATAGAAGGTCTGGTTAAAAATGGAAGAGCATTTATTTTCTGACAGTTTTTTAAACCTAAATTTTGTACTCTAAATGTCAGGAAATATAATCATAGACATTATTTTGTGATCAAATTAGCCAATTATATACTTAAAAGTATCTACAACAAGAAAATATGTAAAAAATGTGGATCCGTTTCATTAGTTTCAATTATTTATCCTTTTAGCATAATTATCGCTTCTCAGGCTTAAAAAGTGGGTGGGGTATTTCAAGGGCAGATAACTCGATAAGTACATGGGACCAAATGCGACATCATTGGTTTTCATAAACCGCAGATATTGGCTGTCACTTTGGTATATGACTCAACTTGTTAACAGAGAGGGCACCTAAACTCCCTCTCAGCGCCTTGATATTTGCAGTACTATTATGTACTTTTGACACGACTACATCAGTACATGTAACTGGGATTCTGATTTTATTTCAGGTTTGGTTCTATATTTATCAAACTGTCGTGGCACTCAGCATAGTTGTTTACTTCATGTGGATGGTTCCCAGTCTACGCGTTGAGCCTTACCTCCAACATGTCGACTATGACCACAATCACAGCAACGATAAAGTGATTGAAATGGTGGAAACGGATCCTCATTTAGTGTTGTTCTTATTGGACTCCCTCTGCATCATCGTTTTTCTCGTCGAGTTTCTGCTTCGTTTTACTTTCTGCCCGCACAAACGGAACTATTTTAGGGACTGGTTTAACGTTTTGAACGCCGCATTACTGATAACAACAGTGACGTCATTCATCCTTGAAGTGCGGAAGGATTTGATACACACTCATGCGGTTGGTTTCTTCTACTACATCGTCAAAAGCTGCTATGTGTTTAGATTGCTTCTGCTTTTGAGGCTTGAAAAGCAATATCTGGGTTTGAAAATACTCATCCTTTCTGTGAAGGAAAGTGCAAGGGAACTATTTCTTCTTGTCTTTTCACTTCTTATGGCTATGTGTATTTTTGGTGGACTTATGTTTTGCGCTGAAATTCATACTACTCAGTTTCCAGATATCTGGATATCACTATGGTGGGCTTTAATCACCATAACAACAATTGGCTATGGCGATATATATCCGACAGACCTTCCCGGGAGAATCATTGGATCTCTTTGTGCTGTTTGCGGAATCATGTTATTGGCCCTTCCCATTGCAGTGATTGCCTCAAAGTTTTCAGACTTCTATGGATTTAGATCATATGTGAAGCGGCACGAGAAACTGTGCAGGAAATCAGAATCCTCATCGTCTAATCAAGTGATAAGCACCATATACAGAGAATAGCTATTAGCAGATTATTCATTTAAAGTAAAGAAGAATGCAAAGATCAGGAAACGATACAATCAAGTATCACAACGGGCGTGGGAATGTGACAAAAACACAAGACAACATCACAAACAAGAGATCCAAGAGGTTAGCCCTTTGCCAGCAGGTGGCCCCAATGCTGCAATGAACAGACAATACAGCATTGACTGACACAGAACATAAATGACAGAACGGGTTCACAAAAAGCACCGTCTAAGAAAAGTCAGTATTTTTTTACGCGAGTGCTTAAACACGTTTCATGGTACGAACCTCACCCTTATTTCTGATGTGGATCAAGTCACATAGATGTTTGATTAGTGTTAGCCCTGTGTTAACCCTGTGTAGACCGTAAACCACTTAACAGGTAATTTAGCAAACAGTGAATAGATGGAAAGCAGCATCAAGGTGTATTTCATCAGGGTTTTGCACGGTTTACGAAGAAAACATCGATCTCAAGAGGAAATGCAATTTTGTTTGTGAAATTATAACATGTGACACATATTTATTATACTCGTATAGTATTACAATGGATCATTCTGAAATTATTATATGTCGTTCTGTGGATAATGTCATAGGTCTGAGAATGGTTACAATAACACAAAATGAAGAAATTAGAACGTTGCTACTCCTTGGCTGCAACTTTAATATTTGTATGATGAAGTAAACCCCGTCTTAAGAAGACCAAAGATAGGGTTTTAAGACCGATTATCGCTTTATGCATACCAACAGTATTGCAGAATGCTCTAAGAGAGCATTCTGCAATAGTTTTGACCTACATTAAGCTACCATCTGTTTTAAGAATTGTTTCTCTATCTTAGTGGCTGTATAAGTCAGGTTTAACTGTATCTGCCTTTTTTCTGCTGCAGGAATGTTTATACCTCACCTGTCACTTAGTGACTAGGTGAGATTTTGTGATCAGTCTTCGTCCATCGTCTGCCATCCGTTTTCCGTTGTTGTCCGTCCATTTACAATTGACTTAAAATGACAACTCCTGCTAAAAACCTTGTCCAATTTTGAAAAAAAATCACACAAATGATCCTTGGTAACCCTCTACCAAAATTGTTCAAATGGGGCTGGTCCGTTGCATATCTAGGTCATTGAGCCTAAATAGATTTTAGAAATGAAAACTTTAAAAACAATTTTGTCTGAGAGCCTTGATATTTAGTAAGTAGCATCACCTAATGGACCTATACCAAATCTGTTCAAATTATAACCCTGGGGTCAAAAATGACTTCACCCCCAAGTCAAATGTTTTATATAGGCTTCTATTGCGAAAGTGAAAAAATCTTCTAGTATGAAACCACAAGGCCAAGAGCCCTGATATTTGGTATGCAGCGCCATCTAGTAGACTTCTTCCAGCTTTAATCGAAGGGTTGTTGCCTGATGTTTATCTGTAGCTGGACCCACCGTGGCTCAACTTTTGGTTTTCTTTAGCTCTGACTATCTGTGAGTCGTGAGCCCTTTTCCTTGTGTCATCATAGTGTGTTAATTTGATTAGAGTGTTTCTTCATGATGATACATTGCATTAGTTAGAAGGTTTCTATGCGAGGTGAACATTATTGTACTTCTACAACAGCAGAATCTAGGGCGTAGATTTGGTACCAGTAAAATACATTTAAGCCCCCCGGTGGCTTTGGCTGCTGTCCGTTCAAAAGCGGTGGTTCTGTTGTTGTTGACTTTTTGTTTGTGTTACTCCCATTGTGTGAATCTGTAATTGTTCTATGTTTTGTTGTACGTTACTTTATGTCCATTCTAGTTTTGCAATCATCTTGATGGGGAAGGGAGAGCTGGTTCCTTTGCCTAGTTTGTCTTTCTGGCATCTCGTGATGGTTGTTTGGCTCTTCCTCACGGTGCCATGGATTTGCCTGCGGTTTGTGATTGTGGTAATTCTTGATCATACTCACTTACTATTTTTGTTCAAATTATACCCTGGGGTCAAAAAAAGTGCCTGCTCCTGAGGGTCACATGTTTAACATAGGGAAAACATGAAAAAATCTTCTTGTCTGGAAACACAACGCCTGGAGCCTTGATATTTGGCATGCAGCATTACCAAGTAGACCTCTAACAAATTTGGTCAAACTATGATTCTTGGGTTAAAAATGGTCCCGCCCCGGAGGTCACATGTTTAACTAAGGCTTATAAATGGGAAAAAGTGAAAAAAAATTGTCATAAACCACAAGGCCAAGAGCCTTAATATTTGGTATGTAGCATCATCTAGTAGATCTCTACCAAGTTTGTACAAATTCTGCTCCTGAGGGCCAAAAAAGACTCCACCCCTGGGGTCATATGTTTTACACAGTCTTATATATGGAAACTAGGAAAAAAATCTTCCTGTCTGGAACCACAAGGCCTAGAGCCTTGATATTTGGTTTGTAGCATTAACTAGTTATCTCTACAAAGTTAATTCAGAGTATGCTCCTTGGGCCAAAAATGGACCTGCCTCAGGGTCACGTGTTTTACATTACCTTTTATAAGGAAAACATTAAAATTTCTTCTTGTCTAAAACCATTAGGCCTAGAGCCTTGACATTTGGTATGTAGCATTATCTAGTAGATATCTACCAAGTGTGTTCAATATGCTAATATGGCCCAAAAATGGCCCCACCCCAGGGTTCACACGTTTAAAATAGGTTTATTAAGAAAAACATGATAAATTTTCTTCATGTGCTACCACAAAATGCTAGAGCCTTGGTATTTGGTATGTAGCATCATCTAGTAGACCTCTACTAAGAGTGATCAAATGTTGCTCCTCAGGCTAAAACGTACCCGCCCCAGGAGTCACATGTTTTACATAGGCTTGTATAGAGAAAACATCTTATTGTCTGAAACCACAAGGACTAGAGCCTTGATATATGGTATGAAGCACTACCTAGTAGACCTCTACCTAGTTTGTTCAAACACTGCTACTAGGGTCAATAATGGGCCTACTGCAGGGGTCACATAGGCTTATGTAAAATCAACTTTTTTATAATATGGGCATGTTGCATATCAAATTAAAGGGAATGAAGCATACAATAGCATTTTGGCAAATGTGTTCTCTTACACATACCCTTGACACCTTGGGTGGGTCAAAAGGTTATTTCTTTTTTCTTTTCTGAAAGTAGTCATGTTTCATGTCAAATTAACGACAATGAAGCAGAGAACACAATGAAAGCAACTCCTGCCCTTTTATACACCCACAACCCCCAGAACAAAGCAATTTATTTTCTGAAGAAGGTCATGTTGCATACTAATTTAAAGGCAAAGAAGTGTAGAACATTATACAAGTTGACCATATGCACACCCCTAAACTTTTTGGCTTGGTGAAAAGGTCAGACATTTAAATTGTGCAGAAAGTATATATCTTGTTGTCTTTGTTTTGTTTTGTTTAAAGTTTTATTTGAGTTTGATATAATACGAGAGGTGATTCACCAGTTTTGAAACACTTTTGAATCGTTCGTTGTTAGCTTGCATCGCGTCTCAACAGACCGAAATTTACACGTATTTATCAATAAATGTATGTATTGCATATATTCATCAGTTTTTGTGCGGTTTGTAACATGAGTAGACCTAAAATTGGCATTATAGTGAAACGCTCCATTACATACCTTTTGAAGAGGAAAACGTCTTACAGGAATATATAACGAGAAATGAAAGGTCATGAACATGACATTTCAATATCAACAATCCATCGAGTAAAGCACTCGATATGTAAAACTCTCAGCGCTAGTAGGAATAAGCCAAAAACAGGGCCATACAGAAAGATATCCCAAAAGTCAACAATTGCAGTTATTCCTTAAGTCGCCGTAATTATGAACAAGGGTTTACCCACCCACAAAACATGAAATGGCAACTCAACTAGAGGCGTCTCAGTCAACCATTGACAGTATTATTAAAATTGCACTGCAGCCAAAACTTTAAAAAAAATACCAGATAAATGCAGCTCAAGTTGACAAAAAGGCGACCATGTTCGTGGCATATATATAACGTTTAAATTGTGAAGAATGGAAAATATTTGTGACGACATATGAGACAATGTTTAATTTGGGTTGTAGCTATGGTCCTCGCCGAATCTGCTACATCCGTAAAGGGCATGTTGATCATTCAAAACTCAAATGTGTTATGAGTGATTCTTTAGAACCAGGTTTCTTGGCCTCGGCTGTAATGAGCTTCTAAAGCAAGACTGAGATCCGGATCATCCCTAAAAGGTCAATGTCAATTCGTAATATCATATTGGCAAAGTTTTGAAACAAGTCATTAGTTTAATGTAGCAAGAATGTTTCCAAGTGGCCTAATTAAGGACATGGTAATTCACCAAGATAAGTCATTGAGCCATACGTCAAAGCAGACGTTAACGTACATTTGTATAGACGTTTGTGCATCATCTAAAATGGTCCTGGCATCTAAACTGGTCCTGGCATCTATTATGGTCCTGACCAGCCTCTATATTGGTCCCGACTGGCATCTATTATGGTACGCTAAGCAGACTCTAAAATGGTCCTGAGCGCTAAATGTAAATGTATGCAAACCTAATACTTTTTCAAATTAAACGGCTTCCACCGCAAAAAATAATCGTATTATAGCCAGGACACAAACCATTTGCGTGCGTGCTTGCGTGCGCGCGCTCGTGTGTGTGTTTTGCAGGATTTGGTTAGCCCCGCGCCCTATCTAACGCACATGCCGTTTTATTTTAAATATCGAACGCAAAAATGAAATTCCATTGGAGACAACTCCGTGTATTCATGCCTCGTGCACACGGGCTTTAATCCGCATTAAATTAAATATGAAATATTGCAGCCCGCCAACTTGGGCCCGTGGATACCGGGGACATAGCGGGGCTTAAGTGCCGGGATTAAACCTACGATGTGTTCCCGCAGTGTCGTGTGTGTGCCGGGGTTTTAATTTCCAGTTTAAATAGGGCTTGTCTAAAAGGTCCTCTTTACAGCGCATCTAAACATCTACCTGCCAATATGAACCAAAAGGGATGCATCTTGGTGGTCGATTCGCATGTTCTCGGGCAGGGGCGGGTCAAGAAATTATCGTATCATTTGGGGAGGGCGAGGCCTAAGCCTGACTGATGCTTTAGTCGCCCTTTACTTACTTTTTACAGAGTGTTCCAATTGACCATTCCAAGTGAAATTCATGGAAAATTTCCAAGGAGAGAGGGTGGGGGAGTCCAAGATTTTATACGCTGTGGGGTAGGGATGGGGTGTGGAGGTCGTCATACTTATTCCTAAAGAAACCTATAAAACTTGTAATTTTCTGAGGAGGGGTGGTCCGGTACTGCTACCCCCCCCCCTCCCACCTCTCTATGGATTCAGAAATCAAGAGAATCGATAGAAACGATAGATACTCCCAAATCTACGGTTGTTCAATAGCTGCAAGTTGATATCACTAATAGTGTTACATTCTGCTCTGGACAAAATTCAAGTATAACAAAGGACGATAACTTCTCATTTATGCAAACGAGAGTTATGGATCTTTGTAGACTGTATCTCTCCTCATTGAGACTTATCTACCATTGAAGTTTCAAGTTGATACCTGTTATACATGTAGTTGTTGTGTTATGCTTCGGGCACAATTAAGTGTGAAAAACAACAAAGGGCAATAACTCCTAAATTATGCGAAAGAGAGGTACGGTTCTTTTACACTGTACTTCTCCTCATCGATATATATATCTACCAGTGAAGTTTATACTCTGGATATTTAACTGACCTCTAGTGGTAGGCGATACCTCTTATATTTATGTGTTGTGCTCTGCACAATGTATTTGTAAATTCTCTGAAACCACTGGGCCAACTGAAGCTTTTCATGTGACACCACCATGGGAGAGGGGAAAAGATGGAAAGCTTATTCAAAATGGTTTAGTTCATTTGTTGATAGTCATTACTGTAAACCCCGGGGCGGGGGCATTTAGCAGGGATTTTCTACAAATTTGGCTCCGCAGTGCAGGGCATTTAGCAGGGCTTTGAAAATTGAAAAGTAAAATGCCCCGCTATTCCCCGGCCCTGAGGGGGCGAGGGATACAAATGACTGGTACGTAACCGAACCATTAAAGGTACAACCTCCGTAAACGGAAGCAAATGAAAAGAAATGAGTATAAGAACATATAAATTAGTACCAATCATGTTCTTTTACTGGGTCATATTGCAACAAATATAGCGCTTACGAACGTTAACCACCAATGCTTCATCATAAATAAAACAATAGAGTAGAGTAATACTGATATCTAGTATGAGGGATTTAGTACTGGCCTATAGCAGTAGAGACTATGGCTATGGAAACTAGCAGAGACTGGTAATATGGATACACGTACTGATCACTAGTAGCAGAGACTGGATCTATGGATATAAGGACTGTCCTTTAGTAGTAGTGGCAGGGACTGAGAATACCAATGCTGACCTCTAGTGGCAAAAACAGGGACTCTATGTACTAGGTTTAACCCCTAGTGGAATAACCTGGGACTATGGATACTTATAATGATCGCCTGTAGCAGTGATTGCACAAAGAAATGGATACTCTGTAGAAAGACTACAACCATGGTTAGTACAGTCCATTTGTAGCAGAGAGGCGGACTCTCGATACTAGTAGTAGCATTTAGTCGAATGGAAGGGACTCTAGATTCTAGGAATGATAGCTAGTGACAATGTCAGGGACTTTAGACACTTTTACTGACAACTTGTGGCAATGACAGGGACTCTGAAACTTTTTACGGACCTCTAATGACAATGTGTGCGACTCTGGGTAATTTAAATGACCTCAAGTCGCATTGACTGGGATTCTGGATACTTGAACTGATCTCAAGTGGCAATTGCTGGGACTCTGGATACTAGTACTGAACTCTAGTGGCAATGAAAGGGACTCTGGATATTTAACTGACCTCTAGTGGTAACAACTGAGACACTGGATGCTAGTACTGCCCTTTAGTGGCAATGACAGGGACTCATGATACTAGTACTGACTTCCTTTGGGAATAACTGGGACTCTGGATTCCAGAATTGACATATAATGGTTATGAAGGACTCTGGATATTTTTACTGACCTCTAGTATCAAGAACCAGATTCTGGATACAAGTACTGACCTCTAGTAGCAATGACAGGGATTATTCTGGATACTAGTCCTGAGCTCTAGTGGCAATGACATGGATTCTCGTTACTTTTAATGATATTTAGTGGCAATGACAGAGGCACTGGATACAAGTACTGACCTCTAGTGGCTATGTCTAGGACTCTGGATGATAGGACTGGCCTTTAGTGGAAGGGGCAGAGACTCTGGATACTTTTATTGACCTCTAGTGTCAATGACTGGGACTCAGCATTCTAAGACTGACCTTTAGTGGCAAGGATTAGGACTCCGGATACTTTAACTGACCTCTAGGGGCAATGACTGGGAACCTGGATACTGAAATAACTGGGACTATGGATAGCAGAATTAACATCTAGTTGTTATGAAGGACTCTCGATATTTTTACTGGCCTCTAGTATCAAGAACCCGATTCTGGATACAAGTACTGACCCCTAGTGGCAATGACAGGGATTCTGGATACTAGTACTGAAGTCTAGTGGCAATGACATGAACCCTCGTTATTGTTAATGATATCTAGTGGCAATGACAGAGGCTCTGGATATAAGTACTGATCTCTAGTGGCTATGTTTAGGACTGTGGATGCTAGTACTGGCCTTAAGTGGCAAGGACAGGGACTCTAGATACTTAAAATGACTTCTGTTGGCAAATTACTGGGACCCTATATACTGGTTATGATCTCCTGATGCAATGATAAGGACTCTGGATACTAGTACTGATCTCCAGTGGAAATGACAAGGACTCTGGATATTTTACTGACTTCCAGTTGCAATGACAGGGACTCTGAATAGTAATTCTGACCTCTGTGGCAGTGAC
This sequence comes from Loripinus fragilis, assembly GCA_964019695.1. Lineage (NCBI taxonomy): Eukaryota > Metazoa > Mollusca > Bivalvia > Lucinida > Lucinidae > Loripinus > Loripinus fragilis. The sequence continues at coordinate 48,015,976 of OZ026524.1, forward strand.
AGGTACTTCGAATACTAGTTCTGACATCTAGTGACAATGACTGAGACTGGATACTTTTATTGACGACTAGCGGTACCTACATGGACTCTTGATACTTTCACTGACCTCTCATGACATTGACTGGGACTCTGAATACATTACTGATCTCTAGTTGCATTTACAGGGATTCTGGATACTTAAACTGACTTTCTTTTGCAATAACTGGGACTTTGGATACTAGAATTGACATCTAGTGGTAATGAAAGGGACTCTGGATAATTTTACTTACATCTAGTATTAAGAACCAGACTCTGTATACAAGTACTGGCCTCTAGTGGCTATGACAGGGACTCTGGAAACTAGTACTGAACTCTAGTTGCAGTGACAGGGCCTTTCAATACTTTTACTGATATAAAGTGACAATGACTCTGGATACAAGTGTAGTGACCTCCAGTGTCAATATCTAGGACTCAGGATGCTAGTTCTGACTTTTATTGACAAGAACAGGGACTCTGGGTACCTTAAATGACCTCTGTTGTCAGTTACTGGGACCCTAGGTACTAGTACTGATTTCTACTGCAATGATAGGGATGGGACTCTGGATAGTATACTGATCTCAAATGGCAAAGAAAGGGACACTGGATAGTAATACTGACCTCTAGTGGCAGTGACATGGACTTTGAATACTAGTTCTGACATCTAGTGACAACGACTGGGACTCTAGGTACTTTTACGGACCTCTTTTGTCAATGACTGGGTCTCTGGTCACTGTTTTACGAGCTCTAGTGGCAATAACTGGGACTCTGGATAGCAATACTGACCTTTAGCGGCAGTAACAGGGACTTTGAATACTAGTTCTGGCATCCAATGACAATGACTGGGTCTCTGGATACTTTTACTGACCTCTTGTGGCAACAACAGGGTTTCTTGCTGCTTGTACTGACCCTTAATGGCAATGATAGGAACTCTAGATACTAATATTGACCTCTAGTGGCAATGATAGGGACTCTAGATATTATTACTGATATCAAATGGCAAAAACAGGAACTCTGGAACAGGAAATGCCAATGACTGGAGCTCTGGATATTTTTGTTGACCAAATTGAGGCAATTACAGGAACTCTGGATACCAGTACTGTTTTCTAGTAGCAATGAGAAGGACTTTTGATACTTTAACTGACCTCTAGTGGCAATGACTGGAACTTAAGATACGAGTACTGGCTTCCTGTGGCAATTTCGTTGACTCTGTATACTAAAATTGATCCCTAGTGGCAAGGACAGGGCCTCTGGATACTTTGACTGATATTAAGTGGCAATTACAGGGGACTCTGGATACTTTTACTGAACTCTAGTTGGAATGTCTAGGACTCTGGATATTAGGACTGACCTCTAGTTGCAGAAAAGGGATCCTGGATACTTTTACTGACCTCTAGGGGCAATGAATGGGACCCTTGATACTGACCCTGGTCTTAAGTGGAAATAACAGAGCTCTGGATACTTTTACTGACCTCTGGTTGCATTGCCAGGGACTCTGGGCATTTTAACTGACCTCCTGTAGCAATGACTGGGACTCTAAAATTAGTACTTACCTCTAGTCGCAATGGAAGGGACTTGAGATATTTTTTTGACCTCTAGTTGCAATGACATGGAGTCTGGATACAAGTTCTTACCTCTATTGGCAATATCTAGGACTCTGGATACTAATACTGATCTCTAGTGGCAATGACAGGGACTCTGGATACTTTTACTGACGTTTAGTGTGAATGAAAGGGACTCTAGATACAAGTACTGACTTCATGTTGCAATATCCAGGACTCTGGATGATAGTACTGACCTCTAGTGGGAATGACTGGGAGTCTAAATACTAGAACTGATCTCTAGTGGATGTGACAGGGACTCTGGATACTCGTTCTGATCTCTAGTGGCAATGTCTAGGACTCTGAATGCTAGTTATGATCTCTAGTGGCAATGACAGGGACGCTGGACATCATTACAGACCTCTAGTAGCCATGGCTATGTCTATTGATATTAGCACTGACATCTTGTAGCAGAGACATTGACTCGGATACATAGCAGAGACTGGGACGATGGATTAAAATACTGACCTCTAGTAGCAAGTACTAGAACACTGGATAAAATCACTGGCCTCTAGTGGTTGAGTCTGGGACTATTGATGCCTATTCTGTCCTCTAGCAGCAGAAATTGAAACTATGGATGCTAGAAATGACATCTATTAGAAGTGACTGGGATAATGATTATTAGTACTAACCTCTAGTAGCAGAAATTGAGACTATGGATACGAGTACTGACCTCTAGTAGCAGAGACCGTGACTATGGTTACTAGTGCTGACCTGTAATAGCAGTGACTGTAACTAAGGTACTAGTACTGACTTCCAGTGGCAATGACTCTAATATTGACCTCCTATGGAAGAGACATGGCCTCTGAATATAGTAGTACTGGCTTCTAGTAGCAGAAAATGGGACTCTGGATGATTTTCCTGACCTCTAATAGTAGTGACAGAGACCGTAGATACTAATACTGGCTGGTAGTTGCAGAGTTATGGACTCTGAATACTAGTGCCGACCTCTAGTTGCAGAGACAGGGTCTCTGTATAGCATTACTGACCTCTAGAAGCAGATTCGTGACCTATAGTTACTATTATTGACCTCTGGTGACAGAAGCTGGGAATCTGGATAACAGTACTGACCTCTAGTGGAAAATATAGTGACTCTGGATAGCAGTGACGATCTTTAGTGGCAATGAGCGAGACTGTGGATAGTAATACTGACCTCTGGTTGCAGAAACAGGGACTCTGGGATGTAGTTCCGAACTCTACCGGCAGATAATATAGTACTGATATTTTGTTAAAACAGCAGAAACTCTTGATAGCAGTACTGCCTCTAGCAGCAATAAGTGTGAATCTGGCAATTAGAACTGGCTTCTGGTGGCAGAGACATTGCTTTGTATAGCAGTACTAACCCTAAGCCTCTGGATAGAAAAACTAACTTCTAGTGGCTCTAGTTGATTTCAACTACTTTGAGCATAAGGTTCATAAGTGAGATAACATTACTATGAAACCCTTGATTTTAATTATAGATCCTCTATGAAAAGGGGTGCATAGTTGATTTGGGATGTCTGTCATTCTGTCCATCCATCCGTTGGTCATTCCATCGTAATTTCGTTTCGTTTAATATCTTGAGAACAAATTGATAGAAGTTTTTATCGAATTGTGTATTACATTTATATAGACAATATCCAGATTGGGTTCCAGATGTGCTCCCCTCTTTGCAGATTTATTCCTGTTTTGTTATGAAATGGACTTTATGATGTCTCTTTCTGATGATAAGCAGGCTGATGTTATTGATGCGTTTAACACTACTTCCAGATATTTGGACGATATTTTAAATATTAATAATGTTTATTTTGAAAATATGGTTAGTCAAATATACCCTTCAGAGCTCCAACTTAATAAAGCCAATGCCTCTGATACCGAAGCCGCATTTTTAGACTTGCATTTGTCAATTTCTAATGGTATTGTTTCTACCAAAATTTATGATAAACGTGACGACTTTGATTTTGAAATTGTCAATTTCCCATTTTTAGATGGTGATGTTCCTCGTTCTACATCCTATGGAGTCTATATCTCTCAACTCATTCGTTTTGCTAGAGCATCTAGCTATGTTACTGACTTCAACACTTGCAATAAATTGTTAACTCAGAAACTTCTTAAACAGGGCTATCGGTATCATAAACTTCTCAAAACATTTTCAAAATTTTATAGACGATATTTGATTTGATTTCTAAATTCCAAGTTGGACTTAAATCTCTCTTGCGCCAAGGACTTTCGGAACCTGATTTCTATGGTGACTTGGTGTATAAGTTTAAGAGGATTGTTGGCTCTAATAATTTTTCAGCGCAGTTCATTAAAATAATTTCCCATTATAAAAAGATTGGTTATAACATTAATGTATTGCAACAGACTGCATGCTTGGTGGTCAACCCAATCACAGTTGGCAACTTTGCTTTCCTCTTTAATTGCACGCCGGTGGGTCGGACTTCAGACTCTATGATGGTTCCGACTTAAAGACTTATCTATTGATGAGATGGTAGGGGCCTGATGCTTTGGCTGTTTGTCGGGCCCACCGGGGTTTACCTGTTGGATTTCTTTTGCTCCGGTATTCAGTTTAATTTACTGTTGAGTCCTTATCCTTGCTTTATCTCCTTGTTATATCTTGATTTATATGTTTTAGGAGATGATGCATTGATAAGTTAGGGGTCTTTCATGCAAACCAAATATCTATGTGTCTTGATCCACATCTGAATTAAGGGTGAGGTTGGCGCCGTTAAACCGGTTTAAGCCCTCCAGTAAAATATTTTACTGACCGTTCCAAGGCGGTACTTCTTTTGTGGATCTTTTATGTTTTTGTTCTGTTTTGTGTTTGCTATGTTTTGTGCGCGTCTGTTTATATGTGCTTCGTGGTCACCTGCTGGGAAAGGGCTGACCTCTTGGCTCTCGTTTGTGGTGTCTTCTGTGAGTTTGTCACTTTCCCATTGGTATCCTGGGTCAGGTGTGGTACTTGATTGTATCGATTCCTGATCTTTGCAACCTTACTTACTTTGCTACACATTATTTTTTTTTTAAAAATGTAACAGAGTTATGTCCCTTGACTGCTGTCAGAACTTCACCTAGAACTCATTTTCCGCTCAGATGATAGAATTTGACTAAATTTTGTGTGTCCATTTATATTGACAAGATGTAGGTTGAGATTGTTCTTTGTCATTTTTCGTAAATTTATAACGGAGTTATGGCCATTTATTGACTTCACCTTTCAGTTTTCACTCAATATCTTAAAAACAAATTAATAGAATTTTACCAAATATGGTATATGCAATAATATTGGCATGATCTAGATTGAGATTGTTATACACCATGAATTTTCTCTAATTTGTAACAGGGTTATGGCCCTTAATTAATGTCAGATTTTCGTTTCAGCTCAATATTGCAAAATCTCATAGATAGAATTTTACAAAATATTTTGTGTGAATTGATATTGACAAGATCTAGGTTGAGATTGTAACCCGTCATAGTTCGCAAATTTGTAACAAAGTTATGACCCTTGCTAATGTCAGACTTTTGTTTCCCCTCAATACATTGAGAACAAATTGGAACTAGAATGCGCAGTCGATGGGGTGCCATCGCAAATCCCCACACTGAAGTTTTTTTATCCACCCAGCACCCCCAAGTCGAATGCCTGGGTCATGACCTCAGCAACAGAATCAAAATTCTGTTCAATATGTTTACAATATTTTATTTGTAAGAACGCACACAAAAATTTGTATAAAATCTAAGAATTGACATGGTAGTCTAAATTTAATGATATTTGACCTTTTGACCTTACCCCAAGGTCACCAGTTTGACCCTAGGATGAAAACTTTACTTGCATTCTGTTCTGTTCGTCATCCCCGTCGATTTGATATGCCACATGACCATGTTTGAATTTTTTTGACCCCCCTGGACACCCCAGCGCCTCAAAGTCCCACCCCATGGGCATGACCCAGGCGGCACAGTGCAAATCCCGTCTGATATGTTTTGCATTTTTTATTTGTGAGAACACACACAAATTTTGGTATAAAAATCTTTGAAATTGACTTTGTAATTGAAATTAAATGATATTTGACCTTTTGGCCCCTCCCCAGGGCCCCAGGAGGCGGGGCCAAAAAAGTTTGATGTTGCACGCCCCATTCATATGAGTAACTAGCACACCAAATTTGGTTGAATTTCGTCTAATGGTTTAGGAGGGGATAGCATAACGGATAGACGGACGGACGGAGGCGATTACAAAATCCCCTTCGCTTTTTTAAAGGGGATAATTACACCAAATGTTTATATATACATTTACATTGACAATATCTATATTGGGATTGTTACCTTACAATAGTTATGACCCTTAATTGAAGTCTTAATTTCGTTTCTGCTCAATATTTACAGAATACATGCACAGAACCTGGCGAAATTTTGCATATGCTTTGATACCGACAAGCTGTGATTGTTGCCTGTCAGCTTTCTATGGCCCTTGAGTGATGCCGATCAGAATTCCGTTTCCACTCGATATCGTGAGATTAAATGGATGGAATTTCACCCAATTTTATATATGTATTTATATTAGCAAGATCTTGGATGGAACTTAACTGGTCGGTTTTCATAAATTTGTAACATAGTTATGGACCTTGATTGTTATTTTTACAACATGAAATGCGTTATAGCGCGGCTATTGTCAGATTTTCTGGACTCAATATCGCAGAGGCGTGTTGGCCAAACTTGTTCACACTTTATGGGTAGCGGACAACTGAACACTATTTGGGGACAGCTTTGAGCAAAAATGAATTTCTATAGAAAATGGTAGCTCCAAGCTAACCCATTCATTATTTATCGCACCTTTTAAAAACAACATTCATTCGCCATGAGTTGGCGTACGCCCATTCCGATCAGGGTCTTCTCTTTTTTGTATGAGGAAACCTTGTGTTTTAGCATCTCTCTGAGCACTGGACACACAGCAATGACCCAGCACACACAACAGATGTCCAAGGCATGCTGATCTGAGTATTTGCTTTGTGCACACGGCTTTCTGATTCTTTTGTACAGATGCGGTTCAGTTTATTTGAATATTTTGAGTTAAACAATACCCCATTTGGTCAGCTCGTATATTGTTCAGTTATTCGATTGTCCCATTTTCCAAAGGACCATATTCTGGAAAAATATGTATAAAATTGGGAAATTTTTAATATGGTTGGTTGGATATTTTCCGGACCAGGAATTTTATTGAGGGAAAGGTCTTATTATATGAGGAGAATAGGTTATTTCTTGGACCCTGTATTGATAATTTAGGATCCGTGGTCATTATACGGGATGGCGGGATTCTATATTTAACTACCGGAAAATTCACACAAAATCCTGAACTGCACCAACGCCAAAACAACAGTAAAAAAGAATCGAAAACTTCACTATCTTGTTCCTTGAAATCAACAACGAAACAACAAAAAATGGAATTTAAAATGGAGAGTATAGTGACCTACTGATAAACGTTTTCTGCTTTTTATTTTGTTTACACTATTACACTATAATATCACTTTCACACAGCGAATATAATGGCACAGCTGTCGTTAACTCTTGCAGCAGGAAACTTGATTTCGGGGTTTCAGACCAGGTAAAATTCAAACCAGACTGCTCGTCTACATCTTTAGGTTTCGTTTTTAGTAATCGCCGGTACAGCACTATATAAACAGCAAAAATACGTAAATGCTGATCAGATTACACAGCGAGGAAGCGCAATAACTGTGCATTCAAACGGACACACTGTCGTGATCCGACTGTGCGGATGCCCCGTCTTTTTGTTCTGATGTTTCTCTAGATGTACATTGTCAGTTTGTTGGTTTTATCATGCTGTGGTCAATCAGTAAATAAACGTGAAACAATAATCTCATGCACACATACCTACTTAAACATCTCTGCGCAGTTTTAGATGCCAGGACCATTTTAGACGCAGGACCACTTTAGATGATGCACAGGAATATAACGGGGATCATTTTAGAGTCTGCTTAGCGTGCCATAATAGATGCCAGCCGGGACCGATTTAGAGGCAATTTGGCACCAAAATAGATGCCAGGACCATTTTAGATGCAGGACCACTTTAGATGATGCACAGACGTTTTAAAAATGTGAACGTTGTTACACCTCGGGAGTGGAAGCATAAAGGTCCAGATGCTGCCCCAATTGATTTTGCTATCTTGGAATCCTTACAAGACACATTAAGAAGCAAAAGAAACCTACACTTTAGCAAGCCTTAAACGAGCATTGTGAGACAAATGAAGAAAACTGGACCATTCCATTATCAATAATACGCAAGGGTCATAACAATAGCAATGTAGACGGAGCTACAACCTCCATGGATCACAGATTGGACACATTTTGCATGAAAGTTTTATTATGTGAGATATAGATATAATCTAAAAAATGTTTCAAAACTGGTGAATCACCTCTCGTACATGAACTTGTAGAGTGATTTATAGAGGATCTAACGTGTATGCTCATGTATTACGAGTTGGCGGAAAAGAGATAAAAGGCGAACCTTGCCAAGCTGTTTATCTCTTTTTCGTAACGAGTTTATTAGAGCATACATGTTAGATTCTATCTATTACATGATAATAACACAACTTATAAGTCGCATTATTGACGTGAAAACGTCAAGAAGTCTCCAGCTTTTACGCATGTTAAAAGGGTCGTAATTACGTAACGTTACTGAATCTGTAAACACAAGTAATTTATTGATTTATTGCATGGCGCTATATCTCGGCTTCATGTGTTCACAATAGCTACATGCATAAACGTGACACTGTTTTCGCCATTTTTAACTCTTTCCATGCTACATATAGGGGCGTTTTCGTCATTTGCTGATAACCTTTGTAAACAGATTGGACCAAGACAAGGACTGAGAGAACATCGATCCTGATGTGGACCAATATGTTGTTAAAAGGTATCTCTTGGAAGCAAAGACTGCACCAAAGAACTGAAACTAGAGTGTGCATATTTCTTAGGCCAGACTAGCTAGTTTCTGACATTTAGGCGTCATCAGTGATCCTCTTATAGTTTCAAAGTTCCACAATAAAACCCATGATTCCAAGGGACAAGAAAATAAAATCCACACTAAAGTGAAAGGCAGGGAGACGTTCTACCGCCGCCACACAGTCCCAGTCACCAGCTGTAGTGAAGTCAAACATGTTCTTAAAAGGGTATCCCTTGGAAGCAATGACTGCACCAAAGAAATGAAACTAGAGTATGCATATTTCCTAGGCCAGACTAGCTAGTTTCTGCCATTTAGGCGTCATCAGTGACCCTCTAATAGTTTCAAAGTTCCACAATAAAACCCATGATTCCAAAGGACAAGAAAATTAAATCTACACTATAGTGAAGGGCAGGCAACAATTTGACACTCTTTTAACAGACCACTTGCTGGATATGGTTTACCTCCCCCCCAGGGGAATTTTGTAGACCATAATTTTCTTAAAGCCCAATGTCTTGAAAGGATTTTGCAACATGTAAGCCATCTGACAATGGCAGTGAAAAGCTGTTACAGCCTGTTACATACGTTACCCTACAAAATATTTGATAATTAACATTCTTTTTAAGACTTCAAAAAGTGCAAAAGATAAGGTTAGATTTCCAAATTGTTTGTCTTCTTGTATTTTCTAAGTAAGTTTTTACTGGGCCACAGATATTGACATTTGAAAACAAATATAGTAACCCCAATGTAGTGTATGTTACATTTTTTCATTCAACCCCCTTTTAAATAATAAAATCTAATATAGTTTGTCTTAAATTTTATTGAAACAAGTTTATGTTCATTAATTTGATATTATATTAAATATTTTTTATTTACCTTTTCAAAACTGCAAGAATTACGTTTCTATCTTATATACTTTATGAGTTATTCGATGTTGAACATGGTAGCCACATATCACACCAAAAAGGTAAAATGTAATTCTCTTGGCCTTGCACTGGCTATAAACCCCCTCCCCCCGGGGGGTCGTATACTATGATTTCCCAATACTAAATTATATAAGACACAAAATGAAATATGTTAGCTTTCTGAGAGTGGCAGCATTAGCGTGTAACATCATGCAGCTTACGTTACCTGCAAAATAACATTAAAATTTCCTGATAATGCGTCCAACATGACATAATCATACTTTTTTCAAGTCTGGCACAAGTTTACAAACGTCTTCTTATAACACAGTTACATAATTTTAGCATGTATTTTCTAAATATCTTTATTTTTTGCCGTTGAAAATACTGCTTAGTGTTTCATAATATTATGTTATTTCCAAGTATCAGTATGGCAGTTATTGATGATACATGTATTACATCCATCAGTGAATATTGCAAATCTATAAGGCTGCTATTCAAATGAATTGAAGTTCCTTATTATGGTGGCTTACACTATTTTATAGCCCAGGTTATATACGTTACTATCAAAATACCATTAAACGTTCAAGATAAGGTCTCCAACACAACCTGCTTGTTCTTATTTGCATGCTGGCACAGGTCCAGGTACTTCTTTTTACTCTGGCTCATTTGCTGAGGAAGTAACTCAAAACATAAACTACCATAACCCCTCTTTTCTTTTATAAAGACATCAAATATAGTTAACATAATACTCATGGAAAGTTTGTAACATACAGTGCAATACGTGAGTTACAACTTAAAATATCAAAGAAAATCCATCAGGTAGAAGCTACAGAGCTGTTTTTTGCCAAGCCAGCAGCTCTTCGTATATTATTCAAGGGTATAAAGAATTTTCCAATACAGCTTATTAATCCTCTTTCAGATTCATCGTGCAAGGATTTTGCAATATGCTAGCACTCTGGTAATGGCACTATTACCTTGTAACAGCCAATAAAATATATTTCCCATCAGTATCTTTGATAATTTTAGTAAATGACATGACTTCTGAAAAGTGCTAACCATAAGGTAAGATTTCCAAATTGGCTTTATCATCCAAGTAAGATTATTTTGGCATCACAGATATGGACCTTTGAAAACAAATATGCACCCCAAAGTGTTACGTATGTTACTTTTTTTTCATTATTCCTATATAAACCATTTATGAAACTTACATAGTTTGATATTGCTTTAAATATGAATGTGCTTACTAATTCATTTTGTATTAAAGAATGTTTATGTACTTTTGGAAACTGCAAATATTATGATTCTATCTTTTATAAGGTTTGAGTTGTTGTGTTTTGAACATGGTAGCCCCATATCACACAAAATGTAAAATATAATTTTGTGGCACTTTTGTTAGGGTACAATCAAGTTTTCTTTCACCCAGAGGTACTTGATTTTCTTCCCATTTATTTTCCACACATTTTGTCCATATCTGGAAAGCCTCATTTGTTTTCATGGGAAAGACTTGATTGTCCGATCTTTGTATGTTCATCTAAAGGACAGAAAAGTAGGGTGGATAAGCTCATGTTCATGCCATTCTAAATAGTCAGTTTATGTGTATGGCTTTTCAGAAACATGTTGTACTGCAGCTTATTCCCATTTACATAAATAACACATGTTAGGGTTTCATGTCACTGATGAGTGCCTAGAGCAATTCTTTGTTTGTTTTGCTACCCTGCTTAGAATGTCGATGAACTAGTTGGGTAGGGTTCTCTATCAGTTTGATAGGAACAACCTTTCCGTTGTACTAACACATTGACACATTGGTAGTGTCACAATCTGTTAAAATGTGTATGCCTTTAGATCTCTTCAGTCATATTCTGGCCAATGTTGTTGACATTCAGAAGGAGAACTTGTTGCTGCATACACCAGTGTTGAACAAAACACCTAGGTTATCCTCTGCGAGAATGTCTTTATTCTGCTTCACTTAGCAACTAAGATTATATATTACGTCAAAATGACGTTACGCTTATGACGCAACGTTCATTTATGCAGGCTAAAAGCCGCCTGTCCATTTTCCCCTCCTCAAAATACTATGACTTTTTACCAATTTCTAATAAAAAAAAACTAGATTCAATTCCCCAAAATGCAAAGTTAAGATTACAAACGTCTAAATCAGTATCCACGAAGCATTAAATAAAACATTACGATGCAATTTATAACTAAAGGCGTGTCTCTAGTATGAACTGCTAAATCAGCAAAAACCGTTCTTTTGAAACAAATGGGAATTCCTATCATCGGTTAAACATTGGGGAAGTTTTTTCTATCTCAACGTATGATGTCAGAGCTCGAACTTGGGAACTTCGACTCATTCATTTTACCCATTGGCCACTTTCCTCAGCTTCGTCTCGCTGGGCAGACAATTTCCTAGACTTTGACCTATTCCCAGACTTGGATAAGTTCTTGAATTTGGACAGTTTCTTACACTTGCATCTTTTCCTAGACCTGGACATTTTACAGGACATGGACATTTTTCTAAACTCTAAACAATTCCTCGACTTGGACCTCATCCTGGACCGGAGACTTTTCTTAGACTCAGGAATCACACTTAACGTAGACCTCTTCCTAGACTTAGGTATCTTCCTGGACTTAGACTTCATCTTAAACTTAGGCCTCTTCTTGGACTTAAACCTCTTCTCAGACTTAGATATGTTCCTAGACTTATGCCTATTCCTGGACTTAGACCTCCTCTCCTCCGTGCCAGAAGTAGTTTTATTTACAGCTTTGCAGGTCAAAGTGGTGCGGACCACGTCTGCTTTTATGTTGCCACCAAGCTTTGATTCAATTCGGTTTAATGTACTCGATATTTGTACGGTAGTGTCCGATTGGCGATTACAATAGAAAAAAAAACTGTATTATGAATGTGACTGGTCTCAAATAATCCCGATTTTTCAGAAACGTCTCTATGTTGTTGTTCGTTCTGTTCAATATTAGCACATAGTCCAGTTCGCGTACATGGTTGTTTTTTTTATTGCATTGGTTCAACATTCCTGTCGTAAGAGAGGTGTCTGTCAACTGTGTTCGCTGTAAGAGACCAGGCGAATTACTTGATCTAAGCAAATTTAAATAGTCCAATGCTACTTCGCTAGCCTTCGAATAGTCATCTTCTAGTCTTTCTATCTCCTCTATGATCATGTAGCTCTTTTCCAGTTGACTGACTTGAACTACAAGTCCGATAAAGTTGACAGTATTTCAATAGCATTTCCAGAACATTTGTCCAAGCTCCCTAAAGCCTCTAGAATTTCTTTACGGCGTGGTAACTTGTCGCCTTCTGTGAGTAATAATAAGTGGTTCAGAGCTCGACAAAAACGAATTTGCTTTTACCTTTTCCATTTCTAAATTTTCCACAGAATAAGTCATACTACCGATTTTTTCACTACAATATTCTATGCTGATTCTATGTAGTAACAATTCTCTGTTTCTCGATTAATCTTCTGAAACCTCGCGCTCTGTTCCATTTTTGATTGACGATATTCCCGATGGTGGAATGAAAACCAAAAATAAAACAAAACAACTCTGATTGTGAGTTGAACGATAAACACTTTAATCTTCTACAATGACCCCCAGCGATCAATTGCGCCGTTACGATTCTGCTTCACTTAGCAACTATCGTTATATATTACGTCAAAGTGACGTTAAGCTAATGACGCAACGTCAAATAATCATAATGTATTTATGCAGGCTCAAAGCCTCATGTCCACTGCCTATACATTGTATATATGTACCAGTGATAAAACCAACATGCCCTGCCTTTAGTGCCTGGTTGAATACTGGTTCCTTCAGATCCTTGAAGGTGACAGGAAAAGCTATTATGCTCTGTAGTATGGCATTACCATCAAAGTTATGTGCAGCACTACATGGCCAATCTAATGTTGGTTCAATTTGTGATTGCAAGCCATGCAGAAGTTTGGACTTGTCAGTTTTGGTGGAAATTCTATCAGGAGTTGACAATGACCATGGTACAGGTCCCAGAAGGTACGGCAGTGTCAACTCAAGGTCAACATTTTGTCCAATGACTCTCCTTTAAGCTCTCATCTGGCTGATTACGTTTTTAAATTGGACAATTTCTTCTTGACCTTGCAAGCCTCAAACTTCCTAGGTCATTTATGCACGCGTTCGTGCGCTTCAGAGTTTTATTAACCATGCTATAATATGTTTGGAAGACATTAACATTGGATTAAATGCTACATTAAATGCAATTATATTAACTTTATATTGCAAGAGAAACTAACTCATGTTCATAATTTAAAAATGTAAAATGTAGATCAAATGCAATACACGTGACTATTTGTAGTCATCTGTCTTCGCGACATTTGCACTCAATGACCTTTTAATTATAGTTTTCTATGTGTGTAAGTACCATATCAAATTCAAACAAAATAAATATTAACTGTTCTATCATATACAACCTAATAACAAACATTTTATACAGTATGTATGTTTCTTGTCATTATAAGAAATCATAATTCCTTTCTGAGCTAATATGACGGTACCCCGTTTTGAGGGGCTGGAATATTTTCGCACAAAATTCTGAAAGTGGCATCATGCAGTTCTGAACGCAGCACACTCTAAGCTTTAAAATGATAAATACTTAAATACTAAAGAAACCTGACACTTTTTACTCACTTCGAACTCGTAAATAACAAATAATAGAGCTAAGCCGATACGCTTATTTTAATAACAAGACATTCGAAAGTATTCTTTGAAAAAATCAGTGTATTTATCAAATATAGAACATGATGTCACGACGTCAAAAATACCGTTTTTATCACTTTTGCCTCGGGAGAGTATGTCTAGATATTTTTTTGAAACCTTTTTTCATGATGCAAGGCCAATACCACACAGACAAAAGTGCATTTGAAAAATTTGCAATTTCTTGCTGTGATGCATGATATGGAGGTTTTAAGTTGTGCATTCGACGTTTTCTAAACGGCAGCGTTTTTTCTCTTTGTTTAAGCAATTTCTAGAGACTAAAATGACTTGGATTCAACCAATCATTGTAAGGGAATGCATTTTCAAGAATCAGAACTTATGTTTCGAGTCACGTTAAAGGGTAAAAGCGGAATGAACCAAATTTAACGCTAATTAAGAAACAACGTAAACTATGGATAGTAACCGTTTGTTTCTTTGTCAACATATGTGGCCGTTTAGTGTGTGCTGTCTACTTTGTTATAGTTCCAATTGGCTACACTTTACTTTAATCGAGTTTTTACTCATTTGTTTTGCTCGCAGGAAAAGTACAAACTTTCACCTCATGTTTTAAATTTAATACACTTCTTCTGGTCGCACACTGTGCATTTGTCGTTTGTTATCACGCCACAGCCCCGGCCAACGGCGTGGACTGACGTATAGAGAATACTAGGTGAGTGCCTTTTGATATCAAGTTTACTAGGCAAGGCTTTGAGAACGCTTGTTGACATCGTGAGGCTTGCCGGTTTGAGTTGTTGAGTTTTGAACATGGTAACCCCATATCACACAAAATGTAAAATATAATTTTGTGGCACTTTTGTAAGGGTATAATCAAGTTTTCTTTCACCCAGAGGTACTCGATTTTCTTCCCATTTATTTTCCACACATTTTGTCCATATCTGGAAAGCCTCATTTGTTTTCATGAGAAAGACTTGATTGTCCGATCTTTGTATGTACATCTAAAGGACAGAAAAGCAGGGTTGATAAGTTCATATTCATGCCATTCTAAATAGTCAGTTTATGTGTATGGCTTTGGTACTTTTCAGAAACATGTTGTACTGCAGCTTATTCCCATTTACATAAATAACACATGTTAAGGTTTCATGTCACTGATGAGTGCCTAGAGCAATTCTTTGTTTGTTTTGCTACCCTGCTTAGAATGTCAATGAACTAGTTGGGAGGGGTTATCTATCAGTTTGATAGGAACAACCTTTCCGTGGTACTAACACATTGGCACATTGGTAGTGTCGCAATCTGTTAAAAAGTGTATGCCTGTAGATCTCTTCCCCCATATTCTGGCCAATGTTGTTGACATTCAGAAGGAGAACTTGTTGTTGCATACACCAGTGTTGAACAAAACACCTAAGTTATCCTCTGCGAGAATGTCTTTAAGACTTTATAGATTGCTGCTTGAATTGACGATATTCCTGATGGTGGAATAAAAACAAAAAATAAAACAAAACAACTCCAATTCAGTCAGGTGCATAACCTCCAAAAGTTAAAAAATATATCACTTAAAGCAGTGAACTTTTTTGCAACAAAAACAAAAGTAGCCTGTTTGAGTGAACGTGTCTTTTTTTATCTTCATGTTCCCGAGTTACCGCAATTTTCACGGCCATGTGGGTAATTTTATCTGAAAGACCTATTACATAACTTTACGAGTATGCAATAAAAATTTGTACGTATCGTCTATAAATAAGTACGCGAGGTCATTGAAGTTCAGAAAATAAGCTACTTTTTAACCTGAATAAGTTATATTGTTGACGGCTTGCAATTTGACCTTGGCCTAAATAATTTCAGATATAATTTAAATAAGTTACTTTCTGTAGCATCACTTAGAAATTATTGTTGAAAAGGCACAATTTTAACTTCCTCAAGTGATATATATTTTAACTTATAGAAGTTGTTGAACGATAAACACTTTCATCTTCTACAATGACGCCCAGCGATCAATGGCTCCGTTTTGATTCTGCTTCACTTAGCAACTAGGATTATATATTACGTCAATAGACGTTACGCTCATGACGCAACGTTCATTTATGCAGGCTAAAAGCCGCCTGTCCATTTTCCCCTCCTCAAAATACTATGAATTTTTATCAATTTCTAATAAAAAACTAGATTCAATTCCCCAAAATGCAAAGTTAAGATTACAAACGTCTAAATCAGTATCCATGAAGCATTAAATAAAACATTACGATGCAATTTATAACTAAATGTGTGTCTCTAGTATGAACTGCTAATTCAGCAAAAACCGTTCTTTTGAAACAAATGGGAATTCCTATCATCGGTTTAACATTGGGGAAGTTTCTATCTCAACGTATGATGTCAGAGCTCGAACTTGGGAACTTCGACTCATTCATTTTACCCAAAGGCCACTTTCCTCAGCTTCCTCTCGCTGGACAGACACTTTCCTAGACTTTGACCTTTTCCCAGACTTGGATAAGTTCTTGAATTTGGACAGTTTCTTACACTTGCATCTTTTCCTAGACCTGGACATTTTACAGGATATGGACATTTTTCTAAACTCTGAACAATTCCTCGACTTGGACCTCGTCCTGGACCGGAGACTTTTCTTAGACTCAGGAATCACACTTAACGTAGACCTCTTCCTAGACTTAAGTATCTTCCTGGACTTAGACTTCATCTTAAACTTAGGCCTCTTCTTGGACTTAAACCTCTTCTCAGACTTAGATATGTTCTAGACTTATGCCTATTCCTGGACTTAGACCTCCTCTCCTCCGTGCCAGAAGTAGTTTTATCTACAGCTTTGCAGGTCAAAGTGGTGCGGACCACGTCTGCTTTTATGTTGCCACCAAGCTTCGATTCAATTTGGTTTAATGTACTTGATATTTGTACGGTAGTGTCCGATTGGCGATTACAATAGAAAAAAAACTGTATTATGAATGTGACTGGTCTCAATTAATCCCGATTTTACAGAAACGTCTCTATGTTGTTGTTCGTTCTGTTCAATATTAGCACATAGTCCAGTTCACGTACATGGTTGTTTTTTTATTGCATTGGTTCAACATTCCTGTCGTAAGAGAGGTGTCTGTCAACTGTGTTCGCTGTGAGAGACCAGGCGAATTACTTGATCTATGCAAATTTAAATAGTCCAATGCTACTTCGCTAGCCTTCGAATAGTCATCTTCTAGTCTTTCTATCTCCTCTATGATCATGTAGCTCTTTTCCAGTTGCCTGTCTTGAACTTCAAGTCCGATAAAGTTGACAGTATTTTAATAGCATTTCCAGAACATTTGTCCAAGCTCCCTAAAGCCTCTAGAATTTCTTTAAGGATTGGTAACTCGTCGCCTTCTGTGAGTAATAATAAGTGGTTCAGAGCTCGACAAAAACGAATTTGCTTTTACCTTTTCCATTTATAAATTTTCCACATGATAAGTCATACTACCGATTTTTTCACTACGATATTCTATGCTGATTCTATGTAGTAACAATTCTCTGTTTCTCGATTAATCTTCTGAAACCTCGCGCTCTGCTACCATTTTGGATTGACGATATTCCCGATGGTGGAATGAAAACCAAAAATAAAACAAAACAACTCTGATTGTGAGTTGAACGATAAACACTTTAATCTTCTACAATGACGCCCAGCGATCAATGGCGCCGTTACGATTCTGCTTCACTTAGCAACTATCGTTATATATTACGTCAAAGTGACGTTACGCTAATGACGCAACGTCAAATAATCATAATGTATTTATGCAGGCTCAAAGCCTCCTGTCCACTGTCTATACATTGTATATATGTACCAGTGATAAAACCAACATGCCCTGCCTTTAGTGCCTGGTTGAATACTGGTTCCTTCAGATCCTTGAAGGTGACAGGAAAAGCTATTATGCTCTGTAGTATGGCATTACCATCAAAGTTATGTGCAGCACTACATGGCCAATCTAATGTTGGTTCAATTTGTGATTACAAGCCATGCAGAAGTTTGGACTTGTCAGTTTTGGTGGAAATTCTATCAGGAGTTGACAATGACCATGGTACAGGTCCCAGAAGGTACGGCAGTGTCAACTCAAGGTCAACATTTTGTCCAATGACTCTCCTTTAAGCTCTCATCTGGCTGATTACGTTTTTAAATTGGACAATTTCTTCTTGACCTTGCAAGCCTCAAACTTCCTAGGTCATTTATGCACGCGTTCGTGCGCTTCAGAGTTTTATTAACCATGCTATTATATGTTTGGAAGACATTAACATTGGATTAAATGCTACATTAAATGCAATTATATTAACTTTATATAGCAAGAGAAACTAACTCATGTTCATGATTTAAAAATGTAAAATGTAGATCAAATGCAATACACGTGACTATTTGTAGTCATCGGTCTTCGCGACATTTGCACTCAATGACCTTTTAATTATAGTTTTCTATGTGTGTAAATACCATATCAAATTCAAACAAAATTAATATTAACTGTTCTATCATATACAACCTAATAACAAACATTTTATACAGTATGTATGTTTCTTGTCATTATAAGAAATCATAATTCCTTTCTGAGCTAATATGACGGTACCCCGTTTTGAGGGGCTGGAATATTTTTCGCACAAAATTCTGAAAGTGGCATCATGCAGTTCTGAACGCAGCACACTCTAAGCTTTAAAATGATAAATACTTAAATACTAAAGAAACCTGACACTTTTTACTCACTTCGAACTCGTAAATAACAAATAATAGAGCTAAGCCGATATGCTTATTTTAATAACAAGACATTCGAAAGTATTCTTCGAAAAAATCAGTGTATTTACCAAATATAGAACATGATGTCACGACGTCAAAAATACCGTTTTTATCACTTTTGCCTCGGGAGAGTATGTCTAGATATTTTTTTAAAAACCTTTTTATATGATGCAAGGCCAATACCACACAGACAAAAGTGCATTTGAAAAATTTGCAATTTCTTGCTGTGATGCATGATATGGAGGTTTTAAGTTGTGCATTCGACGTTTTCTAAACGGCAGCGTTTTTTCTCTTTGTTTAAGCAATTTCTAGAGACTAAAATGACTTGGATTCAACCAATCATTGTAAGGGAATGCATTTTCAAGAATCAGAACTTATGTTTCGAGTCACGTTAAAGGGTAAAAGCGGAATGAACCAAATTTAACGCTAATTAAGAAACAACGTAAACTATGGATAGTAACCGTTTGTTTCTTTGTCAACATATGTGGCCGTTTAGTGTGTGCTGTCTACTTTGTTATAGTTCCAATTGGCTACACTTTACTTTAATCGAGTTTTTACTCATTTGTTTTGCTCGCAGGAAATGTACAAACTTTCACCTCATGTTTTAAATTTAATACACTTCTTCTGGTCGCACACCGTGCATTTGGCATTTGTTATCACGCCACAGCCCCGGCCAATGGCGTGGACTGACGTATAGAGAATACTAGGTGAGTGCCTTTTGATATCAAATTTACCAGGCAATGCTTTGAGAATGCTTGTTGACATCGTGAGGCTTGCCGGTTTGAGTTTTTGAGTTTTGAACATGGTAACCCCATATCACACAAAATGTAAAATATAATTTTGTGGCACTTTTGTAAGGGTATAATCAAGTTTTCTTTCACCCAGAGGTACTCGATTTTCTTCCCTTTTATTTTCCACACATTTTGTCCATATCTGGAAAGCCTCATTTGTTTTCATGAGAAAGACTTGATTGTCCGATCTTTGTATGTACATCTAAAGGACAGAAAAGCAGGGTTGATAAGTTCATATGCATGCCATTCTAAATAGTCAGTTTATGTGTATGGCTTTGGTACTTTTCAGAAACATGTTGTACTGCAGCTTATTCCCATTTACATAAATAACACATGTTAAGGTTTCATGTCACTGATGAGTGCCTAGAGCAATTCTTTGTTTGTTTTGCTACCCTGCTTAGAATGTCGATGAACTAGTTGGGAGGGGTTATCTATCAGTTTGATAGGAACAACCTCTCCGTGGTACTAACACATTGGCACATTGGTAGTGTCGCAATCTGTTAAAAAGTGTATGCCTGTAGATCTCTTCTCCCATATTCTGGCCAATGTTGTTGACATTCAGAAGGAGAACTTGTTGTTGCATACACCAGTGTTGAACAAAACACCTAAGTTATCCTCTGCGAGAATGTCTTTAAGACTTTATAGATTGCTGCTTGAATTGACGATATTCCTGATGGTGGAATAAAAACAAAAAATAAAACAAAACAACTCCAATTCAGTCAGGTGCATAACCTCCAAAAGTTAAAAAATATATCACTTAAAGCAGTAAACTTTTTTGCAACAAAAACAAAAGTAACCTGTTTGAGTGAACGTGTCTTTTTTTATCTTCATGTTCCCGAGTTACTGCAATTTTCACGGCCATGTGGGTAATTTTATCTGAAAGACCTATTACATAACTTTACGAGTATGCAATAAAAATTTGTACGTATCGTCTATAAATAAGTACGCAGGTCATTGAAGTTCAGAAAATAAGCTACTGTTTAACCTGAATAAGTTATATTGTTGACGGCTTGCAATTTGACCTTGGCCTAAATAATTTCAGATATAATTTAAATAAGTTACTTTCTGTAGCATCACTTAGAAATTATTGTTGAAAAGGCACAATTTTAACTTCCTCAAGTGATATATATTTTAACTTATAGAAGTTGTTGAACGATAAACACTTTCATCTTCTACAATGACGCCCAGCGATCAATGGCTCCGTTTTGATTCTGCTTCACTTAGCAACTAGGATTATATATTACGTCAATAGACGTTATGCTCATGACGCAACGTTCATTTATGCAGGCTAAAAGCCGCCTGTCCATTTTCCCCTCCTCAAAATACTATGAATTTTTATCAATTTCTAATAAAAAACTTGATTCAATTCCCCAAAATGCAAAGTTAAGATTACAAAAGTCTGAATCAGTATCCATGAAGCATTAAATAAAACATTACGATGCAATTTATAACTAAATGTGTGTCTCTAGTATGAACTGCTAATTCAGCAAAAACCGTTCTTTTGAAACAAATGGGAATTCCTATCATCGGTTAAACATTGGGGAAGTTTCTATCTCAACGTATGATGTCAGAGCTCGAACTTGGGAACTTCGACTCATTCATTTTACCCAAAGGCCACTTTCCTCAGCTTCCTCTCGCTGGACAGACACTTTCCTAGACTTTGACCTATTCCCAGACTTGGATAAGTTCTTGAATTTGGACAGTTTCTTACACTTGCATCTTTTCCTAG
Organism: Loripinus fragilis; assembly: GCA_964019695.1. Taxonomy (NCBI): domain Eukaryota; kingdom Metazoa; phylum Mollusca; class Bivalvia; order Lucinida; family Lucinidae; genus Loripinus; species Loripinus fragilis. The sequence goes on from OZ026524.1 coordinate 48,037,365, forward strand.
ACCTGGACATTTTACAGGACATGGACATTTTTCTAAACTCTGAACAATTCCTCGACTTGGACCTCGTCCTGGACCGGAGACTTTTCTTAGACTCAGGAATCACACTTAATGTAGACCTCTTCCTAGACTTAAGTATCTTCCTGGACTAAGACTTCATCTTAAACTTAGGCCTCTTCTTGGACTTAAACCTCTTCTCAGACTTAGATATGTTCCTAGACTTATGCCTATTCCTGGACTTAGACCTCCTCTCCTCCGTGCCAGAAGTAGTTTTATCTACAGCTTTGCAGGTCAAAGTGGTGCGGACCACGTCTGCTTTTATGTTGCCACCAAGCTTCGATTCAATTTGGTTTAATGTACTTGATATTTGTACGGTAGTGTCCGATTGGCGATTACAATAGAAAAAAAACTGTATTATGAATGTGACTGGTCTCAATTAATCCCAATTTTACAGAAACGTCTCTATGTTGTTGTTCGTTCTGTTCAATATTAGCACATAGTCCAGTTCGCGTACATGGTTGTTTTTTTATTGCATTGGTTCAACATTCCTGTCGTAAGAGAGGTGTCTGTCAACTGTGTTTGCTGTGAGAGACCAGGCGAATTACTTGATCTAAGCAAATTTAAATAGTCCAATGCTACTTCGCTAGCCTTCGAATAGTCATCTTCTAGTCTTTCTATCTCCTCTATGATCATGTAGCTCTTTTCCAGTTGACTGTCTTGAACTACAAGTCCGATAAAGTTGACAGTATATCAATAGCATTTCCAGAACATTTGTCCAAGCTCCCTAAAGCCTCTAGAATTTCTTTAAGGCTTGGTAACTCGTCGCCTTCTGTGAGTAATAATAAGTGGTTCAGAGCTCGACAAAAACGAATTTGCTTTTACCTTTTCCATTTATAAATTTTCCACATGATAAGTCATACTACCGATTTTTTCACTACGATATTCTATGCTGATTCTATGTAGTAACAATTCTCTGTTTCTCGATTAATCTTCTGAAACCTCGCGCTCTGCTACCATTTTGGATTGACGATATTCCCGATGGTGGAATGAAAACCAAAAATAAAACAAAACAACTCTGATTGTGAGTTGAACGATAAACACTTTAATCTTCTACAATGACGCCCAGCGATCAATGGCGCCGTTACGATTCTGCTTCACTTAGCAACTATCGTTATATATTACGTCAAAGTGACGTTACGCTAATGACGCAACGTCAAATAATCATAATGTATTTATGCAGGCTCAAAGCCTCCTGTCCACTGTCTATACATTGTATATATGTACCAGTGATAAAACCAACATGCCCTGCCTTTAGTGCCTGGTTGAATACTGGTTCCTTCAGATCCTTGAAGGTGACAGGAAAAGCTATTATGCTCTGTAGTATGGCATTACCATCAAAGTTATGTGCAGCACTACATGGCCAATCTAATGTTGGTTCAATTTGTGATTGCAAGCCATGCAGAAGTTTGGACTTGTCAGTTTTGGTGGAAATTCTATCAGGAGTTGACAATGACCACGGTACAGGTTCCAGAAGGTACGGCAGTGTCAACTCAAGGTCAACATTTTGACCAATGACTCTCCTTTAAGCTCTCATCTGGCTGATTACGTTTTTAAATTGGACAATTTCTTCTTGACCTTGCAAGCCTCAAACTTCCTAGGTCATTTATGCACGCGTTTGTGCGCTTCAGAGTTTTATTAACCATGCTATAATATGTTTGGAAGACATTAACATTGGATTAAATGCTACATTAATTGCAATTATATTAACTTTATATTGCAAGAGAAACTAACTCATGTTCATGATCGAGACCGAAGGGCCGCCGGTTCGAGCCTCACCGGCGTCACTGCGTTGTGGTCCTTGAGCAAGACACATTTATCCTAGCTTAGTACTGGTTCAACCCAGGAAGACACGTCCCGCATAACTGAAAGATTGTTGAGTGGACGTAAAGAATCAAATCAAACAAAAACAAACAAAATCATGTTCATGATTTAAAAATGTAAAATGTAGATCAAATGCAATACACGTGACTATTTGTAGTCATCGGTCTTCGCGACATTTGCACTCAATGACCTTTTAAAAATATTTTACTGACCGTTCCAAGACAGTACTTCTTTTGTGGATCTTTTATGTTTTTGTTCTGTCTTGTGTTTGCTATGTTTTGTGCGTGTCTGTTTATATGTGCTTTGTGGTCACCTGCTGGGAAAGGGCTGACCTCTTGGCTCTCGTTTGTGGTGTCTTTTGTGAGTTTGTCACTTTCCCATTGGTATCCTGGGTCAGGTGTGGTACTTGATTGTATCGATTCCTGATCTTTGCAACCTTATTACTTTTTCTATGTGTGTAAGTACCATATCAAATTCAAACAAAATTAATATTAACTGTTCTATCATATACAACCTAATAACAAACATTTTATACAGTATGTATGTTTCTTGTCATTATAAGAAATCATAATTCCTTTCTGAGCTAATATGACGGTACCCCATTTTGAGGGGCTGGATTATTTTTCGCACAAAATTCTGAAAGTGGCATCATGCAGTTCTGAACGCAGCACACTCTAAGCTTTAAAATGATAAATACTTAAATACTAAAGAAACCTGACACTTTTTACTCACTTCGAACTCGTAAATAACAAATAATAGAGCTAAGCCGATATGCTTATTTTAATAACAAGACATTTGAAAGTATTCTTCGAAAAAATCAGTGTATTTATCAAATATAGAACATGATGTCACGACGTCAAAAATACCGTTTTTATCACTTTTGCCTCGGGAGAGTATGTCTAGATATTTTTTTGAAAACTTTTTTCATGATGCAAGGCCAATACCACACAGACAAAAGTGCATTTGAAAAATTTGCAATTTCTTGCTGTGATGCATGATATGGAGGTTTTAAGTTGTGCATTCGACGTTTTCTAAACGGCAGCGTTTTTTCTCTTTGTTTAAGCAATTTCTAGAGACTAAAATGACTTGGATTCAACCAATCATTGTAAGGGAATGCATTTTCAAGAATCAGAACTTATGTTTCGAGTCACGTTAAAGGGTAAAAGCGGAATGAACCAAATTTAACGCTAATTAAGAAACAACGTAAACTATGGATAGTAACCGTTTGCTTCTTTGTCAAAATATGTGGCCGTTTAGTGTGTGCTGTCTACTTTGTTATAGTTCCAATTGGCTACACTTTACTTTAATCGAGTTTTTACTCATTTGTTTTGCTCGCAGGAAATGTACAAACTTTCACCTCATGTTTTAAATTTAATACACTTCTTCTGGTCGCACACCGTGTATTTGTCGTTTGTTATCACGCCACAGCCCGGGCCAACGGCGTGGACTGACGTATAGAGAATACTAGGTGAGTGCCTTTTGATATCAAGTTTACCAGGCAAGGCTTTGAGAACGCTTGTTCAACATGCGTTCTCAAAGCCGAGCCTGGTAAACTTGATATCAAAAGACGCGAACCTGGTATTCTATTTATCAGTTTACCCATTGTTGAACACTCTTCAAACTAGCGATTATGACGTAATGTTTCATTTTTGTGTTGATTCAGCGTCATTAGCGACGTCATTCAAAAGTGCATATAGGTAACATGCCGTGAGATAGGAAACGTATATTAGGTTATGTTGAAACAATTCAGTTAATAGCAGGGGTGACTGATAAATACATACCGCATTAGAGCAGTTGTTTAATGACCCATTTTTAAAAAAAAATTCACGTAACACGCGGTTGTACAACTTTTAGTATCTGCTTAAACTAGTTACAAATGTAAACACAGGAAGAACTGTCCCGACATGACTGAAAAATTAAACCAAACAAACAAACAATCAACTTTTAGCACTCATGCACTAACAATAAGCTTTTAGCACCCATGCGAGGTTGGTGAACTTGCACACCACATTAAACTAGTTCTTTTTTTTGGTGACGCAGTTGGTTTAGATTCATATTACATGTAAGTGAATGTCCCTCGTCGCGAAATAAACCTGATTGTAAACAACAAAGGCACAGACCAGACTGCGCGTCCACGCTGTCTGATCAGCGCCTTTTTATCCGCTCTTTGGAAAGCAAGAGCTAAACTTACTACACACAAAGTTTCTATATTCTAGCTAGTCGCTGTTCTTTAGCAGACCGGTTTCAGTCGTTTGGTCGAAATTTCTAAAGACAAGTTTTCTGTCGACTGGCGCATTAATACGCCTCATAAATTCGACCAAGCTAATTTTATAGCTAAAGATGAAGGTTGACTTTTAGTGTGCGCTCTGTAGACAAACACCCCAAATACTGCAGAAAAAAATCCTTTACATAACAAAGATGACCTTGATAATGATTACGCACCACTAGTACCCGCTCTAAAGCTTAATAGCCGAATTCGACTATCTAGCAGAACCCAATTTGAAGTATTATATTCCCTCACGGACTATTTTTCATTTAAATAGTTTGTTTCGACTGTGGTCGCAGCTGAGGCCACAGTGGAGAAAAGGGCACGTATTTAAATAACCAAGCCAGAAGGGGTTTTAGCTCCCCTGAGCCATAGGCTCGAGGTGAGCTATTGTGATTATAGGATGTCCGTCCATCTGTCTTTTGTCAATATTTTCCTTTAAATAACATCTCCTACTTAACATCACCGGAATTATCATTGTGTGTTCTCCTTTCATGTTTGTTCAAATAATGTTATTCAATGCAGAAATTTGGATACCATGACAACCTAAAGGAGAACTTTTAAAAATCTTCCCTGTCATTTTTACTGACATATTTCATAATAATTTGGTAGAGATGGTCCTTTGGTGGCCCTCTACCGAAGTTGTTAAATTTATTCTGATTGGTTGTAAAACATGGCCGCCAAGTGACGTAGCCTATTTTATCCTATGTTATTACGGGAAAACTTTAAATATCTTCTTGTCTGAAACCACAAGGCCTAGAGCTTCGATATTAAGTATGGTTAACCTTAACCAAGCTTTATTAGATTATGGCCCTTGAGCCAAACGTGACCCCGCCCTGGGGTCAGATGTTTTACGTATTAGATATATATAGGAAAAACATAAATAACCCATTCTTGTCTAAAACCACTAGGCTGAGAGCTTTGATATTTAGTATTTTGCATTTACCAAGTTGTTCGAATGATGTCCTTAGGGCCAAAAAAAGGCCCGTCCTGGGGGTCACAACTTTTGTTTAGGAATGTTGTAAGGGAGCCAACACTTATACTTATAGAGGTTATCTTTCTTTAAAAGTTGCAAGTGAAAGCCCATTCTGGGTAGAGAACACTAGACCTCTACTTAGTGTGTCCACATTATGCGCATGGGGCCAAAATGGCCCCACCCAGATCGTCATATGTTTTACATAGAACATAAATGATACTCTCCTGTGAAACCACTTGGCCTAGAGCTTATAGTATGTAGCATCACCATGTTGATTTCTACCAAGTTTGTTTAAAGAATAATCCTGTGGCCAAAATGGTTCCACCCCTGGGTCACATGTTTGCATAGGCTTATATAGGGAAACATAAAAATATAATCTTTTCTGAAACCACTAGGCCTAGAGCCATGGTGTTATGTATGTAGTATCATATAATTTATTCCAATTTATTCAAAGTATTCTCATGGGGGCCAAAAATGGCCCAATTATGAGAGCACACCATTCTGAGATCACATATTTTAGGTAGACTTATATCAAATAAAGTTGAGGTTCTACGTCCTGTTAATTGTATCAACATAATTGATTGAAACGTTCCATTGTAAAGTCTAAATGAATCTGCTGATCTATCAAAATTCATAGCCGGTCTTTGTGAGGAGTTATGCTTTCCAACACCCTTATAAACAGCCATTCGCAGATGGGCAACCTAGGGCCTGAGGACCTCTTGTTTTGTTTTTGTTTTTTTCTAAATTCGTTGTTTTCACTCACCTTTGATAATAATCAGATATAAACGCCAGAGTATTAGAAAATAAATGGATAATTATGAATATAAATGTTTTCGATATTTGATTGTGCATTGAAGACAAACATACTTAGTGCATGTTTAAACACGCAGTCAAAGCGCAAGACTACCACACGTCAACTAGTATTGTTCGCGAGTAAATGCATGTAGTATGAAAATGGGAGATGCTGAAAGTTGGTAAACGTCCATAATCCAAGTACTGTCGTGCCAGTCTAGAGTGACAGTGGCGTCATGTTTGTTTACAAAGTTATCAGGACTTATAATCGATAGATCACTTGTGTATTAATCCTATCCACAGGATAGGATTAATACACAAGTAATCTATCGATTCTCGTTAGCTCAAGTGGAGTGTATATTTATGTCATACTTAACAATTGTAAACAAAATAATACGTCACTTTCACTCTTGGTTGGCACGACAGTACATGTAGTCCATTACAAAATCATATCAAGACTTCCCACCCAACATGTCTGATGAACAACAGATGTCAGCTGAAGGTAAAATATAGAGGATCTTGCATGAGTGATCATGTTTTATTGAATTTATTAAACTAGTCGTGGAAAAGTGATAGAATGTGAGGCTTGTCGAGCATTTTATCTCTTTCTCGCAACGAGTTTAATAAATTCAATAACACAGGAGCACAAATGTTAGATTCTATGTATCACATGGCATTAAAATTACTTAAAAATCGCATTTTTTCGCGAAAACGGCAAGATTTTGACATCTTTTACATAGCGTTAAAATGGACGTAATTACGTAACGTTACTAAATCTGTAAACCACTAGTGGTCTATCTGGTAAGACAATGACTTTTCGCACACCAGATCGGAATTTCCGTTGATTTTACCAATGTGAGATAATTTTTTCTCACATACCAATGCATACAAGATCGAGTGATCCCAATGTAGGCTCGCTGTCGAAAAATCTGTCCCACATCGCTACCCATGTGAGATAAGCGTAACTAATACGAGATAAGCCACACGCGGCCGGTTGCTAATGTGGGATAACATTTTTGCCGCATGACTGTATTCCTTCGAAAATGAAAGTTGATTGTTGCCAGTCAGGAAACAATTCAATGTTGAATTTTCAGCGATTTAAGTCGGCCTTCGACTTGTTTTAAAAGTAAAACTGCTCATTTTACTTACAACCTTTATTCAATGCTTAGAACGTGCTGAGTGCATTGCGATTGATATATTTAACATGTTGTGTTGGACAATGAGTGACTGAATCCTTCGGGACGGGGAGCCTTGACGATGTAAAAAAAAAACACCCACACACACACACATTTTCCTCAACAAAATTACCTACTTGAGTTACTGTGGATGATAAACTAGTTCTTGTATATCCATTTCAATGAAATAACCATTTGTTCATTGTTTATGCGCTGTTTATTCACTGTTTCAAGTTGATTTGTACGGCGCGAGTCATTGACTGTAAACATCGACCTCAGTGACGTCACCAACAAATATTACACAGTACTGTACCGTACGGTCGTGGTATATGAGAAAAAGAATCGATCATTGGTGTTCAGTGGTTCCAGAAAAATCCCAACCCTCGGGTCCACCTTTCAGTGGGAAACTCGGCAAGCCTCGTTTCCCACTGGAACGGTGGGCCCTCGGGTTGGGATTTTTTCTGTCCCCACTGAACACCAATGATGGATTCCATTTTTCTCGCATATCCGTACCAGCCCGTGGAAAAGACAAAAACTCAAACAGCCGCATGACGATCCTTGACGTCGTTGTAATGTAAAACGACGTCACCATGTCGCATCTCAGCGTATTGAGGATTTTCTGGGAGCCTTTTTTCATGTTTTTTTTTTCAATAAGAATGAAATATTTAATGGTGAGCAAGATAAAGAATCCATGATTTGTGTGAGAATATGATAGAAAAATCAGTCCCTCGTGATCACCGTTTGTCAAACTCAGCAGGCCTCGTGATGCCAAACGGTGATCCTCGGGGTGGATTTTTCAATCCTACCCTCAAACTGATGATGGATTCTTAATGTAAACTTGTGTACCATTTGAGCAGCTTTGTGACAAAATCAAAGAAGTAGGAAGTTCGCCCATTGCGGATTGGCGCATGTTGATTACTACCTTTGCTGTTTGGACAGAAGAAAATAGTAGGAGGGTAATTTGGAAAGTACGTGGCATGGCATTATGGTACCACAATATGTTGATAAAATGCTATCAAATACAGTAAGCCTGTCTTAAGCGTCCAATCAAAATTAGACAAAACAAATGTCTGAAAGACAAATGGTAGCTTAATGAAGGTCGAAAGTATTGCAGAATGCTCTCTTGGAGCATTCTGCAATACTTTTGACCTGCATTAAGCGACAATCGGTCTTGAAAACCATTTTTTAACTTCTTTTAGAGTGGTCGCTTAAGACAGGTTATACTGTAATGCATATTTGCGAACTAGAATGTAAGCGCTACATGATGATTTGCTCTTTGTAGAAAAAGTACGTGGCATGAGTAAGTGTATACCCACTGGTGGAAATTTTAAGAAAAAATGTTGGTAGGGAGTGGGGGAGGCTGGTCGATATAAAATTGATGACCTTATTTACGATTATAATGTGAACAAAATCAACGATTTAGTACAGGCGTGTCATTCGTTCTAATTACACATATCACCTGTTTTGCAGAAAAAAAAAGTTTTTATCAAGGAGAATGCTTTCCCTGCAAAAAGTGTGATAAATGCACTAATGCCTTTCTTGCAGATAAATTCCTTATAAAAAGGGGCTGTCTTAAAGGTGGTAATCACTATTCCTATAAGAAATTCAAGAGTTATAAGAGCCTATTCAAGGCGCGTATTGTAAAATTAAGAAATCCTATATATAAAAACCATGCCATAACTAAATCATGATTTGCTGTATTTCAGTTAGAAAAGTAAAAAAAAATATCAAAAGTTTTCAAATTGCACTAAGCTCGAGTGTCCTGTTTAGAGCTACATGCTGATATGTTCATCATGCTCTTTATTAGCACTTCCTATTAATAATTGCATTTCCAAGAATAATAAATAGAGAATACTAGGAGAGTGTCTTTTGATATCAAGTTTACCAGACAAGGCTTCAAGAACGCTTGTTGAATCGCGAGGCTTGCCGAGGCGAACCTGGTATTCTATTTATCAGTTTATCAATTGGTTCACTGTTCAAACCAACGATTATTACTTAATTATTGATTCTTGTGTCGATTCAGCGTCATCGGCGACGTCATTCAAAAAGTGCAACGTCATCATGGCCTGTTAAAGGCACATGTCGTGAGATGGCCAACGTTTATCAGGTCAGCGTGCATCAATGCAGTTAACATGAGAGGTAACTTATAATAGTATTTCCAAGGATCTATTTTGTATTATGTTTTTCGGGCAAAACAAATATCGGGGAAAACCTGCATTTTGGCAAATTTCTTACTGTCCATTCATGATATTTTGGCTCAAATAAACCGTAAGTGGATTTTACCAAAACATCAATATAGGTAGCTTCTTCTTTTTCTTCTTAGATAAATATGGTATTAAGCTACATATACATGATGTATTTTCCTATCAATATGTTTGGTGAAGAAGATAGCGTGGAGAACTATCAAACATATTTGATTTCATGTTGTGCGGTTATGGTGTTCGAGTCCTATGGAATCCTTTTTTTTGCTTTGTCAATCATATCTCGATCTCTCTCATGATTTTCATGCTCAAATATGCTTTCACTCACATTTTATTTTCACTGCGCATACTTCTCTTGGCTGTAGAAATATCTAATAGGCAAGCCAGACAAATTGCTGCCACGGACCCTATATAGGATCCATGTTATTGCACATGCTATTTTAAAAGTACGCAAAGAAGATGTCATGAATGATGCACTTTTTACACCATTATCAGATGAGAGAGAGAGAGAGAGAGAGAGAGAGAGAGAGAGTCAGTGAGCTGACCTGACTGGCTCCAGTCCTTAAAACAATTTTTCATCAATGTATCATATCATATACTTGTAGCCAGTCTAACTCTGATGGCTCTGTTTAAAGGACTGGTTCAACTAGTACTTTACCAGCCAACTTTCTGGTTGGCAATTAATCACTCCCTGCTGGCAGTCTAGCCAGAACTTGATATTTTATTGCAGTGCTTATTTATGTAACAGAATTCAATGCTATAGCTGATAAGCATCATAAACCGATTTAGTGCGAAGGATTTCTGCTGTTAGAATTTTACTGGTTAACAAATGGGGCATAGGCAAAACAGAGCCATCGGAGTTAGACTGGCTACAAGTATATGATATGACACATTGATGAAAAATTGTTTCAAGGACTGGAGCCAGTCTATAAGCTGACCGGCATATCAAATAAAACGATATCACGCATTAAAGCTGAGTCGGAGAATGCAGTCATCGCGCCTCGGAAGCCATGAAGAGACAGGATGGAGCTTAGCGACTTTGACACGTGTAAAATATGTATAAATTGTAAAATCACACACAACAAACAAGACAACAAACTATATGTAATAAATAAAAAAAGATATTTGATTTTGGGTTTCTAACTACATTTCAAACAGGTATAACCAACGTGAATGTGCACCCTACCCACTGAGCCACGAAACCGTTTCAAATTTCAATGTGATATAAACTATTTTCGTGTTATAATTATACCGTTAGTATGCATCAAACCCCATTATAGCTCAGTCTACATTTAAATGTATCATTGAGCCAAGATACATTTTGTATCGTGAATGAACAGTATGGCTAAAAGTTACGTGTAGGTCTTATTTATTATGGGCAACAACGAGCTTAAGGTCAATGAGCTGTCAAATACGCTGGCATTACAAAAATGCAGATCATTTGTGAAACGTAAAAATGTTAAATATAATATTAAATAGACCGTTTTGAATCTGAAAAGCATGACTGATTATGTTAAAATCTTGTGTTTGACATTAGTGCATTTTGAAAGTTGGTATTTATTCAAAAAGGTGGCTTCACAACAAGTTGTATGCTGCGAACCTGGTATGCTATTTATCAGTTTATCAGTTGGTTCACTGTTCAAACCAGCAATTATGACGTAAATATTGATTTTTGTGACGATTCAGCGTCATTGGCGACGTCATTCAAAAAGTGCAATGTCATCATGGCCTGTTGAAGGCACATGGGGTGAGATAGCCAACGTTTATCAGGTCAGCGTGCAACAATGCAGTTAACATGAGAGGTAACTTATAATAGTATTACCAAAGATCTATTTGGTATTTTGTTTTTCGGGCAAAACAAACATGGTGGAATTTGCCAATTTCTTTAGGCTAAACGTCACATTTAGGTCTTATTTATTATAAGGCAACAACGAGCTTAAGGTCAATGAGCTGTCAAATACGCTGGTATTAAAAAAATGACAGATCATTTGTGTAATGTGACAATATTAAATATAATATAAGATAGACCGTTTTGACCTGAAACGCATGGCTGAATAAGTTACAATCTTGTGTTTGACATCAGTGCATGTTGAAAGTTCGGATTTGTTCAAAACGTGGCGTCACGACACGTTATATGTTGCCATGACCGCCACTTTATAAAAAAAAAAGTTTGATTCATTTCTTGAACTGCTCCTCAGATCAAACTGAACAGTTTTGTTGTGTAATATCAGATATAGGTGTCAACATAATCAATTTGACTTTTGAAAAACATATTGAACCTCTTCCCTTGAATATGTTGACAGATCTGGTTGAGAATTAAAACGAAACATCAGGTGGTTGAGTCGATTCATATTGGCTCTAAAGGTAACATCACAACATCAAATATGGAAGCCATTGGTCTTCAAAACTGATGTTTGATTATATTGGTTGAATTTATCAGGGCATGTGCGTGTCCAGAAAGGTTAGCCAGAGGGGGTCCAACTTTGGCATTTAATTGGAGAAACGATACAATCAAATACCACTATAAGCAGGCCATCATTGGCGTTTCAGTGGCGTGCCAATGTTGGTCCAAATTTGAATGCTGGTTTGGTAGCTTTGTAATTTTCAGGGGCGGACCAGTATTCTCGGGTTTCTCATAAATTTTAACAGCCCCCAGTAACCATAGTATCATTATGTAAAGCTGCTGCAAAGGCGACGTTTTAAAATTCAAAGTCATTGAAGTTATACCACTTTTTTCTCAGAGACTCATGTGATGTCGAAGAATTCTTATAAATATAGTTAGCTACTGAGAACCTTTTATAAGAAGTGTATAAACCGAAGCAGTTTAAGATGGCATAATTTTGTTGTCAGTTTTATAGGATTTTTGCTGTGGTTTTAGGCGTTTTGTTCCAAGAAACAAGCGTGTTCACTTATATTCATTTAAGATACATACATATTATTACTTTAGTAACTTGATCTGATGGGTCGGATAACTTCGAGTGGCTGCACCAGGAACATCGGATCACACGAGACGAAGTTGAGTGTGATCCGGTCGTTCCTGGTCGCAGCCACGAGACGTGATCCGACCCATCACATCAAGTTACTAAAGTAATAATATTTTTATTATAAACCTACATAAAACAACAACAAACACTTCCATTTCAATGATAAACGCAACACATTTAAAATTGATACCGTGTGACGTGACGTTGCATCACCATAGCAAATAACGTCGCGCCAAATTTTTGATGATGTCTGAAATATAACAACCTGAAGCTTATGGCTGATTTTAATAACAACAATCAAAAGTGGTGACGTCATACAAATATGTGTGGGTACTACTAATTACCGAAGACAAACCGAGTCGCGATTTACATTTAAGAGTAAATGTTACATCTTCCCTTTTCTGACTGAAGAAACTTAAATTGTTCGAGTTTTTGAATCATATTGTGAACCAGTATTAAAAGTAAATTTAACACATTAAGATTTATACCCGATATGAATAAACAGGTCTATTGTTTGTACTGTAGCATCTGAACTAAGTAAGTCATGCTTGTAAATCACTCACTAGAGTGAAACAAATTTAAACCCTGACAAACACAATATGTACATGAAGTTCCGTTATGAAGGTTTTGAGCAACACTTTGTCAAATCTTAAGACAAGTAAATGATCACAGTGCCATCCAAAAAAGTGAAATGTATATATGTGTTTATCACCAGTATGTATTTTGCCATATGTGATTGTTTTTTCTCCAGAGTGAACACATATATATGTGTAATTATGAGAATAACTGATAAGTATTTATTTGTGACATTAAACACTATTAGACCCTTAATGTTAGTAGTGCAGGGCTCTTGCCCTGAGGCTGGCACGGGGTTTATTGTGCCCCTTAACACAGTACTCAGCCTGCTGATTAATAATACTTTATAAATCCAGTCTTTTTGGAGGAATGACATGTCTGCCTGATCTTGTAGTTTTGGCTGGCGAACCTGAACTTGCAGAGATTGTATTCTCACGGATTATTGTGTCTGGTGTCCCGCGAGCTGATGAGACTGGTTGAGCTGGTGGGGTTGGTGTTAGTTTTGCTGGCGAAACTGCACAATCACGCGACACCCATGTATGATCAGGTACATTAATTTCCCCGAAATCATCCTGATCGAAACTGTTTTCGACGTTAGCGTTCTGTGTTCGATTACGTCGGTATACTCTCCCCCCACTGCGCACGATATAAGACCGTGGTTAAGAGTGTCGTTCAACAACTGTCCCTGATTTCCAAGATGTGGAGCTTGACAGAGGACTCATGCCAATGTTACTTCCTTCTGAAAGAGGCTGAAGGTCTTTAGCCCCTTTACGCTGATCATAATATGTTTTCTGTTTCTGTTTTTCTGCATTAAAATGTTTTTTCACTGTTTCTGAATCGTGTTCTCTCGGTTTTAGCACTGAAGAATATTCCGTGGACGCCTTCCCATCAGTAGTTGACTTGGTGATAAATTCACACATTGTAATGGTGTGGTACGATAGTCTAGAAGTGCTAAGTGTTTATCTGAGGTTTTCTTCCACAGGCGTTTAACTGTCTGTATGGCACGTTTTGCTTCCCCATTACTACTTTGAAAATGAGGACTGGAGGTTTCATGTTCAATACCGTACTGTTTACAGAATGTCTTAAACTCATATGAACTGTACTGGGGTCCGTTATCGGTTCGGAGAGTCTGTGGAATTCCATGACATGCGAACACTGACTTCATAGCGTTTATTACTGATGATGATGTGGTTTGTGACAGTTCAACTACATCCATGTACTTGGAATAATAGTCCACTATGAGTACATATTTCATATTTTCAAAGTCAAATAGGTCACTTCCCACCATGCTATATGGTAGGTCTGAAGTGGGGGTAGGTTGAAGTGGTTCCACAGTTTGTTGATTTTGATATTCCGCACATGCTGAACAGTCTCTGATCATGTTCTCAATGTCTGAGTTCATATTTGGCCAGAACATGACTTCTCTACCCCTTTGTTTACACTTAGTCATTCCCAAATGGGATTTGTATATAAGTTTGGGCATGTCCATTCTGAGGCTTGGCGGTATGACTATACGACATCCTTTGTAAATGATTCCATCTAGTATCATAAGTTGATCTTTCGAGTCCCAATACTGGCGTACTTCAAAAGGTGTGTCTTTTTGCGTTTCTGACCAACCATCTTTTATTACCGTATAAAGAATTGGCAGTTCACTTTGAGTATGATCCTGTATTTCCTTATATTTGGACGGACTAACTGAAATCATGTTTAAATTGTCCTGTATTTCAATGTCATTAATGTCACTTGTTTGATGTGGGAGATATGCTCTCGACAACGCATCCGAGATATGCGTTTCTTTCCCCTTCTGGTAGTGTAGATCTATGTCATACCACTGTAGCTTTAACATCATGTTTTGGATACGCATTGGTGCTGATAACAGAGGTTTGCAAAAATTTTGTTCCAGAGGTTTATGATCATTATATATCACTGTCTGTTTACCAAAAATGTATCTATGGAATCTTGTGGTGCTAAATACCACAGAGAGCATTTCCTTCTCGATTTGTGCATATCGCTTTTCAGTTTCAGTTAACGACCTTGACGCATATGCGATGACATGACCCTCCTGCAAAAAAACTGCTCCTAGCCCATCTTTACTAGAGTCACATTCTATTTGAATGTGTTTGTTTACGTCATAGTAAGCAAGTACAGGGGGTATTCTACATAAGTGCTTTAGTTGTTGGAAACTAGCTTCTTGTTCATATTCCCATTTGAAGTCATTATCTTCTTTTAGTAGAGCACGTAGCGGAGCATCAATCTCACTGAATCTGGGTATGAACTTTGACACATATTGAACCATGCCTAAAAACCTATGAATTCCGTCCTTGTCTGTTGGGGCTGGCATTCCAATAATTGCCTGGACCTTTTCTGGATCTATCTGCAAACCTTGTGAACTGATGACATGGCCCATGTAGGTCACACACGGTTGCCTTATGCTGCATTTATCATAGTTTAATTTCAGATTAAATTCTGTTGCTCTTTTTATAACTTCCTTTAAAATTTTATCATGCTCATGAACATCACGACTTCAATTAAAATGTCATCGATTATTGCATAGGCCCCATTCACACCTTCAAGCATTTGGTCCATGATACGTTGGTAAATTTCTGACGCACAACGGATTCCAAATGGCCAGTGTAGCCATCTATAGCGTCCTATGGGCGTGTTAAATGTTGTCAGGATGGAAGATTGGGTATCAAGCCTGATCTGTAGAAACCCAGATTTCGCGTCCAAAACAGAGAACACTTTGGCATCTGGTATTTCCGTGATGATGTCATCTATAGTTTTCATAGGGTGGTGTTCACGTTTAAAGACTTTGTTCAAATCTTTTGGGTCGATGCATATTCTGATTTTGTCTTTCTTACAGGACACGACCATTGAACTAACCCACTCAGTCGGTTCTTTTACTGGGGTTATGTATCCAAAATCTTCCATTTCACGGAGTTTTTCAATTGCTCGTGGCCTGATTGCTGCCGGAAGCCTACGTGTAGGATGTATTACGCCTTGCGCATTTTCATCGATTTTTATTGAATATTCCCCTGGCAGCGTCCCAGTTGTTTTGATTAGTTCCGGAAAATCTCTCGTTAGCTCTTCTTCTGCTGTATCAACTGAGTTAACTCTCCTTAATAAGCCTAACTTTTCAGCTACATCCCTACTGAGTATGTTTTCCTGAACTAAATCTACTTTTTCAAATTTGACTTCAGTGTTTATGTCATTATATGAAGCTGTCAGCTTTACAGCTCCTAGTGGCTTAATGTGGTGGTTGCTGTATGATTTTAAAGTTTTGTTTGATTTTTCTAATTTGATATTGTTGAATTTATCAAAGTCTACTTTGGTTATGATACAGCATTTTGCTCAAGTGTCAATTCTTAAATTCAGACTTTCATTGTGTACTTTGACTTTTGTAATCCATTTATCTTCACCAACTGCATAAATGTGAATGATTAGTTCTGTCTTTTTTATGTATAGGATTTCATTGTTTGATTGGTCATCCTGACTTTCATTGCTATCACTGTCTTGTACAATATTTATTTTACTAAGTCTCTTTCTGCAGACTTTGAGCCAGTGATCTGGTTTCTTGCAGTACTTACAAGTAGTTCCCTTTGCAGGGCATTTGCCCGTTTCATGCGTTTTTCCACATTTCCAGCATTTGATGGTCTTATATGTACTTGGCTGTGCACCGGTTGTCGAATGTTTGTTACCGCTTGAAATATTTTTTTCATTTTTTACAGTCTTTGGTTTTGTGCCCTTTTGTTCGAAATCTACACACGATACTTCTTCGCCCCTGATTACTGTCATATGGGATTGGGAGAATTCATATTGTCTACCTTTGTCTATGGCTTTTTCCAACGTTAAATCTTGTCCTAGATCAAGTAGCATTTCTTGAACTTTTTGGTGTCTAACACCACTTACAATGAGATCGATGAGAATATCATCTGAGTTTGTATAATCACAATCCAGTAACAGAAGTCTGAGATCTTTAACAAAATGGTCAAATATTTCCCCTTCATTCTGTTTTCTCTGATGTGCTTTGATTCTAGCTACCCTCTTGTTCTTTGCAGGCTTGACATAATTTTGAACTTCTCTAAAATTTCAGCGGGATCGTCTTCCTGACATTCATCCCATGTAAAGGTTTTGTAAACCTCCCGGCCCTGCTGGCCTATCCACATGCCAAGCCAACCGGCACAGTCTTTTTTGTTAGATTTAGCAAGAGGCCCTTTAAATGTAAATTCAATATGTTGTTTGAACCGTTGAAATTCCTGATACGTGTCTTTTGCGTCCCAATTGAAACAGGGTTGGTTGAAACTGAAGCCTGAAGCCATTTTCAGTAACTGATTTGGAAGTGTAAATACCGGATAACCAGGGTGTTCTGAATAAAATCACTGCGTCGGATCGAAGATCGATTGTCCTTGTTTGTAACGGCTGGATGCTGTCGATATTTATTGCTTTGTTGTGGCGGATGGGTCCAGATATCTGACACCATGAAATATAACGACCTGAAGGTTATGGGTGATTTTAATAACAACAATCAAAAGTGGTGACGTCATACAAATATGTGTGGGTACTACTAATTACCGAAGACAAACTGAGTCGCGATTTACATTTAAGAGTAAATGTTACAATGTCATATTGTGTAAACATGTTCAGCAGAGCAGGAAAATGCATTTATCTTGTTTAATTTTTTTTCTTTAATGCGGAAAAAGTTATAAAGGCTAATCGCCAAAACGTCAGATAGAGTGGGTTTAGGGTATTGTAAACGCGTTATTGCTCAGATTGTGGTTCGCCGCCAGGTGCTGGGTTTTATGCTTGTAAGGTGGGTAAAACATGGAGGATGGTGATACGGAAAAATATCACCCTAATAGGGTGATACAAGGTTAGCTTTTAAAAAAGCTTAGAACCATCGCGTGGCGTTTTACAGTTTTTAAAGAAGGAACTCTTGTAATGTCTTAATATTGCATTTGCTGAAGCCACTGTTTTCAGTTTGTCATGTGCTTCAAGCTCTGATTATTTTTTGTTTTAGTTAACGATTTGTACATAGGTGATCCATTGGACGCAAATAAAACACTGGAAATATGCATATTCCACTAAGACTCTGCTCATGAACACAATATATAGTGGTAGAGTTAACCCCCTCCACAGCCGTATGTATTAGGTCATTCAACCATATTCCTCAATCGAAGTCAATGCACATAATGCCTAGGGGGCATATTGAAACTGACCCATCTACATCTAGTTATTTCGCCTCACTTAGTCTAGAATATCTGAAGGGTCCATGTTTGGTTGGGACTCTAGCTCAGTGATAAGATCTCTATAATAGGCCTTCTCGCTATTAGAAGCAATCCGGTATCCCAAGTATATCAACATCGCTCACACAATGGTGGAATTTTGGAAGTAGCTCGGTCGACAGGAACTCTGAGAGAGAACAGTAAAAGACACTGCTGCTGGGGAGTTAACACCTGTTCCGTTTCCGCAACTTGCTAATGGAACAGACCCGAGTCGAACACGCGCCCAATGGAAGTTTACTAACGTATATCACCATCGCTGACGCGATGGTGAACAAGATTTTGTATTTTTGAGTCGGAAAAGGGGTTGTATCATGTGTATTTCTTTGCAGGTATACAATAAATTTTCTTATGTGTTTAAGTCCAGGGTGTATGGTGTTCTGTAATAAATGATAAGTACTAATTAAGTAGTAAAAAGAAATATCTTGACAAAGTGTCAGAAGACATATTTGATATGAGTAACGTGAAAATTTTTTAAGAAATGGAGATGAAAAAATGGGGGATGTTTATACTTTGTTATGTCTTCTTCAGTCAGCTGAGCTCAGTAAAGGGTTTGGCTTAAAAAACCTATGCTATTCCAAAATATCTGTAGTAACCGGCAGAATATGGGCAGTTTTAGGAGGACCTGGAACTTGATTTTAAACTTTTTTCTTTGTTGATTCAGGCAGTGCATACATTGTCCTTGAAAAATCTGAGTGATGCCACTCTGGCATCATTGAGCATTTCGATATATCCAAGATGGCGTCCAAGATGGAGGTCAATTATAGGTGAAAGAATTGAGAGATTTGGAAAAATGTCTCAAAAATATTTTTTTTTCCTTAAATTGTAAGTTATGAAGTTTGGATCTTGTTGGAGAAACTTAACTTCAACCAAAATAAAGAAATAAGAATGCAGACAAAATGGCCGCCAAAATGGCAGTTTATAACAAAAAAAATATAAGAAAATTTTCCCTGAGATGGGCAAACTCCATGGATTTGCATGCAAAATACTAATTTTACTAATTATTGAGTTACAGACATCATCCTTGTAACATCCCAATGATGCAACTGATTTATCACTCGGAAGTTTGATATATATTAAAGATGGCGTTCATGATGTTAGCTGACACGTTTTACAAACCCAAGGGAGCGGCGCCTTGCCTGTAGGCACGTCTGGTGAATTTGTAACAGACCAGATGTCTTGCCTGATGGAGAAGCACGTGAATCTGAATGAATGAACCCAGTATGCATGTCTGATAGATTTGACTGTACAATCAGGCATATCTGAGAATGGCACAGGATCAGCAGCCATGTCTGATGTAATGGCACCTCTGTAAGAGTAGCAACAAAATTGTAAACACCGTTCTTTCACCTGCAATCGACTAGTAAAATGTTGGTTGCAGTGGCGACGGACCAGCAGGCATGGCCTATAGTGAGGTACCACGCCAACCGTCATGGCCTATAGTCAGGTGCCACACCAGAAGGCATGTCCTACAGTGAGGCACCACACCAGAAGGTATGTCCTATAGTGAGGCACCACACCAACAGGCATAGCTGATAGTGAGGTACCACACCAAAATACATGACCTAATATGAAGCAGCACACCAGCAAGCATGGCTGATAGTGAGGTATACACCAACATGCATGACCTATATTGTAAAACACCACACCAGCAGACACGGCTAATAGTGAGACACCATACCAGCAGTTTGAGTGGCAATATTAAGTGGCAAAAGGTCGGCAGCATGCTGATTGAGTAGCCACGGTCCAGCAAGCATCCATATTGCAGTAGCACTCAACCAGTAGGCATGTTTGGACAGCAATGGTGCGTGTGGCAGTAACACTATGCCAGCAGACATATATAGTGAACAGCAAAAAATCGCAATTTTTGCATATTTGGTATTATGTATAAGTTGGGGTTTAAATACTGATCTAATGATATGTAAGGTATCATTGATGTATTGAACATGTGTACTATCAGTTGCATTACAAATGGATGGCTCATTAGAATAATGATAATAAAGGGGCATAACTCCGGGCATAATAAAAAAAACTCATAATAAAGGCGACTTTCGAGATTGGTGGTTTTCAATACCAATGCAAAAAATGCACAAACTGAAGAATTCCTGATTAACAGTATAATTTCTACAGCAGTGAATTTTAAAGTTGTATGCTGTTTTCGTATCTGTTACAGTGTGTTCTGGTGACATGCAATGAAATCAGATTCAAATCCTGTGTTTTCGAATGTACGGCGCTGTTTTTGCATTGTTGTTTTTTTGCATTAATTAAAAAAATATTATTAACTGTGTAATGATGAATAAAATGGTCTGGAACGAACGCATGAGTACGATTAAACATGTTCATATCATTTATGGTAAAATTTGATAAGGGTTTCTGGTATGAAATGTATATTGAAAATATGCGTTTCTTTTGCTGTCAAGTATATGTTGCAGCTGCAGCGACATAGCAACTCTCGGTACGGCATGTAAATTAACCGTCTTTTATGGAGGGCCACATGGTAGAATAGCCAATAGTCTAAATGTGTTTACCCTCTGAAAACATTGTAAATAATAATAATAATAATAATAATAATAATAATAATAATAACATTTTTTTTGTATTGACAATGTAGCAGTTTTGGCTAATAAAGTTTCAAAGTGTTTGTTGGCATGTCTGATGGAGGGTCATCAGTCAAGTAGCTTTCTTTGATTTTCAGTGGACCAGGAGGCATGTTTTATTGAATTGTACCAAGTCCGCAGGCATATCTGTTGAAGTTTCACTAAACAGCGGCCATGTAATGCCACCAGCTCATCATATCTGCTACCATCGACGTCACACGTGTTTAATTATGTGGTACTGAGCCAGCAGCACACATGCTGCTTAATGAGACTTGAGGGCACCAGTCATGTGTGATAGTTACATAACACCAGCAAATAATGTATGTTGGAATTGCATCAGACTAACAGAAATGCTGGGTACTGTTGCACTGGACCAGCAGGCTTGTCTGTTAAAGTTACATCTAGCCAGGGTGCATGTCTGTTCTACTTTATCACGACCAGCAGCCCAGACATCATTGCCATAGACATATTTACCATTACGCATTTTTGTTTATGTGAAACTGGACTGGCACACATGTCTGAAACCAAGCAGTTATGTCTGTAACAGCTTCACGAGACAAGTAGACATGTTGCAGTACCCATGTTTTAAACGTTGCTTATAACCAGCAGGCATGTTTGTTGCAGTTGCATCCGACCATCAGGCACGTTGGTTACAATCAAACTCGACCAGCATGCATGTCTGTTAAAGTTGCATCTCACCAGCAGTCATATCTGTAAACGTGTGCCTACAAGCATTCATGTATAATACACTTGCACCGGACTAGCATTCATATTTGTTATAGCAATATCCAACCATCTGTGCTGTCGTTTGCACTAGCAACAGACCAGTATAGTAGTAATGGTTGTTACAATTGAACTGGACCAGCAGGCCTGTACCAACAAGCAGTCAAGATGGTAACGAACATCTGCAGCATGCTGATACCTTACTCAGGGGCTGTTTTTGTGTTGATACACTGCACTCTATAAGTAATATGTACATGCATTTTTTGTAATTTTTATCCATCCATCCAGCTGATTTGTTGCGCATATTGATTAAAAAAGGTTTGTACTTTGAACAAACACTCTGTCACAAAGTTTTAGTCATACTGTCCGTTCAGCATATCCTGGCATTTATCACTTCATTTATTGAAGGAATGTTTTCCCAAAGTATGAACTTTTATAAGAATAATATGAGATTATGGTATTATCAAATCCAGCCAAAAGAGGTCTGGAAAGCAGTGCATGGGTGGATGAATGAGATTTCGAGAACAAAGACAAAACATTATAATAACGAATAATAAGAGTCAGTTATTTTTTTTCCGTGCAGTGTATGATTGCAAAACACATGTGATTTCCCACCCTGTTATTGCTGCCATCTTGGACGTCATCTTAAATATTTTACAACCCTGAAAAACAACAATAACATGCCGATCAAATTATCCAAAAACAACCGAAAACTATCAGATAATAGTTACTAAATTTGACATCCGGTTGAATTTTGCTTTAAAATGGCGACCATCTTGGATACCATTTTCAATATTTCAATCATCTGAATCAAACCAATGCTTCATTTTAATCGCTAATATTATTTTAGGCCTCTAAACATCCATAAAAAGTCAAGATTAAAATGTTTATATCGAGGTTTTTGGTAAAATAGGTCTTAGGAACATAACTGACGGCCATTTTGGACGAAATCTTTAAATTTCGACCTTCTGAATCAAAACCATATTCTGATTTGATCGTTTGTATCATTTAACCTCTTAAAGTCCATAAAACAAAATTAAAGTGTTTTTATCGAGTATGTTGGTCATATAGGTCACAGAAGCCTAACTGACCGCTATGTTGGACGATATCTTCAATATTTCGAAACCCTGAACGATGCTAGAGTGGCATCAGTTGGATTCATCAAGTACAATGCCCCAACAACAAGAATCAACAAAGAAAAAACTTTAAAATCAAGTTCCGGGTCATTCTGATTTTCTACCGGACTATAGTGATGCTTTTAGGGTACTGGAATCTCGCAAAAACTCGAGTTAGAACGAAAGTATATATGCACTGCAGCCAAATTTAAACGCTGCATACTTAAATATAGCTAGCGTTTTACGTCCATGGTACAAACATCTAAAACAGAAGTAGAATTTAGTTGACCGTAACCTACAAATATTGGCAATTCTTCCCTATGGACCATACTTTTTTTAACCATCGACGCAGATATTTCTTTACATTTCTCCCGTTTTATCTAAATCTCATAGATAAATAGCCATTTCATGGCATGTTCTTTCTTCCATACAGAGATCAAGTCAGTACATACAGAGATCAAGTCAGCTTTTCAACAACAATGAAATTATAAGACTTCGCCTTAAAAGTTATTATGCTACTCCAGGGCTTTCATAAGATCATAATTAGTGTTTCTAGCGTATTTTGTAGGTTTTGCGTATGCATGTACGTTTCTCTGTTGTGCATATTCGAATTGTTCCTTACCATCCATGGTAAGTTATATTTCGAAGAAGAAAATGAAGAAACCATCCGTCGACGATGTCGTCCTGAACTTTCTTGTTTCCCGAGCCAACTGGATTGGGCAGAGCTAGAAGACAGTTTGACAGGCAGACTTGTGTGGCCCGGTGACAGTTACAACTACACAGCGTTTAGCTACCAATTCAATCTCAGGACACAAACGTAAGTATATATATATATATATATATATATATATATATTGAAAAAATAAGTTGACGTCACATGTTTTTGTTTTAATTACAGCTATTTTAAACAAATTGTGTCAACGCGTTTCGCTCAGCTCATCAGGACTGTTGCTTTATACACCATTATATATATATATAGTAATATTGGCTAGTAACATTAGCAATGATATTTATAGCTTATGCGTAAATTGAAATTTTTAAAACTTGCATACATAGCTATCTAACGAGGTAATTAGTCCACTAATATAGTCCAACAGAACATTCAGTAAAACTTGATTTGGAGTGCATATACAATGTTCTGACTTATTTGGTAAGCTGAGTTCTTCATCTTTAAGAATCTAATTGATGTCACCTTGTCACGCTTGACATTTCAAAGATGGCCGCAAAAGGAAAAACACGAATAATGTGCTTTAAAACAGCCCTGTTACTGTCTGTTTGGTGAGTAAACAAGTGCAATATAGCCTATTCTGTCGTTTTGATCATTTTTCATGGAGCTTATCCCCAATATTTAGTTTGAAGGGATCCAGGATCGAGTCCAATTTCTGAAATTATACTCAATTGCACTTTATTCTGAACAAATTGACAAACAACGGGGTGATTAGAATGTTACTGTATTATCTCAAACACATTTTATACACCAGGGATGTGTACACTAGACACTTCGTGTATAAAAGATGAAACAGGAAAAACATGACTTAAAAGGACAGTCAAAACTAATTAAGGGCATAGTTAAGATAAGGGGGATTTCTTAGCAGTTGAATATTTGAAAAAAAAATATTTTAGGCATAAATAGGCACAGAAGGAGTACATGCACTACTGACAATCTTGAATGGAACATACTTTTGGTTTGGTGTTAATGGTGTAATAAAGGTGGGTGGGTAATTCTATACCAGTCCTACCTGAGACATTAAATATGTGATATTTGACATTCCTATAAAAATCTTGCGAATTGTTTTGCCTTATAATGCATGGATGGTAAATGCATCTTAAAATGATATGAGGCACTAATGTATGCTTTTGAAAAAGTACTGAAAAAATATAACTTTATTTATGGTTTAAGATTTTGATATTTATTTATCTACCAACTTTGCGGAAAACATGGACTACCTTAGAGACACACGACCAGCATTCTCGCGAGACCTGACGATATCTCATACGACCACCTGTAGTGACAGAATTTAGTGTCAAAATAGCAAAAGGTTAAAATTTTGACAGTTTATCATTTCCTTTTAAGTCAATATTTTCTGAATGTAAAGCCCGGAGTCATGCAAGCAGTAATCGCATAATATATTTTTAATAAAAATGGCGGTTCAATCCCAGTGTGCACCGAGCGAAAGGCGACTGGTGAGTACGTGCTAGCGTGCTTCATGTTTGCGACAATGCACGACCAGAGTTTATTAGGGGAGGAGCTTCAAAAATTGCTGTTTGTTTCAGTGGTAATTAATCTGTCAACACCAATTTGACACCGGTACTCTCAGATGTTTATATAACAACGGTATCCTCCATTGTGATAAGCATTTTTACAACTACAGCAGAACGCTTGATTAAAACGCTTAGCCAGAAATCACTTTTCCTTAAAATGTTGTCTGCTTTTCACATCCTTTAGACTAGATTTTTTTTTCATTGAGATTTTTTTCATGGAGCAAATGTTACGATGAGAGCAGTCTGATCTGGGTCCATATTGTTTTTAATATAAGCTACATAAGAACATCAACAGACTAGGGAAGCGGATGAAAAGTGGTTAAATAACGGTTCAATAGAAAAGAAAACAGTTACATTATGTGGACAGAACAACAGTAACCTTAATTCGAACTGTGCATGTGCTTCATGTAAAACAAATGTGTATGCTTCAAACTGAATTAGGTGACAGCAATTGCTGTTGCTATTATCAGGATCGTGACAACCAAATAAAACATAGCTTTTAAAGCAATTTTATCATATGACGTCGCGTCTGGGAGTGAAATAACACCATGCAATAAAATCTGTAAACCACTA
Organism: Loripinus fragilis; assembly: GCA_964019695.1. Lineage (NCBI taxonomy): Eukaryota > Metazoa > Mollusca > Bivalvia > Lucinida > Lucinidae > Loripinus > Loripinus fragilis. The sequence continues at coordinate 48,062,762 of OZ026524.1, forward strand.
GTGGTTTATCGATTTTCGGGAAACTTTATGACGTCCATAACAACGTTGCGTACATAATGACAAAATTATAACGTTTTTACGGCAGAAATGAGATTTCAAAGTAATCTTAATGTCATATGATAAATAGAACCTAACATTCGTGCTCTTGTTTTATTGAATTTATTAAACTCGTTGCGAAAAAGAGATAAAATGCTCGGCAAGCCTCGCATTTTATCTCTTTTCCCCAACTCGTTTAATAAATTCAATAAAACATGAGCACTCATGTAAGATCCTCTATGTAATGTAACACAAGTATCAGTGGCAGTTTTGCTGCCATCAAATTTCTGAAAAAATATGCTATTTACAGTGCAGGCAATCAGAATAGTTCCAGATCAGATTGCAGTGGATCTGAATACGAACATTCATGTATGAACATAGAGGATCTAACATGAGTGCTCATGTTTTATTGAATTTATTAAACGAGTTGCGGAAAAGAGATAAAATGCGAGGCTTGTCGAGCATTTTATCTTTTTTTCGCAACGAGTTTGATAAATTCAATAATACAAGAGTACGAATGTTAGATTCTATTTATCATATGACATTAAGATTACTTTGAAATCTCATTTCTGCCATAAAAACTTTATAATTTTGTCATTATGTACGCAACGTTGTTATGGACTTCATAACGTTTCCCGAAAATCTGTAAACCGATTGGTTTATTTATTTTATTGCATGGCGTCATTTCATTCCCAGACGCGACGTCATATGATAAAACATATTTCTAAATCTGACTGTTTATATAGAAGCAGTCCAATGAAGAAATATTTGTTGGCTTAACTTTTTAAGTTGATAGCACAGTTCTAGTAAAACGTATTTCATGTGCAGGTGAGTCGGTTCCTCCACTGTTTATTCTTGAATGTGATAAGTACCATAACTTCCAGTTTCCGAGGGAGCACACAGTATAAACAATTCATCTTGTAATTTTGAAGAGAAAGTTTACACATGCTGTCAGATTAATTAAATGCTGCAGGGAAGGCGGGGTAAATATCAAGCTGACATACTAGTTTCTAGTAAGCCAATCGTTGCCTGTCCACAGGGCAGAACGTTTTTCTACAAAACTATAGAGTCTTACCTTATTTATAGTAAATTCATATTAATGCTTTGATTCCAATAATCCTGACTACTGAGATTGTCAAAATTTTATTGATTCTTATCTCCCTGCAGGGATATGTTATTATGGGTAATCTAAATTTCATCCCTGGCTCTATAATTAGCATGATTACATCCCTTCTATAGTTTACATAGTAAAATTTCTGTTGGCACTCGGTAATATTTCCTATTTGACTGAATCCATATTGGCACAGCTATATGACGATGCCAAAAATCCATATTGAATCCTCACGGAATGACATATAGGTAGCGTGCACTTTTTTCGATTCTACATTTCAACATATCTGAGTAGCTTTTAGAATCGTTATCAGATTCTGTTTTTCGGGGTATTTTACGCTAGACTGGGGTCATAAAAGAGCGTAATGTCAGTAGAATAAAGAAATGGACAGTACAGGTCCATTAAAAAAAGTTATTTCACTACGCAATATTTCAAAAGTTTTTTCACATTTTTAAATACATTAATGGTCTATGTTTTACCATACATGTAATTAAATTTGCATGCCATTATGTTTCTATTAATCATAGCAACCTATAATCAGACAACATTTGTATATACATATTAAATACTTTCCAATGAAACACAATAACATACTTAAATACATTCCATTGAAAACACATTTACATACCTGTGTGCCTACATCATAAAGTCAGTATTCGTTGCATCCCCAGTTGCTTTATAAGATCTGCAATTCTCATTGATATTGAATTGTTAAGTTCTTCCAGGACGTTCGGTCCTACACTATACCATGCTTCACATACTGGCTTCCACATCTCTTCTTTTGAACACAGCAGCTGGTAACCAATATCTTTCTTCAATATATTCCAAACGTTCTCTATGTAATTCATTTCTGGCGAATTCCCTGGCCATTTCAAAAGGAATATTTCGTTACATTCTAGTCGTGTTCTAGTTCTTTTAATTCTTTTAAAGTTATGGCATGCCGCAAGATCATGCATAAAGATATATCCCTTCTGTGGGAACACAACGCAGCGTTCACATAAGTCTGTATTTCACAGTCATAACAATCGACGCCATTGCAGTGTTTGGCACAAACAGAATGTGAACGATCATGCTAAGTGTATTCAGACTACTGTAAAATTGCCAGCAAGTGTGCAAGTCTAGGGAGCCATTAGCAACAGAGGCCTGTCTCTTCAGAGAAGTGTGAATGGTAACATGGGTAGTGCAAAATACCAGAGTGATATTATTCATGATATTGAAATGATATGTGAATGCGTTCTGTTCCTACAGAAGGGATCTATTTTTATGCATGATCACGCGCCATTCCATACCTCTTAAAATACTAGAATATTCACAGACTGTAAAGGAGTACCCGTTCTGGAATGACCAGGGAATTCGCCAAACATGAATCCCATTGAAAACGTTTGGAACATAATGAAGGAAGAGATTGGTAACCAAATGCCATGTAAAATAGAAGATATGTGGAAGCGAGTATGTGAAGCGTGGTATAGTGTAGCTCTGGTTCAATGCCAATGAGAATTGCAGATTTTTACTTATTAAAGCAAATGTAGATTCAACGATATACAGACTGTATGATGAAGGCGTACAGTGTTGTGGTGTTTTCATTGGAATGTATTTAAAGTTGTGTTGTTGTGTTTTTCATTGAAACGTATTTGATATGTATATACAAGTGCTGTCTGATTATACGTTCATATGATTTATAGAAACAAAATGGCATGATAATGTAATTACATATATGTTAAAACATAGACCATCAATGTATTTAAAAATGTGAAAAAACTTTTGATATATTGCGTAGTGAAATAACTTTTTTAATGGACCTGTAGAATAAGGAACAGTAAGGCTTTTTGGTAACAGGCGCAGCCAACAAAAAGTAACTAGCGTAAGCCAGTAGCCCGAAGGCTGGTAAAGTACAGTGTTGTCAAGATGATCAGATCCTTAATGGTCCTGTCAGCTCTTCAGATTAAATAGATTTTCGAAATACAAAGTTGATTTTCTATAAACTAGAGTGAACGCAGACAGCAACCGAGTATCCAGATATGCAATAATTATAATTTTTAGGGCGTCTTGAATTGTTACATTGACGGTTTTGAGCTTGATGAAATGTCACAACGATACAGCCTCATAAGGTCGTCAAGGTAAACAATGTTTTTCTTATTGCGTCATCTATATATGTGTAGCGCTCTGTTTTTGCTATTTCCAGCACGCCAGTTTTCTGTCTCACCCAACAGATTATAGAAACGTTGAGTGTAATGCCTGGATGTTGAACAAGGTCATTGTATGGCCAAGGTGTGCCTCTATGTCATATTGGCACTGGATAGGTGCCAGACCTGTAATTGTAAAAAGGGCACTGATTTGCTCAAAAGATTGGTGGAAGCTCAGCACACTATTTAAGTTGAAAAGTGCTTCGTGATTGGTCAATAATAAAATTACGGGAAAGAAATCATATTTATTACAAGGATATATATTGCAGCACTTTTGGAAACAACATCTCTCTGCTTTTGTTGATTAGGTCTTCTGGCGTGGCTTAGAGAAAAGAACCTTGCAGTTTGGTATTTTTTCTATGAAATTTTCCTCTCACGTTGGGTGCCCATCTTCAGGAGCCAAAAAGTGGTAAAACATGGCGATTACCAGAGTATTTCATTCTTGTTTATACATGTAGATTAAGCTAGGTCCAATCTGTTATTCTATGTCAGCCTCATTGTGCTTTAAGAGTTGTGAGGACCACAGCTTACTTAAATGCTATAATGGAGGTATATGGAAAAAAGTTACAGGTCCGGTCCAGATAGTCATATTGGACCCTGGGCTAAATCCCTCTAGCCAATATGGCTTCCCCAGTGCCAATATGACCTAGAGGCACACTTCGGCCATATAATAACCTGTATATATTATTTCTAAAGGCCCCTTAGTATATATAGTATAAAAGTTTTCCCTACAATATTGATTTTTCGAATTGTCGCATTAGGACATAAAAGGTAATTTGGGCCTCGCCGCGACAAAACCTGTCTTCGGGGTTTCCAACAAAGCGAGACTCAAACCAGTCTCCTCAGTTACAGAGACTAGCTAGAAAAATGAAACTTTGCTCGTGGCAAGTCTAGGTATGATACTTTCCAATAAGCGAATACAATGGCGCTGATCAGACTGTGCGGATGCACAGGCTGGTCTGCGCCTTTGTTGTTCGCCAACCCCCGAAGACAGGTTTTCTTGCGTCGAGGCCCATTTATTGCCTACTTATGTTGTAACTTGGTACTTAAAATAGTTTTAACCCCCCTCCAATATCCATTCAGGTACCCAATCGTTCATGTGGTCTGCAGAAATGTCGAGGATATCCAGAAGGCCGTTAGATTCGCCAAAACACACAACCTGCGAATAACTATCAAGTCAACGGGCTCTGAAGGCTATGGTAGGTCGTCTGCTCATGGGAGCTTTTGCATCAATTTGATGGAGATGAAATATATGAGCGTAAACCCAGATCCCACGTCTAGAAGTGAACATGGAGAAGTCACAGTGGAAACTGGGGTAATGTCCAGTGTACTCTACGAAGAGGTAAATTCCCAATTATACTTCGTCCAGATGAGGGATGTTGGGCGCATAGCTCAACCCCTTGTCAAATGCATTTGGAAATTGGAAGGTCTGGTTGGATCGTTGGCTTATTTACTTATCTGTGAAACACTCCACATCTACTCTATATACGCGTACCTGTACTTTTATATTTACCGTATCATGAAAAAACCTTTTGAAATAATGGGAATGAATCTGATCAGTCTAGGGATCTACGCTGAGGTGTTTTTCGAAATTTAAACTATGCATATACGTATATTAAACTAAATAACTAACTGTTTAATCACATTTACAATGTTTCATATACGGTCTGTGGTCCAGATAGTGTACCCTTATCAAGTTGTATTTTGATCTGTGTTGTGTGTGGGGGGAGGGGTGTTTATTGTTTTTGTCGAAGTCAGAGGTAAAGCACAATCATTTTCCTGCATTTTGAAGAACACATATCTTACACGAATGTGTCGCAAGTAAACCTGCGTATCGGTAGACGAACACAACTACAGCAAGATCAAATCAGATATCTTACGTAAATCTATTTTACATTATTCGATGATAAAACACAGTTGTGAAATTATTGAAACAATTACCGCTGTAGTCCTTCCATGTGCGGATCCAGAGGGGGGAACAGGGGGCATGCGCATACCTTCAATGAATAGTGCACGGTTTTGAGTTTCGTGGGGTTTCTTTTTGAAGAAAGCAAACCACTATTATATTTTGTTTTTGGAATGAATACTGTGAATGACTTTAGTAATCGTTGGTGCAAACGCGAAAATGTTGAACCTGATGTCTTGAAGGAATGGAAGATTAATATTATTAAAAGAATTGATACTCATATTTCAATTTACTCTCGTAATTCTCATCTTTTACCCTCTAAACCTAAATCTTCTTTTTGTCATCTTAAACGAGGTATCCAGGATTTTCATATGTACTATGTTTTGGTTCCAGCAGATAAAGCTGCTAACAATGTTGTAGTTGTTTGACGATTGTATTACATTGATACTCTTAAGCGTGAGCTTGTTGACACTAATGCCTATAAACTGCAGCCTTTTTTGAGTGAGAGGGTGATTATCGATGGGCGTGGTTGTCATACAGCCCTAAATTTCTGTGCCAAAGTTAAAGATAATCAAGAAAAGGTTCCTACGCTGTACGTGTTACCTAAACTCCATAAAAAACCCTATAAAGCAAGATTTATTGCTGATTATAGTTCTTGTACGACAACAAAACTTTCTTAAGTGTTAACCTCGTGTCTAACAGCTGTTAAAAACACGTTATCAAGTATTGTGAATAGGTATATGAGAAATCTAGTAAAACCTATTTTGGTCTATTAAAAATTCAGGTGGAATTTTAGATAAACTTAAAGCTAGAGATTTCAATGCGACCAGTCTGTCTGCTTATGATTTTTCTACTCTTTACACTACTTTACCTCATAATTTAATTACAGATAAACTTATTGATCTTATTGAAAGAACCTTACAGAGAGAAGGCTCTCCTTACCTTGCATGTAATGACAAAAATGCACTTTTTACTTCGGGACTCCTAAAAAATATCATGCATGGTCATGTCAAAATGTATGTGATGCGCTGACCTTTTTGTTGGACAACAATTTTATTCGATTTGGCACCAAGCTTTATAGACAAGTAGTTTGGATTCCTTTGGGCATTTATTGTGCTCCGCTGGTTGCCGATTTATTCCTGTTTTGTTATGAGAGGGACTTTATGATGTCTCTTTCTGATGATAAGCAGGCTGATGTAATTAATGCGTTTAACACTACATCCAGATATTCGGACGATAATTTAAACATTAATAGTGTTCATTTTGACAATATGGTAAGTCAAATATACCCTTCAGAGCCTCCAACTTAATAAAGCCAATAACTCTGATACCAAAGCCGCATTTTTAGACTTGCATTTGTCAATTTCTAATGATATTATTTCTACCAAAATTTATGATAAAAATGACGACTTTGCTCTTGAAATTGTCAATTTCCCATTTTTAGATGGTGATGTTCCTCTCTCTACATCCTATGGAGTCTATATCTCTCGACTCATTCGTTTTGCTAGAGCATCGAGCTATGTTACTGACTTCAACACTCGCAATAAATTGCTAACTAAGAAACTACTTAAACGTCGTATCATGCACTTCGCAAAACCTTTTCTAAATTTTATAGACGATACTATGGTTTGATATCTAAATTCCAAATTGGACTTAAATCTCTTTTGCGCCAAGGACTTTCAGAACCTGATTTCTATGGTGACTTGGTGTATAAATTGAAGAAGATTGTTGGCTTAAATATTTTTTTTAGCGCAGTTCATTAAAATAATTTCCCATTATAAAAAAATATATAAAAGTTATAACATTAATGTATTGCAACAGACTGTATGCTTGGTGTGTCAACCCAATCAGGGTTGGCAACTTTGCTTTCCTCTTTAATTACATGCAGGTGGGTCGAACTTCAGACTCTATGACGGTTCCGACTTAAAGACTTATCTATTGATGAGATGGTAGGGGCCTGATGCTTTGACTGTTTGTCCAGCCCACCAGGGTTTACCTGTTGGATTTCTTTTGCTCTGGTATTCAGTTTTATTTACTGTTGAGTCCTTATATTTGCTTTATCTCCTTCTTATATGTTGATTTATATGTTCTAGGAGATGATGCATTGATACGTTAGGGGTCTTTCATGCAAAACAAATACCTATGTGTCTTGATCCAAATTTGAATCAAGTTAGAGTTTGGCGTCGTGAAACCAGTTTAAGCCCTCCAGTAAAAGTATTTTACTGACCGTTCCAAGGCGGTGCTTCTTTTGTGGACCATTTTTGCTGGTTGTGCTTCATGTTGGTGTATGTTGTGGTATGGTGTTTGTTGCTTCTAGCCTTGCGGTCGCCCGCTGGGAAGGGGCTGACCTCTTGGCTGTCGTGTTTGTTGTGTTTTGTCACTTTCCCAAATGTGCCCTGGTCCACATCAGATTCAAGGGCGAGGTTGGCGCCGTAAAACTGGTTTAAGCCCTCAAGTAAAATATTTTTCTGACCGTTCCAAGGCGGTACTTCTTTTTTGGATCTTTTATGTTTTTCTTGTCTTGTGTTTGCTATGCCTTTGTGCGCGTCTGTTTATATGTGCCTTGTGGTCACCTGCTGGGAAAGGGCTGATCTCTTGGCTCTCGTTTGTGGTGTCCAACTGTGAGTGTGTCACTTTCCCATTGGTATCCTGGGTCAGGTGTGGTACTTGATTGTATCGATTCCTGATTTTTGCACCCTTACTTACTTTAATTTGTTTTCAAGTTTAGTAGTCTAGGGTAAGTTGCAGATGGGATATGAGCTATTTTGTAGGAACAACAACATTTTTAAACATGTTATGGGTTGCCATGGAAACCATGCATTTTACATAGCCCAAGCAGGTTTTTATGACAACCTTTTTCGCATCAGTGTGGTACTAATAAACAGTTTGGCACCCATGAAACATTGTCCTTGGGGCACACGGTTAGCTAAATTGACCCCGGACTATATGTTTTGACAGGATCTACTGACTTTGGGGTTATATTTAAAATAAAATCTAACTCCCTTTGATTAGAGTTACTTGTATTTTGAAGTAAAAGCTTGGTGCATAGGTCTTTTGAATGTATTTTACTTGTTTTCAGGCTGAAAGGCATAACAGGCTTGTACTTACTGGGCGTTGTAAAAGCGTTGGTGCTGGTGGATTTATAGCTGGAGGAGGGATTGGACTTTTCAGTATAGCGCTAGGACTTGGTGTGGACAACGTCCTTGAAATTAAGGTATTCTTTGACGTTTCGCTTACTGTAAAGGCGGCGCCTCATGAATGCGTAATTAGGACTTTTCTACCATAGACATAGGTAAAGCTGAAAATGAGGCGTGGTTTTATTCAAAATAATTGTATCATCTTGCACATTACCTCAGTATATACGCAAAACACATTATTTAGTCCTTAAAACGCCAGCAAAATAACTGCATTGGAAAATGTCTATTTAACATAAGCATAGAGGCAAACATTGTGGACCAAGATCAGACTGCTCCTACAGGAGCAGTCTGATCTGGGTCCTCACTGTTTGTCTATGAGGCTTCAAATACTTAAACGGCCAACAAAAACATACATTTTGTGATTATGCGCTTAAAGGGTTAATAAATCTGAGTTACATAAGGTTAGAATTTTCATGAATGCACGCACGTTTGCGCTGCCCAAACAACTTATTTATTCTTCACCAAGTTATAAATAGAACCTGATTTCTCTTGTTTAGCTGATGACATGGTTGAAATACACCCAGATATGAATATTAAAGTTGCCGCCTTTACAGTAAGCGAAAAGTCTATTAATACACCTGGGAGTAAGGCAGATTATATGAATCTGTAATGAGTGTGATAGAATAGTCCATTATGTGTTTTACCACTGGGCATCGTGTGGCGATCCTAAGGGATGTGTTCGTTTTATATCTCATTCTCGTACAAATAATTGATTATTTTATTGTTCGTGATTATATTCCGCTTTTTCATCTTTTTAAAATGAAGAACTTTGAAAAGTTTCTTAATACGTAGAGATGCGACGTAATATAAAGACGTCACTTACACAAAATAATGATGTCATTTGACCTCTACATGGGTAAGCTCGCCTGGGTATCCTAAATAATTGTTAGGTATGCTAGGATGCCACGGACGATATAGTGCAGGGCGAGTACTCCTTTTAACCCTGTACATGTACATACCTTTGATTTCGATCCTGGATATCTGCTTGTGGCAAAGTGGATTATAAGGACCGATCATAAGTGTGAGGGCGGGGTTAAATAATCCGCCCTGAGGATCACCGTTCGGCATCATGAGGCAGTCCAAGTGACAACAAACGGTGATCGCAAGGGATGGATTTCTTAATTCATCCTCATATGAATAATGGATTCTTTTTACTTGCAACCCATTACATACGGCATTTTATAATTTGAGAGGGCTCCCTGCAGTTTCTGAATACGCTGGGATATGACATATAACACAATGACGCCATTTTAACGTGCCAATGACGTCATTTTCTTACGAATGGACGGTTGTCTAGCAGTTCATTTTTTATCTTTCACACGGGGAATAGAATTTTCTTACACACAAGATAAGGAAATCTGTGATTTTACCCTGGGATAGAAAATCTGACCTTACCCATGCTATCTTACCCAAGACGTCAAGTAACGTCATCATGTGAAATTGCATCTTAGCGTAGTCAGAGACTTCTGGAATCTTGTTTTAAAATAAATAAATAAAAAATTACATATAACGTCGCGTCTGGGAGTGAAATAACGCCATGCAATAAAATCGATAAACCACTAGTGGTTTATAGAGTTACAGGAAACGTTATGACGTCCATAACAACGTTGCGTACATAATGACAAAATCATAACGTTTTTTTACGCCAGAAATGAGATTTCAAAGTATTTGTCATATGATAAATAGAATCTAACATTCGTGCTCTTGTATTATTGAATTTATTAAACTCGTTGCGAAAAAGAGACAAATGCTCGTCAAGCCTCGCATTTTATCTCTTTTCCCCAACTCGTTTAATAAATTCAATAAAACTTGAGCACTCATGTAAGATCCTCTATTTATTAATTAATTAATAAAAACAGTGGTGAGCAAGAAAATGAATCCATTATTCGTGTGTTGTGATTCACATTTTTTTACTACAATGCAATTTTAGATTGGAACAATTTGCCAGATGACATCAAATCAATTTCAAACAAATCAACTTATAAAACTGCTGTAAAAGCTATCTTTTGACTGCTGGTCAGTCTAATGAAGCAAACATTTGTAGCGACTTGTAAACGATATTTTATCTATTTTTAACATTATACTGTTTTATTATAAGAAAGTTGTTTCTGTGATAATTTGGGTGTAATGATCAGGATTTTAAGGATACTGCATCTAATGACATACATGTATTTGATAATATTTAACAATATATTTGTTTTATTAATCTTTTTATATTTGAGCCTACAAATTTTATTGTTTATCTACAGGACCTCATGCTATGTTCTTTGTACTATTCTATGCCTGATCTGATCCCGGAATAAAATTAAATTGAATAATAAAGCCAACTGATTATGATCCTCACTGCTTTTAAAAGAGGGTCCATAGGTTTAGATAAACAAAAATGTTCAGCGTAAAATTGTAAATATTTTCTTACCCATACTTTTAAGCATATATTTTTGGTGCTCAAAAGAACTGTCTCATTGAGACGGGGTTTTTTGAGTACCCACAACATATGTTTTGTTTGAAAAATAAGAAAATAATTGCTCTGGTACGCACTCTTCATTAAAGTCCTGATCTGAGTGTAAATCATTTCGAAAACATTATGCGCACTGTGTGTTCTTACTATGCCGAATACGGTGTATGTTATCTTTCACCCAGGTTGTACTGGCTGATGGACGTGTGGCTACCTGTACACCAAACAAAACCGTTATTGAAGACAACGGTCCAAGTGAAACTATCCACGATGGAAAACTGTTCTGGGCCTTGAGAGGCGGTGGTGGAAGCACATTTGGGGTCGTGGTGCACTACGTGCAGAAGCTTCATCTGACTAAAAGTTCGTACGTTTCAGGGTTTATGAAAGTAACACTGAACAATAATGAGACAGATAGAGCAATCATGAAGAAATCTATGGAGGCGTATACGGAGTTTGTTAAGTCTACCCCCGCTTACTGGGCAGCAAGTATTGGTATATACCCAACAGCAATTTTTCTGCGTTTTACAAAGTTTGGTTCTTGGGATGGGAACACAGAATCAGAAGTTAAGCCGCTCCTTGATTTTAAGGATCTCTATGATCAACTGGCAGCCTTTACCCTTGCCAACTTGTCGAGCTCAGCAGCCGTAGCTGTTTCAGATGATGTTCTAAAAACAAGACAATACCAACTGGGGGCCATGATTCAGTCAGAGGAAAATAATGCAACTGGTGTATGGGATTTTCTTCTTCAAACGATGCTGGAAACTCGGGCAAGAAATGTGACATTTGGCTGTTCATTTTCGAGATTAGGAGGTAAGGAACAATACAATAAGAATCTATCATGAGAATGAGGGTGGGATAAAAAAAAATCCGTCCCGAGGATCACCGATTGGCATCACCAGGCTTGCCGAGTGATGACAAATGGTGATCAAGAGGGACAGATTTTCCTATCCCATCCTCACACCATTAATGGATTTTTTCCATCAATTTAAGCGCGTGGTTTTGAGATTAAAGACTGATCCAGTCTTGATAGTTTTGAGGAGTGTTTTCCTTTACATAGTTAAATTGGACTTGCTTTGAAGATGTTAATGTACCGCTAAACATGTTGTATGTATTTTGTTTTAATTGTTTGCTTCATAAACAGACTCTGCAGGTTCTACCTGCGTATTTACATATAAAACATCCTCACTATGTATTGGAAAACCGTCCTATAAGGTTTTCAAAAGGCAATACAATAACGTCATAAGAACATTATATAACGTTTCCATAACGTCTTTATAAACGTTATCAGTTGCCATTTAACGGCATTTAGACGTCCCATAAAAAACATTATGTTACTTTATCTATAACGTTTTTTAAAACATTTGAGCCAGTGCATGTGATTTCCAACAATGTGGTACTTTGTATGTGCGACCATCAAAGCCTCAGATCAGCCTGTGCATACGCGCAGTCTGATCATAGCCTTTGTTAGTCGCTTGAGAATTCAATGAGTGTTAAGCTACCGACTGATTACCATTTGGAGTTTCTATGGTTTAAAGGAGGCTGCACAGGCTCGTCTGAGTCTAGACTTGTCAAAATGTCATATTGTTGAAAATCTCATGCCGCGGCTCAAATTTTTCAAAACGTTTTTGTGTTAGCTGGGTATCTAGTCTACTGAATAATTGTTTTTGTATGTTTGTTTGATGCTTAACGACGCTTCAACCCTTTTGGGTCATTAGCGTCTGACGGTATTACATTAAACTTGATTTGGATGGAAAGAGGAAAAAATTGTAATAAATAAAGTAAATGATGATGAGGATGATGAGTTTGTATAATGACTGACTAGCTCTTCAAAACTGCTTGATATTATACATGCTATTTCCTGTCAACATCTGTATTATAACTCACTGTCATTATACTGAACAATGGGGCGAGCAAATCAGATTTTGGTACTTATCGCATTGCGCAGATGCGAAGACTCACCAGGGCCTTAGCTGCTCGCATACTCAAAGTATGGGTGTAATTGAAAACTTAGATTAAAGAGACTAGGTCTGTAACTATGAACATTTTTCGAAAAATTTTCTTTTCTTCTTAAATCATCTGTAAAAATAGAATTAAGTTATGTTTTCACAATTAAAATATTCAGTACAGCTGAAAACTGCATGGAAAAGTGAATTATCTTATAATAAGAGGTGTTTTTCTCTTGTTTGTAATTATTTACGTCCCTCCAGTAATTCTAGACAGTTGATTATTAACATAAAAGCTGTTGTTTTGATAGTGATAATTTGTTAAAATTTACGAAAATGGTAAAATGTTTACCTAAATTAGAGTATTTTTACTGTATTCTTGAAAAATAGAAAATATATTTCTAAAATTAGAAGATCAAAAGTTACAGACTATGCAGCTTTAAGACCTAAATACTCACTGGCAGCATATGCGTTCAATGGCATAGCCAAAACGCGAAAAAAAGTTACACATCAAAGGCAGACTACTGGATCAAGCAGTGGTTCTCTTCAAGTATGTCTCTTTTCAAAATGGGAACTTCTCTTAAAGGAAAGAATTTGTTCTCAGAGGGAGCGAATTCTTTCCTTTAAGAACAGTTCCTGATTTAATAGAAAATCACTTTTGCCATATAAGGTGACCTCCTTGAATGTTACCATTTGTATTATTACGCACGTGTGTAACTGCGTAATGGGAGCTCTGCTAATTGGCGTTTATTTGACTGGTTGCACATTGCGATAGATATCATACTCTAATGTGAGAACTCTTTTTTACTACAGGAAAAATATCCGAGTACGACGTAAATTCGTCATCCGTTCATGCTGGCTTTCGACGAGCACAGTACCACCACGCATTTGCCTTCTATTTCCCAAGAGACGAGGAACGAAGCACAATCGAGCAACAAAATCAAACGAAAGTACACGTAGCCCAGTTTGCAGAGAAACTTCGCAAGTTCGGAGATGGACAATACATGAATATTGGCTTTGTTGCAACCCCAAAATGGAAAGAGGATTTCTGGGGAGAACATTATCACGACCTGCTGCAAGTAAAGGAACAATACGACCCGGATAATCTTTTCACCTGCTTTCACTGTGTCGGATCTGACAAGATCTACGATGGCGAAGAAACAACAAATGCATCAGCTACCGTAACAGAGAACTTCACAAATATACTCTTCCTGCTAATCGCTGTTTTAATTTTCGCGTGTTAAAGTCCAAAGATTTTAACCCATTAAAGCCTAATGAAATGTAACAACTAATAGTGGGCCACCATCGGCCCGCTGGGGAAACACTTGCTGGATAGCTTTGTGATTTTTCGGTGGGGGGGGAGTGATAGGTCCAGACCAAATCTCCTAAGGAAGCCTATAGCTTTATGTTTTTCGAGGGGTCCAAAATCCCAATCTCCCATCTGGGTCCACGTATGTAGTTGTGTTACCAACACCCCTGTTATGCTGTTGTTGTATAGTCTGTGTATATAGCTTTCAATTTATCACAGATTGTTTAATCAGATTGTGTGTAAAGTGTTGTTTGATATAAGAAATTAAAACGATTTTTGTTGCACTTTCCATTAGTTCTCATGAGCAGACTCAATTAAACCGAGTCTGCTGTTTTCTTATAAAGCAGGTTCTCTCTATTTCGGAAGGATTCGTTTTTCCTCCCAACAGCTGTCGTTGTGCCGCACGGAGTTGATAAAACTTCTCCCTGTACATAGATATAGTCTTAATATTTTTCATATTCTGGTCCTTCAGGAATATTAGGTTCTGACGGAAAGCAGAAAACCCCTTAAGCCGGTGCTAGGGGCGTAAGAATTGTTAAACTTTCCATTAGTTCTCATGAACAGACTCATTAAAACCGAGTCTGCTGTTTTCTTATAAAGTAGGTTCTCTCTATTTCTGAAAGATCCATTTTTCCACGTTTATTCTAATATTAACTGATATATATATTAGCTATATCAGGTGTTTGTCATATCTTTAGTAATCTTTTTTATGTTCACTCGCATGAACTCCGCCGATCATGCGCATGACTTTGGTCTGGGATCTTATTTAGCTTACCGTGCACCTCCAGAAACAATTGTTCATGGGTGCCAAATTGTTCTTTAGGACACACTAGATGCAAAACAAGGCTGTCTGTATGTCTGTCTGTAAGTTGTTATATGTGAAATTGCAAGCATTAACTTTGTCATGGTAATTTTGACAAATAAACGGCGACGTTACAAGGTGGCGAATATTTATGCCCCATGCACTATGCATTTAACGGGGGTTCAAGTCCGGTTGCGCACATACATGTACGCAAACTGAAACAGATTTCTTTCATTGCAGAAATAAATATAATTTAAGGAGAAATATCTTTCAAAAGCCCTTACTTGCATCATTTTTTCCTGTATAACCAAAAAATGCTTTTTTATCAAGGAGACGGATACCTTTGACCACATTGTTGTATGAACAATTTATACATCCCACATAGATCACTTTACGCCCCAACATACAGCTTTTGGGCAATCGGCAGCATACTTATCAGTCTATATAGAATTACTTCCTGGTTTGATACCGTTTACAATATTGTGACACGCTGGGTGAACTTTAGAGAAAACCATTTGCATGAACATAGACTACAATGATCTGACTACGATATTAAGAAGCATTTTGACCAAAATATAATGTATTTCTGGTATTATTTACAATTTTCGTTTTGACCTTGAAACTTTCACAAGCGAAAATTGTAAATATATATTTTTCTACCAGAAATTTGTATATTTTGGGCGAAAATAGTTCAAAAAATTGTAGTTGGATAATTGTAGTTCATGTTCATGCAACTGTTTTTTTTTTTTTCTAAACTTCACCCAGCGTGTCACAATATTGTAAACGATATCAAACCAGGAAGTGACTCTAGAAAGACTGATAAGCTTGCTGTAGAGTGCTCAAAAGCTGTATGTTGGGGCGTAAAGTGATGTATGTGAGATGTATAAATTGTTTATACAACAATGTGGCCAAAGGTATCCGTCTCCTTGATCAAAAGCATTTTTTGTTTATACAGGAAAAATTTCATGCAAGTAAGAGCTTTTGAAAGATATATCCCCTTAATTCAAAACTAATCAGATCCCAGCTATAGAGCAAACGGCAAAGACTCAGACCGGTACACATGATTGATCACTATTTGATTGTCCGATCACATGTCCGTTGGTGCACACATGTAACATTAATAAAGTCAGTGCAAACGGTTGTTCAAATTAGACTGCGCAGAAGCACGGACTAAATGAGTTATCGATGTTTTCTTTGTACATGTGCACTTAAATTATTTGGACCACCTCAATATGCGTATAGCCATAGTTTAGAAATGCATATTCAGACAGATGTACCTATTGGGGCTAGAGGCATGAATTTGGACTGAACCTACATAACTTTGTTTACGCGGGCAGCGAAGGCTCTGGCGAGACTGCGCATAATTATGCAGAGGCTCGTCTAAACCGTCGCTGCTCGCCGGTGCGATAAGTGCCAAAATCCCGTGTACTAGCCCATAAACTATGAACAAACTGTCAAATAGCGGAGGCTCAGACCAGACTGAGCACAAATATAGCAGTGAAATTTTCTTTTCATTTTTTGTCGTTCGCTTTGAAAAAATTGAGCACAAATGATGATGACACAAGTCGTCTAGGTCTGATTTTAACTTAAGGAACATATATCGGAAGGCATGTTCGCGTAGTTCCGTAAATAGGGCAGCTCGTAGATAAGCACGAAAATGACGATTACTTGAAATATTTGCTCTTCAAACTCATGAATGTTTGAGCGCATAAACGTTTGTATTCGTTGGAATCTTGCCTAGTTTGGAAAGTAAGACAATGTTCCTGATCAGAGTTTCAAAAGGAGCACATCCCCTGATCAAAACATTTTGAAATATTCAAGTGAAAACAAATGTAAGCAATGCATGCTGCTTAAGCAGGTT
Source organism: Loripinus fragilis (assembly GCA_964019695.1). Classification (NCBI taxonomy): domain Eukaryota; kingdom Metazoa; phylum Mollusca; class Bivalvia; order Lucinida; family Lucinidae; genus Loripinus; species Loripinus fragilis. The sequence goes on from OZ026524.1 coordinate 48,079,565, forward strand.
GGCCTGCATCTACATATTGTTTTGATTAAGAAAACAACAACAACTATACCCGACAAAAAAGAAACGCACCGCTACGATTTTCCCATTAAGATCTCCTTTAAATACGAAAATGTTAATTGTCATGAAATATTCATTTCTGATCAAATCTTACTAAAACTTGAATGTGACGTAAATGAGAATCTGTACTTTCCCTGTGTAGGCACAAAACACATCAAGGCGAAGGGTAAAAGGAGTTTTGGAAGCGTCAATTCAACGCTACTGTCTACATGAAATTCATAGTATGTTTTACATGAGCAAAGTATGAAAACGATATATAGTCGGTACGTGAGACAACCAATGTGTTTATTGATTATTTTTTTTTGTTATTCCAAGCTCAATTTTCATCAGTTTTGATAATTTAAACTGATTAAAACAATATCGAAAACTTTAAATGTGTGTAAGGTTTATCTCCAGTGTAGAATCGTTATCCAAAGGGTAGTCACAACACATGGGCTACGAAGCATTCAATAACGCAAATGATGAATTTAAAGCTAGAATTCGCAAAGAATAAGTGTCTGGGTACAATTTGGTCTACTGAGATGAATCCAATTGCTTGAACTTATCCAGCAAGAGAACATTATAAAACGCTTATTTCCTGTGACTTTACAAATTGACCCCCACTTCATTCATGACCAATTTTCTTTAACACAATTTCGACGCCTGATTGCATAAGATGTGTAACGCAGAAGTACTTGACATACCTTTGCACTGATATAAACTAAATTGGCCTATCACTTGTGGTCTTCCTGAGGGTTCAACAGTTCAAAGTGGTGCGTTTCTTTTTTTTATTGGGTATACAATTACAAAAAATATCAAACGAAGCAATCACCTGAAATCCGTGGAATTACCTTTTCAGTGACAATATTATGCATGTCACATCCTGCTTCCATAGCATCAAACGTATGCGCTTATGTGTGTAGCGTATGTACGTGACTTTTCGCAGGAGAATTTGAAACTAAGAACTGCCTTTAAATCAACTTTACCAAATGCGAAAAATGGTCCAACGCTTAGTCAATATAACATAAAAGTTAGGATTTTAAATGGGCCAAACAAAGCGGGGCTTTTCATAGCAGGATTTAAACATTGATTTTCTTCATGCGTTTCTCAAGATAGCATGTACATGTACAATCAGCTTCATTTTTTTTCATAGTCGGGCACATTTTTTTCACGAGTTAACTTAGTGATTACCGAACGCAGGCTATTTTTCGGAGTAAAAGACAGCGATTGAATGCCACTGGTTTTAACGTACCTTACATGTACCCCCCCCCCCTTTGGACCAAAGGCAAATATTAGGGTTAGGTCTGATAATAACTAAGTATATTTCAAAATATCTAATAAACAAATATAATCAGTAACATAAATAAATTAACCTGGCTCAAAGGAGCGTCACGGCCATTCAACGTAATAGCGTCCATCTAGAATTTGTCCAGTTATATGCTACCCTAATTATCTAAAGTGCATCAGAATTTTCATTATAATGATGTGTTTCATTCTGTCACTGAACTAAACTGTGCGCAACGGTATTAAATGTGTGAGTGGCCATGCTGTATTCTAAGGCATATTTTGTTTGAGCACTAGTACTGTCCGAAATATATGTTAACACCATTTGAAATTTTTATGTTTTTTAAGAAATATAGTATTGTAAGTGTACATTACTTTCAAATCTTACAAGAAAATGTTTACTAGACTAATAGTTTGTTACATAAGTACACTGTTTCCTATAAGCATTTGTGACTGAATGTGCAGCAAAAACTGCCAAATATTCCGTAAAAGGCTACATCATTAAAACGCTCATAACTCTATGATTTTTGACTCAACAGGTCTAATATTTTACCTGTGTACTTCAAAGACTTCATCAGACTTTCAAAAAATGTAAAAAACCAAATTTCGACCAGGACCTCCATAAGACCCAAAATGCCAGAGCCTGTCACATATTATCTAATTAGCATATCTTGTTTGTTTTGTTTTATTTGATTTGATTTTTTACGTCCCATCAACAATATTTCAGTTAAACAGGGACGGGTCTTCCTGGGTTGAACCAGTACAAATCTAGGATAAATGTGTCTTGCTCAAGGACCACAACGCAGTGACGCCGATGAGGCTCGAACCCGCGGCCCTTCGGTCTCGAGTCAAGCACTCAACCACTGAGCAACTGGGCTCCCTAATTAGCATATCCATAAATATTAATGAAAACATTAAAAAGATGGTGATATACCTACAAAGTTAATAATATCTCAGCTGTTACTTATCATAGACTACTAAAATTGGTACCAAATTAAAGCCCAGACACAAGGATTGCATTTCATTGTTACGTATGCAAATTATCTTATTTTAATAATTTGCGTATTCATGAATATTAGTAAAAAAAAACGTTAAAAATAAGGGAAACCATTAAAAACACAAATATGCTGATTTCAGCCCCATATCATCCTTATTGCATTTTCTATATTATCAGTGATACAATTTGACAAGCCCATTCATCCAGTGGTCATAATAGTATACATGTATGAATATTATCTCATTTGTATATTCAAGATAATGCAAAACAATTAAAACAAAAATAAGTTAAACCACGTTAAAACTATAAACCAGGGGGAGGAGGTGAGGTGGCTGGTTATTTGATCTACCTTGCAACTCCTAGGGCTTTTTCTAATGTATGCCAACTTGTTTAGTGGGACCCCCTGAATGCGAAAAAAAGTTTTCTTAAAACAGAAACATGTTTTGGCTATGTGAAAATGCATGGTTTCAATTGCAACTCATAATGTGATTCTCAAAACTGGGGTGTACCTACAAAATCAATCATATCTCAGTTGCTACTTATCCTAGACTTGTAAACAGTAAACATGGCACCAAAGTAAAGCTTAGACACAGGCCTTTAATCCCATGGTCGTTTATGCAATTTTTTTCCTTTTTTGTATAATTTGCATATTTATGAATACTGATAAAACATTAAAAATTGACAAAATTTTATAAAAAAACCATAAAATAAATTGATCTCGACCCAAACCATCATTGCTTATCAAAACCTAGTTCATGTTCGTTCAATCTAAGGCTTGATATGCTAATTAACTAATTTAAATATTCATACATGTAAATGGAAACATTAGAAAAATTGAACACAAATTAATGGGAATGTACCCTCAAGATAACTTATATCTCGGTTGCTTATTATCTTATACTACTAAATATGAATTAAATAGAAGTTGTCATATCTTAGCATTAATCTGATACCAGGTTGGGTATGATACATACCTAATTTTCCTCTTAACTGTTTTGTTTTCATTAATATTCAAGGATATTCAAATTAAACAAAAAAACAGATAATTTGTTTGCATTACTGACCTTTGGAGGAAGGGCCTGTGTCTAAGCTTTACTTGATGCCAAGTTTAGTCGTCTAGGATAAGTAACAACTGAGATATGATTGATTTTGTAGGTACACCACGATTTTTGAGAATCACATTATGGGTTGGGATGGAAACCACAACTTTTCACATAGCCTAAGCATGTTTGTTTTTTACCACAACTTTTTTTCGCATTCAGGGGGTCCCACTTGACAATTTGGCATACATTAAAATGCCCTAGGAGTATAGTGCGACCAGGTAACGGACGTTGGGCATGTCAGACAGAACACTGCCATTCACTGTCAATTTAGACTGGTCTACAGTAAATTGGGTAAAATAGAATAGGTACGCTTTAACCCTTAAAACGCCAGCAAAAAATCATCCGAAAATTCCGTCTGCATTTGTCGTCTGCTGCAATTATTTGCTAACATTATTTAACAAAGCTAAGTATAGAGACAAACAGCGTGGACCAAGATCAGACTGCTCGTATAGGAGCAGTCTGATCTGAGTCTACACTGTTTGTTGTAAAGGCTTCTAAACATTTCAGCAGACGACAAAAGCAGTCGAATTTAGTTGTGATTGGCGCTTTAAGGGTTAATCGTGCAAAACAACTGAAGCGCAGACGACAAAGGCGACCAGCTTTATACGGTTAGTATGCCCGGTACACGTTTGCAGAAAACTTAAGTCTTACTTGTTTACAGACACATTGGTTATACACTATTGCTCACTGGTCAGGGCCTCCTAGAACCTATGCGGATTTTAGTCAAGATCAGCAAGGCAGACTGGTCTTTGTCAGATGGGATGTTGCTGCTACATGTATAAAGATATAGAGTCAGGCTGCACTGCGTAATGAAGATCTGATTGCATGTAGCGTGCTTTTATCTGTAATTTTCTTTTGTATTGTATTTGCTAAACAGCCATGTCTCAAGAAACCATCTAAAACGCAAAGGTGCAAACACTGGTACGGAGGTCGGAATTTTTTACACATGATATACGGATATAAACGGCATACATGTAATATAGGTTTAGTGATTACACATTATTGAACTTACCCAACAAACAGCCTGGCATGAATAACGCCTTCAAAAACTGCAGTTATTAATCGGCTTTTGGGTCACTGTCTAGCCACGTCCACAACTGGTTCCAATCTCCGTTAGCTTTAAATGAGACCGGGACATCGCATACCACGTGGCGATACAGTGACCAAATAGCTGTTTAATATCTGTAGAGTCAACCAGTGGTAGAGTGCTTGACTTGAGATATAGGGGCCGTTGGTTTGAGTCTCACTGAAGGCACCATATTGTTTCCTTGCGAAGACACGTTATACTCTATTTAGTACTGGTTCAACCTAGGAAACGTCCCGACATGGCTGAAAATTTCTTGACTGGCATGGGCGGATTCAGAGGGGGTGGGGGACAGGTGGTTCAGTCCCCCTGAAAGATCACTAGAAATAGGTTTTCTTAGCAATACTGGTCAGGACCCTCTGAACAATTGCAAAGATACTTAGCCAGAATTCAATGATAGGCCATCATTGGGACGCCAGCGAAACGCCATTTAGTGCCTTTTAGTTGTATTTTGATCATATCTCCTCTCATCAACTAAAAAAAAAAAAAAAAAAAAAAAAACGTTTTAAGAGTTGGACCCCCTTTGACAAAAGTTTCTGGATCTGCGCATGACTGGGATATAAAGTATCAATTCAAATAAACGAAGTCCACAGTTGCTCAGTGCTAGTGTGTGTTAGACCTGTGATTAAAGAATTGCTTTTTTGAGAAGGTTCAATGAAAGCACTTAGAAATGCCCTAAGGAAGACACTTTATTCTCTACTAGGTACTGGTTCAACCTAGGTGGACAGGAAACGTCGCGTCATGGCTGCAAAAAATGTGGCAGCGTACAAACAAATAAAATGAACTCAAAATAATAAAAGAGACACTCATCTCTAATTTTTGCTGCAGTTGTGTGCGTCTACTGGTACACAAGTTTCCCTTTAGTATGCTATATGAAAATATTCGCGTTAAAAGTGTTGTCGATGAAAATATTCTTCCAAATTCTGTCTGTTTGGCAAGAAAATGACTTATTGGCTCTGAATTCGAAAAAATAACATTAAAAACAACAACATAAAAATAGCCCCCTATCAACCCCTATCACCCCCCCCCCCCACACACACACACACACACACACACACACACACACACACACACTAAAATTCAGCATGCTAAGGGTTCAATAAATGGATCACAGGGGAAGGGTACACATATCTTTTATAAAACAATAAAACTTGTGTGATTGTAGATTTCATTGTCGAAGATTGATGTTGTGGTTGCATAGTTTAAGATGCACGTACGTGCTTAAGATACATGTATTTACATATTTCAAACAAGGTATCTCGGCTGATCAGATTCATCTTCATCTAAACGCTTATTTTCTATAATACGGCAACTATAAGACTACAGGTATATACTTTTGGTGTGGATGGTTTCACAGATGGATGAATACGCGAACAATGCAACCTGACTAGCCGATATCCTAATGTATTTGTCCAGGGGTTGAACTTAGCTAAGAACCGCCCAACGTCTCTTATCTGGACGGACTATACAAGGTAGGTCTAATTACCAACTACCTCCCCCCTTCTCCGCATTTACGTTTTTACGTGTTTTCCATCATTTATTTTAGGTTTTCATTTATTTTCATGAATATGCATATGAGATAATATTCACATAGGACGACTGGATGATTGGACTTGTCAAAATTGCATCACTGATGGTATAAAAACATGAAACAATAATAATATGGGGATAAACTCAGCTATTTGTGTTTTTAATCATTTACCCTTATTTTCAACGTTTTTATTAATTTTCATGAATACACAAATTATGTAAACAAAATAATTGTATATTTTACCATCGATGTCTGGGCTTTAATTTGGTACCAATGTAAGTAGTCTATGATAAGTTACAGCTGAGATAGTATTAACTGTGTAGGTATACCCCATGTTAGATCACATTTTTAATGTTTTTATAAATGTTTATGAATATGCAAATTAGATAATTTACATACGCGACAAGTATATAAAAGACCTATGTCTAGGCTTTAATTTGGTACTAAGTTTAATTGTCTTAGATAAGTAACAGCTGAGATATGAGTAATTTTGTAGGCACACCCCCATCCTGGAATCCTCTTTGGACTAATTTTGTGAGGACGGCCTTGTTTCTCATCTAGGGGTCCTAATGAACAATTATGCACCCATTCAAATATCCTGGGGGTGCATGGTAAGCTAAATTAGATCCTGGACTACATGTTGTACATTCTATTGGACCAGTTAATACCCATTTGTTCATCAAATGAAAATGTATATCTTATTTGTTTTGCGCGTGTATGGTCTAACGTTAGTTACTTCAACATTAGACATATGTACACTGAACCGAAGTTATAAGTAGCCACCATACAATTTTTGCTCCCGTTCAGAAAGTAAAAATCTCTCTCACAAAATTTAAATTCTATAAAAAAGTCCAAGGCTTTGTTGAGACTCTGCAAATTATGTCATTTCAAAATGACGGGTAGATCTTGCACAGACGAAGATCGAATAAAGATACCCTAATTTCAAAAAGTCACACTTTTTAGTGTGATATAAACTATTCATCAGATATGTTATCCATTTATATTTTAATTAGTTTGAAGATGTTTATAACAGCTGTGATATAAGATGAAAAGAATCTCTTTTTTTGACAATTGAGCACTCCATTTCTCTTCTACGTTAACATGAAGGCAGCCACGGTCAACAACTTAATCAAAGGATTTTAGCTTAACCATGCAGTTTACATACACGCTTTGCATTGCTCTGTACGCTTTATTATCTGCGACACAGCAGTGCAATTTTCAGGGGTTCTTCATTATGAATTAGCGTCACAGTTCTGCGTAAAAATTAAAATAAATCTTTAACAAATGCAATTTAAATGACCTTTAAAGTTTCACGTTAAAATCGGAAGTGGATACCAAATTAGTAAAAAAAATATCGCTAGAAAATGGGCTCATCAAGTTGCATGGGTGTTTTATCAAACATATTAACATAAAATAAAACATACAATGATTTTAGTAAATGCATCTGATGATTTCCGAAAATTTCAGAAAATTCGGAAAATTATCAATTTTTAAAAATTCACGAAAAATCTGTCATAAGCAAAATGTCGAGTGTTTGGTGTTTTTTCAAGTCGACTAGGCAGGTTTGCAATCACCTATACTTGACTTTGATAAAAACTGCACTCAAAACCCCTTTTTCTTCAAAAAGTTGATTTTGACATTTTTGAACCCAAAAATCGTGAAGTGATAGAAAACCCTTCCAAAGCACCGCTTAGCTTTAGTCCATTACAATGCATATATTTGGGCAAAAATTCATTTCAATATCACTAGGGCTTAGTCATAAAAAAGAAATTGAAAAGTGGCTACTTAGAACTTCGGTTCAGTGTATGTTTGACTGATAAGTTACTTTTACAATGGCATTAACGTGGTAAAGCATTTTCTAAATTATATCACACTCAGAGTTGATTGTTAAAAAAGTGATGGTTTGAAAATTTGTCAAGCGCATGCCATACCGTATCTGTGCCAGAACTGTATGGTTATTTAGTTTCTTTGCCCCCAAAGGAACTATGGCAGGCATATAGTAATTGCACTGTCCATCCTTAATGTCCATCCATCTGTCCTTCCTTCTGTCTGTCCATCCCACTTTGTATCCCGTGTGTATCTCCTATATTCTTTAAGGTAGGAATCTCAAATTTGGTGTGTGCATGCATCTTGGGATGATAAAGTGTCGCGTACCTTTTTTTGGTCACTGTGACCTTGACCTCTGACCTAGTTTTTAAATAATTAATCATGTTCGGAGCATATCTCTTATATTATTTAAGGTAGGAATCCCAAACTTGGTCTGTGGATGCATCTTGAGATGGCGGAATGTCGTGTGCCATCCTTGGGTCACTGTGACCTTGACCTCTGATCTAGTTTCTAGAATTGGCATCAAGTCTGGTGCATTTCTTATGTATTCTTGGAGGTAGGAATTCCAAATGCATCTCGAGATAACGGAGTTTCACGAACCATCCTTGGGTCACTGTGACCTTGATCTCTGACTTAGTTTCTAGAATCCGCATTGAGTCTTGTGGTTATCTCTTAAATTCTTTGAGATTCGTATTCCAAATTTGGTGTGTCTTGGGATTGCAGAGTGTCGCGTACCATTTTCTAGTTACTGTGACCTTGACATCTGACCTAGTTTTAGAATAATCGTGTCCAGAGCATATATCTCATAATATTTGAGGTATGAATACCAAAGTTGGTGTGTGGATGCTTCTAGAGATGGCGGAATATCGTGTGCCATTTATGGGTCACCGTGACATAGACCTTTACCTCTGACCTAGTTTTTAGAATAATCGTGTACTGAGCATATTTTTAATGTTATTCGAGGTAAGAATCCCAAATTTCGCTTGGATGCATCTTTGGATAACGGAATGTCGCGTACCATCCTTGAGTTACTTTGACCTTGACCTCTGATCTAGTTTCTAGAATAGGCATCGCGTCTGGTGCATATGTTCTGTATTCTTTGAGATAGGAATTCCTAATAAGGTGTGTGGATGCATTTTCGGATGGTGGAGTGTCCCATACCATTTTTGGGTCACTATGACCTTGACCTCTGACCTAGTTTTTAGAATAATCGTACCTGGAACATATATCTTATATTATTTTAGGTAGGTATCCCAAATTCGGTGTGTGGATGCCTGCGTATTATCTATCATCCATGGCCATAGTGACCTTGATCTTGACCTCTGACCTAGTTTCTAAAAACTGCATCGAGTCTGGCGCATATCTCATTGTTAAGATGCAAGTTCATTTAAGTTTTCAATCATTAATAATATTCTTGATAAAGGTCATGAAAAGACAACTTTAGATTTTCGTCACTCTGTATTAAAATTTATCTTATACTTTTAATTCCACACAGCATAGTTATATGAACTAAACAAATATTACATCAGAATGCTTCACTTTTTTTACCAAATAAATTCTGACTTATATCTATGATTAACAACTGTCAATTATGGTCACTTTTCTTGTCAAAATATTCTATCCTATTTTACCATAATGTCAATAAACCATTCTAACGTATTTGAGCATCTCTTACAACAGTCACCAATGTCACTACTATGATATTGGATAAGTCTTATTAGTTCCACAAAGTTATTTATGCATACGTTTAAGCAATCATCACAAAGTTTCATAAACGTATTGTGCCCACCACACGTAACTACAATGCTGGTACAAAAAGCCTATATAGTATTACGTGTTTAGTCTAATTTCATCTACCACATAGAAACCTTATAGAGTACCCAGACTTATTATAAATCACTTTCAAGTGACAAATATTTATATATTAAATAGGCATGTATTACAACATATTGACTGTAACAAATCTCTCAAATCATATTCGTATATGTACAGCATATCAATGTCTCTATTGTATCTGTATTCTCTCCACAATTGAGTATTCATAATATCTTGACATTATTCAACAATAAATTACTGTTACTACAAAGTTAGACCATTTTGACCCTTCTTTTACACTATAGCGTTCACTTCTGACATTTAAATCCCACCATACTTTCACTTTATATAAATCTGAAACTCTATTCTATGTAATCTGGTTATGTATGCTTTGCAACCTGCTATTCCCCAGGTCCAGTGAAATCAGCTACTTTTCTGCCAGACTATAACACCCAAATCAGTCCCTTTCCTGCTAGACTATAACATTAGTGATACGTTATGACCTACATTAGTGATACGTTATGACCTTTTAGGTCCACCATACATTAACGCTACTTAGTATTTCTACTGCTACGTGAATATCACTGATGAAGTAATGGTGTATAGTACTGCCGCATTAATAAGAAACGCGAACAATCGACTTAGAGTGCATTGTTTCACGTTATTTTCTCTTGATATTTTCGATATGCGGGTAGAAAAAGCTGCAGTATTTTTTGACAAAATTTTCAACCTGATGTTTTTGCTGAGTTTTTTTGTAATTAGATGGAATTTCGGCATATTTTTGGTTCTTTTCAACGGGGGAGTATTACTGTTGGTAGAATGGACATAAACTGACCCAGTTTATTAATAATATGCAACGGTTGACTAACTCATTCGATGGCGTTTCAAGTCAGTGATCGCCGTGTAGGTTATATACTGAACAAAAGTGAAAGCGCTACACTTGAATTGTTTGCCATTAACATGCATAATGACGCAAGCCAGTAATGCCCAGGTCACACATTCACGGATCACCTCGCCGGTTCTACTACGGATTAAATCTCACGGATGACCCCGGAAATGCCTATTTCTGTAGTCCGATACGGATGCACTATATACGTATGAATAAGTACTACTACGTATGATTTCGGATGCAATACGGAAAGCTACGGACCAATACGGATTGCCACGAATGTACATCCGTGGCTAATCCGGCGTCCAGTCCGTGAATGTATGACCTGGGCATAAAGCAAATGAAAGTGTATCTGAATGTTCAAAGACTGGGTTATGCATAAAGTAAAAGTTTACGGATATTGTCACGAGGAAACACATGAAAGTCATTTAATGTGACAGGGGTCCAATATTTCAGGTTACAAATTTGAGCAGAAATCTAACACAGTTTATGCCTTCAGAAATCCACTGCCAACCAGATCCGACGGAACAAAGTGGTAGTCTAAGACATTTGACAACCAGAAATGTGTTTGATCGTTTAGATAAGCAATCTTAGAAAGCGGGGTTTTCATCAAATTGGCCAAGCTTGAAATTTTATCACTGAAATCTCCATAGGAAAATAAATGTGTTGTTGCATCTGAGTCTGCACTCATTACTGGCCGAGAAATGGTAGGAACAATGTGCTGATAGGTCTACCTGATTTGGTAAAAGAAAGAAAGTTATCGAAAATCGTGATCGAAGATTACCAAATATGTATTATTATATCTCACGTGAATTTCCCATACAAAACTTCCATATCACCCGCTACTATAGCGACGGCAAATACTGTCACTCGTTTGTCATAGCAGCGGGTGATAGTCGAAAATATCAGTCATTCGTCTGATGCGCAACGCCGATGCGTGTACGGTTCGTTCACGTCAGGAGACGTTCAACATGAGGCATGATTTGGCAACTTTCCACTCCCAATAACTTCGTTGTTTATGGTTAGAAACATTGAGGCCAAATTTGAGCCGATTTGGCGAAATTTTCTATTTTGCAACAAAACTACATCTTGTACAGTATCCCATTTAAATGACGCTGCTTGGTATTAGGTTTGGCGTCGTCGACTTTTTATGACGTAATTTGTTTGACCGAACGTCATGATCAGTTCGAGCATTCAAACTACTTAAAAGAACCATTTTTGTGAAAGATTTTTTTCACTCATGCATATAGAAAAGAGGTTGTGCATCATTTTCCCTTTGGAACTCCCCTCAACAAGGTAGGCCTAAGACGGTAGAAAATAAAGGATCTAATATTCGGTATAATAAAATAAATATTACATTCTCTGATTGGGTGATAGTCAAAAATATCATCTCTGGAAATGTGATAATCACATTCCTCGGGATGATATTTTCGACTATCACCTAATCAGGGAACGTAATATTTATATAATATTCCCTATTTTTTTTTGTCAAAGGGTGACATTTTCCTTTTTTTACAAATTTGATAAATTCGAAATTGATTTCTGAGCTTGTTTCAAGTGATAAAACAGTTTTCTTGTGTAATAATGCAACACAAGTATGACGAATTCTGATAATCATAACAATCTTTTATGCGCATGTGCAATTGCAAAATTCAGTGAATAAAGCTTTAAACACAATAAGGAACATAACTCAAACACCAAAAGAGACAAATTGGTGGAGTTTCGACGAATTGCTTGCTGGATGTCTGGAAAACGTTATTAATCTTTAGTAAATACTTTTCGTTCAATACTTTCTCAAAAAAATATAAAATATTGTAGTGTAGCGTTTTCACTTTTGTTCAGTATAGCATAAAGTGTATCGCACATATAAAGTACTGCTGCATAAGGGATAATCCTGGGATAGGCCTAATCCATTTTGTGAAAAAAAACTATTATTGTTCTGCACTACTTGAATGGCTGACACCACTGTAAAACTGTCGATGGAGGGAGCGCAATGGCTCAGCGGTAGAGTGCTTGACTTGAGACCGAGGGGCCGCGGGTTCGAGCCTCACTGGCGTCACTGCATTGTGGTCTTTGAGCAAGACACATATATCCAAGCTTAGTACTGGTTCAACCCAGGAATACCCGTCCCTGTTTAACTGAAAGATTGTTGATGGGACGTAAAGAATCAAACAAAAACTGTCGATAATAGCCACATCGCACTGTTATAGTAGAAAATGTCCTTACAAATATAGCAAACAGTATTTACCCAGATCAAACTGATCGTATTGTATCAGTTGGATCTGTGTCTACGCTGATTGAATTGGTACTTTCAACTGAATGGAAGTGCTTAAAAAATAAAATTGGCGTGTACACTGAAAGCAATCACGATTTTGAAATGTGTGATGCTTTTGACACTTACCTGTAGAAATTTAAGTACAGATATATAGGCCGCCACATGGCTGTTACACCATTTGAATTCCCCCCGCTTTTCAGAAAGCCTAAAAATGTCGAAATTCCCAAGAGATTAGGGGTCAGGGCAGTGGTAGTAGATTCTTCAAACAATTTTCTTCTGACACTGCAGGATATTCTAAATCCAGATTTGAGCTTTATGTTCGGAAAAATGCATGTAATAAAATAATATTCCCGATTTTCGCGTTTCTTATTATTACGGCAGGACTATAGTAATAGTTAACGTGTGTCACCAAATCAGATGTACATATGACGGAACTATTATGTTGATGATACTGCTTTCATCTTAACATACCAACACAGCATCATGTTGACACCATCTGGGCCTCGACGCGAGAAAACCTGTCTTCGGGGGTTTGCGAACAACAAAAGCGCAGACCAGCCTGCGCATCCGCGCAGTCTGATCAGCGCCTTTGTTATTCGCTTTTCGAAAAGTATAACATCTAAACTTGCTACAAGTGAAATTTCAGTTTTCTTGCTAGTCTCTATAGCTGAGGAGACTGTTTCGGGTCTTGCTTTGTCGGAAACCCCGAAGACAGGTTTTCTCGCGTCGCGGCCCTTCTATTGATCAGGAGTAGTTATGGTAACAAGCATATAAGGCCGCCTAGAAAAGTAAAGCCTTTATTAAGTTTAATATTGTTTAATTTTATTTACCTGACACAGGTGCATAATTTCACGGTTAGTGCACAAGATATTTTTACCTTCCGTCGACCTTCGGTATTTACCGTAAGTTTTACAGGAATTTCGCAAGTCCTAATGTGCAAAAGGTCGTGATTTCGAGTCCACGTATGTTCATGTTTTTTTTTGTTTTTTTTTTTTTTATTTTTTATTTATTTTTTTTTTTTTTGTTTTGTTATGGTTGTTTTTTTTTGCTGTTTTTTTTTTTTTTGCTTTGTATTTTAACCTTTATTCGATTTGTTTAACTTCATTTATTATAGATGTACCACGACCTCTGAGTAATTTCTTTAGGATCATTTATTCAAAAGGTTGATGCATAACGCACCCACTGAACCAGTCTGTCTGGAACATCTGCGTGCTTCAAAATAGAATAGGATGAACCCCCTATTTCCAGATCCGTATTTTCAATTTTGTAAATAAAGACACGCTTCAAAGTTATTTGTGTATCGATACTTGCATTTCTTATTGTTATTTTTGTAGGGTCCTTATCGAGTACGTTTACCATACGCTCGATATGTGAAACTGAATATCTGTGCTTTTGACATATCTTTTAAAGTAATCGCAGGTATTTAAAGAAATATTTGCTTTGCCATAGTGCCAAGACATGCCGCATACATTCCTTCAGACGTTTTCCCAACTGAACTTAAGTTCAAACAACATGTATAGTGAATAATTTTCAACCATATGTTTTGGCTATAATATGGAACAATATTTTCACGTGACTCTCTGAAGATGTTTCAGACAGACTGGCTCTTTTTACGCGTTACGCATCTACCTTTTGAAATAGAATGATCCAAAATTTCATTCCTCAAAGGTCGTGGTACATCTATAATAAAAGAAATTAAACTAATCGAATAAAGGTTAAAAAAAGAACACACGTGGACTCAAATTTACGACCTTTTGGTTGTAAACTCTGTATCATAACCACAGGATGGTACAAAACGTTTCATTATCTCATTAGTACTTGCAAAATTCCTGTAAAACTTACGGTAAATACCGAAAGTCGACAGAAGGTAAAAATTTCTTGTGCGATAACCGTGAAATTATGCACCTGTATCAGGTTAATAAAATCGAACAATATCAAAGTGAAAACATTCCAATTAAATGAAATCGCACAATTCGAAGAATTTTTAAAATTAAAAATTATAAGGAATAAATTCACAATTGTCAGCAGGGAATGTCTACACGGTAAAAATGACTTACAGCTCTTCATCTTTGTAAAACCATCCACATATCCAAGAAAAATATCAGAACAACCAAAATGTCAGCTTCTCTCTGACACAGTCGCATTGCATATATAAACTAACTGTTAACTCATTGATACTCAAAATCAGTGTCTGATGATAACTCACTGATACCAATCCTATTGTAAAATACTGGTCCAATACTATATATCCCTAACAACAACCTAATATCATCAGTTGGTTTCTTGTCTAGATCTGAATTTACCTTATCTTTGACTGTCTCTTTTGTCAAGTATATAGGAAAATGTAATTCTGTCTCTACACTAATATGTGTCTTGCTAATACCATCTACATCTGTTTCAATTTCAGACAAACATGACATCTTTGTATCCTTACTTGTGTCTTTACTTTCTATCTGTCTTGTATGGCTACCTAAATGTCCAGTCATGATTCTATCATGGGCTATTTTCAAAATCTCACTTCTCAATTTTGAGGGTATTACTAACTGAGAATAAATACAACTAGAACTATCACCCTTTTTGGATTCATGATAACAAAGTCCCTTTTTCTGAACATATCTTAATTTTGAACCATCTTTGTGTACTCTTATATCGCTATTTTCAGCTTCAGTTCTTATTAAGGTGAGTGAAATATCTTCTGCTTGTAGCCTTACAAGGTCATTATCAGGAGTCTGATTAGTAGGAGATGGAGCAATAAAAGTGTTTTTCTTATCTTTCATTTTATTCTCTTTTCTTGCTTCAGCTACATTGTTCTCGACAATTAAACTACTATTACCTTCTTTTTCATGAAACCAATTAACATCTTGATTTTCAGGTGATCTGACACCATCTTTATTTCCTAGCACTAGATCACATACTGGTTCTGGCATATATAATGTTTCTACTTTACCTGTATAATATGGTGTGTCAATATTTAAGTTTCCAACAGGAAACTTTCGCTTGGTACCATCCGCTAGTGTACAGAAGGCAACTTTACCTTTCAGTTGTTTTTCTTCTACAAGATTTTTCTTGACTATGACAAAATTGCATCCACTGTCGCGCACCACTGAAATTTCAACCTAACCTATAAAGCCCTTCTTTATTGGCATCTTATCTGACTGCATAGTTTTGAGACTACATCCTATCTGCTCTGAAGTACTTTCTACAGGAATCCAATTAGCATCATTAATTTTGGCTCTTAATCCTTTGGTCTTATGAAAAGGGAACATATTACTATCTATAACTTGTGTTACTATGCATGTTGCCACAGTATTGCTCACATCAGTAGGCTCATCTAATCTAGAAACTTTGAATTCTGCTTCCTCTACTTTCTTTGTACTTCTAATACTGCTGCTTTAGTACTTACACTATTTCTTGCTGCTTTAGCAGAGCAACTTTTTTATAAAATGCTCTGTTTTTCCATAACCATAACAGTGTCTTTCTCTGTATTCTCTTACCTTTCTCTTTCCTTCTAGTGAAGGTAAACTATTAACTGGTCTTTTCATAAAGTCATACTCATCACCATCTGTTTTTGTTTCAGGAGACAGACGGAAATGTACATCACTTACAGTATGTGCTTCTATATACTGTTTTGCCAACTCAACCATTGCATCTACAGATTTGATTTTTCTTTCTTTCAAAAACAAGACCAAACTCTTATTAGATACACTTAAAAATTGCTCTCTTACTATTAAGTCTTTTAATCCTTCAAATTTTACTTTTACTTTTCCTAATTCCATCCACCTTATTAAATAATTACTTAATCTAATCACAAACTGGCCAGCTGTTTCTCCTATTTCTTGGTTACTGTTTCTAAATTTTTGACAGAACCCTTCTTCCGTAAGTTGGTATCGCTTTAGAAGTGCATCCCGTAATTTATAAACATTTTCATTTGCAATAAAGATTGTTTTTAGTTTTCATCTCCACGAAATATCATTTGATTTGTCCAAAGTTAAAGATTCTAAAACACATAAACAAAGAAATAGATAGCTATTTAGTAGTAGTAGAATACATTCCATTTCCGTCAAATTCATCACCGTAACATATATAACCATATACAGTATCATAAGGTCCTATTTTTGTCCCAAAGACAGTATATGATTGGGCCCTGAAAAGCTAAAATATTAAGGATGTAGAATTTTGTAATATTTACCGCAGGAGAAAAACAACACAACTAATGAAGTCTCATCAGTCATTTGAAATTATTTTTATGTACCAAGTTTACTATTGTACACATTATGCAAACCAAGTCAGTAACATAATATAGGTTAGCTCCTTGTCTAATACCTAGGTTAATATTCCATAGAAAAAAAACAAATTATTAAATGTTTAGAGAGATGGAAATAAAATTATACTATTTTTCTTTGCTTACATTCCAGACAAAATCAATTACCTAAGAGTTGGTAGGATAAAATTTAAATATATTACAAAAGAGGTTATGCATTATACGTGTCTGTAATCAGTTATTTTTTAAAGATAATCTCTAAAAATCAAATTGTATACTGACATTTATATGCATATGCAGATGATGACACATAACTTGTTTCAGCTTTTAAGTAGATTTTAGTTTATTTTCAGCATACCTTTTATAGTTTATTTAATGAAACTGTTAGTACCTTTGATCATCTGCTAAACTAATATCACTTTATAAGGAAAGGTTTTATATTGAAGAAGCATTTACCTGAAAATGGGTAAAATCAGTTGTAATGGATGACAACGATCTCATGTTATATGATCATATCCAAGGAACACATGTTACATGTAATTGCTGCTTAAGAAACTATCTAAACATATATGCATTTATCAGTCAAGAGTAATGTCAGGCTGAATAAGACATTGTGACACTCGGGTAATGTAAAATATACATTAAGATATTGGATGGAAAAATAAAACGTTTAAAAACATGCCGTCATGAGATCTTACTCAGTTGTAGCAATCAATACTTAAATAACTGATGATCATTTTCACAATACAGAATATGGCATGGCCAAATTATTACAGGAGTCCTTTAAATATAATTCTTGATAACAAAGCGCTATATGTAAACATAAGAATGAATAAGTGATATAAAATAAAAATCAACACAGCTTTTTCTAAAAAATATCTTGCTTCTTCAGACAGAAAACAAATGCATAACACATAAATAGGAAATTATATAACAGCACAAAACATGTTGAAGGTAGTGATTTATAGAGACATACAAAGAGTCAATTATTCTTACAAACATTTTGTGCAGTAGTCTTTGCCATCAATGAAATACTAAAATGCAATGTCTAGAAAGGGTGAATGAAAGTATGTGGGGTCAAAGCAACACTGTAGTATCTCCTTATTATTTATTGTTACAACAGTGTTGCGTTGACCCCACGAATTATGCATGTCATATTTGCAATGCTTTTTTCCAAAAGAAATCATGCTTCTATTACTTTTAAAAGTAAGTATAAATCTTAGAGGTTGATAAAGCAGTGCCTCATAGTTGTATATGCTATGCGATATAAAATACAAGATTTTGAATATCTTATCTTTGATAAGAACTTTGACAGTAGCACAAGTGTGAATTTCGTTGCCATAAAATAAAAAAAACAATTGCTGACCTCTCTTATGTAATTTATACATGCTCAATTGAAGATTTGAACCACCATATGTGATTTTGGTATCTACCTCACATGGGCAAATGCACCGTTTTATACCCCATGCTGATGCAGCGAAGCTAGCCTTTGTCTTAAAGCAGCAAATGCTCTGATGTGTCTAATGACATATTTTTACTGGCTCGCATGAGCCTTCATTGGTGAACTGAAATCAAATGTGCTTCTAATTTGATATTTTATTTACGTTACTATTTATTATCAATTAAGTCTGATTTGGAACATATAAAGAGTTAATGGGATGCCATTCTTGCATCAATAAGTATGTCCTCATTTGACATGCTGAATATCAAAATGCTTTTATATGAACAAATTCCACGTTTAGACTAAGCCTAATTGATAGAAATAGTGCAAAACAAAATGTCAAATAATTTATTTGAGTCCATTCATTTTGCAACAGCTACAATATAATCTTTACAATGCAAGACAGTTTTTTCTAAGTGATAAGCCTTGACCTCTAAAATGTATAACCATAAAGAACCTTGGAAAATATCCTCTTTCAATGCTCTATAACATTGCAGAACCAGGCAAAGCGTATGATAAATGTCACAATCTCCTTAACCCTTTTAATTCGAATGAAACTTCCCACATTTATCGAATGGACCAGTCCATTTTCGTCTTCAGTGTTGTTAGGTGTTGTTTTTCATTCTTATTCAAATTTTAATAGAACATCCTATAAGCAAACAGTAGAGAACCTGATCAGACTTTGCAGTCTGTGGCGTCTGATCTTTGTCTGTACTATTTGTCTATATGTCCCACAAAAAGAAAGCTAGTCTAATATGGGTAAATACTTTTGTTGTATATAACTGCCACCGGAATTTTTTTGCCAAACCAGTTTTTGGCAAAATGACCTAGTACTTTTAGTTGACATAGAAAGCTAAAGTGACTTATTTCCAGTAGAATAGACCCTACTGAGGAAATTCTATAGGTTTTTGGCTTAAAATCTGTAATGACCTAGAAAATATTCCATGACAAAGGTCAAAATCCCCGCGGGGATTTGCAAATTTTTTCACCATCCCCGCGGGGATTTTTTCCCCGTGCGAAAAATTTCCCCGCGGGGATTTTCGAAAATTCTAAAACTCATCTTTTTATTCAAATATGACAAGATCTCATGTTAATGGTGTGTAAAAATGAATGTCCACCAGTTATAACAATTTTTCATTTTTCCCCGCGGGGATTTTTCCCCGCAGGGATTTTTGGAGAAAAAATCCCCGCGGGGATTTTTAAAAATCTGTTTAAGGGTCTAAAATCAAGCTTAGGTTCACTCTTGCAATCTGTTTGACACATTTGAGTATGTTTCAAGTATATATTAACATTTTTATTTTCCCCATGGGGAAAAATCCCCGCTGGGATATTTCCCCGCAGGAATTTTTCCCCGCAGGGAATTTTCCCCATGGGGATTTTTTCCTGCACAGTATTCATCCTTAGAGGATTTTATTCAATGGCAAAGTATTTTTTCTGCATTTATTCACATTTATATTGTATATGGTATGGATCCAGCTCAGTTGCTGCATGTTGTAGTGAAGCAAGCAGGTAAACTGTATTTTAGATTTACTTGATCACAAACCCAAAGACAGTTTTTCACATTATGCTGCCCATATACCTGTATTCACAGTAAAGCTGCACCTGTTAGGGCCACCTGCTTGTTCCATCTCTTTATTCACTTTGCAAAGAGTTTAGATCCAGAGCAGGCCCTACATCTCAGGTACAGAATACAGGATCAGGATCCAAGCTGTTTGATATTGTGGTGTTTTTTTTTCTGAATTTGCTTGGGCATAGTAATAAAACTAATACTGTTAATATCAGCTAATAAAAATAAAACATTTGTCTTCTTTAACAGTTTTTGTTAAATAGTTGAGAGGTAATATGATTTTAGCATTTGTGTTGTCTGCTGATTCTTCATTATTTTAACTTCTTCAAAACAAATTCAGTCAATATCAACAGAATGACAAACAGTTGGATTCCGACTTTGTCTTAAGGGATAATTAGTAGGTTTGTTTTGACATGCACAGTCAAACAAACCGTGCCTCCTTTAAGCAATAACTGTTTGAATCCAGATCAGGCCCAACAATGTGTTAGACCGGATCTTCGTCCAAACTGTTTGCTTAATATTTTGTTTATCAGCAGACAACATTAGCGGATAAAAGGTCGGAGAGGCGATATGCATATGACTTATTTACTGGCAATAGTACAGTGTACTGGGCCGACTGGATTAGTACTCTATGTGCCAGAACAACCACCTAAAACAAGAAAACTGGACACTTTGGAGTACTCCACAATAAATCAAGTTATACAAATATTTACACCCATGTAGGCAGTGCTCCACCATCTTGTTTTGGAACTAAAAATGACCACCTGACCACCCCCGCCCCCCCTTTCTTTTTTTTCTTTAGACACTTGCTCAATCGATACTGATCATTACGCAAATTTTAGAATTTTGAGAAAAAAAGAAAAAAGAATCTGTTGGCTCACGATCTCCTCAGTGGTCTGGGAATTGACCACAGAAGGAGAAAAACTATTCCACTGTGGAATAGTCCACTGAAAAAAATTCTTCAGGGAATAACTGTATGTCTGGTATCTACAATATTGGGCACTGCTTGATGACCTGGTAGATTTCAAAATGTAAGCAGGGTCAGGTACTTGTCTTTTTCTATAGACACAGCACCACAATGTATCTTATGAAAGAGAAGGGAGAACCGATCCCTACAAGCCGCGAGAGATGACACTCACGCACACTGAGCATCTCACCGACACAACTGTGTTTCACCATCTCCGGCATGTCCAGCGGGCTGCTGTCCTCTGAACTTTCTCTTCCTGATTAATCTGAAGCTTTGAGTAAGGGCTCCAAAAAGGTGCTGCATACTCTAGTTGAGGCCTAATCAAAGTTTTGTATGCAACTTCCTTAGTACTCGTAGTTGCAAAAGCCAAATTCCTGCGAAGGAAACCGAGTGCCTTAGTTGCTTTGGAAGAAATTTCTGAAATGTGTTGACCCCAATCCATATTATCAGAGATGGTTATATCAAGGTATTTGGCTGACTGAACTTTTCCAAAGTTTTCTTGTGAAGGGAATAATCAAAGAGAATTTGTTTGTAATGCTGATGCCGAGTCACTCTATGACCGAGTCACTCTCATAGAGTGACATTTGGCCACATTGAACTTCATTTGCCAATGATTGGCCACAGATCGAAGACCTTATGTTATCCGGCAGGTCATTTATAAAAGTAAGGAACAGGATCGGTCCTACATACCCCCCCCCCCCCCCCACACACTTCCAGACTTAAATTACTTAAACTCTAGAGTTCGTGGATCCATGCCTAAGTTTGGTATGATAACAATTTAATTAATCTTTCTGGATCCGGACACGGAACAATTTTATATAATGTTTATTTTGCTCTTACTCACATTCTCTTAAGAGATTTTATTTAAGCCCTCCAATACAATATTTTACTGTTCGTTCCAAGGCGGTGCTTCTTTTGTGGATCATTTATGTTACTTCTGTCTTGTATTTGTTATGCATTTGTGCACCTCTGTTTATTGATGCCTTGTGGTCACTGCTGGGACCTCTTGGCTCTCGTTTGTGATGTCTAATTATGAATTTGTCACTTTCCCATTGGTATCCTGGGCCAGGTGTGGTGCTTGATTATGTATCGATTCCTGATCTTTCCCTTCTTTGTTACTTTTAGTAAAAGCCGATACTTGGTTGGGCCGTGACTTAGCAAAATGTGTGTACGAACAAATGTGCCACAGAAAATGTTTTTTTTTCTTTTGTTTAAATAACTAGTCATCTGTATTCAAAGGCAGAAAAAGAGAGAAAGAATGTTTCGGAGGTAAGAAATCATACAGATCGCGTTGTATCATTCCTAATTCGTCTGTTGAAGCGAAAAAAAATGTTGCGTTTCGTCCCCAAAGCAGTTCGTACTCAGTCCATTGGCTTTATTCATTCTGCTTGTCGTTTCCGCTAAATGTCTGCTGTAAAGGGTGGCGGCACTCAAGGCCTCTGTCCTGTTAAGATTAAAATTTGAAAAGAAAGTTTCTACCAAGATACAAGAAACTTTATTTAAAGTCGGCATTCAATTTTAACATATCAAACATTAGCCAGCAAGGCTATTTTACCGACACACAAAGTGAAAGACTGTACAAGTATATTCTCTATTGTTAAAATATATATTATGAGCATATAAATAAGAGATCCTTCTTTGCGATCTATCAAGGGGAAGGAATTGATTAAACTCGAAAAGTGGGATAAAAGGGGCTCAAGAGACCCTGATCACCATGAAGGCTGCATGGTTTCAAGGCTCTTAGGCGAAAGACGAAACCTAGATAGGGCGCAGATAGACCAAAAGATGAGGTCGATCAGAGGAGAGCAGACCTTATCAGCTGTATATAATACACCTATAATTTATTCAGGCTTCCAGATAGGAGCGCCCGTTGGAAAACCATTTTCTCCATTTAATTCTCATCCAAAACATATGTTGTGGGTACTCAAAAGAACCGTCTCAATGAGACGGTCCTTTCGAGCACCCAAAACACATTTTTAATATTGGTGAGAAAAAAAATATGTTGTGGGTACAAAAAAGAACCATTTCATTGAGACGGTTCTTTTGAGCACCTAAGAAGACACATGCTTGATATTGGCAAGAAAAATCATACAGTACCAAATTTACGCTTATAAAATTATAAGAACTATGGATTATAGTGGCACTTTGGAAGCTTAGCAAAAAGCTTAAATTAGATTAGGCATTTAATTAATAAAAATAACTTAAAATGTCCACCCCTTTAATTTTCATCTTTTGACAGATAGATCTACACTAAAATGATTTCAAAGATTCAAAATCAGTAAGCTTGATGTTTTATATGTTAATTACATTTGTGGAAACTTTACATTTTAGTCACTCAACCTACTGTCGTGCCAGCCAAGAGTGACAGTGACGTCGTGTTTTGTTTACAATTGTTAAGTAAAACATTAACTTTTACACTCCACTTGGGCTAATGCGAATCGACAGATAACGTATTAATCCTATCCTGTTCCAATGATCTATCGATTCTAAGTCCCTGATAACTTTGTAAACAAAACGTGGCATCACTGTCACTCTTGGCTGGCAGGATAGTACATCGTGAGACGTTTACATTGGAGAAGATAGTGCCACAAGGCCTGATACGGAATTTCACATCGATAACTTTTTATTTTTAATAGACCCCTTTCACATTGTTATCTCCCTTAGCAATCGCTCTTCAATTGAAAAATCGATAAAGCCGTTTTTGAAAATGAAGGGGCAGATTGCTTATTAGTGATCATTATTTACATTGGCAAAACACAAAGTGATGCTTTATAAGCCGATTGTTTTGGCCTTTCACTGATAGAATAAGATATCTTTTTCTAGGAATTAGATAAATTAGTGTTTTCATTTACATATTTTATAAATTTTCAGTATTTATAGCTTTATTTAGTGCAAAATGTACTTTGATCTCGAACTAAAATCTGCTTCGTCAGGCACGAAATCGCTTCCACTTCAGGCACGAAATCGCAAAAACTTTTTGAAACACATGCCAACTAATAAGACACACGAGTCTGTTATAAATGCGACTATCAACAACTCAGACGAGCCTGGGCTAATGCACAGTCTCACCAGGGCATTTGCTGCTCGCACACACATCGGATCCAATGTTGTGTCTGAGTGCACATAAAGAAAGACGGTGCATGTGGTAAACAGAGGCTCAGACAAAAAACAGACCTAAGGGTTCCAGCCCCACTAGATAAGCAGGCAGTAGCACACGCAGGGTACTGCATGCTACCAAATAAACGTGCGTGTATGGCCATAATGACTAAGCATATGCGATAAGTGTGGAAATCGAACAGTAATTACCTCCAATCATATACCCATTAAATGACATCATTTCTACACAATGTCCGCTTATGCGCAGGCTAGCAAGAACCGTCGCTGCTCGCACACACAAATTATGGATGTAGATGAAGACTCATATCTATGTTTTTAAAACACCAGTCCACTGGTTAAGACTGTGTGGCGCCTTTTACGTATATGTGATAATAACACGGCCTCCAATCTCTGCCTCCTTCTCCAAAAAGAGCAGAACGTAAAGGGAGGCGAATGCCCTTCCGGGAAGCAGGCAGTGGGCATAAACAATGGAACACGGTAAGTTGTGTTGACACATTTTCAATCATAAGTAAATTTTCAGCGCAAAACTCGAAAATCTAAGAATGCTATGCTTCGGGCAATTGTTCAGGCTATCAGTAGAGCATGCTGTTTGCACATTTGAACTTAGTTTGTAAGCGTGAATGCTTTTCCCCGTTGCACAGTTGTCCAAGAAACGGTGGTTCCCGCATGGTTTTGCCTTCTAACCGAACAAATAGTAGCGTTTGGACCCTTATTCATACTACCGAGGCCCCTCCACACCCATGTTGTCCCAAATGCAATTTTTCGAGATATTTCAATGATAATTGAGTGATTTAGAGCCAAATTTCTTTAGGAGCAGGAGGCGAAGGGCAGGAGAAGGAGGCTGGGAGAGGAGGAGCAGGCGGCGATGATATCAAAATTTGCATTGATTTTGCTTATTTTAAATAATTTACTTTTCCAATCTATATCAAACTTGCATGTATGATACGAATGATTAAACGCTATTGTTAACTGAATTATTCTGATCACAAACATTGCTATATATACCTCTCTTATAATATATATACCTCTAGCAAGCTCATGACGTTCTGGGTTATACAAACAACATGGGAGAATAAGCGTAATCATTCGTATCATACATGCAAGTTTGATATAGATTGGATAAGTATACATGTATTATTAAAAAATATGCAAAATCAATGCAAATTTTGATATCATCGCCGCCTGCTCCTCCTCTCCCAGCCTCCTTCTCCTGCCCTTCGCCTCCTGCTCCTAAAGAAATTTGGCTCTAAATCACTCAATTATCATTGAAATATCTCGAAAAATTGCATTTTGGACAACATGGGTGTGGAGGGGCCTCGGTAGTATGAATAAGGGTCCAAACGCTACTATTTGTTTGGTTAGAAGGCAAAACCATGCAGGAACCACCGTTTCTTGGACAACTGTGCAACGGGAGAAAAGCTCTCACGCTTACAAACTAAGTTCAAATATACAAACAGCATGCTCTACGGATAGCTTGAACAATTGCCCGAAGCATAGCATTCTTAGATTTTCGAGTTTTGCGCTGAAAATTTACTTATGATTGAAAATGTGTCAACACAACTTACCGTGTTCCATTGTTTATGCCCACTGCCTGCTTCCCGGAAGGGCCGTCGCCTCCCTTTACGTTCTGCTCTTTTTGGAGAAGGAGGCAGAGATTGGAGGCCGTGAATAAGTACAAATTAGAGAATCACTTCATAAATCAATCATACCCGTGCCAGGCACGTGTGCTTTTATTGCTTTTAAAGGGCCCCAGGCATAGGATTAAAGAATAGGATGCACAGTGGGAGATATTAAAATGGGCCTCGATTGCGACGCGAGAAAGCCTGATTTTTGTGCATGCGAACAATAAAGGCGCAGGCCTGTCTTCGTATCCACGCAGTCTGATCAGCGCCTTTATTGTTCACTTGTTGCAAAGTATAATATCTGAACTTGCTTACTGCAAAATTTCATTTTTAGCTTGTCTCTGTAGCTGAACAGACTGGTTTGAGACTTACTCAGTCAGAAACCAGCAAGACAGCTTTCTCGCGGGATGGCCTTTAAAATGTATCTTACCACTTATTTTAACCAGAAAGACCCTGTTTAGAGGCCAAGTGTGTGGAATGTAATCATAGACCATGTATACATTGAATAAACATGAAGCTAACCAGACTCTTCACTGCTCGCAAACGCATAGTATGGAAGGAAATAATTGATACAGTGTATGTTATAATGTATGACCAACACAGTAATGCACCCGCTCATTTGGAAAAAATGCAGTCGTGGATATGCTTAAAGATATCTTTCTGATCTCAAATATTCAGAATATTGGAATCAATCGCTTATTTTTGTAACATTTATCATTTAATTTTGCTATTTGTCAAATCTTTATTTTCGATTTTTTTTAAAATTGTTTTCCATATTCCATTGTGTATTGTACGGCAGCCGTATAAAGGTTGCCCCTTAAAGTGTTTTCTCGTGGAGATAACGCGGAACGAGACACTTAGGCACATGCGCACTAACAATGTGAAAAGAGTCTATTAAAGCAAACTACTGTATCCTTAAAACAGGAGCTTTCCTATGTGTCATTGTATCCATTTAAACAATTCTTAGGACCCCACTTCCAGTTAGCAGTGGTTGTCAAGTACTGCCGAATATGAAAACCACATGTTTTATCGATATTTCGATTTTTGTGTTTCCCTCAAGATAACCTTCAAAAAATGGCAAAATCATAGTTTGTGGTAGGCTGCAACAATCATAACACGATGAAAGACGAGAAAATACAGGTCTTTAGCTGAATTTAGCTCCAAATTATTATGTCAAACGCTTAGAAATATCGATCTTTGCAGTCACATTGGTGTTGCGTGAATTCGTATATAGACACTAAATGTCAACAGTTAAGCAACAACAATTTTAAAAGACCATTTCAGTACAGATATATTTGTCGCAGTGCACATAGATAGATAGATAGATAGATAGATAGATAGATAGATAGATAGATAGATAGATAGATAGATAGATAGATAGATAGATAGATAGATAGATTAGTCACTGAAATATCCTGAACTTTCAATGAAAAGTGAGTACAGTATGGGTTGTTATACACTATGGATTTTTATGTCAATTTCTTTGGGTAGCTCAATTTCATAAATGTGGTCTTCACAAGGAGTGTAGATATTCATGACTGCAAAGCCATCTATCATGTCACATCTCAGCAGACTGCCTTCTGTTTGTTTGTTTGTATTGTTGCTTTATGTCCCAGTCAACAGCTATGGTCATTGTTGGATGGTCAGTTCACCTAACCATGCACACTTTTTCCTGGGCAAGCTTGAACAAGCGGTTAACCAGTACTTCGTGCACATACTTTCGCTTGTAGCTGACCACAACCCTTCTTAATTGATTCAGCGGAAGGGAAAATGATGGTAAAAATTGTTTCAGGATCAATCTCCACAAAAGTATGGGACCGGGTCAGGATCGAACTCATGACCCCTGCAAGCACATTATCGACTGTGCTATTCTGCCCGGTAGACTGCCCTCTGTAGTTGTATCATGTTTCATCTCAACAGACTGCCCTCTGTGGATACTACAGTTGCAAAAATAAAATAAATATTAAATCACAAACTGGTGTATCATGTTTCAACTTGGCAGACTGCTTTCAGTTGGTAGAGTTGCAAATCAGTGTAGCAGGTTTCATCTCGGCACATTGCTCTCTGTTGGTAGAATTGCAATCTGTGTATCATGTTTCAGCTCAGCAGACCGCACTCTGTAGATAGAGTTGCAAACTGTTATATTATGTTTAATCTCAGCAGACTGCCCTCTGTAAACCGGTTTCTCATATTAATTCTCAGCAGATTACTCTCTGTAGATATGGCTGGAAATCGAAGTATCACACTATACTCAGCAGACTGCCCTCTGTAGATAGATTTGCAAACCTGTTTATCATGTTTCATCTCAGCAGGCTGCTCTCTGTTGATAAGAGCTACAAACTTTGTGTATCATGTTTCTTCTCAGCAGAATGTCCTCTGTAGATAGAGTTTCTGTTGTGAGCTGGTCTATGATGTTACATCTCAGCAGACTGTTCTATGTACTGATGTATCATGTTTACAAAGGTTAAAGGCAGATGACGATTTCAGGTAAAGCTTCTATGCAGAGAGGAAATGCACAGGACAGAATGTCAGGCCTGATCTGAGTCCAAATTGTTTGAAATGGATATCGGCAGATAACAATGTCACATGAAAATTTAAAGGAAAGTTAAAATACAGGTTCAACTTCAACTTGTCGTAACCTCTAAAGTGCCAAACATTCTGAACCTCGATAAGGCCTGGACAAGAAATTGGGCCTGATCTGGGTCCAAATTGTTTGAAAGGGTTATCAGCAGATGACAATGTCATGTACAGATGTAACACAAAGTTAAAAAACATCGGTTTAACTCCAACTTGTCATATCCTTTCAAGTGCCAAACATTCTGAACCCCGATAAGTCTGGACAAAATGTCGGCCTGATCTGGGTCCAAATTATTTGAAAGGGTTATAAGCAGATGACAATGTCATGAAAATGTTTTTTGCTAAGTTAAAATACATAGGTTCAACTTCAACTTGTCATAAGCTCAAAAGTGTCAAACAGTCTAAAACAGTCTAAAACCTGATAAGGCCCAGACAGAATGCCGGACCTGATCTGGGTCGAAACTGTTGTAAACGTTACAGATTTAATGCAAAGGGTAAACTGCAATGGTTTGACCTAAAGTTGTCAGAACCATAAGGGTTAGGCCAACCTTAGAAATATTGTTGTTTCCCCTTGGAGCATTCTGCAATACTTTTGACCTGCATTAAGTGATGGTTTGTCATGAAAGCAATTTTTACTCTTCTTGAGAGTGGTTGTTTGACTCGAGACCGAAGGGCCGCGGGTTCGAGCCTCACCTGCGTCACTGCGTTGTAGTCCTTGAGCAAGACACATTTATCCTAGCTTAGTACTGGTTCAACCCAGGAAGACCCTTCCCTTTATAACTGAAAGATTGTTGATGGGACATAAAGAATCAAATCAAACAAACAAAACAAACAATTTGCTAAGAATATATTTTAAAGATAACTGTTTACAATTGACAATTCTCTAAGTTTGCAATGAAATTTAAAAAAAAATCTTAACCAAAGATTGTTATAGAATTTTTGTGTAGGGACTTTTTACAGGGTCAGTCGGGTAAGGGGAAAAAAATAAAATTTTAATTTAGGCCAATATCAGGCCTCTATGGCTGTTTTCCCAGACACCATGTATTCAGGGAGGTTCAAAATTGATAACTTTTTCAAATATCTAACTTTTGTCACAGCATCCAGATAATCCAAGTATTGCATGCTTGGATCCAGAGGGGAGACCAGACCCCTTTGAATAACACAAGTTATATGGGCTTAGATAGGGAATAATTAAGCACCTGGATAACTTATATTTAATATATCGGCAGATACACCTTGAATCCACCCTCCTGGACGAGAATTCTTGGACCCCTGCATGTATTGATATTGTTGCTTCATATGGAAATCCATATAAAAATTGCTGAGAACATTTTTTGAAAAGGATAGCTTTTATGACAGGTTGCATTGTACCAAAGGTGTTGAGTGTCAAACTTGGAGGTGTGAGAATGTCAGAATTCACATTCAAAATAGTCATTTATCTATCTAGAGCTTGATAATGTCTCGGGATAGAATTTCAAGTCTGTTCTTTTGTTGTTAAAGCTCCTCCATTTTTTGGCCATACATTAATTTATTTTTTTTTTTTAAATTTAACCTGTGTCCTTTTAATATATATACAATGCACAATCCCAACTTCATTTTATAAAAATCTATGGGATGTTCTATTGGTCTAAAAAGAGTTAAGGGGATCATTTGTGTGAAATTATTTACAATTGGCGCAGGAATTCAGCTCAATTCATTTGGAAACAACATGGGGAATTCTTATTTTGGTCAAAATTAGACATTTCAAAGTGCTGATCTGACCTTGAAATTAAGGTTAATGAATTGAACTCAAACCTAATACCCCTCCCCCTACTCTCCTAACTATCAAAGGCCCTGATAAACAAAAATTTGAGCCTTTTCAGAATAATTATGTGTTTTGTGTTTCAGAAGGGCCGGCTCATTGAGACGCTTCTTTTGAGTACCCACGTTGGCACAACATATGTTTTATTTTTAGAAAAATGAAATATGATTTTCAAATATGCTCACTTATCTGGAGGCTTGAACAATGTTTCTATCATTGGTTTTGCAGAAAATGTGCGGAACAGAAGCTACACCCTCTAAGCTACACACATGGTGACATGGACTCACAATGCCAACAGGATCAGCACAAAAGCCGATATGTACCCCACATAATTTGTGACAGTGGTTTAGGAGCAAAGATGTCTGTTTTGTTTGCTTGCTTAATAAAAAGGGTAAGTAAATTACCCCTATATCAGCTAGTGATAATTTTGTCATCTGCTGATGTTCTATGCAAACAGTTTGGAAGGCCTCCAGTAAAATATTTTACTGACCGTCCCAAGGCGGTACTTCTTTTGTGGATCTTTAATGTTTTTTCTGTCTTTCGTTTGCTATGCCTTTGTGCACGTCTGTTTATGTGTGCTTTGTTTGTTTTTGTTGCTTTACGTCCCAAGTCAACAGCTATGGTCATTGCGGGACGGTCAGTTCACTTAACCACACTTTTTCCTGGGCAGGCTTGAACAAGCGGTTAACCAGTAATTTGTGCACATACTTTCGCTTGTAACTGACAACAACCCTTCTTGAATGATTCAGCGGAAGGGAGGAGAATGACCGTAGAAATTATTTCATGATCAATCTCCACGAAAGTATGGGACCGGGCCGGGATCGAACTCGCGACCCCTGGATCTGCAGTCAGACACGCATCTGTAGCCAGACACGTTACCGACTGCGCTACGCAGCCCGGTGCCTTGTGGTCACCTGCTGAGAAAGGGCTGACCTCTTGGCTCTCGTTTGTGGTGTCAGGCTGTGAGTTTGTCACTTTCCCATTGGTATCCTGGGTCAGGTGTGGTACTTGATTGTATTGATTCCTGATCTTTGCACCCATACTTACTTTAATACAGGGGTTGCCAGAGCTCATGATGAGAAATGTCTTTAAATGACATCTTCTCCTGAGCCAATGGTCCAAATTTTAAATAATTTCACAGAAATGTTCCTCATGATGCCCCCTACCAGAATTGCACAAACAGTTTTGCTCCACCAAAAAAGGGGTTGGCATACAGTTTGGACCCAGATCAGACTGGACACATAATGTTATCATTAGTGTAAAACTTTGATGTTTTTTCCCTTTAAACAAATTATTATTCATACATTACAGTTAAAACTTTTGTAAAATGCTTGCGATCTTTCAGCATTTTTTTGTGTGAGTAACACCACAGAAGAATAAAAACATGACAGTCTTTTAAAGTATGAAAGAACATAAGGGGTATAGATTAACTTAAAGGTGAGCAGCTTACAGACAACAGCAAAAGCATGAACAAAATTATCAATCATGCTAAGAGTTAAAGCATTCATAGTTAAAGCATAAAGAAAAATCACAAAAAGTCCAATTTTTGAAGGTTTACCATTGCCCTGTTTAATACACAGGCAATGAAGGTCTAGGTCAAGTCCATTTTATCAGACAATGTCATTAATTTTGTTAATCACCTTGCAGACAGTTAGGACCTAGATCAGCACTTATTGAAATTCAGTCCTGGTCTGCCTCCAAAATGTTAGACATTCTAATAACTAGTGTTTGAAAAAAGTTAATTTTGAAAAAAAGTCAGCAGACTACATAAAGCATGAAAAGCATTCAACAACTTAAAAAAGATCTTTCTGGTTTAAATGATCAAGCAGTGGCGGACCCAGAGGAGTTTCAGGGATTCCCTCGCACCCCCTCCCCCTCCCCCCCCCCCCATTTTTAAATGTCCTATGAAAATGAAATAATTGGGTCTCAGTGAGACCAAATTATTTCTTTTTCATAGAATACTTAGGAAAAATGAGATAAAATCAGCAAAGCGAACCCCCACACCTTAATATATTATGAACCCCCTTTGTGTGATGTACATTATATATCTATATATATCTTGTAATGTTCTATGTTTATAGTTATTGTTTGTCAAAATTGACCCGAGACATATGAATTTTCATTGTCCTTTCATCCAATCTTCCGGAATCATCGTAAAAAGTGAGCTTTAGATTGTGGTACAATTACTTGTAATACGTATGAATGAAAGAATTCTACAATTTCTCGATAGCTTAATGGGTACATTTAACAGGATGTGTTTAGCATTCAAAAGATGTGGGTTCAAATCTGGTTCTATTTCATTTTTTTTTTTTTTTTTTTTTAGTCTTTTTTCATTATTTTGTTTGTTAAAGATGCATAGTCTGTAACTTTGATCTTTTAATTTTAGAAATAATGTTTCTAATTTTCAAGAACACAGTGAAAAAACTAAAATTCAGGTATACATTTAACCAATTTAGTAAATCTTAACAAATTATCAGTATCGATCAAAACAACAGCATTTATGTTAAAAATTAACTGCCTATAATTATTGGAGGTACGCAAATAATTACCAATAAGGGAAAAAACAGATGTTTTAATAAGATAATTCACTTTATCATGCAGTTTGTGAAAATATAACTTAATTTTACTTTTACAAATGATTTAAAAAGAAAAGATTTTTTTTTCGAAAAACGTTCATAGTTGCAGACTTAGTCTCTTTAAGTCTTTTTTTTTAAATTTTGTGCACAAATGGATAATATATAATAACTATAAAAATCTTATCAACTACAACTAGCACAGTGCATGATTTCAATATAAGCTCACATGTAATTAACACTTTGTATGCTGGGTCATTTTAATACTTTTATGTCATCAGCAGACTTTTTTCCAAAGTCAACTTTTTCAATAAACTTTTACAGAAACCCTATCAGACGATGGCAAACGGTCTGTATCCAGTTCAGGACCAATGTTTTGTCGGTACTGACCAGGGTCTAAACTGTTTGCAAAGACTATCAGCAGGCAACAAAAGTAGCCTCTGGCAAAGAAAGAGTGAATAAAACCGAGGGAATTAATACTGAATATCCAAATGAAAAGATGTAAAGATAATCAGAAGGTGGCATAAAATATATGAACAACTTTGACTTAAAAAGAATGCATACATTGGACAGTCATAAAAATGTCTCCCACCCAAAGATTTGATCCAGGTTTGGGTGATCTTTTTCAAATTGTGAACTAACCACTAGGCTATCAGACCATATAGATTTAAGAATTGACATTATCTTAATAGTCTTAAGTAAGTTAGTAAAGTCTTTATTTAAAGAGGGTGACAACATTTAGTAGTACAAGTAATCTTCCATGAGGCCCTCAAAATAACTAATATGTACACACATAAAAAACAACAATTCTACACAAACTATCAAATTAAACTGTTTAACCCTGTACTGCTGAGCACTATCTACAATCAAAAAATCACAAACAGGTAAATATACAGATGTCTGCAAATTATAGCTCAATATGGCCATGTGACTTATTATATGTCCACTTTCAAATTTTATCATACTGTCTCTGATCAAGTATTAGCTGTATTCCACCCTATAAGTGCACTCTGTCTATAGTCTAACTCTTCAATGCTAACTATAATAATAATAATAATAATAATAATAATAATAATAATAATAGTAATAAAATAATGGAAATGTCCAGAGTTATCTATTTTTCATATATATACAGGGCTTTAGATAAGCTTTATTTTCAAAAAAGTACTGTACTTGTCCATTTTTTAAAAAAAGGTGTCACGAGAAATTTTTATGAGTACTTACTGTTCGTCTTAAAAAAACATACAAAGTAATTATTTCAATTGAGCCTGGGCTTGCTGCGTGTTTTCTTAGGCTATTCATTAACAAAAAATTAAACAGTAAGATATTTAATTTCTCTTTGGTAGGTTTTGGTTATACAACTAAGCCGCAATGGGGATGGGGGTAGGATGCGGGAGATGAAGAATTTTTGGAAAAAATAGTGCCAATTGGAGCATTATGAGTCCCCTTTAGGTAGCTTAAATTGTATGCTTTGGGAGGGGGTTGTGTGGAATTTAAAATAGCTAAATTTTGGCAAGACCGTAAACTGGATGCAAAACTGTGGATCCTGATCAGCTGATCAGTATCCACACTGTTAGTGTTTCTAAAAACGGGATATATCTAGGTTCAGCAGGACAAGGGTTAATTTGATATTTACACAAGTGAATTTTTTATTATATAGTAACCATATTTATCTTGACAAGCATCCATTTCTATTTTACTCTGCTTGCTGGAATTTTTTTTATATTTTTGTCATCTGCTGTCTTTTTTTTAAAATTGATTTACTATATTGTTCTCAGAGAGTCAAACAGATTGGATTAAGATCTGGCCGAATATTTTGTCGGTCCTGATCTGGTTCCAAAACTGTTTGCAAAGGTTATCAGCAGACAACAATTGCAGCCAGATCATATCTGACATTTTGTCAGTCCTCAGATCTGGTTCTAAAACTGTTTGCAAAGGTTATCAGCAGACAACAATTTCAGGCAAAGAGTAACTTCAGCAGTGTATATCTGACCAACTTGCAGGGTTCCACTTATAAGTATGCATTTACAAGCAGAGTAGAAAACAATATACATCCTGATCAGCTGGCTTCAGGACCAGGAAAATTTTAAGGTATTTTGTCATCTGTCTTTTCTAAATTAATTTACTATATAGTTCCTTCATGATCACCATCAGAGAGTCATACAGTTTGGATCCAGATCAGGTCTGACATTTTGTCGGTCCTGATCTCAGGTTCTGAAACTGTTTGCAAAGGTTATCAGCAGACAACAATTTCAGGCAAAGAGTAACTTCAGCAGTGTATATCTAACCAACTTGCAGGGTTCCACTTATTAGTATGCATTTACAAGCAGGGTATTGGAGGGAGCGCAGTGGCTCAGTGGTAGAGTGCTTGACTCGAGACCGAAGGGCCGCGGGTTCGAGCCTCACCAGCGTCACTGCGTTGTGGTCCTTGAGCAAGACACATTTATCCTAGCTTAGTACTGGTTCAACCCAGGAAGCCCGTCCCGCATAACTGAAAGATTGTTGAGTGGACGTAAAGAATCAAATCAAACAAACATACAAACAAAACTAGCAGGGTAGAAAACAATATGCATCCTGATCAGCTGGTTTTAGAAACCAGCTGATTCGGATCTATACTGTTTATGATTAAGGTCGGAGTATTTCAAGAAAAAGCAAGAATATCACCAAGATTTTGGCGAAAATTAATCAGTCTCATGTCAATTTGGGCAGTTTGAAATAAGAACTATATAAAGAATAGAATAGGATGGACAGTTCGTTTCTTTCTGGATCTAAAAATAACAACTCGTATCATTTTACCTATTCTTGTTAGTGCTTAGCCACCTCTGTCATCTGCTGATAACCTTTGTGAACAATTATATAGGAGGCAGACTGTTGGTCCTGATCTGGGTCCAAACCGTTTGACTCTCTGATAGTGTTCCTGAAAGAAATTTTGTTAAAAAGTTAATTTTGAATGCTAAAAGTCAGCAGACAATAAAAAAGCATGAAAAAAGCTTGAAAATAAATGATAGAAAAAGATCTTTCTGTCTTCTGTCTTAATAATCTACTATAGAACAGATTGTCATTCTAAAAGTGTTACTGAAAAATATTTTTGAGAAAGTCAATTTCTAAAAAGTCAGCAGACCGCAAAACATTAATTTGACCAGATTGGTCTGGAAATTTATTGTTCATCTAAATTGAAGGATGTTTTTGTTGTTACCATGACAACAAATAGTAGGTTTTGACCACATGGTGAGTTGCTATCACCTAGTGACTTAATAAACACAGAATTTTCAGGTTTATTACTGAAATGCACATACTAGCTTTAACTAAATGGGGTAGATACAGATTAGAAGCCACTAACAGTTAAATCTTCAAGTCATGTCCTTTAAGAAAAAAGTGTCCTGGAATTACCTTTTGAATATATTATTTTGTTCAGAGAACCAAATAAAAATAGTCCTTGATCAGACTGCTCTTCTTGAAGTATGCTGATCTGAGACTATTTTTTTAATAAATGCTTATTTACTGATCTCCGATGTTTAATTCTTTGTTGCAAATAGTTTGGATCCAGATCAAGCCTGGAAGTTATAAATTTAAAAAAAAAATTGGCCTGTTTCAACAAAATATTTTTTTAAGGTGTGTCAATTTTTTTTTATATAGCTTCAGCCTAGTGCCTTAATACAATGCAAGAATAAACAACAATGAGATATAGCAGGAAAAGTTTATTATCATAATTATTACACATGCATACCTTGAAACATTCAACTCATAATATGGGCCAGTACATGGGGTTTTGGTACATATAACATATCACAGGTTTATATAAACACAAATTTGCAGCGTAAAATTGTAAATATCACCTTACCCATAATTCTTAGCATATGATTTGGGTGTCAAAAGAACCGTCTCATTGAGACGGTTCTTTTGAGTACCCACAACATATGTTTTGGTTTTAAAATAAGAAAAGTATTTTTTTTTTTGGTACACACTCTTAACTAAAGGCCTGACATATGCTGCCAGTGAAGGCTCAGACAAGCCTGCACATGTACAGTACTCCACATTGTGCACTGTAAACATGACCAGTGACCTATATAAGAGTGACTAGAAACTCCAATAAAATACCAATACTCAACTCAAATAACACTGTTGTGTATCTTACACAGGTAAATGAGGGAAACTCGATATCATTTATCTACACGATTGGCTTTTACCGCTGTTTTGGAATACACAGCGTAATTTCTATGTTTACCTAAACTTTTAACACCTTTATAAACACCAAAATTATATAATTCCGATAATTATGAATCATTGGACATCTTAGTTTATGATTATTGATAAATCGAGACACAGATATAGCCATGTTTGAAGCTTTATTCATCAGAGTGAAAGAGGTATTTTTGAAGCCATTTTTTGCAGATTTCCGCAACTTTCTTAAAATCGGCCGTTATTTACACGGTCATAACTCAATCGGATTAGTTTTTACATTGCAGAAACAAAGCATTTAGCAATATTTCATATATGTTTTTTCGATTGTTATTAACAATATTTATCAATAAGCGATATTAAAGACAAAGTACGCTCTTTAAAGTACCTCTCACAAGCTGCATCGCCATTTTGAGTGTGTACAATAAAAAGCGCACCAGGCGTTAGTCACGTGACACATGCCACGACATACCTATATGGCTGAAAAATGAAGTGTCCAGTCACTCTAATATAGGTCACTGACATGACCTATAACCTCAAAAAATCAATAATCCTTTAGGAGTCTGTATGTATCTGCCTTTGTTTACATCCATGGCGTGAGAGTTTATCTGCACAGTGTGTAGTACTGTGTACGCAGTCTTGCTACAGTCTTCAGTATTTTGAGGCTAACTTTCTATTTATCCTGAAAACTTTTTCCCATGTACTACACAAAGTTAACTCTGTTTCGCCAAACAGTAGATTTGATTCTGATTCAAATGAACTCTTTGCATGCTGCTTTTTTTTTTTTCATGCTTTTTTGTGTTCTGCTGACATCTTTCAAAATTCACTTTTTCAAATAATTATTTCAGTGTCAAACAGTTTGGATCCAGATCAGGCCCAATGTTCTAGCGGGCCTGATTTAGGTCCAAACTGCAAAGATCATCAGCAGATGACAAAATTCACCGCTGGCAGTCTCTCACTAGGATTTTGACAATAGGAGTAAAATTGCTGTTTGCCAGAAAAATTTAGAGTTTTACCAATCTTTTCTATTGGCACTTTAGAAAAAGTTGGAGTCAGAATCAAAAAGTTGGAGTAAAATAATCCAAATTTGGAGTTAGTGAGAACTGCGCTGGCAAGCAAAGTGTTAATACTACCCATGAAAGGCCAAAACAACATGCATTGAGTTCATTTCATGTGCAATAGGTTAATGGATACCCCTATCTTTCACTTGTATCTTTTTATACAGTCAACACAGACATACAAGAGTACACACACACAATAAGAAGGTTAAACAAAAATGGCCTTAACCATTTTCTGCCATTCTCTACAAATGCCGTCTGCTTGCTCAACTATCTCAACTGATATTATGTACTTTGGTAGACTTTATTCTTCCTCAGAATCTCAGGCCTTATGCAAAGAGTAACAAGAAATTGGATATTCAAAAGAACCCTCTCAATGAGACGGTTCTTTTGAGCACCCAAAACATTCGCAAAAAATATGGGTAAGAAAATATTTACAATTTTACGCTGAAAATTTTTGTTTATCTAAACATGTTATCTATATGTCTTTACTTTCTTCAGCAAATTATTTATTGATAACAAGACAGATTACTTCAGATCATCATTTGGAAGATTCAATTTCATAAATACAGCACTAAAAGAGTTGGGTCCCTTTTTGTTTGATATGCTTATACCGGGCATACACATTAAATGGAATACAAGGAGCAAGGCTACCTAATACTACATAATAAAATAATCAATGAAATGATGGACGGACAACAGAAAATTTCTAATCATTTGAACATGATAAAATTAAAAGATCAATGGTCAGTTGTTTGAAATAATACAGAGCTAACCCTTTTCCTGCTATTTATGATAAATGAGCCAGGACACGATTTCCAACAATGTGGCATTTTGAATAGTGTAGACTCAGACGAGCCTGTCCAGTCTCCTTTTAAGCTTAGAAACTCCAAAGGCTGTTTGGTCAGTAGCTTAACACTCATAGAATAATCAAGCGACTAGCAAAGCTCTGATCAGACTGTGCATATGGGCAGGCTGGTCTGAGCCTTCCCTGGTTTTACATACCACATTTTTGGAAATATCATGTAGCGGCTCAAATATTGGCTGATTTTTTATCTGCTGATGTACTTTGGTGGCTTCTATTACAATATGAACCCATTTCAGACGGCTCCTCTGATCAGGGTTCATAGTGTTTGCTTCCATGATAAAAATTGTCTTAAATGCATATGAATCAATGCAGCAGACATAATGAGCAGGCAGCATTTTCAGAATTTAAATACAACTTTACAACATTTCATAAAATATAGCGGAAAAAAAATGCTTTACTTTTAAACTCTCAGATGTTGTTATTATTGTGCTAATAAATATAATGCCAACAATGTTGGCATTTTAACATTATGAGCATGATAAATTACATGCTCAGTTGATTTGAGCATGGATCAGGACTAGCCTGGACACTAAAATGTCTAATTTAAACTGCTTACAAGGTGAAAAAGTGGTAGTAGTAAATTATAGGGTCGTGGATTTCATTTAAAACTGAAATGTGTGATCACTAAGGTGGTATTCAGTGGCAGATCCAGAGTGTATTGTTTGAACCCCCTCCGCTACACCCACTTTAAAATATGCTATGAAATAATTTGGTCTCAGTGAGACCAAATTGTTTCATTTTCACAGGATATTTAATAAAAATGAAATAAATCGGCAAAGCGAACCCCCTCCCCCACATCTTTATATATTTGCGAATGTCAAGTCCTGTAAAGTCTGACCAGACTTCTCTGACCTTGGTAAACATAATATGCTAATGCTCAGCAAGGAACTAAAATTGCTGGACAAAACACAAAAGAGGAGAAAAAGTAAGCATTTTTTTTATGTATATCTTTACATGCTGCATACTGTTTTGCGATTTTGTTGTCGTCTGCTGACTTCTTTCATTCAAAATATCTTTGGGGAACAAAATCAAGTTGTCAAACTGTTTGGATCAAGATAATTCTGTTGGTCCTGATCTGGAGCCAAACTGTTTCCAATATTATCAGCAGATGACAAAAGATGCAGCTGGCAAGGAAATTGTTAAAGTCATGCCATGGTTTACCCTTGTCCTGCTGAGAAATCTACTTACTACACAGACTTGATTTCAAGATATTTTTCAACCTTTTCCTGTTGTAAATTTATACAGGAAAAAAAATTGGTTGTTTGAAACTTGTCCTTCATATTGAGTATATAGTCTTATATTAATCTAAGTATATAAAGTAGCTTCTTATCTATACTTTTACAGTATCTGCAATCAAAAAATTACAGATAGGTAAATACACAGATGTGCGAATTATCTCTCATTATGGCCAGGTAACTTATTATATGTCCACTTTCAAATTTTATCATACTGATCAAGTATTGGCTGTATTCCACCCTAAAAGTGCACTGTGCCCTTAGAGCTAACTATGATTAATAATAAAAATAATAATAATAATAATAATAATAATGTCCAGAGTTATCTATTTTTCATATATGTACAGGGCTTTAGATAAGTTTATTTTCAAAAGAGTACTGTACTTGTCCATTTTTTAAAAAAAAGTGTAACGAGAAATTTTTATGAGTCTTAAAAACATACACCAAGAAAGACAAAGTAATTATTTCAATTGAGCCTGGGCTTACTGCTTGTTTTCCTAGGCTATTCATTAACAAGAAAGTAAACAGTATGGTATTTAATTTCTCTTTGGCATAGTAGGTTTTGGGTTTTGCAGGAATACAACTAAGCCGCAATGGGGATGGGGTAGGGTGTGAGAGATGAAGAATTTTTGAAAAAATAGTGCCAATTGGAGCATTATGAGTCCCCTTTAGGTGGCTGAAATTGTATGCTTTGGGTGGGGGTGGATGGGTGAGGGTTGTGTGGAAATCATCAAAACGTAGAATCTTCAGGAACTAGATGCTACTTAAAACCTCAAGAAAAAGAAGTCAGCAGATGACAACAAAAGAAAAAGAATAAACAATTACATGTACCCAGAATGCAAAGAGTTTATAGAGATTCCAACCTGCAACTACTTCAAATACAATATGTGCAAATCCATGTTTATTGTAATCTGGATCTAAGATACCGAGAAAACTTATAAACAGACCATTAACAAGCATATGACAGCGAAAACAAAATTACTCCACCCCTCACTTCTCCACCCCCTGCATGCAAAGAATCAGTTTATAGTCTTGTAGGTCAATGTGGTTAAAACAGAGCATAAACTAATCAGCTTGCTGAGTAATTCCCTTGCGAAAATGAAGTGGGATTTATTGGTACTGTTCTAGAACTTTCTGGAACTCACTTTAATGGTACTTTCTGGGATAACCACTTAATCCCAATAAATCCCAACATTGGGATTATTTGGAATTAAATGGAATGTTAAATGGCATATGGGATTTTATGGTATTTTCTGGTACTGAAAATACCATTTAATCCCAGAAAGTCCCATTTGATCAGGTTCCACTAAATCCTAAATAATCCCAACCTGTTCATTTATTAATATACCATTTAATCCCAGAAAATCTCTATTCTGTATTGACAAGAGTCCCAAATATTTCCACAAAATCCCAATTCAGCAATTTAGAAGTTCTAAATAGTAACAGATAATTCCATTTCTTTTCTAGCTAATGTATAGTTTTCACGGAAAAGTACCATAAAGTACCAAAAAGTACCAGTTCCAAAACCTGAAAGTACCATAAAATACCATATAGTACCATTTCCTACTAAAAATCTGAAAGTAACATAAAATACCAAAAACTGCCAAAATATGTGAGTACCACAAAATACCAAATAGTACCATTGCAAAAATCAGA
Source organism: Loripinus fragilis (assembly GCA_964019695.1). NCBI lineage: Eukaryota > Metazoa > Mollusca > Bivalvia > Lucinida > Lucinidae > Loripinus > Loripinus fragilis. The sequence continues at coordinate 48,121,328 of OZ026524.1, forward strand.
AAGTACCACAAAATACCAAATAGTACCAATACAAAAATCTGAAAGTACCATAAAATACCAAATAGTACCAATACCGAAATCTGAAAGTACCATTAAATACCAAATAGTACCAATACTGAAATCTGAAAGTACCACAAAATACCACATAGTACCAATACTAAAACCAGAAAATACTGAATAGTACCAATACCAAACTTAAAAGTACCATAAAATACCAAATAGTATAAATACCAAAATCAGAAAGTACCACCAAATACCAAATATTGCCCATACCAAAATCTGAAAAGTACCATATAATACCAAATAGTACCAATACCAAAATTTGTAAGTACCACAATATACCATATAGTACCAATGCAAAAAGCTGAAAGTACCAGATAATACCAAATAGTACTGAAACCAAAATTTGAAAGTACCACCAATGCTACAATCTGATATTACTTAGTACTGATGCTAAAAATTACTTTAATTCTTACTTAATTGAATTATTTTGTACTTATATTGGCACCCAGAAAACCTGGTTAACACCTTCAGTGTGCCCAAATTCTGATCAAGCGTTTATAATTGGTTGAGCACAGGTCCATTTATATAACTTTCCTGTATTAATTCCCTGTGGGTTCACCATATCCAAAATTAAGCAGGTTAGGGGATAGCATAATTAGTAAATGGACAGATAAACAGACACTTTTAACTAGTAACTTGGAAGGTCAATTGGCTGGAAGGATAAAAAATTTATGTTCTTTAGCACTCCCCACTTGTGAGAAAGTCGACCTTTCAACAAATTAGGTTGAATTCAGCCCAGCATGTTTGGATTAGCATAAAAGAAGAATGGGCAGACACTTTTGATCCATTTTCAGGGCGTCTCTGAGTGGGGTACCCAAAAATAAGCTCCTGTATATATTATTTGTTTAAGTTGCTCACAAATTTGGTTGAGTTCTACCCAGCAATTCAGAAAGAGACAGCAAAGCCAGAAAATGCACACTCACTGGGGCCCATGCAAGGGGGATAAAAAAAAACGGTAATACTCCTGCTCACCCACTTGTGTAAGTTAGTCACCAAACAAATCTGGTTAGATTCAGTATGACCGTTTGTGCAGTCGGTAATGTCTCTGGCAACAGATGTGAGTCTGAATGCAGATCCAGGGATCGCGAGTTCGATCCCGATCAGGTCCCATACTTTCCTGGAGATTGATCATGAAATAATTTCTATGGTCATTCTCCTCCTTTCCGCTGAATCATTCAAGAAGGGTTGTTGTCAGTTACAAGCGAAAGTATGTGCACAAAGTACTGAATAACTGCTTGTTAAAGCTTGCCCAAGAAAAAGTGTGGTTAGGTGAACTGACCATCCCGCCATGACCATAGAGTAAAGCAACAGAAACAAACAAACAAACCATTTGCAAGGTGACAGTATTGCAGGCAAATGGGCAGACCGAAGGGCACTTTTGACCTACATCCCAGATCATTGGGGTATTGGAATTTTGCTTTTGCATACACCAGTTGCTCAACAAATTTGGTAGGATAATAGCATAACAAACAAAAACCTGATATACAGACGAAGGCAATCACAATATCTCCCAACACCTTTTAAAAAGAGCATGGTGATAAAAAAAATTCAAATAAAAATAAGCCCCAATGATCAGCCTGACTATCCTGTAAATTCAGTAATAAACATAGTCACTAATGTATGCTTACAAGTACCAAACTAACTAAGTGTTGTACTGCCACAAATGCTGCTGTAAATCAAATTGATAATGGTAAAATTGCATAACCATAATGAACACAATTCAGTAATAAGTGTCTTCCATCAGCATTCAAAGAAAGAAACAACTACAAATGGCTTTGTTTCTGAGAAACTAAATTAAATGATGAGAAGTCTCATGCAAGTATAATTTATAAGCATAGAAATATGTTCTATTTACTCACATTGTCTCTTGTAGGATTTATTTTGTGCAGTTTATGCAGTATATATCCAAAATTAATACAGAATTTATCAAATAGTTAGAGCCTTGCAAACCATGAGGTTTATTTGAATCTTTTTCTGGTTTCCTGCAAGATTAAAGAATTTCAGCTTGAGTCATTAAAATGAGAGAACCAGGTTAACACAATTATATCATATTTCAAGGTCAGACTGAGTTCAGAATATAATGGTCCTATGCAAATCTAGGTTGGGATTATTTGGTATTAAATGGAACCAAGGTATTTACTAGTAGTTGATGAAGTCCCAGAAAATCTTAATAAATCCCATTTAAAGTACCTACTGGGACTTTCTGGGATTAAATGGAATATTTATCCCAGAAAGTAACAGAAAATCCCACTTATATTTTAAGTAGAATTATTTGAGACTATTTGGGATTTTCCAGTTCCAGATAGTGACAGAAAATACCAATTGTTCCAACTTTTGGGATTTTATGGAATTCCATTAAATACCATATAAAATGAAGTACCACAAAATCCCAGAAAGTTCTATTCAAGCAGAATTGGAACTGGACTGAGACTTTCTAGAACATTCTAGAATATACCAATTATTTGGGATTATATGGAACAATTTTTCGCAAGGGTTTTTCATGATTTTTTGTCATCTGTTGACTTATTTAAAATGAAATTTTCTAAAAATCTTTCAGCAGGGACATGCAGTGTAAAACATTTTGGATCTAGATCAGGTCCAATGTTTTGTCTGGCTTGATCTGGGTTCAAACTGTATGAAAAGATCAGCAGCAGACGACTATTTGCCGCTGGTGAGCTAATAGTATACAAGTCACTCCGGTGTCCGTCCACAATTTTTTAGAAATTTTAACATACAAAATAGACAATCAATTTGTGTGCGATAATCCATCACAGATGATGTGAAGTTAAAAGCATTTTAAATGGTTTGGTAATCCAATTTTGGTAGTAAAAACTGATGACAAGACCCAGACTATAAGGGAGCATAATTATATCAGAATTAACACTTTCATTTTTATTCTTGCAGGTAACAAGGACAACCATAAAATCTCTTGTTGGTTTGAAATTCACCAAGATCCAACCATTAGGACCTTGAGCTTTGGAAAAATCCCCATAGACTTATTATGGGAGACATGTTGTGACCCGTATTTACGCACATAGAGCGGATGTGGTAGGTATTTCCATTTTTGTTGGTGTTAATACTACATGTACATAGAAAAACACACTGTATGCCAAAGGGACTATAGAATTCAATTGTTGTGGAATGTTCAGCATGTACATGGTGATTTATGTAAGCATTTAGGAATAGATTAGAGTACCGATCAAGAGGGTCTGTCAGGGTTTATTTGTTTCTTGTAAATACCAACTTTTAAGTGCTAGAATTTTGATCTGGGGTAGGTAAATTTCTTTCACTTCATCCATGCATATAATCTGGTCGCATAGCATCATAAAGTTTTAACAGCTGGAAAAAGAAAATTGTTTTATGAGAAAAAATAAGAATAAAAGTGAATTGCACCAAAGTTGTGATTTTGTATTTAATATGTGTCCATTTTGTACTCTGGGTAATTTTGCTTGCTTTTTTGTCATCGGCTGATTTTTTTTACAAACTTTCTTTCAGAAATACCATCAGAGTGTCAAACAGTTTCGGTCCAGATCAGTCGAGCCTGATCAGGATGCACACTGTTTGCATTTTTTAGGTTATCAGCAGATGGCACTAGATGCCAAAGTATTAAAAACCCTTGCAAATGTTAAACTATGAGTATTGTCATATATTTTTGACCCTGTAGTTCAAAGGGTGTGGCATATGCTAATTTTATCTCCGATCTGTTATCGGTAGTTTTCGCCGAATATACACAACTAATTTGTTTTTTTGAAATGGACGATCTGATATAAGTAACAGTTCAATATGATCGTCCGCAGTGGTGTAGTGGATTAGGAGCAGGACTCCTAGCACATAGCAGGTAAGTACGAATATCACAAGGAGCGTTTCTTTAATTTTTTCCTGTTAGGAACGGTTTGCGCTAAAAACAGGAAAGCGAGAAAATGATGATGGTATGCGCTAAACACAGGAAAGCGAGAAAATGATGTTGTTTTTGTTTTTGTTTTTTTTAATGTACACAGGATAACACTTCAGTTGCTAGTAAATCAAGAATGTCGGTCAACCAATTTCGATTTCACTAGCCACTACATGTGTAACCACGTGTACATATACACGATTGCACAAAAATTAAGCATGTTCACGCTTTTCTAGAGTTTTGCGTTATGTCGGTACATAGAAAGTAATTTACTGGAAAAAAACCCTCCTTGCTATATTCGAACTTGCCTTCTCTATAATAAGAGTCCAAGGCTTAGGCCGCTACACCACAGCGGACAATATTGTCAAATTCCTACTGTTATGATACATTGAATTTTAGAAAACCTAATTTATTCCAGTATATTTGGCGAAAACTTTCAATAACAGGTCCTATATAAAATTAGCATAGGTCACTACCTTTGAACTTCAGGGTCAAAAAAATACGACAATAATGAAATGGGAGTAGTTCAAAGAAACCAGCAGGCGGCTGAGCAGAGAATACATGGTGTACTCCAAGCACCTTACTCTGAAGTCATCAAACCTAATCCACTCTACAGGGCTCCAGATAAGAGGGGGTAAAGGGTATTTCAGCATTGATTTTTTGGAATTCAGCATTGAAAATTAAATTGAAGGGTGAAAATACCCTTTGCATTTTGAGGTTTCAGTGCTGATATTAAATTTATGTGGTGATTTTTTTAATTCTGAGTAAGAAAAAAACTAATATATATACACCAATTTTATAAATCTTGGAAGTTTTCCTAAAAATGCAACATGCATTTGATACAAGCAACTTTTCTTCAAAATATGTTAAGCAAATAATTGGGTCTTTTTACAAGGCTTTGCATATTCTTTAATTTGATATTTTAAATATGGAGTAAAATACTCATTAAATTAAAAAGTAGGGGGTGAAATACCCTTTGGTCCAAATCCTTATCTAGACCACTGCACTCTAGTTTAAAAAAACTTCTGTTGGGGCTTTGAACATATTAGCTATGTGATTTATGTTATACACATGATCAAGTCAGTATACAGCTCATTACAAGTGGTCAATAACCAGGCACAACTAGATTTGATTTTATGACAAATTAATGACATTTAATGTGTTGGGCCTGATCTGGATCCAAACTGTTTGACACTCTCATAGTTTTCCTGAATGATTTACGTAAAACACCTGGCTAAGGCAGTATACAGTATACAAGTGTCAATAACCAGGCACCTTTTCTGACTATTTTATGACATTTAATGTGTTGGGCCTGATCTGGATCCAAACTGTTTGACACTCTCAGGGTGTTCCTGAAGAAATTTTTCGAAAGAGATGGTTTTGAAAAAGTCAGCAGATGACAAGTATCTCAATGTATAAAAGATGTGGGTTTTTTTTCTCAAAGAACTCCTTTAAACTATCTGTCTATTGTAATTTTGCATGCTTTTTTGTCGTCTCCTGATTTTTTCCAAAGTCATCTTTTGCGAAAATTTCTTTAGAGCGTCCAAGAGATTGGATCCAGATCAGACCAATTGTTTTGTCTTGTCTGATCTAATCCATCAGCAGATGACATTAGTGTAGAAGGCAAAGAGTTAACAAAATGTGAGCCTGATATCCTTTTTGTGGAGCGTAGACCAGATCAGATACCACAGAATGCGTTGTCTCCACCTTCAGTTCGCAAAAAGTTTGGATCAAGATCATAGGTCCAATCTGTTTGTTTGGTCAGGCCTGATCTGGTTCCAACTGGTATATGCAAACAGTGTAGCCCCAGATCAGAAATACACAATGTGGGGTTTGATGAAGGTCTCTACCATTAGAATGTTGACTGGTTTGGATCCAGATCTGGCCCGACATTTTGCTTGGCCTGATCTTGGTTCAACCTTTTTGCAAAGATTACAAGCAGAAAACACTAGTAGACAGCCATAACCAACATAATCGGGAGCGCAGTGGCTCAGTGGTAGAGTGCATGACTTGAGACTGAGTGGCCAAGGGTTAAGTCTCACCAGCGTCACTGCGTTGTGTCCTTGAGCAAGACACATTAATTCTTACTTTAGTACTGGTTCAACCAAGGAAGACCGGTCTCTACATAACTGAAAGATTGTTGATGGGACGTAAATAACCAAATCAAACAAACAGACAAATCAACCCAGGAAGGCCCGTCCCTTTATAACTGAAAGGTTGTTTATGGGATGTAAAGAATCAAATCAAACAAACAAAATAACCAAAGTAAGCCTAATATCCTTTTTTAGGGTTAAAGCCAAACAGTGCAGACCCAGATCGGACACCTATTGGGTAATTTGGCATGCCTTTTGGTTGTCTGCGTTGTTTTTTTCCAAAGTCATCTTTTTCAAAAAGATCTTGAGATTATCAAACATATCGGGTCCAAATCTGGCCCAAGGCTTTGTTGGGCGTGATCTGGGTCCATCCTATTTGCAAAGGTCATCAGCTGGAATTAAAATAGTAGGAAAAGTCTTAAAGTTTACTTTTTTTGTGGGACATAGGCAAATAGTGTAGATAAGATCAGAGGACACAGAGCATGTGGTCTACACCAACAAAGTGCAACAGACTTTGGTTAATTGTAATCTGTAATCATGATTACTTGTAATTTATTAAATTTTTCAGTAATCATTAATTAATCTGTAATCATGGATTTTTATGAATACAACTACTAATAGTAATATAATTGATTACATTGCTAAATAGCATGCAATCATGATTACTTAGTGATTACTTTATGATTACTTTTTACAAAAAAAATAAATAAAAACTCGCTTAAAAACTGAATGTAAATTGTACAGAGTACATTGATACAATAAATATGGAATTGTTTTCAAGGGGTTACTGGTCACAATTTTACTTAAATAATGTATTTTTGTTTTTATCTAAACAAACATTGTAGACCCTTATTAAATGCCACTTTATTTCCATGATAATAGTTATAAATTGTGTTTGTGTACACTGTGAAATGTTTCTTTTCTGGTAGGGGTTAAAGACAGATTACAGGAGCAATTGAAAAATATATCATATATCTAAATCTGTTGCCATGATTACCGCCAAGTTTAAGCCATCCATTTATGTTTACCTAGTCTTCTTTTAAATGTTGCTTAGCAACACAAACTGAAGATATTTATCACCTGGAAAATTAGCATGTGAACAAAGGGACATGCTAGGTATGCACAAGATTTCATAAGTCTAGCATGTAAATTCTCCTCACTATAGAAAGTCTCATTCTGAATTGGATGACCTCAGTTTCACACTCATTCTGCTCTTACTTCTCTGCTTATAAGTACTTTGTGGCATAATATACATGTATTGCAACAATAACCTTAATCAGACTGCTCCCTTTGAAGCAGTCTGATCTGGATTCATAGAATTGCATCTATGATACACTGATATAAGCAGCAGATGTACTAAGCAGATGACTTTAGAATTTCTAGACCCCAAAAATGTTAGCTAGAAAATGGTCAAGAAAATCAAAATTCTTTTGTTTTTGTGTCATATTCAGCATTTCAAAACCTATGGTTCTCTAGTTGTGAATTGTTAGATGTTTTAACTCTCTGTTTAATCAATTAACCAATTATTAATGATGAAGCCAGAAGGGCTTTAAGTTTGCAAGTGATTGGCGAGAGTTTATACATCGATGATAAAGTCAATATAATATCCCTAAATAATGTTTATTATTTTATTCTTTTTCAGAAATCTTTGGTAGCTCAGAAGAAATTATTTAGACAGAAGACCTGCTCTAATTTTTGGAATGACTTTTGTAGGAAGATATACGGTAGACTCTTAAAGACAAGGAAGATAGTGTCATACAATACAAATAGACAATATTAAAGTCAGTTATGCCTCTCCTACCATGCCTACCCCTTTGGTGAATGTTTTCCAGACATGGGGCGAATTACTTTGGAAAGTAACGCATTGAATTAGCATTACTTGCCAAAAATGTGCATTGAATTAGCATTACTTGATTTTGAAAAAGGAATGCATTGAATTAGCATTATTTAAGAAAGTAATGCATTGAATTAAGCATTACTTTCATTTACATGAAACAGAATCCTACAATACTGTTAACTCTGAAGCCCAGGCCGCGCACATTTTTTAACACACTGAACAAAATATGTGCATACCTTAAACATGTAAATTTCGCATATAGATATTTTATATATATATAAATATTTCAAATGAGCCACACTGGCTACAATATGTACACTTTTTGTAGTGAATTTCATAATCTTATCAGTAACATTTGTTGGAATTTCATAATTTTTTTGAAAATTGGAGCAGTGACCTATATAAGAGTGACTAGAAACACCAATAAAATACCAATACTCAACTCAAATAACACTGTCGTGTATCTTACACAGGTAAAGGAGGGAAACTCGATGCGTAATTTCTCTATTGTTTACCTAATTTTTTAACACCTTTATAAACACCAAAATTATATAATTCCGATAATTATGAATCATTGGACATCTTAGTTTATGAATATTGATAAATCGAGACACAGATATAGCCATGTTTAAAGCTTTATTCGTCAGAGTGAAAGAGGTATTTTTGAAGCCACTTTTGCCGATTTCCGCAACTTTTTTAAAATCGGCTGATATTTACACGGTCATAACTCAATCGGATTAGTTTTTTACATTGCAGAAACCAAGCATTTAGCAATATTTCATATATGTTTTTTCGATTGTTATTAACAATATTTACCAATAAGCGATATTTACGACGAAGTACGCTCTTTAATGTACCTATAAATGCAGCGGTTTCACAAGCTGCATAGCCATTTTGAGTGTGTACGATAAAAGGCGCACCAGGCATTAGTCACGTGACACATGCCAGGACATACCTATATGGCTGAAAAATGAAGTGTCCAGTCACTCTAATGTAGGTCACTGATTGGAGGGAGTATCACTGAGATGTAGCAACCAATGTAATCATATTTCATTGTATATTATTATTATACCACTGCGAAGCTTTCCAAAATAGTTTCTTATTTGGAAGTATATTTTATGGGAAGAAAATAAACAATTTGAGTATCTTGACTGGATAGTCCAATCAACAAAGTGCAGGCTGTATCTTAATCCCTAATCTCTTATTTTTTTTGAATCCAATATATTTACCCTGCCGCAAAACTGACCTAAAAGACACACTGTTAGTGTCAGTGGTCAAGTGTCAAAATGTATGAACAGAACAATCAAGTGTGATCAAAACATTTCACGTTTGTTTCTTTGATATCGGATTGTAACATATTCACACCATTTAAACTCATTTAATTAGTTTTAAAATGATTTATAGATTTTAAAAACATTTGACTTTTATAAAATGGGATAAAATACCTTACATTTCAACACTTCCTAACTACATTTTCACTATTCTAGGTTCATGTGGGATTGCCAGTAACTGTAAGCTGTTTCACATTATTGATATAAAATCAAAACCTTTACTTGCAAGTTTCACAGATCATTTTGCATATTCCTTAGTCAAATAGAAGTCTTTACAAGCAAGTTGAACAAAAGGAAACTGTGATTGGAAATAACTTATGGAAACACATCCTTTTGTTGTGTATCTCATTTCTCTATTGTGCAGTCTGTATATGGCAAGGCTTATGTTAGACAGTAATTCAAAGTAATGCAAGTAATGCAGTGAATTTTGACTAAAGAAATGCATTGAATTAGCATTAAAGTAATTCAAAACTGGTGAATTAATCATTACCTTGAATTACTGGAAAAAAGTAATGCATTAATAATGCATTAGCATTAACGATTAATTCGCCCCATTTCTGATGTTTTCAGGATAACTCCTGAATTTAGGATTTTGAGGCTGACTTTCTATTCTATGGAAAGTCAGCCTCAAAATGCTGAATTCCTAGATTATTATTGCTTTTGATTTGTTTTCAGACTAAATCTAAAGATAACTGACCTTTAAAGCTTTAATTTGTTAATACTTTGTCATAAGCATACAGCATGTTTTAAAATTTTATTATATGAATTTTGAAAATGAGGATTTTGGAAAATTTCAAATTTCACTCCTGCTATATATATATGTATTTCATTATAACATGTCTTTGCTGTTATATTAAAAAAAAATAGAAGATCGAAATACATGTTGTTATCTGTTTTTGTAATGTTTATACTTTATCAGTCTGACAGTGATATCATCATTCTATTGCGTGGTTCAATGTTGTCCCCATATCTCCATTCAAAATTTTGAGGACTTTTGTCTGTAATCCGTGCATCACTGCAATAGGTTTGTTTAAATACCTATCTAAAACAAAAGAACTGGTACAGTAGAAACTGCTCTTATTCTACCTACAAACCTGGCTCTAAGGTTATCAAGCTTTTTTTCATGCTCAACTCAATTGAGCATGAAATTAATCATTCTCATAAATGTTACAAATTCATTTTATCATTTATTAGCATTATAATTACAACATCTAAGAGTTTGGAAAAGACTTTATTATCAGCATTTCATTTAGCATTTGAAATTTCAATCTTAGTTGATTGAGCATGAAAAAATAACCAAAAAAGAAACAACCTCAGGCTTGGCTGTTGAGATGCTGAACAATAAAGAAGTTCATACAGGAGGCCTGGATTCTTGTATGATTATTACACAAAATTAGTCATATAAGATTTATAAGTAAACTAATACATGTGGTATTCATGTGTGGTGAATTAAGTTTTGTAAACATTTTTATGTAAGATTCATATACTGTGCATTACACATCATTCACATGTGATTGCCTTTTTATGTAAATTTATATAAAGGCACATATATAATATTTATATAAAAGGGCAATGATATGATTTTCATATAATTTTTTATATAATTATTATGTGAAAATGATTATCAGTATCATCTGATTATCATGTGTATTTCAATTTACGTAAAATTATATCATTCTTATATAAGAATAATATAATCTGTTTTATAAGATCCGCATGCGGCTAAATTTATATAAAGGCACATATATAATATTTATATAAAAGGGCAATGATATGATTTTCATATAATTTTTTATATAATTATTATGTGAAAATGATTATCAGTATCATCTAATTATCATGTGTATTTCAATTTACGTAAAATTATATCATTCTTATATAAGAATAATATAATCTGTTTTATAAGATCCGCATGCGGCTGCCTTTTTTAACAAGTATTATATGAAAGTTTTTATATAAGAATCATATAATTATTATATGATTTCTACGCGTGGCGAAGTTTGTAGTGTAGCATATGACCAAAAAGTCATCAAAATTATGAATACATATTTCATTTGGGCCTGATCCGGATCAAAACTGTTTCGCTTTCTGTTGGTATTACTGAATTTTTGAAAAGTAATTTTAAAAAGAATCAGCAGACAACACAAATGCTAAAATTATGTTACCTCTCAACTATTTAACAAAAACTGTTAAACTGGAATTTTTTATGTATACTTAGCTGATATTAATATTAGTTTTATTACTATGCCGAAGCAAATTCAGGAATACCACCACAATGTCAAACAGTTTGGATTCTGATCAGGTCTGAGATGTAGGGCCTGATCTGGATCTAAACTCTTTGCAAAGTGAATAAAGAGATGGCACAAGCAGGTGGTCCTAACAGGTGCAGCTTTACAGTAAATACAGTTATTAGGCAGCATAATATAAAAATCTGAAGGGGGGCGGGGGCGGTCAGGTGGTAGAGGGTGGTGATTTTTTAGTTCCAAAACAAGATGGTGGAGCACTGCCTACATGGGTGTAAATATTTGTATAACTTGATTTATTGTGGAGTACTCTAAAGTGTCCAGTTTTCTTGTTTTAGGTGGTTGTTCTGGCACATAGAGTACTAATCCGGTCAGCCCAGTACACTGTACTATTGCCAGTAATTAAGTCATATGCATATCGCCTCTCCGACCTTTTATCCGCTAATGTTGTCTGCTGATAAACAAATATTAAGCAAACAGTTTGGACGAAGATCCGGTCTAACACATTGTTGGGCCTGATCTGGATTCAAGCAGTTATTGCTTAAAGGAGGCACGGTTTGTTTGACTGTGCATGTCAAAACAAACCTACTAATTATCCCTTAAGACAAAGTCGGAATCCAACTGTTTGTCATTCTATTGATATTGACTGAATTTGTTTTGAAGAAGTTAAATCATGAAGAATCAGCAGACAACACTAATGCTAAAATCATATAACCTCTCAACTATTTAACATAAACTGTTAAAGAAGACAAATGATTTATTTTTATTAGCTGATATTAACAATATTAGTTTTATTACTATGCCCAAGCAAATTCAGAAAAAAAACACCACAATATCAAACAGCTTGGATCCTGATCCTGTAATCTGTACCTGAGATGTAGGGCCTGCTCTGGATCTAAACTCTTTGCAAAGTGAATAAAGAGATGGAACAAGCAGGTGGCCCTAACAGGTGCAGCTTTACTGTGAATACAGGTATATGGGCAGCATAATATGAAAAACTGTCTTTGGGTTTGTGATCAAGTAAATCTAAAATACAGTTTACCTGCTTGCTTCACTACAACATGCAGCAACTGAGCTGGATCCATACCATATACAATATAAATGTGAATAATTGCAGAAAAAATACTTTGCCATTGAATAAAATCCTCTAAGGATGAATACTGTGCAGAAAAAAATCCCCATGGGGAAAAATCCCTGCGGGGAAAAATTCCTGCAGAGAAATATCCCCGCGGGGATTTTTCCCCATGGGGAAAATAAAAATGTTAATATATACTTGAAACATACTCAAATGTGTCAAACAGATTGCAAGAGTGAACCTAAGCTTGATTTTAGACCCTTAAACAGATTTTTAAAAATCCCCGCGGGGATTTTTTCTCCAAAAATCCCTGCGGGGAAAAATCCCCGCGGGGAAAAATGAAAAATTGTTATTACTGGTGGACATTCATTTTTACACACCATTAACATGAGATCTTGTCATATTTGAATAAAAAGATGAGTTTTAGAATTTTCGAAAATCCCCGCGGGGAAATTTTTCGCACGGGGAAAAAATCCCCGCGGGGATAGTGAAAAATCCCCGCGGGGAAATATTTTCCCCGCGGGGATTTGCAAATCCCCGCGGGGATTTTGACCTTTGTCGTGGAATATTTTCTAAGTCATTACAGATTTTAAGCCAAAAACCTATAGAATTTCCTCAGTAGGGTCTATTCTACTGGAAATAAGTCACTTTAGCTTTCTATGTCAACTAAAAGTACTAGGTCATTTTGCCAAAAACTGGTTTGGCAAAAAAATTCCGGTGGCAGTTATATGTTACTCACATCAGTTGTATTGTTTCTTCATCAAACTGGATAATGATTGGATATTAAGCGGTTTTAATCATATAAATAGGCATGGCGTTTGCCATATCTGGGACAGAAACCGTTACGATTAAAACAGGGTTTTTTTTCTATGGCAAGGATTAACGTTTGCTTTAATGTTTCATTTCTCAATTTCAACTAATATTTAAAATAAAAAAAAAGGTAATTTTAGGACTTAAGTGTAAGTTTCCCCAAATCATAGCTATCAATATAGTTATTTTATTCAATAGCGGACAAGCTATAATTGCATGTATTTTGGTGGCTTACACAATTGGTGATAAAGTGTTGTCATTTCATTAAATATTGTATTTGGCTGAAAGTAACATATATAACTGTAATAACAGGTGCCAAACTTAGTTTAAAATTATATTGCTGGAAATTTTCTTTCAATAAATGTTAATATTGATACGTAAGAATAAGAAATAACTGGATATTAACACTATAGGAATTCCTATTATTTTACGGTAGCGTTGTGAATTTGGCTATTGCAGGGTAAAGCCTTATCTGCTGAAAAGCTTACGCACTTCATTATGTGGCTAATATAATTTGGTTTTAGAAATTTACAGTCTAGAAACCTCATTTTGTGGAGGTCATTGGGTAGCCCATAATCTAATAATATTGCTTCATTAAATAGTAATACTTTTGAAAGTAAGTAACGTATATAACTGTTATATCATGTTGTATGATGGTTAAACGCATACTGGCTGTTTGCTGCATTTCATTTAATGAGTTTAAGGTTAACGTCATGTCCAGACATAAGAATTTAGTATAAGTCACAGATACAATATATTACAGCAGAGAATGTACACTGAAAATTGTGTAATACACACATTCCAATATTGTCATTTCAGGTGGTGTGTTTTTTCTTTGATTTGTAATAAATATAAAACATGACAAGCATACTATAAGAAAAATGTTTAGATATGATAACAAAATATGTTATTTTACTTGATAATTTAATAAATGGGGAATATTTCATTTCTTTTTGAATGTGGATACATTATATGTAGTGAGTGGGGTAAATCACCCGTCTGTTGGACATTTTCACATCTTATATACCATATATATATATATATATATATATATATATATATATATATAGAGAGAGAGGGATATAGTGAATCAACTGAGCCGATAGATGCTGTAAATATTTTGCCTCTAGCGAGATTCGAACCCACGACCTCGACAACACCGCCTAGCACTACACCAGACATTGACGCTACCAACTGCGCCACTGAGTCATCCCCAAAAAAGGATGCTCAGGAAGCGCTGATATTGACAACGCCTGATGCAGTACATGTCGTATATTGGTTACTTTTCAATGCATGGCATCTATTTCGTTCGCAAGTGCAAGACTGATGGATCCAAGGATCCATATATATATATGAGGCTTGGTATGATAGTCTCTTTATCATGTATTTGAAAATATTATGGAAAATGGAGCATTTGCTCCAAAAGAGCAAATGCTCCATTTTCCCTAATATTTTCAAAAGTATTCAAAACTTAACTTATCTTTTTCTTGAATTTTTCAATGTTGTCTAAAAATAGAAAATGATTTCATGATCTAGAAATAGCCTATGGAGTAAAGTATTAACCTTTCCGGAAACCTGTCTACCAGTGCATGTCGTCTGCTGATGATCTTTGCAATTAGTTTGGAACCAGATTTCTTTTTTTCTCAAAAATCAATAGCACTCCCCGGCAAAATAGTCAGTGTATAATAAAATATAGAATGATAGATACGCAGGCGGGCGGACGGACGGACGAATGAACGGACGGACGGATGTACTGACAGGACGCATAAAACAAAGAACCAACGATAGCTTATTTTCTATAACACGGCTCGCCTAAATATTGTCCGGAGATGGGAGGACTGTGGCCCAGAGTGCTTGACTCGAGACCGAGGGGCCGCGGGTTCGAGCTCACCGGCGACACTGTGTTGTGTCCTTTAGCAATACACATTTATCCTTGCCTAATACTGGTTCAACCCATGACGACCCGTCCACATATAACAGAAAAATTGTTGACTGGGACGCAAAGAATCAAACCAAACAAACAAACACATTGTCCAGAGATTACATGCTTGTCTTTTTCTAGCAGTTGCTTTTCCAGCATTCATGTTTTTTTTATATATTTATTTTTGGAATCCAAAATGTACCATCAGCGTGCCAAACTAACTGGATCCAGATAAGGTACGACAAAATGTCGGGCCTGATCTGGGTCTAAACCTTTTACCTGATCTGGGTCCAAACCCTTTGCAAAGGTTATCAGCAGACGAAAACAATCGTTAGCTGACCCTTTTTGCACTGAAAACACCTGAATGGGTACTTCAGCGAACAGTGAAGACCCCCCCCCCCCCCCCCGATTCATAGATGTTTGGAACTAACAACCTGTGACCCTTCAATATAATAAGGGACTATCCTGACTTTCTGTCGTGCCAACCAAGAGTGACAGTGACGAAATAGTTGTTTAAGTATTGTTAAGTAAAACATTAAACTGTTCTCACTTCTAGCGATCGATAAAGAAACTGCTCTGTGAGCCCATCAACACTTGCATCCCTGGTAGAAAAGATCTGCTTTCCTATCGTCCTCTATGGCGCTGAACTTTGGCACAATATGTCTTCCGCGGATATTTACAAATTAGAAAAATTCATACGCCTCGCAGCAAAGTCCATTCAAAGATTCCCTTCACGAACTAGAACCGATATGGCACTCGGAATGCTTGGTTGGCTGCCAATGATGTCTTACGTTGAGCAGAGAAAACTCTCATTTCTGCAAAATTTATGTACAATGCCCCCTACCTTGCTGCCAAGAAAAGTCTTTGACTTACGGCTCAACCTTTTTGTACTGAGAGAGAATAAAAATCAATCTGGTTTTATTCCTGACATTTGGAAGGTCCTACAAAAGTATCGTTTAGAAGAGTATCTGCTCAGTTATCTTGCAACATCGCTTTTCCCAACAAAAGGCACATGGAAAACGATCGTCAAGCAAAAGTCAGAATCTACTATGAAACCGCGTGGACCGAAAGGGTGGATAATGATGCCGATTTCGCAAGATTCAGACTTATAAATCCAGCTATAAAAATGTCAAATATATGGACAATTAGCCACAACAAGTCATCTTTCCATTCAGCTCTCATTGTAGCAAGACTATGCACTTTGGTGCCACAGCAGAACGATCCCATCCAATGTCTCTTCTGTGGCACCATAACATCTGATATATACAAAATACAGTCTCTGCCTGTCCACGATTTATGAACGAACGAGAATCCTTCATAAGATTCATATCGAATGAAGTATGCACTGATATTAGTAATTTCCTACGCAGTGCAAACATGGAATCATTCCTATGTACACTGCTAGGGGCAAAAGGTCACACATGCTTCAATAATGTTGAAACAACCTATGATACATTTCTGTATAATGCTATTGAATTCGTTAGTCAGACTATCAGGATTTATATGAAATATAGCAGACCACGTACATTGTATTAGCTTTTTGTCCTCCTGATGTGGCTGTCAACTGCATTGGAGTGCAAGGACTACATATTGGCATGTCACAGTAATAATCAGCATTCCTCATGAATTCATGCTCTTTGCAGGTAAACAGCTGGAGGAGAAAAAGGGTACCACCTGAATCTACGAGCATCATAATCCTTGAAGATTATGCAAATCATGTTAACCTTTTTCATTCATCATGCCCTCACTTGTATTTCGTTTCGACAAGTGAACGGCTCCGTGAAACGAAAGACTGCTAATAACATTGCATTCCAACAACAGCGACCAGTTACTGCCCACTTCCGACCAGGGCCACCTGAATATGAAGTGAGCGATGGATGGTCGCTCCTCTATGCATTTGAAATCTTTAGTTCGTGATGTTTCCTGTGCTCAAGCTTCCAAAGAACCAAGGTCAGTCATTTTAAAAGGTACACCCCGAATGTTAATCGATGCGATTTCCAGCAGTCACTTCTTTCTTGTTGATTATAGCATGCCTTTGTGTCATATGTATATACCTTTCTTATATATTTTGTCTTTCATTCTGTTTATCTGTTCACTATCATGTTGTAATCTCTGATAAAGAGGAAATAAAGAGTATATATATATACTAGGCCAAAAAAGAAACGCCGCATATAAAACATACATTGTATATGGGGGTCTTTCACCAATCTCTCGCAAACGATGTGTCACAGTTTGAGCGCTGATTCTTGGATTATGAGTTCCTGTGGTTGTCCAAGCTATCATTGTCACCGGACGAAATTGATTAATCAGTTTAAACCTACGCTTTTGTCGATCTTAACGTCGCGTCTTTATGCGATGACGTCATGAATGCGCACGGTCTGACATTGTTCCAATTTATCAGAAACGTTTCCTAATACGTTTTAATCATCCTTGCATGGCATCAGAATTGTTGTGCTATCACCGATGGCATCACGTTTGTTTGTAACATTCCAATCGCCTTTTCGCGTTTAACTTGTGTCCGTTTTGGCATCGTACATTACCAATGTGTAACTTTTAATTTCAAATTTTTAAAATGTTTTCAAGCAAATTGGGTACTAGATTTGTGATTTCAGTAGTTATTACATGTGTAAATCTAAATAAAATGAATGTGCACGTGAAAAACTTGAAAATAAAAAGACAGCCAGTTCACTGGTTTGGGTTGACAGAGCCCAATAAAACAATGAGAATAATGTGTGGCAGGAATAGTAGCGAAACATAGATAGCAGATGAAATTTTGTAACTCTCATTTAACGAGTAATATTTTTAATCTTTATGTGCGGCGTTTCTTTTTTTGGCCTACTATATAATGCGAATCAATAGATCACTTGTGTATTAATCCTATCCTGCGGATAGGATTAATACATAAGTGATCTATCGATTATAAGTCCTTGATAACTTTGTAAACAAAACATGACGTCACTTTCACTCTTGGCTGGCAGAACAGTAACTGTATCTAAGTTTTTTAGGGCATTAACCCTTAAAGCGCCAATCGCAACAAAAGTCGTATGCTTTTCTCGTCTGCCGAAATGTTTAAGAAGCATCTACGACAAACAGTGTGGACCCAGATCAGACTCCTAAAGGAGCAGTCTGATCTGGGTCTCATCTGTTTGCTACTACACTTAAATGCGACAGTAATATTAAGCAATTATTTGCAGCAGACGACTTCAGCAGACGTCATTTTCAGATGCATTTTTCTTGGCGCTTTAAGGGTTAAAACAGGACTTTAACTGTTTATAACTCAATGTAGTTCTCCGCTGACACGTGATTTCTCAAAACGCACGAAATAGGTGGAAACGTGAACATTTCTTTTGTTCAGAAATACAGGTATTTTAATTTAGGTTTGGCGGTTAAAAATGGAGATGGAAAATTTAGTCAAATTCAATTATTTTATTTTGTGAAACCCTTGATAAGTCTGCTATGAAGAAGAGGCTGAAGTTTGGGATTCTGTGAGTAGATTTTATGCATATTTGAATATGAAGGGTTTGTTCTAAAACTGCCAAAATCTGTTGCATAATGCAGGTGCCAGAAGCCAGGGAAAGCCACAAAAAGACCCTTCGCAAAGTGACACACTTTGGTAGAGTGCGTGATTGAAAATTGGTTTTCTTATTCCTCTAACAAAACATGTTGTTGGGTCTCAAAAGAACCGTCTCAACGAGACGGTTCTTTTGAGCTGTTGAGTAACCACAACATATTTAAGAAATAATACAATTTTACGCCCAATATCGTTATCTCCACTTTATGCTGGTTTGCTGCAATTTCTTGCTAAGCTTTAGATAAAGCCAAAGGGTTTGGGGGTAGAACTGAAACGTAGACATGGTGCTATTGTCGTGGGGCTCAACAATTTTTCAGTCATCTTACGACGGCCAGTTATCATTACACACTGGCCTTGGACTGGTTACGTAAACCGGTGGTTGGGAGATAAAAATATGAAAGTATTTGGTCGTATCGGGGTTCGAATTTATCACGCACCCATAAAAGTCAGAATTTTACATATTGATTTGATCGGGCTCGATACCGAATGCGCATGGCGTGGCGGCCAAAATGTAAACATGGACTTGTTACACGTAGCGCATCTGAGCATAATAAGCCAAAAGAGGCCAGAGTACGGTTCGGCTTCGGTAGCGCTGGCAGCAAAAGTTTGGTTTGGAGATAGTCGTTGCATATTGATTTGCCTTTCTCGTGCTGGCGGATGGACTCTTCCGCTCTTTATACCGTCTGAGGTCGAAATCGGACTATTATTTTTTTAGATAAATTAGGCCTCGACGCGACAACACCTGTCTTAGGGGTTTCCGACAACTTGAAGCGAGACTCAAACCAGTCTTCTCAGCCATAGATACTAGCTGGAAAAATGAAGTTTCGTTTGCAGCAAGATTAAATATGATACTTTCCAAAATGCGAAAAACAAATGCGCTGATCAGTCTGCGCGGAGGCCCAGGCTGGTCTGAGCCCCCAAAGACCGGGTTATTTGCGTCGAGGTCCAATTGTTTTACATGTTGTAATACTATTTTCTTCAGCAGTTTGAACTTAGAGGAACAAAAACGCCGCCTTTGAGGGCAATTAAGTAATTCAATTTGTGAAAAAGTAATTGTTTTTAAAATCACGGGGTAAGAAAAAGCAATCGAATTTTGGTAAAAGCAAAAGAAAAAAAATGAATAGAAAATTTAGCCACGACACGAGTTTTCCAACAATGTGGTATGAGCTAAGTTAGCAACGGCTGAGAGCAGCCTGCGCAGTCTGATCAGAGCCTTTGCTAGTCACTTGAATAATATATGACTGTTAAGCTACTGAACATACATCATATGGAGTTTCTTACCTTAAAGGTAGACTGCACAGGCTCGTCTGATTCTACACGTGTCAAAATTCAACATTCAATTTGTTGGAAATCAAATATGAAAATGTCCCAAAAGTACCTGTGCAGGGTAGCATACTAGAGTAGCATACTAGAGTGTACATCTGGCGGAAGATCAAGATCAGGCCCTTCTGAATTGAGCATGAAATTTCAACTGCTCATATAAACTAAAATGCCTCAAAAATAACAGATTTTCTTGCTTTCAAAGTCTCAGATGTTGAATTTATCATGCTTATAAATGTTAAAATGCCGATAATTGTTGGCTACCAACAATTGTTGGCATTTTAACATTTTGTGAGCAGGATCAATTTAGTGCTCAGCTGAGTTGAGCATGAAAAATGTTTATCACTTCGGGGCTAGAATTAGAAGTATATTATGTGGGATAATAAAAACAAATGTATTTGACACACAACCAAAGCAATTATAAAGTTCTCAAATTGCCACCAAGATCAAGTATTGGCCGCTAAAAAGATTAAACAGCTGCGAAATCCTAAAGACGCGCTCACCTCGTGCTCGTGCGAATAGTATGTTGCACGGATGTCATGCTTATATAAACGTCCAGCAATACGCAACTCGACCTAACAGTTAATTAAACCACAAAGCTCAAGATAATTCCCCTTTTCGAAAACCATGCCCACTTCAAGTCAGTGTCGTCTGCTGATAAACTTTGCAAACGATCATTTTTATTTCAAAAATCAGTATTAGCACTCCCTGGAAATATGATCAGGCAACCAGGCAGGCAGGCCCAGATCAGGCCCGACAAGTTGTCAAGCCTGATCTGGACCTAAATTGTTTGTCACCGATGGTATTCTTGAAAATTGAGGATTTTGAAAACAACCAGTAGACGACAGAAACATATTAGAATTACCCAGCAGGCAAAGACCGAACGTCAGTCCTGAACTGGATATAAACGGTTTACCTCTCTGGTGGTGTTCCTGAAAGAGTCTTTGAAAGGGTTCATTTGGAAAAAAAAGTCAGCGGATGGCGAAAAAGTATTAAGATTACCATGCGTGCAAATAGTTAATTACACGTACGTGCGTATTTTATGCAAAATGGTATGCCAGATTCATATTAAAATATCCATTTTTGCACGAAATTATGGAATAAAGACGAACAAACGAACAAATAAATAAAAAAGAAAGGGTACCAAATTCGAACCCACATCTTTAAATGCTAAGCACAGCCTGTTATCCGTTAGAATTCTTTCATTCAGACAAGTATACTTCCACAAAACCTTCGAGACATGACTGTAATAGTAACTGCATTGAGTGAATCGAGGGTCACTAATCAGATGTCGTGGTAAAAGTATAATTGTATACTAAACTAAAGCGCACTTTTCACGAAGATTCCCGAAGATTGGGTGAAAGGTCATTGAATATTCATATGTCTCAGGTCAATTTTGTCAAATAATAACCCTTGGGTTCATTGTGGCAGATTTTGTCATGGGCTAACACTGGGCACTATAATTCCAACATAAGTTCTTACGTAATAGATGCGCGCGCACGTTTACACCCAAACGGCTCTATATGAACAAAAAGCTTTGATGTGTGACAGTATTCACAATATTGAAATACGGATCTAGAAATAGGGGTTTCACGCGATAAGCTTCCACAAGAAGTCCCTGAATACGCTTAGATACAATTTCACATGATGAAGTCACTTTAACATAACAATGACGTCACTTGACGACAAAATGCGTGAGTTTGAACACAAACAATGTATGTAGCCCTAACGTGACAGCCTTGGTTAGATAGCCTGGGGTAAGATAAGATTTTCTATCCCAGGATTAAATCTCAGATATCCTTATCCGGTGCGCAAGAATATAAGAATCTATCATGAGTGTGAGGGTAGAATAGAAAAATGCGTTCCGAGGATTTACTATAAAATTTTGACACGCATAGATGTTGTAGCCCGACTGGCTCATTTTACACGTTACGTATCAACCTGTTGAAATAGAATGACCCAAAGGTCAGTACAAATGTACCCAGATGTCGTGGTAATTCTGTAGTTGGTTTGCAAGTAAACGATTAAGGCCGAAGTGAATAGCCGCGGCCTGTATCCTGTATGCCCCAATTAAATTATTCATCATAGACGAAAAGGATGTGTATACTGCACAGCCTACTCTAATTAACAACACTGACGAATAAGTAGGACTACAAATAGAGCACAGGAAGGATTTTTTTTGCTAAAACAAACAAACAAACAAAAATCATTTTGAGGCTGCTGACAGATCTGGAAACCATCTTTCCAGATATGTCTAGAGGAGGGAACCAGACAAGCTACTAGAGTAACGGTGCTCTGACCCTACGTTGATCTCTAGTAGGTTCGTTACGTCACAATATTAGCAACTATTGATGTTGGATTCGAACTATAGTTAGACTATAGTTAGACTTTGGGATGGGGAATTTTGGCGCCTATGATTTCTTGATACTACAATATAATATGCCACAGAATGTAACATGTTAGCCCTCATATTATTTAGACCAAAACTGTAAAAATGGGAAAGCACTTATAATTGTGGACTTACATGACAATGATCACATGTGATATGATTATGTAAAGGGAAACAGGTCAATTGTTACTTACGATTCCAATTTAAATTATTTATAAGGCTTTTTCAGACAGAAATATGTAAGATCAAACTTGACCAGGCGACATTAGAGTTAATTTAGAATAGATTTTTAATGTTTAAGAATATTGGATGGAAACGTGCCAACTTTGCCACCAGTTCTATGCATACTTATATGATGAGATTTTTATAGTAAACCACAATGAACAACAGAGGTTCAGAGGCATTTTGACTGCCATTGATCAAGTGATAGCACTGTACTGAATATATTTGAAATTAAGTAACGTATACAATAGTGATATCAAAGATGTAGATGGTTTCGTTGCATAATGGCTGCTGGCTCCATTTATTTAACTGCTTTCAATTCATCAGCATATCCATAAATAAAAAAATAGATATAGCTTTGTATTTGCACGATAAAATTTGGGACTATTATATGGTAACAGAGTTAACAAGGCTGTAACACAGTGCAGTTCCAACTACCGGTACCTAACATGAGCCATTTTGCATTTTATAGTCTTATATATATTTAATGTAGCTTTAGAAAATTATAGTGTACTAAATAAGATCTCGATGGGCACATGAGTTCGATTAGCATGTTTTGGGTGTTACGTATGTTACTATTTGCATTATAGTTGCAAGATTAGCATGCTACTCTAGTATAATTTACTGCTGGTAATCACTCTTATAACATGCCAGCTGATTAAACTTGTTTTTTTTTGTAAACTGCACGACTTAATTCCATGCTTTTAAGCAAAAAATGTGTTATTATTGTATATTTATAAAGGGGTAGCTATTTTCAAATGCGTACAAAAGATATTCTATAAAAGATAGGGAGTTGATCTTTGCAGTTTTGGATTGGTCAGTTAATTGTCTTTGTGGCAGCATCAACGACTAGACCCAATAAACAGTCATAAACATCCAGAAGAAACGATAGGGATTATAATTTACCAAAAATTGGGTAGTTATGCAAAATGTCACGTAAGTAACATAGTGGATAGCATCAGTTTGTTTTAAATAATTAGGATTTGTTGCTCTTTGACTAAGCTGTATAAAAATACTAAAATTTTAAACATTTGAATAGCCCTTTAATACCTTTTGACTTTTAACATTCTATGTCATTTGAACGAGTTTTGATGGGTAACGTACATAACAGGATGTTACAGTCTTACGTGACACTTGTCAGAGGGCTAACATGTTTTAAAAAAAAAAACTTGTAAGACATTGGGCTATATTGAAATCATAGTCTTCGAAATTCCCCCTTGGGAAGTAAAACCATAGCTATCCCATGGCCTTAGTTACTATATACATTTTTTTTCTATTAGGAACTATAGTTCGATTCGGAGCGTACCTTTGTCGTTGCAATGTTAAGTTGACTTTTGAGTGACACTCAAATAGCAGTAAAAGCCACCGTGTGTGTGTAAGGGGGGAGGGATTTTCATTGCATTTACTGGCCAAATCTTCGCCCTAAATTATGCTGTCATAAAAACGAAAAAACAACGTTTAGCTCGCATTCGATGTATAATCCCAGAGAAACAATCTAATCAAATTATCACGCCATGACCAAACAGAAAGGGCTCATGACTCAGAGATAGTTAGAGCTAAGGTAAACCTTTAGTTGATCCATGTTGGGCCCAACCATTCTTTCAAAGTTTATTTTTATTATCATTTCCTAGATATTGAACACGTATTCATAGTGATCTTTTTGTGGCCGAGACACAAGAAAACATGTCTTCGGGGTTTATGATTAGGTCTCATACCAAAACTAGCCTGCTCAGCTACAGAGGCCAGCTAGAATAGTCAAATTAGCTTGTAGGACTTTTTGATATGATAATTTCCGATAAGCGAATAACAAAGGCGCTGATCAGACTGCGCGGATGCGCAGACTGGTCTGCGCGTGTGTTGTTCGCAAACCACCGAAGACAGATTTTCTTACAATTATGCATGTATTTACAGACGATATTAACTCATCTATTATTTCACCTTTTGATTTATAATGCCTACAATACAGTGGCAAAAGGATTTTTGTCCGGAAAGAAACTTATTGTTTACCTTAGGAAGTTTTATACGAAGCCACTGGTTTAGATAAACAAAATTGTTGAGCGTGAACTTTAAATTATTTTCTAACCAGTCAGTTTTAAAATATCGGTTTTCGATGCTTTCAAAAGCCCTTACTTGTATGAAATTTTCTGGGGCAGACTTGATTTAGCTGTTCTCTTTACTCGTTTCACTCCGAACAGGCAGAACAGAAATCCAGTGCGCTGGAACATCTGTGCTGGCGTACGCCGGAGTACTCCGTCTTTCGAGGTGGTGTAGACAGAACAGTCACGTGACTTGTTCCAAAAAAGATGGCGGATCACTGCCTGCATGCGAGGAAATATTTTGTATCGCTTGATTTATTCCTGAGTATTCCAAAGTGCCCAGTTTTACTTGTTAAGATGGCCGTTCTGACGTACGCCGAGTACTCTAAAAAGCGCTAAATCAAGTCCGCCCCTGTAAAACAAAAATGGCCATTTTGTCAAGGAGACGGATACCTTTGGTTAAATTGTTGTATGATCAATTTATACATCTCACAGAGACCATTTTACACCCCAACATACAGTTTTTGAGTATTCAGCAGCATGCTCATCATTCATATTTGGTTACTTCCTCGCATCACCGTGACACGCTGTGTGAACTTTAGAGAAAAACGTATACATGAACATGAACTACAGTTATCCGACTACAATATGTGAAAGTTTTTTTGCCCAAATGTAAAAACATTTGGTAGATAAATATATTTTTTGAATTTTCGTCTTTAAATTTTCAATGGTAAACATCAAAAATTGTAAATAATACTAGAAATACAAACATTTTGGCCAGAATACTTTCATATATATTGTAGTTGGTTATATGTAGTTCTTGTTCATGTCAACACTTTTATCTAAAATTCACCCAGTTTTCCACAATATTGCAAACGGAATAAAAAGAGGAAGTAACTCAAAAATGAATGATAAGCATGCTGCTGAGTACTCAAAAGCTGTAATGGGGCGTAAAGTGATCTGTGTGAGATGTATAAATTGTTCATACAGCAATATAGCGCCTTGACAAAATGACCATTTTTGCTTATACAAGAAAATTTGAAAGCAACGTCCCCTTAAGTTAAGAGTGCCTAACAAAAAAAATCTTATTTGAACCAAAACATGTGTTGCAGGTATTTAAGAGCACCGTCTGAGATATTTTTCGGCTGTGCCCTTTGATATCTTATTTAAACCAATCAAGGTTAGTCATATTTTGCATTTTAGAGTACCTGCTTAAATATGAAAAATCGCATTGGTTTTACCAGACTGTCCATTCAAACTTTTTTTTGTGTTACACTTAGCAAAGTCTAGGGATACAGACTGAAGCAGCCAATAATTCTGTTTTTTTTCTCTCAAAAATGCCATGGAAACAGAAAGTAGACTACATGTACTATATTTTAGAAAACATCTCTTCATTTCAGATGTCACCCTTGGATAGTAGTAAATCATAAAAAGGAGTGCAGTGGCTCAGTGGTAGAGTGCTTGACTTGAGACCGAGCGGCCGTGGGTTCAAGCCTCACTGGCGTCACTGCATTGTGGCCCTTGAGCAAGGCACATTTATCCTAGCTTAGTACTGGTTCAACCCAGGAAGACAAGCCCCTGTTTAACTGAAAGATTGTGGAAGGGACGTAAAGAATCAAATCAAACAACCAAAATAATAGAAAATCAACATTTCTACTTAAACTTTCTTACACCATGTTTAATCTAGCATTTTCATATCTAATGTTAATATGTCGTCTGCAAACCGCATATCGCATATTGATCGAACTGGCAGTTACATTTAAAAGGGCTGTCAGTGTGTCCTTACTGAGGTCCTTATGATAATGCACCAAAGATGTGATTTTGTGTGTGTTCTCATAAATTAAATATATAAAACATATCGACCAGACTTTTCATTCTGTTGTCTGGGCCATGCTCGAGTGCTGGGACTTGTGGGTGCTAGGGGGTCAAAAATTGAGCGTGGTGATTTGCGATGGCCCTGCATCAGCTGCGTGTTCTGTTTTTCTTTATTTTGATGCTCTTCAAAGATATTATGTAGACACATGTTGTTATGCTGTCGAACTCAAGTTAAACCACAACATGTAACACACCCTCCACGATGGAACACACACTCTCTCCATATGGGAAAGCCCGGCACAATTTAAGAATCGAATCAAGCATCGGGTACATGTATGTAAGCACATTATGCGTAACACTTTGTACAATAAAGCTTCATTTTGTTAGCCTGTAAGGAAAATTAGTTCTGTAGCATGTGGGTTCAGCTCTGTTAAAACCCAATATTCTGACAAAAGAATAAATGCAGTTTATATTTTCTCAATAAGATATAGCTATAGCGATATGTTATTGGAAAAAAAACACATACACTTCATTTATGGCATCTTAAAGATTGTTGTAACCGTTTGTTTCGCTGCAATCGAACTTTCTATTAATTGTATTGGCATGGTTTCTGTGACGTCAGAGTCATGTTATGTAACACCAACGTTACGTTATCAAAGTAGACCCTAGGTCTGATTCCACAGTATTCAATGGAATTGGCAGAGGCAGTTCCGATTGAGATTCTCTCGAGTGGTTATCAGGTTTACAAGTGTAACAAACAGCTATACTCGTACATATTAAATCCACAATTGAACTGCAGCCGAATATCTTTTTAAAGATATTTCTTGTTTCCTTTGATTTCTTTTTAAAAGCAGCCAACTTGTTTTGTAAAAGAAACTGTTGAACTCCAGTCATGCTTTTCGTACAAAATGGCCCTGGGGAAATTCCTTTCACAAGACAGAGTTAACCCTAGAAAAAAATATGAAAACTCTTTTTACGATTTTTTGTGTCTAAATCTGTAAAATATGCTGTATGGTCACTGTACACTTGTATGATAAGTACCAGCATCTCCATAGCTGGAACAAATACTGTTGCAATTTTGCAAAGCTGTTTTAGAACGTTTTTAACTGAAAATCTTATTATATTTAATTAATTTCAGGTCCAGACGACTGAATACTACTGCAGCTACAAGTCCATTTGAACAGAAGAACAGAAAGATGACACGAAGCAATGATCTGGAATTGGAGACTATTGAATTGGTAGGTACTTTTCTGTTTATATGGTACTCTGATGTACAATATGCTTCCATCTTAATTTTGTGGTGGGTTTAAAGGGAATCTAAAGTTGCGCTTGTTGTTACAGGTACCTACTGCGAATTGTTAACGTGTATTAGCGTCGTCATGCCCGTGGTGGGTGGGGTAAAAGGGACTAAAATGCGCTAGTCGTTAGAGGTGACTCCTGCGATTTTTAACGTGTATCAACGTCGTCATTTTGTGTGTGTGCGTTGGGGGGGGGGGGTAAAGGGAATTTAAAACTGCTGCGCTTGTTCTTAAATGTACCTCCTCCTATTCGTTTACGTGTATCAACGTCATTTTTGTAGGGGTGGGAAAAATGAATGTTAATCCACGCTTTTCGTTACAGGTACCTCCTCCAATTTTTTAACGTGTATCAACGTTTTCTTTTGGTTTTACATATATATTGTCAGGTGACGTGTCCTACAAAATAGAGGACAGACAGAGAAGAAAGTCTCATTGAGGTGGAAGACGTATGGTATGTATTGACTATGTAAGCTTTCTCTCAAAATTCATTCAGGAATAGCCCCAGAGTGTCAAACATTTTGGATCTAGATCAGGTTAAATCTTTTTCGGTCTGATCTGGACCCAAACCGTTTGCAAGGGTTATCAGCAGATGACAGAAGTCAACAAAGCATTTCACATGAGTATGAAGGTGCTTGGCATTGGGTCACATTACATGTTGAAGTTATGTTTTAATGTTAGACCAAGCAAATATGACCAGAAAATCCACATTCACATAATATAAACAAGAGTGCGCATCAGTAATATCATCATTAAATGCGTGTAATGGATACTTTGTATGGTCACCAAATGGACCAAGTATAGTTTAGCTTTGATTTGTAAAACAAGGGGAAAACCCAGGGAAGTTCACAATCACTGAGTATGAACCACATGAACAAATAACATCACTGATGTAGGCTAGGCAGATTTTGTATGATTATACAGGACTCAAATATAAGTAGGCTTTGGCATGTAAAAGAAAGTGAAAATAACCAGGAAGTTTCACAATCACAGATCACAAATTGATTTGCCTTCATTTTTGGCCATTCTGATAGTATATTTTATCACCAAAGCAAACACAGATGGGCACTTCTGTGGCTGGTGTACTTGCTGGAGAAACACCTTATATGCCTCATCTTCACAAAAGAAATGAAATTGGTGTAATTATTTTATATGCGTTAATCACTCTTAAACCATGCATACCTTATGGGACTGTTAACCTATTCTTTTGGTACACTCACCTAACTCCATACTCTATGTAAGTGAATAGCAAAGACACTGAGGAAACTGAGCAGATGCGCAGGCTCGCCTGAGCCTTCGCTGTACACTTGTATGATAAGTACCAGCATCTCCATAGCTGGAACAAATACTGTTGCAATTTTGCAAAGCTGTTTTAGAACGTTTTTAACTGAAAATCTTATTATATTTTATTAATTTCAGGTACAGACGACTGAAAACTACTTGGTACACTCACCTAATTCCATACTCTACGAAAGTGAACAGCAAATGCACTGATGAGACTGAGCAGATGCGCAGGCTCGCCAGAGCCTTCACTGTACACTTGTATGATAAGTACCAGCATCTCCATAGCTGGAACAAATACTGTGGTGGGTTTAAAGGGAATCTAAAGTTGCGCTTGTCGTTACAGGTACCTACTGCGAATTGTTAACGTGTATTAGCGTCGTCGTGTCCGTGGTGGGTGGGGTAAAAGGGATTAAAAATGCGCTTGTCGTTAGAGGTACCTCCTCCAATTTTTAACGTGTATCAATGTCGTTGTTTTGTGTGTGTGCGTTCGGGGGGGGGGGCTAAAAGGGAATTTAAAACTGCTGTGCTTGTCCTTCAATTTGTTTACGTGTATCAACGTTGTCATTTTTGTAGGGGTGGGTAAAATGAATGTTAATCCAAGCTTTTTGCTACAGGTGCATCCTCCAATTTGTTAACGTGTATCATCGTTTTCTTTTTGTTTTACATATATATTGTCAGGTGACGTGTCCTACAAAATAGAGGGCAGACAGAGGAGAAAGTCTCATTGAAGTGGAAGATGTATCGTATGTATTGGCTATGTAAGCTTTCTCTAAAAATGATTTCAGGAATAGCCCCAGAGTGTCAAACAGTTTGGATCTAGATCAGGTTATATATTTTCTCGGTCTGATCTGGACCCAAACCGGCAAAGGTTATCAGCAGATGACAGAAGTCAGCAAAGCATTTCACATGAGTATGAAGGTGCTTGGCATTGGGTCACATTACATGTTGAAGTTATGTTTTAATGTTAGACCAAGCGAAAATGACCAGAAAATCCACATTCACATATTATAAACAAGAGTGCGCATCAGTAATAACATCATTAAATACTTGTAATGGATACTTTGTATGGTCACCAAATGGACCAAGCATAGGTTGCGCTTGATTTGTAAAACAAGGGGAAAACCCAGGGAAGTTTCACAATCACTGAGTATGAAACGCATGAACAAATAACATCATTAAATGTAGGTTAGGCAGATTTTATATGATTATACAGGACTCAAATATAAGTAGGCTTTGCAGGCCTTGAAATATCTTGAAATAGGCACTTGCCCTGCATCACAAAAATTATAGGCATGTATGGGAAAAATGTTAATTTACATTGGAAATCATCCAAATTTTCACTTGCCCTGCAGCCTGAGGCAATCTTGATACGAGCGGACAAGTGGATTTTTCGAGCCCTGCTTTTTCATGTAAAAGAAAGGAAATAACCAGGAAGTTTCACAATCACAGATCGCAAATTGATATGCCTTCATTTTTGGCCATTCTGATAGTATATCTTATCACCAAAGCAAAAACAGATGGGTACTACTGTGGCTGGTGTACTTGCTGGAGAAACACCTTATATGCCTCATCTTCACAAACGAAAGGAAATTGGTGTAATTATTTCATATACGTTAATCACTCTTAAACCATGCATACCTTATGAGACTGCAAAACTATTATTTTGGTACACTCACCTAATTCCATACACTATTTAAAGTGAACAGCAAATGCACTGATAAGACGAAATAGATGCGAAGGCTCGCCTGATCTTTTGCTGCACACTTGTATGATAAGTACCAGCATCTCCATAGACAGAACAAAAACTGTTGCAATTTTGCAAAGCTGTTTTAGAACGTTTTTAACTGAAAATCTTATCATATTTAATTAATTTCAGGTCCAGACGACTGAATACTACTGCAGCTACAAGTCCATTTGAACAGAAGAATAGAAAGACGACACAAAGCAATGATCTGGAGTTGGAGACTATTGAAATGGTAGGCATTTTTCTGTTTATATGGTACTCTGATGTACAATATGCTTCCATCTTAATTATGTAGTAAGTTTAAAGGGAATCTAAAGTTGTGCTTGTCGTTACAGGTACCTACTGCGAATTGTTAACGTGTATTAGCGTCGTCGTGCCCCTGGTGGGTGGGGTAAAAGGGACTAAAATGTGCTTGTCGTTAGAGGTACCTCCTCCGATTTTTAACGTGTATCAACGTCGTCGTTTTGTGTGTGTGCGTTTGGGGGGACTGAAAGGGAATTTAAAACTAATGTGCTTGTCCTTAAATGTACCTCGTCCAATTCGTTAACGTGTATCAACGTCGTCCTTTTTGTAGGGGTGGGAAAAATGAATGTTAATCCACGCTTTTCGATACAGGTACCTCCACTAATTTGTTAACGTGTATCAACGTTTTCCTTTTGTTTTACAAGTATATTGTCAGGTGACGTGTCCTACAAAATAGATTGCAGACACAGAAGAAAGTCTCATTGAAACGGAAGACGTATCGTATGTATTGGCTATGTAAGCTTTCTCTAAAAATTCTTTCAGGAATAGTCCCAGAGTGTCAAACTGTTCGGATCTAGATCAGGTTGAATCTCTTTTTGGTCTGATCTGGACCCAAACCGTTTGCAAAGATTATCAGCAGATGACAGAAGTCAGCAAAGCATTTCACATGAGTATGAAGGTGCTTGGCATTGGGTCACATAACATGTTGAAGTTATGTTTTAATGTTAGACCAAGCGAATATGACCAGAAAATCCACATTCACATATTATATACAAGAGTGGGCATCAGTAATAACATAATTACATACTTGTAATGGATACTTCGTATGGTCACCAAATGGACCAAGTATAGGTCAGCTTGATTTGTAAAACAAGAAGAAACCCCAGGGAAGTTCACAATCACTGAGTATGAACCACATGAACAAATAACATCATTAAATGTAGGTTAGGCAGATTTTGTATGATTATACAGGACTCAAATATAAGTAGGCTTTGACATGTAAAAGAAAGTGAAATAACCAGGAAGTTTCACAATCACAGATCGCAATATTGCCTTCATTTTTGGCCATTCTGATAGTATATTTTATCACCAAAGCAAACACAGATGGGCACTACTGTGGCTGGTGTACTTGCTGGAGAAACACCTTATATGCCTCATACTCACAAAAGAAAGGAAATTGGTGTAATTATACCATATGCGTCAATCACTCTTAAACCATGCATAACTAATTGGACTGCAAAACTATTATTTTGGTACACTCACCTAATTCCATACACTATGTAAGTGAACAGCAAATGCAGTGATGAGACTGAGCAGATGCGCAGGCTCGCCTGAGCCTTAGCTGTACACTTGTATGATAAGTACCAGCATTTCCATAGCTGGAACAAATACTATTGCAATTTTGCAAAGCTGTTTTAGAACGTTTTTAACTGAAAATCTTATTATATTTAATTAATTTCAGGTCCAGACGACTGAAAACTACTGCAGCTACAAGTCCATTTGAACAGAAGAACAGAAAGACGACATGAAGCAATGATCTGGAGTTGGAGACTATTGAAATGGTAGGTATTTTTCTGTTTATATGGTACTCTGATGTACAATATGCGTCCATCTTTATTTTGTGGTGGGTTTAAAGGGAATCTAAAGTTGCGCTTGTCGTTACAGGTACCTACTGCGAATTGTTAACGTGTATTAGCGTCGTCGTGCCCCTGGTGGGTGGGGTAAAAGGGACTAAATATGCGCTTCTCTTAAGAGGTACCTCCTCCGATTTTAAAGTGTATCAACGTCGTCGTTTTGTGTGTGTGCGTTGGGGAGGGGGCTAAAACGGAATTTGAAACTGCTGCGCTTGTCCTAAAATGTACCTCCTCTAATTCGATAACGTGTATCAACGTCCTCATTTTTGTAGGGGTGGAAAAAATGAATGTTAATCCACGCTTTTCGTTACAGGTACCTCATCCAATTTGTTAACGTGTATCAACGTTTTCTTTTTGTTTTACAGGTTTATTGTCAGGTGACATGTCCTACAAAATAGAGGACAGACAGAGAAGAAAGTCTCATTGAGGTGGAAGACGTATGGTATGTATTGGCTATGTAAGCTTTCTCTCAAAATTCATTCAGGAATAGCCCCAGAGTGTTAAACAGTTTGGATCTAGATCAGGTTGAATTTTTTTTTGGTCTGATCTGGACCCAAACCGTTTGCAAAGGTTATCAGCAGATGACATAAGTCAGCAAAGCATTTCACATGAGTATGAAGGTGCTTGGCATTGGGTCACATTACATGTTGACGTTATGTTTTAATGTAAGACCAAGATAATATGACCACAAAATACACATTCACATATTATAAACAAGAGAGTGCCGTGCATCAGTAAAAACATCATTAAATGCCTTTTATGGTTACTTTGTATGTTCACTAAATAGACCAAGTATAGGTCAGCTTGATTTGTAAAACAAGGGGAAAACCCAGAGAAGTTCACAATCACTGAGTATGAACCACATGAACAAATAACATCATTAAATGTAGGTTAGGCAGATTTTGTATGATTATACAGGACTCAAATATAAGTAGGCTTTGGCATGTAAAAGAAAGTGAAAATAACCAGGAAGTTTCACAATCACAGATCACAAATTAAATTTGCCTTCATTTTTGACCATTCTGATAGTATATTTTATCACCAAAGCAAACAAAGATGGGCACTATTGTGGCTGGTGTACTTGCTGGAGGAACGCCTTATATGCCTCATCTTTACAAAAGAAATGAAATTGGTGTAATTATTTCATAAGCGTTAATCACTCTTAAACCATGCATACCTTATGGAACTGCCAACCTTTTCTTTCGGCACACTCTTTGACTCACCTAACTCTCAAACCCTATGTAAGTGAATAGCAAAGGCACTGATGAGACTAAGCAGATGCGCAGGCTCATCTGAGCCTTCGCTGTACACTTGTATGATAAGTTCCAGCATCTCCATGGCTGGAACAAATACTGTTGCAATTTTGCAAAGCTGTTTTAGAACGTTTTTAACTGAAAATCTTATTATATTTAATTAATTTCAGGTCAAGACGACTGAATACTACTTCAGCTACAAGTCCATTTGAACAGAAGAACAGAAAGACGACACAAAGCAATGATCTGGAGTTGGAGACTATTGAAATGGTAGGTATTTTTCTGTTCATATGGTACTCTGATGTACAATATGCGTCCATCTTTATTTTGTTGTAGGTTTAAAGGAAATCTAAAGTTGTGCTTGTCGTTACAGGTACCTACTGCGAATTGTTAACGTGTATCAACGTTCTCTTTTTGTTTTACATGTATATTGTCAGGTGACATGTCCTACAAAATAGAGGACAGACAGAGAAGAAAGTCTCATTGAGGTGGATGACGTATGGTATGCATTGGCTATGTAAGCTTTCTCTCAAAATTAATTCAGGAATAGCCCCAGAGTGTCAAACAGTTTGGATCTAGATCAGGTTGAATCTTTTTATGGTCTGATCTGGACCCAAACCGTTTGCAAAGCTTATCAGCAGATGACAGAAGTCAGCAAAGCATTTCACATGAGTATTAAGGTGCTTGGCATTGGGTCACATTACATGTTGAAGTTATGTTTTAATGTTAGACCAAGCAAATATGACCAGAAAATGCACATTTACATATTATAAACAAGAGTGCGCATCAGTAATAACATCATTAAATGCTTGTAATGGATACTTTGTATTGTCACCCAATGGACCAAGTATAGGTCAGCTTTGATTTGTAAAACTAGGGGAAAACCAAGGGAAGTTCACAATCACTGAGTATGAACCACATGAACAAATAACATCATTAAATGTAGGTTAGGCAGATTTTGTATGATTATACAGGACTCAAATATAAGTAGGTTTTGGCATGTAAAAGAAAGTGAAAATAACCAGGAAGTTTCACAATCACAGATCACAAATCCATTAGCCTTCATTTTTAGCCATTCTGATAGTATATTTTATCACCAAAGCAAACACAGATGGGCACTACTGTGGCTGGTGTACTTGCTGGAGAAATTCCTTATATGCCTCAGCTTCACAAAAGAAATGAAATTGGTGTAATTATTTCATACGCGTTAATCACTCTTAAAACATGTATACCTTATGGGACTGCAAACCTTTTATTTTGGCACACTCACCTAATTCCATACTCTATGTAAGTGAATAGCAAAGGTACTGATGAGACTGAGCAGATGTGCAGGCTCGCCTGAGCCTTCGCTGTACACTTGTATGATAAGTACCAGCATATCCATAGCTGGAACAAATACTGTTGTAATTTTGCAAAGATGGTTTAGAACTTTTTTACTGAAAATCTTATTATACTAATTAATTTCAGGTCCAGACGACTGAATACCATTGCAGCTACAAGTCCATTTGAACAGAAGAACAGAACGACGACACAAAGCAATGCTCATTAGTCTATTGAAATGGTAGGTATTTTTTCTGTTTATATGGTATTCTTATTTACAATATGCGTCCATCTTTATTTTGTGATGGGGTCAAAGTGAATTTAAAGTTGCGCTGGTCGTTACAGGTATCTACTGCGAAATGTTAACGTGTATTAGCGTCGTCGTGTCTGTGGTGGGTGGGGTAAAAGGGACTATAAATGCGCTGTCGTTAGAGGTACCTCCTCCGATTCGTAACGTGTATTAACGCCGTCGTTTTGTGTGTGAGGGGGGGGGGGAGTAAACAGAATTTAAAACTGCTGCGCTTGTCCTTAAAGGTACCTCCTCTAATTTGTTAACATGCATCAACGTCGTCATTTTTGTAGGGGTGGGGAAAATGAATGTAAAACCACGCTTTTCGTTACAGGTACCTCCTTCAATTTGTTAACATGTATCAACGTTTTGTTTTTTGGTTTACATATATATTGTCAGGTGACGTGTCCTAAAAAATACAGGGCAGACAGAGAAGAAAGTCTCATTGCGCCATTCTTCACTCTACTCTTCTCATCTCATCTTACTCTTAGCAACAGGTCTTCGTCATTCTTAACTCTACTCATCCTGTCTTGTCTTTCTCTTAGCAACAGGTCTGCATCATTCTTAAATCTACTATTCTTGTCTTGTCTTACTCTTAGCAACAGATCTGCAGCATTCTTTACTCTGCTCTTCTTGTTTTGTCTTACCACTAGAGACAGGTCTGCGTCATTCCTTACTCTACTCCTCTTATCTTGTCTAATTCTAAGCGCCAGGACTGCGGCATTACTTACTCTACTTGTCTTGTCTTGTCTTACTATAAGCAACAGGTCTGCGTCATTCTTTCCTCTACTCTTCTTGTCTTGTCTCACTTTTTAGCAACAGATCTGCATCATTCTTTCCTCTACTCATCTTGTCTTGTCTTACTCTTAGCAACAGGTCTGACACTCTTTACTCTCTCTCCCTGTCTCGTCTTACTCTAAGCGGCAGATCTGCATCATTCTATACTCTACTCATCTTGTCTTGTCTTACTCTTAGCAACAGGCCTGCGTGGTTCCTTACTCTACTCGTCTTGTCTTGTTTTACCCTTAGCAACAGGTCTGCATCATTCTTAAATCTGTTCCATCTCTTCTCATCCTACTTTTAGCAACAGTCCTGTGTCTTTCTTCTCTCTACTCTTCTTGTTGTCTCTTAACCTCAACAACAGATCTAGTTCATTCTTTACTCTGAGCAACAGGTCTGTGCCATTCTTCACTCTACTCATCTTGTCTTTTCTTACTCTTAGCAACAGGTCTGTGTTCTTCCTCACTCTACTCATCTGGTCTCATCTTACTCTTAGCAACAGGTCTGCATCATTTTTCTCTGTACTCTTCTTATCTCTTCTTACTTTTAGCAAAAGGTCTGCCTCATTCTTCACTCTACTCATCTTGTCTTGTCTCCTTCTTAGCGACAGGACTGCGTCATTCTTCACTGTACTCTTCTCATCTCATCTTACTCTTAGCAAAAGGTCTGCGCCATTCTTCACTCACTCTTCTTGTCTTGTCTTACTCTTAGCAACTGGTCTGCGTCATTCTTTACTATACTTATATTGTTTTTTTACTCCTAGCAATAGGTATGACACTTTTTACTCTCTCTCCCTGTCTCATCTTACTCTTAGCAACAGGTCTGCTTCATTCTTTACTCTACTGTTTTTGTATTGTCTTACTCTTAGCAACAGGTCTGCGTCGTTCCTTACCTTACTCTTCTTGGCTTTTCTTACTCTTAGTTACAGGTCTGTGCTATTGCTTACTCTACTCATCTTGTCTTGTCCTTCTCTTAACAACAGGTCTGCGGCATTCTTCACTCTACTCTTCTCATCTCGTCTTACTCTTAGCAACAGGTCTGCGTCATTCTTAAATCTACTCATCTTGTCTTGTCTTACTCCTAGCAACAGGTCTGGTTCATTCTTTACTCTTCTCCTCTTGTCTTGTCTAACTCTTAGCAACAGATCTGCACCATTCCTTAATCTACTCTTCTTGTCTTGCTTTACATTTAGCAACAGGTCAGTGCCATTCTTTACTCTACTCATCTTGTCTTGTCTTACTCTTAGCAACAGGTCTGCTTTATCCTTTAATCTACTCATCTAGTATTGTCTTACTCTTAACAACAGGTCTGTGTCATTCTTTACTCTTCTCTTCTTGGTTTGTCTTGCCATAAGCAACAGGTCTGCGTCATTCCTTACTTTACTCTTTTTGTCTTGTCTAACTCTAAGCAACAGGTCTGCGTCATTCCTTACTCTACTCATCTTGTCTTGCTTTACTCTTAGCAACTGGTCTGCGTCATTCCTTACTCTACTCTTCTAAACTTCTCATCTTGTCTTGTCTTACTATAAGCAACAGGTCTGCGTCTTTCTTTACTCTGCTCTTTGTGCCTTGTCTTACTCTTAGCAACAAATCTGTGCCATTCTTCACGCTACTCATCTTGTTTTTTCTTACTGTTAGCAACAGGTCTGTGCCATTCCTCATCTACTATTCTGGTCTCATCTTACTCTTAGCAACAAGTCTGCATCATTTTTTGTTTACTCTTCTAATCGCGTCGTACTCTTAGCAACATGTCTGCGTCATTTTCACTCTACTCATCTTGTCTTATTCTTAGCAACAGGTCTGCATCTGTCTTCACTCTACTCTTCTCATCTCATCTTACTCTTAGCAACAGGTCTGCGTCATTCTTCACTCTACTCTTCTTGTCTTGTCCTACTCTTAGCAACAGGTCTGCGTCATTCTTCACTCTACCTGTCTCATCTCATCTTACTCTTAGCAACAGGTCTGCGTCATTCTTCACTCTACTCTTCTTGTCTTGTCTTACTCTTAGCAACAGGTCTGTGTCATTCTTCACTCTACTCTTCTTGTCTCATCTTACTCTTAGCAACAGGTCTAAGTCATTCTTACTCTACTCATTTTGTCTTGTTTTATTTTAGCAACAGGTCTGCGTTATTCTTCACTCTACTCTTCTCATATCATCTTACTCTTAGCAACAGATCTGCTTTTATTCTTCACCTTACTCTTCTTGTCTTTTCTAAGTCTTTGCCACAGGTCTATCTTTTCTTATTCTAAGCCACAGGTCTGCGTCATTCTTTACTCTACTCTTCTGATCTCATTCTACTTTTAGCAACAGGTCTGCGTCATTCTTCACTCTACTACTCTTGTCTTGTCTCTTTCTTAGCAACAGGTCTGCATCATTCTTCACTCTACTCTTCTCATCTCATCTTACTCTTAGCAACAGGGCTGCGTCATTCTTCACTCTACTCATCTAGTCTCATCTTACTCTTAGCAACAGGTCTGTGACATTATTTACTCTACTGATCTTGTCTCATCTTACTCTAAGCAACGGATATGCGTCATTATTTACTCTACTCATTATGTCTCGTCTTACTCGTAGCAACAGGTCTGCGTCATTCTATTCTCTACCCATCTTGTCTTGTCTTATTCTAAGAAACAGTTTTGCGTCATTCTTCACTCTACTCTTCTTGTCTTGCCATACTCTTAGCAACAGGTCTGTGTCATTCTTCATACTACTCTTCTTGTCTAATCTTACTCTTAGCAACAAGTCTAAGTCATTTTTCACTCTACTCATCTTGTCTTGTCTTACACTTACCAACAGGTCTGCGTCATTCTTTACTCTACACTTCTGGTCTTGTCTTACTCTTAGCAAAGGGTCCATGTCATTCTTCACTCTACTCTTCTTATCTCATCTTACTCTTAACAACAGGTCTGGGTCTTTCTTACTCTTTTCATCTAGTCTCATTTTACCCTTTGCAGCATGTCTGCATCATTTTTCTCTGTACGCTTTTATCTCTTCTTACTCTTAGCAAGATATCACAGTCATTCTTACTCTACTCATCTTAATTCATCTAACTCTTAGCAACATGTCTGCATCATTTTTCTCTGTACGCTTCTCATCTCTTCTTACTCTTAGCAACATGTCTGCATCATTCTTCTTTTTGGCCCTTCTTGTCTCCTCTAACCCTTAGCAACAGGTCTGCGTGATTCTTAACTCTACTCTTTTCATCTCATCTTACTCTTAGCAACAGATCTGCGTCATTCTTCACTCTTCGTCTCTTGTCTTGTCTTACTCTTTGCAACAGGTCTGCGTCATTATTTACTCTACTGATCTTGTCTCATCTTACTCTTAGCAGCAGATCTGCGTCATTATTTGCTCTTCACATTCTGTCTCATCTTACTCTTAGTCATTCTTACTCTACTCATCTTGTCTTGTCTTATTCTTAGCAATAGATCTGCGTTATTCATTACTCTGCTCTTCTTGTCTTGTCTTGCTCTTAGCAACAGGTCTGCGTCATTCTTTACTCTTCTTTTTATTGTCTTGTCTTACTCTTATCAATGGGTCTGTGTCATTCTTTACTCTATTCTTCTTTTCTCATCTTACTCTTAGCAACAGGTCTGAGTCATTCTAACTCTTCTCTTCTCATCTCATCTTACTCTTAGCAACAGGTCTGCGCCATTCTATGTCATTCTTCACTCTTCTCTTCTTATCTCATCTTACTCTTGACAACAGGTCAGAGTACTCATCTAGTCTCATTTTACTCTTAGCAACATGTCTGCATCATTTTTCTCTGTACGCTTTTATCTCTTCTTACTCTAAGCAACATGTCCCAGTCATTCTTACTCTACTCAAAGTAATTCATCTTACTCTCAGCAAAATGTCTGCATCATTTTTCTCTTTACGCTTCTCATCTCTTCTTACTCTTAGCAACATGTCTGCATCATTCTTCATCCTACTCTTCTTGTCTCATCTTACCCTCAGCAACAGGTCTGCGTCATTCTTCACTCTACCCTTCTCATCTCATCTTACTCTTAGCAACAGGTCTGCGTCATTCATCACTCTACTCTTCTTCTCTTGTCTTACTCTTTGCAACAGGTCTGCGTCATTATTTACTCTAATAATCTTGTCTCGGCTTACTCGTAGCAACAGGTCTGAGTAATTATTTACTCTACTTAATCTGTCTCGTCTTACTCTTCGCAACAGGTCTGTGACATTGTTTACCCTACTCTTCTTGTCTTGTCTTACTCTAAGCAACAGGTCTGCGTAATTTTTCACCATACTCTTCTTGTTTTATCTTTCTCTTAGCAACAGGTCTGCGTCATTCTTCAACCTACTTTTTTTGTCTTGTCTTACTCTTAGCAACAGGTCTGTGCATTCTTTACTCTACTCTTCTTGTCTTGTCTTACTCTTAGCAATGGGTCTATGTCATACTTCACTCTACTCTTCTTATCTCATCTTATTCTTAGCAACAGGTCTGAGTCATTCTAACTCTACTCTTTTCATCTCATCTTACCCTTAGCAACAGATCTGCATCATTCTTCACTCTACTCTTCTCATCTCATCTTACCCTTAGTAACAGGTCAGCGCCATTCTTCACTCTTCTCTTCTTGTCTTGTCTTACTCTTAGCAACAGGTCTGCATCATTATTTACTCTACTGATCTTGTCTTATCTTACTCTTAGCAACAGGTCTGCGTCATTATTTACGCTACTCATTCTGTCTTATCTTACTCTTAGCAACAGGTCTGCGTCATTCTTTTCTCTACTCATCTTGTCTTGTCTTACTCAAAGAAACAGGTCTGCATCATTCTTCACTCTACTCTTCTCATCTCATCTTACTCTTAACAACAGGTCTGCGCCATTCTTCACTCTACTCTTCTTGTCTTGTCTTACTCTTAGCAACAGGTCTGCACCATTTTACTCTTACTTCTGTTCTTGTCTTACTTTAAGCAATGGGTCAATATCATCTTTCACTCTACTCTTCTTATCTCATCTTACTCTTGACAACAGGTCAGAGTCTTTCTTACTCTACTCAGCTAGTCTCATTTTACTCTTAGCAACATGTCTGCATCATTTTTCTCTGTACGCTTCTTATCTCTTCTTACTCTTAGCAACATGTCCCAGTCATTCTTACTCTTCTCAACGTAATTCATCTTATTCTTAGCAAAATGTCTGCATCATTTTTCTATTTACGCTTCTCATCTCTTCTTACTCTTATCAACATGTATGCATCATTCTTCTTCCTACTCTTCTTGTCTCCTCTAACCCTCAGCAACAGGTCTGTGTCATTCTTCACTCTACTCTTCTCATCTCATCTTACTCTTAGCAACAGGTCTGCGTAATTCTTCACTCTACTCTTCTTGTCTTGTCTTACTCTTTGCAACAGGTCTGCGTCATTATTTACTCTACTTATCTTGTCTCGTCTTACTTTTAGCAACAGGTCTGAGTCATTATTTACTCTACTTATTCTGTCTCGTCTTACTCTTCGCAACAGGTCTGTGACATTCTCACCCTACTCTTCTTGTCTTGTCTTACTCTTAGTAACAGGTCTGCGTCATTCTTCACCATACTCTTCTTGTTTCATCTTACTCTTAGCAACAGGTCTAAGTCATTCTTACACTACTCATCTTGCCTTGTCTTCTTCTTAGCGACAGGTCTGCGTTATTCTTCACTCCACTCTTCTCATCTCATCTTACTCTTAGCAACAGGTCTGCGTCATTCTTCACTCTACTCTTCTTGTCTTGTCTTTCTCTTAGCAACAGGTCTGTGCATTTTTTTCTCTACTCTTCTTGTCTTGTCTTACTCTTAGCAATGGGTCTATGTCATTCTTCACTCTACTCTTCTTATCTCATCTTTCTCTTACTCTTTTCATCTCATCTTACTCTAACCAACAGGTCTGCATCATTCTTCACTCTACTCTTCTCATCTCATCTTACCCTTAGCAACAGGTCTGCGCCATTCTTCACTCTTCTCTTCTTGTCTCGTCTTACTCTTAGCAACAGGTCTGCGTCATTATTTACTCTACTGATCTTGTCTCATCTTACTCTTAGCAACAGGTCTGCGTCATTATTTACGCTACTCATTCTGTCTTATCTTACTCTAAGCAACAGGTCTGCATCATTCTTTTCTCTACTCATCTTGTCTTGTCTTACTCAAAGAAACAGGTCTCCGTCATTCTTCGCTCTACTCTTCTCATCTTGTTTTACTCTTAGCAACAGGTCTGCGTTATTCTTCACTCTACTCTTCTTGTCTCATCTTACTCTTAGCAACAGGTTTAAGTCATTCTTACTCTACGCATCTTGTCTCGTCTTACTCGTAGCAACAGGTCTGAGCCATTATTTACTCTACTTATTCTGTCTCGTCTTACTTTTCGCAAGAGGTCTGTGACATTCTTTACCCTACTATTCTTGCCTTGTCTTACTCTAAGCAACAGGTCTGCGTCATTCTTCACCATATTCTTCTTGTTTCATCTTACTCTTAGCAACAGGTCTAAGTCATTCTTACACTACTCGTCTTGTCTTGTCTTCTTCTTAGCAACAGGTCTTCGTTATTCTTCACTCTACTCTTCTCTTCTCATCTTACTCTTAGCAACAGGTCTGCGTCATTCTTCAACCTACTCTTCTTGTCTTGTCTTACTCTTAGCAACAGGTCAGTGCATTCTTTAAAAGTAAGTAATGGTGCAAAGATCAGGAATCGATACAATCAAGTACCACACCTGACCCAGGATACCAATGGGAAAGTGACAAACTCACAGAAGACACCACAAACGAGAGCCAAGAGGTCAGCCCTTTCCCAGCAGGTGACCAAAAAGCACATATAAACAGACGCGCACAAAACATAGCAAACACAAGACAGAACAAAAACATAAAAGATCCACAAAAGAAGTACCGCCTTGGAATTTACTCTACTCCTCTTCTCTTGTCTACTCTTAGCAACAGGTCTATGTCATTCTTCACTCTACTCTTCTTATCTGACCTTATTCTTAGCAACAGGTCTGAGTCATTCTAACTCTACTCTTTTCATCTCATCTTACTCTTAGCAACAGGTCTGCATCATTCTTCACTCTACTCTTCTCATCTCATCTTAACCTTAGCAACAGGTCTGCATCATTCTTCACTCTACTCTTTTCATCTCATCTTGCCCTTAGCAACATGTCTGCGCCATTCTTCACTCTACTCTTCTTGTCTTGTCTTACTCTTAGCAACAGGCCTGCGTCATTACTTACTCTACTGATCTTGTCTCATCTTACTCTTAGCAACAGGTCTGCGTCATTATTTACGCTACTCATTCTGTCTTATCTTACTCTTAGCAACAGGTCTGCGTCATTCTT
Organism: Loripinus fragilis; assembly: GCA_964019695.1. NCBI lineage: Eukaryota > Metazoa > Mollusca > Bivalvia > Lucinida > Lucinidae > Loripinus > Loripinus fragilis. Next base: position 48,165,092 of record OZ026524.1, read on the forward strand.
TTCTCTACTCATCTTGTCTTATCTTACTCAAAGAAACAGGTCTGCGTCATTCTTCACTCTACTCTTCTTGTCTAGTCTTACTCTTAGCAACAGGTCTGTGTCATTCTTCACTCTACTCTTCTAGTCTCTTCTTACTCTTAGCATCAGGTTTAAGTCATTCGTACTCTACGCATCTCGTTTTGTCTTATTCTTATCAACAGGCCTGCGTTATTCTTCACTCTACTATTCTCATCTGATCTTACTCTTAGCAACATTCTGCGTCATTCTTCACCCTACTCTTCTTGTCTTGTCTTATTCTTAGCAACATGTCTGCGTCATTCTTTACTCTACTCTTCTCATCTCATCTTACCCTTAGCAGCAGGTCTGCGCCATTCTTCACTCTTCTTTTCTCATCTCATCTAACTCTTAGCATCAGGTCTGCGTCATTTTTCACTCTACTCTTCTTGTCTTCTCTTACTCTTAGCAACAGGTCTGCGACATTATTTACTCTACTGATCTTGTCTCATCTTGCTCTTAGCAACAGGTCTGACTCATTATATTCTCTACTCACCTTGTCTTGTCTTACTCTAAGAAACAGATCTGCGTCATTCTTCACTATACTCTTCTTGTCTTGTCATACTCTTAGCAACAGGTCTGTGTCATTCTTCACTCTACTCTTCTTGTCTCATCTTACTCTTAGCAACAGGTCTGAGTCATTGTTACTCTACTAATCTAAAGATAAACCAAACGTTTTGAAGCGTGACTCTATTTACAATATTGATATGTTGTTCTAGAAAAAAGGGTTTCAGAAGTTTATTTACATTTACTATAAATGTTTTGACATACACAAATGTTTTAGGCCAACTTGCTCATTTTACGCATTCTGCCGCAATCGTTTTAAAAAGAAAAACCCAAAGGTCATTGGTCAGAGGTCGTGGTACATCTGTAGTCTTATCTTACTCTTTGCAACTTGTCTGCATCATTTTTCCCTGTGCGCTTCTTATCTCTTCTTATTCTAAGCAACATGTCCCAGTCATTCTTACTCTACTCATCTTAATTCATCTTATTCTTAGCAACATGTCTGCATCATTTATCTCAGTACGCTTCTCATCTCTTCTTATTCTTAGCAAAAGGTCTGCATCATTCTTCTTTCTACTCTTCTTGTTTCCTCTTACCCTCAGCAACAGGTCTGCGTCATTCTTCACTTTACTCTTCTCATCTCATCTTACCCTTATCAACAGGTCTGCATCATTCTTTTCTCTACTCCTCTCTTCTCATCCTTCTTTTAGCAATGGTCCTTCGTCATTCTTCTCTCTACTCTTCTTGTCTTGGTTTACTCTTAGCAACAGGTCTGCATCATTCTTTACTCTACTCTTCTCATCTCGTCTTACCCATAGCAACAGATCTGCATCATTCTTTACTCTACTCTTCTCATTCTACTTTTAGCAACAGGTCTGCGTCATTCTTCACTCTACTCATCTTGTCTTGTCTCATTCTTAGCAACAAGTCTGCATCATTCTTCACTCTACTCTTCTCATCTCATCTTAACCTTAGCAACAGGTCTGCATCATTCATTACTCTACCATTCTCTTCTCATCTTACTTTAAGCAACAGTCCTGCGTCATTCTTCTCTCTACTCTATTTGTCTTTTCTTACTATTAGCAACAGGTCTACATCATTCTTTACTCTAATCTCTCTTCTCATCTTACCCTTAGCAACAGGTCTGCATTATTCTTTACTCTACTCTTCTCTTCTCGTCCTACTTTTAGCAACAGGTCTGAGTCATTCTTTACTCTACTCATCTTGTCTTATTTTAGCACCATGTCTGCGTCATTCTTCACTCTACTCTTCTCATCTCATCTTACTCTTAGCAACAGGGCTGCGTCATTCTTCACTCTACTCTTCTTGTCTCGTCTTACTCTTAGCAACTGGTCTGCGACATAATTTACTCTACTGATCTTGTCTCATCTTACTCTTAGCAACAGGTCTGCGTCATTATTTTCTCTACTCATTATGTTTTGTGTTACTCTTAGCAACAGGTCTGCGTCATTCTATACTCTACTCATCTTGCCTTGTCTTACTCTAAGAAACAGGTCTGCGTCATTCTTCACTCTACTCTTCGTGTCTTGTCATACTCTTAGCAACACGTCTGTGTCATTCTTCACTCTACCCTTCTTGTCTCATCTTACTCTTAGCAACAGGTCTTAGTCATTCTTACTCTACTCATCTTGTCTTGATTTTCTCTTAGCAACAAGTCTGCGTCATTCTTGACCATACTCATCTTGTCTTGATTTACTCTTAGCAACAAGTCTGCGTCATTCTTCACCATACTCATCTTGTCTCATCTAACTCTAAGCAACATGTCTGCATTATTTTTCTCTGTACGCTTCTTATCTCTTCTTACTCTTAGCAACATGTCCCAGTCAATCTTTCTCTACTCATTTTAATTTATCTTACTCGTAGCAACATGTCTGCATCATTTTTTTTTCTGTACGCTTCTCATCTCTTCTTACTCTTAGCAACATGTCTACATCATTCTTCTTCTACTCTTCTTGTATCCTCTTACCCTAACGTCTTGTCTTGTCTTCTTCTTAGCAACAGGTCTGCGTCATTCTTAACTCTACTCTTCTCATCTCATCTTACTCTTAGCAACAGGTCTGCGTCATTCTTCACTCTACCCTTCTTGTTTTGTCTTACTCTTTGCAACAGGTCTGCGTCATTATTTACTCTACTGATCTTGTCTCATCTTACTCTTAGCAACAGATCTGCGTCATTATTTACTCTACTCATTTTGTCTCCTCTTACTCTTAGCAACAGGTCTGTGACATTCTTCACCCTACTCTTCTTGTCTCATCTTACTCTTAGCAACAGGTCTAAGTCATTCTTACACTACTCATCTTGTCTTGTCTTATTCTTAGCAACAGGTCTGCGTTATTCTTCACTATACTCTTCTTATCTCATCCTACTCTTAGCAACATGTCTGCATCATTCTTCATCCTACTCTTCTTGTCTTGTCTTACTCTTAGAAACAGGTCTGCGTCATTCCTTACTCATCTCTTCTTGTCTTGTCTTACTCTTAGCAACGGGTCTATGTCATTCTTCACTCTTCTCTTCTCATCTCATCTAACCCTTAGCAACAGGTCTGCATCATTCTTCACTCTACTCATCTTAACTCATATTACCCTTAGCAACAGGTTTGCATCATTCTTTACTCTGTTCTTCTCTTCTCATCCTACTTTTAGCAACAGTCCTGTGTCATTCTTCTCTCTACTCTTCTTGTTGTCTCTTACCCTCAGCAACAGGTCTAGTTCATTCTTTACTCTACTTTTCTCATCCCATCTTACCCTAAGCAACAGGTCTGTGTCATTCTTCTCTCTACTATTCAGGTCGCATCTTATTTGTAGAAACAGGTCTGCACAATTCTTCTTTCTACTCATCTAGTCCCATCTTACCCTTAGCAACATGTCTGTGCCATTCGTCTATACTATTCAGGTCTCATCTAACTTGTAGAAACAGGTCTGCATCATTATTCTCTCTACTCCCATTGTCTTGTATCATTCTTAGCGACAGGTCTGTGCCATTCTTCTCTCTAATTTTCTTGACTCATCTTACTTTTAACAACATGTCTTCATCGTGCTTCCCTTTTCTCTTCTTGTCTCATCTAATTCTTAGGTACAGCTACATGTCTGCGCCATTCTTGTCTCTACTCAACCTATTTTATCCTACTCTTAGTAACAGGTCTGTGTCACTCTTCTCTCTACTCTTCTTGTCTCATCGTACTCCAAGCAACAGATCTGTGGCATTCTTCTCTCAACTATTCTTATCTCGTTTACCCTAAGCAACAGGTCTATGACATTGTTCTCTCAACTCTACTTGCCTTGTCGTTCTTTTAAAAACATATCTGCACTCTTTCATCTTACTCTAAACAACAAGTCTATGTAATTCTTCGCTCTACTCTTATCTTACCCCATGCAATACATCTATGTAATTCTTCTCTCTATTGGTCTTGTCTCATCTTACTCCTAGCAGCATGTCTTTGCAATCTTCTCCGTACTCTTCTAATATCATCTTGCTTTAAGAAACAGGTCTGTGTCATTCAACTCTTTTCTCATCTCATCTCCTCTATTTCTAAGCAACAGGTCTGCATCGTATTCTTAGCGCGACGTCTGCGCCATTTTTCTCTATTCTTCTTGTTTCATTTTACTCTTAGCAACATGTCTGCGCCATTTTCTCTTTACGCTTCTAATCTCTTCTTACTCTAAAGCAACAGATCTGTGTTATTCTTCTCTCTACTCTCCTTATCTTCACAAGAAGTCTGCGCCATTTTTTTCTCTATTCTACTTGTCTCATCCTACTTTAAGCAACAGGTCTGTGTCATTCTTCTCTCTACTCTTCTTGTCATGTCTTATCCTTAGCAACAGGTCTGTGCCATTCTTCGCTCTATTCGCCTTGTCTCATCTTACCCCAAGCAACAAGTCTGCGTTTTTCTTCACTCTACTCTTCTTGAATCATCGTACTCTTAGCAACATGTCTGCATTATATTTTACTCTACTCTTCTTGTCTTGACTTACTCTAAGCAACAGGTGTGCGTCATTCTTGAATCTACTCTTCTGGTCTTGTCTTACTCTTAGAAACAGGTCTGCTTTATTCTTTACTCTACTCTTCTTGTCTTGTCTTACTCTTAGCAACAGGTCTTGTTCATTCTTTAATCGACTCTTCTTGTCTTGTCTTAATCTTAGCAACAGGTCTGCTTCATTCTTTACACTACTCCTCTTTTTTCGTCTTACTCTTAGCAACATGTCTGGTTCTTTCTTTACTCTAATCTTCTTGTCTTGTCTTACTCTTAGCAACATTTCTGCGTCATTCTTCACTCTCATCATCTTGTCTCATCTTACTCTTAGCAACAGGTCTGCTTTATTCTTTACTATACTCCTCTTATCTCTTTTTACTCTTAGCAACAGGTCTCCGCCATTCTTAACTCTACTCTACTCGACTCATCTAGCCCTTAGAAACAGGTCTGCGTCATTCTCCACTCTACTGTTCTTGTCTTGTCTTACTCTTAGCAACAGGTCTGCGTCATTCTTTACTCTACTAAGCTTGTCTCATCATACCCTCAGCAACAGGTCTGCGTCATTCTTCACTCTACTGTTCTTGTCTAATCTTACTCTTAGCATCATGGCTGCATCATTCTTCACACTATTCTTCTCTTACTCTTAGAATAGGTCTACGCCGTTCCTTACTCTACTCTGTTTGTCTTGTCTTACTCTTAGCAACAGGTCTGTGTCATTCTTTACTCTACTCATCTTGTCTTTTCTTACTCAGCAACATGTCTGCGTCATTCTTCTCTGTTTTCTTCTTGTCTCCTCTTACCCTCAGCAACAGGTCTGTGTCATTCTTCTCTCAATTCTTCTCATCTCATCCTACCAAAAGCAACTCTACTCTTCTCGTCTCATCTAACCCTCAGAAACAGGTATGCGTCATTCTCCACTCTACTCTTCTTGTCTTGTCTTACCCTTAGCAACAGGTCTGCGTCATTCTTCTCTCTACTCTTCTTGTCTTGTCTTATTCTTAGCAATTAGTCTGCGTCATTCTTCTTTCTACTCATCTTGTCTCCTCTTACCCTTAGCAACAGGTCTGCATCATCAGGATGTCGGATGCAGGAGGCACTCTATCAGACATCGGATGCAAGAGTCTCCCTATTAGACAGGAGATGCAGGAGACACTCTATCAGACAGGGGTTGCAGAAGTTTCTCTATCAGACAACGGATGCAGGAGACACTCTATCCAACAGCAGTTGCAGGAGTCTCTCTATCAGACATCAGATGCAGGTCTGATCCGTCTGATAGAGAGACTCCTGCATCCGCTGTTGATGGAGAGTCTCCTGCATCCGCTGTTTGATAGAGTGTCTTCTGCATCCTATGTCTGATAGAGTGTCTCCTGCATCCGCTGTCTGGTGGAGAGACTCCTGCATCCGCTGTCTGATTGAGTGTCTCCTGCATCTGCTGTCTGATAGGTTGTCTCCTGCATCAGCTGTTTGAAAGAGAGACTCCTGCATCCGCTGTCTTATAGAGTCTCCTGCATCCGCTGTCTGATAGAGAGTCTCTTGCATCTGCTGTCTGATGGAGAGACTCCCGCATCCGCTGTCTGATAGAGTGTCTCCTGCATCCACTGTCTGAATGAGAGTCTCCTGCATCCGCTGTCTGATAGTCTCCTGCATCCGCTGTCTGATAGAGAGTCTCCTGCATCTGCTGACTGATAGAGTGTATCCTGCATCTGCTGTCTGATATAGAGACACCTGAATCAGCTGTCTGATGGAGAGTCTCCTGCATCCGCTGTCTAAAGGAGAGACTCCTGCATTCGCTGTCTAATAGGGAGTCTCCTGCATCCGCTGTCTAATAGAGAGACACCTGCATCTGCTGCCTCATAGAGAGCCTCCTGCATCGGCTGTATGATGGAGTCTCCTGCATCTGCTGTCTGATAGAGTATCTCCTGCATCCGCTGTCTGATGGACTGTCTCCTGCATCCTCTGTCTGAAACAAAGTCTCCTGCATCCGCTGTGTGATAGAGAGACTCCTGCTTCCGCTGTCTGATGCAGAGTCTCTTGCATCCGCTGTCTGATGCAGAGTCTCCTGCATCCGCTGTCTGAAGGAGAGACTCCTGCATCCGCTGTCTGATAGAGAGTCTCCTAGATCCGCTGTTTGAAGGAGAGACTCCTTCATCCGCTGTCTGAAAGAAAGTCTCCTGCATCAGCTGTCTGATAGAATCTCCTGCATCCGCTGTCTGATAGGGAGTCTCATGCATCCGCAGTCTGATAGAGAGACTCCTGCATCCGCTGTCTGATAGAGAGTCTCCTGCATCTGCTGTCTGATAGAGAGACACTTGCATCCGCTGTCTGATAGAGAGTATCCTCCTTTCGCTGTCTGATGGAGAGTCTCCAGCATCCGCTGTCTAAAGGAGAGACTCCTGCATCCGCTGCCTGATAGAGAGTCTCCTGCATCCGCTGTCTTAAGGAGAGACTCCTGATTTTCTATCTGTAGGAGAGCATCCTGCATCCGCTGTCTGATAGAGTCTCCTGCATCCGCTGTCTGATAGAGAGCCTCCTGCATCCGCTGTCTGATAGAGAGTCTCCTGCATCCGCTGTCTGATAGAGAGTCTCCTGCATCCACTCACTGATAGAGAGTCACCTGCATCCGCTGTCTGATAGAGAGACTCCTGCATCCGGTGTCTGATACTCTCCTGTATCCGCTGTCTGAAAGAGAGACTCCTGCATCCGCTGTCTGGTAGCGAGTCTCCTGCATCCGCTGTCTGAAGGAGAGACTTCTGCATCTGCTGTCTGAAGGAGAGTCTCCTGCATCCGATGTCTGATAGAGAGTCTCCTGCATCCGCTGTCTGATAAAGAGTCTTCTGCATCCGCTGTCTGATAGAGAGTCTCCAGCATCCGCTGTCTAATAGAGAGACTCCTGCATCCACTGTCTGATAGAGAGTCTCATGCTTCCGCTGTCTGATGGAGAGTCTCCAACATCCGCTGTCTGAAGGAGAGACTCCTGCATCCGCTGTCTGATAGAGGGTCTCCTGCATCAGCTGTCTGATAGAGAGTCTCCTGCATCCGATGTCTGATAGAGTCTCCTGCATCCGCTGTCTGATAGAGTCTCCCGCATCCGCTGTCTGATAGAGAGACTCCTGCATCCGCTGTCTGATAGAGAGTCTCCTGCATCCGCTGTCTGATAGAGAGACTCCTGCATCCACTGTCTGATAGAGAGTCTCCTGCATCCGCTGTCTGAATGAGAGTCTCCAGCATCTGCTGTCTGAAGGAGAGACTCCTGCATCCGCTGTCTGATAGAGAGTCTCCTGCATCCGCTGTCTGATTGAGTCTCCTCTATCTGCTGTCTGATAGAGAGTCTCCTGCATCCGCTGTCTGATAGAGAGTCTCTTGCATCCGCTGTCTGATAGAGAGTCTCCTACATCCACTGTCTAATAGAGAGTCTCCTGCATCCGCTGTCTGATAGAGAGACTCCTGCATCCGCGGCCTGATAGAGTCTCCTGCATCCGCTGTCTGATAGAGTCTCCTGCATAAGCTGTCTGATAGAGGGTCTCCTGCATCCGCTGTCTGATAGAGCGTCTCCTACATCCACTGTCTGATAAAGAGTCTTCTGCATCTGCTGTCTGATATAGTCTCCTGCATTCGCTGTCTGATAGAGAGACTCCTGCATCCGCTGTCTGATAGAGTCTCCTGCATCCGCTGTCTGATAGAGAGTCTCCTGCAGCCGCTGTCTGAAGAAGAGTCTCCTGCATCCGATGTCTGATAGAGTCTCCTGCATCCGCTGTCTGATAGAGAGTCTCCTGCATCCGCTGTCTGATAGAGAGACTCCTGCATCCGCTGTCTGATAGAGAGTCTCCTGCATCCGCTGTCTGATAGAGAGACTCCTGCATCCGCTGTCTGATAGAGAGTCTCCTGCATCCGCTGTCTGAACGAGAGTCTCCAGCATCTGCTGTCTGAAGGAGAGACTCCTGCATCCGCTGTCTGATGGAGAGTCTCCTGCATCCGCTGTCTGATAGTCTCCTGCATCCGCTGTCTGATAGAGAGTCTCCTGCATCCGCTGTCTGATAGAGAGTCTCCTGCATCCGCCGTCTGATAGAGTCTCCTGCATTTGCTGTCTGATAGATTCTCCTGCATAAGCTGTCTGATAGAGGGTCTCCTGCATCCGCTGTCTGATAGAGAGTCTCCTACATCCACTGTCTGATAAAGAGTCTTCTGCATCCGCTGTCTGATAGAGAGTCTCCTGCATTCGCTGTCTGATAGAGAGACTCCTGCATCCGCTGTCTGATAGAGCCTCCTGCATCCGCTGTGTGATAGAGAGTCTCCTGCATCTGCTGTCTGATAGAGAGTCTCCTGCATCCGCTGTCTGATAGAGAGTCTCCAGCATCCACTGTCTGATAGACAGTCTCCTGCATTGGCTGTCTGATTGAGTGTCTCCTGCATCCGCTGTCTGATAGAGAGACTCCTGCATCTGCTGTCTGAAATAGAAAATCCTGCATCCGCTGTCTGATAGAGAGTCACCTTTATCCACTGTCTGATAGAGTCTCCTGCATCCGCTGTCTGATTGAGAGACTCCTGCTTCCGCTGTCTGATGGAGAGTCTCCTGCATCCGCTGTCTGAAGGAGAGACTCCTGCATCCGCTGTCTGATAGAGAGTCTCCTGTATCCGCTGTCTGAAGGAGAGACTCCTGCATCCGCTGTCTGAATGAGTGACTCCTGCATCCGCTGTCTGATAGAGTTTCCTGCATCCGCTGTCTGATAGAGGGTCTCCTGCATCCGCTGTCTTATAGAGAGACTCCAGCATCCGCTGTTGATATAGAGTCTCCTGCATCGGCTGTCTGATAGAGAGATTCCTGCATCCGCTGTCTGATACAGAGTCTCCTGTTTTCCACTGTCTGATGGAGAGTCTCCATCATCCGCTGTCTGTAGATGAGACTCCTGCATCCGCTGTCTGATAGAAAGTCGCCTGCATCCACTGTCTGAAGGAGAGACTCCTGCATCCGCTGTCTGTAGGAGAGTCACCTGCATCCGATGTCTGATAGAGAGTCTCCTGCATTCGCTGTCTGATAGAGAGACTCCTGCATCCGCTGTCTGATAGAGCCTCCTGCATCCGCTGTGTGATAGAGAGTCTCCTGCATCTGCTGTCTGATAGAGAGTCTCCTGCATCCGCTGTCTGATAGAGAGTCTCCAGCATCCACTGTCTGATAGACAGTCTCCTGCATCGGCTGTCTGATTTAGTGTCTCCTGCATCCGCTGTCTGATAGAGAGACTCCTGCATCTGCTGTCTGAAATAGAAAATCCTGCATCCGCTGTCTGATAGAGAGTCTCATGCATCCGTTGTCTGAAGGAGAGACTCCTCCATCCGCTGTCTGATAGAGAGTCTCCTGCATCCGCTGTCTGATAGAGTCTCCTGCATCCGCTGTCTGATATAGAGTCTCCTGCATCCGCTGTCTGATAGAGAGACTCCTGCATCCGCTGTATGATGGAGAGTCTCCTGCATCCATTGTCTAATAGAATCTCTTGCATCCGCTGTCTAATGGAGGGTCTCCTGCATCCGCTGTCTGATAGAGAGTCTCCTTCATCCGCTGTCTGATAGAGAGTCTGCTGCATCCGCTGCCTGGTAGAGAGTCCCCTGCATCCGCTGTCTGATAGAGAGTCTCCTGCATCTGCTGTCTGATAGAGAGACTCCTGCATTCGCTGTCTAAAGGAAGGACTCCTGCATCCGCTGTCTGATAGAGAGTCTTCTGCATCCGCTCTCTGATAGAGAGACTCCTGCATCCGTTGTCTGATGGAGTGTCTCCTGCATCCGCTGTCTGATAGAGACGCTCCTGCATCCGCTGTCTGATAGAGAGACTCCTGCTTCCGCTGTCTGATGGAGAGTCTCCTGCATCCGCTGTCTGAAGGAGAGACTCCTGCACCCGCTGTCTGATAGAGAGTCTCCCGCATCCGCTGTATGATGGAGTCTACTGCAATCCGCTGTCTAATAGAGAGTCTCCTGCATTCGCTGTCTGATGGAGTGTCACCTGCATCCGCTGTCTGATAGAGTCTCCTGCATCCGCTGTCTGATAGAGAGACTCCTGCTTCCGCTGTCTGATGGAGAGTCTCCTGCATCCGCTGTCTGAAGGAGAGACTCCTGCATCAGCTGTCTGATAGAGAGTCTCCTGCATCCGCTGTCTGAAGGAGAGACTCCTGCATCCGCTGTCTGGATGAGAGACTCCTGCATCCGCTGTCTGATAGAGTTTCCTGCATCCGCTGTCTGATAGAGAGTCTCCTGCATCCGCTGTCTTATAGAGAGACTCCAGCATCCGCTGTTTAATAGAGAGTCTCTTGCATCGGCTGTCTGATAGTGAGACTCCTGCATCCGCTGTCTGATACAGAGTCTCCTGCTTCCGCTGTCTGATGGAGAGTCTCCATCATCCGCTGTCTGTAGATGAGACTCCTGCATCCGCTGTCTGATAGAGAGTCGCCTGCATCCACTGTCTGAAGGAGAGACTCCTGCATCCGCTGTCTGTAGGAGAGTCACCTGCATCCGATGTCTGATAGAGAGTCTCCTGCATCCGCTGTCTGATAGAGAGACTCCTGCATCCGCTGTCTGATGGAGAGCTTCCTGGATCCATTGTCTAATGGAGAGTCTCCTGCATCCTCTGTCTGATGGAGTGTCTCCTGCATCCGCTGTATGATGGAGTCTCCTGCATCTGCTGTCTGATAGAGAGTCTCCTGCATCCGCTGTCTGATAGAGAGACTCCTGCATCCGCTGTCTGATAAAGAGTCTCCTGCATCCGCTGTCTGATAGAGAGTCTCCTGCATCCGCTTTCTGATAGAGAGGCTCCTGCATCCACTGTCTGATAGAGAGTCTCCTGCATCCGCTGTCTGATAGAGAGACTCCTGCATCCGCTGTCTCATAGAGTCTCCTGCATGCATATGCTGCCGATAGAGAGTCTCTTGCATCCGCTGTCTGAAGGAGAGTCTCCTGCATCCGCTGTCTGAAGGAGAGTCTCCTGCATCCGCTAACTGATAGAGTCTCCTGCATCCCTTGTCTGATAGAGTCTCCTGCATCCGCTGTCTGATATAGAGTCTCCTGCATCCGCTGTCTGATAGAGAGACTCCTGCATCCGCTGTATGATGGAGAGTCTCCTGCATCCATTGTCTAATAGAATCTCCTGCATCCGCTGTCTGATGGAGAGTCTCCTGCATCCGCTGTCTGATAGAGAGTCTCCTGCATCCGCTGTCTGATAGAGAGTCTGCTGCATCCGCTGCCTGGTAGAGAGTCCCCTGCATCCGCTGTCTGATAGAGAGTCTCCTGCATCCGCTGTCTGATAGAGAGTCTCCTGCATCCGCTGTCTTATAGAGAGACTCCAGCATCCGCTGTTTAATAGAGAGTCTCTTGCATCGGCTGTCTGATAGTGAGACTCCTGCATCCGCAGTCTGATACAGAGCCTCCTGCTTCCGCTGTCTGATGGAGAGTCTCCATCATCCGCTGTCTGTAGATGAGACTCCTGCATCCGCTGTCTGATAGAGAGTCGCCTGCATCCACTGTCTGAAGGAGAGACTCCTGCATCCGCTGTCTGTAGGAGAGTCACCTGCATCCGATGTCTGATAGAGAGTCTCCTGCATCCGCTGTCTGATAGAGAGACTCCTGCATCCGCTGTCTGATGGAGAGTCTCCTGGATCCATTGTCTAATGGAGAGTCTCCTGCATCCTCTGTCTGATGGAGTGTCTCCTGCATCCGCTGTATGATGGAGTCTCCTGCATCTGCTGTCTGATAGAGAGTCTCCTGCATCCGCTGTCTGATAGAGAGACTCCTGCATCCGCTGTCTGATAAAGAGTCTCCTGCATCCGCTGTCTGATAGAGAGTCTCCTGCATCCGCTTTCTGATAGAGAGGCTCCTGCATCCACTGTCTGATAGAGAGTCTCCTGCATCCGCTGTCTGATAGAGAGACTCCTGCATCCGCTGTCTCATAGAGTCTCCTGCATGCATATGCTGCCGATAGAGAGTCTCTTGCATCCGCTGTCTGAAGGAGAGTCTCCTGCATCCGCTGTCTGAAGGAGAGTCTCCTGCATCCGCTAACTGATAGAGTCTCCTGCATCCCTTGTCTGATAGAGTCTCCTGCATCCGCTGTCTGATATAGAGTCTCCTGCATCCGCTGTCTGATAGAGAGACTCCTGCATCCGCTGTATGATGGAGAGTCTCCTGCATCCATTGTCTAATAGAATCTCCTGCATCCGCTGTCTGATGGAGAGTCTCCTGCATCCGCTGTCTGATAGAGAGTCTCCTGCATCCGCTGTCTGATAGAGAGTCTGCTGCATCCGCTGCCTGGTAGAGAGTCCCCTGCATCCGCTGTCTGATAGAGAGTCTCCTGCATCTGCTGTCTGATAGAGAGACTCCTGCATTCGCTGTCTAAAGGAGAGGCTCCTGCATCCGTTGTCTGATGGAGTGTCTCCTGCATCCGCTGTCTGATAGAGACGCTCCTGCATCCGCTGTCTGATAGAGAGACTCCTGCTTCCGCTGTCTGATGGAGAGTCTCCTGCATCCGCTGTCTGAAGGAGAGACTCCTGCACCCGCTGTCTGATAGAGAGTCTCCCGCATCTGCTGTATGATGGAGTCTTCTGCAATCCGCTGTCTAATAGAGAGTCTCCTGCATCCGCTGTCTGATGGAGTGTCACCTGCATCCGCTGTCTGATAGAGTCTCCTGCATCCGCTGTCTGATTGAGAGACTCCTGCTTCCGCTGTCTGATGGAGAGTCTCCTGCATCCGCTGTCTGAAGGAGAGACTCCTGCATCCGCTGTCTGATAGAGAGTCTCCTGTATCCGCTGTCTGAAGGAGAGACTCCTGCATCCGCTGTCTGAATGAGAGACTCCTGCATCCGCTGTCTGATAGAGTTTCCTGCATCCGCTGTCTGATAGAGGGTCTCCTGCATCCGCTGTCTTTTAGAGAGACTCCAGCATCCGCTGTTGATATAGAGTCTCCTGCATCGGCTGTCTGATAGAGAGATTCCTGCATCCGCTGTCTGATACAGAGTCTCCTGTTTTCCACTGTCTGATGGAGAGTCTCCATCATCCGCTGTCTGTAGATGAGACTCCTGCATCCGCTGTCTGATAGAAAGTCGCCTGCATCCACTGTCTGAAGGAGAGACTCCTGCATCCGCTGTCTGTAGGAGAGTCACCTGCATCCGATGTCTGATAGAGAGTCTCCTGCATCCGCTGTCTGATAGAGAGACTCCTGCATCCGCTGTCTGATGGAGAGTCTCCTGCATCCATTGTCTGATGGAGAGTCTCCTGCATCCTCTGTCTGATGGAGTGTCTCCTGCATCCGCTGTATGATGGAGTCTCCTGCATCTGCTGTCTGATAGAGCGTCTCCTGCATCCGCTGTCTGATAGAGAGACTCCTGCATCCGCTGTCTGATAAAGAGTCTCCTGCATCCGTTGTCTGATAGAGAGTCTCCTGCATCCGCTTTCTGATAGAGAGGCTCCTGCATCCACTGTCTGATAGAGAGTCTCCTGCATCCGCTGTCTGATAGAGAGACTCCTGCATCCGCTGTCTCATAGAGTCTCCTGAAAGCATCCGCTGTCTGATAGAGAGTCTCTTGCATCCGCTGTCTGAAGGAGAGTTTCCTGCATCCGCTAACTGATAGAGTCTCCTGCATCCCTTGTCTGATAGAGAGACTCCTAAGTCCGCTGTCTGAAAGAGTGTCTCCTGCATCCGCAGTCTGATAGAGAGTCTCCAGCATCCACTGTCTGATAGAAAGTCTCCTTCATCCGCTGTCTGATAGAAAGACTCCTGCATCCGCTGTCTGATAGAGTCTCCTGCATCGGCTGTCTGATAGAGAGTCTCCTGCATCCGCTGTCTGATAGAGTCTTCTGCATCCGCTGTCTGATAGAGGGTCTCCTGCGTCCACTGTCTGATAGACAGTCTCTTGCATCGGCTGTCTGATAGAGAGACTCCTGCATCGGCTGTCTGATTGTCTCCTGCATCCGCTGTCTGAAAGAGAGACTCCTGCATCCGCTGTCTGAAATAGAAAATTCTGCATCATCTGTCTAATAGAGAGTCTCCTGCATCCGCTGTCTGATAGAGACTCTCCTGCATCCGCTGTCTGATAGAGAGACTCCTGCATCCGCTGTCTGATGGAGAGTCTCCTGCATCCATTGTCTGATGGAGAGTCTTTTGCATCCGCTGTCTGATAGAGTCTCCTGCATCCGCTGTATTATGGAGTCTCCTGCATCCGCTGTCTGATAGAGAGTCTCCTGCATCCGCTGTCTGATGGAGTGTCTCCTGCATCCGCTGTCTGATAGAGAGTCTCCTGCATCCGCTGTCTGATAGAGAGACTCCTGCATCCGCTGTCTGATGGAGAGTCTCCTGCATCTGCTGTCTGATAGAGACTCTCCTGCATCCGCTGTCTGATAGAGAGTCTCCTGCATCCGCTGTCTGATAGAGAGACTCCTGCATTCGCTGTCTGAAGGAGAGACTCCTGCATCCGCTGTCTAATAGAGAGTCTCCTGCATCCGCTGTCTGAAGGAGAGACTCCTGCATCCGCCGTCTAAAGGAATGTCTTCTGCATCCGCTGTCTGATAGAGTTTCCTGCATCCGCTGTCTGATAGAGAGTCTCCTGCATCCGCTGTCTGAAACAGAGACTCCTGCATCCGCTGTCTGATAAAGAGTCTCCTGCATCCGCTGTCTGAAACAGAGACTCCTGCATCCGCTGTCTGATAAAGAGTCTCCTGCATCTGCTGTCTGATAGAGAGACTCCTGCTTCCGCTGTCTGATGGAGAGTATCCAGCATCCGCTGTCTGAAGGAGAGACTCCTGCATCCGCTGTCTGATAGAGAGTCTCCTGCATCTGCTTTCTGATAGAGTCTCCTGCATCCGCTGTCTGATAAAGAGACTTCTGCATCCGCTGTCTAAAGGAGAGACTCCTGCATCCGCTGTCTGATAGAGAGTCTTCTGCATCCGCTGTCTGATAGAGAGACTCCTGCCTCCGCTGTCTGATGGAAAATCTCCTGCAACTGCTGTCTGATAGAGCGTATCCTGCATCCGCTGTCTGTTAGAGTCTCCTGCATCCGCTGTCTGATGGAGTGTCTCCTGCATTCGCTGTCTGATAGAAAGTCTCCTGCATCCGCTGTCTGATAGAGAGTCTGCTGCATCCGCTGCCTGGTAGAGAGTCCCCTGCATCCGCTGTCTGAAAGAGAGTCTCCTGCATCTGCTGTCTGATAGAGAGACTCCTGCATTCGCTGTCTAAAGGAGAGACTCCTGCATCCGTTGTCTGATGGAGTGTCTCCTGCATCCGCTGTCTGATAGAGACGCTCCTGCATCCGCTGTCTGATAGAGAGACTCCTGCTTCCGCTGTCTGATGGAGAGTCTCCTGCATCCGCTGTCTGAAGGAGAGACTCCTGCACCCGCTGTATGATAGAGAGTCTCCTGCATCTGCTGTATGATGGAGTCTACTGCAATCCGCTGTCTAATAGAGAGTCTCCTGCATCCGCTGTCTGATGGAGTGTCACCTACATCCGCTGTCTGATAGAGTCTCCTGCATCCGCTGTCTGATTGAGAGACTCCTGCTTCCGCTGTCTGATGGAGAGTCTCCTGCATCCGCTGTCTGAAGGAGAGACTCCTGCATCCGCTGTCTGATAGAGAGTCTCCTGTATCCGCTGTCTGAAGGAGAGACTCCTGCATCCGCTGTCTGAATGAGAGACTCCTGCATCCGCTGTCTGATAGAGTTTCCTGCATCTGCTGTCTGATAGAGGGTCTCCTGCATCCGCTGTCTTATAGAGAGACTCCAGCATCCGCTGTTGATATAGAGTCTCCTGCATCGGCTCTCTGATAGAGAGATTCCTGCATCCGCTGTTTGATACAGAGTCTCCTGTTTTCCACTGTCTGATGGAGAGTCTCCATCATCCGCTGTCTGTAGATGAGACTCCTGCATCCGCTGTCTGATAGAAAGTCGCCTGCATCCACTGTCTGAAGAAGAGACTCCTGCATCCGCTGTCTGTAGGAGAGTCACCTGCATCCGATGTCTGATAGAGAGTCTCCTGCATTCGCTGTCTGATAGAGAGACTCCTGCATCCGCTGTCTGATAGAGCCTCCTGCATCCGCTGTGTGATAGAGAGTCTCCTGCATCTGCTCTCTGATAGAGAGTCTCCTGCATCCGCTGTCTGATAGAGAGTCTCCAGCATCCACTGTCTGATAGACAGTCTCCTGCATCGGCTGTCTGATTGAGTGTCTCCTGCATCCGCTGTCTGATAGAGAGACTCCTGCATCTGCTGTCTGAAATAGAAAATCCTGCATCCGCTGTCTGATAGAGAGTCTCATGCATCCATTGTCTGAAGGAGAGACTCCTCCATCCGCTGTCTGATAGAGAGTCTCCTGCATCCGCTGTCTGATAGAGTCTCCTGCATCCGCTGTCTGATATAGAGTCTCCTGCATCCGCTGTCTGATAGAGAGACTCCTGCATCCGCTGTATGATGGAGAGTCTCCTGCATCCATTGTCTAATAGAATCTCTTGCATCCGCTGTCTAATGGAGGGTCTCCTGCATCCGCTGTCTGATAGAGAGTCTCCTGCATCCGCTGTCTGATAGAGAGTCTGCTGCATCCGCTGCCTGGTAGAGAGTCCCCTGCATCCGCTGTCTGATAGAGAGTCTCCTGCATCTGCTGTCTGATAGAGAGACTCCTGCATTCGCTGTCTAAAGGAAGGACACCTGCATCCGCTGTCTGATAGAGAGTCTTCTGCATCCGCTCTCTGATAGAGAGACTCCTGCATCCGTTGTCTGATGGAGTGTCTCCTGCATCCGCTGTCTGATAGAGACGCTCCTGCATCCGCTGTCTGATAGAGAGACTCCTGCTTCCGCTGTCTGATGGAGAGTCTCCTGCATCCGCTGTCTGAAGGAGAGACTCCTGCACCCGCTGTCTGATAGAGAGTCTCCCGCATCCGCTGTCTGATGGAGTGTCACCTGCATCCGCTGTCTGATAGAGTCTCCTGCATCCGCTGTCTGATAGAGAGACTCCTGCTTCCACTGTCTGATGGAGAGTCTCCTGCATCCGCTGTCTGAAGGAGAGACTCCTGCATCCGCTGTCTGATAGAGAGTCTCCTGCATCCGCTGTCTGAAGGAGAGACTCCTGCATCCGCTGTCTGGATGAGAGACTCCTGCATCCGCTGTCTGATAGAGTTTCCTGCATCCGCTGTCTGATAGAGAGTCTCCTGCATCCGCTGTCTTACAGAGAGACTCCAGCATCCGCTGTTTGATAGAGAGTCTCTTGCATCGGCTGTCTGATAGAGAGACTCCTGCATCCGCTGTCTGATACAGAGTCTCCTGCTTCCGCTGTCTGATGGAGAGTCTCCATCATCCGCTGTCTGTAGATGAGACTCCTGCATCCGCTGTCTGATAGAGAGTCGCCTGCATCCACTGTCTGAAGGAGAGACTCCTGCATCCGCTGTCTGTAGGAGAGTCACCTGCATCCGATGTCTGATAGAGAGTCTCCTGCATCCGCTGCCTGATAGAGAGACTCCTGCATCCGCTGTCTGATGGAGAGTCTCCTGCATCCATTGTCTAATGGAGAGTCTCCTGCATCCTCTGTCTGATGGAGTGTCTCCTGCATCCGCTGTATGATGGAGTCTCCTGCATCTGCTGTCTGATAGAGAGTCTCCTGCATCCGCTGTCTGATATAGAGACTCCTGCATCCGCTGTCTTATAAAGAGTCTCCTGCATCCGCTGTCTGATAGAGAGTCTCCTGCATCCGCTTTCTGATAGAGAGGCTCCTGCATCCACTGTCTGATAGAGAGTCTCCTGCATCCGCTGTCTGATAGAGAGCCTCCTGCATCCGCTGTCTCATAGAGTCTCCTGCATGCATATGCTGCCGATAGAGAGTCTCTTGCATCCGCTGTCTGAAGGAGAGTCTCCTGCATCCGCTGTCTGAAGGAGAGTCTCCTGCATCCGCTAACTGATAGAGTCTCCTGCATCCCTTGTCTGATAGAGTCTCCTGCATCCGCTGTCTGATATAGAGTCTCCTGCATCCGCTGTCTGATAGAGAGACTCCTGCATCCGCTGTATGATGGAGAGTCTCCTGCATCCATTGTCTAATAGAATCTCCTGCATCCGCTGTCTGATGGAGAGTCTCCTGCATCCGCTGTCTGATAGAGAGTCTCCTGCATCCGCTGTCTGATAGAGAGTCTGCTGCATCCGCTGCCTGGTAGAGAGTCCCCTGCATCCGCTGTCTGATAGAGAGTCTCCTGCATCTGCTGTCTGATAGAGAGACTCCTGCATTCGCTGTCTAAAGGAGAGACTCCTGCATCCGTTGTCTGATAGAGTGTCTCCTGCATCCGCTGTCTGATAGAGACGCTCCTGCATCCGCTGTCTGATAGAGAGACTCCTGCTTCCGCTGTCTGATGGAGAGTCTCCTGCATCCGCTGTCTGAAGGAGAGACTCCTGCACCCGCTGTCTGATAGAGAGTCTCCCGCATCTGCTGTATGATGGAGTCTACTGCCATCCGCTGTCTGTAGGAAAGTCACCTGCATCCGATGTCTGATAGAGAGTCTCCTGCATCCGCTGCCTGATAGAGAGACTCCTGCATCCGCTGTCTGATGGAGAGTCTCCTGCATCCATTGTCTAATGGAGAGTCTCCTGCATCCTCTGTCTGATGGAGTGTCTCCTGCATCCGCTGTATGATGGAGTCTCCTGCATCTGCTGTCTGATAGAGAGTCTCCTGCATCCGCTGTCTGATATAGAGACTCCTGCATCCGCTGTCTTATAAAGAGTCTCCTGCATCCGCTGTCTGATAGAGAGTCTCCTGCATCCGCTTTCTGATAGAGAGGCTCCTGCATCCACTGTCTGATAGAGAGTCTCCTGCATCCGCTGTCTGATAGAGAGCCTCCTGCATCCGCTGTCTCATAGAGTCTCCTGCATGCATATGCTGCCGATAGAGAGTCTCTTGCATCCGCTGTCTGAAGGAGAGTCTCCTGCATCCGCTGTCTGAAGGAGAGTCTCCTGCATCCGCTAACTGATAGAGTCTCCTGCATCCCTTGTCTGATAGAGTCTCCTGCATCCGCTGTCTGATATAGAGTCTCCTGCATCCGCTGTCTGATAGAGAGACTCCTGCATCCGCTGTATGATGGAGAGTCTCCTGCATCCATTGTCTAATAGAATCTCCTGCATCCGCTGTCTGATGGAGAGTCTCCTGCATCCGCTGTCTGATAGAGAGTCTCCTGCATCCGCTGTCTGATAGAGAGTCTGCTGCATCCGCTGCCTGGTAGAGAGTCCCCTGCATCCGCTGTCTGATAGAGAGTCTCCTGCATCTGCTGTCTGATAGAGAGACTCCTGCATTCGCTGTCTAAAGGAGAGACTCCTGCATCCGTTGTCTGATAGAGTGTCTCCTGCATCCGCTGTCTGATAGAGACGCTCCTGCATCCGCTGTCTGATAGAGAGACTCCTGCTTCCGCTGTCTGATGGAGAGTCTCCTGCATCCGCTGTCTGAAGGAGAGACTCCTGCATCCGCTGTCTGATAGAGGGTCTCCTGCATCCGCTGTCTTATAGAGAGACTCCAGCATCCGCTGTTGATATAGAGTCTCCTGCATCGGCTGTCTGATAGAGAGATTCCTGCATCCGCTGTCTGATACAGAGTCTCCTGTTTTCCACTGTCTGATGGAGAGTCTCCATCATCCGCTGTCTGTAGATGAGACTCCTGCATCCGCTATCTGATAGAAAGTCGCCTGCATCCACTGTCTGAAGGAGAGACTCCTGCATCCGCTGTCTGTAGGAGAGTCACCTGCATCCGATGTCTGATAGAGAGTCTCCTGCATCCGCTGTCTGATAGAGAGACTCCTGCATCCGCTGTCTGATGGAGAGTCTCCTGCATCCATTGTCTGATGGAGAGTCTCCTGCATCCTCTGTCTGATGGAGTGTCTCCTGCATCCGCTGTATGATGGAGTCTCCTGCATCTGCTGTCTGATAGAGCGTCTCCTGCATCCGCTGTCTGATAGAGAGACTCCTGCATCAGCTGTCTGATAAAGAGTCTCCTGCATCCGCTGTCTGATAGAGAGTCTCCTGCATCCGCTTTCTGATAGAGAGGCTCCTGCATCCACTGTCTGATAGAGAGTCTCCTGCATCCGCTGTCTGATAGAGAGACTCCTGCATCCGCTGTCTCATAGAGTCTCCCGCATGCATCCGCTGTCTGATAGAGAGTCTCTTGCATCCGCTGTCTGAAGGAGAGTCTCCTGCATCCGCTGTCTGAAGGAGAGTCTCCTGCATCCGCTAACTGATAGAGTCTCCTGCATCCCTTGTCTGATAGAGAGTCTCCTAAGTCCGCTGTCTGATAGAGTGTCTCCTGCATCCGCTGTCTGATAGAGAGTCTCCAGCATCCACTGTCTGATAGAAAGTCTCCTTCATCCGCTGTCTGATAGAAAGACTCCTGCATCCGCTGTCTGATAGAGTCTCCTGCATCGGCTGTCTGATAGAGAGTCTCCTGCATCCGCTGTCTGATAGAGTCTTCTGCATCCGCTGTCTGATAGAGGGTCTCCTGCGTCCACTGTCTGATAGACAGTCTCTTGCATCGGCTGTCTGATAGAGAGACTTCTGCATCGGCTGTCTGATTGTCTCCTGCATCCGCTGTCTGAAAGAGAGACTCCTGCATCCGCTGTCTGAAATAGAAAATTCTGCATCATCTGTCTAATAGAGAGTCTCCTGCATCCGCTGTCTGAAGGACAGACTCCTGCATCTGCTGTCTGATAGAGACTCTCCTGCATCCGCTGTCTGATAGAGAGACTCCTGCATCCGCTGTCTGATGGAGAGTCTCCTGCATCCATTGTCTGATTGAGAGTCTTTTGCATCCGCTGTCTGATAGAGTCTCCTGCATCCGCTGTATTATGGAGTCTCCTGCATCCGCTGTCTGATAGAGAGTCTCCTGCATCCGCTGTCTGATGGAGTGTCTCCTGCATCCGCTGTCTGATAGAGAGTCTCCTGCATCCGCTGTCTGATAGAAAGACTCCTGCATTCGCTGTCTGATGGAGAGTTTCCTGCATCTGCTGTCTGATAGAGACTCTCCTGCATCCGCTGTCTGATAGAGAGTCTCCTGCATCCGCTGTCTGATAGAGAGACTCCTGCATTCGCTGTCTGAAGGAGAGACTCCTGCATCCGCTGTCTAATAGAGAGTCTCCTGCATCCGCTGTCTGAAGGAGAGACTCCTGCATCCGCCGTCTAAAGGAATGTCTCCTGCATCCGCTGTCTGATAGAGTTTCCTGCATCCGCTGTCTGATAGAGAGTCTCCTGCATCCGCTGTCTGAAACAGAGACTCCTGCATCCGCTGTCTGATAAAGAGTCTCCTGCATCTGCTGTCTGATAGAGAGACTCCTGCTTCCGCTGTCTGATAGAGAGTATCCAGCATCCGCTGTCTGAAGGAGAGACTCCTGCATCCGCTGTCTGATAGAGAGTCTCCTGCATCTGCTTTCTGATAGAGTCTCCTGCATCCGCTGTCTGATAGAGAGACTCCTGCATCCGCTGTCTAAAGGAGAGACTCCTGCATCCGCTGTCTGATAGAGAGTCTTCTGCATCCGCTGTCTGATAGAGAGACTCCTGCCTCCGCTGTCTGATGGAAAATCTCCTGCAACTGCTGTCTGATAGAGGGTATCCTGCATCCGCTGTCTGTTAGAGTCTCCTGCATCCGCTGTCTGATGGAGTGTCTCCTGCATTCGCTGTCTGATAGAAAGTCTCCTGCATCCCCTGTCTGATAGAGAGTCTCTATCAGACAGCGGATGCAGGAGACTTTCTATCAGACAGCGGATGCAGGAGACATACCATCAGACAGCGGATGCAGGAGTCTCTCCTTCAGACAGCGGTAGCAGGAGTCTCTCTATCACACAGCGGATGCAGGAGACTCTCTGTCAGATAGCGGATGCAGGAGACTTTCTATCAGACAGCGGATGCAGGAGACACTCCATTAGACAGCGGATGCAGGAGACTCTATCAGACAGCGGATGCAGGATATCCTCTATCAGACAGCGGATGCAGGAGTCTCTCTATTAGACAGTGGATGCAGGAGACTCTCTTTCAGACAGCAGATACAGGAGTATCCTATCAGACAGCGGATGCAGGAGACTCTCTATAAGACAGCACATGCAGGAGTCTCTCCTTTAGACAGCGGATGCAGGAGTCTCTACTTTAGACAGCGGATGCAGGAGTCTCTCCTTCCGACAGCGGAAGAAGGAGTCTCTCTATCAGACAGCGGATGCAGGAGTCTCTCTATCAGACAGCGGATGCAGGAGACTCTCCATCAGTCAGCGGTTGCAGGAGACTCTCTATCAGACAGCGGATGCA
Source organism: Loripinus fragilis (assembly GCA_964019695.1). NCBI lineage: Eukaryota > Metazoa > Mollusca > Bivalvia > Lucinida > Lucinidae > Loripinus > Loripinus fragilis. The sequence continues at coordinate 48,187,900 of OZ026524.1, forward strand.
GGAGAAACTCCATCAGACAGTGGATGCAGGAGACTCTATCAGACAGCGGATGCAGGATACCCTCTATCAGACAGCGGTTGCAGGAGATTCTCCATCAGACAGCGGTTGCAGGAGTCTCTCTATCAGACAGCGGATGCAGAAGACTCTCTATCAGACAGTGGATGCAGGAGATTCTCCTTCAGACAGCGAATGCAGGAGTCTCTCTATCAGACAGCAGATGCAGGAGACTCTCTATCAGACAGCGGATGCAGGAGACTCTCGATCAGACAGTGGATGCAGGAGTTTCTCTTTCAGACAGCGAATGCAGGAGTCTCTCTATCAGACAGCGGATGCAGGAGACTCTCTATCAGACAGCTGATGCAGAAGACTCTATCAGGCAGCGGATGCAGCAGACTCTCTATCAGAAAGCGGATGCAGGAGACTCTCTATCAGACAGCGGATTCAGGAGACTCTCCTTCAGACAGCGGATGCAGGAGACTCTCTATCAGACTGCGGATGCAGGATTTTCTATTTCAGACAGCGGATGCAGGAGTCTCTCTATCAGACAGCGGATGCAGGAGACACTCAATCAGACAGCGGATGCAGGAGTCTCTCTATCAGACAGCCAATGCAGGACACTGTCTATCAGACAGTGGATGGCGGAGACTCTCTATCAGACAGCCGATGCAGGAGACTCTCTATCAGACAGAGGATGCAGGAGACTCTCTATCAGAGAGCGGATGCAGGAGACTGTCTATCAGACAGCAGATGCAGGAGACACTCCATCAGACAGCGAATGCAGGAGTCTCTCCTTCAGACAGCGGAAGCAGGAGTCTCTCTATCAGACAGCGGATGCAGGAGTCTTTCCTTTAGACAGCGGATGCAGGAGTCTCTCCTTCAGACAGCGGAAGCAGGAGTCTCTCTATCAGACAGTGGATGCAGGAGTCTCTCTATCAGACAACGGATGCATGAGACTCTCCATTAGACAGCTGATGTAGGAGATTCTCTATCAGACAGCGGATGCAGGAGACACTCCATCAGACAGCGGTTAAAGGAGATTCTCCATCAGACAGCGGATGCAGGAGTCTCTCTATCAGACAGCGGATGCAGAAGACTCTCTATCAGACAGCGGATGCAGGAGACTCTCTATCAGACAGCGGATGCAGGAGACTCTCTATCAGACAGCGGATGCAGAAGACTCTATCAGAGAGCGGATGCAGGAGACTCTCCTTCAGACAGCGGATTCAGGAGTCTCTCCTTCAGACAGCAGATGCAGGAGTCTCTCTATCAGACAGCGGATGCAGGAGACTTTCTATCAGACAGCGGATGCAGGAGTATCTCTATCAGACAGCGGATGCAGGAGACTCTCTATCAGACAGCGGATACAGGAGTCTCTCCTTCAGACAGCGGAAGCAGGAGTCTCTCTATCAGACAGCGGATGCAAGAGTCTCTCTATCAGACAACGGATGAAGGAAAATCTCCATCAGACAGCGGTTGCAAGAGACACTCTATCAGACAGCGGATGCAGGAGACACTCAATCAGACAGCGGATGCAGGAGACTCTATCAGACAGCGGATGCAGGATACCCTCTATCTGACAGCGATTGCAGGAGATTCTCCATCATACAAAGGATGCAGGAGTCTCTCTATCAGAGAGCGGATGCAGGAGTCTCTCCTTCAGACAGCGGATGCAGGAGTCTATCAGTTAGCCGATGCAGGAGACTGTCTATCAGACTTTGGATGCTGAAGACTCTCTATCAGACAGCGGATGCAGGAGACTCTCTATCAGACAGCGGATGCAGGAGACTCTCTATCAAACAGTGGATGCAGGAGACTCTCTATCAGACAGCGGATGCAGTAGACCCTCTATCAGACAGCGGATGCAGCAGACCCTCTATCAGACAGCGGATGCAGGAGACTCTCTATCAGACAGCGGATGCAGGAGACTTTATCAGACAGCGGATGCAGGAGTCTCTCCTTCAGACAGCGGATGCAGGAGACTCTCTATCAGACAGCGGATGCAGGACACTCTATCAGGCAACGGATGCAAAAGTCTCTCTATCAGACAGCAGATGTACGAGGCTCTCTATCAGACTTTGGATGCAGGAGACTCTCTATAAGACAGCGGATGCAGAGGACTCTCCTACAGACAGCGGATGCAGGAGTCTCTCGTCAGACAGCGGATGCAGGTGACTCTCTATCAAACACTGGATGCAGGAGACTATCTATCTGACAGCGGATGCAGGACACTCTCCTTCAGACAGCGGATGCAGGAGTCTCCCCTTCAGACAGCGGATGCAGGAGTATCTCTATCAGGCAGTGGATGCAGGAGACTTTCATTCAGACAGCGGATGCAGGAGTCTCTCTTTCAGACAGCAGATGCAGGAGTCTCTCTATCAGACAGCGGATGGAAGAAGCTCTCAATCAGACAGGGGATGCAGGAGACTCTCTATCACACAGCGGATGCAGGAGACTCTCTATCAGACAGCGGATGCAGGAGTCTCCTGCATCCACTATCTGTTAGAGAGTCTCCTGCATGCGCTGTCGGATAGAGAGACTCATGCATCCGCTGTCTGAAGGAGAAAATCTTGCATCCGATGTCTGATAGAGAGTCTCCTGCATCGGCTGTCTGATAGAGAGACTCCTGCATCCGCTGTCTGATAGAGAGTCTCCTGCATCCGCTGTCTGATTGAGAGTCTCCTGCATCCGCTGTCTGATAGAGAGTCTCCTGCATCCGCTGTTTGATAGAGAGTCTCCTGCATCCACTGTCTGATAGAGAGTCTCCTGCATCCGATGTCTGATAAAGAGACTCCTGCATCTGCTGTCTGATGGAGTGTCTCCTGCTTTCGCTGTCTGATGGAGAGTCTCCATCATCCGCTGTCTGAAGGAGAGACTCCTGCATTCGCTGTCTGATAGAGAGTCTTCTGCACCCGCTGTCTGATAGAGAGACTCCTGCATCCGCTGTCTGATAGAGAGTCTCCTGCTTTCGCTGTCTGATGGAGAGTCTCCATCATCCGCTGTCTGAAGGAGAGACTCCTGCATCCGCTGTCTGATAGAGAGTCTCCTGCATCCACTGTCTGATAGAGAGTCTCCTGCATCCGATGTCTGATAAAGAGACTCCTGCATCTGCTGTCTGATGGAGTGTCTCCTGCATCCGCTGTCTGATAGAGAGACTCCTGCATCCGCTGTCTGAAGGAGAAAATCCTGCATCCGCTGTCTGATAGAGAGCCTCTTGCATCCGCTGTCTGAAGGAGAGACTCCTGCATCCGCTGTCTGATAGAGTCTCCAGCATCTGCTGTCTGATAGAGAGATTCCTGCATCCGCTGTCTGATAGAGAGACTCCTGCATCCGCTGTCTGATAGAGAGTCTCCTGCATCCGCTTTCTGATAGAGAGACTCCTGCATCCGCTGTCTGATGGAGTGTCTCCTGCATCCGCTGTCTGATAGAGAGACTCCTGCATCCGCTGTCTGATGGAGTCTCCTGCATCCGCTGTCTGATAGAGAGTCTCCTGCACCCGCTGTCTGATGGATTTTCTCCTGCATCTGCTGTCTGATAGAGAGTCTCCTGCATCCGCTGTCTGATAGACAGACTCCTGTTTCCGCTGTCTGATGGAGTCTGCTGCATCCGCTGTCTGAAGGAGAGACTCCTGCATCTGTTGTCTGGTAGAGAGTCTCCTGCATCCGCTGTCTGAATGAGAGACTCCTGCATCCGCTGTCTGATGGAGAGTCTCCTGCATCAGATGTCTGATAGAGTCTCCTGCATCAGCTGTCTGATAGAGAGTCTCCTGCATCCGGTGTCTGATAGAGAGACTCCTGCATCCGCTGTCTGATAATGAGTCTCCTGCATCCGCTGTCTGATAAAGAGACTCCTGCATCCGCTGTCTGATAAAGTCTCATGCTTCCGCTGTCTGATTGAGAGTCTCCAACATCCGCTGTCTGATAGAGAGTCCCCTGCATCCGCTGTCTGATTGAGAGCTTCTTGCATCCGCTGTCTGATAGAGAGACTCCTGCATCCGCTGTCTGAATGATAGTCTCCTGCATCCACTGCCTGATAGAGACACTAGTGCATCCGCTGTCTGAAGGAGAGACTCCTGCATCCGCTGTCAGATAGATAGTCTCCTGCATCCGCTGTCTGATGGAGAGTCTCCTGCATCCGCTGTCTTATAGAGTCTCATGCATCCGCTCTCTGATAGAGTCTCCTGCATCTGCTGTCTGATAGAGAGTCTCCTGCATCCGCTGTCTGATGGAGAGACTCCTGCATCTGCTGTCTAAAGGAGAGACATCTGCATCTACTGTCTGATAGAGAGTCTCCTGCATCCGCTGTCTGATAGAGAGACTCCTGTATCCGCTGTCTGATAGAGAGTCTCCTGCATCCGCTGTCTGATGGAGAGTCTCCAGCATCCGCTGTCTGAAGGAGTGACTCCTGCATCCGCTGTCTAATAGAGAGTCTCCTGCATCCGCTGTCTGAAGGAGAGACTCCTGCATCCGCTCTCTGAAAGAAGTTTTTCTGCATCCGCTGTCTGATAGAGTCTCCTGCATCCGCTGTCTGATAGAGAGTCTCCTGCATACTCTGTCTGATAAAGAGTCTCCTGCATCCGCTGTCTGGTGGAGAAAATCCTGCATCCGCTGTCTGATAGAGAGTCTCCTGCATCCGCTGTCTGATAGAGTGTCCTGCATCCGCTGTCTGATAGTCTCCTGCATCCGCTGTCTGAATGAGAATCTCCTGCGTCCGCTGTCTGATGGAGAGTCTCCTGCATCGGCTGTCTGATAGAGAGTCTCCTGCATCTGCTGTCTGATAGAGTCTGCTGCATCGGCTGTCTGATAGTCTCCTGCTTCCGCTGTCTGATAGAGAGTCTCCAGCATCCGCTGCCTGAAGGAGAGACTCATGCATCCGTTGTCTGATAGAGAGTCTCCTGCATCATCTGTCTGAAGGAGAGTCTCCTGCATCCGCTGTCTGATAGAGAGACTCCTGCATTTGCTGTCTGAAGGAGAGACTCTTGCATTCGATGTCTGATAGAGAGTCTTCTGCATCCGCTGTCTGATAGAGAGTCTCCTGCTTTCACTGTCTGATAGAGAGTCTCCAGCATCTGCTGTCTGAAGGAGAGACTCCTGGAGAGACTCCTGCATCCGCTGTCTGAAGGAGAGTCTCCTGCATCCGCTGTCTGATAGAGTCTCCTGCATCCGCTGTCTGATAGAGAGTCCCCTGCATCCGCTGTCTGATACAGAGACTCCTGCATCCGCTGACTGATAAAAAGACTCCTGCATCTGCTGTCTGAAGGAGAGTCTCCTGCACCCGCTGGCTGATAGAGAGTCTCCTGCATCAGCTGTCTGATAGAGAGTCTCCTGCATCTGCTGTCTGAAGAAGAGTCTCCTGCATCCGCTATCTAAAGGAGAGACTGCTGCATTTGTTGTCTGAGAGATAGTTTCCTGCGTCCGCTGTCTGATAGAGATTCTCCTGCATCCGGTGTCTGATAGAGAGTCTCCTGCATCCACTGTCTGATAGAGAGTCTCCTGCATCCGCTGTCTGATAGAGAAACTCCTGCATCTGCTGTCTGATGGAGACTCCTGCATCCGCTGTCTGATAGACAGACTCCTGCATCTGCTGTCTAAAGGAGAAAATCCAGCATCCGCTGTCTGATAGAGAGTCTCCTGCATCCGCTGTTTGATAGAAAGTCTAATTCATCCACTGACTGATAGAGAGTCTCCTGCATCCGCTGTCTGATAGAGAGACTCCTGCATCCGCTGTCTGAAGGAGAAAATCCTGCATCCGCTGTCTGATAGAGAGTCTCTTGCATCTGCTGTCTGAAGGAGAGACTCATGCATCCACTGTCTGATAGAGAGTCTCCTGCATCCGCTGTCTGATACAGAGTCTCCTGCATCCCCTGTCTGATAGAGAGACTCCTGCATCCTCTGTCTGATAGAGAGTCTCCTGCATCCGCTGTCTGATGGAGTGTCTCCTGTATCCACTGTCTGATAGAGAGACTCCTGCATCCGCTGTTGGATAGAGAGTCCCCTGCATCCGCTGTCTGATTGAGAGTCTCCTGCATCCGCTGTCTGATAGAGAGTCTCCTGCATCTGCTGTTTAATAGAGAGTCTCCTGCATCCACTGTCTGATAGAGAGACTCCTGCATCGGCTGTCTGGTGGAGTGTCTCCTTCATCTGCGGTCTGATAGAGAGACTTCTGCATCCGCTGTCTGAAGGAGGGACTCCTGCATCTGCTGTCTGATAGAGAGTCTCCTGCATCCGCTTTCTGATAGAGAGTCTCCTGCATCCGCTGTCTGATAGAGAGACTCCTGCATCCGCTGTCTGAAGGAGAAAATCCAGCATCCGCTGTCTGATAGAGAGTCTCCTGCATCAGCTGTCTGAAGGAGAGTCTCCTCCATCCGCTGTCTGATAGAGTCTCCTGCATCCGCTGTTTGATAGAAAGTCTAATGCATCCACTGACTGATAGAGAGTCTCCTGCATCCGCTGTCTGATAGAGAGACTCCTGCATCCGCTGTCTGAAGGAGAAAATCCTGCATCCACTGTCTGATAGAGAGTCTCTTGCATCCGCTGTCTGAAGGAGAGACGCATGCATCAGCTGTCTGATAGAGAGTCTCCTGCATCCGCTGTCTGATACAGAGTCTCCTGCATCCCATGTCTGATAGAGAGACTCCTGCATCCACTGTCTGATAGAGAGTCTCCTGCATCCGCTGTCTGATGGAGTGTCTCCTGTATCCGCTGTCTGATAGAGAGACTCCTGCATCCGCTGTAGGATAGAGAGTCCCCTGCATCCGCTGTCTGATTAAGAGTCTCCTGCATCCGCTGTCTGATAGAGAGTCTCCTGCATCCGCTGTTTAATAGAGAGACTCCTGCATCCGCTGTCTGATAAAGAGTCTCCTGCATTCGCTGTCTGATAGAGAGACTCCTGCATCCGCTGTCTGATAGAGAGTCTCCTGCTTTCCCTGTCTGATGGAGAGTCTCCAGCATCCGCTGTCTGAAGGAGAGACTCCTGCATCCGCTGTCTGATAGAGAGTCTCCTGCATCCGCTTTCTGATAGAGAGTCCCCTGCATCGGCTGTCTGAGAGAGAGTCTCCTGCATCTGCTGTCTGATAGAAAGTCTCCTGCATCCACTGTCCGATAGAGAGTCTCCTGCATCCGCTGTCCGATAGAGAGTACCCTGCATCTGCTGTCTGATAGAGAGTCTCCTGCATCCGCTGTCTGATAGAGTCTCCTGCATCCGCCGTCTGAAGAAGAGACTCCTGCATCCGCTGTCTGATAGAGACTCCTGCATCCGCTGTCTGATAGAGAGTCCCCTGCATCCGCTGTCTGACTGAGATTCTCCTGCATCCGCTGTCTTATACAGAGACTCCTGCATTCGCTGTCTGATAGAAGAACTCCTGCATCTGCTGTCTGAAGGAGAGTCTCCTGCATCCGCTGTCTGATAGAGAGTCTCCTGCATCAGCTGTCTGATAGAGAGTCTCCTGCATCTGCTGTCTGAAGAAGAGTCTCCTGCATCCGCTATCTAAAGGAGACACTGCTGCATCCGCTGTCTGAGAGAGAGTCTCCTGCATCTGCTGTCTGATAGAGATACTCCTGCATCTGGTGTCTGATAGAGAGTCTCCTGCATCCGCTGTCTGATGGAGTGTCTCCTGTATCCGTTGTCTGATAGAGAGCCTCCTGCATCCGCTGTCTACGGAGAGTCTTCTGCATCCGCTGTCTGATAGAGAGACTCCTGCATTCGCTGTCTGAAGGAGAGACTCCTGCATCCGCTGTCTGATATAGAGTCTCCTGCATCCGATGTCTGATAGAGAGTCTGCTGCATCCGCTGTCTGATAGAGAGACTCCTGCATTTGATGTCTGATAGAGAGACTCCTGCATCTGCTGTCTGATAGAAGAGTCTCCTGCTTTCGCTGTCTGATGGAGTCTCCAGCATCAGCTGTCTGAAGGAGAGACTCCTGCATCCGCTGTTTGATAGCGAGTCTCCTGCATCAGCTGTCTGAAAGAGAGACTCCTGCATCCTCTGTCTGAAAGAGAGTCTCCTGCATCCGCTATCTGATAGAGTCTCCTGCATCCGCTGTCTGATAGAGAGTCCCCTGCGTCTGCTGTCTGATAGAAAGTCTCCTGCATCAGCTGTCTGATAGAGAGTCTCCTGCATCTGCTGTCTGAAGAAGAGTCTCCTGCATCCGCTGTCTAAAGGAGAGACTCCTGCATCCGCTGTCTGATAGAGAGACTCCTGCATCCGCTGTCTGATAGAGAGTCTCCTGCATCGGCTCCTTGATAGAGAGACTCCTGCATCCGGTGTCTGATAGAGAGTCTCCTGCTTCCGCTGTCTGATGGAGAGTTTCCAGTATCCGCTGTCTGAAGGAGAGACTCCTGCATCCGCCGTCTGATAGAGAGTCTCCTGCATCCGCTGTCTGAAGGAGAGACTCCTGCATCCGCTGTCTGAAGGAGAGTCTCCTGCATCTGCTGTCTGATTGAGTCTCCTGCATCCCCTGTCTGATATATTGTCTCCTGCAACCGCTGTCTAATAGAGAGTCTCCTGCATCCACTGTCTGATAGAGAGACTCCTGCATCCGCTGTCTGGTGGAGTGTCTCCTGCATCTGCGGTCTGATAGAGAGACTCCTGCATCCGCTGTCTGAAGGAGGGACTCCTGCATCTGCTGTCTGATAGAGAGTCTCCTGCATCCGCTGTCTGATAGAGAGACTCATGCACCCGCTGTCTGATAGAGAGTCTCCTGCATCCGCTGTCTGATAGAGAGACTCATGCACCCGCTGTCTGATAGAGACTCCTGCATCCGCTGTCTGATAGAGAGACTCCTGCATCCGCTGTCTGAAGGAGAAAATCCAGCATCTGCTGTCTGATAGAGAGTCTCCTGCATCCGCTGTCTGATGGAGAGACTCCTGCATCTGCTGTCTAAAGGAGAGACATCTGCATCTACTGTCTGATAGAGAGTCTCCTGCATCCGCTGTCTGATAGAGAGACTCCTGTATCCGCTGTCTGATAGAGAGTCTCCTGCATCCGCTGTCTGATGGAGAGTCTCCAGCATCCGCTGTCTGAAGGAGTGACTCCTGCATCTGCTGTCTAATAGAGAGTCTCCTGCATCCGCTGTCTGAAGGAGAGACTCCTGCATCCGCTCTCTGAAAGAAGTTTTTCTGCATCCGCTGTTTGATAGAGTCTCCTGCATCCGCTGTCTGATAGAGAGTCTCCTGCATACTCTGTCTGATAAAGAGTCTCCTGCATCCGCTGTCTGGTGGAGAAAATCCTGCATCCGCTGTCTGATAGAGAGTCTCCTGCATCCGCTGTCTGATAGAGTGTCCTGCATCCGCTGTCTGATAGTCTCCTGCATCCGCTGTCTGAATGAGAGTCTCCTGCGTCCGCTGTCTGATGGAGAGTCTCCTGCATCGGCTGTCTGATAGAGAGTCTCCTGCATCTGCTGTCTGATAGAGTCTGCTGCATCGGCTGTCTGATAGTCTCCTGCTTCCGCTGTCTGATAGAGAGTCTCCAGCATCCGCTGCCTGAAGGAGAGACTCATGCATCCGTTGTCTGATAGAGAGTCTCCTGCATCATCTGTCTGAAGGAGAGTCTCCTGCATCCGCTGTCTGATAGAGAGACTCCTGCATTTGCTGTCTGAAGGAGAGACTCTTGCATTCGATGTCTGATAGAGGGTCTTCTGCATCCGCTGTCTGATAGAGAGTCTCCTGCTTTCACTGTCTGATAGAGAGTCTCCAGCATCTGCTGTCTGAAGGAAAGACTCCTGGAGAGACTCCTGCATCCGCTGTCTGAAGGAGAGTCTCCTGCATCCGCTGTCTGATAGAGTCTCCTGCATCCGCTGTCTGATAGAGAGTCCCCTGCATCCGCTGTCTGATACAGAGACTCCTGCATCCGCTGACTGATAAAAAGACTCCTGCATCTGCTGTCTGAAGGAGAGTCTCCTGCACCCGCTGGCTGATAGAGAGTCTCCTGCATCAGCTGTCTGATAGAGAGTCTCCTGCATCTGCTGTCTGAAGAAGAGTCTCCTGCATCCGCTATCTAAAGGAGAGACTGCTGCATCCGTTGTCTGAGAGATAGTTTCCTGCGTCCGCTGTCTGATAGAGAGTCTCCTGCATCCGGTGTCTGATAGAGAGTCTCCTGCATCCACTGTCTGATAGAGAGTCTCCTGCATCCGCTGTCTGATAGAGAAACTCCTGCATCTGCTGTCTGATGGAGACTCCTGCATCCGCTGTCTGATAGACAGACTCCTGCATCCGCTGTCTAATGGAGAAAATCCAGCATCCGCTGTCTGATAGAGAGTCTCCTGCATCCGCTGTTTGATAGAAAGTCTAATTCATCCACTGACTGATAGAGAGTCTCCTGCATCCGCTGTCTGAAGGAGAGACTCCTGCATCCGCTGTCTGATAGAGTGTCTCCTGCATCTGCTGTCTGATAGAGAGTCTCCTGCATCCGCTGTCTGAAGGAGAGACTCATGCATCCGCTGTCTGATAGAGAGTCTCCTGCATCCGCTGTCTGATACAGAGTCTCCTGCATCCCCTGTCTGATAGAGAGACTCCTGCATCCTCTGTCTGATAGAGAGTCTCCTGCATCCGCTGTCTGATGGAGTGTCTCCTGTATCCACTGTCTGATAGAGAGACTCCTGCATCCGCTGTTGGATAGAGAGTCCCCTGCATCCGCTGTCTGATTGAGAGTCTCCTGCATCCGCTGTCTGATAGAGAGTCTCCTGTATCTGCTGTTTAATAGAGAGTCTCCTGCATCCACTGTCTGATAGAGAGACTCCTGCATCCGCTGTCTGGTGGAGTGTCTCCTTCATCTGCGGTCTGATAGAGAGACTTCTGCATCCGCTGTCTGAAGGAGGGACTCCTGCATCTGCTGTCTGATAGAGAGTCTCCTGCATCCGCTTTCTGATAGAGAGTCTCCTGCATCCGCTGTCTGATAGAGGGACTCCTGCATCCACTGTCTGAAGGAGAAAATCCAGCATCCGCTGTCTGATAGAGAGTCTCCTGCATCCGCTGTCTGAAGGAGAGTCTCCTCCATCCGCTGTCTGTTAGAGTCTCCTGCATCCGCTGTTTGATAGAAAGTCTAATGCATCCACTGACTGATAGAGAGTCTCCTGCATCCGCTGTCTGATAGAGAGACTCCTGCATCCGCTGTCTGAAGGAGAAAATCCTGCATCCACTGTCTGATAGAGAGTCTCTTGCATCCGCTGTCTGAAGGAGAGACGCATGCATCAGCTGTCTGATAGAGAGTCTCCTGCATCCGCTGTCTGATACAGAGTCTCCTGCATCCCCTGTCTGATAGAGAGACTCCTGCATCCGCTGTCTGATAGAGAGTCTCCTGCATCCGCTGTCTGATGGAGTGTCTCCTGTATCCGCTGTCTGATAGAGAGACTCCTGCATCCGCTGTCGGATAGAGAGTCCCCTGCATCCGCTGTCTGATTGAGAGTCTCCTGCATCGGCTGTCTGATAGAGAGTCTCCTGCATCCGCTGTCTGATAGAGAGTCTCCTGCATCAGCTGTCTAATAGAAAGACTCCTGCATCCGCTGTCTGATAAAGAGTCTCCTGCATCCGCTGTCTGATAGAGAGACTCCTGCATCCGCTGTCTGATAGAGAGTCTCCTGCTTTCCCTGTCTGATGGAGAGTCTCCAGCATCCGCTGTCTGAAGGAGAGACTCCTGCATCCGCTGTCTGATAGAGAGTCTCCTGCATCCGCTTTCTGATAGAGAGTCCCCTGCATCGGCTGTCTGAGAGAGAGTCTCCTGCATCTGCTGTCTGATAGAAAGTCTCCTGCATCCACTGTCCGATAGAGAGTCTCCTGCATCCGCTGTCCGATAGAGAGTACCCTGCATCTGCTGTCTGATAGAGAGACTCCTGCATCCGCTGTCTGATAGAGAGTCTCCTGCATCCGCTGTCTGATAGAGTCTCCTGCATCCGCCGTCTGAAGAAGAGACTCCTGCATCCGCTGTCTGATAGAGACTCCTGCATCCGCTGTCTGATAGAGAGTCCCCTGCATCCGCTGTCTGATTGAGATTCTCCTGCATCCGCTGTCTTATACAGAGACTCCTGCATCCGCTGTCTGATAGAAGAACTCCTGCATCTGCTGTCTGAAGGAGAGTCTCCTGCATCCGCTGTCTGATAGAGAGTCTCCTGCATCAGCTGTCTGATAGAGAGTCTCCTGCATCTGCTGTCTGAAGAAGAGTCTCCTGCATCCGCTATCTAAAGGAGACACTGCTGCATCCGCTGTCTGAGAGAGAGTCTCCTGCATCTGCTGTCTGATTGAGAGACTCCTGCATCTGGTGTCTGATAGAGAGTCTCCTGCATCCGCTGTCTGATGGAGTGTCTCCTGTATCCGTTGTCTGATAGAGAGCCTCCTGCATCCGCTGTCTACGGAGAGTCTTCTGCATCCGCTGTCTGATAGAGAGACTCCTGCATTCGCTGTCTGAAGGAGAGACTCCTGCATCTGCTGTCTGATATAGAGTCTCCTGCATCCGCTGTCTGATAGAGAGTCTGCTGCATCCGCTGTCTGATAGAGAGACTCCTGATTTTGATGTCTGATAGAGAGACTCCTGCATCTGCTGTCTGATAGAAGAGTCTCCTGCTTTCGCTGTCTGATGGAGTCTCCAGCATCCGCTGTCTGAAGGAGAGACTCCTGCATCCGCTGTTTGATAGCGAGTCTCCTGCATCAGCTGTCTGAAAGAGAGACTCCTGCATCCTCTGTCTGAAGGAGAGTCTCCTGCATCTGCTATCTGATAGAGTGTCCTGCATCCGCTGTCTGATAGAGAGTCCCCTGCGTCTGCTGTCTGATAGAGAGTCTCCTGCATCAGCTGTCTGATAGAGAGTCTCCTGCATCTGCTGTCTGAAGAAGAGTCTCCTGCATCCGCTGTCTAAAGGAGAGACTCCTGCATCCGCTGTCTGATAGAGAGACTCCTGCATCGGCTCCTTGATAGAGAGACTCCTGCATCCGGTGTCTGATAGAGAGTCTCCTGCTTCCGCTGTCTGATGGAGAGTTTCCAGTATCCGCTGTCTGAAGGAGAGACTCCTGCATCCGCCGTCTGATAGAGAGTCTCCTGCATCCGCTGTCTGAAGGAGAGATTCCTGCATCCGCTGTCTGAAGGAGAGTCTCCTGCATCTGCTGTCTGATTGAGTCTCCTGCATCCCCTGTCTGATATATTGTCTCCTGCAACCGCTGTCTGATAGAGAGTCTCCTGCATCCACTGTCTGATAGAGAGACTCCTGCATCCGCTGTCTGGTGGAGTGTCTCCTGCATCTGCGGTCTGATAGAGAGACTCCTGCATCCGCTGTCTGAAGGAGGGACTCCTGCATCTGCTGTCTGATAGAGAGTCTCCTGCATCCGCTGTCTGATAGAGAGACTCATGCACCCGCTGTCTGATAGGGGTCTCCTGCATCCGCTGTCTGATAGAGAGACTCATGCACCCGCTGTCTGATAGAGACTCCTGCATCCGCTGTCTGATAGAGAGACTCCTGCATCCGCTGTCTGAAGGAGAAAATACAGCATCTGCTGTCTGATAGAGAGTCTCCTGCAGCCGCTGTCTGAAGGAGAGTCTCCTCCATCCGCTGTCTGATAGAGAGTCTAATGCATCCACTGACTGATAGAGAGTCTCCTGCATCCGCTGTCTGATAGAGAAACTGCATCCGCTGTCTGAAGGAGAAAATCCTGCATCCGCTGTCTGATAGAGAGACTCCTGCATCCGCTGTCTGAAGGAGAGACTCATGCATCCGCTGTCTGATAGAGAGTCTCCTGCATCCGCTGTCTGATACAGAGTCTCCTGCATCCCCTGTCTGATAGAGAGACTCCTGCATCTGCTGTCTGATAGAGAGTCTCCCGCATCCGCTGTCTGATAGAGTGTCTCCTGTATCCGCTGTCTGATAGAGAGACTCCTGCATCCGCTGTCTGATAGAGAGTCTCCTGCATCCGCTGTTTAATAGAGAGTCTCCTGCATCCACTGTCTGATAAAGAGTCTCCTGCATCCGCTGTCTGATAGAGAGACTCCTGCATCCGCTGTCTGGTGGAGTGTCTCCTGCATCTGTTGTCTGATAGAGAGACTCCTGCATCCGCTGTCTGAAGGAGGTACTCCTGCATCTGCTGTCTGATAGAGAATCTCCTGCATCCGCTTTCTGATAGAGAGTCTCCTGCATCCGCTGTCTGATAGAGAGACTCATGCACCTGCTGTCTGATGGAGGCTCCTGCATCTGCTGTCTGATAGAGTCTCCTGCATCCGCTGTCTGATAGTCTCCTGCATCCGCTGTCTGAATAAGAGTCTCCTGCATCCGCTGTCTGAAAGAGAGACTCCTGCATCCGCTGTCTGATGGAGAGTCTCCTGCATCGGCTGTCTGATAGAGAGTCTCCTGCATCTGCTGTCTGATAGAGTCTGCTGCATCCGCTGTCTGATAGAGAGTCTCCTGCTTCCGCTGTCTGATAGAGAGACTCCTGCATCCGCTGTCTGATAGAGAGTCTCCTGCTTTCGCTGTCTGATGGAGAGTCTCCAGCATCCGCTGTCTGAAGGAGAGACTCATGCATCCGCTGTCTGATAGAGAGTCTCCTGCATCCGCTTTCTGATAGAGAGTCTCATGCATCCGTTGTCTGATAGAGAGTCTCCTGCATCCGCTGTCTGATAGAGAGTCTCCTGCATCCGCTGTCTGATAGAGAGTCTCCTGTTTCCGCTGTCTGAAGGAGAGTCACATGCATCCGTTGTCTGATAGAGAGTCTCCTGCATCCGCAGTCTAAGGAGAGTCATCTGCATCCGCTGTCTGATAGAGAGACTCCTGCATCCGCTGTCTGAAGGAGAGACTCATGCATCCGCTGTCTGATAGAGAGTCTCCTGCATCCGCTGTCTGATACAGAGTCTCCTGCATCCGCTGTCTGATAGAGAGACTCCTGCATCCGCAGTCTGATAGAGAGTCTCCTGCATCCGCTGTCTGATGGAGTGTCTCCTGTATCCGCTGTCTGATAGAGAGACTCCTGCATCCGCTGTCTGATAGAGAGTCTCCTGCATCCACTGTCTGATAGAGAGTCTCCTGCATCCGCTGTCTGATAGAGAGACTCCTGCATCCGCTGTCTGGTGGAGTGTCTCCTGCATCTGTTGTCTGATAGAGAGACTCCTGCATCTGCTGTCTGATAGAGAATCTCCTGCATCCGCTTTCTGATAGAGAGTCTCCTGCATCCGCTGTCTGATAGAGAGACTCCTGCATCCGCTGTCTGGTGGAGTGTCTCCTGCATCTGTTGTCTGATAGAGAGACTCCTGCATCTGCTGTCTGAAGGAGGGACCCCTGCATCTGCTGTCTGATAGAGAATCTCCTGCATCCGCTTTCTGATAGAGAGTCTCCTGCATCCGCTGTCTGATAGAGAGACTCATGCACCTGCTATCTGATAGAGGCTCCTGCATCTGCTGTCTGATAGAGTCTCCTGCATCCGCTGTCTGATAGTCTGCTGCATCCGCTGTCTGAATGAGAGTCTCCTGCATCCGCTGTCTGAAAGAGAGACTCCTGCATCCGCTGTCTGATGGAGAGTCTCCTGCATCGGCTGTCTGATAGAGTCTGCTGCATCCGCTGTCTGATAGAGAGTCTCCTGCTTCCGCTGTCTGATAGAGAGACTCCTGCATTTGCTGTCTGAAGGAGAGTCTCCTGCATTCGCTGTCTGATAGAGAGTCTTCTGCATCCGCTGTCTGATAGAGAGACTCCTGCATCCGCTGTCTGATAGAGAGTCTCCTGCTTTCGCTGTCTGATGGAGAGTCTCCAGCATCCGCTGTCTGAAGGAGAGACTCCTGCATCCGCTGTCTGATAGAGAGTCTCCTGCACCCGCTTTCTGATAGAGAGTCTCCTGCATCGGCTGTCTGATAGAGAGTGTCCTGCATATGCTGTCTGATAGAAAGTCTCCTGCATCCACTGTCTGATAGAGAGTCACCTGCATCCGCTGTCTGATAGAAAGACTCTTGCATCCGCTGTCTGATGGAGAGACTTCTGCATCCGCTGTCTGATAGAGAGTATCCTGCATCCGCTGTCTGATAGAGCCTCCTGCATCCGCCATCTGAAGGAGAGACTCCTGCATCCGCTGTCTGATAGTGACTCTTGCATCCGCTGTCTGATAGAAAGTCCCCTAAATCCGCTGTCTGATTGAGATTCTCCTGCATCCGCTGTCTGATACAAAGACTCCTGCATCGCTGTCTGAAACAAAGACTCCTGCATCTGCTGTCTGAAGGAGAGTCTCCTGCATCTGCTGTCTGATACAGAGTCTCCTGCATCCGCTTTCTAAAGGAGAGACTGCTGCATCCGCTGTCTGAGAGAGAGTCTCCTGCATCCGCTGTCTGATAGAGAGACTCCTGCATCCGCTGTCTGAAACAGAGTCTCCTGCATCCGCTGTCTGATAGAGAGTCACCTGCATCCGCTGTCTGATAGAGAGTCTCCTGCTTCCGCTGTCTGAAGGAGAGACTCCTGCATCCGCTGTCTGATATAGAGTCTCCTGCATCCGCTGTCTGATAGAGAGTCTGCTGCATCTGCTGTCTGATAGAAAGACTCCGGCATTTAATGTCTGATAGAGAGACTCCTGCATCCGCTGTCTGATAGAGAGTCTCTTGCTTTCGCTGTCTGATGGAGTCTCCAGCATCCGCTGTCTGAAGGAGAGACTCCTGAATCCGCTGTTTGATAGAGAGTCTCCTGCATCCGCTTTCTGAAAGAGAGACTCCTGCATCCGCTGTCTGAAGGAGAGTCTCCTGCATCCGCTATCTGATGAAGTCTCCTGCATCCGCTGTCTGATAGAGAGTCCCCTGCATCCGCTGTCTAATAGAGAGTCTCCTGCATCAGCTGTCTGATAGAGAGTCTCCTGCATCTGCTGTCTGAAAAAGAGTCTCCTGCATCCGCTGTCTAAAGGAGAGACTCCTGCATCCGCTGTCTGAGAGAGAGTCTCCTGCATCCGCTGTCTGATAGAGAGACTCCTGCATCCGCTGTCTGATAGAGAGACTCATGCACCTGCTATCTGATAGAGGCTCCTGCATCTGCTGTCTGATAGAGTCTCCTGCATCCGCTGTCTGATAGTCTGCTGCATCCGCTGTCTGAATGAGAGTCTCCTGCATCCGCTGTCTGAAAGAGAGACTCCTGCATCCGCTGTCTGATGGAGAGTCTCCTGCATCGGCTGTCTGATAGAGTCTGCTGCATCCGCTGTCTGATAGAGAGTCTCCTGCTTCCGCTGTCTGATAGAGAGACTCCTGCATTTGCTGTCTGAAGGAGAGTCTCCTGCATTCGCTGTCTGATAGAGAGTCTTCTGCATCCGCTGTCTGATAGAGAGTCTCCTGCTTTCGCTGTCTGATGGAGAGTCTCCAGCATCCGCTGTCTGAAGGAGAGACTCCTGCATCCGCTGTCTGATAGAGAGTCTCCTGCACCCGCTTTCTGATAGAGAGTCTCCTGCATCGGCTGTCTGATAGAGAGTGTCCTGCATATGCTGTCTGATAGAAAGTCTCCTGCATCCACTGTCTGATAGAGAGTCACCTGCATCCGCTGTCTGATAGAAAGACTCTTGCATCCGCTGTCTGATGGAGAGACTTCTGCATCCGCTGTCTGATAGAGAGTATCCTGCATCCGCTGTCTGATAGAGCCTCCTGCATCCGCCATCTGAAGGAGAGACTCCTGCATCCGCTGTCTGATAGTGACTCTTGCATCCGCTGTCTGATAGAAAGTCCCCTAAATCCGCTGTCTGATTGAGATTCTCCTGCATCCGCTGTCTGATACAAAGACTCCTGCATCGCTGTCTGAAACAAAGACTCCTGCATTTGCTGTCTGAAGGAGAGTCTCCTGCATCTGCTGTCTGATACAGAGTCTCCTGCATCCGCTTTCTAAAGGAGAGACTGCTGCATCCGCTGTCTGAGAGAGAGTCTCCTGCATCCGCTGTCTGATAGAGAGACTCCTGCATCCGCTGTCTGAAACAGAGTCTCCTGCATCCGCTGTCTGATAGAGAGTCACCTGCATCCGCTGTCTGATAGAGAGTCTCCTGCTTCCGCTGTCTGAAGGAGAGACTCCTGCATCCGCTGTCTGATATAGAGTCTCCTGCATCCGCTGTCTGATAGAGAGTCTGCTGCATCTGCTGTCTGATAGAAAGACTCCGGCATTTAATGTCTGATAGAGAGACTCCTGCATCCACTGTCTGATAGAGAGTCTCCTGCTTTCGCTGTCTGATGGAGTCTCCAGCATCCGCTGTTTGAAGGAGAGACTCCTGAATCCGCTGTTTGATAGAGAGTCTCCTGCATCCGCTTTCTGAAAGAGAGACTCCTGCATCCGCTGTCTGAAGGAGAGTCTCCTGCATCCGCTATCTGATGAAGTCTCCTGCATCCGCTGTCTGATAGAGAGTCCCCTGCATCCGCTGTCTGATAGAGAGTCTCCTGCATCAGCTGTCTGATAGAGAGTCTCCTGCATCTGCTGTCTGAAAAAGAGTCTCCTGCATCCGCTGTCTAAAGGAGAGACTCCTGCATCCGCTGTCTGAGAGAGAGTCTCCTGCATCCGCTGTCTGATAGAGAGACTCCTGCATCCGCTGTCTGATAGAGACACTACTGCATCCGCTCTCTGATTTAGAGAGTCTGATGCATCCGCTGTCTGAAGGAGAGTCTCCTGCATCAGCTGTCT
The DNA here is from genome assembly GCA_964019695.1 of Loripinus fragilis. NCBI lineage: Eukaryota > Metazoa > Mollusca > Bivalvia > Lucinida > Lucinidae > Loripinus > Loripinus fragilis. The sequence continues at coordinate 48,206,477 of OZ026524.1, forward strand.
GATAGAGAGTCTAATGCATCGGCTGTTTGATAGAAAGTCTAATGCATCCACTGACTGAAAGAGAGACTCCTGCATCCGCTGTCTGATAGAGAGACTCCTGCATCCGCTGTCTGATGGAGTGTCTTCTGCATCCGCTGTCTGATAGAGAGACTCCTGCATACGCTGTCTGAAGGAGTCTCTCCTGCATCCACTGTCTGATAGAGAGTCTCCTGTATCCGCTGTCTGAAGGAGAGACTCATGCATCCGCTGTCTGATAGAGAGTCTCCTGCATCCGCTGTCTGATAATGAGTCTCCTGCATCCGCTGTCTGAAAGAGAGACTCCTGCATCCGCTGTCTGATAGAGAGTCTCCTGCATCCGCTGTCTGATAGAGAGTCTCCTGCATCCGCTGTCTGTAGGAGTGTCTCCTGTATCCGCTGTCTGAAGGAGAGACTCTTGCATCCGCTGTCTGAAGGAGAGTCTCCTGCATCCCTGTCTGATTGAGTCTCTTGCATCCCCTGTCTGATAGATTGTCTCCTGCAACCGCTGTCTGATAGAGAGTCTCCTGCATCCACTGTCTGATAGAGAGACTCCTGCATCCGCTGTCTGGTGGAGTGTCTCCTGCATCTGCGGTCTGATAGAGAGACTCCTGCATCCGCTGTCTGAAGGAGGGACTCCTGCATCTGCTGTCTGATAGAGAGTCTCCTGCATCCGCTGTCTGATAGAGAGACTCATGCACCCGCTGTCTGATAGAGAGTCTCCTGCATCCGCTGTCTGATAGAGAGACTCATGCACCCGCTGCCTGATAGAGACTCCTGCATCCGCTGTCTGATAGAGAGACTCCTGCATCCGCTGTCTGAAGGAGAAAATCCAGCATCTGCTGTCTGATAGAGAGTCTCCTGCAGCCGCTGTCTGAAGGAGAGTCTCCTCCATCCGCTGTCTGATAGAGAGTCTAATGCATCCACTGACTGATAGAGAGTCTCCTGCATCCGCTGTCTGATAGAGAAACTGCATCCGCTGTCTGAAGGAGAAAATCCTGCATCCGCTGTCTGATAGAGAGACTCCTGCATCCGCTGTCTGAAGGAGAGACTCATGCATCCGCTGTCTGATAGTCTCCTGCATCCGCTGTCTGATACAGAGTCTCCTGCATCCCCTGTCTGATAGAGAGACTCCTGCATCTGCTGTCTGATAGAGAGTCTCCCGCATCCGCTGTCTGATAGAGTGTCTCCTGTATCCGCTGTCTGATAGAGAGACTCCTGCATCCGCTGTCTGATAGAGAGTCTCCTGCATCCGCTGTTTAATAGAGAGTCTCCTGCATCCACTGTCTGATAGAGAGTCTCCTGCATCCGCTGTCTGATAGAGAGACTCCTGCATCCGCTGTCTGGTGGAGTGTCTCCTGCATCTGTTGTCTGATAGAGAGACTCCTGCATCCGCTGTCTGAAGGAGGGACTCCTGCATCTGCTGTCTGATAGAGAATCTCCTGCATCCGCTTTCTGATATAGAGTCTCCTGCATCCGCTGTCTGATAGAGAGACTCATGCACCTGCTGTCTGATAGAGGCTCCTGCATCTGCTGTCTGATAGAGTCTCCTGCATCCGCTGTCTGATAGTCTCCTGCATCCGCTGTCTGAATGAGAGTCTCCTGCATCCGCTGTCTGAAAGAGAGACTCCTGCATCCGCTGTCTGATGGAGAGTCTCCTGCATCCCTGTCTGATTGAGTCTCTTGCATCCCCTGTCTGATAGATTGTCTCCTGCAACCGCTGTCTGATAGAGAGTCTCCTGCATCCACTGTCTGATAGAGAGACTCCTGCATCCGCTGTCTGGTGGAGTGTCTCCTGCATCTGCGGTCTGATAGAGAGACTCCTGCATCCGCTGTCTGAAGGAGGGACTCCTGCATCTGCTGTCTGATAGAGAGTCTCCTGCATCCGCTGTCTGATAGAGAGACTCATGCACCCGCTGTCTGATAGAGAGTCTCCTGCATCCGCTGTCTGATAGAGAGACTCATGCACCCGCTGTCTGATAGAGACTCCTGCATCCGCTGTCTGATAGAGAGACTCCTGCATCCGCTGTCTGAAGGAGAAAATCCAGCATCTGCTGTCTGATAGAGAGTCTCCTGCAGCCGCTGTCTGAAGGAGAGTCTCCTCCATCCGCTGTCTGATAGAGAGTCTAATGCATCCACTGACTGATAGAGAGTCTCCTGCATCCGCTGTCTGATAGAGAAACTGCATCCGCTGTCTGAAGGAGAAAATCCTGCATCCGCTGTCTGATAGAGAGACTCCTGCATCCGCTGTCTGAAGGAGAGACTCATGCATCCGCTGTCTGATAGAGAGTCTCCTGCATCCGCTGTCTGATACAGAGTCTCCTGCATCCCCTGTCTGATAGAGAGACTCCTGCATCTGCTGTCTGATAGAGAGTCTCCCGCATCCGCTGTCTGATAGAGTGTCTCCTGTATCCGCTGTCTGATAGAGAGACTCCTGCATCCGCTGTCTGATAGAGAGTCTCCTGCATCCGCTGTTTAATAGAGAGTCTCCTGCATCCACTGTCTGATAGAGAGTCTCCTGCATCCGCTGTCTGATAGAGAGACTCCTGCATCCGCTGTCTGGTGGAGTGTCTCCTGCATCTGTTGTCTGATAGAGAGACTCCTGCATCCGCTGTCTGAAGGAGGGACTCCTGCATCTGCTGTCTGATAGAGAATCTCCTGCATCCGCTTTCTGATATAGAGTCTCCTGCATCCGCTGTCTGATAGAGAGACTCATGCACCTGCTGTCTGATAGAGGCTCCTGCATCTGCTGTCTGATAGAGTCTCCTGCATCCGCTGTCTGATAGTCTCCTGCATCCGCTGTCTGAATGAGAGTCTCCTGCATCCGCTGTCTGAAAGAGAGACTCCTGCATCCGCTGTCTGATGGAGAGTCTCCTGCATCCCTGTCTGATTGAGAGTCTCCTGCATCTGCTGTCTGATAGAGTCTGCTGCATCCGCTGTCTGATAGAGAGTCTCCTGCTTCCGCTGTCTGATAGAGAGAATCCTGCATCCGCTGTCTGATAGAGAGTCTCCTGCTTTCGCTGTCTGATGGAGAGTCTCCAGCATCCGCTGTCTGAAGGAGAGACTCATGCATCCGCTGTCTGATAGAGAGTCTCCTGCATCCGCTTTCTGATAGAGAGTCTCATGCATCCGTTGTCTGATAGAGAGTCTCCTGCATCCACTGTCTGATAGAGAGTCTCCTGCATCCGCTGTCTGATAGACAGTCTCCTGTTTCCGCTGTCTGAAGGAGAGTCACATGCATCCGTTGTCTGATAGAGAGTCTCCTGCATCCGCTGTCTAAGGAGAGTCATCTGCATCCGCTGTCTGATAGAGAGACTCCTGCATCCGCTGTCTGAAGGAGAGACTCATGCATCCGCTGTCTGATAGAGAGTCTCCTGCATCCGCTGTCTGATACAGAGTCTCCTGCATCCGCTGTCTGATAGAGAGACTCCTGCATCCGCAGTCTGATAGAGAGTCTCCTGCATCCGCTGTCTGATGGAGTGTCTCCTGTATCCGCTGTCTGATAGAGAGACTCCTGCATCCGCTGTCTGATAGAGAGTCTCCTGCATCCACTGTCTGATAGAGAGTCTCCTGCATCCGCTGTCTGATAGAGAGACTCCTGCATCCGCTGTCTGGTAGAGTGTCTCCTGCATCTGTTGTCTGATAGAGAGACTCCTGCATCTGCTGTCTGAAGGAAGGACTCCTGCATCTGCTGTCTGATAGAGAATCTCCTGCATCCGCTTTCTGATAATGAGTCTCCTGCATCCGCTGTCTGATAGAGAGACTCCTGCATCCGCTGTCTGGTGGAGTGTCTCCTGCATCTGTTGTCTGATAGAGAGACTCCTGCATCTGCTGTCTGAAGGAGGGACTCCTGCATCTGCTGTCTGATAGAGAATCTCCTGCATCCGCTTTCTGATAGAGAGTCTCCTGCATCCGCTGTCTGATAGAGAGACTCATGCACCTGCTATCTGATAGAGGCTCCTGCATCTGCTGTCTGATAGAGTCTCCTGCATCCGCTGTCTGATAGTCTCCTGCATCCGCTGTCTGAATGAGAGTCTCCTGCATCCGCTGTCTGAAAGAGAGACTCCTGCATCCGCTGTCTGATGGAGAGTCTCCTGCATCGGCTGTCTGATAGAGTCTGCTGCATCCGCTGTCTGATAGAGAGTCTCCTGCTTCCGCTGTCTGATAGAGAGACTCCTGCATTTGCTGTCTGAAGGAGAGTCTCCTGCATTCGCTGTCTGATAGAGAGTCTTCTGCATCCGCTGTCTGATAGAGAGACTCCTGCATCCGCTGTCTGATAGAGAGTCTCCTGCTTTCGCTGTCTGATGGAGAGTCTCCAGCATCCGCTGTCTGATAGAGAGACTCCTGCATCTGCTGTCTGAAGGAGGGACTCCTGCATCTGCTGTCTGATAGAGAATCTCCTGCATCCGCTTTCTGATAGAGAGTCTCCTGCATCCGCTGTCTGATAGAGAGACTCCTGCATCAGCTGTCTGGTGGAGTGTCTCCTGCATCTGTTGTCTGATAGAGAGACTCCTGCATCTGCTGTCTGAAGGAGGGACTCCTGCATCTGCTGTCTGATAGAGAATCTCCTGCATCCGCTTTCTGATAGAGAGTCTCCTGCATCCGCTGTCTGATAGAGAGACTCGTGCACCTGCTATCTGATAGAGGCTCCTGCATCTGCTGTCTGATAGAGTCTCCTGCATCCGCTGTCTGATAGTCTCCTGCATCCGCTGTCTGAATGAGAGTCTCCTGCATCCGCTGTCTGAAAGAGAGACTCCTGCATCCGCTGTCTGATGGAGAGTCTCCTGCATCGGCTGTCTGATAGAGTCTGCTGCATCCGCTGTCTGATAGAGAGTCTCCTGCTTCCGCTGTCTGATAGAGAGACTCCTGCATTTGCTGTCTGAAGGAGAGTCTCCTGCATTCGCTGTCTGATAGAGAGTCTTCTGCATCCGCTGTCTGATAGAGAGACTCCTGCATCCGCTGTCTGATAGAGAGTCTCCTGCTTTCGCTGTCTGATGGAGAGTCTCCAGCATCCGCTGTCTGAAGGAGAGACTCCTGCATCCGCTGTCTGATAGAGAGTCTCCTGCACCCGCTTTCTGATAGAGAGTCTCCTGCATCGGCTGTCTGATAGAGAGTCTCCTGCATATGCTGTCTGATAGAAAGTCTCCTGCATCCACTGTCTGATAGAGAGACACCTGCATCCGCTGTCTGATAGAAAGACTCTTGCATCAGCTGTCTGATGGAGAGACTTCTGCATCCGCTGTCTGATAGAGAGTATCCTGCATCCGCTGTCTGATAGAGTCTCCTGCATCCGCCATCTGAAGGAGAGACTCCTGCATCCGCTGTCTGATAGTGACTCTTGCATCCGCTGTCTGATAGAGAGTCCCCTAAATCCGCTGTCTGATTGAGATTCTCCTGCATCCGCTGTCTGATACAAAGACTCCTGCATCGCTGTCTGATACAAAGACTCCTGCATCTGCTGTCTGAAGGAGAGTCTCCTGCATCTGCTGTCTGATACAGAGTCTCCTGCATCCGCTTTCTAAAGGAGAGACTGCTGCATCCGCTGTCTGAGAGAGAGTCTCCTGCATCCGCTGTCTGATAGAGAGACTCCTGCATCCGCTGTCTGAAACAGAGTCTCCTGCATCCGCTGTCTGATAGAGAGTCACCTGCATCCGCTGTCTGATAGAGAGTCTCCTGCTTCCGCTGTCTGAAGGAGAGACTCCTGCATCCGCTGTCTGATATAGAGTCTCCTGCATCCGCTGTCTGATAGAGAGTCTGCTGCATCTGCTGTCTGATAGAAAGACTCTGGCATTTAATGTCTGATAGAGAGACTCCTGCATCCGCTGTCTGATAGAGAGTCTCCTGCTTTCGCTGTCTGATGGAGTCTCCAGCATCCGCTGTCTGAAGGAGAGACTCCTGAATCCGCTGTTTGATAGAGAGTCTCCTGCATCCGCTTTCTGAAAGAGAGACTCCTGCATCCGCTGTCTGAAGGAGAGTCTCCTGCATCCGCTATCTGATAAAGTCTCCTGCATCCGCTGTCTGATAGAGAGTCCCCTGCATCCGCTGTCTGATAGAGAGTCTCCTGCATCAGCTGTCTGATAGAGAGTTTCCTGCATCTGCTGTCTGAAAAAGAGTCTCCTGCATCCGCTGTCTAAAGGAGAGACTCCTGCATCCGCTGTCTGAGAGAGAGTCTCCTGCATCCGCTGTCTGATAGAGAGACTCCTGCATCCGCTGTCTGATAGAGACACTACTGCATCCGCTCTCTGATTTAGAGAGTCTGATGCATCCGCTGTCTGAAGGAGAGTCTCCTGCATCAGCTGTCTGATAGAGAGTCTAATGCATCGGCTGTTTGATAGAAAGTCTAATGCATCCACTGACTGATAGAGAGACTCCTGCATCCGCTGTCTGATAGAGAGTCTCCTGCATCCGCTGTCTGATGGAGTGTCTTCTGCATCCGCTGTCTGATAGAGAGACTCCTGCATACGCTGTCTGAAGGAGTCTCTCCTGCATCCACTGTCTGATAGAGAGTCTCCTGTATCCGCTGTCTGAAGGAGAGACTCATGCATCCGCTGTCTGATAGAGAGTCTCCTGCATCCGCTGTCTGATAATGAGTCTCCTGCATCCGCTGTCTGAAAGAGAGACTCCTGCATCCGCTGTCTGATAGAGAGTCTCCTGCATCCGCTGTCAGATAGAGAGTCTCCTGCATCCGCTGTCTGTAGGAGTGTCTCCTGCATCCGCTGTCTGACAGAGAGACTCCTGCATATGCAGTCGGATAGAGAGTCCTCTGCATCCACTGTCTGATAGAGAGTCTCCTGCATCCGGTGTCTGATAGAGAGACTCTCACATCCGCTGTCTGAAGGAGAGACTCCTGCATCCGCTTTCTGATTGAGAGTTTCCTGCATCCGCTGTCTGATAGAGAGACTCATGCACCCGCTGTCTGATAGAGAGTCTCCTGCATCCGCTGTCTGATAGAGTCTCCTGCATCCGCTGTCTGATAGTCTCCTGCATCCGCTGTCTGAATGAGCGTCTCCTGCATCCGCTGTCTGATAGAGAGACTCCTGCATCCGCTGTCTGATGGAGAGTCTCCTGCATCGGCTGTCTGATAGAGAGTCTCCTGCATCTGCTGTCTGATAGAGTCTGCTGCATCCGCTGTCTGATAGAGAGTCTCCTGCATCCGCTGTCTGATGGAGAGTCTCCAGCATCCGCTGCCTGAAGGAGAGACTCATGCATCCGTTGTCTGATAGAGAGTCTCCTTCATCCGCTGTCTGATAGAGAAACTCCTACATCCGCTGTCTGATAGAGAGTCTCCTGCTTCCGCTGTCAGATGATGAGTCTCCAGCATCGGCTGTCTGAAGGAGAGACTCCTGCATCCGCTGTCTGATAGAGAGTCTCCTGCATCCACTGTCTAATAGAGAGTCCCCTGCATCCCCTGTCTGATTGAGAGTCGCATGCATCTGCTGTCTGATACAGAGGCTCCTGCATCCGCTGTCTGATAGAAAGACTCCTGCATCTGCTGTCTGAAGGAGACTCTCCTGCATCCGCTGTCTGTTAGAGAGTCTCCTGCATCAGCTGTCTGATAGAGAGTCTCCTGCATCTGCTGTCTGAAGAAGAGTCTCCTGCATCCGCTGTCTAAAGGAGAGACTCCTGCATCTGCTGTCTGATAGAGAGTCTCCTGCATCCGCTGTCCGATAGAGAGTCTCCTGCATCCGCTCTCTGATAGAGAGACTCCTGCATCCGCTGTCTGATAGAGAGTATCCTGCTTCCGCTGTCTGAAGGAGAAGCTCCAGTATCCGCTGTCTGAAGGAGAGACTCCTGCATCCGCGTCTGATAGAGAGTCTCCTGCATCCGATGTCTGAAGGAGAAACTCCTGCATCCACTGTCAGAAGAAGAGTCTCCTGCATCTGCTGTCTGAAGGAGAGTCTCCTGCGTCCCCTGTCTGATAGAGAATCTCCTGCATCCACTGTCTGATAGAGAGTCTCCTGCATCCGCTGTCTGATAGAGACACCTGCATCCGCTGTCTGATAGAGAATCTCCTGCATCCACTGTCTGATAGAGAGTCTCCTGCATCCGCTGTCTGATAGAGACACCTGCATCCACTGTCTGATGGAGACTCCTGCATCCGCTGTCTGATAGAGAGAGTCCTGCATCCGCTGTCTGGTGGAGAAAATCCTGCATCCGCTGTCTGATAGAGAGTCTCCTGCATCTGCTGTCCGATAGAGTCTCCTGCATCCGATGTCTGATAGTCTCCTGCATCCGCTGTCTGAATGAGAGTCTCCTGCATCCGCTGTCTGATAGAGAGACTCCTGCATCCGCTGTCTGATGGAGAGTCTCCTGCATCGGCAGTCTGATAGTCTCATGCATCTGCTGTCTGATAGAGTCTGCTGCATCCTCCGTCTGATAGATAGACTCCTGCTTCCACTGTCTGATGGAGAGTCTCCAGCATCCGCTGCCTGAAGTAGAGACTCATGCATCCGTTGTCTGATAGAGAGTCTCCTTCATCCGCTGTCTGATAGAGAGACTCCTACATCCGCTGTCTGATAGAGAGTCTCCTGCTTCCGCTGTCTGATGTAGTCTCCAGCATCCGCTGTCTGAAGGAGAGACTCCTGCATCCGCTTTCTGATAGAGAGTCTCCTGCATTCATTGTCTGATAGAGAGTCTCCTGCATCCGCTGTCTGAAGGAGGGACTCCTGAAACCGCTATCTGAGAGAGAGTCTCCTGCATCCATTGTCTGATAGAGAGTCTCCTGCATCCGCTGTCTGAAGGAGGGACTCCTGAAACCGCTATCTGAGAGAGAGTCTCCTGCATCCATTGTCTGATAGAGAGTCTCCTGCATCCGCTGTCTTAAGGAAAGACTCCTGCATCCACTCTCTGATTGAGAGTCGCATGCATCCGCTGTCTGATACAGAGACTCCTGCATCCGCTGTCTGATAGAAAGACTCCTGCATCTGCTGTCTGAAGGAGACTCTACTGCATCCGCTGTCTGATAAAAAGTCTCCTGCATCAGCTGTCTGATAGAGAGTCTCCTGCATCTTCTGTCTGAAAAAGAGTCTCCTGCATCCGCTGTCTAACGGAGATACTCCTGCATCCGCTGTCTGAGAGAGAGTCTCCTGCATCCGCTGTCTGATAGAGAGACTCCTGCATCCGCTATCTGATAGAGAGACTCCTGCATCCGCTATCTGATTGAGAGACTCCTGCATCCGCTGTCTGATTGAGAGTCTCCTGCATCTGCTGTCTGATGGAGAGTTTCCAGTATCCGCTGTCTGAAGGAGAGACTCCTGCATCGGCCGTCTGATAGAGAGTCTCCTGCATCCGCTGTCTGAACGAGAGACTCCTGCATTCGCTGTCTGATAGAGAGACTCCTGCATCCGCTGTCCAATAGAGAGTCTCCTGCATCCGCTCTCTGATAGAGAGACTCCTGCATCCGCTGTCTGATAGAGAGTCTCCTGCTTCCGCTGTCTGATGGAGAGTTTCCAGTATCCGCTGTCTGAAGGAGAGACTCCTGCATCCGCCGTCTGATAGAGAGTCTCCTGCATCCGCTGTCTGAAGGAGAGACTCCTGCATCCGCTGTCTGAAGGAGAGTCACCTGCATCTGCTGTCTGAAGGAGAGTCTCCTGCATCCCCTGTCTGATAGATAGTCTCCTGCATCCGCTGTCTGATAGAGAGTCTCCTGCATCCACTGTCTGATAGAGAGTCTCCTGCATCCGCTGTCTGATAGAGAGACTCCTGCATCTGCTGTCTGATGGTGACTCCTGCATCTGTTGTCTGATAGAGAGAGTCCTGCATCTGCTGTCTGGTGGAGAAAATCCTGCATCCGCTGTCTGATAAAGAGTCTGATGCATCTGCTGTCTGAAGGAGAGTCTCCTGCATCAGCTGTCTGATAGAGCGTCTCCTGCATCGACTGTTTGATAGAAAGTCTAATGCATCCACTGACTGATAGAGAGTCTCCTGCATCCGCTCTCTGATAGAGTTTTCTGCATCTGCTGTCTGATAGAGAGTCCCCTGCAACAGCTGTCTGATAGAAGGTCTCCTGCATCCACTGTCTGATAGAGTCTCCTGCATCCGCTGTCTGAAGGAGAGACTCATGCATCCGCTGTCTGATAGAGAGTCTCCTGCATCCGCTGTCTGATAAAAAGTCTCCTGCATCCGTTGTCTGATAGAGAGACTCCTGCATCCGCTGTCTGATAGAGAGTCTCCTGCGTCTGCTGTCTGATAGAGAGACTCCTACATCCGCTGTTTGATGGAGTGTCTCCTGCATCCGCTGTCTGACAGAGAGACTCCTGCATCCGCTGTCTGATGGAGTGTCTCCTGCATCTGCGGTCTGATAGAGAGACTTCTACATCCGCTGTCTGAAGGAGAGACTCCTGCATCTGCTGTCTGATAGAGAGTCTCCTGCATCCGCTTTCTGATCGAGAGTCTCCTGCATCTGCTGTCTGATAGAGAGACTCATGCACCCGCTGTCTGATAGGGAGTCTCCTGCATCCGCTTTCTGATAGAGAGACTCCTGCATCCGCTGTCTGAAGGAGAGTCTCCTGCATCCGCTGTCTGATAGAGTCTCCTGCATCCGCTGTCTGATAGAGAGTCCCCTGCATCCGCTGTCTGATAGAGAGTCTCCTACATCTGCTGTCTGATACAGAGACTCCTGCATCCGCTGTCTGATAGAAAGACTCCTGCATCTGCTGTCTGAAGGAGAGTCTCCTGCAGCGGCTGGCTGATAGAGAGTCTCCTGCATCAGCTGTCTGATAGAGAGTCTCCTGCATCTGCTGTCTGAAGAAGAGTCTCCTGCATCCGCTATCTAAAGGAGAGACTGCTGCATCCGTTGTCTGAGAGAGAGTTTCCTGCGTCCGCTGTCTGATAGAGAGACTCCTGCATCCCGTGTCTGATAGAGAGTCCCCTGCATCCACTGTCTGATAGAGAGTCTCCTGCATTCGCTGTCTGAGAGAGAGACTCCTGCATCCGCTGTCTGATGGAGACTCCTGCATCAGCTGTCTGATAGAGAGACTCTTGCATCCGCTCTCTGAAGGAGAAAATCCAGCATCCGCTATCTGATAGAGAGTCTCCTGCATCCGCTGTCTAAAGAGAGTCTTCTCCCTCCGCTGTCTGATAGAGAGTCTCCTGCATCCGCTGTTTGATAGAGAGTCTAATGCATCCACTGTCTGATAGAGAGTCTCCTGCATCCGCTGTCTGGTAGAGAGACTCCTGCATCCGCTGTCTGATGGAGTGTCTCCTGCATCCGCTGTCTGATAGAGAGACTCCTGCATCCGCTGTCTGAAGGAGAAAATCCTGCATCCGCTGTCTGATAGAGAGTCTCCTGCATCCGCTGTCCGAAGGAGAGACTCATGCATCCGCTGTCTGATAGAGAGTCTCCTGCATCTGCTGTCTGATACAGAGTCTCCTGCTTCCCCTGTCTGATAGACAGACTCCTGCATCCGCTGTCTGATAGAGAGTCTCCTGCATCCGCTGTCTGATGGTGCGTCTCCTGTATCCGCTGTCTGATAGAGAGACTCCTGCATCCGCTGTCGGATAGAGAGTCCCCTGCATCCGCTGTCTGATTGAGAGTCTCCTGCATCCGTTGTCTGATAGAAAGTCTCCTGCATCCGCTGTTTAATAGTGAGTCTCCTGCATCCACTGTCTGATAGAGAGTCTCCTGCATCCGGTGTCTGATAGAGAGATTCCTGCATCCGCTGTCTGATGGAGTGTCTCCTGCATATGCGGTCTGATAGAGAGACTCCTGCATCCGCTGTCTGAAGGAAGGACTCCTGCATCTGCTGTCTGATAGAGAGTCTCCTGCATCCGCTTTCTGATAGAGAGTCTCCTGCATCCGCTGTCTGATAGAGAGACTCATGCGCCCGCTGTCTGATAGAGTATCCTGCATCCGCTGTCTGATAGAGTCTCCTGCATCCGCTGTCTGATAGTCTCCTGCATCCGCTGTCTGAATGAGAGTCTCCTGCATTCGCTGTCTGATAGAGAGTCTTCTGCACCCGCTGTCTGAAGGAGAGACTCCCGCATCCGCTGTCTGATAGAGAGTCTCCTGCATCCGCTCTCTGATAGAGAGTCCCCTGCAACGGCTGTCTGATAGAGAATCTCCTGCATCCGCTTTCTGTTAGAGAGTCTCCTGCATCCGCTGTCTGATAGAGAGACTCCTGCATCCGCTGTCTGGTGGAGTGTCTCCTGCATCTGTTGTCTGATAGAGAGACTCCTGCATCTGCTGTCTGAAGGAGGGACTCCTGCATCTGCTGTCTGATAGAGAATCTCCTGCATCCGCTTTCTGATAGAGAGTCTCCTGCATCCGCTGTCTGATAGAGAGACTCATGCACCTGCTATCTGATAGAGGCTCCTGCATCTGCTGTCTGATAGAGTCTCCTGCATCCGCTGTCTGATAGTCTCCTGCATCCGCTGTCTGAATGAGAGTCTCCTGCATCCGCTGTCTGAAAGAGAGACTCCTGCATCCGCTGTCTGATGGAGAGTCTCCTGCATCGGCTGTCTGATAGAGTCTGCTGCATCCGCTGTCTGATAGAGAGTCTCCTGCTTCCGCTGTCTGATAGAGAGACTCCTGCATTTGCTGTCTGAAGGAGAGTCTCCTGCATTCGCTGTCTGATAGAGAGTCTTCTGCATCCGCTGTCTGATAGAGAGACTCCTGCATCCGCTGTCTGATAGAGAGTCTCCTGCTTTCGCTGTCTGATGGAGAGTCTCCAGCATCCGCTGTCTGAAGGAGAGACTCCTGCATCCGCTGTCTGATAGAGAGTCTCCTGCACCCGCTTTCTGATAGAGAGTCTCCTGCATCGGCTGTCTGATAGAGAGTCTCCTGCATATGCTGTCTGATAGAAAGTCTCCTGCATCCACTGTCTGATAGAGAGTCACCTGCATCCGCTGTCTGATAGAAAGACTCTTGCATCCGCTGTCTGATGGAGAGACTTCTGCATCCGCTGTCTGATAGAGAGTATCCTGCATCCGCTGTCTGATAGAGTCTCCTGCATCCGCCATCTGAAGGAGAGACTCCTGCATCCGCTGTCTGATAGTGACTCTTGCATCCGCTGTCTGATAGAGAGTCCCCTAAATCCGCTGTCTGATTGAGATTCTCCTGCATCCGCTGTCTGATACAAAGACTCCTGCATCGCTGTCTGATACAAAGACTCCTGCATCTGCTGTCTGAAGGAGAGTCTCCTGCATCTGCTGTCTGATACAGAGTCTCCTGCATCCGCTTTCTAAAGGAGAGACTGCTGCATCCGCTGTCTGAGAGAGAGTCTCCTGCATCCGCTGTCTGATAGAGAGACTCCTGCATCCGCTGTCTGAAACAGAGTCTCCTGCATCCGCTGTCTGATAGAGAGTCACCTGCATCCGCTGTCTGATAGAGAGTCTCCTGCTTCCGCTGTCTGAAGGAGAGACTCCTGCATCCGCTGTCTGATATAGAGTCTCCTGCATCCGCTGTCTGATAGAGAGTCTGCTGCATCTGCTGTCTGATAGAAAGACTCCGGCATTTAATGTCTGATAGAGAGACTCCTGCATCCGCTGTCTGATAGAGAGTCTCCTGCTTTCGCTGTCTGATGGAGTCTCCAGCATCCGCTGTCTGAAGGAGGGACTCCTGAATCCGCTGTTTGATAGAGAGTCTCCTGCATCCGCTTTCTGAAAGAGAGATTCCTGCATCCGCTGTCTGAAGGAGAGTCTCCTGCATCCGCTATCTGTTAAAGTCTCCTGCATCCGCTGTCTGATAGAGAGTCCCCTGCATCCGCTGTCTGATAGAGAGTCTCCTGCATCAGCTGTCTGATAGAGAGTCTCCTGCATCTGCTGTCTGAAAAAGAGTCTCCTGCATCCGCTGTCTAAAGGAGAGACTCCTGCATCCGCTGTCTGAGAGAGAGTCTCCTGCATCCGCTGTCTGATAGAGAGACTCCTGCATCCGCTGTCTGATAGAGACACTACTGCATCCGCTCTCTGATTTAGAGAGTCTGATGCATCCGCTGTCTGAAGGAGAGTCTCCTGCATCAGCTGTCTGATAGAGAGTCTAATGCATCGGCTGTTTGATAGAAAGTCTAATGCATCCACTGACTGATAGAGAGACTCCTGCATCCGCTGTCTGATAGAGAGTCTCCTGCATCCGCTGTCTGATGGAGTGTCTTCTGCATCCGCTGTCTGATAGAGAGACTCCTGCATACGCTGTCTGAAGGAGTCTCTCCTGCATCCACTGTCTGATAGAGAGTCTCCTGTATCCGCTGTCTGAAGGAGAGACTCATGCATCCGCTGTCTGATAGAGAGTCTCCTGCATCCGCTGTCTGATAATGAGTCTCCTGCATCCGCTGTCTGAAAGAGAGACTCCTGCATCCGCTGTCTGATAGAGAGTCTCCTGCATCCGCTGTCTGATAGAGAGTCTCCTGCATCCGCTGTCTGTAGGAGTGTCTCCTGCATCCGCTGTCTGACAGAGAGACTCCTGCATATGCAGTCGGATAGAGAGTCCTCTGCATCCACTGTCTGATAGAGAGTCTCCTGCATCCGGTGTCTGATAGAGAGACTCCTGCATACGCTGTCTGATGGAGTGTCTCCTACATCTGCGGTCTGATAGAGAGACTCTCACATCCGCTGTCTGAAGGAGAGACTCCTGCATCCGCTTTCTGATTGAGAGTCTCCTGCATCCGCTGTCTGATAGAGAGACTCATGCACCCGCTGTCTGATAGAGAGTCTCCTGCATCCGCTGTCTGATAGAGTCTCCTGCATCCGCTGTCTGATAGTCTCCTGCATCCGCTGTCTGATAGAGAGACTCCTGCATCCGCTGTCTGATGGAGAGTCTCCTGCATCGGCTGTCTGATAGAGAGTCTCCTGCATCTGCTGTCTGATAGAGTCTGCTGCATCCGCTGTCTGATAGAGAGTCTCCTGCATCCGCTGTCTGATGGAGAGTCTCCAGCATCCGCTGCCTGAAGGAGAGACTCATGCATCCGTTGTCTGATAGAGAGTCTCCTTCATCCGCTGTCTGATAGAGAAACTCCTACATCCGCTGTCTGATAGAGAGTCTCCTGCTTCCGCTGTCAGATGATGAGTCTCCAGCATCGGCTGTCTGAAGGAGAGACTCCTGCATCCGCTGTCTGATAGAGAGTCTCCTGCATCCACTGTCTAATAGAGAGTCCCCTGCATCCCCTGTCTGATTGAGAGTCGCATGCATCTGCTGTCTGATACAGAGGCTCCTGCATCCGCTGTCTGATAGAAAGACTCCTGCATCTGCTGTCTGAAGGAGACTCTCCTGCATCCGCTGTCTGTTAGAGAGTCTCCTGCATCAGCTGTCTGATAGAGAGTCTCCTGCATCTGCTGTCTGAAGAAGAGTCTCCTGCATCCGCTGTCTAAAGGAGAGACTCCTGCATCTGCTGTCTGATAGAGAGTCTCCTGCATCAGCTGTCCGATAGAGAGTCTCCTACATCCGCTCTCTGATAGAGAGACTCCTGCATCCGCTGTCTGATAGAGAGTCTCCTGCTTCCGCTGTCTGAAGGAGAAGCTCCAGTATCCGCTGTCTGAAGGAGAGACTCCTGCATCCGCGTCTGATAGAGAGTCTCCTGCATCCGATGTCTGAAGGAGAAACTCCTGCATCCACTGTCAGAAGAAGAGTCTCCTGCATCTGCTGTCTGAAGGAGAGTCTCCTGCGTCCCCTGTCTGATAGATAGTCTCCTGCATCCGCTGTCTGATAGAGAATCTCCTGCATCCACTGTCTGATAGAGAGTCTCCTGCATCCGCTGTCTGATAGAGACACCTGCATCCGCTGTCTGATGGAGACTCCTGCATCCGCTGTCTGATATAGAGAGTCCTGCATCCGCTGTCTGGTGGAGAAAATCCTGCATCCGCTGTCTGATAGAGAGTCTCCTGCATCTGCTGTCCGATAGAGTCTCCTGCAACCGATGTCTGATAGTCTCCTGCATCCGCTGTCTGAATGAGAGTCTCCTGCATCCGCTGTCTGATAGAGAGACTCCTGCATCCGCTGTCTGATGGAGAGTCTCCTGCATCGGCAGTCTGATAGTCTCATGCATCTGCTGTCTGATAGAGTCTGCTGCATCCTCCGTCTGATAGATAGACTCCTGCTTCCACTGTCTGATGGAGAGTCTCCAGCATCCGCTGCCTGAAGTAGAGACTCATGCATCCGTTGTCTGATAGAGAGTCTCCTTCATCCGCTGTCTGATAGAGAGACTCCTACATCCGCTGTCTGATAGAGAGTCTTCTGCTTCCGCTGTCTGATGTAGTCTCCAGCATCCGCTGTCTGAAGGAGAGACTCCTGCATCCGCTTTCTGATAGAGAGTCTCCTGCATCCATTGTCTGATAAAGAGTCTCCTGCATCCGCTGTCTGAAGGAGGGACTCCTGAAACCGCTATCTGAGAGAGAGTCTCCTGCATCCATTGTCTGATAGAGAGTCTCCTGCATCCGCTGTCTTAAGGAGAGACTCCTGCATCCACTCTCTGATAGAGAGTCTCCTGCATCCGCTGTCTGATTGAGAGTCGCATGCATCCGCTGTCTGATACAGAGACTCCTGCATCCGCTGTCTGATAGAAAGACTCCTGCATCTGCTGTCTGAAGGAGACTCTACTGCATCCGCTGTCTGATAAAAAGTCTCCTGCATCAGCTGTCTGATAGAGAGTCTCCTGCATCTGCTGTCTGAAAAAGAGTCTCCTGCATCCGCTGTTTAACGGAGATACTCCTGCATCCGCTGTCTGAGAGAGAGTCTCCTGCATCCGCTGTCTGATAGAGAGACTCCTGCATCCGCTATCTGATAGAGAGACTCCTGCATCCGCTATCTGATTGAGAGACTCCTGCATCCGCTGTCTGATTGAGAGTCTCCTGCATCCGCTGTCTGATGGAGAGTTTCCAGTATCCGCTGTCTGAAGGAGAGACTCCTGCTTCCGCCGTCTGATAGAGAGTCTCCTGCATCCGCTGTCTGAACGAGAGACTCCTGCATTCGCTGTCTGATAGAGAGACTCCTGCATCCGCTGTCCAATAGAGAGTCTCCTGCATCCGCTCTCTGATAGAGAGACTCCTGCATCCGCTGTCTGATAGAGAGTCTCCTGCTTCTGCTGTCTGATGGAGAGTTTCCAGTATCCGCTGTCTGAAGGAGAGACTCCTGCATCCGCCGTCTGATAGAGAGTCTCCTGCATCCGCTGTCTGAAGGAGAGACTCCTGCATCCGCTGTCTGAAGGAGAGTCTCCTGCATCTGCTGTCTGAAGGAGAGTCTCCTGCATCCCCTGTCTGATAGATAGTCTCCTGCATCCGCTGTCTGATAGAGAGTCTCCTGCATCCACTGTCTGATAGAGAGTCTCCTGCATCCGCTGTCTGATAGAGAGACTCCTGCATCTGCTGTCTGATGGTGACTCCTGCATATGCTGTCTGATAGAGAGAGTCCTGCATCTGCTGTCTGGTGGAGAAAATCCTGCATCCGCTGTCTGATAAAGAGTCTGATGCATCTGCTGTCTGAAGGAGAGTCTCCTGCATCAGCTGTCTGATAGAGCGTCTCCTGCATCGACTGTTTGATAGAAAGTCTAATGCATCCACTGACTGATAGAGAGTCTCCTGCATCCGCTGTCTGATAGAGTTTTCTGCATCCGCTGTCTGATAGAGAGTCCCCTGCAACAGCTGTCTGATAGAAGGTCTCCTGCATCCACTGTCTGATAGAGAGTCTCCTGCATCCGCTGTCTGAAGGAGAGACTCATGCATCCGCTGTCTGATAGAGAGTCTCCTGCATCCGCTGTCTGATAAAAAGTCTCCTGCATCCGTTGTCTGATAGAGAGACTCCTGCATCCGCTGTCTGATAGAGAGTCTCCTGCGTCTGCTGTCTGATAGAGAGACTCCTACATCCGCTGTTTGATGGAGTGTCTCCTGCATCCGCTGTCTGACAGAGAGACTCCTGCATCCGCTGTCTGATGGAGTGTCTCCTGCATCTGCGGTCTGATAGAGAGACTTCTACATCCGCTGTCTGAAGGAGAGACTCCTGCATCTGCTGTCTGATAGAGAGTCTCCTGCATCCGCTTTCTGATCGAGAGTCTCCTGCATCTGCTGTCTGATAGAGAGACTCATGTACCCGCTGTCTGATAGGGAGTCTCCTGCATCCGCTTTCTGATAGAGAGACTTCTGCATCCGCTGTCTGAAGGAGAGTCTCCTGCATCCGCTGTCTGATAGAGTCTCCTGCATCCGCGGTCTGATAGAGAGTCCCCTGCATCCGCTGTCTGATAGAGAGTCTCCTACATCTGGTGTCTGATACAGAGACTCCTGCATCCGCTGTCTGATAGAAAGACTCCTGCATCTGCTGTCTGAAGGAGAGTCTCCTGCAGCCGCTGGCTGATAGAGAGTCTCCTGCATCAGCTGTCTGATAGAGAGTCTCCTGCATCTGCTGTCTGAAGAAGAGTCTCCTGCATCCGCTATCTAAAGGAGAGACTGCTGCATCCGTTGTCTGAGAGAGAGTTTCCTGCGTCCGCTGTCTGAAAGAGAGACTCCTGCATCCCGTGTCTGATAGAGAGTCCCCTGCATCCACTGTCTGATAGAGAGTCTCCTGCATTCGCTGTCTGAGAGAGAGACTCCTGCATCCGCTGTCTGATGGAGACTCCTGCATCAGCTGTCTGATAGAGAGACTCTTGCATCCGCTCTCTGAAGGAGAAAATCCAGCATCCGCTATCTGATAGAGAGTCTCCTGCATCCACTGTCTAAAGAGAGTCTTCTCCCTCCGCTGTCTGATAGAGAGTCTCCTGCATCCGCTGTTTGATAGAGAGTCTAATGCATCCACTGTCTGATAGAGAGTCTCCTGCATCCGCTGTCTGATAGAGAGACTCCTGCATCCGCTGTCTGATGGAGTGTCTCCTGCATCCGCTGTCTGATAGAGAGACTCCTGCATCCGCTGTCTGAAGGAGAAAATCCTGCATCCGCTGTCTGATAGAGAGTCTCCTGCATCCGCTGTCCGAAGGAGAGACTCATGCATCCGCTGTCTGATAGAGAGTCTCCTGCATCTGCTGTCTGATACAGAGTCTCCTGCTTCCCCTGTCTGATAGACAGACTCCTGCATCCGCTGTCTGATAGAGAGTCTCCTGCATCCGCTGTCTGATGGTGCGTCTCCTGTATCCGCTGTCTGATAGAGAGACTCCTGCATCCGCTGTCGGATAGAGAGTCCCCTGCATCCGCTGTCTGATTGAGAGTCTCCTGCATCCGTTGTCTGATAGAGAGTCTCCTGCATCCGCTGTTTAATAGTGAGTCTCCTGCATCCACTGTCTGATAGAGAGTCTCCTGCATCCGGTGTCTGATAGAGAGATTCCTGCATCCGCTGTCTGATGGAGTGTCTCCTGCATATGCGGTCTGATAGAGAGACTCCTGCATCCGCTGTCTGAAGGAGGGACTCCTGCATCTGCTGTCTGATAGAGAGTCTCCTGCATCCGCTTTCTGATAGAGAGTCTCCTGCATCCGCTGTCTGATAGAGAGACTCATGCACCCGCTGTCTGATAGAGTATCCTGCATCCGCTGTCTGATAGAGTCTCCTGCATCCGCTGTCTGATAGTCTCCTGCATCCGCTGTCTGAATGAGAGTCTCCTGCATTCGCTGTCTGATAGAGAGTCTTCTGCACCCGCTGTCTGAAGGAGAGACTCCCGCATCCGCTGTCTGATAGAGAGTCTCCTGCATCCGCTTTCTGATAGAGAGTCCCCTGCAACGGCTGTCTGATAGAGAGTCTCCTGCATCTGCTGTCTGATAGAAAGTCTCCTGCATCCACTGTCTGATAGAGTGTCTTCTGCATCCGCTGTCTGATAGAGAGACTCCTGCATCCGCTGTCTGATGGAGAGACTCCTGCATCCGCTGTCTGATAGAGAGTATCCTGCATCCGCTGTCTGATAGAGTCTCCTGCATCGGCCGTCTAAAGGAGAGACTCCCGCATCTGCTGTCTGATAGAGACTCCTGCATCCGCTGTCTGATAGAGAGTCCCCTGCATCCGCTGTCTGATTGAGATTCTCCTGCATCCGCTGTCTGACATAGAGACTCCTGCATCCACTGTCTGATAGAAAGACTCCTGCATCTGCTGTCTGAAGGAGAGTCTCCTGCATCAGCTGTCTGATAGAGAGTCTCCTGCATCAGCTGTCTGATAGAGAGTCTCCTGCATCTGCTGTCTGAAGAAGAGTCTCCTTCATCAGCTTTCTAAAGGAGAGACTTCTGCATCTGCTGTCTGAGAGAGAGTCTCCTGCATCCGCTGTCTGATAGAGAGACTCCTGCATCCGCTGTCTGATAGAGAGTCTCCTGCATCCGCTGTCTGATAGAGAGTCTCCTGCATCAGCTGTCTGATAGAGAGTCTCCAGCTTCCGCTGTCTGAAGGAGAGTCTCATGCATCCGTTGTCTGATAGATAGTCTCCTGCATCCGCTGTCTGATAGAGAGTCTCCTGCATCCACTGTCTGATAGAGAGTCTCCTGCATCCACTGTCTGATAGAGAGACTCCTGCATCCGCTGTCTGATGGAGACTCCTGCATTCGCTGTATGATAGAGTCCTGCATCTGCTTTCTGGTGGAGAAAATCCTGCATCCGCTGTCTGATAGAGAGTCTGATGCATCAGCTGTCTGATAGAGAGTTTTCTTGCATCCGCTGTTTGATAGAAAGTCTAATGCATCCACTGACTGATAGAGAGTCTCCTGCATCCGCTGTCTGATAGAGAAACTCCTGCATCCGCTGTCTGAAGGAGAGTCTCCTGCATCCGCTGTCTGATAGAGAGACTCCTGCATCCGCTGTCTGATAGAGAGTCTCCTGCATTCGCTGTCTGATAGAGAGACTCCTGCATCCGCTGTTTGATGGAGTGTCTCCTGCATCCGCTGTCTGATAGAGAGACTCCTGCATTTGCAGTCGGATAGAGAGTCCCCTGCATCCACTTTTTGATAGAGAGTCTCTTGCATCCGCTGTCTGATAGAGAGACTCCTGCATCCGCTGTCTGATGGAGTGTCTCCTGCATCTGCGGTCTGATAGAAAGACTCCTACATCCGCTGTCTGAAGGAGAGACTCCTGCATCTGCTGTCTGATAATGAGTCTCCTGCATCCGCTTTCTGATCGAGAGTCTCCTGCATCCGCTGTCTGATAGAGAGACTCATGCACCCGCTGTCTGATAAAGAGTCTCCTGCATCCGCTGTCTGATAGAGTCTCCTGCATCCGCTGTCTGATAGTCTCCTGCATCCGCTGTCTGAATGAGAGTTTCCTGCATCCGCTGTCTGATAGAGAGACTCCTGCATATGCTGTCTGATGGAGAGTCTCCTGCATCGGCTGTCTAATAGAGAGTCTCCTGCATCCGCTGTCTGATAGAGTCTGCTGCATCCGCTGTCTGATAGAGAGTCTCCTGCTTCTGCTTTCTGATGGAGAGTCTCGAGCATTTGCTGTCTGAAGGATACTCTCATGCATCCGTTGTCTGATATAGAGTCTCCTGCATCCGCTGTATGATAGAGAGTCTCCTGCATCCGCTGTCTGATAGAGAGACTCCTGCATTTGCTCTCTGAAGGAGAGACTCTTGCATTCGATGTCTGATAGAGAGTCTTCAGCCTCCGCTGTCTGATAGATAGTCTCCTGCTTTCGCTGTCTGATGGAGTCTCCAGCATCCGCTGTCTGAAGGAGAGACTCCTGCATCCGCTGTCTGATAGAGAGTCTCCTGCATCCGCTTTCTGATAGAGAGACTCCTGCATCCGCTGTCTGAAGGAGAGTCTCCTGCATCCGCTGCCTTATAGAGTCTCCTGCATCCGCTGTCTTATAGAGAGTCCCCTGCATCCGCTGTCTGAAAGAGAGTCTCCTGCATCTGGTGTCTGATATTGAGACTCCTGCATCCGTTGTCTGATAGAAAGACTCCTACATCTGCTGTCTGAAGGAGAGTCTCCTGCATCCGGTGGCTGATAGAGAGTCTCCTGCATCAGCTGTCTGATAGAGAGTCTCCTGCATCTGCTCTCTGAAGAAGAGCCTCCTGCATCCGTTATCTAAAGGAGAGACTGCTGCATCCGTTGTCTGAGAGAGAGTTTCCTGTGTCCGGTGTCTGATAGAGAGTCTCCTGCATCCGCTGTCTGATAGAGAGACTCCTGCATCCGCTGTCTGAAGGAGAAAATCCAGCATCCGCTGTCTGATAGAGACTCTCCTGCATCCGCTGTCTGAAGGCGAGTCTCCTCAATCCGCTGTCTGATAGAGAGTCTCCTGCATCCGCTGTTTGGTAGAGAGTCTAATGCTTCCACTGACTAATAGAGTCTCCTGCATCCGCTGTCTGATAGAGAGACTCCTGCATCCGCTGTCTGATGGAGTGTCTCCTGCATCCGCTGTCTGATAGAGAGACTCCCGCATCCGCTGTCTGAAGGAGAGACTCATGCATCCGCTGTCTGAAGGAGAGACTCCTGCATCCGCTGTCTGATAGAGAGTCTCCTGCATCCGCTGTCTGATGGAGTGTCTCTTGTATCCGCTGTCTGATAGAGAAACTCCTGCATCGGCTGTCGGATAGAGAGTCCCCTGCATCTGCTGTTGCTGTCTGATTGAGAGTCTCCTGCATCCGCTGTCTGATAGAGAGTCTCCTGCATCGGCTGTTCAATAGAGAGACTCCTGCATCCACTGTCTGATAGAGAGTCTCCTGCATCCACTGTCTGATAGAGAGACTCCTACATCCGCTGTCTGGTGGAGTGTCTCCTGCATCTGCGGTCTGATAGAGAGACTAATGCATCCGCTGTCTGAAGGAGGGACTCCTGCATCTGCTGTCTGATAGAGAGTCTCCTGCATCCGCTTTCTGATAGAGCGTCTTCTGCATCCGCTGTCTGATAGAGAGACTCATGCACCCGCTGTCTGATTGAGTCTCCTGCATCCGCTGTCCGATAGAGTCTCCTGCATCCGCTGTCTGATAGTCTCCTGCATCCGCTTTCTGAATGAGAATCTCCTGGATCCGCTGTTTGATAGAGAGACTCCTGCGTCCGCTGTCTGATGGAGAGTCTCCTGCATCGGCTGTCTGATAGAGAGTCTCCTGCATCTGCTGTCTGATAGAGTCTGCTGCATCAGCTGTCGAATAGAGAGTCTCCTGCTTCCGTTGTCTGATGGAGAGTTTCCAGCATCCGCTGCCTGAAGGAGAGACTCACGCATCCGTTGTCTGATAGAGAGTCTCCTGCATCCACTGTCTGAAGGAGAGTCTTCTGCATCCGCTGTCTGATAGAGAGACTCCTGCACCCGCTGTCTGATAGAGAGACTCCTGCATCCGCTGTCTGATAGAGAGTATCCTGCTTTCGCTGTCTGATGGAGAGTCTCTAGCATCCGCTGTCTGAAGGAGAGACTCCTGCATCCGCTGTCTGATAGAGAATCTCCTGCATGTGCTTTCTGATAGAGAGTCCACTGCATCGGCTGTCTGATAGAGAGTCTCCTGCATCTGCTGTCTGATAGAAAGTCTCCTGCATCTACTGTCTGATAGAGAGTCTCCTGCATCCGCTGTCTGATAGAGAGACTCCTGCATCCGCTGTCTGATGGAGAGACTCCTGCATCCGCTGTCTGATAGAGAGTATCCTGCATCCGCTGTCTGATAGAGTCTCCTGCATCCACCGTCTGAAGGATAGACTCCTGCATCTGCTGTCTGATAGAGACTCCTGCATACGCTGTCTGATAGAGAGTCCCCTGCATCCGCTGTCTGATTGAGATTCTCCTGCATCCGGTGTCTGATACAGAGACTCCTGCATCCGCTGTCTGATAGAAAGACTCCTGCATCTGCTGTCTGAAGGAGAGTCTCCTGCATCCGCTGTCTGATAGAGAGTCTCCTGCATCAGCTGTCTGATAGAGAATCTCCTGCATCTGCTGTCTGAAGAAGAGTCTCCTGCATCCGCTATCTAAAGGAGAGACTGCTGAATCCGCTGTCTGAGAGAGTCTCCTGCATCCACTGTCTGATAGAGAGACTCCTGCATCCGCTGTCTGATAGAGAGTCTCCTGCATCCGTCGCTGATAGAGAGTCTCCTGCATCCGCTGTCTGATAGAGAGTCTCCTGCTTCCGCTGTCTGAAGGAGAGTCTCATGCATCCGTTGTCTGATAGAGAGTCTCCTGCATCCGCTGTCTAAGGAGAGTCTTCTGCATCCGCTGTCTGATAGAGAGACTCCTGAATTCGCTGTCTGAAGGAGAGACTCCTGCATCCGCTGTCTGATATAGAGTCTCCTGCATCCGCTGTCTGATAGAGAGTCTGCTGCATCCGCTGTCTGATAGAGACACTCCTGCATTTGCTGTCTAATAGAGAGACTCCTGCATCTGCTGTCTGATAGAGTCTCCTGCATCCGCTGTCTGATGGAGTCTCCAGCATCCGCTGTCTGAAGGAGTGTCTTCTGCATCTGCTGTTTGATAGAGACTCTCCTGCATCCGCTTTCTGAAAGAAAGACTCCTGCATCCGCTGTCTGAAGGAGAGTCTCCTGCATCTGCTATCTGATAGAGTCTCCTGCATCCGCTGTCTGTCAGAGAGTCACCTGCATCCGCTGTCTAATAGAGAGTCTCCTGCATCAGCTGTCTGATAGAGAGTCCCCTGCATCCGCTGTCTGATAGAGAGTCTCCTGCATCCGCTGTCTGATAGAGAGACTCCTGCATCCGCTGTCTGATGGAGAAACTCCTGCATCCGCTGTCTGATAGAGAGTATCCTGCATTCGCTATCTAATAGAGAGTCTCCTGCATCCGCTGTCTGAAGGAGAGACTCCTGCATCCGCTGTCTGATAGAGAGTCTCCTGCATCCGCTGTCTGATAGAGAGTCCCCTGCATCCGCTGTCTGATTGAGAGTCTCCTGCATCCGCTGTCTGATACAGAGACTCCTGCATCCGCTGTCTGATATAAAGACTCCTGCATCTGCTGTCTGAACGAGAGTCTCATGCATCCGCTGTCTGATAGAGAGTCTCCTGCATCCGCTGTCTGATAGAGAGTCTCCTGCATCTGCTGTCTGAAGAAGAGTCTCCTGCATCCGCTATCTAAAGGAGAGACTGATGCATCAGCTGTCTGAGAGATAGTCTCCTGCATCCGCTGTCTGATAGAGAGACTCCTGCATCCGCTGTCTGATAGAGAGTCTCCTGCATCCGCTCTCTGATAGAGAGACTCCTGCATCCGCTGTCTGATAGAGAGTCTCCTGCTTCCGCTGTCTGATGGAGAGCCTCCAGCATCCGCTGTCTGAAGGAGAGACTCCTGCATCAGCTGATGGAGAAAATCCTGTATCCGATGTCTGATAGAGAGTCTCCTGCATCCGCTGTCTGAAAGAGAGACTCCTGCATCCGCTGTCTGATAGAGAGTCTCCTGCATCCGCTGTCTGATAGACAGTCTCCTGCATCCGTTGTCTGATAGAGAGACTCCTACATCCGCTGTCTGATGGAGAGACTCATGCATCCACTGTCTGATAGGGTCTTCTGCATTCGATGTCTAAAAGAGTCTCCTGCATCCGCTGTCTGATGGAGAGACTCCCGCATCTGCTGTCTGATAGAGACTCCTGCATCCGCTGTCTGATAGAGAGACTCCTGCATCGGCTGTCTGAAGGAGAAAATCCTGTATCCGCTGTCTGATAAAGGGTCTCCTGCATCCGCTGTCTGAAAGAGAGACTCCTGCATCCGCTGTCTGATAGAGAGTCTCCTGCATCCACTGTCTGATAGACAGTCTCCTGCATCTACTGTCTGATAGAGAGACTCCTGCAACCGCTGTCTGATAGAGAGTCTCCTGCATCCGCTGCCTAATATAGTCTCCTGCATCCGCTGTCTGATAGAGAGACTCCTGCATCCGCTGTCTGATAGAGAGTCTCTTGCATCCGCTGCCTAATAGAGTCTCCTGCATCCGCTGTCTGATAGTTTCCTTCAACGGCTGTCTGATAGAGAGACTCCTGCATCCGCTGTCTGATGGAGAGACTCATGCATCCACTGTCTGATAGGGTCTACTGCATTCGCTGTCTAAAAGAGTCTCCTGCATCCGCTGTCTGATGGAGAGTCTCCTGCATCGGCTGTCTGATGGAGAGGCTCCTGCATCTGCTGTCTGATAGAGTCTCCTGCATCCGCTGTCTGATAGTCTCCTGCATCCGCTGCCTAAAATAGTCTCCTGCATCCGCTGTCTGATAGAAAGACTCCTGCATCCGCTGTCTGATAGAGAGTCTCCTACATCCGCTGCCTAATAGAGTCTCCTGCATCCGCTGTCTGATAGTTTCCTTCATCCGCTGTCTGATAGAGAGACTCCTGCATCCGCTGTCTGATGGAGAGACTCATGCATCCACTGTCTGATAGGGTCTTCTGCATTCGATGTCTAAAAGAGTCTCCTGCATCCGCTGTCTGATGGAGAGTCTCCTGCATCAGCTGAAGGAGAAAATCCTGTTTCCGCTGTCTGATAGAGAGTCTCCTGCATCCGCTGTCTGAAGGAGAGACTCCTGCATCCGCTTGTCTTATAGACAGTCTCCTGCATCCGCTGTCTGAAGGAGAGTCTCCAGCATCCGCTGTCTGAAGGACAGACTCCTTCATCCGCTGTCTGAAGTAGAGTCTCCTGCATCTGCAGTCTCATAGAGTCTCCTGCATATGCTTTCTGATAGAGAGTCTCCTGCGTCCGCTGTCTGATAGAGAGTCTAATGCATCGGCTGTCTGATAGAGAGTCTCCTGTATCCACTGTCTGATAGAGAGTCCCCTGCATCCGCTGTATGATAGAGAGACTCCTGCATCGGCTGTCTGAAGGAGAAAATCCTGTATCCGCTGTCTGATAAAGGGTCTCCTGCATCCGCTGTCTGAAAGAGAGACTCCTGCATCCGCTGTCTGATAGAGAGTCTCCTGCATCCACTGTCTGATAGACAGTCTCCTGCATCTACTGTCTGATAGAGAGACTCCTGCAACCGCTGTCTGATAGAGAGTCTCCTGCATCCGCTGCCTAATATAGTCTCCTGCATCCGCTGTCTGATAGAGAGACTCCTGCATCCGCTGTCTGATAGAGAGTCTCTTGCATCCGCTGCCTAATAGAGTCTCCTGCATCCGCTGTCTGATAGTTTCCTTCAACGGCTGTCTGATAGAGAGACTCCTGCATCCGCTGTCTGATGGAGAGACTCATGCATCCACTGTCTGATAGGGTCTACTGCATTCGCTGTCTAAAAGAGTCTCCTGCATCCGCTGTCTGATGGAGAGTCTCCTGCATCGGCTGTCTGATAGAGAGTCTCCTGCATCTGCTGTCTGATAGAGTCTGCTGCATCCCCTGTCTGATAGATAGTCTCCTGCATTGGCTGTCTGATAGAGAGTCTCCTGCATCTGCTGTCTGATAGAGTCTGCTGCATCCGCTGTCTGATAGAGAGTCTCCAGCTTCCGTTGTCTGATGGAGAGTCTCCAGCATCCGCTGCCTGAAGGAGAGACTCACGCATCCGTTGTCTGATAGAGAGTCTTCTGCATCCACTGTCTGAAGGAGAGTCTTCTGCATCCGCTGTCTGATAGAGAGACTCCTGCATTCGCTGTCTGAAGGAAAGACTCCTGCATCCGCTGTCTGATATAGAGTCTCCTGCATCCGCTGTCTTAAAGAGAGTCTCCTGCATCCGCTGTCTGATAGAGAGACTCCTGCATTTGCTGTCTGAAGGAGAGACTCCTGCATTCGCTGTCTGATAGAGAGTCTTCTGCACCCGCTGTCTGATAGAGAGACTCCTGCATCCGCTGTCTGATAGAGAGTCTCCTGCTTTCGCTGTCTGATGGAGAGTCTCCAACATCCGCTGTCTGAAGGAGAGACTCCTGCATCCGCTGTCTGATAGAGAGTCTCCTGCATCCGCTTTCTTATAGAGAGTCCCCTGCATCGGCTGTCTGATAGAGAGTCTCCTGCATCTGCTGTCTGATAGAAAGTCTCCTGCATCCACTGTCTGATAGAGAGTCTCCTGCATCCGCTGTCTGATAGAGAGACTCCTGCATCCGCTGTCTGATGGAGATACTCCTGCATCCGCTGTTTGATAGAGAGTATCCTGCATCCGCTGTCTGATAGAGTCTCCTGCATCCACCGTCTGAAGGGGAGTCCCCTGCATCCGCTGTCTGATTGAGATTCTCCTGCATCCGATGTCTGATACAGAGACTCCTGCATCCGCTGTCTGATAGAAAGACCCCTGCATCTGCTGTCTGAAGAAGTGTCTCCTGCATCCGCTGTCTGACAGAAAGTCTCCTGCATCAGCTGTCTGAAAGAGAGTCTCCTGCATCTGCTGTCTGAAGAAGAGTCTCCTGCATCCGCTATCTAAAGGAGAGACTGCTGAATCCACTGTCTGAGAGAGAGTCTCCTGCATCCACTGTCTGATAGATAGACTCCTGCATCCGCTGTCTGATAGAGAGTCTCCTGCATCCGTCGCTGATAGAGAGTCTCCTGCATCCGCTGTCTGATAGAGAGTCTCCTGCTTCTGCTGTCTGAAGGAGAGTCTCATGCATCCGTTGTCTGATAGAGAGTCTCCTGCATCCGCTGTCTAAGGAGAGTTTTCTGCATCCGCTGTCTGATAGAGAGACTCCTGCATTCGCTCTCTGAAGGAATGACTTCTGCATCCGCTCTCTGATATAGAGTCTCCTACACCGCTGTCTGATAGAGAGTCTGCTGCATCCGCTGTCTGATAGAGAGACTCCTGCATTTGCTGTCTGATAGAGAGACTCCTGCATCCGCTGTCTGATAGAGAGTCTCCTGCTTTCGCTGTCTGATGGAGTCTCCAGCATCCGCTGTCTGAAGGAGAGACTCCTGCATCCGCTGTTTGAAAGAGAGTCTCCTGCATCCGCTTTCTGAAAGAGAGACTCCTGCATCCGCTGTCTGAAGGAGAGTCTCCTGCATCCGCTATCTGATAGAGTCTCCTGCATCCGCTGTCTGATAGAGAGTCCCCTGCATCCGCTGTCTGATAGAGAGTCTCCTGCATCTGCTGTCTGATAGAGAGTCTCCTGCATCCACTGTCTGATAGAGAGTCTCCTGCATCCGCTGTCTGATAGAGAGACTCCTGCATCCGCTGTCTGATGGAGAGACTCCTGCATCCGCTGTCTGATAGAGAGTATCCTGAATCCGCTGTCTAATAGAGAGTCTCCTGCATCCGCTGTCTGAAGGAGAGACTCCTGCATCCGCTGTCTGATAGAGAGTCTCCTGCATCCGCTGTCTGATAGAGAGTCCCCTGCATCCGCTGTCTGATTGAGAGTCTCCTGCATCCGCTGTCTGATACAGAGACTCCTGCATCCGCTGTCTGATAGAAAGACTCATGCATCTGCTGTCTGAACGAGAGTCTCCTGCATCCGCTGTCTGATAGAGAGTCTCCTGCATCCGCTGTCTGATAGAGAGTCTCCTGCATCTGCTGTCTGAAGAAGAGTCTCCTGCATCCGCTATCTGAAGGAGAGACTGCTGCATCCGCTGTCTGATAGAGAGTCTCCTGCATCCGCTGTCTGAAGGAGAGACTCCTGCATCCGCTTGTCTTATAGACAGTCTCCTGCATCCGCTGTCTGAAGGAGAGTCTCCAGCATCCGCTGTCTGAAGGACAGACTCCTTCATCCGCTGTCTGAAGTAGAGTCTCCTGCATCTGCAGTCTCATAGAGTCTCCTGCATATGCTTTCTGATAGAGAGTCTCCTGCGTCCGCTGTCTGATAGAGAGTCTAATGCATCCGCTGTCTGATAGAGAGTCTCCTGTATCCACTGTCTGATAGAGAGTCCCCTGCATCCGCTTTATGATAGAGAGACTCCTGCGTCGGCTGTCTGAAGGAGAAAATCCTGTATCCGCTGTCTGATAAAGAGTCTCCTGCATCCGCTGTCTGAAAGAGAGACTCCTGCATCCGCTGTCTGATAGAGAGTCTCCTGCATCCACTGTCTGATAGACAGTCTCCTGCATCTACTGTCTGATAGAGAGACTCCTGCAACCGCTGTCTGATAGAGAGTCTCCTGCATCCGCTGCCTAAAATAGTCTCCTGCATCCGCTGTCTGATAGAGAGACTCCTGCATCCGCTGTCTGATAGAGAGTCTCTTGCATCCGCTGCCTAATAGAGTCTCCTGCATCCGCTGTCTGAAAGTTTCCTTCAACGGCTGTCTGATAGAGAGACTCCTGCATCCGCTGTCTGATGGAGAGACTCATGCATCCACTGTCTGATAGGGTCTACTGCATTCGCTGTCTAAAAGAGTCTCCTGCATCCGCTGTCTGATGGAGAGTCTCCTGCATCTGCTGTCTGATAGAGAGTCTCCTGCATCTGCTGTCTGATAGTCTGCTGCATCCGCTGTCTGATAGATAGTCTCCTGCATCGGCTGTCTGATAGAGAGTCTCCTGCATCTGCTGTCTGATAGAGTCTGCTGCATCTGCTGTCTGATAGAGAGTCTCCAGCTTCCGTTGTCTGATGGAGAGTCTCCAGCATCCGCTGCCTGAAGGAGAAACTCACGCATCCGTTGTCTGATAGAGAGTCTTCTGCATCCACTGTCAGAAGGAGAGTCTTCTGCATCCGCTGTCTGATAGAGAGACTCCTGCATTCGCTGTCTGAAGGAAAGACTCCTGCATCCACTGTCTGATATAGAGTCTCCTGCATCCGCTGTCTTAAAGAGAGTCTCCTGCATCCGCTGTCTGATAGAGAGACTCCTGCATTTGCTGTCTGAAGGAGAGACTCTTGCATTCGCTGTCTGATAGAGAGTCTTCTGCACCCGCTGTCTGATAGAGAGACTCCTGCATCCGCTGTCTGATAAAGAGTCTCCTGCTTTCGCTGTCTGATGGAGAGTCTCCATCATCCGCTGTCTGAAGGAGAGACTCCTGCATCCGCTGTCTGATAGAGAGTCTACTGCATCCGCTTTCTTATAGAGAGTCCCCTGCATCGGCTGTCTGATAGAGAGTCTCCTGCATCTGCTGTCTGATAGAAAGTCTCCTGCATCCACTGTCTGATAGAGAGTCTCCTGCATCCGCTGTCTGATAGAGAGACTCCTGCATCCGCTGTCTGATGGAGATACTCTTGCATCCGCTGTTTGATAGAGAGTATCCTGCATCCGCTGTCTGATAGAGTCTCCTGCATCCACCGTCTGAAGGAGAGTCCCCTGCATCCGCTGTCTGATTGAGATTCTCCTGCATCCGATGTCTGATACAGAGACTCCTGCATCCGCTGTCTGATAGAAAGACTCCTGCATCTGCTGTCTGAAGAAGTGTCTCCTGCATCCGCTGTCTGACAGAGAGTCTCCTGCATCAGCTGTCTGATAGAGAGTCTCCTGCATCTGCTGTCTGAAGAAGAGTCTCCTGCATCCGCTATCTAAAGGAGAGACTGCTGAATCCACTGTCTGAGAGAGAGTTTCCTGCATCCACTGTCTGATAGAGAGACTCCTGCATCCGCTGTCTGATAGAGAGTCTCCTGCATCCGTCGCTGATAGAGAGTCTCCTGCATCCGCTGTCTGATAGAGAGTCTCCTGCTTCTGCTGTCTGAAGGAGAGTCTCATGCATCCGTTGTCTGATGGAGAGTCTCCTGCATCCGCTGTCTATGGAGAGTCTTCTGCATCCGCTGTCTGATAGACAGACTCCTGCATTCGCTCTCTGAAGGAGAGACTTCTGCATCCGCTCTCTGATATAGAGTCTCCTACACCGCTGTCTGATAGAGAGTCTGCTGCATCCGCTGTCTGATAGAGAGACTCCTGCATTTGCTGTCTGATAGAGAGACTCCTGCATCCGCTGTCTGATAGAGAGTCTCCTGCTTTCGCTGTCTGATGGAGTCTCCAGCATCCGCTGTCTGAAGGAGAGACTCCTGCATCCGCTGTTTGAAAGAGAGTCTCCTGCATCCGCTTTCTGAAAGAGAGACTCCTGCATCCGCTGTCTGAAAGAGAGTCTCCTGCATCCGCTATCTGATAGAGTCTCCTGCATCCGCTGTCTGATAGAGAGTCCCCTGCATCCGCTGTCTGATAGAGAGTCTCCTGCATCTGCTGTCTGATAGAGAGTCTCCTGCATCCACTGTCTGATAGAGAGTCTCCTGCATCCGCTGTCTGATAGAGAGACTCCTGCATCTGCTGTCTGATGGAGAGACTCCTGCATCCGCTGTCTGATAGAGAGTATCCTGAATCCGCTGTCTAATAGAGAGTCTCCTGCATCCGCTGTCTGAAGGAGAGACTCCTGCATCCGCTGTCTGATAGAGAGTCTCCTGCATCCGCTGTCTGATAGAGAGTCCCCTGCATCCGCTGTCTGATTGAGAGTCTCCTGCATCCGCTGTCTGATACAGAGACTCCTGCATCCGCTGTCTGATAGAAAGACTCATGCATCTGCTGTCTGAACGAGAGTCTCCTGCATCCGCTGTCTGATAGAGAGTCTCCTGCATCCGCTGTCTGATAGAGAGTCTCCTGCATCTGCTGTCTGAAGAAGAGTCTCCTGCATCCACTGTCTGATAGATAGACTCCTGCATCCGCTGTCTGATAGAGAGTCTCCTGCATCCGCTCTCTGATAGAGAGTCTCCTGCATCCGCTGTCTGATAGAGAGTCTCCTGCTTCTGCTGTCTGAAGGAGAGTCTCCAGCATCCGCTGTCTGAAGGAGAGTCTCCTGCATCCGCTCTCTGATAGAGAGACTCCTGCATCCGCTGTCTGATAGAGAGTCTCCTGCTTCCGCTGTCTGATGGAGAGTCTCCAGCATCCGCTGTCTGAAGGAGAGACTCCTGCATCCGATGTCTAAGAGAGAGTCTCCTGCATCCGCTGTCTGAAGGAGAGTCTCCTGCATCCGCTGTCTGATAGAGAGACTCCTGCATCCGCTGTCTGATGGAGAGACTCCTGCAGCTGCTGTCTGATAGAGAGACTCCTGCATCTGCTGTCTGATAGACAGTCTCCTGCATCCGCTGTCTGAAGGAGAGTCTCCAGCATCCGCTGTCTGAAGGAGAGACTCCTGCATCCGCTGTCTGAAGTAGAGTCTCCTGCATCTGCAGTCTCATAGAGTCTCCTGCACCCGCTTTCTGATAGAGAGTCTCCTGCATCCGCTTTCTGATAGAGAGTCTACTGCATCCGCTGTCTGATAGAGAGTCTCCTGCATCCACTGTCTGATAGAGAGTCCCCTGCATCCGCTGTATGATAGAGAGACTCCTGCATCCGCTGTCTGAAGGAGAAAATCCTGCATCCGCTGTCTGAAGGAGAGACTCCTGCATCCGTTGTCTGATAGAGAGTCTCCTGCATCCGCTGTCTGATAGACAGTCTCCTGCATCCGCTGTCTGATAGAGAGACTCCTGCATCCGCTGTCTGATAGAGAGTCTTCTGCATCCGCTGCATAATAGAGTCTCCTGCATCCGCTGTCTGATAGTTTCCTTCATCCGCTGTCTGATAGAGACTCCTGCATCAGCTCTCTGATGGAGAGACTCATGCATCCACTCTCTGATAGGGTCTCCTGCATTCGCTGTCTAAAAGAGTCTCCTGCATCCGCTGTCTGATGGAGAGTCTCCTGCATCGGCTGTCTGATAGAGAGTCTCCTGCATCCGCTGTTGAATAGAGAGTCTCCTGCATCCGATGTCTGATAGAGTCTCTTGCATCAGCTGTCTGATAGAGTCTCCTGCATCCGTTGTCTGATGGAGGGACTCCTGCATCCGCTCTCTGAAGGAGAGACTCCTGCATCCGCTGTCTGATAGAGAGTCAACTGCATCCGCTGTCTGATAGAGAGACTCTTGCATCCGCTGTCTGATAGAGAGACTCCTGCATCCGCTGTCTGATAGAGAGTCTCCTGCATCTGCTGTCTGATAGAGTCTCCTGCATCCGCTGTCTGATAGAGAGTCTCCTGCATCCGCTGTCTGATAGAGTCTTCTGCATCCGCTGTCTGATAGAGAGTGCCTTGCATCAGCTGTCTGATAGAGTCTCCTGCATCCGCTGTCA
Organism: Loripinus fragilis; assembly: GCA_964019695.1. Taxonomy (NCBI): domain Eukaryota; kingdom Metazoa; phylum Mollusca; class Bivalvia; order Lucinida; family Lucinidae; genus Loripinus; species Loripinus fragilis. Next base: position 48,240,186 of record OZ026524.1, read on the forward strand.
TATAGAGTCTCCTGCATCCGCGGTCTGATAGAGAGTCTCCTGCATCCGCTGTCTGATAGTCTCCTGCATCTGCTGTCTGATAGTCTCCTGCATCTGCTGTCTGAAGAAGAGACTCTTGCATCCGCTGTCTGATAGAGAGTCTCCTGCATCCGCTGTCTGATAGAGAGTCTCCTGCATCCGCTGTCTGATAGAGTGACTCCTGCATCCGCTGTCTGATAGAGAGTCTCCTGCATCTGCTGTCTGAAGAAGAGACTCCTGCATCCCCTGTCTGATGGAGAGTCTCCTGCATGCACTGTCTGATAAAGTATCTTGCATCCGCTGTCTGATAGAGAGACGCCTGCATCCGCTGTCTGATAGAGAGTCTCCTGCATCCGCTGTCTGATAGACTCCTGCATTCGCTGTCTGTTTTTAGCCCCTACTAAAGTGTTTCCAGAGTTTTAGTGACCCCCGTTTTTCTTTTTTTAAACAGCTTTAAATTGAACCTAGAAAAACGGCACTCAGCATGTGGATTTAAATGCACACCGCGTAACTAAAACTAATTTTTAGGAGACGCCCTTATTTGTAAATAAAGCCCAAATCCCCTGTACAAAAGAATAACTTAGTTGTTTTTCCCTATGAATATACCCATGTGTACCCCTATAGATACACGTGGTATATTTGCATTGCTATGATGATATATACTAGCCTACAGGAATATCTATATCCGCTAATTGAACGAAAATCTATTCCGCAGACCTCACTCGTCATCACTTTGACACACACACGCACGCACACACGCAATGTAAAAGTCTGTATGGGTCCTAGACCGTGCTGTATTGAAAGCACGCAGCATGAAACCTGCATGCACATGTAGCACCTTCAATTTCAATTCATCGACTCTTTTTGCCTGCGAGGAAATTTGCCATGGTTTTGTCGTTTACTGACATTTTTTTCAAAATCAGTTTTTTTGCTGTTGTTGTTTTTTCTATTTTTTTTATATCAGTAGAGTGTCAAGCAGTTTGGATCCAGATCATGCCCGTTGGGTCTGATCTGGGTCTTAATTGTTTGCAAAGGTTATCAGCAGACGACACTAGTAAGTAAAGAGTTTAATATGACAATTCAAGCAAATTAGAGAGTTGGCGAGAAATAGCGAATGGGGAATATACATTAAACTTCAAGAGCATCAAATATTTGCCTGCTTAAGATATTTCGCTGATAAACTTTGCCAACAGCCGAAGCCAAGTTCAGGCTAAAATGTTGGGCATTATCTGGATCCATACTGTTTGAAAACCTACTTGTATTCCTGAAAGACATGTTTTTAGAAAATAATTATTTCAAAAGAAAACTCAGCAGAGGACAACAACAACCCAGCATTTAAGGTTTAGACAATACTATTACTTGAACAGGCCATTTCAATGCATCGGTTTTAGATGTACAGTGAAGTTTATAAGTCTGTTTAAGCAGTGAATCATAGCCTAATGCGAGAAGACTGGTCCAGTAAAGCAATTTTAGCGTGAAGCTGCGACTGTCTTCATCAGTTTAAACACGTGTTTTGGGTGCTCAAAAGAACCGTATCATCGAGAGTTTTGAGTACACACCAAATATTTTTTGCAAATATTTTTTGGTTGAGAAATAGGAAAAATAATTTTCTGTTACGCACTCTTATCTGTAGGACTGACGAATTACCTCCACTGACCCGTATAAGCCATGTTTTATTTATATCGTTAGGTTCACTTGGGGACTAATTCAAAGAGGAGTGGCAAAAACACACCAAAATTCCATCTAATCCCAGCCTATACAAAAACTCACATTTATGTGGGAAAAATTAATTCAATTACGCGGTCTATATCTGAATTCATTTCTCTTATTTATTTTTCAATTAAAATCACCATTAAGGAATAATAAGCAAAAAACGGGGGTCACTAACGTTCTGGAAACACTATAATCCATTTGTTTTCTCTTTTTGCTTAGGTTGGCCCTCCCTGCCCCCTGTTTTTAGCCCCTACTAATTCATTTGTCTTCTCTTTTTTTCCTTAGGTTGGCCCGCCCTGCACCCTGTTTTCAGCCCCTACTAATCCATTTGTTTTCTCTTTTTTCCTTAGGTTGGCCCGCCCTGACCCCTGTTTTTAGCCCCTTCTAATCATTCGTGTTCTCTCTTTTCTTAAGGTTGGCCCGCCCAACCCTTGTTTTTAGCTCAACTAATAAATTTGTTTTCTCTCTTAACCTTAGGTTGGCTGCCCCGCCCCCTGTTTCTAGCCACTACTAATCCTTTCGTTTTCTTTTTTTTTTGCTTATGTTGGCCCATCCCCCCCCCCCCTGTTTTAGCCCCTACTAATCATTTTGTTTTCTCTTATTTTCCTTAGGTTGGCCCACTCCGCCCCTTGTTTTTATGGCCCAACTAATCCATTTTTTTTTCTCTTTTTTCCTTAGGTTGGCCCGCCCCGCCCCTGGTTTTTAGCCCCTACTAATCCATTCGTTTTCTCTTTTCCTTAGGTTGTTCCCGCCCCGCCCCCTGTTTTTAGCCCCTAATAAATTTGTTTCTTAGGTTCGCCCGCCATGCCCCCTGGTTTTAGCCCCTACTAATCCATTCGTTTTCTCTTTTTTTCTTAGGTTGGCCTGCCCCCCCCCCTTTTTTGAGCCCCTTCTAATCCATTCGTTTTCTCTTTTTTCCTTAGGTTTGCCCTCCCCGCCCCCTGTTTTTAGCCCCTACTAATCCTTTCGTTTTCTCTTCTTTTGCTTAGGTTGGCCCACCCCCCCCCCTGTTTTAGCCCCCTACTTATCCATTTGTTTTCTCTTTTTTCCTTAGGTTGGCCCACTCCGCCTCTTGTTTTTATGGCACAACTTATCCATTTGTTTTCTTTTTTTTCCTTAGGTTGGCCCGCCCCGCCCCTGGTTTTTAGCCCCTACTAATCCATTCGTTTTCTCTTTTCCTAAGGTTGTTCCCGCCCCGCCCCCTGTTTTTAGCCCCTAATAATTTTTTTTCTTAGGTTGGCCTGCCATGCCCCCTGGTTTTAGCCCCTACTAATCCATTCGTTTTCTTTTTTTTTCTTAGGTTGGCCTGCCCCCCCCCTTTTTTGAGCCCCTTCTAATCCATTCGTTTTCTCTTTTTTCCTTAGGTTTGCCCTCCCCGCCCCCTGTTTTTAGCCCCTACTAATCCTTTCGTTTTCTCTTTTTTTGCTTAGGTTGGCCCACCCCCCCCCCCCTGTTTTAGCCCCCTACTAATCCATTTGTTTTCTCTTTTTTTCCTTAGGTTGGCCTTCCCCGCCCTTTGTTTTTAGCCCCTACTAACCCATTCATTTTCTCTTTTTTTCCTTAGGTTGGCCCACCCCCCAGGGTGGGGGGGGGTACTCTTATATTTTCACACATACGTAGGCTTGGCTCAAAATCCTGAATTTCAATGTTTTAGGGGGTTTTCAGAAAATGAATATATTTTTGGGTATGAAGATTTTGTGAATATTTTTTGGGGGTCATCACAAAATTGGGCTAGTTTGAGGGTCATTTCTAGGCAATTTAGGGTCTTTTTTAAGGTCAAGGTTCAGAATTGGGATATTTATTTGGGTTGCTAAAATTTCAAATATTTTTTTGGGGTGCTTGAAATTCCTGATATATTTTTTTGGGGTGAACGGTAGATGCTGGGTCTGAGCCTTAGTATGCCGAAAAAATTAGAGTACCCCCTGGGGCCCACGCCGCCCTCTGTTTTTATCCCCTACTAATCCATTCTTTTTTTCTTTTTTCCTTAGGTTGGCCCATCCCCCCCTTATTTTTAGCCCCTACTTATCCATTTGTTTTCTGTTTTTTCCTTAGGTTGGCCCGCCACACCCCCTATTTTTAGCCCCTACTTATCCTCTTGTTTTTTCTTTTTTCCTTATGTTTGCCCGCCCTGCCCCCTGTTTTTAGCCCCTACTAATCATTCGCTTTCTCTCTTTTCCTCAGGTTGGCCTGCCCCGCCCCCTGTTTTTAGCCCCTACCTTTCTATTCGTTTTCTCTTTTTTTCCAAGGTTGGCCCACCCCGCCCCCTGTTTTAGCACCTACTTATCCATTTGTTTTCTTTTTTTTTTCCTAAAGTTGGCCCGCCCCTTCCCGCCCCCTGTTTTAGCCCCTACTTATCCGATTGTTTTCTTTTTTTTCCTGAGTTTGGCCCGGCCCTCCCTGCCCCGCCCCCTGTTTTTAGCCCCTATTTATACATTCATTTCTATTTTTTCATTAGGTTGGCTCACTCCGCCCCTTGTTTTAGGCCCTACTAAGCCATTTGTTTTCTCTTCTTTTCCTTAGGTTGGCCCGCCCTGCCCCCGGTTTATAGCCCCTACTAATCCATTCGGTTTCTCTCTTCCTCAGGTTGGTCCACCCCGCCCCCTGTTTTTAGCCCTTACTAATCCATTCGTTTTCTCTTCTTTCCTTAGGTTGCCCCTCCCCATCCCCTTGTTTTAGCCTTTTATAATCCATTCGTTTTCACTTAGGTTGGGCCGCCCTGCACCCTGTTTTTAGCCCCTACTTATCCTTTTGTTTTCTCTTTTTCCTTAGGTTTGCCCGCCCTGCTCCCTGTTTTTAGCCTCTACTTATCAATTCATGTTCTCTTTTTCCTTAGGTTGCCCACCCTGCCCCTTGTTTTTAGCCCAGCTAATCCATTTGTTTCTCTCTTTTCTTTAGGTTGGCCAGCCCTGCCCTTGTTTTTAACCCCTACTAATCCATTTGTTTCTCTCTTTTCTTTAGGTTGGCCAGATCTGCCCCTTGTTTTTAACCCCTACTAATCCATTTGTTTCTCTCTTTTCTTTAGGTTGCCCACCCTGCCCCCTGTTTTTAGCCCAGCTTATCCATTTGTTTCTCTCTTGTCTTTAGGTTGGCCAGCCCTGCCCCTTGTTTTTAACCCCTTCTAATACATTCATTTTCTTTTTTTTCCTAAGGTTGGTCCGCCCCGCCCCCTGTTTTGAGCATCTACTAATCCATTCCTTTCCTCTTTTTTCCTTAGGTTGGCCCGCCATGCCCCCTGTTATTAGGCCTAAAAATCCATTTGTTTTCTCTCTTTTTCTTAGGTTGGCCCGCCCTGTCCTCTGTTTTGAGCCCCTTTTCATTATTCGTTTTCTCTCTTTTCCTTCAGTTGGCTTGCCCCGCCCCCTGTTTTGAGCCCCTATAAATCCATTCATTTTCTCTTTTTTCTTAGGTTGGCCCTCCCCCCCCCCCCCCCCCTGTTTTAGCCCCTACTAATCCATTCGTTTTCTCTTTTTTCCTTAGGTTTGCCCGCCCCGCCCCCTGTTTTAAGCCCCTACTTTTCCATTTGTTTTCTCTCTTTTCCTTATGTTGGCCTGCCCCGCCCCCTGTTTTTAGCCCCAACTAATTCATTCCTTCTCTGTTTTTCCTTAGGTTTGCCCTCCCCGCCCCCTGTTTTTAGCCCCTTCTAATCCATTCTTTTTCTATTTTTTCCTTAGGTTGGCCCGCCCCGCCCCCTGTTTTTAGCATCTACTGATCCATTTGTTTTCTGTTTTTTCCTTAGGTTGGCCCGCCACACCCCCTGTTTTTAGTCCCTACTTATCCTTTTGTTTTTTTCTTTTTTACTTATGTTTGCCCGCCTTGCCCCCTGTATTTAACCCCTACTAATCATTCGTTTTCTCTCTTTTCCTCAGGTTGGCCCGCCCCGCCCCTTGTTTCTAGCCCCTACTAATCCATTTGTTTTCTCTCTTTTTCTTAAGTGGCCTGCCCCACCCCCTGTTTTTAGCCCCTACTAATCCATTAATGTTCTCTTTTTTTCCTTAAGTTGCCCAACCTGCCCCATGTTTTTAGCCCTACTAATCCATTTCTTTTCTCTCTTTTCCTAAGGTTGGCCTGCCCCGCCCCCTGTTTTTAGCCCCTACTTATCCATTCGTTTTCTCTTTTTTTCCAAGGTTGGCCCGCCCCGCCCCCTGTTTTTAGCCCCTACTTATCCATTCGTTTTCTCTTCTTTCCTAAGGTTGGCCCGCCCCGCCCCCTGTTATTAGCCCCTACTAATCCATTCATATCTATTTTTCATTAGGTTGGCTCACTCCGCCCATTGTTTTTAGACCCTACTAAGCCATTTGTTTTCTCTTTTTTTCCTTAGGTTGGCCCGCCCCGCCCCCGATTTTTAGCCCCTACTTATACATTCGTTTTCTCTTTTCCTCAGGTTGGCCCGCCCGCCCCCTGTTTTAAGCCCTAACTAATCCATTTGTTTTCTTTTTTTCTTAGGTTGGCCCGCCATGCCCCCTGTTTCTAGCCCCTACGAATCCATTCGTTTTCTCTTTTGTCCTTAGGTTGGCCCGCGAAGCCCCCTGTTTTAAGCCCCTACTAATCCCTTTGTCTTCTCTTTTTTCCTTAGGTTGGCCTGCCCTGCCCCCCTTTTTTAAGCCCCTACTTATCCACTCGTTTTCTCTTCTTTCCTTAGGTTGCCCCTCCCCGCCCTCTGTTTTTAGCCCTACTAATCCATTTGTTTTCATTTTTTCTTAAGCTGGCCTGCCCCGCCCCCTACTTTTAGCCCCTACTAATCCATTTGTTTTCTCTTTTTTTCCTTAGGTGGGCCTGCCCCGCCCCCTGTTTTTAGCCCCAACTAATCCATTCCTTTTCTTTTTTTTCCTTAGATTGGCCCTCCCGGCCCCCTGTTTTTAGCCCCTACTTATCCATTCTTTTTCTCTTTTTCCCTTAGGTTGGCCCACCCTGCCCCCTGTTTTTAGCCTATACTAATCCATTTGTTTTCTCTTTTTTCTTAGGTTGGCCCACCCCGCCCCCTGTTTTTAACCCCTTCTAATCCATTTGTTTTCTCTTTTTTCCTTAGGTTGGCCCGCCCTGACCCCTGTTTTTAGCCCCTACTAATCATTCGTATTCTCTAATTTCCTTTGGTTGGCCTGCCCAACCCCTGTTTTTAGCCCCAACTAATAAATTTGTTTTCTCTCTTTACCTTAGGTTGGCCTGCCCCGCCCCCTGTTTTTAGCCCCTTCTAATCCATTCGTTTTCTCTTTTTTGCTTAGGTTGGCCCATCCCCCCCCCTTATTTTTAGCCCCTACTTATCCATTTGTTTTCTGTTTTTCCCGTAGGTTGGTCCACCCTGCCCCCTGTTTTTATGCCTAATAATCCATCTGTTTTCTCTCTTTTCCTTAGGTTGGCCCGCCCTGCCCCCTGTTTTGAGCCCCTACTAATTATTCGTTTTCTCTCTTTTCCTTAGGTTGGCTTGCCCGGTCCCCTGTTTTTAGCCTCTACTAATCCATTTGTTTTCTCTTTTTTCCTTAGGCTGGCCTGCCCCCCCCCCCTGTTTTTAGCCCCTACTAATCCATTGTTTTCTCTTTTTTTCTTAGGTTGGCCCACCCCGCCTTATGTTTTAGCCCTATTAATCCATTTCTTTTCTCTCTTTATTCTTAGGTTGGCCTGCCCCGCCCCCTATTTTTAGCCCCTACTAATCCATTCCTTTTCCCTTTTTTCCTTAGGTTAGCCCACCCTGCCCCCTGTTTTTAGCCCCTACTAATCCATATGTTTTCTCATTTTTCCTTAGGTTGGCCCTCCCCTCCCCCCCCCCTCCCCCGTTTTTAGCCCCGACTAATCCATTCATTTTCTCTTTTTTCCTTAGGTTGGCCTACCCCGCCCCCTGTTTATAGCCGCTAATAATCCATTCGTTTTCTCTTTTTTCCTTAGGTTGGCCCTCCCCACCACCTGTTTTAGCCCCTACTATTCCATTCGTTTCCTCTTTATTCCTTAGGTTGGCCCTCCCCGCCCCCAGTTTTTATCCCCTACTAATCCGTTTGTTTTCTCTTTTTTCCTTAATTGGCCTGCCCAGCCCCCTGTTTTTAGCCCCTACTAATCCATTCATGTTCTCTTTTTTCTTAATTGGCCCATCCCGCCCCTTGTTTTTAGCCCTACTAATCCATTTGTTTTCTCTAATTCCTTAGGTTGGCCCTCCACCCTGTTTTTAGCCCATACTTATCCATTTGTTTTCTCTTTTTTCCATAGGTTGGCCTGCCCCGCCCCCTGTTTTTAGCCCCTACTAATACATTTGTTTTCTCTTTTTTCCTTAGGTTGGCCCGCCCCGCCCCCTAACTTCAGCCCCAACTAATCCATTTGTTTTCTCTCTTTTCCTTAGGTTGGCCTGCCCCGCCCCCTGTTTTAGCCCCTACTAATCCATTTGTTTTCTCTTTTTTCCTAAGGTTGGCCCTCCCCGCCCCTGTTTTTAGCCCCTACTAATCCATTCGTTTTCTCTTTTTTCCTTAGGTTGGCCACCCGCCCCCTAGTTTTTAGCCCCTAATAATCCATTCGTTTTGTCTTTTTTCCTAAGTTGGGCCGCCCCGCACCCTGTTTTTAGCCCCAACTTATCCTAGTGTTTTCTCTTTTTTCCTTAGGTTGGCCCGCCCTGCCCCCCCCCCCCTGTTTTTAGCCCCTACTAATCATTCGTTTTTTCTCTTTACCTCTGGTTGGCCCGCCCTGCCCCCTGTTTTTAACCCCTACTAATCCATTTGTTTTCTCTCTTTTCCTTTAATGGCCTACCCTGCCCCCTGTTTTAGCCCCACTAATCCATTTGTTTTCTCTTTTTTTCTAAGGTTGACCCTTCCCCCCCACCTGTTTTAGCCCCTACTTATCCATTCGTTTTTTTTTTCGTTTTACCTAAGGTTGGCCCGCCCCACCCCCTGTTTTTAGCATCTACTAATCCATTCCTTTTCCCTTTTTTCCTTAGGTTGTTTTTAGGCCTAAAAATCCATTTGTTTTCTCTCTTTTCCTTAGGTTGGCCCGCCGTGCCCTCTGTTTTGAGTCCCTTTTCATTATTCGTTTCCTCTTTTCCTTTGAATGGCTTGCCCCGCCCCCTGTTTTAGCCCTTACTAATCCATTCGTTTTCTCTTTTTTCCTTAGGTTTGCCTGCCCCGCCCCCTGTTTTAGGCCCCCACTAATCCATTTGTTTTCTCTCTTTTCCTTAGGTAGGCCTGCCCCCCCCCCCCCTGTTTTTATCCCAAACTAATCCATTCCTTTTCTCTTTTTTCCTTAGGTTGGCCCTCCCCGCCCCCTGTTTTTAGCCCCTTCTAATCCATTAATTTTCTCTTTTTTCCTTAGGTTGGCCCGCCCCGCCCCCTGTTTTAGCCCCTACTTATCCATTTGTTTTCTCTTTTTCCTTAGGTTGGCCCCATCCTGCCCCCTGTTTTAGCCCCTACTAATCCATTTGTTTTCTCTTTTTTCCCTAGGTAAGCCCTCCCCATCCCCTGTTTTTAGCCCGTACTAATCCATTTGTTTTCTATTTTTTCCTTAGGTTGGCCTGCCCCCCCCCCCCCCTATTTTTAACCCCTTATTATCCATTCGTTTACTATAACATATATGATATTTACCTATTAATGCATTTATTAAATTCTTGTTTTTTTATTTGTGTATTTGTAAGTTGTTTTGTTTTTTTTTGGGGGGGGGGGGGGGGTTGGGGGCAAAGGCTAGTCCAGAAGTTACAGATAAAACGTCACAACACAAGCATATAATAAATGGAATGTTAGTATTAGCCTGAGTAGGCCTTTCTCAACCAGAATTAGCTCAATGCAAGAAGTGTGAGGGTTAACAATCCAGGCTCTTGAAAGTAAACAAATAAATAAAAACCTATTCCCTTACTATAGTTACTTTTACCCAATTAAATGAAAATTAAGTAAAATAAGAGACTTCAGTATACAACCTTTAAGGGAGTCCCCTTCCTGGATAAAAGGACCTCCACACTAAACGAACTACTAAAGGAGCCTAACATTATATTGTTTTATCACTTCAGATTGTAAGAGGAAACTGAGCTACAGAGACAGATGAAGAACTGGATACAAGGAGTTATCGCCTCTCTCTCTCTCTCTCTCTCTCTCTCTCTCTCTCTCTCTCTCTCTCTCTCTCTCTCTCTCTCTTTCTGTGCTCTAAACTTTAGTCTAACTTTTAGAACAAAATCTATCATCTGCTCTAACTTTTAAGAATTAAACATAATGGATGATAATGATGACATTTTTTTCTTGAAATGGCAAGGCTGGGATCTGAACACAACATTTAGGGCCTCTCTCGGTGCGTACACCGATGCGTGCAATCAACTGTTTCAGATTTAATATCACAATACACATGCATCTCTACTTTTTCAACATGCATCATATACCCTTATCTAAACAGTTTAACAGGTGATCATCAAACAAACTTGCCTTTAATTACTGTTTCTGTCAACAGGTCAAAGACGCCAGCAAATTACACAAAATATTCAGGGTTTACACACCACAATTCAAGTAGGCTACTCCAGTTTTGTACATAATTCCCTCCATTGGTTTACTGACACTGGCGAGGGAGTAAGTCCGTGAGTGATGTGCAGGCACACACGCACAATGATAAATTCTTAGAGAAGCTTAAAAGCTCTTGAAAACTTGATCATCCTTAAAGGCATAAGTTATCAATGAACATTCAAAAAAAAAAGATTGACTTAATTTGAAACTAATTTATTAACGCATAGCAATTTATTTTTCTCTTTCAGAACCAGCACTCAGATAAAAGAACAGAAAGAGCACTACCAGAAGACCATAATGTATATTTCGTTGAACTGTAAATCTATTGTTGTTAAAATGTTCCTAAGAGTATGTTAAAAATGAAAAACGAAAGAAAAAACGAAATAACAACAGAAAAAAAAACGAAAAAAAAAAACGACTAAAAAAATACAACTAAAAATACGACTAAAAAATACAACTTAAAAATACAACTTAAAAAAAAATACAACAAAAAAGGGAGAGGCCAAAAAAGGAGTGGGTGAAAGGGGAGGAGGAGCCCACAGAAAAAAAATATTTGTCAAGAGTTTTTTGCCTGAATCATTTAGTTTTCTCTCCATGAAACTTTAGAGGAATGTATATTAGATCAAGACTATGTGTCGCATACAATTATGATTGCATTTCCTTTATTTGTTCAGAGGTATGGCCCTTTGATTGTCTTTTTACGCTTATTTTGCTGAGACAGTTCTTTTGAGTGCCCACAAATAGATATTAAAATGAGACTTGCAATTACTATGCATTTTTTAACCTGAGTAGGCCTTTCTCAACCAGAATCAGCCCAATGCAAGAAGTATGAGGGTTAGCGATCAAGGCTCTGAAAAAACAGATAAATAAAAACCTTTTCCCTTACTATAGAAACTTTTACGCAATTTACAGAAAATTAATTAAAATAACAGACTTTTCAGTATACAACCCTTAAGGGAGTCCCCTATCCGGCTCAAAGGACCTCCAACCAGGGACTACATTAAACAAACTACTAAAGGAGCCTAACATAATATTCTTTTATCACTTCAGATTGTAAGAGGAAACTGAGCTACAGAGACAGATGAAGAACTAGATACAATGAGTTATCGCCCCTCTCTTTCTCTTCTCTCTATCTCTCTCTATCTCTTGTCTTTCTTTTTGCTCTCCTCTTAAGGCTTACGCTAAGAACAAAATTTATCATCTGCTCTTACTTTAAAGAAATAAACATTATGAATGATAATATTAATAATTTTTTTCTTGAAATGGCAAGGCTGGGATGGGAACACAACATTTAGGGCCTCTCTTAGTGCGTACACTGATGTGTGCAAACAACTGTTTCAGCTTTATTATCACAATAAACACGCATCTCTACCTTTTCAACATGTATCACATACCTTAATTTCAACAGTTTAACAGTAGAAAATCAAACAAACTTGCTTTTAATTACCGTAACTGTCAACGGGTCAAGCACGCCAGCAAATTACACAAAATATACGGGGTTTACACACCTCAATTCAAGTTGGCTACTACATTGTTGTACATATATCCCTCCATTTGTTTACTGACACTGGCGAAGGAGTGAGTCTGTGAGTGATGTGCAGGCACACACACACCAGGATAAATTCTAATAGAAGCTTAAAATCTCTTGAAAACTTGATCATCCTTAAAGGTATAAGTTAACAATAAACATTCAAAAAAAAATATGGACTTAATTTGTAGCTAATTTATTAACGCATAGCATTATCCTTTTCTCTTTCAGAACCAGCACTCAGATAAAAGAACAGAAAGACACTACCAGAAGACCAATAAAATAAATTTTGCTGTACTGTAAATCTATTGTTGTTAAAATGTCCTACGTGTTTGTTAAAAAACAAACATTAAAACGAGAAAAAAAAACGATAAAAGACACTAAAAAAGCTTTCAAAAAAAGCGACAAACAACAAAAAAAACAACTTAAAAGGAAAGGCAAAAAAAGGAAAGGGTGAAAGGGGAGGAGGAGCCCACAGAATGTCAATAGGTGAAACACGCCTGCAAATTACACAAAATATACGGGGTTTACACACCTCAATTCAAGTTGGCTACTACATTGTTGTACATAAATCCCTCCATTTGTTTACTGACACTGGCGAGGGGGTGAGTCTGTGAGTGATGTGCAGGCACACGCACCATGATAAGTTCTTAAAGAAGCTTAAAAACTCTTGAAAACTGGATCATCCTTAAAGGCATAAGTTACAAATGATCATTCAAAAGAAGATGGACTTAATTTGTAGCTAATTTATTAACGCATAGCATTTTACTTTTCTCTTTCAGAACCAGCACTCAGATAAAAGAACATGCAAGAGCACTACCAGAAGACCTATAATGACCATTAGCTGTACTGTAAATCTTTTGTTGTTAAAATGTTTATACGTGTATGTTAAAAACGATAAAAAAACTGAAAAAAAAAACATACAAAAAATCATTTAAAAACGAAAAAATACAACTACAAAAAAATACAACTAAAAATACAACTAAAAATACAACAAAAAAGGAGAGGCCAAAAAAGGAGTGGGTGTAAGTGGTGGAGGAGCCCACAGAAAAAATATTTGTCCAGCGTTTTTGCCTGAATCATTTAGTTTTCTATTCATCAAACTTTAGAGGAATGTATATTAGATCAAGACTGTGTGTCGCATACAATTATGGTTTCTTTTCCTTTATTTGTTCAGAGTTATGGCCCTACGATTGTCTTTTATGCTTATTTCGCTGAGACAGTTATTTTGAGTACCCACAAATACATATTAAAATGAGAGACATGCAATGACTATGCATTTTTTAACCTGAGTAGGCCTTTCTCAACCAGAATCAGCCCAATGCAAGAAGTGTGAGGGTTAGCAATCCAGGCTCTAAAAAATAAACAAAGAAATAAAAACCTATTCCCTTACTATCGTTTCCAGGAAACTAATTAAAATAAGAGACTTTTCAGTAGACAACCCTTAAAGGAGTCCCCTACCTGGATAAAAGTACCTCCAACCAGGAACTACACTACACAAACTGCCAAAGTAGCCTAACATTATCTTCTTTTATCACTTCAGATTGTAAGAGGAAACTGAGCTACAGAGACAGATGAAGAACTGGATACAAGGATTTATCGCCTCTCTCTCTCTCTCTCTCTCTCTCTCTCTCGTGTCTTTCTTTCTGTGATCTCCTCTTTAGTCTATCTTTTAGAACAAAATCTATCATCTGCTCTAACTTTAAAGAAATAAACATAATGGATTATAATGATGATATTTTCATCTTGAAATGGCAAGGCTGGGATCGGAATACATTATTTAGGGCCACTCTCAGTGCATACACCGATGCGTGCAAACAACTGTTTCAGATTTAATATCACAATACACATGCATCTCTACCTTTTCAACATGTATCACATACCCTAATCTAAACAGTTTAACAGGTGATCATCAAACAAACTTGCTTTTAATTACCGTTTCTGTCAACAGGTCAAAGAAGCCAGCAAATCATACAAAATATTCAGGGTTTACACACCACAATTCAAGTAGGCTACCCCAGTTTTGTACATAATTTCCTCCATAGGTTTACTGACACTGGCGAGGGAGTAAGTCTGTGAGTGATGTGCAGACACACACATTATGATAAATTCTTATAGATTTTAAAAACTCTTGAAAACTTGATAATCTTCCAAGGCATAAGAAATAAATGAACATTCAAAAAAAACGATGGACTTAATTTGTAGCTAATTATCAATGCATAGCATTGTACTTTTCTCTTTCAGAACAAGCACTCAGATAAAAGAACAGAAAGAGCACTACCAGATGACCTATAATGTATTTTTCGCTGTACTGTAAATCTAATGTTTTTAAATTGTTCCTATGAGTATGTTGAAAAACGATACAAAAGAAAAACGAAAAAAAACAAAAAAATAACCAAAAAAAATAAGACTAAAAAACTACAACTTAAAAATACACCTAAAAAATACAACAAAAGAAGGGAGAGGCCAAAAAAGGAGTGGGTGAAAGGGCAGGAGGAGACCACATAAAAAATATTTGTCCAGAGTTTTTGCCTGAATCATTTAGTTTTCTCTTCATGAAATTTTATAGGAATGTATATCAGATCAATACTATGTGTCGCATACAATTATGGTTGCATTTCCTTCATTTGCTCAGAGGCATGGTCCTTTGATTGTCTTTTTACGCTTATTTTGCTGAGACAGTTCTTTTGAGTACCCACTAATATATATATATATATATATATATATATATATATATATATATATATATATATATATATATATATATATATATATATATATATATATATATATATATATATATATATATATATACAGTGCTATTTTTTTTTTTTTTTTTTTTTTTTTTTTGAATTAAAGCGCTTTCGGCTTTCGCCTTCATCAGAGTTTCAAGACACAATAGATTAGGTGAATAGTTAACAAAATATAACTATATACATGAATTATGTGATTATTTAAGCCCTAAAAAGGGCCCAGCTATTGTTCGTGTATTTTCGCAAATGTGACTGCACAATATTAATGAATTAAATACAGCGTACAAAATTGGCGTTCTGGCAAGAAATGTCTTGTACGAAAATTTGTGTAGAACAGAAGTCTAAAAGATCGTCTACAACAACACAGCACACCAAGTGTTCTACTATATGACCAGATAGAGTCAGTCACCCTTGTTGATGCCAAATGGACACAGGGTGTTCAGACGCCGAATCCAGTAGCTCTCACGGAGTTTCCTGGTCGAATCTGACCACTCCTTGTTGTGTTCAAGGCAGCAGACAGAGGCATTACTCAAGAAGTCATGATCTGCAGAATTAAAATGTTCTGCTGTTGGTGATCTTTCAAACCTATGGTGTCTCCAGTCGTCACGTTGGCCATTCATACGTTTGTTCAATGGGCCTTTGGTTTCTCCTACGTACAGTTTTTTTGCAACTGCTGCAAGAGATCAGATACACAACATTCTCTGTTGTGCAGTCTGTGTTCTGTCTCAGTCTTACAGTGGCCCCAGAAGATGACTTCACAGTGCCAGCAGAGGTTATCATTTTGCAGCATTGACATCTTTTTCTGCCACAGGGTCGACATTCACCAGTTTGGTTGTCATCATCAGAGTTTGGTTTGAGTCGTGCTCGTACCAGGAAATCACGAAGGCTTTTGGGGCGTCTGAAAGCCATGACTGGTTTGCTCTGGTAAATATCCTTCAACTCATCTGATGACTCGATGATGGACCAATTTTTGTCAACAATATCCCTGACCTTGGGTAGGTCAGGATGATATGTCAGCACAAATGGGAGTATTGTGCCGACCTCTGCAGACTTTGGCCTGTATGACAGCAGAGCATCTCTGCTCCTTTGCCTGGCTTTGTCAATGGCAGAAGCTATGTCCTGCTTCAGATAACCACGCCGGTGTAGCTGATTTGTCAGTTCTTTGGCTAGAATACCCACCAGTTGCCATCCTAAACACTGCTGCAAGAATATCCCAAATAGTCTTGCACTGCGCCTCAGACGCATTTGCTCCGACTCAAACACGTTTAATGTCTGATTTGCTTGATGTAGAAAAAGTCCCTTAGGTGGAAAACTCGCTTGTACTTACATATTATAAAAAATGCATCCTTGTTTTAACCATATTTGTTTGCTGAAACAGTGATACGTTGCATAAAAGGTTGGTCTTTACATTAAAGTTATCCACTACATGTATAAACCAGTGTTATATACAAGATTAGCTTGTACTTGTAATTTGTAACATACTCATAATTTGTAATCTTAATATGGCATTACACATAAAATAAAATTGAAACACTTTCCTTTAACCAGAAACAGCCCTCAAACAATGTAAGTATTAACAAATATATACATGGATATGGGTGCAAGAATGAGTAAGTTTATAATTATAAATATGTTTACGAGCTGTTGTTTGCAGTATTGCTCACAAGTTTTGATTGTTTTGCATACAATAAGGCTAATTCAGTAAATCTTTGAAACCAACAAACTGATCATAAGTCTCTTACTCCTCATGTGTAAACATGTATCAATGTTACAAATAGCTCAAGAAGACCCAAAGTTGCAAAAAAGAAAGAAAAAAGAACTTCCTTGTGAATAATGTAAGAAAGCTAACAACTGCGCGTGAGTCGTGGCACTGGTTTTTCAACAGACACTCAGGCGACAATTTAATCTCTGTTTTTCAGAAATTCAAACCATGTTGTTGAATTACAGTGAGTCATGTTTATGATTAAAGCTTTAGAATAACTCCTCAAAACGGACTTTGAAATAAAGCTTCACTAACAGAAAAAGCATGTGCAATTAATGTTAACATGAAATAGCTTTGTAATTAATGTTACCATGTAATATGCTTTTAAGTCTACGAGTATCGCTCAGGTTGCTTTACCTCAAACTTGCTTGGTTAACAAACAAAATAATTTCTTTCGAAATTGCTGTATAATAAAATAATTAGCATTTTACAATATGATATAATGAGATCGTATGAGAAAAGTGAGAATAGACGATTGCAATTGTGACAGGCCTAGGGATACATTGATTTTTTTTAAAAAAGTAATTATCAACAGTGAAAATTAATGTATTAAGCATACAAGAAAAAAAGTAAATGCTACATCTACAAAGCACCAGGTACATTTTGGTATCAACTGTGCTATTTCTGTAATGATAAGTACTTTAATTGATATCATATTTGTACTTTTAAAAACGGTAGAGGAACTTTAGATTATAACAAAATGCAGCCAAGACCTAAAATGTTCTGTGTTTCTTCCTCATGGTACCTTTGTTTGATCTACAGTCTGTGATTGTGATATTCATGGTCATTCTTACTTTTTAGCAAACATAGTTTTTTCAGGCATGATAAAGTTCTTCTACTACCTGCAAAAAAGGAGCAAGTTGTCGCAGGAAAACACATTTAAAGCTAAAATAATCACAATGTGCTGTTACATATGTTATGGGCTTGACAAATATATGCATATAGTATAAAGGGTTAATATCTTATAAAACAGTGAATCGTCAAATTTGACCAATTTGTTACCCATTGAAAGAAAGCTCAGCTGGAACTTTACTAGTTTTAAGATCTGTCCTCTATGTAAAGTCGACAGAAAGCCCCTGCTCTGGAAGACACCCACACTATCCTCATGCCTTGCCACCAGATGCAGGAAATATTGCTTTTCTATTTAAATTTATTCATTGAGGTACGGTATATTCAGTCCAATATTTGAATCATAAAGTAAATATTATGTTCATTGCTATGAATCATTGATAAAAAAAATTTGTAAATTACCATACATGTATCAAAGTAACAGGATCAAACAAAATTTCAAAACTCTCTTAGATGAATGTTTATTTTAAAATATTTTGTCTATTAATGAAGTTATTAAAATATGTGGAGAGTAGACTCTTCGTGTCATCAGGCTTAGTTAAAATAGGAGTCTACTCTTCAGAATTTTTAGTATATCCATTTACTTAAACACCATTGTTATTACTTATGTTACCTTATTTATATATTGACAGAAATTAAATGTCCATGGTAGTAAAACTTGTTTTTAATGCTGTCATTTCATTTCATTGCGACAGAGATGAAAGAAGACACTGTCAATTCCAATGCAATGTATATGGTTGAAATAGAAAATCTGTATGTTAGTAGAAATGATATGCTTTTAAGCATATTTTAAAATTTATTTTACTACAAATTATCTCCAATTACAAATTATAAATAGATTAAAATTTGAAAAAAATGGATATTCATCATTAGAATAGGGATCTTTATCGCACATTTAAGGTTGGGAACATGGTTTATTATAATATGCAATCTATACAGTTTTTATCTGCATTTTCGTAAAACAATATAACGTAAGTAACTCTGACGAGCAGAAATACATATTACAGATGTCTGCAATTGATGTTCATGTCTAGCTTAAACATAAAAAACTAAAATAATTCCATTAATGCTATTGTAAACTATCCTACTAGTCTTGTATTCTGTGTACTGCTATTTTCAAAATTAGGGTAACATTGATTACAGTTCCCTTACAGAAAACTAACCACAGAAAACTTACTAAAACATAGGTTTCTATGGCCCCAAGACATGTCCCGACTGAAAATAGTAACCAAGTTTCTCTTCCTGTGGCTGGGGAACATGGATCATTCTTATATGCAGTATATAAAGTCATTATCTGCAATTTCGTATAAAATGTAACATACGTAACGCTGATGAGCGGTAAAACATCTCACAGATGTCTGTAATTAATGTTAATGACTAGATCAAACATTTAAACCTCAAATAAATTCATTGATTCTATTATAAAATATATTATTAGTCTTGTATTTAGTATACTGCTATTTTCAATGTTTGTGGGGTAACGGTGATAACAGGCCATTTACAGAAACCTGACCACAGAAAACTTAGTAAAACATGGGTTTCTGAGGCCCCCAGACATGTCCCTGACTGAAAATAGTAACCAACTTTTTCTTCCTGGGGGGTGCAACAAACTCGCAAAATAGCCCATATATCTCAGTTTGGCCCCTACACTATTAAGGTAATTAGCCCTTTTTAAATTGATTTTTGAAGAATTCTTATCAGTTATATACTTACTTGATTTAGCTGAAGTTAAACAAGCATACTATTATAGGCACTAATAAGCAATTGTAAAAAGGACTTTTTATAGTTAAATGCATTCACTAAAGTGTCTAGATTAAAATTTAGTTTAAGCTGTTGGTAAAAATCAGCCCCTGTTCCCAAAAAGAAAACCGAATGGTATATCCCTAAACCTCCAAGCCTACTCTACCAGGTACAGCAACACCATTCTAAGGATGACCTCATACTTTGGGCCTCATTGAAATTAATTATATGTCATGCATTCCTTAGCTTTTATAAGTCATGTTTTCCGTGTCATTCCTGACGCTACAGGCGCACTTCTTTACGTGTCTTTACGTGTATAAGACATAATATTAAGAGATCATTAAGCCATGCGCTCTTATATAGCTTCATAATTTTTAAGTATGCGATTTTAATTCTACGGAAAGATAAATAAATTTTAGGGATTATTGGCTTATATTTTTGGGGATTTGGGGAGAAGCTGAACTAGTTTTAGGGATTTGGGGAGCGAGTGCAAATACTTTTAGGGAGACAAGCACATTATTTGCAGATACAGGGAGATCAATGCATTATTTTCAGGGATCAAGGGAGCACAGACCCCCTGGGGGCCTCCTAAATGTCGTAGAGAGATTGCTGCTTCTTTAAATGACTTAAGAAATCGTTGGTGCAAACGGGAAAATGTTGAACCTGATGCCTTGTAGGAATGGAAGATTATCATTTTAAAAATTATTGATACTCGTATTTCATTTTACTCTCGTAATACACATATTTTACCCCCTAAACCTAAATCTTCTTTTCGTCATCTTAAACGAGGGTTCCAGAATTTTTATATAAACTATGTTTTGGTTCCAGCAGATAAAGCTGCTCACTATGTTGTAGTTGTTTGACGATTGTATTATATTAATACTCTTAAGCGTGAGCTTGTTATACCCCCTGCAAACTTTGTTTGTGGCGGGTATACTGTTTTCACATTGTCCGTCCGTAACGTTTTGTTTCCTTAATATCTTGAAGAGTCATTGCTGGATTTTCATCAAACCTTGCAAACATGTTTATATATGCAAGACAAAGACTTAAGATAAAAAAAGTAAGGGCAAGGGGCCAATTTTATTAGAGTTATTTCCCTTTGTAGTTTTAAACAGCTCTTAATATAGGGTTTTATGCTTATGCTATTATAGGCTATGGGCGGGCCGATCAACTCCTAACCACAGCTTATGATTGAGCAATTTGATACTTTGCCTATACAATGTAGACACATTTAACATATGCATGGCTCAGAATAAATAATTTTTGACAAAATGACAGCAGTGAGAACTTAGACAATTTTCCCTAATAAGATGTTTGTATATGTATAGATAGTGCCTTCATGGGCTGATCAAGTTCTACTACAGCTTTCAATGGAACAATTTGATATTTTGCCTATACAATTTAGACACATTGAACATATGCATGAAGGAGTTTGATTCAGAAAGAATCATTTTTGACAAAATGACAGCAGTGAGAACTTGGACAAATTTTCCCTAATAAGGTGTTTGTATATGCATAGATGGTGCCTTCATGGGCAGATCAACTCTTACTACAGCTTTTGATGGAACAATTTGATACTTTGCCTATACAATGTAGACACATTGAACATATGCATGACGGAGTTTGACTCAAAAAAATATTTTTTGTCAAAATGACAGCAGTGAGAACTTAGACAATTTTCCCTAATAAGTTGTTTGTATATGCATAGATGGTGCCTTCATGGGCTGATCAACTTTTACTACAGCTTTTAGTGGAACAATTTGATACTTTGCTGATACAATTTAGACACATTGAACATATGCATGAAGGAGTTTGGTTCACAAAAAATAATTCTGACAAAATGACAGCTGTGAGAACTTAGACAATTATTGCCTTATATGGCTTTTGTATATGCATGGATAGTGCCTTTATGGGCTAATTAACTCCTACCACAGCTTTTGATGGAGCATTTTGATACTTTGCCAATACAATGTAGACACATTGAACATATGCATGAAGGAGTTTATAATTTTCGTTTGCACAGATTCTATTGAAATCTTCTTTTCAAAACTAAGGTCTGCTGGTTTGAATATAACTTTGCAAAGTTTTCTCACTGACTCTTACTGTGCGGG
This sequence comes from Loripinus fragilis, assembly GCA_964019695.1. Lineage (NCBI taxonomy): Eukaryota > Metazoa > Mollusca > Bivalvia > Lucinida > Lucinidae > Loripinus > Loripinus fragilis. Next base: position 48,261,110 of record OZ026524.1, read on the forward strand.
GGGGGGGGGGGGGTATCTAATAAGCATTGCTTATTGACCTTTTTAATTGACAATAATCCCTATAAACTGCAGCCTTCTTTAAGTGAGAGGGTGATTGTCGATGGGCATGGTTGTCATACAGCCCATCATTTCTGTGTCAAAGCTAAAGAAAATCAAGACAAATTTCCTACGTTGTACTGGTTACCTAAACTCCATTAAAAAACACTATAAAGCAAGATTTATCGTAATTCTAGTTCTTGTACGACAACAGAACTTCCTAAATTATTTACTTCGTGTCTTACAGCTGTTAAAAACATGTTATTAAGTAATGTGAAAAGGTAAATGAGAGATCCAGTAAAGCCCTATTTTGCTCTATTAAAAAATTCAGGTGAAATTTTAGATAAACTTAAAGCTAGAGATTTCAATCCGACCAGTTTGTCTACTTATGATTTTTCATCTCTTTACACTACTTTACCTCATAATTTAATTAAAGATAAACTTATTGATCTTATTGAAAAAACTCTCCAGAGTGAAGCCTTTCCTTACCTTACATGTAATGACAGAAAGGCATTTTTACTTCAGAAAAACCTAAAAAATATCATGCATGGTCATGTCAAATGTATGTGATGTGCTGACCTTTCTGTTGGACAACATTTTTATTCGATTTGGCACCAAGCTATATGGTCAAGTAGTTGGGATTCCTATGGACACTAATTGTGCTCCCCTAGTTGCAGATGTATTCCTGTTTTGTTATGACAGGGACTTTATGATAAGTAAAGTAAGTAAGGGTGCAAAGATCAGGAATCGATACAATCAAGTACCACACCTGACCCAGGATACCAATGGGAAAGTGACAAACTCACAGTAGACACCACAAACGAGAGCCAAGAGGTAAGCCCTTTCCCAGCAGGTGACCACAAAGCACATATAAACAGACAAGCACAAAGACATAGCAAACACAAGACAGAACAAAAACATAAAAGATCCACAAAAGAAGTACCGCCTTGGAACGGTCAGTAAAATATTTTACTGGAGGGCTTAAACCAGTTTAACGGCGCCAACCTCACCCTTAATTCAGATGTGGATCAAGACATATGTATATTATGATGTCTCTTTATTGATGCGTTTTCAGATAATTAGACGATATTTTAAACATTAATAATGTTTATTTCGACAATATTGTAAGTTAAATATACCCTCCAGAGCTCCAACTTAATAAAGCCAATACCTCTGATACCGAGGTCGTATTTTTAGACTTCCATTTGTTAATTTCTAATGATATTTTTTCTACCATTATTTATGATAAGCGTGAGGACTTTGATTTTGAAATTGTCAATTTCTCATTTTAGATGGTGATGTTTCTCGCTCTACATTCTATAGAGTCTATATCTCTCAACTCATTCGTTTTGCAAGAGCATCTAGCTATGTTGCTGACTTCAACCCTCACATTTAATTGTTAACTCAGAAACTTCTTAAACAAGGCTATCAGTATCATTAACTTCATAAAACCTTTTATAAATTATAAATTATAGACGATACTATGATTTGATATCTAAATTCCAAGTTGGACTTTAATATCTCCTGCGCCAAGGACTTTTGGAACCTGATTTCTATGGTGACTTGGTGTATAAATTGAAGAAGATTGTTGGCTCTAATAATTTTTCAGCGCATTTCATTAAGATAATTTCCCATTATAAAAAGATAGGCTATAACATTAATGTTTTGCAACAGAGTGCATGCTTGGTGGTCAACCCAATCACGGTAGGCATCTTTGCTTTCCTCTTTAATTGCATGCCGATGTGTCAGACTTCAGACTCAATGATGGTTCCGACTTAAAGACTTATCTATTGATGAGATGGTAGGGGCCTGATGCTTGAGCTGTTTGTCAGGCCCACGGGGGTTTATCCATTGGATTTCTTTTGCTCTGGTATTCAATTTAATTTACTGTTGAGTCCTTATCTTTGCTTTATCTCCTTGTTATACCTTGATTTATATGGTCTAGGAGATGATGAGTTAGGGGTCTTTCATGCAAACCAAATATCTATGTGTCTTGATCCACATCTGAATTAAGGGTGAGGTTGGCGCCGTTAAACAGGTTTAAGCCCTCAAGTAAAAGGGTTTTTACTGACCGTTCCAAGGCGGCGCCTCTTTTGTGGATTGTTTTTGTTAGTTATGCTTCATGTTGGTGTGTGTTGTGCTGAGGTGTCTGTTCCTTGTGGCCTTGTGGAAACCTGCTGGGAAAGGGCTGACCTCTTGGCTGTCAAGTTTGTTGTGTTTTGTCACTTTCCCAAATGTGTCCTGGTCCACATCAGAAATAAGGGCGAGGTTGGCGCCATAAAACTGGTTTAAGCCCCCTTGTAAAGTATTTTACTGACTGTTCAAAGGCGGTACTTCTTTTGTGGATCTTTTATGTTTTTTTCTGTCTTGTGTTTGCTATGTCTTTGTGCGCGTATGTTTATATGTGCTTTGTGGTCACCCGCTGGGAAAGGTCTGACCTCTTGGCTCTTGTTTGTGGTGTCTAACTGTGAGTTTGTCACTTTCCCATTGGTATCCTGGGACAGGTGTGGTACTTGATTGTATCGATTCCTGATCTTTGCACCCTTACTTACTTTGCTTCGTCAATATCTATGATAAGTATTTAATTTCAAGTAAGCAGAAAGCGCGTGCGTGCGTGCGTGCGTGTGTGTGTGTGTGTTGAAAATACTACCTCGAATGCTAACATATAAACAAAGTGCTGACTTTTTTGGTGATATTTATTTATTCATGTTCTAATAAATTAAACACATGTAGCAACAAAATATATCCACCATCAACAGCATAACAGATAACACAGCAACAACAACAATAACAAAAAATAACAACAGACAAATAAATTTGTTTTCTGGTGCTTATTTACATGTCTATTGACTATTTTGTTTTTTGTGCTTGACTTAATGTATATTGAATGACTTGTGCCATTTATATTGATTAATTTATAATAATCAAATTTTGCACATGGTTGGATCAATTTTTGTTCCACTCATTCTAGAATTTGATGAAAGTGTTTCATTTTTTGTACATTTACAGCTGAATTCTACCTATGACATTTCAGATATTATACATAAGCATGTATTTTCGCATTGATAGTATCTCTATTTCTGTTCGTAAATGTTGATACTTGATGAGACAATGTCATGTTTTGAATGTGTCATTTCAATCTTTTATCAACTGTGTTTATTTCTCGAACTGGTATATCAATATTAAATATTAATCAGTCATATTTTGCTTGTTTTCTTTCACTTGTTCTGACTTGAGCATAAAAAAGTATGCGAGTATGAACAGGAAATGAAACAAATACACACACACTGCAAAGCAATCCAAGACACCATGAAGAAGAGACTGTATAACAGGCTATTTTTTCTTACACAAGATAATATATGAAAAGATTATTTCAAAAGTTTCTTTCTTCAATTTACAATCAAGCATTCATTAATGTAGCTTATATGCAGGAATATGTTTTAGAAATGATTCTTCTCTTATTGAAATAACAGAATAAACATCCATAATAAGATATAAAAAAATAAATACTGGTTATACATTCAATAATTCATAAGAAGGTATTTTGTATTGCTTTTACTAATAAAAGACAAAAAGATGGAAGAAAAGAATGTAAGAAAGGAAAAATTGGAGTATATATGCCAGATAGCCCTTATATTTGTGATAATCATAGCTTCAATCTTAAATCTGTTATTAGGATCAGGATCAAATGAACTGTGGATCAGTTAACTAAGGAGTTGCATAGGTTACAAATTGCCAAACCCGAAATTTAAGAAATGATGTCATTAGTGCCATTTGAACCATGCTCTAGCATTTGGCTTAGTGGACAGACAGGAAGGGGAAAGACTAGTCTTATTGTTAATTTTTTTCTTAATGTTGATAAGATGTATAGACACTCTCCTCCAGTGCAAATTTTGTACTGCTATGGAATTTATTAAGAACTTTCGGCGGAAATGGAAAGAACTGTGGCTAGTTTACCTGTCACCATGGACTGTCTACTGAAGAGCATTTAGATGACATGACACGAGATGGTCAGCATCGTCTTTTGATTATAGATGATTTAATGCAGGCCTTTGTTCAAAATCAAAACATGGAATTTTTGTTTACACAAGGGTGCCATTATAGGAAAATTAGTGTATTTTTTGTAACTCAAAACATATTTCCAAAGGATAAATACGCTAGAACTATAGCTTTAAATACCTGGTATATGATCCTAATGAAAAATCTCAGAGATATGTCCCAAGTTTCTGTAGTAGGACGACAGTTATTCCCTTGTAGATCTAAAGGGTTTATGCAAGCTTACGAAGATGCTTTAGGAAATAAGAATCGTGGTTACCTAGTAGTTGATATGTCTCCAACAGGTGACGACCATCGACGACTGAGGACGAACATATTTCCTAATGAAGAACCTATTATATACCAGTTAAAATAAGCCTAAGAATGGTCAAGATAAATATTAGTTATGATAGCAGACCCAATGGTAGTACTCGTAAAAAACAACGTCATTTTATCATTCTGTTATCAGATACATCGCCTAAGCAATATTATCAAGTCTATCATTGTGCTATCGTCTTCTGTAAGAGCTAAACTGAAAAGGCATAAACGTTTTATTCATCTTATAGGGAGTAAAAGGCTTTGATTCATTAGAAAGAAGGGCACCTTTTTTCATCACCATCGTGTAATACTGACACTTTAACAAATAGTTATACCCCATTTGAAAACTGTTATTTGTTATGGAGAAAGCTATACTAGTACCTTACGATAAATATCAACGTTTACTGGCACAAATAAAAGATGCAAGAAATGACTTATGGAAGGAAAAATATAGTATGACTGAAAAAATGAAACTCAGATAACAAGAGCCAACGATAAACAGTACGAAAATACCAGTTACAACAAATACACAAATGAAACTACAGATGAAGCAATCTCCAAAAGAATCTGGAATTAAATTAAAGATGAAAAAGAACCTAGGAGGGTAAATTTAAACACACAAGCTCTTCCACCAGGAGAGAGGGACGCTTTAAAGCAATCTCTCAAAGAATCTGGAATTAAATAAAAGGTGAAAAAAGAACCTAGACTGGTGAAAACAAACACACAAGTTCTTTCACCAGAAAAGAAAGACGTTTTCAAAAACTGGATTTCATTTTAAGCATAACCACTTTTGAATTTATTCATAACTTAATTGTGTTTTCAATATTTTCAGTTGATAAGTTAATAGCAATAAAATTTATCATTTGATTCATTGTTTAGTTTTCAATATGTGTCAATGAACTGATTATTTCACCATTTCTTTCTTTATCGTTTATATCGAATACATTTAACAAGGTTTGCATATCTAATCCTGCACATAGGCATACAACGTAATATATATAGTAATGTGCACATTTGTCAGAATATGAACTTTGAATTTGATCTAAAAAAAGTAAGTTATGGTGCAAAGATCAGGAATCGATACAATCAAGTACCACACCTGACCCAGGATACCAATGGGAAAGTGACAAACTCACAGAAGACACCACAAACGAGAGCCAAGAGGTCAGCCCTTTCCCAGCAGGTGACCACAAAGCACATATAAACAGACGCGCACAAACATAGCAAACACAAGACAGAACAAAAACATAAAAGATCCACAAAAGAAGTACCGCCTTGGAACGGTCAGTAAAATATTTTACTGGAGGGCTTAAACCGGTTTAAAGTCAATAAATATGGTTTGTTAAGTGCAGTTTCAAAGATAATGCTGTAATGCTCTTGCCAATTGCCAAGAGAATCAAAAAATTCATCCGGTTCTTCTTTACCGAAGTAAAGCACCACCCAGTGTTCTCCAACACTATAGCTTGGCTGTGTGTTAGAGATGATAAACTCTCCTTCTTTATAAGTAACTTCATCAGATGAGCATACAGTAACTGGATATTCCTTTAATATCATCAATTTGAAAATCATCCAGTGTATAAATAGGCTTCGTGCATGATCAACATACAGAACTTTAGGAAATGTAGCATACATCACAACTGTCACACTTTCTGATAGAGCTTTGGCAAACGTTAGCTCAAGTCGACAATGTCCTTTCCTTTTAGTGTTGAACGAGTAATATGGATTCAAATCTAAGACATACAGACAGTATCCTTTTATGTAGTCATCTTTTGAAATGTCTACATCGTTTCTAAACGCAACAAGTGTTCTGTAGCATTCCAATACGTCCTTTCAGAGAAATTTGGCTGTAGAGGTTGAGCTCGAAAGGACTGTCCATCTAAAAAAATACCCACGGAATTACAATCATATGTCTGAAAATTAAATGGTGACTTTTAATAATCTCCCATGAAACCGCTACTGGACACTAAACCATTTATAAGTTTGTTGGGTATGAGACCTTGGAACATATTGTCAGCACAAAAACTGTATTGCCCAGAAGCTATAGATGATGTCTTTATTTCTGATCTAAGATAAGGATAGAAAGCAGGGGAGTTTTCATCATGTTTTCATGAGCCATAATAACTGCAGGATTCAGCTTTTGAATGAAAAGTTTTAATCTTGCATCCACAATCTGAACCTTCTCATAGGCAGTAACAACGGTATCTGACATCATTCTAAAAGCATAAGACTAGGCCAAGACTAAAGAGAGATCCCTACACCATTGATCAAAAGTCTAGGTTGTTGGAAAAGATATAAATGCAGTGTTCCTTCCAGGTCTACAATATCTCCTCCTTTTGTATATTTGCTTCTCAGTGCTAAACCATTATTTAAGCCTGTTTTGGCGTCTGAATCATCGTGGTCTCCTGTGTCTTTAAAAGAACCTGGCTGGTCATAAGGCCGCTATGCTGACTCTAGTTTGATTCTAGCAAAGTATCAATGTAGGCTTTAAAAGGGTAATTTGTTCCTGCATGTCCTAAAGATGTCTGTTGAAACGTCACTTAAATTTGATTAAAAATGCTGAGAAGAGGTAAATTCACAGGCCCACAGACTAGTGCGACTTCTATGGGTGTAGTATCAGCTTTGGTTTTGTTTGTTTGATTTGTTTCTTTACGTCCACTCAACAATCTTTCAGTTATGCGAGACGGTTCTTCCTGGGTTTAACCAGTACTAAGCTAGGATAAATGTGTCTTGCTCAAGGACCACAACGCAGTGACCCCGGTGAGGCTCGAACCCGCTACCCTTCGGTCTCGAGTCAAGCACTCTACCACTGAGCCACTGCGCTCCATATCAGCTTTGGTAATACGTAATTTGACGTTAAGAACACTGTGTTTCAAGTCAATATAAGCAGATGATTGTGGCGGAATGTTGACATCTACAGCAGAATTATCAGAGATTTGGTTCACAGGACCATACTGTATCCACTCCCGGGTCTGTAAAGAAGTACCTGTGGGTGCTGGTTCAAATATAGAAAGTTCTTGCTCATTATATTCTTCCCTGTTCATGTTAATTGTTCAGCTGCGAATTGTCGTACTGCATGGTTCTTGTATATTTAGGTTTGGTAGAACCAGTTTCTGTATTTTTACGCTTTCTTACATTCTTTACTTGTTCATCTCTATTGTTATTACGCCATTTGAAGTTTTCTCTCTGTAATTCTGATTTAGCTGTTTCAAGAGCTTGAGCAATGGTAGTCACGAACTTGACTTGAGGTTGTTGTGCTTTTTTCTCTGTCGTTTGTCTATATTTTCTTCCACTTCCTACTATGTAGCGTCCAATGTAATCAGGTTTAACATAGCCATTCTAAATATCCTGAAAATGCTGCTTTCATTTGTCATAATCTGGGATGTAAGGAATCCATCTCATTTGCTTTGAATCAAAAATTTCTATCGAACCCATCGCTTCATTAGATGTATTACACAATGAAGATTGTGTGACATAAACTGAACTGGTTTTAACTTTTGGTCTTCAAGATACATACTTATTTTTGAAAGTTCTTATATTTTACTTTTATGTAGGTTGGATGAAGATATTCTTTAGCTTTATATTTCTTATACAGAGTATGTACCTCGACGTTTCTTAAAACTGGCAATAAACTATTTAATACGTGGGAATCTTCCACTAGATCAAAACACAAATACAGACAAGTACTTTTACGTTGAAAGTCAAGTGTTAGCGAAAGCTCTTGCACAGAACAAACCCAGTCCCCCACGAGAGTATAAGGTTTAGGCAACTGTATCCAAAGGTCAGAAGGGTCGTTGTTTTTGCTGACGTTGACAGAATCTTGACTGCTTATGAAAAATAAATATCTGTCATTTTCCTTGAAAACTCGTTTTCCTATTCTTATGATTTTTGTGAAAATTTCTTTAAATCTTTCAGAGGAATCCAGCTATTAAATTTGACAGGCCAACCCATCCACTTGACCAGGACCTTGTTTTTTGTATGTTGCATTATTTTTTCAATTCTAAAAGAGGTAGTTTTGTCAATGAGTATTTTACTTATTTCATTGGCGTAAAATTTCCCTTTGATGTCATCCCCTTCCAGGTCTTGAAGTCTATAAAAAGGAATGCCTTGCTTTATACCTCGCTCTCCGACAATGGAATATTCCAACGTCCATCTCTCATCATATTCACGTTGAAAAATACTACGCAAATGAGAAATGCGCACCTAGTCACCTATTTTGAAACGGAATTTAGTAGGAGTGGATGCTGGTTTATGATATTTTTCTTGGGTATTGGATCATAACGCATCTGCTATATTATCGCTTGGTCTTCAGGTTTTACATTGATGGGAGCTTTCTTCAGCGAGCGATGGAACCTGTGGTTATAACTTATGGTCATTAATTCTGAAAATGAATTGAAACTATTTTGAAACTGAATTTAGTAGGAGTGGATGCTGGTTTATGATATTTTTTCTTGGGTTTTAGATCATAACGCATCTGCCGTATTATCGCTGGGTCTTCAGGTTTTACATTGATGGGAGATTTCTTTAGCGAGCGATGGAACGTGTGGTTATAATTTTTAGTCATTTATTCTAAAATACCAATCCAGCGATGAGTTTTGTTTTTTGGTCATGTATCAAGCTAGTTTGGATTTTATCGTTTTGATAGCCCTCTCTACAACAGCGCTTTTGGTCTCATTGTATGAATAAAAATGATTCTCTTTACTGTATGTTGTCATATAAGCATTATCAATATCCCATTGATAGTCTATGTAGGGGGCAAAAATCTTTTGTCGGGTTTGTTTTCGAAATACCGCTCTGTGTAGCGTGAATGGTTCTTGTTTAATGAGCCAGGCTTTTATCTTGGATCTTCCTAGAACGTACTTTCCATCCTTTCTAACGGCTCTATACAATTTCCTCCAAACCAGAAAAGGAAGCCCGGTGTTCAGGGCTGTAATAGATTTTTTTCAAATAATTTTGGTAAGTTATGTTGATTAAAAGTTTTCAGCCTTGGTTTAGATAGTTTCTTCGGAGTAGGGAGTTTAAACTTGATCTCGGATGGTTGACATGATGTAGTAGATTCTGAGTAGCCTCGGAATAAAGGTATGATGGAGAATGAGAATAGCTACTTTCCTACGAAAAGAAATTCTTCCGGAAAAAATTCTTTGCAACACGGGTTTGTTTCTTCGTAAAAACAGTATATCACGTGGGAGAATAGGAAACTTTTGGTCATATATCCTGTGAGCTATTTCTATCAGACAATCCATTTGCCTGAGGGTTAGGGTTCTTAGCATCTTATCCTATCTGTTACATCAGCATTATTTAATGCTAAGAGATAGTGTATGTGGTCATAAATATTTGATTGGTTCATGTTGTTGTTGTGTTCTTTTTTAATTGTTCATGTCATCATTCTTACATTGTATACAGTTCTAGTTCTATCAGTGTGGGATATATGATGTCATCGATATGACGCTGTTGTTTTATTCTGATTATGATAATTGTGGCTGAATATAAAACAGGAAAATATTATTACCCCTTTTTTGAACACTAGAGTTGGAAATATTTCTGGGGTAAATGACAGACTTCACTCTTTAGCTATTTGTTCCAAACGTAAAAGGCAGCTTAATTTGTGGTAAGCAGAAACTGTGAGCCTCTTTAGATGAGTAACATGTACTTTATAACCTAGTCTTTGAAAACACCTTGCATATTTTCGAAGTCTTATATGACCTTCTTCAAAACATCTAGCTTTACGATTGCAATTTATATTACCATTTCCAAAAATTAGGCAATTCCCGCCAATGTAGGGATGCTGCCATATTAGTCCAGGTAAACGATTTGGTTCGTCCCTGACATTTGTCAGTTGATAACAGAGCTTCCTCATGTTGAAAGTACACAGTAAATTGGCGCTATATACAACGTTTGTAATAATCATATTGACACTGGCGATGTTGTCTAAACAATGAGGAGTAAGGATACAGTAGTCTCATATGTATAAGTTCTATCATAAAACGCATAACCTTATGATCTAAACCGCTCAGTCGTGTGTAGACTGAAGGGTAACAACAATTTTCAGCCTTGGTTAAGATGATTTCTTAAGAGTCAGGAGTGTAAACTTGATCTCCGATGGTTGACATGATGTATTAGATTCTGAGTAACCTCAGATAAGGGTGTGATGGAGAATGAGAATAGCTACTTTCCTACCAAAAGAAATTCTTACGGAAAAAATTCTTTGCAACACGGGTTTGTTTTTTCTAAAAAACAGTATATTACGTGGGAGAATAGGAAACTTTTGGTCATACTAGGGCTGTTCAAATATGAATGCAAGTAGCTTCATTTCTTTCTTTTACACATGTGCTACGACAAAATGGTAAACGTTTCTATATAGGACTATATGTCACCTTTAAACTGGCCCCAAACCTAAAGAAAAAAACAGTATACTTATCGAGCTATAGCCCTTTGAATGAGGGTCACGTTAGTATACTAACAAACTCAATGCTTCGAACATATACCAGTGATATAGACGAGCGTATAATTCTTCGATAGACAGGTGAAATGTCTTGACATTTTTAAGGAAGTATCCCCATATTTTTATATAATGATTCTATGAAAGTTGCGAAAATCCGACATGCCTTTGTTAAATTACAACGCATCGTTTTCACTAAAGTCTCCTTATGTTTGGAAATGAATGGTAAACAAAAGACCACCTTTCAGTTTTCAGTTAAACTTATCCTTAGCAAAATGCATGAAGCAACATTTAAACTAGTTTTAACTCAAAGCCAATATGCTGATCGCTCATACTGAGTTGTTGCTACAAATAATAATGGATAGTGGGTAATTTCTAAACGCTGAAAAGCATTTTTATTTAGGCGAAAATGCCTTAAGTGAATGGGTTATAGAAGTTATACATATTTTTTGTCATTACATTGCGGTTTTATTCTAAATTTGAACGTAAACTTTAAGTTTGACCACTATAGACATTATTTACAATAAAATTACTCACCTGGTCTTGAGGATTGGACTTATTGAACATATTTTAATTAATGTAAACACGCCATTGAGTAGCAGAAAAATGCTTGAAAAATGATATAAAATGGGATTACTCTGTAAATAGAGGACGGCGCATTTTGAAGACTCCCTTATGACATATTTAGCATGTTTTCAGCAAAACGCAAAGAAAACGACATCGCGATGTGCATAATTACATCACCAGTAGATAACTCAAAATGACGTTTATCATCAAATTAATGACGTCACAAACTTGCCTGTTTACTCAAGATTGAAACAGGATTATATAAACTTTTTCCTGCAAGCAACTTTATGATTGTTACCTAGACTTGCATTTAAAATTTGATGCTATTTTGTCTAAAATTTACAGAGATATGAAACTGTATCCGCACATGTACCAAAACCTGCATTGAATTTGCTTTAGAAAAACTTCAGTATACAGGAACAGCCTTTATATAAGGGTCTATAACTCGAGAAATATAGTGAGTGTTTCTTTATGTTTGGTGCCATTTTAAAGGCAACAAATAGTTCTTTCCAGAAAAGTATAGCATTTTGTAGTAGCATATATGTGAAGAAAGCTATGAAGCTACTTGCATTCATATTTGAACAGCCATCGTATATCCTGTGAGCTATTTCTATCAGACAATCCATTTGCCTGAGGGTTCTTAGCATGCTATCCTATCTGTTACATCAGCATTATTTAATGCTAAAAGATAGTGAATGTGGTTAGAAATATTTGATTGGTTCATGTTGTTGATCTGTTCTTTTTTAATTGTTCATGTCATCATTCTTACATTGTATACAGTTCTAGTTCTATCAGTGTGGGCTAAATGATGTCATCGATATGACGCTGTTGTTTTATTCCGGTTATGATAATTGTGCCTGAATATAAAACAGGAAAATATTATTACCCTTTTTTTGAACACTAGAGTTGGAAATATTTCTCGGGTATATGACAGACTCCACTCTTTAGCTATTTGTTCCAAACGTAAAAGGCTGCTTAATTTGTGGTTAGCCGAACTTGTGAGCCTCTTTAGACGAGTAACATGTACTTTATAACCTAGTCTTTGTAAACACCTTGCATATTTTTGAAGTCTTTCATGACCTTCTCTAAAACATCTAGATTTACCTTTGCCATTTATATTACCATTTCCAAAAATTAGGCAATTCCTGCCAATGCAGGGATGCTGCCATATTAGTCCAGGTAAACGATTTGGTTCGTACCTGACATTTGTCAGTTGATAACAGAGCTTCCTCATGTTGAAAGTACACAGTAAATTGGCGCTATATACAACGTTTGTAATAATCATATTGACACTGGCGATGTTGTCTTAACAATAAGGAGTAAGGATACAGTAGTCTCATATATACGTTTTATCATAAAACGCATAATCTTAAAATCTAAACCGCTCAGTCGTGTCTAGACCGAAGGGTTACAACAATTTTCAGCCTTGGTTAAGATGGTTTCTTAAGAGTTGGGAGTGTAAACTTGATCTCCAATGGTTGACATGATGTAGTAGATTCTGAGTAGCCTCGGATAAGGGTGTGATGGAGAATAAGATAGCTACTTTCCTACGAAAAGAAATTCTTCCGGAAAAAATTCTTTGCAACACGGGTTTGTTTCTTCATAAAAACAGTATATCACCTGGGAGAATAGGAAACTTTTGGTCATATATCCTGTGAGCTATTTCTATCAGACAATCCATTTGCATGAGGGATAGGGTTCTTAGCATCTTATCCTATCTGTTACATCAGCATTATTTAATGCTAAGAGATAGTGTATGTGGTCATAAATATTTGATTGGTTCATGTTGTTGTTGTGTTCTTTTTTAATTGTTCATGTCATCATTCTTACATTGTATACAGTTCTAGTTTTATCAGTGTGGGATAAATGATGTCATCGATATGACACTGTTGTTTTATTCCGGCTATGATAATTGTGCCTGAATATAAAACAGGAAAATATTATTACCCCTTTTTTGAACACTAGAGTTGGAAATATTTCTGGGGTATATGACAGACTCCACTCTTTTGCTATTTGTTCCAAACGTAAAAGGCAGCTTAATTTGTGGTAAGCAGAAACTGTGAGCATCTTTAGAGGGGTAATATGTACTTTATAACCTAGTCTTTGAAAACACCTTGCATATTTTCGAAGTCTTTCATGACCTTCTTCAAAACATCTAGCTTTACGATTGCAATTTATATTACCATTTCCAAAAATTAGGCAATTCCCGCCAATGTAGGGATGCTGCCATATTAGTCCAGGTAAACGATTTGGTTCGTACCTGACATTTGTCAGTTGATAACAGAGCTTCCTCATGTTGAAAGTACACAGTAAATTGGCGCTATATACAACGTTTGTAATAATCATATTGACACTGGCGATGTTGTCTAAACAATGAGGAGTAAGGATACAGTAGTCTCATATGTATAAGTTCTATCATAAAACGCATAACCTTAAGATCTAAACCGCTCAGTCGTGTGTAGACTGAAGGGTTACAACAATTTTCAGCCTTGGTTAAGATGATTTCTTAAGAGTCAGGAGTGTAAACTTGATCTCCGATGGTTGACATGATGTATTAGATTCTGAGTAACCTCAGATAAGGGTGTGATGGAGAATGAGAATAGCTACTTTCCTACCAAAAGAAATTCTTCCGGAAAAAAATCTTTGAAACACGGGTTTGTTTTTTCTAAAAAACAGTATATTACGTGGGAGAATAGGAAACTTTTGGTCATACTATGGCTGTTCAAATATGAATGCAAGTAGCTTCATTTCTTTCTTTTACACATGTGCTACGACAAAATGGTAAACGTTTCTATATAGGACTATATGTCACCTTTAAACTGGCCCCAAACCTAAAAGAAAAAACAGTATACTTATCGAGCTATAGCCCTTCGAATAAGGGTCACGTTAGTATACTAACAAACTCAATGCTTCGAACATATACCAGTGATATAGACGAGCGTATAATTCTTCGATAGACAGGTGAAATGTCTTGACATTTTTAAGGAAGTATCCCCATATTCTTATATAATGATTCTATGAAAGTTGCGAAAATCCGACATGCCTTTGTTAAATTACAACGGATCGTTTTCACTAAAGTCTCCTTATGTTTGGAAATGAATGGTAAACAAAAGACCACCTTTCAGTTTTCAGTTAAACTTATCCTTAGCAAAATGCATGAAGCAACATTTAAACTAGTTTTAACTCAAAGCCAATATGCTGATCGCTCATACTGAGTTGTTGCTACAAATTATAATGGATAGTGGGTAATTTCTAAACGCTGAAAAGCATTTTTATTTAGGCGAAAATGCCTTAAGTGAATGGGTTATAGAAGTTATACATATTTTTTGTCATTACATTGCGGTTTTATTCTAAATTTGAACGTAAACTTTAAGTTTGACCACTATAGACATTATTTACAATAAAATTACTCACCTGGTCTTGAGGATTGGACTTATTGAACATATTTTAATTAGTGTAAACACGCCATTGAGTAGCAGAAAAATGCTTGAAAAATGATATAAAATGGGATTACTCTGTAAATAGAGGACGGCGCATTTTGAAGACTCCCTTATGACATATTTAGCATGTTTTCAGCAAAACGCAAAGAAAACGACATCGCGATGTGCATAATTACATCACCAGTAGATAACTCAAAATAACGTTTATCATCAAATTAATGACGTCACAAACTTGCCTGTTTACTCAAGATTGAAACAGGATTATATAAACTTTTTCCTGCAAGCAACTTTATGATTGTTACCTAGACTTGCATTTAAAATTTGATGCTATTTTGTCTAAAATTTACAGAGATATGAAACTGTATCCGCACATGTACCAAAACCTGCATTGAATTTGCTTTAGAAAAACTTCAGTATACAGGAACAGCCTTTATATAAGGGTCTATAACTCGAGAAATATAGTGAGTGTTTCTTTATGTTTGGTGCCATTTTAAAGGCAACAAATAATTCTTTCCAGAAAGGTATAGCATTTTGTCGTAGCATATATGTGAAGAAAGTTATGAAGCTACTTGCATTCATATTTGAACAGCCATCGTATATCCTGTGAGCTATTTCTATCAGACAATCCATTTGCCTGAGGGTTCTTAGCATGCTATCCTATCTGTTACATCAGCATTATTTAATGCTAAAAGATAGTGAATGTGGTTATAAATATTTGATTGGTTCATGTTGTTGTTCGGTTCTTTTTTAATTGTTAATGTCATCATTCTTACATTGTATACAGTTCTAGTTTTATCAGTGTGGCCTAATGATGTCATCGATATGACGCTGTTGTTTTATTCTGGTTATGATAATTGTGGCTGAATATAAAACAGGAAAATATTATTACCCCTTTTTGAACACTAGAGTTGGAAATATTTCTGGGGTATATGACAGACTCCACTCTTTAGCTATTTGTTCCAAACGTAAAAGGCTGCTTAATTTGTGGTTAGCTGAACTCGTGAGCCTCTTTAGAGGAGTAACATGTACTTTATAACCTAGTCTTTGTAAACATCTTGCATATTTTCGAAGTCTTTCATGACCTTCTCCAAAACATCCAGCTTTACCATTACAATGTATATTACCATTTCCAAAAATTAGGCAATTCCTGCCAATGTAGGGATGCTGCCATATTAGTCCAGGTAAACGAATTGTTTTGTACGTGACATTTGTCAGTTGATAACAGAGCTTCCTCATGTTGAAAGTACACAGTAAATAGGCGCTATATACAACGTTTGTAATAAACATATTGACACTGGCGATGTTGTCTAAACAATGAGGAGTAAGGATACAGTAGTCGCATATATATAAGTTTAATCATAAAACGTACAACCTTAAGATCTAAACCGCTCAGTCGTGTCTAGACCGAATGGTTACAACAATTTGCAGCCTTGGTTAAGATGGTGTCTTAAGAGTCGGGAATGTAAACTTGATCTCCGATGGTTGACATGATGTAGTAGATTCTGAGTAGCCTCGGAATAAAGGGTGTGATTGAGAATGAGAATAGCTACTTTCCTACGAAAAGAAATTCTTCCAGAAAAAATTCTTTGCAACACAGGTTAGTTTCTTCTAAAAAAACATTAGATCACGTGGGAGAATAGGAAACTTTTGGTCATATATCCTGCATGCTATTTCTATCAGACAATCCATTTGCCTGAGGGTTAGGGTTCTTAGCATGTATTCCTATCTGTTACATTAGCATTATTTAATGCTAAAAGATAGTGTATGTGGTCATAAATATTTGATTGGTTCATGTTGTTGTTGTGTTCTTTTTTAATTGCTCGTGTCATCATTCTTACATTGTATACAGTTCTAGTTCTATCAGTGTGGGATAAATGATGTCATCGATATGACGCTGTTGTTTTATTCCGGTTATGATAATTGTGCCTGAATATAAAACAGGAAAATATTATTACCCTTTTTTTGAACACTAGAGTTGGAAATATTTCTGGGGTATATGACAGACTCCACTCTTTAGCTATTTGTTCCAAACGTTAAAGGCTGCTTAATTTGTGGTTAGCCAAACTTGTGAGCCTCTTTAGACGAGTAATTTGTACTTTATAACCTAGTCTTTGTAAACATCTTGCATATTTTCGAAGTCTTTCATGGCTTTCTCTAAAACATCTAGATTTACCTTTGCCATTTATATTATCATTTCCAAAAATTAGGCAATTCCTGCCAATGCAGGGATGCTGCCATATTAGTCCAGATAAACGATTTTGTTCGTACCTGACATTTGTCAGTTGATAACAGAGCTTCTTCATGTTGAAAGTACACAGTAAATTGGCGCTATATACAACATTTTTAATAATCATATTGACACTGGCGATGTTGTCTTAACAATGAGGAGTAAGGATACAGTAGTCTCATATATACGTTTTATCATAAAACGCATAATCTTAAAATCTAAACCGCTCAGTCGTGTCTAGACCGAAGGGTTACAACAATTTTCAGCCTTGGTTAAGATGGTTTCTTA
The DNA here is from genome assembly GCA_964019695.1 of Loripinus fragilis. Taxonomy (NCBI): domain Eukaryota; kingdom Metazoa; phylum Mollusca; class Bivalvia; order Lucinida; family Lucinidae; genus Loripinus; species Loripinus fragilis. The sequence goes on from OZ026524.1 coordinate 48,278,457, forward strand.
AGAGTTGGGAGTGTAAACTTGATCTCCAATGGTTGGCATGATGTAGTAGATTCTGAGTAGCCTCGGATAAGGGTGTGATGGAGAATAAGATAGCTACTTTCCTACGAAAAGAAATTCTTCCGGAAAAAATTCTTTGCAACACGGGTTTGTTTCTTCTAAAAAACAGTATATCACGTGGGAGAATAGGAAACTTTTGGTCATAAATCCTGCAAGCTATAATTATTAGCGATCCATTTGCCTGAGGGTTAGGGTTCTTAGCATCTTATCCTATCTGTTACATCAGCATTATTTAATGCTAAGAGATAGTGAATGTGGTCATAAATATTTGATTGGTTCATGTTGTTGTTGTGTTCTTTTTTAATTGTTCATGTCATCATTCTTACATTGTATACAGTTCTAGTTTTATCAGTGTGGGCTAAATGATGTCATCGATATGACGCTGTTTTTTTTATTTTGGTTATGATCATTGTGCCTGAATATAAAACAGGAAAATATTATTACCCCTTTTTTGAACACTAGAGTTGGAAATATTTCTGGGGTATATGACAGACTTCACTCTTTAGCTATTTGTTCCAAACGTAAAAGGCTGCTTAATTTGTGGCAAGCCAAACTTGTGAGCCTCTTTAGACGAGTAACATGTACTTTATAACCTAGTCTGTGTAAACATCTTGCATATTTTCGAAGTCTTTCATGACCTTCTCTAAAACATCTAGGTTTACCATTGCAATGTATATTACATTTCCAAACATTAGGCCATTCCCACCAATGTAGAGATGCTGCCATATTAATCCAGGAAAACGATTTGGTTAGTACCTGACATTTGTCAGTTGATTACAGAGCTTCCTCGCGTTGAAAGTACACAGTAAATTTGCGCTATATACGACGTTTGTAATAATCATGTTGACACTGGCGATGTTGTCTAAACAATGAGGAGTAAAGATACAGTAGTCTCACATATATAAGTTTTATCATAAAACGCCTAACCTTAGGATCTACACTGCTCAGTCGTGTCTAGACCGTAGTATTACAACATGTGATTGACTACGGGATTCAAACGATATCATGTATAAGACATTGAGGTGTAAATGATAGGCAAAATAACAAAACAAATACAAAATAACTAGAATCTATATAATGAGGGAATCAGAGGGAATCATGTACGAGGGGGGTTCAATATGTAATGAAAACCCTATCATAACTCCACCCACAAAAGCGTTAGGATTTCATGCCATATACCAAACGAAAGATTATAGCATCGTCGTTATAATGGTGCATGAAACATTATTTTATCTTTTCAAATTTAATTAGCTACAAACTTTTTAAAAAGCACACTAATATACACTGCATATATTTGCCTCCAAATTGTAAAGACTTATTTTAACAAAGGTAGAAAGGCATGCTGTATTTTCTAAAACAATCATTTTACATGCATGAATCAAATATCCATAGTTTTCTGACTCATTTTCCCTTTATCTGCCATAACGATACAAACTTTTGACCCGTACCAATTTCTCGTGCAAACGGATTATTACGTTACCCCCTCTTACGTTGACGTCATTTAAAGCAATGGACGTAACACTAAAAAAAGCACGGTTCTTGAAAATCGGAAATATGGCTTTGTACCAGAAAAAGAGAATTTTGACTGTATCGGAGTTTCAATCCACACAGTGCATAGGCAGCAGACCAGTTGAACTGAAACCAATAGCTAGGGGTATCTCATCTGAGTGGTATACCATTTTCGTTTCCTATAATTTTATTGTCTTAAATTAGCCAGCCAGATTAAGTACATGTAAATACGTGTAACAATGCCCAAAGACTGCATCCGAATGCAAGCATCGATGAGACGCGGTAGTATGTCTGATCCATTGCAGTGTAAGCCAGAGACGGCATTCTTTTAAGTGATTTTCTTATTTCAAATGACGTACTTGGGGGTACTTTATGAGTGAGATTAAATAGAGAAATGTCAAAATCTGCTGTATTACTTGCAAATGAACATCGAATGTTACAAATGATTTTCGTATAAATATTCGCTATGTATTCGTTCACACAAAAATGACTCCGTCAATGGAATGCCAGAAAATGTAGCATCAAGGAGGATTTTAACCAAAACATGGCAGCCTCAGTATTTCATAGAATATAAAGAAATATAAAAAAAGTTTGCAGGTATAAATCACCAATATATGGATATTTACCACACGAAGACCCAGACTGAAAACATCCCTCGTTCATGTAGTTATCTGCTATTGAAATTATGGTTTTATTTCATTTCGCAGTGTACTTCAGTACCATATCTTGAAAGTGGCTTGTGTAAATTAGTTAAGAAGCTCGACAACTGCAATTTACATATATTTAGCCAAGAAACAGACCTTTTAATGAAAGTAATTATGAAGTGTGTAAATATAAAACTTTGGGATATACTGGGCTGTTTTCATTACATATTGAAAGCCCCTCGTATAAGACATTGAGGTGTAAATGATAGGCAAAATAAAAAGTAACTATAATCTATATAATGATAAGGTATACTAACATTCAAACCAGTGCTATATATAAACAAATTTGCAGTTAAAAGAATTAAAAGGGAATGTAGAACAGTACGAATGAGGAAACAGTTTCAGTGATAAGAGTTTCCTGCAGATTGGAATGTTATGTCATTTCAACTTGTTTCGTTTCTTTTCTTTCATGACAGCCATTCAGTACGTCTGATATGCCAAATTATTTATGTGTAAATTGTTTATTATTGTGTAGCTTGTTTCTTCAACACCCTCCGATAAGTCTTCGCCTCACTGACAGTTGAATCAATCATTGGACTCAGTTTCAAACCCTACCATCAGACTCTCTGAAGGACGTCTTTCATCCATTTCGTTAGTCATTGTAACAATAAAACACTTTTTGACAAAAGAAGTATTCTTACGTGCTTTACAATAATTAAATCTTGCAGAATGGATTTGTACCACTTAAAGCCAAGCCAAATTTTATTCCATCATTAACTTTCTAATATACACAGATATAGTTAAAACAGTTTTGTGGTTGCTTTCACCCACTGGTGGGTTCATTTCACAATATTATAGTCCATTAATTTCTCTAAACGCGGATGAAATCTCGTCCTTCATTTCGTCTTTTTTCAGAACTATGTCCCTCAATTCATCATATATGTCATCCAGAGAACAGATCGAAGGTATGAAGTATTTCTGGAAAGAGAAAAATAACTACAATGTGAATTAACCTGAAACATTTGATCTACACAGTGACAAAAACGATGCAAAGGATAAAGTAACGAATAGCATGTTTTCATACACTTTAAGTAAACATTTTAAAGACTGCAATTTTTAACCATACTGTAAAACTTTACACTTATTTTCTTAAAAATAAAAAACAGAACCAAAGAAAAATATTATTCAATCAGAAATTTATCAAATATTAAATTTGTATAAATACTTGCTGCTAACCATTCATGATATTCATACCTGAACTTCGGGTAAAAGCAAGACTGCTTCTTTTGTTGATTTTAAAACATCTTCCTCCTCAATGGATGTTTTAGCTAAGAACCAATAGTGGTGAACGAACTCTTATCAAGTGGGTCGATCTTCTGACAAGCACCCTCGAAATCCCATATGTTGAGCTTGAGATGGATGATTAATCTGACAACCTTCGCAGGTTTGCTGACTGCTACCAAGCTCGTTGATTCCCTTAATGAATGCGTACCCATGGACATTCTCATTACATCAGACGTTGTCTTAGTTATTGTTTCACTCATGGACTGGTAGAGCTGAACTTTGTCAGTTAATTTCTATTATGGTGATCAAATCATACATACTCTGAAGTGTATGTATAAGTTCCATCCTCTATTGTAAGACATTTGTGAATATCTATATCAAACTTCCCTCTCTTATATGAAAGTCTTTCGCAGACAAAACTGTGATCAGGTTTCTAACATCACCTTTACATAGCTCAAATGGAATGCCAATAGGCTTTTGAGATCTCTTAACAGTATATCTACTGATTATTTTTCAGCAACGGGTAGTAAATTTATAAGATTTATAATTTCCTCCTGCCCAAAGTTGATCCGTCTATTTTCAATTTCATCCGTTCGAATTTTTTCCTCTCCTACGACAAATGTTTTTGAAAGTGAATCTTAGCGAAAAGACATCTTAAAATCTTCTGACAAATCGAAATCATGCAAATTCTTGTCATCTTTTAAGTCATTGTCCTCAGTTAGTTTCAACATTTTTGTAGAAAGCAGGTTCATAATTTCACTTCTTCGTTTCTGTGCCATAATAACTTTAGCAAACGAAATATCAGTCTTCTCCCTATGACGTTTAGGTAGCGAATGATGAAATATATAATTTGACCAAGGTCTTGTCAGTTTCTGTAAATATTCTATATGGTCTATTATTAAACGTAGCTCTGAGACGCTCGGTAAAGTCCGTTTTGACCTAAACAAATATAGACAAAGGTTAAACATAGCTCGGTGGCGCAGGGTAAACTCTGTGCTTATCCGATATTGATGTACTAAAAAAATGTGGCATTCTCAATTTTTGTGGCAGGGCATATTTTGCCACATAAAGCGCTACTTATACACCCTCTATATTTTCAGATTTCCAATCATTTTTTTTGACTAATGTTTACAGGTAAGCTTGGTCTAGGAAACAGTGTAGAGTTGAACTAGATCAGATAACTGCTAGAGGCGCGTTCTTATCAGGATCTGCACTGCCTTTCATTTGACGCATCGATTTGTGATACAGACACTAAGTGTGGCATTTCTTTTTCAGAGTTTTTTTTTATTGTTTTATTTTATTTTTGTGACATTTTATTTAACGTTTGTGCTCAATTCCATTGTTATCAAGGGCACGCATGTACTTGTACCAACACGCGTTGTAAGAGTGAAATGCATTTGTAATCACTGCCACAGCCCCACCCGCCAACACCGGGCGAGATACTGTCGCCGATAGCGGGTCATGGTAGATGTTTGGATTGTTATAACGTCTTGATTGCCCCCCCCCACACACACACACACAGACAAACACCAACCCCACAGTACGGGGGTTAGGGCTTGGTTTATTACTTTATATCTGAAGACAGCTTTAAGAAGAAAAACATGACATATAAATTAAAAAGGCGACCAACAAAAACTGCACCGCCTTAGAACTGTCAGTAAAAGAAATACTGGAAAGCTTCAACATATTTAACGATACCAACCGCACTCTAAAATTCTGATATTAGTAAAGGTCGCTGTGTCGAAATTTGGGCTCCTGTGTGCATTTTTTTGGTAAAAGTGATTCCTATCGATTTTCAAATAGATAAATAAATTCCATTTAAGAAAAAAGATGTTTCCAATTTTTTCTTGCAGCATCAACGTCATAGTGACGTCTTAAAATGAGGTACCGTCTTTTCACATGAATCAAACAGTTAATAGCTGCTAGTGCTGTATACACCTTAACTCTTTGCATTTTAGCGTTGCGTATTGCGTTGAAGTAGTTGAAATCGTCTATAGGAGGACTAAAATAAAAATTTGTTTAACATGAAACTTTAATTTTACGTCCAATTGACGGCTATTTGATGTCAGTATACAGGAAAAACATATTGTGTACAGAACTATCATTCTGGAATTTTTGTGATCATTGCTCTCAAAATAAATGTTAGCATAAATCTATGTTTCTAGCTAAGCTTTTTAAAACATGTTAGCTCTCTGACGGTTGGGGCGTGTGGCTGTAACAGCATGTTCTCTACGATACCCCTCATTTTTAAAAACAAAAGTAATGTTAATAAGGTTGTTAAGGTAGTACCTGAATATTCAAATTGACCAAACATCTAGTAATATACAATAACATTTCATTCCCTACAGATATTTATGTTTATAAAAGTTGCTGGGGCCCAATGAAGTGTCATTTATGTTACATTTAAACTACTCTCTGTAAAACCATTGAAATGTTGTTAAACAGTTTCATTTCATAAACTTCTCATTTGGGATTCATGTTTTAAATATATGTCCTAAAAGACGAGTAATGGGTCATTTTATAATTGCACGCAGCTTGTTTTATCACAAACACTTTAAGAGTTATAAACTGTTTAATATGATAACACAGAACGTTAATTCAGGTAAGACTATTTTCATTCTAAAATTTAGCAGTGCTATGTGAAAACCTTTATACACCATATATGCTCATTATCTTGCAATTCAAAAGTTGAAAAGCTCTATTCAACGTCGTTTCTGGTGTAAACTATCATTTTGTTATTTGTGGCCATATGTAACGTAAGTTACAACTTTCAAGACTGTATTTACATTGCTTTATTCCTTATAGTATACGCAATATGGTATTTTAAACACAATTAAAGTAAAGTAACCAGCTCTCTTTTCACCAGCAAGGTGATTGCAACACTAGAATGACATAAAGTACTGAAAAACAAAAAAGGATCAAGTACAAAACTCCCAAAAACAATGGGAGCAACAATAAATAATGAATCAACAACAACAGAACCACCACCTTAGAACGGACAGCTGTCTTAGCCACTGGAATGGGGGTGAGCTTAAATACACTTTACTGATACCAAACCTTCATCCTAGATTCTGTTATTGTTAAAGTTCGCATGGAAAAATACTGATTGTTTTGTTATAGATATCTAGATTCCAGTTTGTCTGAAAAAAGATTTATCAACCACGCAACATTTGCAAACTAGTATATCTTTTATATTAACAAAAATGACTTGCCCAAAACTATAGATTTTAAATCTCATTAGCAAATAAGATGATAGCTCTCAAGTACGAGTACTTAGAAGGATACATTCTATATTTCTGCTAGATGTTAAAATAAAATATATGACTGTTTAAAGTATATCATAAGGTCCCATGTTTATTCAAAATGATGTCAAAGACGATATATAATTGAGACTGAAAGCTTAAATATTATGGTGAGCCTATAGTTTTGCAATATTTATCTGAAGTAATCTAAGTTTATTTAAAATATTTCTCAATAGTTATTTAAAAAGCAATCCTTTTTTAAATAGTTTACAGTTGTTCAAATTATGGTTAAACATATTCAGTTACGTTACATGATATGGGCTAGATTCCATGTATCCATGAATATTTAGGTTTATTTACCATAAAATAATAACCCTTCTAATTACCAAATGTTTTGAGGGATATAGTCAGATCTTATGCATAATATCTGGCTGTTAGTCCAGGCGCTGATTTCTGTACAGGCCTTAGTTTTTGAATTGGCACAACTTACCTGCCAGAAAAGGTTTGACTGCAGAAATGCAATCCTGGGGTCTTCTTCAATACTCCTGGGTACGTCGTACAGTTAAATTGTGGTAGCAGTTTTGCTGTAGGACGTCATCTTTGAACGTATCCTACGCTAAATGAAGCTTAGGTAAATTGAGAGTAAAACATGCCTCACGTTCAACCATTGCTTCCTATTCAGCATATTTCTCTTTAAATGTATGCATTACATGTATACAATGACATACGACAGTAAAGCAATATAAATATTTTGTATATATGGTTTTTTAGACGTAAAAATGTCCAACGGAAGGGGTGATTTACCCCACCCTCCTGAATATAATGTATCCAAATTCAAAAAGAAATGAAATCTTCCACATTTCTTAATTTATCAAGTAAAATAGAATATTTATAACAATATTCGAACATTATTCTTAAGTATGTCTATCATGTTTTACATTTGTTACAAATCAAAGAAAGAACATACCACCTGAAATGACAATTCAGGAATGCGTGCACTACACAATTTTCAGTGTACATTCTCTGCTGCAACATATTGTATATGTGACTTATACAAAACTCTTATAAATGGACATTAGGATAGCCTTATATCATTAAATGAAATGCAGCAAACAGCCAGTATGCACATGATATTACATTTATATACGTTACTTACTTTCAAATTTATTACTATTTAATGCAGTAATATCACTAGATTATGGGCTACCCAACGACCTCCACAAAATGAGGTTTGTAGACTGTTCATTTCTAAAACCAAATTATATATTATCCACATAATGAAGTGCGATAGCTTTTCAGCGGATAAGGCGTTACCCTGCAATAGCCAAATTCACTACGTTACCCTAAAATAATAGGATTTCCTACAGTGTTAATATCCAGTTATGTCGTATTCCTACGTATCAATATTAACTTTTATTTGAAAGAAAATTACTAGCAATGTGATTTTAAACTAAGTTTGGCACCTGTTATTACAGTTATATATGTTATTTTCTGCTAAATACAATATTTAATGAAATGACAGCACTATATCACCAATTTTGTAAGCCACCAAAAATACATACAATTATTGCTTGTCAGCTATTGACTACATTAACTATATTGATAGCGATGATTTGGGGGAAAAACTTACACCAAATTCCTAAAATTACCTTTTTTATATACAAATATTAGTTGAAATCGAGAAATGAAACATAAAAGCAAACGTTAATCCTTGGCATAGCAAACAAAAAATGTTTTAATCGTAACGGTTTCTCTTCCACATATGGCAAACGCCATGCCTATTCATATGGTTCAAACTGCTCTATATCCAATCGTTATCTAGTTCTATGAAGAACCAATACAACTGATGTGAGTAACATATACAACAAAAGTATTTACCCATATTAGACTAGCGTTCTTTTGTGGGATATATAGACAAATAGTACAGGCCAAGATCCGACGCCACAGACTGCAATGTCTGATCAGGTACTCTACTTTTTGCTTTTAGGATGTTCAATTAAAATTTGAATAAGAATGAAAAACAACACCCAACAACCCTGGAGACGCAAATGGACTGGTCCATTTGATAATTGTGGGAAGTTTCATTAGACTTAAAAGGGTTAAGGAGATGGTGACATTTATCATACACTTTGTCTGGTTCTACAATGTTATGGAGCATTGAAACTGGATATTTAGCCAAGTTTCTTTATGGTTATACATTTTAGAGGTCGAGGCTTATCACATAGAACAACTCTCTTGCAATGTAAAGATTATATTGTTGCTGTTGCAAAATGAGTTATTGGAAATTTGTTTGCATTATTTCTATCAATTGGGCTTAGTCTAAACGTGGAATTAGTTCATATAAAATCATTACGATATTGAGCATGTCAAATGAGGACATAATTATTGATGCAAAAATGGCATCCCATTAATCCTTAGTATGTTCCAAATCAACTAAATTGATGATAAATGGTGACGTAAATAAATATCAAGTTAGTAAGCACATTTGATTTTAGTTCAGCAATGTAGGCTCATGAGAGCCTGTAAAATATGTCATTAGACACATCAGAGCATTTGCTGCTTGTATATGTAGATGAAGACAAACACTAGCTCCAATGCATCAGCATGGGGGATTAAACGGTGCATTTGCCCATGTGAGATAGGTACCAAAATCACATATGGTGGTACAACTCTTCAATTGAGCATGTATAAATTACATAAGAGAGGTCAGCAATTGTTTTTTGCTTTTATTGCAGCGAAATTCACACTTGTGCTACTGTCAAAGATAATATCGAAGATAAGATATTCAAAATCTTGTATATTATATCACATAACATATACAACAACAGAAGCACTGCTTTATCAACCTCTAAGATTTATACTTACCTTTAAAAGTAATAGAAGTATGGTTTCTTTTGGAAGGAAGCATTGCAAATATGACATGCATATCGTGGAGTCAACGCAACACAGTCGTAACAATACAATAAATAGTAAGGAGATACGACAGTGTTGCTTTAACCCCACATACTTTCATGCAGCCTTTCTAGGTATTGCATTTAAGTCTTTCGTTGATGACGAAGGCTACTGCACATATTGTTTGTAAGAACAATTGACGCTTTGTATGTCTCTATAAATCACTATCCTCAACATGTTTTGTGCTTTTATTTTCCTAATTATGTGTAATGCATTTGTTTTCTGTCTGAAGAAGCAAGATTTTTTTAGAAAAAGCTGTGTTGATTTTAATTTTATATCACTGATTCATTCTTATGTATACATGCATATAGCGTTTGTTATCAAGAATTATATTTAAAGACTGCAATAATGTGGCCTTGCCACATTCTGTATAGTGAAAAGTATCATCCGTTATTTAAGCATTGATTGCTAAAACTGAGCAAGATCTCATGACTACATGTTTTTAAACGTTTAATTTTTCCATTCAATATCTTAAAGTATATTTTAAATTACCTGAGTGTCACAATGTCTTATTCAGTCTGACATAACGCTTGACTGATAATGCCATATATGTTAAAATAGTTTCTTAAGCAGCAATTAACATGTGTTCATTGGATGTGATCATATCATATGAGATCGTTGTCATTAATTATAACTGATTTTACCCATTTTCAGGGAAATGTTTCTTCAATATAAAACCTCCTAATAAAGTGATATTAGTTGTGCAAATGACCAAAGGTACTAACAGTTTCATTAAATAAACTATAAAAGGTATGCTGAAAATAAACTAAAATCTATTTAAAAGCTGAAACAAGTAATTTGTCATAATCTGCATATGCATATAAATGTCAGTATACAATTTGATTTTTAGAGATTATCTTTTAAAAATAACTGATTACAGACACGTTTAATGTATTACCTCTTTTGTAATATAAATTTTTCCTACCAACTCTTAGTAATTGATTTTGTCTGGATGTAAGCAAGGAAAAATAGTATAATTTTATTACCATCTCTCTAAACATTTAGTAATTAGTATTTGTTTCAATGAGAAATTAACCTAGGTATTAAACAAGGTGCTAACCTATATTATGTTACCGACTTTGTTTGCATAATGTGTACAATAGTAAACTGGGTACATAAAATATTTTCAAATGACTGTTAATACTTCATTCAATAAAACTTAGTTGTGTTGTTTTTCTCCTGCGATAGATATTACAAAATTCTACATCCTTAATATTTTAGCTTTTCAGGGCACAATCGTATAATGTCTTTGATAACATTTAGGACAAACAAAGGACCTTATGATATTTGATATGGTTATATATGTTACTTTGATAAATTTGACAGAAATGGAATGTATTCTACTACTACTACTAAAGAACTGTCTATTTCTTTGTTTATGTGTTTTCGAATCTTTAACTTTGGACAAATCAAAATGATAATTCTTGGAGATGAAAACTTAGAAAAGTCTTTATTGCAAATGTTAATGTTTGTAGATATAGTAACTTAATAAAAACTGATGAATATTTTAGAACAAACTGCTGTCTTGTTATTAATTTAAAACAAAACAGGTTTGAAATTAAATAAAATACCACATGACATATAGTATAAGGTATTTAGCAATAAATATAGGCAATCTTAAAGTTTGTAATGTACGTTACATATTGTCATACAAGCATTACAATATGGAACTTTACACCAGAAACGCAGTTAAGTATAGCTTTTTACTATCGTGTATCGATAGAATGCTCAACTGTGGTTTAAAAACTCAGCAGATGGTATTGCATGCTAACTTGCAAAGTGAAATGGTTCTAACCATATTCGCCATTTTGGGGGGGGGGGGGGGGTAATCATATTCAACAGCTTATAATTCTTAAAGTTATAATGATAGAAACAAGATGTTAGCAGTTTTGAAATAGTCAGGTGTTTGTCTTTTCCAAACATGGTTTGTAAAATGTATATACCCATTATAGAACTTATAAAATTAAACTTTGACCAAAATTAATTGATTTTATAAGGCGTAATTGAAGATGTAACGAAAATGACAGTTATAACATAAAAGTTGTGCTTCTATATGCAAACAATTTATTTTCATAATTGTTTATGTCCTTATCCAGGGTTTGGCAGTAAATAACGACCGTATGCACCATCTGGATACAACCTGGATACCATTTCTTATTCAAATGTCACCATTTTGTTTTTTAAAGTAAAAATGGGGTAGGTGTACAAAACGACTCCTCCTGGAAAACTGCTACCACAATTTGACTGTACGACGTGCCTAGAAATGTTGTAGAAGGGTAGTTCTAACTATTTCTGAAGTCAAACCTTTTCTGGCTGGACAATTGTGCCAACTCAATTTTCAAAAACCTAGCTCCTTGACTATGTAATCAGTTGATGTTCAAAGAGACTATCGCCAAATCAATTTATATCCTGGCATCTAGTGGCGTATGCAGATGGTGAGGCAATACGTAAGCTTTTAAATTAATTAGAATAATCTGGAAAACGGATCCTTCAGAAATAGAAAGAACCTACAATAAAAGAAAACAGCAGACTCGGTTTTATGGAGTGTGTTCATGAGAACTAATGGAAAGTGCAAAAATTCTCACGTCCCCTAGCACCGGCTTAAGTGATATTCTGATCTCCGTCAGAACCCAATATTCCAGAATATGAAACAATATCAACACTATATTGATGCAGGGAGAGATGTTTTACCAACCCCACACAAAAACAACAGCTGTTGCGACCTCTAAATAATCTTGGAAAACGGATCCTTCGCAAATAGAGAGAACCTACAATATAAGAAAACAGCACTCGGTTTTATTGAGTGTGTTCATGAGAACTTATGGAAAGTGCAACAATTCTCACGCCCCCAAGTTTATATTCAGCATGGCGTTCGTTGTTCAATTAACGAAACTGTCAATCATATCAACTTAGTACTTTTGATCATTTGCTCAACCAAAAATTTGAAAATCGTGTATAGTGATGAGTTTTACTCTATGGCAATGATCATATTAGATATGATCATATCCAAGAAAACTGGTCAATTTTACTTCAATACAAATAAAAATAAACTTTATCAGCCAAAATTATACCCACCCAATTTAAACCAGGTGACATTTTCAGCTATATGTGTATTAAACATTAGAATAAGTTGTAACCTCGCCAGGATGTAGATTCAAAAGAAGTACGCAAAATTTCAATTTGTCTAGCAAATATCAGCATGAAGAGAGCACTCTACTTAGTACCAACACTGTCGCCAATGATAGAATCACTTGCCAAGTACCAACATCAAATGGGCGTGTTCCTTTTATTTATTATTTTTCTTATTATGGTTAATCTATTTTGTTTGATTTGAAATATGCTAAGAATAATTGGATGTAATTTTTGTATCAATAATAATGTCCAAATTTGATTGGCTAAATATCAATAAGATATTATCTGATACAAAATTCATTAGTAAGACTAAATCTAATTGATAGAATAATGAAAAAATCAAGAGATTTATTTAGGTCCATTAATTTAGCTATGTCTACAATATACATGTTATACTATCAATGCCATGGAGCTTTTCTGTGCGATAAACCTTTTTTTTTTTCAAATGTATGACTATAATGAACCATTAGAGCAAATGCTGTTCTGTGTCAATGCTTCACAAAAATTTAGAACCAGATAGAACAGATGATAAGTGTAACATTCTCCTTAAAATTTTAGAAAGACAAAGATAAAGGCATGGATTTTGACCTACGTCTGAAATAACTTAAACCTTTAACGAAGTCTTTGTGTTTGAGTGGTACAAATATAGTTGTTGTCATCAAAAGCTGACCTACACAATGTGTGGAAGATCTTCACTAACTTAAAGCTACTTCACGCATATATTATTGTGTCTTAAATGAAGTGTAGTCAGCTGTGGAACGCTTCTTTTTTTTCAATATCATTTCATGTATAAAAAGAAGAAAATACACAAGTGTCAGTGAGATTTAAGCATTAAAACATTAATGGATCATTTTAACGAGCAGCTTCTAAAAATGCTGTTTATATATTTGATAAAATACACCGTATTGAAATGACATTTTATGTGATTGAGGCTCGAATTTCTTCCCATAATTATAAATGCTTTGTTAGTATTTTCAATTAATGACAGTTAATGGCAGTAAAGTGACAGTAAATAAAACACTAGCTAAATAAACTCATAAAGTGTTGTTTTGCTTAAACATAATGTATTTAAAAGAAAGTAAAGTACAAAACAGTAATAACCAGTCCTTTAATCTGATACAATCATATTGCTAGTCATTTGAATACAATTAAAAAATATATTGCCACGTAAGAATACGGAATTTTTTGATAGGATTTCCTTTTATTTCAGGGTAACGAAGCAAATTTTGCTATTGCATGGTAACGTTGTAACCGCTATAGAGTTGATACATTATTCTGTGACTTTTATATTCTGGTTTTAGAAAATTATAGTGTACAAAACTCCCCCTTAGAGGTCTTTTGGCTGCTCATTGTCTAGTAGTACTGCATTAAGTAGTAATACATTTGAAGTAAGTAATATATATAACTGTAAAATCATAGTGGTATATTGTTTAATTACATACTGGCTGTTTGTTGCTTTTAGATAAACGCTTTTAAAGCAATCAGCATGTCGATGAATACGAATTAGGTATTTTTGTTTTGTTTGTTTGATTTGATTCTTTACGTCCCATCAACAATCTTTCAATTATTAAGGGACGGGTCTTCCTGGGTTGAGCCAGTACTAAGCTAGGATTAATATTCGAACCCGCGGCCCTTCGGTCTCGAGTCAAGCACTCTACCATTGAGCCACTGCGCTCCCACGTATTAGGTATAACTTGGTATTTGCACAATAGGATTTGAAATTACAATATGGTAACGTAGTTAACATGTCTTATGTAGGTCAGTGAGCTATCATGTGTCATTTTGCATCTTATATAATGTATATTCAGAAAGTCATCGTGTACAATACCCCAGCAGTGGGAGAGAAGGGTCTATGAGCATATTGTGATCTAATGTCATTTGAGTTTTCACTATAACATACTTTTAATTTTGATACTGGTGTCATTTTTTTCTTTGACTGACATCATTTTAAGTCAATGTAATGTCTTTAAAAATCTAAGTCAGATTCTATGCTTCTAATATAATAGTAATATTACCTCAACTGATGAAACAGTACATGTTTGGAATTCATAGTACTTAATTTTTAAACCCTAAATAAGCCAAAAATTGGTACATCACTTTGTGGCGTCACCATGACCTTAAAACAGCAAGAAAAAAATGGAAACATCTTTTTTCTTAAACAGGATACATTTTTCTACAAGTAAATGTATGTTTGACACTTTTACCCGAAAATGTCCACGGGATTACACAGCGGCCTACACTATATGGCTCTGGTTTCTACCCAAATAAAATTCTGTTATACATGAGAGTATGGATGGGGTATAATGATTAGTGAATAATGACCCTTTTTTATAATGAATAGTGAATAATTAGCCAAAACATGATGAAAAGTGAATAATAAGGGCCTAAAATTTAATGAATAATCCTATTTTTTAAAGAATTGAAGAAAAAATAATAAATAGTGAATAATCAGATTTCTTTGCCACCTTTCTTATTTTTAATGAATAATTGGTCTTGTTTTAATGAATAACCCAAAATTTTAATGAGATGAATAATGGGCTAAATTTTTAATGAATAGTGAATACCAGACCCCTCCATCCAGACCCTCATACATAGTTGGACTAAAAGCAGGGGAATCATCCGACACAAGTTTGTCCACTTGTGATGGAGTGGGACATATACCAGGGCACTGGAAAATCAACAAGAGGTTAGCCCCACTTTTACTCATAGGAGGGGGTAGTGGTTACGGATAAATGATGCATAATTTAGGATAATGGGCTTCCACAGCTAAGGTTAATCGGGAGCGGGTCCACTGATTTAGAGCCGCAACTAAAGGCTTGAAATGCCCGGTATCGAGCTCGAAATCCCGGGTCTGCTAGGACTACACCACATATGCTGAGAGGGATAGAGAGAGGCAGACAGACAGACTGGCAGGCAGATACATGTAGAGAGAGACTTAAATAGACAAACAGACTGATAGGCAGACAGAGAAGTTCAACAGACACACACAAAGGCATCCTTGTGCGCGGACGCGCCAAGGGACCGCTCATTATTAAAGTGTCAGGGGGGTGGCTGAGATTTTGATCACCTATCAAAATTTTGGATGACCCCCCCTCCTTAGTAAGTGTAAATACAATGACCCCCCCCCCCCCCACACACACACACACACCTGGTAACCACTAGAAGTATAGCCTGGCCCCCACCCCCAATTTTCACTATATTGACAAAATCCTATACATGTATTTTGTATCCATAATCCTGTATTTAACATTTCTTATTTAATGTCTTTATAACAACTTATTGCAATGATTTTGTACTTGGAAAAGCCCATTTATCGCTACTTTTTGCAAGTATCAAAACAGAGAGACCTTTTTGTTAACGATTATAATTTGAGTCTAAGTTTTAGTTGTCTGCTACCTGAAAAAAATAAGTGTATTGCCAAAATTCGAGCGAGCGAACCGAGCGAGGATTTTTTTTTTTTTTTTTTTTTTTTTTTTTATTATTATTATTATTATTCTTATTGCGTGTACGATATTTTAAAGTGGAGTAGTATATTTTCAAGAAAATGTAGAGAAAGGTAGGAAAATAACTAAAAGTAGGAAATACTAGGAAAAGTAGCACACATTTAAAAACATGATTAATCCATCAATTTTCTGTCAGAATCAGCATGATTAAAGTTGTACCTATACAACCACCAAAAGAAAATAAATCTTGCACTTGCAAAATTTAAAACTTAGAAATTTAGTTGCCTGTTATCTAACTATAAGAGTTTGAATTTATAAAATTACGTGAGCAAAGTGAGCGAAGAAAAAAGTTAATGATATTATGAGAACAATTTAAAAATGACCCCCTCCCCTATTGGGAAGCCAAAGTTAAAGGTGACCCCCCCCCCCCCTACTAACGACATGGAAATTGATATTGCCCCCCCCCCCCCTACTTTTAGCCGGCCTCCCTGACACTTAAAATAATAATAATAATAATAATAATAATAATAATAATAATAATAATAATGATAGTCTTTATTTTCAGAGGGTAACACAGTTAGCAAGAAAAAAGCTAATCTTCCATGAGGCCCTCTATAAACTACCACCAAAAATAATACAAGTATAAAATACAAAGATGATATACATGTATACAAAATAATACAAGCATCATGGAACGCTTTCAAACCTACATACACACAGGCACACTCTTTTACATAAATATTATATATAAATAATGAGCGATCCCTAAGCATATACGCGAATCCAGGGAAGACAGGGGGCCCAGAGAGTCCCCCCCCCGTAAAGTCACAAAGCTTGTCAATCAAATGACATTTCGTTGGCGGGCCGATGATGGCCCACTTTTGTGGTATTTGGACGTCCCTCATAAACTAAAACGGCATTGAAATAAAGAAAAATCGTTGTCAGAGTCAAAACTTTCTGGGTCCGCGTCTGCTTAGAGACAGACAGACAGACATGCAGAGAGAGAGAGAGAGAGAGGGGGGGGAGAGCATATGGTGCCCCTAAAACTTTTTTACCGACAGTTTAGACTATACATGTACATGTACGCGTGTACGTTATTGTTACAGAAACTTGTTTACGCACTCAGTCAGCTGGTTCTAAACCAGGAAAAAAGATGAAAATGATTACACGGCTATCACGGAACCAAACAGAATAAAAAGCCTGTTTTTTCTTAGATGTGTTTTAATAAATGTTGGAAAACATGCTGAAATCGAAAGTTGCATTTCAGACGAAAGCGTTTTTCGGGAATATGCAGTACGTGTGAAAATATACCTTCACAAGGTTAGCTTTTAAAAAAGCTTAGAACCATCGCATGTCGTTTAACAGTTATTAAAGAAGAGATTTTATAGTGTTTTATTATTGCATTTGCTGAAGCGCCACTCTTTTCAGTGTTTCATGGGCTTCAAGCTCTGAGATTTTTTTTTTCGTTTTAGTTAACGATTTGTACACAGGTGATCCATTGGAAGCAAATAAAAGACAGGAAATATGCATGTTCCAGTAAGACTCTGCTCATGAACACACTGAATAATTGTAGAATTAACCCCCTCCCCAGCAGTATGTATTAGGTCATCCAACCGTCTTCTCCAATCGAATTCAATGCACATAATGCCTAGGGGGCATATTGAAACTGACCCATCTACATCTAGATATTTCGTCACATTAGTCTAGAATATCCGAAGGGGCCATGTTTGATCGGGATTCTCGCTCAGTGGTAAGGCCTCTAATAGGCCTTTTCGCTTTTAGAGGCAATCCAGTATCCAAAGTATATCAACATCGCTCACGCAATGATGGAATTTTGGAAGTAACTTGGTCGACGGGGAGTCTGAGAAAGAACTGTAAAAGACACTGCTGTTGGGGAGTTAACACCTGATCCATTTCCGCAACTTGCTAATGGAATAGGCCTGAATCGAACACGCACCCAATGGAAGTTTACTAACGTATATCACCAGCGCTAACGCGCTGGTGAATAAAATGGGTCATGGAGGGAAATTGTAATTATTTTCAAAAAGCAGATATCATTTAGATATTTGCTTTCACACAAATATAAAAAGAAGGATAAGTATGCAACAAAACAAAACCAATATATGTTTTTCAAATATTACCGCTAATGTGTAGTTTGCAACGAAACAATGACGTGATTCGGAGCTACTAGACAATTAAATCCAATTTCATTTTTATTCAAATTCTAATAGAACATTCTGTAAGCAAACAATAGTGACCGTGATCAGGCGCCGCGTTCTGCAGCGTCTGATCTGGATCTGCGTTGTTTGCCTATGTCCTTCAAAACGGACGCTGCTCATCTGGGTTAATATAACATTTCACTATGCATTAGATGATAAGACGGGGTGAGATTGATTAGTGGTCTGTAACCTTGTCTCAGTGTGTTGCTGTGTTTGCTGGCTGCTGACTAAAAGTATCAAGAGTTTGGATAAGAAAAATGGATCTGAAGTGTATCTGTATTCTTTTTCTAGGTAAGAATAGTCATATGCATTTATAAATAATACGAGTTATGACTTTTTTACTTTGTTTACAGTGATTTTATTTGGTCATTTTAAGGCCTTATACAATGGGAGTCATTCCCCATCCAAAAATGGCCTTTATTTCCCCAATTTCACGCATTTTAGCACTTATTTTCCCAATTTTATTAAAATATTTTCCCAAATGCGGAGGAAAAGGTAGTTTCCGAAAATCCCAAATAAAATCACTGGTTTAATAGTGCATAATACTATCCACACACACCAAAAATGTTCAGTAAAATGGTCGCCTTTGACTCGGACCGAGACTGAGTAAAAGTTTCCTTTGAAACACAACAAAAATGCAAGAGCCTCTGAAGCAAGAGCCTTACCCCCCCCCCCCCACCCCACCCAACAACTGGTCTGTTTCTCGGCTCAGCCAAAGACGCTTTTCGCTTGCAGTGGTCTTAACGAATAAAATGGACAATAATTGGAAAACAGCTCTTATCTAGGGCCGTGGTCTGCATACATTTGGCATCCATCCGAAGACTAAAAGCTACCTTTGCTGACAACAGCCTCTGCTAGATATTGTCTGTAGCACCGTAAATGTCCTTACAACCAGACTTCTGATCTTATACCAAGCTCTCATTCATATTTTCTTTGTGCAAGGTGTGTATGCATTACTGTGTAGACGCTGTGGATTAGTCACCTCTAGAATAACACACAACGGCATTACTTTGATGGCTAATTATACACAGGTTACCTGTAGTTTATAGGTCATGGCCTATGGAAATACACAAAATTGTTTAAAAGAAGTCAGATCAGTGCGTTAGGTGTCTTGTTAGTGGTTTAACTCAGTGGCCGTCCCCGTCACCGAGTCAGCTTTTTTTCCAAATGGCAAATCGCGCGTCGACCGTTTTCATATGGTTAACATGCCCGGATCCAGAAAGTTTTGTCAACTCTGGCAATTTTTTACTTGATGAGGGGAGAGGACAGAGGATCCAAATAACACTAAAAGCGGGCCATCATCGGCCCACCAGCGTTTCGCTAGCGGGCCGATGATAGCCCGACAATGAATGCTGGCTTGGTAGCTTTGTGATTTTCCAGGGGACCCAGACCAGTATTGCTAAAAAATCCCTTATTTTTGTAGTTTTCCAGCCCCCCCCCCTCCCCCTGGATCCGCGCATGGTCACTGGCGAAAGAAACAACCAATTTTTTTTTCTTACTATCCACGCCTCTAGATAAGGGTTCGTATTCGAAACTTATTTTTCTAACATCTTTGGTATGGTGCGGCCGCCGGATTCGAACCCGCAAAGCGGACGCTCTACCACGCATGCTAAAACCGATGGACAAGAAACTATCCACATTTGTAAACTGAATTGATATCTTAGGCCAAATCAAATATATGCGTGTATGGTAACAATTTACTTGTGAAACCTAGATTTTTTTCTGGTTTTCTGGAAAATATATAATTTTATGCATTTTGAAAGGCATTTGCAGAAACCAGAAAAAATATTAACAAAAATGTGTGTGCCTAACCTACCCTACCTAAGATTTTCAGACCTGTTACCCGAAACACAATATTGTTTTATTTGGCCTTAAGAGAATTAACTATGTTAAAAGTACAAGTCCCAGGTCGTCATGCCTTTGTGGAAAATAAATGACTCGCCCTCGCACCAGCATGTTTTTTCAACCGTGCTACACGAAAAAGTTATATGTACGCACAGTGACTTATTCGATGAAAACTCGCGCAGTTCATACTTATACGATGGACTTGTACAATGAATTCTCGCACAGGGTCTTACAGACTGCGCGCGCGTACGTTTGGTTCATCAATTACCAGTTTTAGCGCCAAAAGGGTTTACCTTGACTGTTTGATCCTCTAAAATGACGCCCACACTCTTTTATGAAATGGAAAGATCAACTCAAGTATACTAAGCTCAATGTTTACTGTCGTCGCCCTGGGCCCTGCCACCTGTTAAACTAACGGTACCGGGAGCCAACTCACGACAGTAAACATTGAAGGCATTATAATCCTGCGTCGTTGGGATGTTTTTTATGAGCAGGAATTACTCTGTCGAGTCCGCTGATTAATTGACAGGACGCGCGAAACATTTGGGTCGCTTACAGTCATTAAAACTCTATATTTTTCGTATGTCCTCGTAAGCCTTTCCGTCAAATTAACGATTTTAGCCGAGGGTTTATACTTAAGTTAGGTTCACAAAAACGACGCATTATAAATGCACATTTAAGATAGAATCTTAACTTTAAGAAATATTGGAGTTAAGTTCGTAAAAGTCTACTTAACTTAAGGAGGCATTGTAATTCCGGGCCCAGATATCATTCTTATCCACATGTCATATTTGGAAAAGAGCATCGATCATATCTGTCGCAGTCGATATCTGAGTCAGCCCATGGGATAATGGTTCTGTCGCATATATGAATAAAGCTCAGGCCTCGAGATAAAAATACGGAATTGAAAATTGTTTTTCTTAACATATGTTGTGCATTGGCGTAGCTCCCATTACTCAGTTACGCACGTGCGTACTAAAAATAGTAACATTTAAGGGAGGTCACCTAATGTGGTAAAAGTGATTTTCCATACCATAAGGAACTGCTCTTAAAAGAAAGAATTCGTTCCCTCTGGGAGCAAATTCTTTCCTTTAAGAGAAGTTCCCATTTTGAAAAGTGACGCACTGCTTGATCCAGTAGTTTACTTTTGGTGTGCGTAAATTTTCAGAGTTCCGGCAACGCTATTGGTGTGGGTACTGCTAAGGAATCGCTCTTCTGTCAGCTTATCATAATTTGAGCATTTCTTAGTGAGTTAGCTGACCGATCAAAATCTTCAAATCATCTCCATGTTAGACAATTCATGAGCCTGAATTGAATACACACTTATTACTCCTCACGAGACGATTCAACTGCATCGAGAATAATCTCTTGCTTCATACCTGTATATTAATCCACAAGAGACAATTCACGGTATAAAACAAAAGCCAAATTATCACAAGAACGCTATGGAATATGCTAAGCCATTGTCGTACGGCGCACACACAAGTTAAAACCCACAAGCATGGAAAATCTCTGTAACAAAGTGCATGAAGAATCCTTAATTTCACATGCAAAATAAGGGCAGAGCGCAATCCCGAGAGCGAGACCAAGACTGAGAGCCCAGTTCACGCTCACAGCTGGGTTTGTATAGTTCTCAGCAGTGCCAGACACAGTGGTTGAATTTTACAGTGGCTGCATTTCACAGTGGCTGCATTCCGAAACTGAAGACCAAAGCTCTGATGCTCGACCAATGGTTGAATATTTGAGTATCTTCCGGTTTCGCTTTTGAGGAGCTAAAGCAGTTATCAAACCTTGCCCGATCCGTGTTTAAAGAGTAACATTTTTTTAATTTTTTTCCTCCAAGGAAGAGAAATGCCCTGCAACCGTGAACAGCCTATTGAGTTCTACGTTCATGGTGAAAATACGAGATCAGAGAGTCCCGGTTCATGCTTATCCATACGAATATTTAAAACAGGACTTCAGTTACGAGTGCATGACCAAAATTTAATTTTCTTATTTATCAACCAAAACATATGTGGTGGGTACTCAAAAAAAAACGTCTCAAAGAGACTGATGGGTACAATTTTACGCTGAAAATTTGTGTTTATCTAAACCTGTAAAAATTCTATAATTCAGAGTCTGTCAATATTGAATTCCCCTCAGCATATTAAAGCAAGTAGCCGATAAGGACTTTAGTTAAGAGTGCATGACCAAAATTTATTTTTCTTATTTCTCAACCAAAACATATTGGCGTACTTCGAATCGAACTATAGTCCCTACTAAAGTAACTAAAGTTTGATTCGAACACCTATAGTCGCTACTAGGGTGACGTCACGAACCTACTGTAGATGGTCGGAGCACCGTTACTCCAGTAGATAGGTTCCCTAGCTGGTTCCCTACTCTAGACCTATCTAGCACGATGGGTTCAAGGTCTAGCACGATGGGTTCAAGATCAAAATTGTATGTTTTTGTAAAATAAACATAGCTGAGCATAATTTTTGGTCCCACTTATTCGTAATTGATTAATAGAAAGCGATGTGCAGTATATAACATCCTTTTTTGTCTACGACGAAGAATTGAAGTGGAGCATACAGGACTTTTATTTTTGTTTACTTGCCAACCAACTAAAAGTTCCAACTGTAGTCGTTCGGGTGTAAACATGCGTGCACATCTATTACGTAAGAACTATAGTAGGAGCTTTAGTTCGATTCGAAGTACGCCTATGTTCTCAATGAGACGGTTCTTTTGAGCACCCAAAACATATGTTAAAACTGATGGGTAAGAAAATATTTACAATTTTACGCTGGAAATTTTTGCAGTTTAACTTAACTTGTGATTTATTATTCGGAATCGTCAATATTGAATTCCCCTCAGCTTGTTAAAGATATTCCTTCTCTTTAGCTTGTTGGATGATCCTCAAAGATATTTAACATGCTTTCATGGTGAACAAAACTATGCATCCGCGTAATTCTAGCAATTCTCCATACAAATTCTTATTTTTCAACCAGAACATATACATGTATTATGGGTGCTTTCGAAAATACTCGAATATTTTGCGCTCAAAACGTATGCTTATCTGGAGGTATGAAGATAGTCTGATAAACATGATAAGAACTGCGAGCATTCCTATGTCAGTATGTAGATTATTCTACTGTATGTTGTTGGTGTATGTCACTTTTTCCAAGCAAAGCTGCCAATCAGTGAATCTGGAACAAGCCGGAAATTGGGGAAACCGTTCCAGTATAAATTGTATTAGGGACGTAACACCAGTCTATACTTTTGTCGGCTGTTGATAAGCCCAGATCAGGCCCGATAAATCGTTGGGCTTTCTCGATTGTGTGTATCACAGTAATGATACGTTATAATATTGGCGTAGCTCCCATTACGCAGTTACACACGTGCGTAATAAAAATAGTAACATTCAAGGGAGGTCACCTAATGTGGTAATAGTCATTTTCCATACTGCTCATAAAGGAAAGAATTTGCTCCCTCTCTGGGAGCAAATTCTTTCCTTTAAGAGAAGTTCCCATTTTGAAAAGGGACGCAATTGAAGAGAATCACTGCTTGACCTGTCACCAAGTAATCTCCCTTTGATGAGCGTAACTTTTCAGCGTTCTGGCTTCACTATTGTAATATCGATATGTTTAACCCAAATTTGACCTGTCAGACAGTGTAGCTTACATAGCCAATTGAACTCGAATCAATAAGTCCGATATCACGAGGGAGAAAAATACCCCCAACATTAGAAAGGATGAAAATGGTCTCAAATTAAAGCTTATCATAAGCACTTTCAATATCCGGGTGTTGACGCGTCGAAAAAGTGCAGCGCCATAGTTATCTATATTCAGCAAGGACCACCATGTTCCAATAGATATAAGTATTTGGAGATGAATATACTAGAAAATGGAGGAGCAAACACTTTTGTGCGGACATGGTTAATACCTGTATGTAGTGTATTAAAGAAATATTCCCTACGTACTATGCCGTTCTATGTGAATTTTGGAATCCTTAGTTTTGACAGGTGGAATGGAATGTTCCCAAACCGAACAATGCACGTTCATATCTTTTTAACATAAAAATGTAAAGGAAAGGGGAAAAAATTCGAGAAAGAATCTGGAAAATAATTTTTAACGTCCCGCACAAAAATCTCGCATCTCTCCGTCATATTCATATGACCTCTTCTTTGACCCCAAAATCGGCGCAGCCGCAGTAACCTTGTTGATCAAAGAAAAACATGTCTGGAAACAAAACACACGTAGGGCGACCACGAGGAACGCAGATTTTGGCAGACTCTGCTAAAATCAGGGAGAAAGTGGTTATGAAATCGAAGTGTAATAATTGGAGGATTAGTATCGGCCGAGAAATAGATTGATTGAATACCTTCAAAACAAATAACTGTCTGAAGTCCGACGTGAAAGGTTTTGCTTGACGTGTATGACCGATATAAACAGCTGATCAAAAGCGTTTTCCTGGTTATTTCTGGACCACTGCAAATATTATTATCCATCTCTCATTTCCTTATAACTAGCACAAAACACCTTGCGAAAACTAATATATATGATAAGTGCTGTAAATATGCAACCTATAACAATGGTCAGTTACTATTTCCAGCCGCGCGGATGTGCATCTATCTATCAAGCTAGGAATACTAGAGGCTCGATAAGGGTACTTAATGGTCTTGCGCAGTATGCGTGATGTTTAAATTCTAACTTATTTCAAGAAATTCTCGGTGTCTGTATTCCATAAATTACTAAA
The DNA here is from genome assembly GCA_964019695.1 of Loripinus fragilis. Lineage (NCBI taxonomy): Eukaryota > Metazoa > Mollusca > Bivalvia > Lucinida > Lucinidae > Loripinus > Loripinus fragilis. The sequence goes on from OZ026524.1 coordinate 48,303,518, forward strand.
ACACCAAATTTTATTATTAATAAATGCTTTTTGACTGAAGAAGTTAAGCGTTCAACTGTTCATACGGGTTTCATAAATTTAATCTATATGAATCCCCCGTAGGCGCCTACTTCAAACGTGTATGACTGTATCTTATAAACACTTAGCAAGTGTTCGGATGAAACAGAAAATTCTTGACAAAATGGTAATTTTGAGGATATATTCTTATCGTTACACCTCTCTTTCAGAGAAAACAACTATTCCTGAGCGCTGTAATTTGGCAACATAAATATTAAGATTCCAATTGAACTGGAATTGATCAGAGATAGTTTGACTGCACTTATCCTTGCTCCGATGACATTCTAAACATGGAACTGGTATCGGAAATGGCCGATTATTTATCAGGAGCTATGTTGTTTTAGAAAAATAAAGCGTATTGCTACAAATAAAATTTTTAAATTCTCAAACCTTCCTGTACAACTCTTTTATAAGACATACTTTCGACATTTAAGTTTTGTTTAGCAAACTTTTTTGATGAACGAGACAGGCAATATTTCTTTAAAAAATTCTAAAAAAGGAACATTTACAAACAGCGTAGACCCAGGTGAAAAAACGGCGTCTCATCAGGGTCTGCGCTATTTGCCATGTTAAGCATAGTTTTGGTAACGGTGGACAATACCGGGGACAATACTAAATCCTATATTTCACTTCGTTATTGGGTGCTAAAACCCTTAAATGGGATCTTAAAGCAGATAATGCCATCATATATAACCCCTGCCAAAATTGGAATAAGATGCACTAGAATTGCATTTCCAAACACATTTTGTATGCGTATCATTAAATAACCTTCAGAACTGGGATATATTAATCCCATATTTTCGGTTCAAATGTGTATACACAAATTAGCTACGCCCATGACCATACACAGAGTGAGGCCTAATGAGACCGTGTTACTCCGAGCCAGGTCAAATTGGTTTTGTCGTACACAGGCTCATTTGATATAATTCATAACACTGTCCGTTAGGTATTTGATCAGAAACCTTGATGAGACGAGTTTCAACCCAGACAATTTGTTTATTTCTCGATACAAATAGTTTGTGTTGGTTCCCATTAGAAATGTCTCAATGAGAGGAGTCGTCTGAGTACTATTTTACATGTTTTCTTTGAGAAACAAGGTCACTATTGTAGTTGTTTGTTTGACAGAAGATGAGAATGAGCTATAGTAGGCAGTAATTTTTGACCTGCGACATGAGATTTCCAACAATGCGGTTTGTGCGACCAGCAAAGGCTCATATCAGCCTGCGCATACGCTCAGTCTGATCATAGTCTTTGCTAGTCGTTTGAATATTCTGTGTCTCTTAGGCTACTGACTGAACAGCATTTGGAGTTTCCAAGCTTAAGAGGAGACTGCGCAGGCTCGTCTGAGTCTACACATGTCACAATGTCATATTGTTGGAAATCACATGTCATTTGGGTTGTGACAGGATGCTTTTCTCCCAGAAGCATAACATTTATTAACTTACTACAGAGGTCCATATAAACAAAACAAAATGAATATAAAATTGTGAATGATTTATTATCCATCAGTTTTATTAGGTCTATTGATGCCTCATGAGGAAGTGTGCCAAGAACGGCGGAACTTCTATACAACAACAGCAATAACGATTACTTTTCCGATTGAATTTATGATTATCAAAATACGTTTGACCATTATTGAAATTGTTTATATTTGTGTACATTCTGCAAGTTAAATTTTTGAAGCTCTAAAGAACAGAATGTTTACGAGTGTCACCATATGCCAACGACAAACACAACTGTGTCACCTTGCCTGCGTTTCTGCAGGGCAAACCTTCCGAAGTCGTAGCTTTGTAATCTGTTGTACATAGAGGATCTTACATGAGTGCTCCTGTTTGATTGAATATATTTAACGAGTTGAGGAAAAGCAAAAAATGCGAGGCTCGCAACGAGTTTTTTTAAATTCAATAATACAGAAGCACGAATGTTAGATTCTAATTATCATAGGACATTAAGGACATATGCTACTAAATACTTCCCACATTGAAATATTTTAAATACTTTGCATACAGTTTGTTTTATGCATGGGCTATCCATTTATGAAATAGAAAGGATATGTCACCGTGCTTATTTTTTCAGAATCTCATATTGAAGTTTACAGCATTTGACCAATTTTCTAGAAATATAAAATAATAATACTAGTCCTAATTATCGAGCTAAAACGGTTGTAATCTTCACCCAGCTTCTTTCTTTTAACTTAAATTACTGCCCATGACCTCAAACTTTTAAGAAAATGTGCATGTTTACTTGTTACCCCATGCTGTGACAAGATACTGCGTGATATATTTTGGCAATTCGTCGAAAAATGGAATTTGTTTTTAGAATAAATCATGTATTAAAAAATCTGACATTGAAAATCTTGAAAATTTATTTTTAATTCATGGACTATTATAATACCTTTCAGAAAAAAGAATAAAAATCTGGGGTCACCGAACTAATTCTCTTTCTAGAGGGCCAAATTTAACCCCACCCCCATAGGTTTCATGCGTAATTCAATATAAAAAGTTCGGGGATGACCATTTCGGTCGTTTTGATGATGCCATTTTACTAGTATATGAAGTAATTTAGCATTAAAATGTTAAAAAAGAAAGAAAAAACACACTGAAAATATGTGCGCATCTGGGAATCGATCCTGGTTCTCTGGCTTTGTAGCCAGGCGCGCTAACCACTAGGCCACGAGGTCAGGTCGTGCGCCGCTCTAAATATCCATACAAATAGTATAGACTCGGCCACTATCGTATTCGTAACCAGGGTTATTGTGTACGTCGTTTGATTTCGACTGAGCTACATTTATCTGATTTTAGTGCTGAGACGATCAGTTCTTAAAAGATGTCAATAGATATTTCGAACACACTTTGATTAGTTATTTTGTGAAGAAAATGTCGGAACACCGATATGACATAAGAATATCGGAAGCTGTATTGATCCGAATCCGTTAAGGGTCGAAAGACAGGACCCAGACAACTTTCCCCGTTTGCAGACGCGGAATAGGTGCGCATTGGAAATAGCCGCATATGTCTTTAAAACTATTTTGAAATCTCATTTTAAGCGTGAAAACGTTAGGTTTCGCCATATGCGTGACGTTAAAAGCGTCATTTCATAACGTTACCCGAAAATCTGTAAACCACTAGTGATTTAGCGAATTAAATGCATGGCGTTATTTCACTTCCAGTCGCGACGTCACAATGATAAAATGAGTTTTGGTAAGGATCATTGACGGTTTGGGCCTTATACGCCTATTTTTTTTTTTTTTTTTTTTTTTTTTTTTTTTTTTTTTTTTGATTCAAGAACGCTGCTTTTGGGCTTCTAGAGTGGTGCATGTAGTACCAGTGCATTAGGTGAATCTAATGGCAAGAGCCACCTATCAAAATATTTTCGAAATTCCTACGCACTCGAGAGTTATGGCGGGTAGAAAGGGGAGGGGGTCTGAAATTTCATGAAAATAAAAAGTGATTTCTGCACGTTTTCTTGATTTATTTGGTCGGCATGGTGATATCTATTGAACATACCATATGCAGAGTATTAAGGAATCACGATAATTGATGAAATTGCTTTAAAAAGAAAATATGTTTTGTAATAAAATGATTTTGGGGAGATAATTTAGAAGTTACCTGTACATTTTTGACTACATGTACCGTAAATAATACAAAACTGAAAGCTCAACAAAAGAAATAAATATTTTTGAAGGAATGGAAGTGTCCCATTTAGTATTGGAAAGTAAAACTGATTCTAACTAGATCCTTTGAATATTACTTTTGCTTTGTTTAAATGTATTTAAAGTGTCCAAATATTTATGGTAATACATATGCATATATATCCCTATACGAGACAATATATTGAACACTAAAGTATTTACCAGTTATAACTCTTTGCATGCCAGTTGATAATTTTGTCGTCTGCCAATAGCCTTTTGCAAATAGTTTGAATCCAGATGAAGACCAACAGAATGTCGGTCTTGATCTGGATCCAAACTGTTGGACACTCTGATGGTGGTCTTGGGCGGTTTATTTTTAGAAACTTAATTTTGAAGAAAGTCAGCAGACAAAAATAAACAATTCCCTAGCATGCAAACAGATAAGTACAGGACGTTTGCAAAATAATGTGTCATTTTATAACAGTGAGTTTTTTTCTATGAAAAAAATGCATTAACCCTTGTCAATTCTACTTTTAATCTTTAAGTACTTTATATTAAACTAGCACAGAATACAAAGCAATTTAGGAGGTTAGTTCTAGGGAACTTCATTACTGTCATTAATTTCTTATTTGGTAGAAAAGGCATTTTATGGGCTTAGGCCCTGGGTTTTTGGGCTGCTGAACATCTTCCCCCCCCCCCCTTGTGCCAGCAAGCCACTTCCATATAATGTGTAAAATATGGTAACACATATACATGCAAAAGCTTTTGCTGGCACACGGGGGGGATTGATATTTTAAAAAATGTTTTCGGATTTCTATATATCTTAATGTAAAACTGATTGTTCTACCCAAAATTTTACATCTTTGAAGCATTTAATATCGAAAACGGATTTCACAGCCATAAAGTACTCAGGTCAGGGTAGCTTCAAGGTGAAGAAAGGGACGATTGACAAACTTTTATTTTTACTGAAAACCATAGGCATTTACCCATGATCCTTTGCATTCTTTGGCGTTGGGCATTGGGATATAGGCAGCCGTATGAATCGTTGTTCAATTTATGATCGATTGTTTTTGATATCATCTTTAAGCCAGTGGCCTGTTGGTTACCTCCCAACATCGATCACAAATTATACTATGAATTCATTGCTATATTAGGCTTCTAAATATGATAGGCAATTGTTGCGCAAAAAGGCACACTTATGTGTATGCTGTGATTTAGATAGCGTGCTGTTCACGCACTGGCCTGGTCGCGCGTCTGTGGTGTTTTCGATATTAAAAGAGCGTATGCAAACATTTTGATCAGCCTGTGTGTATGCTGATCTAAATCATTGCAGACGCTTATGCTCGCGCTTATGTTATATGGAACATTTTACGTCCGGTGAGACACCATGATTTTATTGATTCTGGTAATAGTGATTCACATTTGCTTGCTGAATTCAGCACTCATTTGGAAAATAATGTAATTTCTCTCGAGAATTTGCCACATTAATATATCAACCATGCAGCCTTATGAACAGTTCCATGGTACCATGGTACAAACACTATCCCAAGACCCGTCTTTGTCTAATAGCATACCACAGTCCCTACGCATACTCCAAGACCCTACTCAGACAACTCTGTCTTATAGTAGAAATGTACCACAGTTCCTACACTTCCTCCAAGGTCCTAAGCAGACCACTCTGTCTAATAGTACACCACAATCCCTACATCCATCCACGGTCCTAATCAGACTACTCCGTCTTCTTGCTACATTCATTTAAGGTCCTAATCAGACTACTCTGTCTTATAGCCTACCACATTTCCTACATTCATCCAAGGTCCTAATCAGACTACTCTGTCTTATAGCATACCACAGTTCCTACATTAATCAAAGGTCCTAATCAGACCACTCTGTCTTATAGCAAACCACAGTTCCTACACTTCATCCAAGGTCCTAATCAGACGACTCTGTCTTATAGTATACCACAGTTCCTACACTTCATTCAATGTCCTTATCAGACTACTCTGTCTTATAGCATACCTCAGTTCCTACATTCATCCAAGATCCTAATCAGACTAGTCTGTCTTATAGTATACCACAGTCCTACACTTCATCAAAGGTCCTAACCAGACTACTCTGTCTTATAGTATACCAAAGTCCCTACATTTATCCAAGGTCTTAATCAGACTACTCTGGCTATAGCCTACCACAGTTCCTACATTTCATCCAAGGTCCTAATCAGACTTCTCTGTCTTATAGCATACCACAGTTCCTACATTCATCCAAGGTCCTAATCAGACTACTCTGTCTTATAGCATACCAAAGTTCCTACATTCATCCAAGATCCTGATCAGACTATTCTGTCTTATAGCATACCACAGTTCGTACACTTCATCCAAGATCCTAATCAGACTACTCTGTCTTATAGTATACCACAGTTCCTACACTTCATCCAAGGTCCTAATCAGACTACTCTGTCTTATAGTATACCACAGTTCCTACATTCATCGAAGATCCTAATCAGAATACTCTGTCTTATAGCATACCAAAGGTCCTACATTCATCCAAGATCCTAATCAGACTACTCTGTCTTATAGCATACCACAGTTCCTACACTTCATCCAAGGTCCTAATCAGACTACTCTGTCTTATAGCATACCACAGTTCCTACATTCATCCAATGTTCTAATCAGACTTTTCTGTCTTATAGTATACCACAGTTCCTACATTCATTCGATGTCCTAATATGACAACTTTGTCATTTGTATACCACAGTTCGTACACTTCATCCAATATCCTAATAAGACTACTCTGTCTTATAGCATACCATAGTTCCTATACTTGATCCAAGGTCCTAATAGACTACTCTGTCTTATAGTATACCACAGTTCCTATACTTCATCCAAGGTCCTAATCAGACTCCTCTGTCTTATAGTATACCACCGTTCCTACATTCATCGAAGATCCTAATCAGACTACATTGTCTTATAGAAAACCACAGTTCCTACATTCATTCGATGTCCTTATCAGACTACTCTGTCTTACAGCATACCACGGGTCCTACATTCATCCAAGGACCTAATCAGACCACTCTGTCTTATAGTAAACCAGAGTTCCTACACTTTATTCAAGGTCCCAATCAGACTACTCTGTCTTATAGTATACCACAGTTCCTACACTTCATCCAAGATCCTAATCAGACTACTCTGTCTTATAGTATACCAAAGTTCCTACATTTATCCAAGGTCTTAATCAGACTACTCTGTCTTATAGCCTACCACAGTTCCTACATTTCATCCAAGGTCCTTATCAGACTTTTCTGTCTTATAGCCTACCAAAGTTCCTACATTCATCCAATGTCCTAATCAGACTACTCTATCTTATAGTATACCACAGTTCCTACACTTCATCCAAGATCCTAATCAGACTACTCTGTCTTATAGCCTACCACAGTTCCTACATTCATCCAAGGTCCTAATCAGACTACTCTGTTTTAAAGCATACCACAGTTCCTACATTCATCGAAGATCCTAATCAGACTATTCTGTCTTATAGCCTACCACAGTTCCTTCATTCATCAAAGGTCCTAATCAGACTATTCTGTCTTATAGTATACCACAGTTCCGACATTGATCCAAGGTCTTAATCAGACTATTCTGTCTTATAGCATACCACAGTTCCTACACTTCATCCAAGGTCCTAATCAGACTACTCTGTCTTATAGCATACCACAGTTCCTATACTTCATCCAAGGTCCTAATAGACTACTCTGTCTTATAGTATACCACAGTTCCTATACTTCATCCAAGGTCCTTATCAGACTTCTCTGTCTTATAGCATACCACAGTTCCTAAACTTCTTCCAAGGTCCTAATAAGACTACTCTGTCTTATAGCATACCACAGTTCCTTCATTCATCCAATGCCATAACCAGACTATTCTGTCTTATAGCCTACCACAGTTCCTACATTCATCCAATGTCCTAATCAGACTATTCTATGTTATAGTATACCACAGTCTTACACTTCATTTAAGATCCTAATCAGACTACTCTGTCTTATAGCCTACCACAGTTCCTACATTGATCCAAGGTCCTAATCAGACTACTCTGTCTTATAGCATACCACAATGCCTACATTCATCGCATTTACTAATCATACTATTCTGTCTTATAGTATACCACAGTTCCTATACTTCATCCAAGGTCCTAAATATATTACTCTGTCTTATCGTTTACCACAGTTCCTACATTCATCCAAGGTCCTAATCAGACTACTCTGTCTTATAGCCTACCACAGTTCCTACATTCATCCAAGGTCCTAATCAGACTACTATTTCTTATAGCCTTCCACAGTTCCTACATTTATTTAAGGTCCTAATCAGACTACTCTGTCTTATAGCATACCACAGTTCCTACACTTCATCCAAGGTCCTAATCAGACTATTGTGTCTTATAGTATACCACAGTTCCTACATTCATCCTAGGTCTTAATCAGACTATTCTGTCTTATAGTATACCACAGTTCCTACATTAATCCAAGGTCCTAATCAGACTATTCTGTCTTATAGCCTACCATAGTTCCTACATTCATCCTAGGTCCTAATCAGACTATTCTGTCGAATAGTATACCACAGGTCCTACATTAATCCAAGGTCCTAATCAGACTAGTATTCTGTCTTATAGCATACCACAGTTCCTACACTTCATCCAAGGTCCTAATCAGACTGCTCTGTCTTATAGCATACCACAGTTCCTATACTTCATCCAAGGTTCTAATCAGACTATTTTGTCTTATAGCATACCACAGTTCCCACATTCATTCAAGGTCCTAATCAGACTATTCTGTCTTATAGTATACCACAGGTCCTACATTAATCCAAGGTCCTAATCAGACTATTCTGTCTTATAGCATACCACAGTTCCTACACTTCATCCAAGGTCCTAATCAGACTACTCTGTCTTATAGCATACCACAGTTCCAATACTTCATCCAAGCTCCTTATCAGACTACTCTGTCTTATAGCATAAGAAAGTTTCTACATTCATTCGATGGCCTAGTCAGACTATTCTGACTTATAGCATACCACAGTTCCTACATTCATCCCAAGGTCCTAATCAGACCACTCTGTCTTATAGTATACCACAGTTCCTACACTTCATTCAAGGCTCTAATCAGACTACTCTGTCTTATAGTATACCACAGTTCCTACACTTCATCCAAGGTCCTAATCAGACTTCTCTGTCTTATAGCCTATCACAGTTCCTACATTCATCCAATATCCTAATCAGACCACTCTGTCTTATAGTATACCACAGTTCCTACATTCATCAAAGGTCCTAATCAGACTACTCTGTCTTATAGCCTTCCACAGTTCCTACATTCATTCAATGTCCTAATTAGAATACTCTGTCTTATAGCAAACCACAGTTCCTACATTCATTAAAGGTCCTTATCCGACTATTCTGTCTTATAGCCTACCACAGTTACTTCATTCATCAAAGGTCCTAATCAGATTACTCTGTCTATTGGTATACCACAGTTCCTATATTCATTCAAGGTCCTAATCAGACTACTCTGTCTTAAAGCATACCACAGTTCCTACATTCATCCAAGGTCCTAATCAGACCACTCTGTCTTATAGCATACCACAGTTCCTATACTTCATCCAAGGTCCTAATCAGACTAGTCTGTCTTATAGCATACCACAGTCCCTACATTCATCAAAGGTCCTAATCAGACTATTCTGTCTATTGGTATACCACAGTTCCTTCATTCGTCCAAGGTCCTAATCAGACTATTCTGTCTTATAGTATGCCACAGTTCCTACATTCATCCAAGGTCCTAATCAGACCACTCCGTCTTATAGCATACCACAGTCCCTACATTCATCCAAGGTCCTAATCAGACTATTCTGTCTATTGGTATACCACAGTTCCTTCATTCATCAAAGGTTCTAATCAGACTATTCTGTCTTATAGTATGCAACAGTTCCTACATTCATCCAAGGTCCTAATCAGACCACTCTGTCTTATAGCATACCACAGTCCCTACTTTCATTCAATGTCCTAATAAGATCACTCTGTCATTTGTATACCACAGCGTACACTTCATCCAATATCCTAATAAGACTGCTCTGTCTAATAGTAGTCCACAGTTTCTACATTCATCCAAGGTCCTAATCAGACTACTCTGTCTTATTACATACAACAGTTCCTACACTTCACCCAATGTCCTAATCAGACTACTCTGTCTAATAGCATAACACAGTTACTTCTCTTCATCCAATGCCATAACCAGACTTCTCTGTCTTATAGCATACAACAGTTCCTACATTTATCTGAGGTCCTAATCAGACCTTTCTATCTTATAGTATACCACAGTTCCTATACTTTATCGAAGGTCCTTATTGACTACTCTGTCTTATAGTATACCACAGTCCCTATACATTCATCCAAGGTCCTAATAGACTACTCTGTCTTATAGTATACCACAGTTCCTATACTTCATCCAAGGTCCTAATCAGACTACTCTGTCTTTTTGCGTACCACAGTTCCTATACTACATCTAAGGTCCTAATAGACTACTCAGTCTTATAGTATACCTCAGTTCTCCAAGGTCCTGATAGACTACTGTCTTATAGTATACCACAGTTCCTATACTTCATCCAAGGTCCTAATAGACTACTCTGTCTTATACTATACCACAGTTCCTATACTTCATCCAAGGTCCTAATAGACTACTCTGTCTTATAGTATACCACAGTTCCCATACTTCATCCAAGGTCCTCATCAGACTTATCTGTCTTATAGCATACCACAGCTCCTATACTTCTTCAGAGGTCCTAATCAGACTACTCTGTCTTATAGTATACCACAGTTCCTACATTCATCCAATATCCTAATCAGACCACTCTGTCTTATAGTATACCACAGTTCCTTCATTCATCTAAGGTCCTAATCAGACTTCTCTGTCTTATAGTATACCACAGTTCCTACATAATCAGACTACTCTGTCTTATAGCATACCACAGTTCCTACATTCATCCAAGGTCCTAATCAGACTACTCTGTCTTATAGTATACCACAGCTCCTACATTCATTCGATGTCCTAATAAGACAACTTTGTCATTTGTATACCACAGTTCGTACACTTCATCCAATATCCTAATAAGACTACTCTGTCTTATAGCATACCATAGTTCCTATACTTGATCCAAGGTCCTAAAAGACTACTCTGTCTTATAGTATACCACAGTTCCTATACTTCATGCAAGGTCCTTATAGACTACTCTGTCTTAAAGTATACCACAGTTCCTATACTTCATCCAAGGTTCTAAACAGACTACTCTGTCTTATAGCATACCACAGTTCCTATACTTCATCCAAGGTCCTAATCAGACTATTCTGTCTTATAGTAAACCACAGTTCCTTCATTAATCTAATATCCTAATCAGACTGATCTGTCTTATAGTATACCACAGTTCCTACACTTCATCCAAGGTCCTAATCAGACTACTATGTCTTTTAGCATACCACAGTTCTTACATTCATCCAAGGTCCTAATCAGACTACTCTGTCTTATAGCATACCACAGTTCCTAAACTTCATCCAATGCCCTTATCAGACTATTCTGTATTATAGCATACGACAGTTCATACACTTCACCCAATGTCCTAATCAGACTATCTTGTCTTATAGCATACCACAGTACCTACATTTATCTGAGGTCCTAATCAGACTATTCTATCTTATAGCATACCATAGATCCTATACTTCATCCTATGGCCTAATCAGACTACTCTGTCTTATAGCTTACAAAGTTCCTACATGCATCCAAGGTCCTAATTAGACTATTCTATAACATTCCCATTATTTCGATTCTCTTCCTAGGGCAGTTTCTTTTTAATTCACCAGCGATTGAGCATTAGATCGTTTGGTAGTCTTTCACTGTTTGCCAAAGTATACATTATATAGCTTAAAAATATTTTATTGCAATATTTAGCATGTACATATATGCAATAGGGTTGGGTCACAAGTTCTCACAACATTATATACGACCCTTCCCCTAAATTATATGTAGCGTTAAAGGATGAATTCAAGCTTATGCTATAAGTATCTCAGAAACTGGCTCTCGAATCTGTTTTATGTTCTATTTGATATTATGTTTTATCTTTCAGGCTTTTTTGGAGTTGAACATGTGTATGCTGGATGCGCAGATCAATTGAATCAGGACAATGCCTACATCAAGTGTTTACAGGGCTTCGGTACATTCTTTCAAGACGCTATGGCGTCCGGGGCTATGTCGGGTAGCGAAGGCGACCCTCAGGCCATAATGGGGGTCTTTTGTAGGTAAGGATCACTATGTAAGAGTTATTCCTGAAATATTATGCGTGTAAAATCAGGTTTAAGAGGTATGTATTGATCCAAATTTGGAGTTTCTGCGCAGGGCGCAAAACATCCTGTGGTGGATTTTTTGCTTATGTGTGCACTGAAAAGCTTGCTTTCGTGGATTATCTGCGTACTGCGCAAAAAATCCATTGGTACAGGATTGGAGTTTGTGTTTATATCATCTCTGCGCACCCAAATTGGAGTTTTTGCGTCTATACGAAATCTTGATCTTAAAATGAAAATTACCAAAGTCTTCCATGCTTTTAGAGCATTGACCTATATAATATAGGTCACTGTTAAGAGATACGATTACCACTGATTAAAACAAATGATACCTTGATCATTTTCGCCGGATATAATCTGCGCACGTGCGCAGATATTCCCCATTATGATTTTGGTCTTCCATCGCTGGATTTTTGCGCATATGACCAAGTACACTTCCAATGCTGGATTATTTGCGCAAGTACTTAGGCACATGGGTGTATTCTGCGTACGTACGCAGATATTCCTAATAATGATTTTGGTCGTCCAACGCTGGATTATCTGTGCATATGAGCGACATGGGTGTATTCTGCGTACGTACGCAGGTATTCCTAATTATGATTTTATTGTCCAGCGCTGGATTATCTGCGCATAGGATTTTCTGAACATGTACGCGAGAAATTTCATGCACAGAAACTCCTAAATGAATATAATTCTCTTTAGAGACACGGGGGTTTTTTTTGCGCAAACAATCCAAAGTTAGAGGACTTCACTATTAGGATTTTCTGTGCATGTACGCGAAAAATTCCATGTCTCTATCTCCATTTGGCGCATATATCAGCGCACAAAATCCAATAACAATGATGCGCAGAATACTTCAACGTATCTAAAGGGAATTATACAATTTGCTATTGATTTAGGAGTGTCTGCGCACGTACGCAAAAACTTCATCGTCTCTATTAAGAATTTGCGTATGCGCAAATAATCCAGCGTCGGAAGACTTTGTTATCCAAAATCACTATTAGGAATTTCTGCGCACGTACGCAAAAAACATCCACGTCTCTATTAAGGATTTGCGTATATTCGCAAATAATCCAGCGTTGGAAGACTTTGTTATCCAAAATCACTATTAGGAATTTCTGCACACATACGCAATACTCTTCCTCGTCTCTATTAAGGATTTTCGTATATGCGCAAATAATCCAGCGTTGGAAGACTTTGTTATCCAAAATCATTCTTAGAAATTTCTGCACATGTTCGCAAAATCCTCCACGTCTCTACTAAGGATTTGCGTATATGCGCAAAAAATCCAACAAATGTTAATTCACACTGGTCAATGTAAACGCACCGGTGGTTGCTACAACGAGCTGGTGGTTGCATTTTTCAGCACCGGTGGTGGCGTAAAAGGTAAAAAAATCTATACCTGTTGATTTTATTATTTATTTATAAACTTGCATTTATTTTATTTGTGATGACACTTGGCGCACAGACCACCGGTAACATTGCAGTTAATGGCTCTGCCAAGCAATTGGTGATTTAATTCATGGTTTGGACTGCAAATTCAACACAGTTCTGGAGTTTTGCCGTAACAGGTGCTTTTTTCAAGTGTAACTGCCAAACTTGAGTGAAATCTGCACGTCTAAGCGCAGCAGTTGTCATATTCCCATGAAATAACATCCAAAAAACGATTACTACTTTGTTTTTTTTCTTGGTAAACTAGCAAATGTGTTATTGAGGATTTTTTATAACAACGCACTGGGAGCATTTTTTGACGCATTGATACAACGCACTGATGGTTGCACAGAATTCCTGTGGTTGCTGGTGCAGCCTCACCACAGCATTCACTGTTCTTATAAACGGTACATAAATCATTATTTGAGCCAGCACATGATATTTCAGTACCAGGAAGAAGACTCAGGTGAGCCTGTGCAAATGTACAGACTCGCCAGAGCCTTCTCTGCATAGAACAAATAGAGAGTAGTAATCGTTTTTGGATGTAATTTCATGGGACTATGATAACATAGCTGCAGCTGTGCTTAGACATGCAGAATTTCCTGAAGTTAGGCAGTCACAATAGAAAAAAAGCATCTGTCACTGTCAAACTCCACAACTGTGTCGGATTTGTCGGTCAAACCATGAATTAAAACGCCAATTGCATGGCAGAGCCATAAACTTCAATGTTTCTGACGGTTTGTGCGCATTGGGTCATCAAAAGTAAAATAAATGCAAGCTTATAAAGAAATCATACAGTCAATAGGCATAGATTTTGTGGTTTTTTGTACACAGATGAAGGCTCAAGCGTGACTCTGCAAATGTGTAGGCTCACCAGAGATGCTCCAGAGCTAGCCCTGTTCGCAGTTTGAGAGTGTTTCGCCTATTTTTCAGATTGGCCCCAAAACTTTTAATTTAATGAGATTGTTTGTCCGTTATGATACATTACAATAGTTAAGAAGCCTCCATGCGAGCTTAAAATTTTTGTGCTTCAACAACAGCAGATTCTAGGGCGAAGATTTGGTACCAGTAAAATGTAATTTTAGCACCCCAGAGATATAGGCTGCTGTCTGTTCTAAGGCGGTGATTCTGTTGTTGTTGATTCGTTGTTGATTGTTACCCCCATTTCAGGATTCTGTAATTGTTCTATATTTTGTTACTTTATGTCCATTCTTGTTTTGCGATCATCTTGATGGGGAAGAGAGAGAGCTGGCTGCTTTGCTTAGTTTGTTTTCCTGCTGTCTTGTGATTGTTGTGTGGCTATTCCTCTCAGTGCCATGGGTTTGTCTGCAGTTTGTGATTGTGATACTCACTATTTTGGGGTGTCATTCATGCGAACAGCGATGGCTTTGGCCACATTTGCTTGGTCTAGTCTGAGCCTTCGTCACAGTTTAAAATTCTCATGTGGTGACTCAAATGGCGATTGAATGCCATTTTTTGCGAGCAGCGAAGGATCTGGCGAGTCTGCACATTTGCACAGGCTTACCTTAGCCTTCGTCACTGTACAAAATCTCTTGTGCTGCCTTAAATGGCAATTTGTGTGCTATTCACGCCAGCAGCGAATACTCTAGTGAGTCTGCACATTTGCGCAGGCAGTCACTGGACAATGTAATAAATATCAAGATCTCTTGTGCTGGCAGCAAAGGCTCTTGGGAGTATGCACGTTTGCACATGCTCGCTTGAGCCTTCTATACAGTATCGAAATATCATGTGCTGGTTGAAATGGCGATTTTTGCAACGTTTATATGAACAGCGAATGATGTGGTGAGGCTGCACCAGCAACCACAGGAATTCTGTGCAACCATCAGTGCGTTGTATCAATGCGTCAAAAAATGCTCCCAGCGCGTTGTAATAAAAATTCTTCAATAAAACATTTGCTAGTATACCAAGAAAAAAAACAAAGTAGTAATCGTTTTTTGGATGTTATTTCATGGGAATATGACAACAGCTGCGCTTAGATATGCAGATTTCACTCAATTTAGGCAGTTACAATAGAAAAAAGCACCTGTCACAGCAAAACTCCAGAACTGTGTTGGATTTGCAGTCCAAACCATGAATTAAATCACCAATTGCTTGGCAGAGCCATTAACTGCAATGTTACCGGTGGTCTGTGCCGCAGGTGTCATCACAAATAAAATAAATGCAAGTTTATTGATAAATAATTAAGTCAACAGGTATAGATTTTTTTACCTTTTACGCCACCACCGGTGCTGAAAAAAGCAACCACCAGCTCGTTGTAGCAACCACCGGGGCGTTTACATTGACCATTGTGTAATTATACAAAGCTCAAATAATCCAATACTGGATGTTTTGCGCCCTGCGCAAAAAATCCAGGTATGGAATACGTATATACCTGGGTTTAATCATAATACAGCAACAAAAAGTTCACTGATAATTCAAAAGCGCTTGTGGGAATAATATGACAGTCGGGACGTTCCTTTGAACACTTATATAGACATGTTTTGGACAAAAACATGCCAAGGGCCATGTCGTAGGCCTGTGTAAACAATCCCTATGATACAGCATACGCAATATTAAATACCGGGCTTGCCGGCATGCCAAGGACCCATGTCGTAGGCATGTGTGAACAATATTATCCCTATTATGCAGCATACACAACATTAAATTTTAGCAAATAAAAGCTCACAGTACATGCTAGAGGAGCACAAATTGTTTTCAACGGTCTTTACAAAGGGGCTCTTACATGGTATGGGAAATTAGCATGGGAGTCTGCCCACGATTGGAATTTGATAATATTATGTTTATTAATTGTCCTGGGTATGTCTTTTATATTTATGGTGCAGTTGAGTTTTTATGAGGGTCTGGATGGGGGATAATGATTAGTGAATAATGGCCCTCTTTATAATGAATAGTGAATAATGAGCCAAAAAATAATGAATAGTGAATAATGAGGGCCTAAAAAATAATGAATAATCCTATTTTTTAATGATTTGAAGAAAAAAATAATGAATAGTGAATAATCAGATTTCTTTGCCACCTTTCTTACTTTTAATGAATAATTGGTCTAATTTTAATGAATAACCCAAAATTTTAACGAGACGAATAAAGGGCTAAATTTTTAATGAATAGTGAATACCAGACCCCCCCCCCCCATCCAGACCCTCTTTTATGCAATTCTATTGCTAATTTATGACGTCATGAATGATATCACTAAAATACCTTAGGGTACTCAGTTATAATCATTTCTAGAGTAATTGACATATCATGTAACGGACACAGAAATGTTTTATTAAGGACATATGCTACTAAATACTTCCCATGTTGAAATATTTTTGATACTTTGCATACAGTTTGTTTTATGCATGGGCTATCCATTTAAGAAATAAAAAGGATATGTCACTGTGCTTATTTTTTCACTATCTCATATGGAAGTTTTCAGCATTTGACCAATTTTCTAAAAATATGAAAGAATAACACTAGTCCTAAATATCGAGCTAAATCTGTTGTAATCTTCAGCCAGCTTCTTTCTTTTAGCTTCAATTAGTGCCCATGACATCAAGCCTTTAAGAAAACGTGTAAGTTTAGTTTTTATCCCATGTGTTGACAAGTTACTGCATGATATATTTTGGCAATTCGTCGAAAGTTGGAATTTGTTTTTAGAATAAAGCATAATATTAAAAAATCTGATGTTGAAAATCTTAATAATTTATTTTTATTTCATGGACTATTATACTACCTTTCAGATAAAAGGATAAAAATCTGGGGTCACCGAACGAATTCTCTTTCAGGAGGGCCAAATTTAACCCAACCCCCATAGGTTTCACGCGTTATTCAATATAAAAAGTTCAAGAATGCCAATTTCAGACGTTTTGATGATACCACTTTACTAGTATATGAAGCAATTTAGCATTAAAAGGTTAAAAAAAGAAAGAAAAAAACACACTGAAAGTAGGTGCGCACACGGGAATCGATCCAGGTCCTCTGGTTTTGAAGCCAGACACGCTAAACACCAGGCCACGAGGCCAGGTCGTGCGCGGCTTTAAATATCCGTCCATATATTAGAGACTCGGCCACATTCGTATT
The DNA here is from genome assembly GCA_964019695.1 of Loripinus fragilis. NCBI lineage: Eukaryota > Metazoa > Mollusca > Bivalvia > Lucinida > Lucinidae > Loripinus > Loripinus fragilis. The sequence continues at coordinate 48,321,090 of OZ026524.1, forward strand.
CGTTACCAGGATAATTGTGTACGTCGTTTGATTTCGCCAAAGCTACAATTATCTGTCTTTGGTACTGAGAATATAAGTTCTGATAAAAGGTCAATAGATAATTCGGACACACTTAAATTACTTTATTTTGTCAATAAAATGTCAAAACACGGATATGACATAAGACTATCTGAAAGCTATGTTGATCCGAATCCGGGAAAGGTCGAAAGACAGGATCCAGACAACTTTACCTGTTTCAAGACGCGGAAAAGGTGCGCATGGGAAATAGCCGCATATGTCTTTAAATAACTATATCATTGTTAAGTTCGTTGATACTATAAATGGCTTTGTATGTATTAGGATAGTGCGTGGACATTCATTTTTCTGACATGGTACCCCAATTTTCGACTGTATATTTTGTATTCAGTGAAATCTGGAATTAAATTTTTTACACGTTGCAGTCTTTGACAAGATACCATTTCAACTTATAAACTTCCATATATATTAAGAATATGTAGACCAAATTTCATGAAATTCAAGGACCGGTAACATATTTTTTCAACTTAATGTAAATATGTGGTCCTAATTCATCGAAATGTAAAAATACAATAATTATGTTTCAGTGTAAAACATACTTGAATACTTGCTTAGTTTGAATCACCATGCTAGTACGTTTATTGGAAGAAGTTAACATGTTCAGTGTTTTCCCTATTATGGATTGGAAAAAGAAAAAAACAATATTCTTTGATATTAAGTGCCACGATTCTTATTTAATGAAGTGCTTACACAATAATATTACCCAAAATGATACAATATGGTGACATCTGTACTTACCACATCTAGTTTATAACGTTAAAACTACATCTTACCAATGTTGAACTTAATATGTAACATTATAAAGAATTTAATTCATACAGAAGAGAAACCTTATTACAAGTCAGTTCATACAGGAGAAGAACCTTATATCTATGATTTTATAATTGTAAGCCTCATTAATAAACCTGGTTCACAAGAATAACCCCCTCTCAAACCTATTGGTTAAAATTGACCATTTTGGTCACAGAGAACTGTTGGCCCCAAAGGTATTGTTAATTTAATGCTTATATCTTCTCTGTTCATTCTGTTTTGTAAAACTGTTGCTGATTTCCATCAAATAGCAACATTTATACTTTAGCTGGCTGTATACTCTAGGCATACAGTTTTGTTTCTGGACCTCACTTATTCATGTTGTACTCTGTCCTATGATACCTTTTATAAGTCTCTATTACACTTTATCCTGATCATGGCACCAAAATGTGGTCACTCTAGTTCAGTTGGGCTGTAAAGGAAATATTTGGTATTCCTGTTTTTACACGTTTATTGTTAGGATATTATGTTTCTTTAACAATATCATGCAGGACTACATTGTCTTGGCCCAATAGTGCCATGACATGGGGCCACGATCTTCGGCATTTATGACCATTCAAGCATTTGAAATTATCTAAACATGTCTTTCTTAAAGAAAGGTGGAAGTACATTTAAAACCAACCTCCTTCTGTCGAGTTATTGATTCATTTCAACTAAATAATTAATTTTGCTATAACTGACCTATACCCATAAGAGGTAGGAATTGGCAAAGTTACCAGTCTTGGATTTTGATGAAATTTGGCTCAGGTCAGCAGGATATATATGGCATGTTTTTGTGATAATATGGTATATTGACAAAGACTAGAACAAACCTTTCTTTGAAATTGAATGTTGAATGTTTTGTAAATATTTGAAAAAAAAATATTGAAATTTTATAATCACTTCTTCAGAAAAACGTAAACCATAATTTATCCAAATGGTTTCGTGGTATTAATATAATGCCTATGGTATTTCGGATTCAATCTAGATGACAAATCCTAGAAATAAACAAAAATATAGATTTAGGACAAAGAAATTTAGAGACAGGTACCACCTCAAATGTGGAGTAAGTCAGGGTTGCTTCCTAAGCCTTCTTCTCAACTATCTGATTCGATAAATACAGTTTCAATGTTAGTATATAATGAGTTATTAATATGCAAAGTTTAAAGAAAATCCATTCGTGGGCACAGATATATGTACCCCTCTGTTAGCTCACCTGAACCGAAGGTTCAAAGGTGAGCTATAGTATGCAAATCACTCCGGCGTCCTTCGTTCATCCGTCCGTCCGTCGTACTTTCAGCATCCAACGTCCGTCCATCAAATTTTTCAAAAGTCCTCTCTGAAACCACAGGGCCAGTTGAACTCAAATTTATTATGGTGACTCCTTGGAATGGGGAAACGAAAATTAGTTCAAATTGTCCTGGTCACATGACGAAAATATTCTCCAGAACCATAAGGCCAGTGACATTGGGACTTGGTATGTAACATGTGCGGATCAAAAAAGTTTTGTCAGAGGGGGTCCACCTAAATTCTGACAGCGTTTTTTTAGTCGATGAAAAAAGGTTCCTAATAATGTACAGCTGTAGTTCGTTTAAGTCTTTCTTTTCTAATGACGTTTAGTCTTTCTTTTCTAAGTATTGCAAACCCTTTTACGCTATTAACATGATTATTTGGATTTAACACTGTTGCATGGTTCTAAGAACTTTAAATGAGCACATATTTTGTCTATTTGCAGCCCTGAAGGCAAAGCGGCCATTGGCTGTATCGCCAAATACTATGCTCAATGTCCCGAATTAGAACTAGCTGCCAGAGCTGCTTCGGGAGGCCAGGGTGGCCAGGCCGGTAATCCAGGTGGATTGAATTTCACCGAAATTGAACTTCAGGGAGGAATGGAAGTATACTGTGAGCTTATCAATGGTGAGTAAATAGACTATATCAATCAGGGAGTATAGTGTGAGTTTGGGTATCGCGAGTTATTAGAGCCTCTCAATGAAGCGCAATACTGCGAGAGTGTCAATGGTGAGTTATTAGAACTTCTCAATCAAGGGCAGTACTGCGAGAGTGTCAATGGTGAGTTATTAGAGCCTCTCAATCAAGGGCAATACTGCGAGAGTGTCAATGGTGAGTTATTAGAAATTCTCAATCTAGGACAATACTGCGAGAGTGTCAATGGTGAGTTATTAGAACTTCTCAATCAAGGGCAATACTGCGAGAGTGTCAATGGTGAGTTATTAGAGCCTCTCAATGAAGCGCAATACTGCGAGAGTGTCAATGGTGAGTTATTAGAACTTCTCAATCAAGGGCAATACTGCGAGAGTGTCAATGGTGAGTTATTAGAGCCTCTCAATCAAGGGCAATACTGCGAGAGTGTCAATGGTGAGTTATTAGAGCCTATCAATCAAGGGCAATACTGCGAGAGTGTCAATGGTGAGTTATTAGAACTTCTCAATCTAGGGCAATACTGCGAGAGTGTCAATGGTGAGTTATTAGAGCCTATCAATCAAGGGCAATACTGCGAGAGTGTCAATGGTGAGTTATTAGAGCCTATCAATCAAGGGCAATACTGCGAGAGTGCCAATGGTGAGTTATTAGAGCCTATCACTCAAGGGTCATACTGTGAGCGTGTCAATGGTGAGTTATTAGAGCCTATAAATCGAGGACAATACTGTAGCTAGCCAATGGTGAGTTGTTTGAACATATAAATTAGGGACCAAACTGTTAGTTCCCATTTCGAAAAAAACGCAATTGAAGAGAATCACAGCTTGATCCAGTAGTCTCCCTTTGATGCGCGTATTTTTTTTCAGGGCTCTGTCTACGCCATTGGCTCATGCTGACAAAACGACTAAATGTATCTTCGTTTCGGCGAAAATGGCTTAGTCGATTATTATGATGGCCATTTTATAAATTCAAAAGATTATTTTATTTGTTTGTCTCTGTGCTTCCAACCTTTAAAGTGATATGAAAATTTCTGCTATGAGCATTTTCCCAAAAAGAAATCTCTTTTTAAATCATTTGTAAAAATTATATAGAATTAAGTTATGCTTTCACAATAAATCTGTTCACTACAGCTGAAAACTACATGGAAAAGATTATCTTATAATCTCGTTGGTAATTGCTTGCACTAGACACTTAATTTTTAACACAAACGCTGTTGTTTTGTTAAGGTTTACCAAGCTGGTAAAATGTATACCCGAATTTTAGCTATATTACTGTGTTCTTGAAAATTAGAAACATTATTTTCTAAAAAGAGAAGATCAAAATTTACAGACTTTGAAGCTTTAAAGTAAATTATTTAAAGGGTTATTTTTTATGTAAATGCAAACCCAGAATTGTTCAAGTCCTCTGCTGAAAGCTTTTTGTATTTGATAGAACTACCAATCTTGCAAAATGAAATCGACAGGTCATTGGTTAAGATACAGCACTATGCCAAATGTAACAACAAAAATAGACAAAAAACGCCTGATAGCCATTTGGTATCTTAATCAAGGTCAAATGTACTGCAGAAAGCTCCATGGGACATTCTGCACTACTTTTGACCTTCATTAAGCGATTATTGGTCTTGAAAACCTATTTTCTTGAGTGACCACTTAAGACAGGTTTTACTGTACAGGTACACTATTCTGTTTCAGAGGGTTGTATGCCGATCTTCCAGAAATGCATTGGATCAATGGGTGGTATGGGTATGGGAATGGGTATGGGAGGCGGAATGGAGGGCGGAGATGGAATGACCTACAATCAACCCAATGGTGAGATGCCCCCACCTGGTGCTATGCCACCAAAAGGGTTTGAGATGGGGATGGAGATGAATCCCAATAAAGCACCAACCCCTTACAGCGTGATGCCTATGCAGCTTGCAACAGTATGTGGGTGAGTGAGAAATTAAATTTTCTTTTGTTCACAATTTAACACAGGTTTAGAAAAGCAAACATTTTTAGCTTAAAATTGTTATTATTTTCTTACCCATAAATTTAAGCATATATTTTGGGTGTTCAAAAGAACCGTCTCATTGAGACGGTTCTTTTGAGTACCCACAACATATGCTTTGCTGATTTTATCTCATTTTTCTTAAATATCCCATGAAAATGAAATAATTGGATCTCACTGAGACCATTGCTGTTGTTGTGTTTAACGTCTCACCAGCAGCTAAGGTCATATGGAGACGGGGCCAGGGCTTATAGTCTCATCCGACAAACTGGTGAAGCCGGGAATCGAACCTGCGACCCCTGGTTTACAAGGCAAGCGGTTTATCCACTACACCACAGTGGCTCCTCTCATTGAGACCAAATTATTGCATTTTCATAGGGTATTTAAAAAAACGGGTCGAGGAGAGGGGGGTTCGAGTGAACCCCCTGAGCCCCACTGGATCCATCACTAGTCCATTATATATACAGTTTATTCCCCAATAGAGAACCGTCTCCAATAAAAAAATCACTTGTGTAAACTTTCCCATATATTTCTTCCACTTAATGAAGCAAAGCCAAACCTTTTGTATTTGTTAAAAAGGGTATTCATTAGGGATGCAGAACATAATTAGTTTCTTCTGAATTCCTTAAAATTACCTCCTAAGTTGGCTAAAATGTGTTGTAGTATATTGTCAGTAAAGCAATTTTAAGCCTGGTTTTGAAAGCAAAATAAAGGAAACAAGGTGGTTCCAAAACTATATCATGGGTAGGCCCTATGATATCAGACTTACATATAAAAAAATTGACTTCCAGCTACCAGGAAATTTAACAGACGACAGTGTCATCTTGGACACTGTACAGTTGCCAGTAAAGAATCACTTATTTTTGGATGTGTCTTCTGATGACTCATACTGAGTTGGTGGTGACAGAGAATGAAAGTATGCATCCTAACATAGAGTTTACTCATCAAATAAAAGTTTGCTACTACCTAAAAGTAAATAAAGCAGATTGAACCTTGAACAAAAATATACTTCTGGTGTCAGAACTTATAAATATTTACGAATATTGTAGCTTATAATGAGCACTTATAAAATTTGAACCAAAATTTTGTGTTAAAACTGTATAAGACTGACCTAAACTACTTGAATATGTTCTTTAGCGGTGACACTTAAGATCACTTTATTTTTAATGTGATGCTTAATCCATTTTCACTTTGGGACTGGACTGTTTTCAGGTGATTCTTTACTGGGGAATGTGGTTCTTTACTGGAGACACTGTATAAGGGTTATAAGTTGTCACTATGCTGTTAATCAAAGCTTTTTAATATTAAATGTACAAAGGTTGTAAGAGGTATGATGGATGTATTATATGTGTATTGTTTCAAACCAGTTGGCAGTTACAAACACCAATTGTCAAGCATAGAATCCTTAGTGATTCTTTATTGGGGAATAAACTGTATTGAAGGACCACAGGTTAAATATTGTATTTCATCCTCTGAAGATCGATTTTGCGTTCGCAAATAGTGCAGAAACTAATAAAATGCCCCATTCTGCAATGTTTGATATTGCTCTTCTCTGTTTGAGATAAAATCATCAAAGCGAACCCCCACATACTTATACATATAAACCACTTTCCAGAAATCCTGGATCCGCCCCTATGGGCCATCAAACTTTATGAAAAAATTTTAGGTCTAAGAAGGGTTAATGGGTGAAAAAAATAGGACAAAAATCTTTTATTATGTTCGGTATAATAAAGGCTGCGCCTGTGTTGTTCGCAAACCCCGGAAGACAGGTTTCCTTGCGTCGAAACCCTTTTGATTAAGTGCTTCTTGGAAACGCTTTCTATATAGGCCTACGCATATTCTTGGAGAACTCAAAACAACTGTACGTGATTTGACACTTAAAGCACTTAAAGCGTATCCTCAAATGTCTCTTATAAGGTTGCAAAGACGACGTAAACATCTTAATTTGACCCATCCGGTCTCCAGTAAATATGCGTTCGAACATGCGTATATGTATTGGTGACGGATGGAGTGGTGACGTTTGTCTCTGCAGCCGCCGGTGCTTGTGGTTTTGTATAACAGACTAAGTAGATGTATGTCATATTGCTTTGTATTGTATATAGCCAAAGGCATTGTATTTTGCTGATATGCTAATAAATTTGTATTGTATTGTATTGTATAAAAGTGCATGCTGACGTAAGTACTACTGACGTATCCAGCGAAGTAAGAGGTTTAACGTTTCCTCTAAGCGCTCATCTACAGCCATATTAGTTTATGTGAGCAGCGAAGGCTCTGGAGAGTCTGCGCATAAATATGCGCAGACTCGCCTGAGCATTCGCTGCACTCTGATGCGATATGTACCGAAATCATAACACTGGCCCATACGTTGTGGCGTGATTTTTACGAGGACTGCCGATTGTTCACGGAAAAGTTAAACTAACGCTAGCAGCCAGTATCTGCTCACACAGGAGCTAATCAACCGAGCGATTTATTCAATTGCTTCTGCTTATTGACTTCATATCTGACCTTGGATCATAATAACTACAGATTCCAGATACTTCCACAGAACTCCAGTTATATGTGTACTTGAAGCTCTTGGGCGGGGGCTTGTCTCAGACCCCTCTTGTCTCCGATTCACAACACCATTCTGTCCGAATTAGCCAAAATTGTCACTTAAAGAATAGCGATACGTTTTAGTGAGAGAATATGGAACTTGGTTCTGGAAAATTTTCTTGTCCGGAACACAGGGTAAGACATCAATCAGAGTCATAGTCATAATTTCAGCCGAATCGGAGCTAAAATGGCCTTTTTACATTGTCCTAAATTATAAGTTTAATACAGCATGCAAATCCACAGGGTTCTAACCTTCGATTTTCTTTCATATTACATGTATACTGATTGCTGCCCTCAGCATGTCTGAGGAAAAACATACAACCACGAAGCGGACCAATTTACATAATAATCCGTTGCTTCGAGGTCGCTTTTACCATATGCAGACTTATGTTTGTGTAATCAATAAGACAGACTGAGATGGTATAAAAGATTTGTCAGTGATCCATGGAACCAAACAGGTCACAAACTGATAAACTCTACTGGGTATGCTTCTACCATGACCTCTCAACAATGACCCTCGATTCATTCAATGCATTTACCGTTACAGTCACGCATCAAAGCGTTTTGTGGTGCCAAAACAATACTGGTTCGGTGTGCCGATTAATTTTGTCTGTTGATTAAAGGGGATGGTTGCTGTTTTATATGAAAGATCTTAATAAACCATAAAATACCAGTTTCAACTAAATCGGTTGAAAAACGTAGTCGTTGTGGGCGTTTGAATATTTGTAACTGTAATGGAAGCGGCCATATTGTAGGCTTAGTTACGTCACACAGCCTAATTTAATATGCATAATAAAAATAAAAGACAAACCAAGGGATTACTTGCAATGATCTTTAATAAAACATTTTATTATGTGTAAAGCTGCATATCTGCTGAAACACTGATGCTGTGATAGTATTGATAACTTAACATTAAGCAACTGAAAAAATTCTGAAAACTAAATTTATATGCAAAATGGCGGCCAAATGATGGTCATATTGAATTCTTTAAATGCCCATAACTTCCCCATTTTTCAACCGAATTTGATGATACTTCTATCAAAATTCATGGTTAGTAGAGCTCTTTCTGATAAAACATACTTATCATTAGGGTTGCTATCCACTTTAATAAGTAATTTGGATATTGATATCGTATGGGCGGCGACACTAGAAAATTTGACTATGTGTGGCAGCAAAGGCGAATACCATCCTCGCAGTATGGTCAGTGTCTTTGCTTCTCGCTCTCCGGAGAGTAGGATAGTAAAAGTTGCTACATGCCCAATTTCAATTTTCTACATTTAGCTAGTCTTTGTAGCTAAGCAAGCTGGATTGGGCTGTGTCTGGTCGCAAACCCAGGAGACAGGTTTTCTCGCGCGTTGACGCCCAGTTATTATACTAAGAAATATGAAAAATTGGGTCTTATACCCTGTTGATACTTCTCATAGAGTGTATGGGTCGTAAAAAACTGTTTTCGAGGTTTCCGAGTACATGTTTGTCATATCCAGACCAGCCTGCCAATGGCGGGTCCAGAGGGGGTTCAAGCTAACCTCCCTGTTCCCCGTCTTTAAACATCCCATGGAAATGAAATAATTTGGTCTCAGTGAGACCAAATTATTTCATTTTCATGGGATAATTAAGAAAAATGAGATAAAACCAGCAAAGCGAACCCCATACCTTTAAATGCATACAGGTATGAACACCCTTTCCAGAAATCCTGGATCTGCCCCAGCCTGCACAGCTGCAGACCACAGATACTGCCTAGAAAATTAAATTTCGCTTATGGCAAGGTTAGATTATGATACTTTCCAACAAAAGAAAAATAAAGGCGCTGATCAGACTGTGCGGATGTGCAGGCCGGTCTGTTACTTTAGTATTCGCAAACTGACCCCAACGACAGGTTTCCCTCGCGCCGAGGCCCAATTATTTTAATGCTGTGAAGTGCCTCTTTTGCTATGTATATTGAAAGCAAATATAAATGAAAACCTTAGTTTTAAGAAATTAGTGCGAAATTAGAACCCAAAATCATTTGAATTCTAAACGCAGCCGACATGCGACTTGCACTCAGACGAGGGAGTACACATACCACCTGTTTAAAGCCTGTCTCAGGTTATAACTGTTTCCCGCCAGTCACGACTTTTGTTGTCTGCTCCCTTTCATTTGCTGATGTTCTATGATAGCCTAGCTTGTAAACAATAAAGACTATATAGGCCCAGACCATGGGCGCAATATGATTATGATTCATAGTGTTTTGCATTACTTCCATAAAAATATAGTCAGAAGTGCACTTGAATATGCTGCAAATTATTGGCGGGATAAAGGTTAATAAATCGTTCAAACAACGTCGACAAAACATTCGCAAATTGGACACAAAAGATCATTGAATGCGTCTCGTTCGACTGAGGTTAATAATGGGAATTTGGCGAAACTCAAAAAGCTATCAAATTTTTATTTCACTTTTTAAAACGGAAGTGCGTGTAGATCGTGATGAAATGCCACAGTATCATCCGGATCGACTCCATGTAAACAAAATATTATAATTAATAGTGTTTACAAAATAAGTGAAGGTCGCTACTTTTGTACCTGGTGTGTGCCACCTGTACTTTTATCAGGTATGGGTTCAACAAATTCTTACCGTTAAACTCATGCGCGGATCCTGAGGTGGGACAGGGGTTCCGGACCACCCCCACCCCCCGAAAAATCACAAAATATATAGGCTTTCTTAGCAATATTGGTCCGGATCCCCTGAAAAATCACAAAGCTACCAAGCCAGCATTCGGCAATGTTTGGCCATCATCGGCACGCCATTTAAATGGCGTTTCGCTGGCGGGCCGATGATTGCCCGTTTATAGTGTTATTTGGATCCTCCCTCCCCTCATCGACAAAAAAAAACGTTGTCAAGTTGGACCCCCGTCGCGACGTAAAATACTATGTTTCTCTGTATGATGGCTAGGATTATGAAACCTTGCATAGTAAATGTCCTTGACATGCTCTACAAGCACGCACAATGCCCCGTTACCCTCGACCTACAATTCACGCTCCATTGACTTTTTCAGAATTTTTTTAAAAGTTTTGACGTAAAAGACTAAAGTTTGAATCTCTATAGCTATTAAAGCTTGGATTATGAAACCCTGCATAGTAATTGACCTTGACGTGCTTTACAAGCCCACACATTGACCCGGTACCCTAGACCTAAATTTCACGCTCCATTGACTGTCAGAATTTTACGTCGCGACGTCACGACATAAAATACTAAAATGTGTTTCTCTGTCGCTATGATGGTTAGGATTATGAAACCTTACATAGTTATCATTCGTCACATTCTCGACAAGCACACACATTGACCTGGTGCCCTTGACCTACATTTCACGCTCCATTGACTTTGTCAGAATTTTATCTCGCGACATAAAATACTAAAGTGTGTTTCTCTGTAGCTGTGAGGCTACGGTACCCTTGACCTATATTTCACGCTCCATTGACTTTGTCAGAATTGTACGTCGCGATGTAAAATACTAAAGTGTGTTTCTCTGTAACTGTGATAGCTAGGATTATGAAACCATGCATAGTAATCATTCGTGGCATACTCTACAAGCACGCTCCTTGACCCGGTACACTTGACCCGCATTTCACGCTCCATTGACTTTGTCAGAATTTTACGTGGAGTAGAATACTAAAGTGTGTTTCTCTCTACCTTTGATAGCTAGGATTGAGAAACCTTACATAGTAATCATTGGTGGCATACTCTACAAGCACGCTCCTTGACCCGGTACACTTGACCAGCAATTCACGCTCCATTGATTTTGTCAGAATTTTACGTGGAGTAGAATACTAAAGTGTGTTTCTCTGTTACTGTGATAGCTAGGATTATGAAACCTTGTATAGTAATCATTCGTGACATACTCTACAAGCACGCTCCTTGACCCGGTACACTTGACCCGCATTTCACGCTCCATTGACTTTGTCAGAATTTTACGTGGAGTAGAATTCTAAAGTGTGTTTCTCTCTACCTTTGATAGCTAGGATTGAGAAACCTTACATAGTAATCATTCGTGGCATACTCTACAAACACGCGCCTTCACCTACGTTTCATGCTTCATTGACTTTGTCAGAATTTTACTTTGAGTAAAACACTAACGTTGGTTTCTCTCTACCTATATAGCTAGGATTATAAATCATTGCATAGTAATCATTCGTAACATACTCTATAAGCATGCACATTGACCTGGTACCCTTGACCTACATTTCACATTCCACTGACTTTGTCATAATTTTATGTTGAGTAAAATACTAAAGTTGGTTTTTTCTGTACCTATGGTAGCTAGGATTATGAAACCTAGTATAGTACTCATTGAGATTCGTTACATTTTCTACAAGCACGCACCTTTACCCGGTACCCTTGACCTTCATTTTATGCTCCATTGACTTTGTCAGAATTTTACGTCGCGACGTCACGACATAAAATACTAAAATGTGTTTCTCTGTAGCTATGATGGCTAGGATTATGAAACCTTACATAGTTATCATTCGTCACATTCTCGACAAGCACACACATTGACCTGGTGCCCTTGACCTACATTTCACGCTCCATTGACTTTGTCAGAATTTTATCTCGCGACATAAAATACTAAAGTGTGTTTACCCTTGACCTATATTTCACGCTCCATTGACTTTGTCAGAATTGTACGTCGCGATGTAAAATACTAAAGTGTGTTTCTCTGTAACTGTGATAGCTAGGATTATGAAACCTTGCATAGTAATCATTCGTGACATACTCTACAAGCACGCTCCTTGACCCGGCACACTTGACCCGCATTTCACGCTCCATTGACTTTGTTAGAATTTTACGTGGAGTAGAATACTAAAGTGTGTTTCTCTCTACCTTTGATAGCTAGGATTGAGAAACCTTACATAGTAATCATTCGTGACATACTCTACAAGCACGCTCCTTGACCCGGTACACTTGACCCGCATTTCACGCTCCCTTGATTTTGTCAGAATTTTACTTGGAGTAGAATACTAAAGTGTGTTTCTCTGTAACTGTGATAGCTAGGATTATGAAACCTTGCATAGTAATCATTCGTGACATACTCTACAAGCACGCTCCTTGACCCGGTACACTTGACCCGCATTTCACGCTCCATTGACTTTGTCAGAATTTTACGTGGAGTAGAATTCTAAAGTGTGTTTCTCTCTACCTTTGATAGCTAGGATTGAGAAACCTTACATAGTAATCATTCGTGGCATACTCTACAAACACGTGCCTTCACCTACGTTTCATGCTTCATTGACTTTGTCAGAATTTTACTTTGAGTAAAACACTAACGTTGGTTTCTCTCTACCTATAATAGCTAGGATTATAAATCATTGCATAGTAATCATTCGTGACATACTCTATAAGCATGCACATTGACCTGGTACCCTTGACCTACATTTCACATTCCACTGACTTTGTCATAATTTTATGTTGAGTAAAATACTAAAGTGGGGTTTTCTGTACCTATGGTAGCTAGGATTATGAAACCTAGTATAGTACTCATTGAGATTCGTTACATTTTTTACAAGCACGCACCTTTACCTGGTACCCTTGGCCTTCATTTTATGCTCCATTGACTTTGTCAGAATTTTATGTCGAGTAAAGTACTAAAGTGTGTTACTCTCTACATATGATAGCTAGGATCATGAAACCTTGCATAGTAATTGTCATTGACATGCTCTACAAGCACGCACCTAGACCTGGTACCCTTGACCTACATTTCTCACTCCATTGACTTTGTCAGAATTTTGGGTCAAGTAAAATACTATAGTGTATTCCTCTGTACCTATGTTAGCTAGGATTATGAAACATTGCATATATATATAGTAAATACCCTTCACCTAGTCTACAAGCACGCATCTTGACCTGTTACCCTTGACCTATATTTCATGCTCCATTGACTTTGTCAAAATTTTACTGAAGTGTGTTACTCTCTACCTGCGACAGCGAGGTCTATGAATCCTTGCGTAGTAATTGTCCTTCTCAACAAGCATGCACCTTGATCCGGCACCCTTGACCTACATTTGACGCTCCATTGACTTTGTCAGTATATTACAGACCTCAAACGTGATTATTTTGCCCAATGCAGGTGCGATATCGACGTCCGCGGAGTTCTTGTTGGTAAACATTGGAGAGCTGCCACGCCACAGAGGAGCCTGGGTATAGCCCCAGTTACACATGCACGATGCTGGCTACGATTCACCACGTTTCGTCCTGATATGACATATACAATAAAATCTGGATGGATAAAACAGAAAATACAGAAATCACTACGATGTCTCACGATGTTCCTACGGTGTTTCCACGAATCCACTGCGATTCATTACGGTGCTACTACGGTAGTGCCACGACATAATCGTAGAGCAGTCGTTCTGTATTCGTGATGAATTGGGATGAATCTGGATGGAATCGGGGGGGGGGGGGGGAGAGGAGGGGGAGGGGATGGTGTCAGTTGATACCTCGTTTCACTCGAACGCCCAAGAACGACCACGAATACACCAACGGTACCACTAGGAATGATCCCGATTCCGCTACGGTAGAGCTACGATTTAGTCCACGCCCACAATCCAACACGACTCACACCGACAAGTTTAAACGGTTTAAACTCGCCGGTGCGCTGTCGTGGAGGTTCCGGAATCACAAAGATTCTTCATGAATCACTATAGACTGCTGCACCGACCTCGTATACAGGTATTACAAGATAGTGGATGGTGAAGTACTCTAGAATCACTACGGTACTACTACCGATTCACGCCGATGTCTCTACGATGCTTCTAATACTCATGCCGATGCATCACGATTTGAAAAATCGGGGTGAATCATAGCTCTACCGTGGCGAAAATCGTGACTGTGTAACTGTGATTTATCCGCACGGTCTCCCGAGAGCTGTTCCCATACGTAAAGAGAGTAGATTGAGGCTCAGGACCCGAAGTTATAAACCATTTTTCATCCTCAACTCAACTGAGCATTAAATTTCAACTCATAAAACTAAAATACTGAAAAATAATTTGAACTCTCAAGATGCTGATAAATGTTAAAATGCCAACAATGGACATTTAAACAGTTTAATATGAGCAAGGTAAATTTCATGGTCAGTTAAGTTGAGTATGAAACAAGTTTTATAACCTCGGGGTCAGGCCAAAATCTGATCTCAATCCACACTGCATAGCTGCGCGATATATACGACAAAGTTAATATAACTCACAGAATAGCTTATACATTTGTAAATCAGAAGCTGATATACAAATTAAGAGTAGATGCCCATATGGAGACCTGTCCTGGATGCCCAAATTGGGCGGGGGGGGGGGGGGCATTTCCCGCCAAAATAAAAGAATACACTTGCCCAAAGTTCTAAGCGGTCACCTTAAAACCACCATGTATTTGTCCTATTAACACGGGCATTTGGTTCTTCATTAATTTCACGTGAAACATCATGGAATGATTTTTTGTATGACATCTCTCAATACAATATGTCAAAACATGAATTTAAAACTAGTTAAAATGATAATAAGAATTTGTCAAAATTTTGGAATTGCTAGGTGACCGCTTAGAAGTTTGTGTGAGTGTACACTGCTAAAATGAACGTGATCACCAAGCTTCTGCAAAATTGCACTGGTTACATTTGCTGTACTACCAAACAAGAAGATTCCCACTGTGAGGTCACAAAATATGTTTTGATGCTAGAAGATCTTAAATTTTGGGATAATCATACGTCACTATCTTAAACGATAATGGGATACGTATAATCTCATAAACTGCACTTTAGCACCCGTTAGTGCAGTAACATATGCATGTCCGCGGCTGCAATAAACTGACATAATGGGCACGTGAACACTGATGCTACACTACTTTTGCGAACAGTGAAGACCCATATGAAAAGTATCCCTTCAATATATACAAAGTACCATATCAAACAAGAATCCATTGGTACTTAAAGGGTCAACACTATTTTATGCATATGTGATACATGTAAGTATTGTAAATTCGGGAATTTTCGCGAGAATTTTATTTTCGCGAATAGCGTTAAAAGTTACAAATTTGCGACTTTGGCATGATTTATCTACATCAGTAGAGGACAAAGAGTTTTCGCTATTTCGCGAGGGGTTTATTTCGCGAAACTCCGCATACGCGAAGTTTCGCGAAAATAAGCCCCTCGCGAAAATGTCCAAATTTACTTTACCACATCATTAAGTATTTCACACACATTGACAAGTAACTCTCCTGTGCATATCCAATGAAAGTCTATACCACATCATTAAATTATTGCATACAGGAGAGCAGTACAGACCTAGAATAGTACACATATCTGTTTTCTACGATATTCTTAAATGTTGCCACTCAAAATATTAATGGACAAATGACCATCTAACTCGGGCCGATGAGCCATCCCGTTTTGGCGGTGCTTTAAAGGTTAATCGACAAGCAATTAGCACAAGTCCTGTTATAAAAGTGGTTCTATGGGGAAATTGTCGTGATGGCATTTACTACGAAACTAAGCGATGGTAGCGATTTTAGCGTACGTATATATACAGTCAGACATAAGTTAAGCATCGCCTCAATAGTTTCCTAGAAAACGAAGGAAGCTTTCCACTTGTTTTATTTATGAAAATAGATAAAATGTTGACAATCGATTCGATTATCACAAAGGCAAACAACCAGGCATGGTAAATGCACACTTACCCCTAAAATTGTCCCTATTCTCTAACCCATTATGGTATTTTCAAAACGCTTAGACATGTAAAGTATTTGTGTCATATTCTTACAATATCAAAGACAAGTTCTGTCTGAAAAATTCAGATTCATAACTCTAAAAGAATATAAGTTATGGATGTGTAAAGAAGTGCATGTTATAAAGTGATAATGCAAAAATTATAAACGCGCGATTAACTATAGGATCCTCTATAACTGACACGAAACCTTGAGTTCGAAATCAGTTTGGCACTAGTTTGAAAAATATGTCTAGATTATTTCTACGTTTTTTTTTAGTTCAAAGTAAGCACTTTGGGTTAAGCTGTGACACTTTTAAGGGTGCACCCTAAAATAGAGGTTGACGTATACAGGACACCGTAGAAATTCAGCAAAATGACCAAATGGCATTTTGATATGTTCAGCAGACCAAAGGAAGACTAGGGTAACAAAATATTACAAACTGGTTGTTCTTCTGAAGAAATTAGTACACGAAAAATGTCTCTGAAATAATGTTTGGGTGATGCCTGACTGTATATATACTGTACACACGTTCAAGCATGGGCTATCTCTGATATTTTAAGGACTTAAGAGTGCGTAACAGAAAAATATTTTTCTTATTTCTCAACCAAAATATATGTTGTGGGTACATGTACTCAAAAGAACCGTTTCAATGAGACGGTACTTTTGAGCACCAAAAACATATGTTAAAACTGATGGGTAAGATTACGTTCAAAAATTGTGTTTATCTAAACCTAGTGAGTGACTACCGTCTCTCTGATCATCATCATCATCATATAGTCATAAAACATGCGGCGCTGATCTCGAAAATTTTCTTTAGACGGGGGGGGGTCCAACTCTGTGTTTTTTTTTCAGTCATCAACTTACTTTACAGAGGGTAGAGAGTCCATTTGGCTTCTCGAGGGGGTCCATACCAGTATTGCTAAGAAAACCCTGTATACAGCATCATTGGTCCGCCAGCGAAACGCCGATGAACCAACATTGCATGCTGGCTGGGTACAGGGGGTCCGGACCAGCATTCCGAAGGAACCCTATAGATTTGTGATTTTCCAGGGGGTTTGGACCCCGCCCCCTCTGGATCCGCGCATGTAAAAATACCAACGTATATGCTTTTCTCGGTGTATATGCACTGCATATGGATTTTCTTCGATTTGTTATCGTCTGGAAATCTCCAGACATGCTATTGATTTCGTCTTCTGTCTTGTATGTACATGTAGGCTTTAATGTACAGTAAAATCTGTGTAAAACGGCCACTCTCAAAAAGACCGAAAATTGGATATCAAGACCAGTTATCGCTAAATGCGTGTCAAAAGTAGTGCAGAATGCTCTAAGGGGAGCATTCTGCAATACTTTCGACATTTATTAAAGCTGCATAATCTGTAACTTTTGATATTTTCATTTTAAAAATAATGTTTCTATTTTTCAAGAACACGGTAAAAATACTAAAATTCAGGTATACATTTTACCTTTTTCGTAATAATTAACAAAGTATTAGTGCCAAAACAACAGCATTTATGTTAAAAAGTAACTGTTTAGAATTATTGGAGGGACGCAAATAATTACAAACAAGAGAAAATACACCTGTTTTTATAAGATAATTCACTTTTTCATGCAGTTTTCAACTGTAGAAATAAGATTTATTGTGACAACATAACTTTATTCTACTTTTGCAAATGATTTAAAAAGAAAATATTTTTTTTCGAAAAATGTTCATAGTTACAGAGTATGCAGCTTTAAGCTACCGTTTGTCAATAAGATCTTTGTTTTGTCTATTTTTGAGCGGCCGTTTTACACAGGTTTTACTGTATCTCGATTATTCATAGCGATTATTCATAGACTTCTAGAATTGATACATACACTATTGAGTAGCGTACGTGTTTTGTTTATTTTGAGTCTTTAGGTCCCAGTAAACCATTTTTCAGTCATGTTTGGACGATTTCAAGTCTTCCTGGGTAGAACCTGTACATGTACTACAAGCAGTGGGTAAAAGTGTCTTGCTCAAGGGCACAACACTGTGACGCCTCGAACTATTCAATCCCTAGTCTAACGCTCTTGCGCGTGAAAGTATCACGGAAACTGTATGTAGAAGCATTTATAAACAAGTTTATGTTTATAAAGGTGACAGGATGGAACCTAAAAGGAACACGCTTGTGTATTCTATTGACAAACAAGCAAATAAGCAAATACAGCAACGAAGAAATACCCCTCCAACAGCAAAAGAGCAATAACTCCTCATTTTTACAGGATTAACTATATAGAAATTTATGCCAAAGGCAATAACTCATGTATAAGTTCATGTATGTGTCGTAGAGCGAAAATATTTTACCTGCCCCAGCTGGAAATCGAACCCAGGTCGCTGTATTAACAGGCAAACACACTACCTCGTCGCTGTAAAAGCCGACTTCTACCGCAAGGCAGTAGAACTGTATTTATATATACCTAGACCCTGTGACATACATCCCCTCCAATTTGAAATTCGTCCCTGAATTTCAAGGTACAGGAATCACGTGAAATGAGACCAAGGGAGATATTTATGCACAGAACGGTCATAAGGTGGGTTATTTACGCTGTGCGCCATTGTCGTTGAGTGAAAATAGCCGGGAATCGAACCCAGGTCGCTGGATCTACAGGCTAAAAGCCGGCAGTAGACCTGTATTTATATACACATAGACCCTGTGGCATATGGAATTGATGAAATTCATTGATTACAAGGGGATCCAAGGGCAATAATCATCTACAACTGATGACGTCCTCATAAAATTTCACATGCATAATCACACCATGGTCAAATATACTCAGTATACCATCGATTGCTTACTAAGTGATGGCTGAGGACTGAAAAATTTATTGAAATTTATCATATGACGTCGCGTCTGGGAGTGAAATAACGCCATGCAATAAAATCGATAAACCACTAGTGGTTTATAGATTTACGGGAAACGTTATGACGTCCATAACAACTTGCGTAAATTATGACAAAATTATGACGTTTTTACGCCGGAAATGAGAGTACAAAGTAATCTTAATGTCATATGATAAATAGAATCTAACATTCGTGCTCTTGTATTATTGAATTTATTAAACTCGTTGCGAAAAAGAGATAAAATGCTCGGCAAGCCTCGCATTTTATCCCTTTTCCCCAACTCGTTTAATAAATTTAATAAAACATAAGCACTTATGTAAGAGCCTCTATTTAGACAATCAAAGGGAATCAGTCCTCTATTACTAAGGATATCCTGATGAACTTGTGACTTACTTGGTCATTTTTTCATTCATTATAAGTTTCTTAAAATTACTTCCATTGTTTACTAAGTTATGGCTCTGAATGAACAAATTATTGAATATTAAGTGATCAAATGCCAATAACCCTTCTTATACTGATAACATTCTCACAAAACTTCATATGCAACATCACGCCAAGACAATATATACCTTTAGTTAGTATAAGTTTCATGAAATTCCATCGATTGGTTACTAAGTTATGGCTGAGAACATAATGATTCATAGAAAGTTAGGCAATCAAAGGGCAATGACTCCTTATGACTGATCCCTTCAAACGCATCACATCACCTAGGTCATATATATCCAGTATAAGTTTCATGAAATTCCCTTCATTGGCTACTAAGGTATGGCGGAGGACGGAAGGACGAACATACGGATGGATGGAAGGACTGTCTGACGTATATAAGTAGCTTAAATGGCGTAATAAAGATAGTAACATTCAAGAGAGGTCACCTGTTGTGGTAAAAGTGTTTTTCCATGCAATAAGGAGCTGCTCATAAAGGAAATGATTCGCTCCCAGATTCTTTCCTTTATGAGAAGCTCCCATTTTGAAAACGGACGCATTTGAAGAGAATCACTGCTTGATGCAGTAGTCTCCCTTTGATGTGCTTCTACGCCAATGTCCACAAATCGTTTAATAAGTGCAATAATGCATGAGCACTCGTGAAAGATCCTCTGTGTAATAATACGCTACTTGAACAACAGTGGCACAAGTTTACCTGATGGGCGAATCGAGAGGAAAGGACATGGGATGCGGATACCCCCCCCCCCCCTGGAAAACCACTCTTGGTGCAGTGGCGGATCCAGAGAGGGTGCAGGGGTTCTCTTGACTTCCACCCCCCCCCCCCATTTCTAAATATTCTATGAAAATGAAATAATTTGGTCCCAATGATAAGACGAAATGATTTCATTTCCATGGGCTGTTTAAGAAAAAAGTGATAAAATAAGCAAAGCGAACCCCCCACACTTTTATCCCCCTTTCCAGAAATCCTGGATCCGCTCCTGTGGCCATAGGTTTCCTTAGAAATACTGGCATGGACCTCCCCAGAGTAGCAATTGGACCCCATTTGTGTCCTGGACCCCCCTGACGTAGTTTTCTTGATCCGCGCATGCACAGCAGTCCTGTAATAGGGCAGACCGGGGCTTGTTCGGCCCCATTTTAGAAAACGTACACTTTTCGAAAGACTATAATATCTAGGTCTGCTAAGTAAAGCACAATAGGGCGGTACCAGTCCCGGTAACCCCCATCATGTGTCTCTGTACGATAAAGGGTAATCTTCATTCAAGGAGAACATGTCATGATGGCCGAACTTGCCCCGCTATGGGGCAAGTTCGGCCACCCCTCGGGGCAAGTTCGGCAAAGGAACTATCCTGGCCTATTATTATACGGTCAAACTTCTGTAGTTGGAATTGCAAAGAGCCAAGAAAATGTAACGGCATTAACCTAACATATGGACTATCCGAGTTGGTTCTTTGGAATACAAATTAACCAAATGAGCCTGAAAAAGTCGTATTAAATTGTTCGAGTTTTCTTCTTGCTTTTTGGGCCAATTTATTCTTTGAGTTATTTTTGGGCCTTCCTAACCCATTAACGCCAAATAAAATGTCTCACTTTTATCAAACGGACGAACCAGTTTTGAATCAAGGGACTATTGGGTAGTAACTTTCATCAAATTTTATAATCTGTAAACAATCAGTGGAGACCATAATCAGTCTCTGCACTCTGTGGCGTCTGATCTGGGTCTTTATTGTGTGCCAATGACCCAGAGGAAGGCGCTAGGTTTGTATGGATTTACAGTTTTTTCTAACTTATTTCTTTCTAATTTTTAAATACATCTCGTTTTATTTGTTGTACTGTAAAACAAAATAAGATAAAGCAAGTATTATAATTATAATAATAAGACATAGAAAAGGAAAAATTTGCATTACATGTCTTAGACGAGTTCTTTGACTTTTGACTTCAATGTAAAATGGCGATCTGAAACTTTCGATGTAATAAACGTTATCGATGTGCAGTCAGCCGTTGTGCTAAATATGAATACGGAGGTATTTAGGATCCATAATATGAACACCCTTTACAAAATAGGTGACCTAAAATACAATGGCAAATATTTTATGTAAGTGTGGGACAAGTTTGGCTATGGGCCGAACTTGCCCCGACTTAAGTGGCCGAACTTGCCCCTGATAGACAATTTCCAAATATCATTTGACAGCTCCTTTTAAGATGAAAGAGGAGAAATTAACAATGTTTTATATCGAAGTACATAGATCTACTCCTTTCGTAATAAAAAATATAGAATTTAAATCAGAACCTTAACACATCTTTAGATAAATAAAAACTAAAATAACTATGAAAAATTTACTATTCACGCAAGAAAACGAGTTTTCTGGTACAATATCAATGTACCCTTCAACAATGGAGCAATTGTGTACTCGTGTAGACAAACTCGTCACAAGTAATTTCCAAATATGTTTCCCAGCCCCATATCTTAGTTTACATGCTAAATATAGCCACATGCCGAACATGCCCCGAGGCCGAACTAGCCCCGGTCTCCCCTACGTATAATTTTTAGGCGAGTCTTTGTTAAATGTAAGCAAACGGCGAGAGCCGCAGTTTGGTGAGACTGTTCGGATGAGCTGAATCGTCTGAACATTCGTTGGCCGCCTACATGTATCTATAATGTTTTATCTTTCAGACCAATGCAAACAGCACTCACATGTATCTTTAATGCTTTCGATAAGTGTCCAAACACAGCAACAAAAATGGAGAAAATGTTGGAAGACATGTCGGAAAAGCAGAAGGCGAGTGGCGAGGGAGTTTACATGCCTACCTATTCTGAAACAAAGCAGTATATTACAGAAGCGTGTCCTAATATCCCAGGTCAGTTGTCAGATACTTGTATTCGAACACAAGTGAGAGGAGCAAGGGCCGAGGGGTGTGTGATCGTACGTCTGAACATGCTTTAAGAAACTATGATACTAAGAAATAGTGCCCTAGGCTTCCAGGTAGATTGTTGGAACTCTAAATCTGATCTTAAATGAGCCGTCACATGAGATTTCCAACAATGTGGTATGTGCGACCAGCAAAGGTTCAGACCATCCTGCGCTTACGCGCAGTCTGATCAGAGTCTTTGCTAGTCTTTTGAATATAATATTACTGACCGAACATAATTTGGAGTTTCGAGGCTTCACAGGCTCGTCTGAGTCTAGCTGGTGTTACTTTTGACATAATACTTTTACAACAAACAAAACATCCATCACGCCCCCTGGCTTGGTAGCGACACTCTGCTACCCAACGTCCTACAATATCAGGACATGAAAAATAGATTGTGGTTCTTATCGCATATGTGAGCAGCGAAAGCTCAGATGAGCCTGCGCAACTGCACACTCTCACCAGAGCCTTAGCTGCTCGCACGTACAAAATGGGGACGTAGTTGATGAATGAGGCTAAACTTTTTGCATCTAGCCCAACGAGCAAGTATGTTTAAAAATGACTTGACAGACTCAATGAAGGTATGAAAGAAGGCAAAGATCAGGAAACGATACAATCAAATACCACACCTGACCCTGGACACCACATGGGAAAGTGACAAAAACACAAGAAAACATCACATGCAAGAGAGCCAAGAGGTTAGTCCTTTCCCAGCAAGACTGCAATAAACAGACAAGACATCATGAATGACACAATCCATAAATAACAAAAAGGATCCACAAAAGAAGCACGACCAGTATTTTTGTTACTGGAGGGCTTAATTAGTTTCATGGTACCAGCCTGACCCTTACGATTTCTGATATGGAACAAGACTAAAAGATGTTTGGTTTGCATTAATGTTCCCTAAATTATCGATGTATCATCTCCTAGTAAATAGTTAGGAGATTAAACAAAGATAAGGACTCAACAGTATATACAACTGAATACCAGAGTAAAAAAATCTAACAGCCGAGTCTATTGATTCAATTTCCTGATCATACTCACTTACTTTTTGTAGGTTTTCTCTTTTTATGGAGGATCAGTTTTCCAGATTATTTTAAAGGCATATGCAATCAATATCAATCTATGAACAGGACCAAATGTCAAAACTACAATTTGAGGCATGGAGTATAAAAGTCTAGGAAGCGTCTATTTACAGGCAACTGTGTATAGCCAAACATTGTTTAAATGGCTTTTTTACGGTCAATTGACATTAGCCAAAATTACCCGGTTAAAATGGCTATACACAGTCAGTTGGTAATAGCCAAAATAACCCCATTAATTAGCTATATACAGTCAACTGTCATTAGCCAAAAACGTTAAAATGGCTATATACAGTCAACTGACAATAAAGCCAAAATAATCCCGTTAACATGGCTATTTACAGTCAACTGTCAATAGCCAAACAACGTCAAAATGGCTGTATACAGTCAACTGACATTAGCCAAAATAACCCTGTTAAAATGGCTATATACTGTCAACTGTCAATAGCCCCAAAAACGTTAAAATTGCTATATACAGTCAACTTTCATTAGCAAAAAAACACGTTATAATGGCTATATACAGACAAATGTGTAAGTAAGTAAGGGTGCAAAGATCAGGAATCAATACAATCAAGTACCACACCTGACCCAGGATACCAATGGGAAAGTGACAACTCATTGTTAGACACCACAAACGAGAGCCAAGAGGTCAGCCCCCACACAGCAGGTGACCACAAAGCACATATAAACAGATGCGCACAAAGGCACAGCAAACACAAGACAGAAAAAACATAAAAGATCCATTCACATGCAAAAAATTTACATCTGTAAGTTTTTTTCTACATGGAGCAAATATACATGCGTAAGTAGCCATCATTACTAGAACACTATTGACAGGGTCGTAAAATCACTATGTATTTACAAAGAGAATTGTCTCCTTACAGAAATGAATGAGGAGAAGATGAAGTGTCTAGCAATGAGCACTGGTAGCGCTGAGTTTGTAGGATGTTTCCAGAATGTTACAGAGAACAAGAAGAAGGAATGCGAGTAAGTTCTAGCATAATTATAAGGCCAAATAAACAAATAAGTGTGTTTCGGGTAACAGGTCTAAAACATTTACTTAGGGTATGCACACACATTTTTTTAAAAAAAAATCTGGAAAAAGTATATAATTTTATGCATTTTGAAAGGCGTTTCGCCTTTCAAAATGCATTAAATTATATCTTTTCCAGAAAACCTGAATAAATTTCTAGGTTTCACCAGTAAAGTAAGGTAGTGTCAGGTTACCCTAAACACAGGTATTTTTTTATTTGGCCTAAGCGCATAAGCCCATCATCCTCTTTTTGAACATAGGTAAATTTTCATACAGATAAGATGTCTCAGAATGCGGCATTTGCTCGGGGTGTTCACTGTATACTTAGAGAATTTGATATAAAAATTTGAATTCGTTTTATATGGGTTAAAACAAGTGGACATGACCAGGATATGTCACAGATCACAGTTACCCCATGGCTGAAAGAGAAACAGACCCAGGGGGGGGGTACTCTAATTTTTTCCGCATACGTAGGCTCGGACCCAGCATCTACCGTTCAACCCAAAAAAATATCAGGAATTTCAAGCACCCCATAAAATTTTTTGAAATTTTAGCAACCCAAAAAAATGTCCCAATTCTGTACCTTGACCTTAAAACAAAGACCCTAAATTGCATAGAAATGACCCTCAAACTAGCCCAATTTTGTGATGACCCCCAAAAAATATCCACAAAATCTTCATACCCCCAAAAAATATCAATTTTTCTGAAAACCCAAAAAAATATTGAAATTCAGAATTTTGAACCCAAAAAATTGGCCGAGCCTACGTATGTGTGAAAATATCAGAGTACCCCCCCCCCTCCCTAAGGAAACAGACACCCAAACTCAGACAAACCAACAAAGTCATACATAGAAGCATTAACAAAGTGAGCAAAGCTGGCTGTTTTTTCTCCACAGTTAGTTTGATAAATTCAATAAAACATGAACACTCATATAAGATCCTCTATTCAGATATTATTTCCAATGGTGAAAATAATGACTCCATAGTCTCATTCTGTAATTATTCTTTATTTTTTGATCAATTCAATAATATGTGTGTGGCATTTGATATGAAATTTATGAAACTAGTTTAAGCGAGTATCATGTTTAGGTAATAGATCATAAATATATAACAATTATAAAGGAATTAAGTGGGAACACTAATAATGTTAAAAAGCCAACAGTATTTGCCATTTTAACATTTATTTGCATGTAAGTACAATATAACATCATAGGAATACAAGCCTTTATTTTTCATCATTTTAGCTTTTATGAGCAGGTAAATCCCATGCTAAGAAGAGCTAAGCATGAAACCAGTTTAAAAACTTTTGTTTCTGGATTATAGACATTTAACGAAGACAATATTTTAATATAAAATGTAACATTGTAATTGACCTTACAGTGATGTGCTTTTTATGTGGAAACAGTTTTTAACACATGATCATATTGCTTTTTATGACATGACCTGTAAGTTATCCTATGAAAGAACAGCGAAGTCATGTGATAAACAAATAATACTTTGAGATATGCAGGTTATATAATGCCACACAAATCCCTTAGAAAGGCACATCCAAAAAGGCATATCTTACAAAAAGAAGCACTAAAACAGCGAAGGTCAGGAATACAGGTAAACCTGTCTATAAAGGCCACTCAAAAATAGACAAAACCAAGGTCTTAACGACAAATGGTAGGTTTAATGCAGGTCAAAAGTATTGCAGAATGATCCAAGAGATCATTCTGCAATACTTTCGACCTTCATTAAGGGATAATCCGTCTTACAAACTAATTTGTGGTCTATTTTTGAGTGGCCGCTTAAGGCAAATTTTACTGTAGTTTGAGTGCTGGCTGTTTAGAGGGAAAGTGACTATGAAAGGCAAAAAAGCTCCTGTCATATCTGTTTCTCAATTGACATCAAGCTGTAAACATCTTCAGGAACTCCTGAGGCTTTATCTCTTAAGTGATTGGATTCTGGCGAATACCTGGGAAATCATTGACAGGTCTTATCAGCTTTGTGACCATGCAGCTTGCTATTTATCAGCCTAATCATTGGACAGTACCTGGGTGAAAGTTTTTAGGATCAATCCTGAATTCAAGATTTTGAGACTGACTTTCCATAAGGAGATTTTAATAGCTTCTTTGATTAGCTTTCAGATTATCTAAACACATTTAATCATTTCTAACTTTAAATCGTCCATTTTTGTAGACATCATGCAAGTTTTAAAATTTGAATTTCTTAAGTTTAGGATTTTGGATTTTTTGAACTTTCACCCATGACAGTAATGGTCTTATCTAATCTGGCAGTAGCTAAGCTCCACCAACGTACTGCCTCATATTGAAGCCACTCCCATACCGGGGGAGGGTTGTCCACGATTCCTGCTTCTAAGGACAGGGGCTATAGATCACCACCATAGCAAACCATATATCTGAATTTGTACTTTTTTCTTTACAAAGTTTAATGACTTGACCTAGCATTCCTAGTTTATATCAACGACGATGTGACGTCACATCAAATCAATATTGTTGGAATTTAAACTTTGTGCATCTTTTATGTTAACCCTTAAAGCGCCACCTATAATTGGCAGCAGACAACAATTTCAAATTTTGCTGTTTTTTTTTCAAAAATAACAAATAAGGCATCATATTAAACGAGAATCGTCTGCTGGCAGACGATTCTCATGAAATAGCATTCCTTATTTCTTTCGAAAATTAGGAAAGATGTCAAAAAATCTGGTGTCTACTGCAGTCGTGATGGGCGCTTTAAGGGTTAAAACTTCTTACTTCTTGTAAGGAGACCAACATTTCTTATTTTATTTTAGTGTCTATTTCGGTGGCAAGGCTTGTTTAAAGAAGCATGTAGAACCAACATGTGGTAAACCCTATAGCGATGCTTTGGTTGAGGCCTCTCATCTCTTTAGTGAGGAAATACCAGGCAACTGCGAACCAGTCAGTGGAGTGAGCATTATGCAAGCGTCTGTCCTTACCTTGATTGCAGCTGGAAGTTTGCTGATTCTTGGACGTGTTTAACCTAGCAGCGAGGGACATAAATATTGGGACATACCATGATACTAGGAAATAATACTGTAAATTCGGAAATTTTTGCAAGGGTTTTATTTTGCGAAACCTTGCATATGCGAAGTGTTGCAAAAATTAAACCCTCACGAAATGGCAAAATCACTCTGTCGTTTACTGATATAGGTAAACCATGTCTTTGTTGCGAAGTTTGAATGCCGCAAATATTTTTTTTAACGCCTTTCGTGAAAATTTCCGAATTTACAGTACAGCTGTTGTCGAGCAGATCATCACAAAAGAAATGAGTCCATATTCCTGTATTTTTTCATATTTCCATTCTAAAGCATACCATATTTGAGCTAATAAGGACACTGTGTAAAAACTTTTCAAAATTTTGAAACTTCTAATGAAGCCAGCTGATCGGAATCAACACTGATTTTCATCAACGGCAAGAAGGGGTGTTAATAATGTTAAAAATTGCACCAATGGAGTGATTTTAAATAAGAAGTTCAATATTCTAAGAGTATGCTTACAAGGGCAAGTGTGTTTATCAGGTTGATAATGGTAATAAGGCTTTTACGAGTAGATATTATTATAAGTAGGTCTCATTGTCCGTCCAAGACTTTATCTGATTCAATACTCAGCCTGCAAGCATCAAAGCTAGGCTTTGTGAAACTGCATTTAAATGAAGGAGCCATTCACTGTCATTGGGCGCTAAAAGTGAAGGCTCTATGACAAGGGAAAGCAAGCTCTGTTAGCAAGTGCTGGGTACTAATATAATGCACACCATACGTTACAAAGGACTTATCTTATGACATAGTATCTGGAAGTGAAATAACGCCATGCATTAAAATCGATAAACCACTAGTGTTTTACAGATTTTCGTCAAACGTTATGAAATAACGCTTTCAAAGTCACACAAAGGGAAAATCCTAACGTTTTTCACGCCAAAAATATGATTTCAAAATTATTTTAGTGTCATACGATAAATAGAATCTAACATTCATGCTCCTGAATAACTGAGTTTATTAAACTCGTTGCGAAAAAGAGATAAAATGCTAGCCTTGCATTTTATCTCTTTTCCTCAGCTTGATTGATAACTCCAATAAAACATAAGCACTCATGTAAGATCCTCTATATAACCTGTATAGCAGCTTGTACTCGTCAAAGTATGCTTTAACAAGAACCTGTAAATGACATACAGTAAAACCTGCGTAAAACAGCCACTAAAAAATAGACAAAACAAAGATTTTAATTGAAAATGGTAACTTAATGAAGGTAAAAAGTATTGCAGAATGCTCCCGTTGGAGCATTCTGCAATACTTTTGACCTGCATTAAGCGATAATTGGTCTTGAAACCCAATTTTCGGTCTTTTTGAGAGTGGCCGTTTTACACAGGTTTTACTGTCGTTTCTGTGTGTTTGTCCCAATATTTTAATGTCTTGTCGATATGTGAATTGTAGAATGAGGAATATACGAGAATATAGCAATTTGCCTACCATGTTTAGTCCATATACATGTATTTCCTTTTTAAAATATACAAGTGTTTTACAGTTAAGTCACCCCATAGATATTAATACTATAAATGTCTAAATGTATGATCTACTGAAGTGTGTTAGACATTTTAATTGATTTCAGTAAGTTTGAGTGTCCATATTTGAGCTGCCACATGAGATTTCCATCAACATGGTATTAGCGACCATCAAAGCCTCAGATCAGCCTGCGCATACACGCAGTCTGATCAGAGCCTTTGCTTGTCGCTTGAATATTCTATTACTGTTGAGCTACTGACCGAACAACTTTTAGAGCTTCTAAGCTTAAAAGGAGGCTGCACAGATTAGTCTGAATCTACACTTGTCAAAATGCCACATTTTTGGAAATCACAGCTCATATATGAATGGTCTAACCAGTGTTTTTATCTGACCATAGTGAGAAACCTGTTCTCAAGCAGTGCAGGTTATCGTTAGCCTGCATAACAAATTAACAACTCTGTCTAGTCAATCTCATTGCTAATAATTGCCTAATACTAGATACACATGTCCTATAGTGTTACTGTACCTTATAAACCTGATAGGTGCCTTACCTGGTTATAAACGATACTATTGCAAATTTAATGGAATATATGTGGGTCAAGACCTCACCCCCTACCTATATATGACACAGTACGGATGTGCGGGGCAAATAGCCCCCATTTTCATGGCTGCCAGGTATATGATAAGCCCCCCTTTTCTAAGAAAAAGTATATGACTGACCCAGTTTTTCATCATTGTTATTTGAATGGTCCCATTGTCTGACATACCTGTTTGAAAATACTCATAATTTTGCTCAGTTATTCAGCTCACAAGCCAAAATTGTAATATGTATTTGTAAACTTTGTTTACAGACAGCAAAGAGTCAAAGAACAGTATTTGAATATGTAAACATTTTGTTCAATCAAGTATATGAATAGGTCATTTTTTCGAAGACCAGGTATATGAATGGGGTAGGTTTAGAGAAAACTTGCCTGCACAACCGTACCAAAATTACCCTCAAGTTACCAACCCGAGGTCAGGACATGAAGTTATGTTGTTGTTCACAATGGCAAACATCCCAGGCGCGGAGGAGTCTCAACATCCATCCATATAAAGTAAAAGTGACCTAATTTTGATAAACACATTGCTTGGTATAAGTGTAGTGATAAGCAGGGATATTGTTCACATCAAGGCAGACTGATAAGGGCAATACATATTCGCCTGTATGAAGCCAGGATACTGAGCAATGCACTGCGATAAGTTTAGAGTAAGAGCAGACAGCACAGATGACCAAGCCTACGTAACCATACTGTAAATTGGGAGATTTTCTCGAGGGTTTTATTTTGGTGAAACTTGGCATATGAGAAGTTTCGTGAAAATAAAATCCTCACAAAATGGCGAGATCATTCTGTCGTTTGTTAATTGGGTAAATCATGCCCTAGTCATGAAATTTTAATGTTGCAAATATGTCTTTTAACCCTATTCGCTAAAATAAAATTCTCGGGAAAATTTCAGAAATTACAGTACTCGCAATTGTATGGAGCTACTGAGATCTTAAGCCCTCCTCAACATCACGTGTTTTTGACTACCTATTCATCCATGTGCGAAAACACCCTGCTTTTAGAGTATGCGACCATGTAAGGCTCAAAACTACCCTACTCAGCTATTGAGACTAACTACAATCCAGAATATTTAAATGTAAAAAAGTATATCTAATAGTATATATGGCACATTATTTGTATCAAACAATAAACTTGCTGAATCAAGTGCATGGGTACACAGCCTGGTCTAAGCATGTGTTGTTTGCCTATAAAAAAGCAGGTCTTTTGCCTTACGGTCTAGTTTCAATTTTTTTAAAGGAACAATTTTAACTTTTAAAAGGTATACTATTTTCACACATTTTTTCTTAAAATATTTTATGCAGTTTTTTATCCTGCTATTATGCAAGAATGTGTTAAGCTTAATCTGTTTGCCTTAAAAGTAGTAATGGGGGTAGTAGTAATGGTTTAGATAAACGCAATTTTTTAGCGTAAAATTGTTATTGTTTTCTAACCCATCAGTATTAACATATGTTTTGGGTGCTGAAAAGAACCTTCTCATTGAGACGGTTCTTTTGAGTACCCACAACATATGCTTTGGTTGAGAAATACGAAAAAAAAAAATTCGGTACACTCTCTTAACTAAAGTCCTGCAGTAGTAATTGTGGTCCCCAAAGTGCCCCTATTACTACTCTTAAGCTAAAACAGTTAATCCAAAGGCATTTGTACAAACATTTACTGTATGATGATGCCAAATGTTGCATAGGTATTTATCAAGGGGTCACAGACAGGATTATCAGGGTCTTAGAACCAAAAGTATGTGTGAGTAAACATGTACAGGCTAAGTGCATTTAACATTGATCATTTTAGCTAACAAGTGCTTATTTTGGTTTTAACACAATTTTACACAGTTTTACAATCACAAGATATTTTGATTAATGATATTATTGTAGTATATGTTTTAGTTCATTACTTTTCATTTTTACCAAAATCTAAAAAGATGGATTGTCCAATTATAATTATTTGTTGGTGCAGACTGATAGGTTCCTCAGTTAGAGCTATCCAGAAACCGTCAAAGATATTTGCCTGATCTGCAACCATATGATATAGAGAGAGATAGGGGAGAGAGAGAGAGAGAGGCAGAGAACTCTATTAGACAGACAAGAATGAAGGAATAGTCAGTTATCCATTCTATACTTTGTCAACCAGGAGAGAGAGAGAGAGAGAGAGATCATACGTACAGACAGAGTGTGTATATGCGTTGCAAAAAGGTTAAAGGTAGAGAGAAAATACTCAGTGTCACATTGTATACATAATCTTGCAAAGTCAAGAGAGAGAGAGAGAGAGAGAGAGAGAGAGAGAGAGAGAGAGAGAGAGAGAGAGAGAGAGAGAACATCTGTAATTATATGTACAAATGAATGTGTTTAATGTTTATGTCATATTTGTATTTTTATCATGTGTTTAAACAAGTCGTCAATTGGGTAACTTTCAGCATTACTTACGTTTGAACCAGTCATCGTGAAGGGTTTTACATAAACATATTTTAAGTGTCAATGAAATCATTTGACGTGCCTCTCATTATCTTTGTCTCAGTGGAATACTTACAATTAGCAATGACCTAGCAAGAACGCTGAAAAAACTATGCACATCAAAAGGAGACGAATGGATTAAGCAGTGTTTCTCTTCAAATGCGTCCCTTTTCAAAATGAGAACTATTCTTATAGGAAAGAATTTGCTCACAGAGGGAGCGAATTCTTTCCTTTAAGAGCAGTTCTATGCGTATGGTAAATCACTTTTACCACATAAGGTGACCTTCATTGAATGTTTCTATTTTTATTAGGCACGTGCGTAAATGCGTAATAGGAGCTACACCAATGATTAGTTCCCGACACAGTCGGGTGAACGTTTTCTGGACAATTCCTGTATTCAGGATTTTGAACATAAGTTTTCATAGAAAGACAATTAACCATGTAAACCCTTTGTATTCGGATGAATTTTCCCATATATATATTACTACAATAAGTATGGTACTACCCATTGTTTACTTTAATTGGTCACAGGTAGATTTTTTTCTAAATTATGATTTATTTCTGTCCCTGAAGGCTGTTTTCAATCTTAGCAAACAGTACAGACCCTGATGAAATGCTGCATTTTAGCTGGGCCTTCACTGTTTACAAAAATCTGGCCCGGTAGCACAATCAGTAGCGAGACCAATTGCAGATCCATGGGTCGTGAGTTCGGTCCTCGCCAGGTCCAATTCTTTTGCGGAGATTGATCATGAAATATTTTCTATGGTAATTCTCCCCCTACCGCTGATTTTAGAAGGATTGGTGTCAATTACAAGCGAAAGTATGTGCATGAAGTAATGGTTAACCGCTTAGTCAAGCTTGCCCAAGAAAAAAGTGTGGTTACATGAACTGATTGCCTCGGCATGGCCATAGCTGTTGACTGGGACGTAAAACCACAAAGCATACAAAACATAAGAACCCGTTTAGGGGTTTCCAGTATACAAACGGTTAATATTTTAAAGACTTATTTTAATATTTGAATTTCTAAAGTTCAGGATTTTGAACTTTCACACACGCAATACTGACAGGAAATATTAGACATGTCAAACTTAGGTAATTATTGATGTAACTCAATTAATGTGTTTTCTTATTAATTGTACGGCACCCAATTAGCAAACAGCATTGGGGATTTTAACCCCTCCGAGTGTAGTAGGGCTAGTTTTAACTCACTTATATTATAAAGTTCTGACACATTTAACCAACAATGCAACTTGGTCAAAAGTTAAGTCATAGTTTCTCTTTCTCGCAGGAAAGAGAGTCTACTAAATCAAGCAGTGTGTCTCGTGATTAGTTCCCTTTTCAGTGTAGATTCTCAGTTTCACACCAGGTAGGTGGCAATGGAAAACGTTTATACTATCGACAAACGTAGATCAAAAACCACTATAAACAGAGAAAACACTGTTAATATCGATTGTTAAGAAGGTTTTCGATTGACGTCTAACCAGTGTGAGTTTGATATGTTTGCATTGTTGTATTTTTCTGTGTTTAGAACAATTAGTCATTATGTAATACGTGTATAATACTGTGTTCACATTTATACCAATGCAATACTAAATCTAGTAGCTGCATATATGTACTCTATTTGTTGTTTATGAAGTGTCAATTTTTGGAAAAGCCAAGACAAAGTTTAGAATGAAAACGACTGATGTCTTTGAATGAGAAATGAGTTGGCATGTTCATATGTAGGTATTATAGGACGTTTTGGGTACTGTAAAGGCGACACCTTATGAAGGCGAAATTAGGACTGGTCTACTTCAGACATAGGTAAAAGCTGAAAATGATGCGTGATTTTATGACTGTATTATCTTGGGCCATAACATGTCAGTAAAGACACAACTTAAACGCATGCAAAATAAACTTTGGGCAGGGGTAAGTGTGCTAGTTTGTACACAGGGAGAAGCGTTTGAGATGGATTGGTGGAAGTTTTTGGTGTTTCAGTAGATACTATAATATTACACACATTTTTCTCCACGCCTGCATCCACTGCATGTACTGCCATGGTATACTCTAAGGAACTAGAGCGTGACGTTACAACTACCTCAATGGCGAAGGCGATACTGCACCTGAAAACTTTGGCATTTATCCTTTCATAGAACATGATTGGTTCGATTTTTTACGTCGGAAGGACGAATAAGAGCTGTCATGTACATGTCATGTGTAAAATGCTCTTGTTCTGAGCTAAAACTAGCAAAACATCTGCATACTTTCTTCGTTTTAACATAAAACTGAAGAAATCCTGTTCATGGTTCGATTTGGTTACGCTTCTCATCTCAAAGCAAAGCTTTTTTCAACATCACGTTTGGCCTGTTTTGCAAGGTAAATCATATCTACATGGAATAGCATTGCCGGATTTTTACATATCTAGCTCATTCTTTTACAAAAATTCGAAACAAGCGAGAGTACCTACCTTTGTTTGTCTTGTCCGTGATGATGCCACTACCGCGAAAGGTCCCCGATATGACAAAGGAACAAATTTACGTTTACGCGATTTTGCAGTAGTTCGGCTGATGCCCACCCGTGACAGTATCTCACCTTCAGAGTGTTTTATTCTGTGAACTTTGTTTTGGCACAAACTTCACTTTACATTGCTTTTTGTTGTAAAGAATATATGTCTTTTTACCATATGCGTTTATCTTTTTAACTTTTTGATAGTTATACCAAATGATGTATTTGATAGTTATACCAAATCATAACATTTTTATGTTAATCTATATAAGCCATAGGCCAACAGTGCAGACCCGGATCAGACGCCACATAATGCGGTGTCTGATCACAATATTCACTGTTTGCTTGCATAATGTTTTAATAAAATTTCGGGAAATAAGAAAATCAAAATGAACACCCCTTAAATTGGAAATGGATTCACCCTACTGATAAGCGTAGGCAAGTCCGTTTGGCTTAAATAGGTTAAGGTAAGACGGCTAGAGTAGACCAGTCATCTAAACAGCTAAATTGAAACAAATACACTTTTTTGGCTCTAAAGGTCTTCCGAAATGAAATCTTAATCAATAATAGAGCCATTTAAGGCTGAATCAGGCATAACATTTACACTAAGTAACACTTACATTTTACAGGTGCTTAGCCAGAGACAATATCATTTTGAATCCCATAAAAATGTTTTGGTCTTTAACCCAGAAAAACTGCGGGAACGTTTGCACTTACGTTTCGTTTCTTGACGTTACGTTTTCTGTCTGTTGTTTCATGCTTGAAATTAAGTTGACGTGACATCGATGCAAAAAACAGGTATCCGACGTTAGCCTCGTTTTAAAGGATAGTGATACGACATCAGAAAACCTCAGTTGGTTATCTGGCTTTCTGTATCAGATGGCCAGAAAACAGACTGTTCAAATGATGTATCCTTTATAGGTATATAATAAATTCCAAAGACCCTCGACAGTAAGATGTTATGTCATAGTATTATAATTTGAAGGATATCCAATGAATTAAGGGAGCCTACCAAACTAGTTTACAAGTACAACATCGAAACAAATATATCTCTATTTGGTTTTCCCTGTGTAATTTTGTATACTTTTGATAATGGGCTATGCATATATATGTACGTATTCGACACATTGCATTAAACATTTGATGAATGTGACAAATGGTTTAAATCAGGTTACTACCCGCTCTAAAATTAAATCATCAGGAATAAATTCAATAAAACATGAGCACTCATGTAAGATCCTCAATATAATTGATTTAAATGATTAGTCCTCTTAATTTCATTTTTATCCCTGCCACATGTACTCATTTACGAAATGGCTGCCAAAACTGACTGAAATCTGCTTATAATAGCGACAATTTAGTGTCAATAGTGATCATACAACTTCAAAATATATTGAAAGAAAATCTTGAGACAGGGGAGTGCTGAGACCTCAATTGTTAATAAACAAATGCAATCCAAAAAGCCTGAAAAGTGATCAAATGTACCTCTATGTTTGATCTTTTATCTGGCAGACAGAAATCAATTGATTACTGAAACTAATCACATGGGTTATTGTTTTTTTTTTCTTCTGGAGAAATGAGTGTGACCTAAATATTTTGAACAAATAGGGGCCAAAATCAAAGTGTGTATATCTGTATTTCATTACACGAAAGGTCTTAAAGGGTTATACTCGTTATGGTATGCACATTTGAAGTCATTTTGTGATAAAGTCAACAACAGGGACAGTATGTCTGAAGCCTTTAATTGCTCAAATGCCTTAAGTACTAGTTCAAACCTACCTCCAAGCAAACAATATTGAAGTGCATCGATCAATGTTACTTTTTATTTTTCACCAACCAGCCTTTGATAGTTTTCCTGTAAAACGTTAATTTTTCCAAACAAATATTTTCTTGGCCCTGGTTTAAACGTGTTTATAACACCAACATCCAAACTCGCAGTATTAAAAAGTATCGTTTGAAAATATCATTAAAATCTCAAATAAGTGTTTACATAATTGGAATGTTGTTACAACGGCAAAACACCAATTAAGCATTTCTGTTTGGACACTTTTAATGATCTCGTGTCTACTAAACTACCCGAAAACTTGTTCATTTCTACAAGCTGATTTCACGGAACTTACAAATTGGCCCCGAGGATATACAGCTTTTTAAATGCTCAACTCAATCGAGAGTGTAATTTCAGTTGCTCGTAAAAACAAAAATGCTGTAAAATAGACTTTCTTGGTTTTAAATGAGATGTTGTATCTATCATGCTAAGACACGTTCAATAGCCAATAGTTATTGACCTTTTATCATTTATGAGTATTTGTAAATTCATACTCAGTTGAGTTGAGCATGAACAAAGTTTTATAACCTCAGGCCAGTATTAGAATTTTGTGAAGAAACAAGTTTATGATAAAATAACTCATTTTGTTTTAAAACACTTATACTGTGGTCTATCTAGTATAAACCATACCTGTCTCAGTATGACAATTTACATAACTGCTATAACACCTGTTTAAATTTCATAAACTTAAGGAGAGTGTCTAGGAAACTACAATTTACTGAGGAACATAGATCCTGACTGTCTGGGACATTTGTGAGTCGAAAATTGTTTGCTAAATTGCGTCAAGTGTAGTTGTATAAACACGTTTTCCCAGTATGTACAAGTTATTAAAGTTTGTTTAACATGTTTGTATTCTTCCTGTAAAGCGTTATTTATAATATGTGCCAGGCAAGTTTTTTTAAACAAAATATTCCACGTTCTTCTATGCGACTCCAAACAAAATGACATCTATATGGTTAACCAATGAACATATATCGCCAGTTGCAAATAATGAATGGCGCTTTCAGGAATATGTTTTTGTATCGCCATAAACTTATCTGTGTTGTCAAGGCTAATAAATAAATACATTGTATGTGAACTTGCTTCGTTTTCTCTTTATATCAATTCAGAGCTATCAATACTGCGGGTAGGTTTTGACAAGTATAGCTTGGTAATTCAAAATTCTACTTTGTACCGCTGGAAACTAAAAAAATGGTAAACGAGTACTGAAAACATTGACTTAAAAGCCATGTCTAATAAACTTATATGTTATACACTATGCACTTGTGAATGGTCAGCCTAGCCAAACAGTACATTGTAAAGCAACTTAGTTGCAACTATGAGACTAGCCAAACAGTACATTGTAAAGCAACTTAGTTGCAACTATGAGGCTAGCCAAACATTACATTGTAAAGCAACTTTGTTACAACTATGAGACTAGCCAAACATTACATTGCAAAGCAACTTAGTTGCAACTATGAGACTAGCCAAACATTACATTGTAAAGCAACTTTGTTACAACTATGAGGCTAGCCAAACATTACATTGCAAAGCAACTTAGTTGCAACTATGAGACCAGCCAAACATTACATTGTAAAGCAACTTTGTTACAACTATGAGACAAGCCAAACATTACATTGTAAAGCAACTTAGTTGCAACTATGAGACTAGCCAAACAGTACATTGTAAAGCAACTTAGTTGTAACTATGAGACTAGCCAAACAGTACATTGTAAAGCAACTTTGTTACAACTATGAGGCTAGCCAAACAGTACATTGTAAAGCAACTTAGTTGTAACTATGAGACTAGCCAAACAGTACATTGTAAAGCAACTTTGTTACAACTATGAGGCTAGCCAAACAGTACATTGTAAAGCAACTTAGTTCCAACTATGAGACTAGTCAAACAGTACATTGTAAAGCAACTTAGTTGCATCTATGAGACTAGCCAAACAATACATTGTAAAGCAACTTAGTTGCAACTATGAGACTAGCCAAACAATTCATTGTAAAGCAACTTAGTTGCATCTATGAGACTAGCCAAACAATACATTGTAAAGCAACTTAGTTGCAACTATGAGACTAGCCAAACAGTACTTTGTAAAGAAACTTAGTTCCTACCATGAGACTAGCCAAACAGTACTTTGTAAAGCAACTTAGTTGCAACTATGAGACTAGCCAAACAGTACTTTGTAAAGCAACTTAGTTCCAACTATGAGACTAGCCAAACAATACATTGTAAAGCAACTTAGTTGCAACTATGAGACTAGCCAAACAGTACTTTGTAAAGCAACTTAGTTCCAACTATGAGACTAGCCAAACAGTACTTTGTAAAGCAACTTAGTTCCAACTATGAGACTAGCCAAACAGTACTTTGTAAAGCAACTTAGTTCCAACTATGAGACTAGCCAAACAGTACATTGTAAAGCAACTTAGTTCCAACTATGTTGTCTTTGTACATGTATCACTAAGATACAACAGTGTTCTATTTTAGAACATATTGCCCAGCGGTCACACATTCACATATTGGACGACCGATTAGCCACAGATACAAACCGGCATCATTCCTGGCAATCTGTATTGCTCTGTAGCATTCTGTATTGCATCCGTAATCATACGTAGTAGTACTTGTACATGCTTGACTGTTTTTGAACATGTTCAAAATTTGAACACGGATCAAAAAACCATAGCACAGCCTTACTAAACCGTGTTAGAACCTACTGATCCGTTTTAGTTCATATTAAAAACGTACTAATCCTTACTTATTTGTAGTCCAAAAGTCGCCAAGGATTTCTAAGGTTAGTTATGGGTTAACTACAAACTATTACGGTAACACCACGTATTGGCTAAGGTATGTTACGAATTTGTTAAGGAATGGTACGATCTCAATGAGTGTGTGATTTGACTTCTTTGACAATTTTGCATAAAATATAAAGGTAGCCTCTTTGTAACCATGCGTGCAACCTCGGGCAATTTGATTAGACAGTCCCTTTATATCTTGTGTTGAGGAAACATTAAAATGTTCGTAAAATCTGATTAGTTTATTGTTCAGCTATCCGCCAGCAACGCATATACTTTGTTTGGTTTCCCAGCATACAGCATTTCGGTTCAAATTTGGCTCTCTTGGCGTACAGTTTTTGGTAGGCTTCTTGGCATACAGTGCATTTTTCAAAAAAATATTATCGCTTCCTGGCGTACAGTGGCAAAAAATTAATAACCAAATTTTAGGCATAAAAACGCAAGCTTGATCAAAATTGAAATTATACTGTGACCTAGTAAGTTCGCTTCTTTGAAATATGTCACTACTTTGCTCAAAATAGTGAAATGAAGAGCCCAAATTCACAAAATTGTTGATGGCTTTCGGTTCATTTTTTCACCCTGATGTGGTAATTCGTAGCATTAATCAAGAAATCCTGTCAACATTTCGATGGGCATGTATGTGGCAGATGAAATTGTAATACATTTGTGATCTGTACAAAGTCATTTCAAAGTAAGGAAGACGACAAAGATCAGGAATCAATACAATCAAGTGCCATACCTGACCCAGGATACCACATGGGAAAGTAACAAAAATACAATAAACATCAACAACAAGAGCTAAGAGGTCAGCCCTTTCCCAGCAGGTGACCACAAGGCAGCAATGAACAGACGTGAAAGCATGAGAAAAACAAGACACAAAATCACAAATGATCCACAAAAGAAGTACCGCCTTAGAACGGTTAGTATAAATATTTTACTGGAGGGCTTAGACCAGTTTCACGGCGCCAACTTCGCCCTTAATTCTGATGTGAACCAGGAATGATTTGTGAAGGTGACAAAACACAACAAACACGACAGCCAAGAGGTCAGCCCTTTCCTAGCAGGTGACCACAAGACTGCAAGGAACAGACAAGACAGCACAACACACACCAACATGAATCATAGCTAACAAAAACGATCCACAAAAGAAGCACCGCCTTGCAACAGTCAGTAAAAATTCTTTTACTGGAGGGCTTAAACCGGTTTCATGGCGCCAACCTCAATCTTAGTTCAGATATGGATCAAGACACATAGATGTTTGGTTTGCATGAAAGACCCTTAGCTTATCAACGCATCATATCAAAAAAAAACATATAAATCAAGATATAAAAGGAGATAAAGCAAAGATAAGGACTCAACAGTACATAAAACTGAAAACGGGAGAAAAAGGAATCCAACAGGTAAACCCCGGTGGGCCTGACATTAGCCAAAGCATCAGGCCCCAACCATAAAAAATAGTAAGTGAGTATGATCAGGAAATACCACAATCACAAATCGCAGACAACCCCATGGCACCGCGAGGAAGAGCCACTCAACCATCACGAGACACCAGGAAGACAAAATAAGCAAAGCAACCAGCTCTCTCTTCCCCATCAAGATGATTGCAATACTAGAACGGACATAAAGTAACGTACAACAAAACATAGAACAATTACAGACTCCCGCAATGGGAGTTACATTAAACAAAAAGTCAACAACAACAGAACCACCGCCTTAGAACAGACAGCAGCCTAAGCCACCGGGGGCTTAAATGCATTTTACAGGTACCAAATCTTCACCCTAGATTCTGCTATTGTTGAAGTACAAGAAATGTTCAGCTCGCATGGGGGCCTTCTATCTAATGCAACGTTTCATCATGGAGAAAGACTCTAATCAATTGACACACCATGATGAAACAAAGCAAGCATGCAGTCTGTTGCATTACATTAATGTTATAGCCAATCTTTTTTATAATGGGAAATTATTTTAATGAACTGCGCTAAAATTATAAGAGCCAACAATCTTCTTCCACTTACACACCAAGTCACCATAGAATTCAGATTCCGAAAGTCCTTGGCGTAAGAGAGATTTAAGTCCAACTTGGAATTTAGACATCAAATTATAGTATCCTCTATAAAATTTAGAAAAGGTTTTGCAAAGTTTATGATACCGATAGCCTTGTTTAAGAAGTTTCTGAGTTAACAATTTATTGCGAGTGTTAGCAACATGGCTAGATGCTCTAGCAAAACGAATGAGTTGAGATATATAGACTCCATATGATGTAGTGCGAGGGACATCACCATCTAAAAATGGGAAATCGACAATTTCAAAACCAAAGTCATCACGTTTATCATAAATTTTGGTAGAAGCAATGTCATTAGAAATTGACAAATGCAAGTCTACAAACGCGGCTTCGGTATCAGAGGTATTAGCTTTATTAAGTTGGAGCTCTGAAGGGTATATTTGACGTACCATAGAGTCAGAATAAACATTATTAATGTTTAAAATATCGTCCAAATATCTGGATGTGGTGTTAAAAGCACCAATAATATCCGTCCCTCGTGATCACCGTTTGTCACCACTCTGCAAGCCTTGTGATACCAATCGGTGATCCTCGGGACGGATTATTCTATCACACCCTCGCACTCATGATAGATTCTTATATTAAAACATGGTTTTAAAAGTATTAACATGTTGCCAACACTCAGAGTTAATTGTTAAATACAACATTGGGTTAAAAACTCTCTGCAACAAGGCATGTCAGAACCTATATTTTATGGTGATTTAGTTTATAAATTCAAACGAATTGTTGGAAAACCTAATTTTAGTGATGAATTCAAAAAGATAGTAAAACGTTACATAAGGGTTGGATATAAATTGGATATCATGCGACAGTCTGCATGCCTAGTTTTAACCCCAATCACGGTTTATAGCTATGGTTTCCTCTTTAATTGCACGACGGTGGGTCAGGCCTCAGACTCTATGACGGCTCTGACGTAAAGCTTTAATCGGTGAGTTGGTGCCTGATGCTTATCTGTAGCTCGACCCACCGTGGCTCAACTTGAGGTTTTCTTTAGCTAGCTATGACTATCTGTGAGTCATGAGCCCTTTTCTTTGTTTCATCATGGTGTGTTAATTTGATAAAAGTGTTTCTCCAAGATGATACATTGCATTAGTTAGATAGCCTCCATGCGAGCTGAACATTTCTTGTACTTCAACAACAGCAGAATCTAGGGCGAAGATTTGGTACCTGTAAAATGCATTTAAGCCCCCCCCCCCCACCCCCGGTGGCTTAGGCTGCTGTCCGGGGTTGTCTGCGGTCTGTGATTGTGGTTTTCCTGATCATACTCACTTACTATTTTTGAGGCAAAAAGTCAAAAGTAAAGATAGCTCAGTAGTAGTCCATAAACTA
Source organism: Loripinus fragilis (assembly GCA_964019695.1). Taxonomy (NCBI): domain Eukaryota; kingdom Metazoa; phylum Mollusca; class Bivalvia; order Lucinida; family Lucinidae; genus Loripinus; species Loripinus fragilis. The sequence continues at coordinate 48,363,556 of OZ026524.1, forward strand.
GAATTAGCAACAAAACTTAATGTTTATGGTCTTAAATGAAGTTTAGGTAACCAAAGTAACGTAGGAACCTTGGCATGCTTTTCATCAACAAACATCAACTTAGCTGCCATATTCCATCGATGTCTGTCAACGACGGACCTCTCATCAAGCAAATTATGTCTTAGTACTGACAAGTTCTAGCTTTAGGATGTTGATATAGTACATTATTTCAACGGCAACAACAGTGTAAGTAGCCTTACCTGCAGGCGCTAACACGAACCTCCTATGAAATCCCTGGACACCTTTCTTTAACTATCTAAAAGTGAGTGGAGATATAAATACACTGAAACGAAGTTCTAAGTAGCCATTTTTCAATTTCTTTTTTTCTGACAAAGCCCAAGTGATATTGAAATGAATTTTTGCCCATGTATGTGCATTGTAATGGGCTAAAGTTAAGCGGTGTTTTGGAAGAGTTTTCTATCACTTCACGATTTTTGGATTTAAAAATGCAAAAATCAACTTTTTGAAGAAAATAAGCGTTTTCAGTGCAGTTTTTATCGAATTCAAGTACATGTGATTGCAAACCTGCCTAGTCAACTTGAAAAAACACCAAACACTTGACATTTTGCATTTTACTGATTTTTTATGAATTTTTAAAAATTGATAATTTTCCCAATTTTCCGAAATTTTCGGAAATCATCAGCTGCACATACTAAAATCATTGTATGTGTTTTATTTTATGTTAATATGTTTGACAAAACACCATGCAACTTGATGAGCCCATTTTCTAACGATATTTTTTACTAATTTGGTATCCACTTCCGATTTTAACGTGAATCTTTAAAGGTCATTTAAATGGCATTTGTTAAAGATTTCTTTTAATTTTTAAGCAAAACAGTGACGCCAATTCACAATGAAGAACCCCTAAAAAATTCACTGCTGTGCCGCAGATAATAAAGCGAACAGAGCAATGCAAAGTGAGTATGCAAACTGCATGGTTAAGCTAAAATCCTTCGATTAAGTTGTTGACCGTGGCTGTCTTCATGTTAACGTAGAACAGAAATGGAGTGTTCAATTGTCAAAATAACTTTTTGATTCTTTTCATCTTATATCACAGCTGTTATAAACATCTTCAAACTGATTAAAATATAAATGGATAACGTATCTGATGAATAGTTTATATCACACTAAAAAGTGTGACTTTTTGAAATGATGGTACCTTTACTCGGACCTCGCTTGCACAAGGTCTACCAGTCACTTTGAAATGACATAATTTGCAGAGTCTCGACAAAGCCTTGGACCTTTTTATAGATTTAAATTTTTTGAGAGCGATTTTTACTTTCTGAACGGGAGCAAAAATTGTATGGTGGCTACTTATAACTTCGGTTTAGTGTAGTTGCAATACAATTAAATTCATTAATCAATAATGTTAAAAACATTTAGTTTCCAAGAATTTGAAGTATTAGATTCAACATGCTTCAGTTATTCCAACATTTTGGCACCAGCAATTTCTTCACGATATTTGTTGAGGTCTATTGGCAAAGTAAACCTGCATTTAGGTCCTTTACAGGTAGTAGACCGTATTCTAGAATCAGTAATAATTTTAAAATCCCCAGTAACGATATGCCCAGAAGGTTGATAACAATATTTAGAATCCTTATATTCTCAAGAATCAGGAGTAGTAGTTTCAGTGTCATGTTCAGTTACTAAGTTAAAATTAAATGTAGTACTATGTATGTGTTTATTGTACTTATAACAAGTAAGATGTGACTCCTTATTTTCAAAATAAGAAGAAATAGAAGAAGCCCACCGTAGCTCAACTTGAGGCTTTCTTTAGCTCTGACTTTATACTATCTGTTGGTCATGAGCCCCTTTCCTTGTTTCATCATAATATGCTGATTCGATTCGATTGTTTCTCATTGTGTGGTAAGTACGCAGGTCACTCTCTTGACTGTATGCTAGGAAAAATACAAAATTGCCTTTAAATTGTATAAAATTTTACTTTCAATGCATGAAAGGAATTTGTTTCATTCTAAATGGTTGTCAACTGTTGAGAACTGCCTAAACATGACTGGTTTCAGTAATGTTTGGCAATTGCAAGAAAGTGTTCCTTTAAATATTGCAAAGTCAGTCAAATTGAAGCTTATGGACAATTTAAACATTAATGGCAGTCATGTTTAGGCATTTCTCAACAGTTGACAACCATTTAGAATGACTTGCCAGAGCCTTCTCTGCATAGAAAAAATAGACAGTATTAATCGTTTTTGGATGTTATTTCAAGGGACTATGATAACATAGCTGCAGCTGTGCTTAGACACGCAGAATTCCCTCAAGTTAGGCTGTCACAATAGAAAAAGCATCTGTCACTGTCAAGGCTCCACAATTGTGTCGGATTTGTCGGTTAAACCATGAATTAAATTGCCAATTGCGTGGCAGAGCCATAAACTGCAATGGTATGCCTCGGTTACATTTGCCTTACGACGAGTATACGATGCCAGTACGATGTCCAAATCACCGTTTCCGTGCGGCCTCCGCAGGGAGACCTTGCGATCGTCTTACGGATTTACGGGCATCGTGGCCTCTACGTTTTTGTTTAACTCCGCACAATGCCGGACCATTTCGAAAAAATCGTAAACCCGTAGCCCGTAGACACGTCGCAGTGACATCGTACGATCCCCATACGGGCACCGCACATCGTTAGGACAATGCAGGGTTCAAGATTGTCATCTTGGCCCAAAAATGACCATAGACTCTCTTGTGATAGTCGTAAGGATACCCGCAAGGTCGCCGCACGATGCCTTTGCATGGCCCATAAAAGAGTACGGACATCAAGGTCATCCTGCGGTAACCCAAAGGCGATGGTACGATGATCGTGCAGTCGCCTTGCGACGTGTCAACTATTTCCAGACTTGTCATTAAGCCTGTCTCACACAGAACACGGTTGGGCACACGGTTCCAATACGGTATACTCGATTATACACGGGTTGACTGGTACGAGTATTGAGCTCCAACCGTGCCTGGGAAGAAGTTGGTATGATTTAGACTCGAATGTAGCACGAGTATGTACGGACAAAGCATGGATATACTCGATCAAGCAAGGTTTTTACGGTTTGAACACGATTTGCAAAACGATTTTCATACGATTTTTGTACGGTTCCAAGTACGGTCTGTTACGGCCTAGTACGATTAAACACGACTTTTACCCGATTAACTGCACATTTACAGGGTTTACATACGGTCCCACAGACTTTTGTTCGAGTAATGCTCGAATTATCACATATTCGTATATGTTTTGATATAAAATTGACTATTTTGGTGGCTTGGCTTCACAAAATTTCGAACTTTCAACAGAGAAAGAAAGAAATGGCACGTGACCATGTTTAATTCGTACTTGAACCGTATTGGTCGTATGGCGATCGTATGAAACCGTATTGGTCGTATGGCGATCGTATAAAACCGGTGGAGCTCATTCGTGGAGTGGACATGGCACCCGTGTCAGTTTTTAAAAGTTTTAAAAATCATACACGGTTTTTATGGATACACTCGAATGGCCCGAGTGTAATTCGGATAAGGCCACGGTTGGTTCGGTTGTATGTACGGTTTACACGGATGGCCAACCGTATAAGCCTTGTGTTCTGTGTGAGACAGGCTTTAGCTGTTTGTTTCATTTCAATATTTGTCTTCAGACGATGTCTTTAATACCACCACTCAGTGTGACTCAATATGGACCCAGTTCAGTTTGCTGATGGAAACAGTCTAATCAGGGCCAATAGAGTATGCTTCCATGATAAAATTGTCTGAAGTGCAATTTAAAATATGCACCTAACGTGAAAATGCATATGCATTTTCAGTATATAAAATGCTGGTTGGATAAGGGATTTAATAAATTAGATAAGATTAATAAAAGTCCAGATATTTTTTTGTGATTTATAACTCTGGGATTTTAATTTGAGTATTACTTCAAGGAATAAAATACATGTATATGGGTCTCGTTGTTAGAACATGTGACTAGTTCGAACATTGAAATTTGAATGAATGAATATACTACGAAATGTATTTTACTGAAAACAAATGGCAAATGTGCTGACCAGGCCGGGTGGAAGAAAGCTCATTCTGGTCAGTACCTTTGTTGTTCGCATGCAACGACTTCAATTTGCTTATGACGAAGATTTTCTGTGTTTTTGGATGATTAAACTGAATAAAACAATAAGAAGTGTTTTAATTTACGCTGATACAATTAAAGCATCTTTATATTTTCAAATAAAGTGATACTTTTCGAATTATAAAAGTGTACTATTAAAAAGGGGTTGCAATATTCTGTGATTTAAACTTTATGAAAACTACAGAACTTAGAAATTGACATTAAAATATACACAAACGTATCACTCTGTTCCATACCTACTAAAAACACTAGCCACTTCATAGCACGATTTGTGATCACATAACTTTGAAACACAGTTTAAATGGAATGTAGAAATGAACATGGATAGTCGTTTAAGTCAATGCACATAACTACACGACAATTGCATAGACAGCGTACCGACTCCTTGCGACTTCCGCAAGGTCATCGTACGGGCATCGTGCGGTTTATATAGGGAGGTTGTGAAGATAACGCGATGATTGTACGATAACCTTGCGGTTGTCGTACGATATCCGCAAGGTCTCTGTAAGGTTTTGTCCTAGTTTGTCGCCGAAAGAAATCGTAAGGCGATCGTAAGCAATGTAAACACATACGTCGTAGCTTATAGCCGCCTACGATGCCGAAAAAAGCGTAGAGAAAATCGTAGACAAATAAATCGTACGACGACCATGGCAAATGTAGCCGAGGCATTACTGACGGTTTGTGCACCCAATTTCATCAAAAGTAAAATAAATGCAAGCTTATAAAGAAATCATACAGTCAATAGGCATAGATTTTGTGGTTTGTGTGGACTATTTTGTGTACACTGAGGAAGGCTCAAGCGTGACTCTGCATATGTGCATACTCACCATAGACGCTCCAGAGCTAGCCCTGTTCGTATTTAGATAGTTTTCCTGCCTATTTTTCAGATTGACCCAAAAACTTTTAATTTGATGAGATTGCTTGTCCGTTATGATACATTATAATAGTGAAGAAGCCTCCATGCGAGCTTAACATTTTTGTGCTTCAACAACAGCAGAATCTAGGGGCGAAGATTTGGTACCAGTAAATTGCATTTTAGCACCCCAGTGGCTTATACTGCTGTCTGTTCTAAGGCGGTGGTTCTGCTGTTGTTGATTCGTTGTTGCTCCCATTATAGGATTCTGTAATTGTTCTATATTTTGTTACTTTATGTCCATTCTTGTTTTGCAATCATCTTGATGGGGAACAGAGAGAGAGAGAGAGAGAGAGAGAGAGAGAGAGCGAGAGCGAGCTGGTTACTTTGCTTAGTTTGTCTTCCTGGTGTCTCGTGGTTGTTGTGTGGCTAGTCTTGTCGGTGCCAAGGGTTAGTCTGCAGTCTGTGATTGTGATATTTCCCGATCATACTTACTATTTTTGGGTATCATTCATGCGAACAGCGATGGTTTTGGCGAGTCTGCAAATTTGCTTGGTCTGGTCTGAGCCTTCGTCACAGTTCAAAATTCTCATGTGGTGGCTCAAATGGCGATTGAATGTCATTTTATGCGAGCAGCGAAGGCTTTCGTGAGTCTGCACATTTGAACAGACTTACCTTAGCCTTCGTCACTGCACAAAATCTCTTGTGCTGCCTAAAATGGCGATTTGTGTGCTGTTCACACCAGCAGCGAATACTCTGGTGAGTCTGCAAATTTGGGCACGCAAAGTCTCTGGACAATGCGATCCGTATAAAGATCTCTTGTGCTGTCAGAAATGGCGATTTTTGTAACGTTTATGTGGACGACGAATGCTGTGGTGAGTCTGCACCAGCAACCACAGCACTTCTGTGCAACGATCAGTGCGTTGAACCAATGCTTTAAAATGCTCCCAGTGATAAAATTCCTCAATAAAACATTTGCTAGTTTACAAAGAAAAAAATACAAAGTGGTAATAGTTTTTTAGATGTTTTTTCCATGGTAATATGACAACAGCTGCGCTTAGACATGCAGATTCTCTCAATTTAGGCAGTTACACTAGAAAAAAAGCACATGTCACGGCAAAACTCCAGAACTGTGTTGGATTTGCAGTCCAAATCATGAATTATATTACCAATTGCTTGGCAGAGCCATAAACTGCAATGTTACTGATGGTCTGTGCGCCAGGTGTCATCACAAATAAAATAAATGCAAGCTTATAAATAAATCAGTAAGTCAACAGGTATAGATTTTTTACCTTTTACGTCAGCACCAGTGCGGAAAATTGCCACCACCACCTCGTTGTAGCAACCGCCGGTGCTTTTACATTGACCAGTGTGATAATAGTCAAGAGTGACTGACAGCACGTAAAGCATAGATGTATGTAGATTTTATAATTTGGAAAGAAATCTTTTGGCTGCGTTTTTGACAAAATGAGGGGAGCCCTAAAATCTTTTGTAGTCTTGGCATTGATTGTTGGAGGAAAAAGTCTGTTCTAACGTGGAATAGAGTTCGAGGGGAACGCAATCTTCAGGACTTCTCTTTATGTTTGGTATCTACAATGTTGGGCACTGTGTGATGACCTGATGACTTTCGAAATGTGGGCAGGAATCAAGTACTCTTTTTCAAAAAGGCAGCACCACAATAAATCTTGTGAAAAAGAAGCCAAAGGGCCACAAGAGATGGTCACTCAAGCTCATCATATGTGTCACTGATATTGGTGAAGTCCTACTTGTGTTTCGCAATCTCTCGCAGATCAAGCGAGCTGCCCTTCTCCGAACATGATAATAAAGTACTGTAGTGTCCTTTACATTACAATCATCTGCGAACACTGGTATTATTAGGTCAGCTAGTGACCTATACAATATAGGACACTGATCAGGTTTAGTAGAGAGGAACAAATCCTGATGTGCACTGAATAAAGCGCATAATCATTGTAAATTGATCTGTTTGACCACAGACACTTGGGTCAGTAAAGAAAAATAAGCACCCCACAACGCAACCTCCCCTCTCAACCCCCCTGAAACTTTTACATTTTTACAATGTTTTATCTGAAATATCTATCTATCCCTTCATTATTCCAAACCCTCGTATGAGTATTATTTGAATGTGACTTGCTGGAGTGGTATTGAGGGGACTATCTCTTAACTTTTAAAGGGGTCTCTCAATTTAAGCTTGCTAATTGATGAAACAATCACTAGTAAGGCATATCAGGATAATATGAAAAGTGATATAAAACTCCAATATAAACCACGCGTGAATATTTTAAAGAGCTATTGCAAGGTGAGTTATCTTGTTGAATGCTTGGGGTATAGTGCATTCATATTGGAGTTTTTTATCGCTTTGATATTATCCTGATATGTCTTACTGGTGATTGCTTCATTAAAAAGCTTAAGTTGAGATACCCCTTTAAAAGTTACGAGATAGTCCCCTCAATACGACTCCAGTGGAAATTTACCCATCCATCAATGTAATGTGGATAAATTTGTTTGTGTTTCAGACTCCAGATTGGAGTAGGTTTGCAAAAGAGATAGGTTTAGAGTGTGGATTCATCTGAAAAGATGATATTTTCCCAATGTCAATACAATTTCAAACCCTCTTGGCCCATTTAACTGTTTGACAGTACTGTACTTTCCTTTTGGCCTTTCTCCTAATAATTGAACTCTTACTATGTAGCATCAAATTTGAACACCCGAAATGCACTTAAATATCTTTTAAAAGTAATCATGTAAAATTATATAATTTGTGCAATCTACTAGTGCACATCATAGCTCCAGATAAGGATTGGAGGCAATTGGGTATTTACCCACCTCTTTTTGGCTTAATTGGGTATTTCAAATTTTAAATTGGGTATTTCAAGTTTTTGTATTGGGTATCCATCTGAAAGCAAATAAGCAATGAAAGCGGACCTTGTTTCTCCTGATTTTTTTGTTTACTTTCGGTTTCACTTTCAGAAAGCACACTGGCAATATTAGTATATCTGAGATCGCTATTTGCAACTTATTTGGAAAATCCAACGTATCTATCAAGTCACCTTTGATTCTTCGAACCACCAACCCAGTATTAGAGTTAGTTACGATATGATATTATTCAATTTTCGCCCACGTTACGCCATTGTTATTGTAAAGCGAGACGAATGCATTCTCGCGAGACCTGACGATACCTCATCTAGATTTGTTCTAGATTGGTTCCCCTCGTTGATAAAGCTCCACTTCCGCTACGCATATAACGTTTGGTAACTAGTATTTTTTTACAAGTAGAGAATCCTACTCATCCGACTGCGCATGCTCTAGAAAAGATTTTTCAACACAAACTTCAGTATTTTTTCAGTTACTATAATTTGATAATTAAGTAAAAGAAAAAATATAAACTCCCAAAACAAAATAAACTTAATAAAACGGCTTGTTTAAAAAATGCACTTTATGTCAAGGGTATTTTCCAATACACGTCCCTCATGACGTCAGTGTGTATGCCATACGTAGGCGCAATGGCGGCTAGTAGTTACCTGTCTTAATATGCTGACAAGCTATTAAAGGGAGAGAACCAGTCTAGATTTGTTCGTGCTAGCGGACTTCCTGTGCGACAATGGAGACGAATGTCGTAATCTTGTAAATATTGGGTATTGCTAAACAGCGATAAGAATACTCCTGGACTGGCTTACAATTTATTTAACTAGATTCGGCGCCACGCCGTGTATAAATTTGTACCGAACAACAGCTTGTGATGCGAAAAACGACAAGCGTATAGCGTCATACGCTACGAAAAAGTTCGGATTTGAGTATCGAGGATTTTTATTGCGTTTTTGTACGCACAGAAATGAATTTACATGTAATTGCGTTTTCAGGTCCAAGAAATTGCGTAAATACGCAATACGCAGCCTTATCTGGAGCTATGGCACATACACCAAAGTCAATCAAGTGATTCATTGTTGATACACTCGATAGCTTCAATTCTTAAAGTATTTTCACAATGCACCGAATACATGACTTTATAGATTCCCACCACAGTTTTCTTTGCTGCTCTCCTTATTATCTCATAATTCGAAATAGATTTTGATAAGCAACTTTGATTTGCTTAAATATGATCAACTTTTTCAGAAGTAAAAACTTGATACAAAACATCTGCAAAAACAAGACATATTTTTACTCACTATAACTAGATATGTCGTGCATACAGGAGCAAAAATAAATCATATCTCAAACAAAGCACAAGTTTATTACAAACGCTCAAACAAGTATAGGGTATGTAAATAATTATGACAAAAATCGCTATCTATAAAAATTTTGGAAAGCAGCTGTAGTTCCAAAGAACAATAGATATGGGGAAAATGAGTATTTGTAGTAACAGACAGATGAGTGAATCTGTCTGTAAGAAAGAGAGTGCATCTTCAGGATGCTCAAAATATGACGGAAGTAGGTATGGCAACTAGGCCGTAAACGATCTTTTAAAACATAGCGAGGCGCGTGTCGGTACGTCTGTTTTCTAGGGATCGCCATCCACGGTTTCTCAGCATATCCGTTACACTACTATATGAGGAGTAGTCATTTGAGACCCATCTGGCTGCCCTTCTTTGAACTTTTCAAATTTGTTTATGTTTTCTTTGGTGTAAGGGCTCCAGACGGCCGATGCATACTCAACCTGTGGATGGACAAGGGAGTTGTAAGCCATGGTTTTGATATCTTTACTTTTAGTGACAACATTTCTTTTGACAAAACCTAGTGTTTGTCTGCAGTACTGGTAATATTGTTTATGTTGGTGTTCCAGCTCAGGTCCTTGCTGATGGTCACGCCCAGATACTTCGCTGCATCCACAAAGTCTAGTTCCTGGTTATGCATGAAGTATCTGGACTCAACCGGGCTTTTTGAGCGGTTAATATGGATTACCTGGCATTTCCTGGGTTTAACTCCATATCCCAGGTTCTCTCCCAACGCTGTAGAGACTCAAAGTCAGACAGAAGTACCTGACTATCTTGCATGTTGGTGACTGTCAGGTATACGGCAGTATCATCAGCGAATAACCTGACTTGGGACTGAATGTTTTCAGGTAGGTCATTGATGTACAATAGAAAGAGGAGCGGGCCCAGTACTGAGCCCTGGGGTACACCAGAGGTCACTTTGACCTCCTCAGATGACTCCCCGTCCAGTACAACAGTTTGAGTGTGACCTATCAGGAATGACTGAATCCAATTTAAAGTGTTTCTTTACACCAAAACAAGAAAGTTTATTCAAGAGTTTTAGATGATTTACTTTGTCGAAGGCTTTGCACGGATTTCGTGCTCAACGATCGTGTGAATCTCAACTTTTACTCACTACAGATGACATCAATAGAAGTATCAACCAGGGACGCCAGGTCGACATGGGAATTCTAGATTTTGCGAAGGCATTCGACAAAGTGTCACATCGAAGACTTGTCCTAAAGATGTCATACTATGGCATCAGGAATGGAACTCTGAACTGGATCACAGAATTCTTATGCGGACGTCAACAACAGGTGGTGGTTGATGGTGAAACTTCTGAACCCGCTGAAGTAACTTCTGGAGTTCCCCAGGGCACCGTCCTAGGGCCGACATTGTTTTTAATATACATCAACGACATTGTTGATAACATTAATTCAACCATTAGACTATTCGCGGATGATTTGGTAGTGTATCGCCAAATTAATTCACCTGATGATCACCATATATTACAAGAAGACCTCCAAAAGTTAGTAGAATGGAGTAAAACCTGGCAAATGGAATTAAATGTTGATAAATGTACAATCATGGACTTTGGAACCTTAAGAAATATCTCTAAATTTGATTTCAAAATGAAAAACTAATCACTGCAAGTTGTAAAACACCATCCATATTTGGGAGTGGAGCTATCGGATAACATGAAATATAACCTACATATAGACAGTATCACCTCTAAGGCATCTCGTGTGCTTGGATTTGTTAAAAGAAATTTAAGACATTGTCCTAAAGTGGTAAAGGAGAGAGCATATCAGTCTTTAGTGCTTCCAAAGCTTGAATACAGTTCAACAACCTGGAACCCTCAACAACTCAACAAGTCACTCAGAAGAGACAAATTGAACAAGTACAGAGAAATGCTGCTCGTTTTGTATCAAACAAACCATTTAACTACCAAAATCCTACAAGTGTTACCTCTATGATCCAGCAGTTAAATTGGCCAATCTTTGAAGCTCGACCGACGTCGACCATCTGACCTTTTCTTAATGTATAAAGTTGTTCATAACTTGGTTGCTGTACCTATTACTTACCATCCACTTAGATCGCCAAGGTATATGGAATGTGTTAGATTTATTACATACTACTGTCGTGTGAATGTGTACCAACATTCATTTTTTCCACGAACTGTTATATTGTGGAATCAGTTACCAGAATCTACAATAAACCTGGAGAGTTTGGACAGCTTCAAGTTAGTTGTTCAACCACCAACACCTATGTAAACCGGCAGGACATTGTAAAGTGTAAATACACGTTGGTTTTTAATCTTCACCGAGTTCATCTTATTTGGACCGTCTGACACCGCACATACATAATTTTAAACCCTTGTCGATGATGTCTGCCTAGCGGATTTGGACAAGTATCCTCATTGAAGTTGAAGTTGCTGAAATCCAAAAGTATTAAATCAGTTTGCTTTCCCAAAGATAGCTGCCTTCCTAAGTCTTCTACTAGTCTAATCATTTGGGTCTCACATGAGCGTTTTTCGCGAAACCCATGTTGAAGTTCATAGAGGATATTATGCTTGTTTAGGTGTTTAGAAATCTGTTATGGCCTCTAACAAATGGAAAACACTTGCTCATGATGATAAAATACCACAAGCTTGTATATTCCATTTGTTCTAGGCCATTTTTTCTAACATCTTTAGATATTCAAGCATACAAAATAACATATTTTAGATTTTGAAAAAAAAATGTAAACGTTTCAGGGGGTTGAAGAGGGCGGGGTCTTTTTCTTTACTAACCCAAAGTGTCTGTGTGTTTGATTGCTTTGCGCGGTCAAATAGGATACAAGCGACATACCAACGCCAGACGGTGTACCATATCCTTCAATGCCAGAGATCAAGGTTAACAAAGAAGGCGTGACTAAGCTCTTACACAAGCTCAACCCTAGTAAAGCATCAGGGCCAGACCTCATACCAGCAAGGATACTGAAAGAACTGGCTGTTGAGATAGCCCCGTTCCTGACAACGATTTTCCAAGAAAGCTTCAACACCGGAACAGTTCCAAGGGACTGGAGGATAGCTAATGTCACAGCGATCTTCAAAAAGGGAGAGAAGTATAAAGCCTCTAATTACAGACCAGTCTCCCTTACCAGTCTCTGTTGCAAGGTCCAAGAACACATAATAACCAGCAATGTCTTAAATCACCTAGATGAACACCAAGTACTCACAGACTGTCAACATGGGTTTAGAGCCAGACGTAGCTGTGAAACGCAACTACTCACCCTAGCCCACGAACTTGTGTCCGGCTTGGATAAGAAGCACCAATATGACCTAATCATCCTGGACTTTTCCAAGGCGTTTGACCGCGTTCCGCACAAACGTCTGTTGAAGAAAATGGACCACTACGGCGTAAGAGGCGGCACATACAAGTGGATTCAAGCCTTCCTCACAGACAGAGCCCAGCAAGTGCAAGTAGAAGGCGCTACCTCCGACAGCATCACGGTTATCAGCGGAGTACCTCAAGGAACAGTCTTGGGACCATTATTATTCCTCCTCTTCATAAATGACCTCCCAGATTGCGTCCAGTCAAGCACAAGGTTATTTGCTGATGACTGCATACTGTACAGAAGGATAAGGAATGACAAAGATGCCGAAATCCTACAGGAGGACCTAAATCAACTTGCAGAATGGGAGAAAAAGTGGGGCATGGCCTACCATCCAGATAAGTGTAGCACACTGAGAATCTCAAGATCCAAGAATCCATATTCAAAGACCTATATTCTCAAAGGCCATACCTTAACAACTGAGGACTCAACACGATATCTCGGAGTGGAATTACAGTCCAATATGTCATGGAATAAGCACATTGACCAGACCATCAAGAAAGGAAACAGCATGTTAGGATTCTTGCGGAGAAATCTAAAAGTCAGCAATGAAGAAACGAAGACCGCTGCATACCTCTCCCTTGTAAGACCCGTACTGGAGTACTGCTGCTCAGTCTGGAGCCCATACACCCAAGATTACATTCATAAGCTCGAGATGGTACAGAGACGGGCAGCAAGATACGTAACAAATCGATACAGAAACACGAGTAGCGTTACATCCATGCTCGAACATCTTGAGTGGGAAACCTTGGAGACCAGACGTGCTAAATACCAACTGACTATGATGTTTAAGATCATCCATGGACTTGTTGACATTCCAGCAGATGACCATCTTACAGCCGCCTCCACTAGGACCAGAGCACATCACTCTCATAAGTTCAGGCACATCCCAGCTTCAACTGACTACTACAAAAACAGCTTTTTTCCAAAGACTATTCGCCTTTGGAATACCCTCCCGGCCACCTTGGTCGAGGCTCCCGGTTTGGTACCTTTCAAACGGGAGCTCTCCAGTCTAATAATCTAATACTGTATAGGGCCGGTCAGTGTAAGTACGTCCTAGTGATTTCCTTGTGCTATGCTGGCGGGGACTTCGTGGGCCCTGGTACCTCCTAGGTAGCCAGACTGGACATGGACTGAAGGGCTGAAAATGCACTTGACCAATCTTTCTTTTTTTCTTCTATCTTTCCTATCATATCTTTGTTTTTTTTTACTTCCGAACTGTTCTATCAGCTACTACTTTCTCTTAAAAGACGCAAACCCCCGCGCTATAATAGTCAAGTGTGACGGACGGCGTGTAAACCATAGATGTAGATGTAGATGCCTAAGTTCATATTATCTGTGCCAGCTGTAGTGTATACGTCTGAAGTGCCATTGGGCGACGATTTCTTCCCGGGCCCTCTGGGTTAACGGGATGAGGTCGTCTGTTGGTAAACTGGCTCTTCTTTTTACTTTGTATCATCTAACCATAACCTCACAAAACACGGCCATCCCATGGGCACATGGAAGAGACACGACTGCTGAGACAACAGCCACTTCAGAACTTAGAGTAGCATCCCTTGGAACCATTTCTGCAGACGATCGAAAACAAAGAAATTCCTGCGAGTTTTTACCAGATATTTTGTTGACTTCACCTCGACAAAATCCACTTACATTAGTGGTAGTATTTACATTGAATATATAGCTATAGAATGACAGCTTTAAATTTGCTTTAAAACTTTTCAGAATGTTTGATTGTCCTAAAGTCATAGGTTTTCGCCAGTGACCTATAGTATACTCCACTTCTAAGGTACCGCGCCTTCGCGGCTTCCGCGTATTGTATTATTTACATTATATTTATATTATATATATCAAAGAACCCTTGAAGAACCCGGCAAGAGGGGACAAGAAACCTACAATTATCTCAGTCTTCTTTCAGCACTCTCAGCTTGCTTTGCACGATCTAGAATGAGAATACCCGGATGATGCAGGGGTACTCAATTACTATATAGTTTATAACCTTGAACCTCAAGCCGGACTCTTCTGGTGCAAACTCCCCAGCCTACCTTTGTATACCGGACTAGGATACCTGACGCTTCACTACACTCTTCCTCACCATGTGATGAAAGGCCTCATCCAGGGTAGAGAACCATAGGATGTTACACATACCATACCTCTTTGGTGTAGTTTGCCTTGACTAGGGAGCTTCTGTGAACTAAAAGTCCACGGGATCCTTCTTGATGAACCATAGTCCATAGCAACATCCTCTCAGACAACATGCCTACTCTAGTGGAGAACTGCTGATATCTGGATGTGAGCTAGAAGCCCACGGAAGTTTCCTTCTTAGACCATAGATTCATCGACGACTGAGCAGACAATATGTCTGCATTCTTGAAGAACAGTTGATAGCTTGACGTGAGCTAGAAGCCCACAAGAATTTCTTCTGATCAAAGGCTCTTCGCTGGCATGAAAACGGACAATATGACCATTCTCATGTAAAACTGTTGATCTCTCGATCGTTTATTTAATTGTCTGGTTTTTTCATTAACATCATATTGGCATACTGGTGAGCTATAAGCCCATCTTGAAGTATCTGATGCGTGTGATTAACTGAGTCTTGAGAGCAAGAAGACCTTCAGGGTCTTGGACCTTGATTTCTTGTAGCAGTTGGCAAAACATTTGAGAGCTAGAAGCCCTACCAATGACATAATCGCGATTTCTGTGGTAGATCATAAATTCTGATATCTTAAACTGACTATTCCTTCTAAAGCTGTACACTGGAGGACTAGAAATCCATCCAATGTCTGGATGCTGGGAATTCTTTCTGAAACTGTACACTGAAGGACTAGAAATCCATCCAATGTCTAGATGCTGGGAATTCTTTCTGAAGCTGTACACTGGAGGACTAGAAATCCACCCAATGTCTGGATACTAGGAATTCTTCCTGAAGCTGTACACTGGAGAATTAGAAGTCTTTCCAATATCTGTATGCTGGGAATTCTTTCTGAAGCTGTACATTGGAGGACTAGAAATCCATCCAATGTCTGGATGCTGGATGTTTGGATGCTGAGAATTCTTTCTGAAGCTGTACATTGGAGGACTAGAAATCCATCCAATGTCTGGATGCTGGATGTTTGGATGCTGATAATTCTTTCTGAAGCTGTACATTGGAGGACTAGAAATCCATCCAATGTCTGGATGCTGGATGTTTGGATGCTGAGAATTCTTTCTGAAGCTGTACATTGGAGGACTAGAAATCCATCCAATGTCTGGATGCTGGATGTTTGGATGCTGATAATTCTTTCTGAAGCTGTACATTGGAGGACTAGAAATCCATCCAATGTCTGGATGCTGGATGTTTGGATGCTGAGAATTCTTTCTGAAGCTGTACATTGGAGGACTAGAAATCCATCCAATGTCTGGATGCTGGATGTTTGGATGCTGAGAATTCTTTCTGAAGCTGTACATTGGAGGACTAGAAATCCATCCAATGTCTGGATGCTGATGCTGTTGACTATTGTTGATAAAGGTGTTGTCCATTTGCCAGTGTTAGCTGTAACACATACTCTGGTGTAAGACCACGGTGGTTAGCAACAGCTGCTGCTGCAAACCACAACTGACTTGGTGAGGAGACTTCATTTCCTGGAATAGGAAAGTAAGGCGCATCTGTCTCTAGGAGTAGGCGACCTTCTTCCAGACTACATAATGCTGCAACCTGGTCCTCATCAAATTGCCTGGCTAAATTGGTAAACCCAAAGAATGTCCTTGGAAACACCTGTAACCATCTGTTCACAACATACGTGTTACCCGTAAAACAATGAAGATGTATCGCCTGATGAGATCTAACATGCTTCCTAAGAATATGGAGAAGCAGCAGGAATGCTTCTGTCCCACAGTCACCATCCATTCCACGGCAGTGGATAACAAGTATATGGCGATCTTCAAGATATGGCAGCACCTTCTTCAGCAAATCCACTTGATAGGCCCAGTACTTCATGGGCATTGTATGGTCCAGCCCTATTTCCCCAAACGCAATAACTCTAGGGTTACTAATTATCCTCCTGAATTGGCGCACTTCATCATCAATTCTTGCCACACTATTCCTGGCATGTTTGGGATGGAATCCTACCCCTACCGACATGTGACCTGGCATTTGTCGCAAGCATCGTTCTGATGGATAGGTCCTAGGATCACAGTAGATGGCCACTGAACCGACAAGGTTAATTTTATTGTCCTCTTCTACTGGAGCATTGTTGAGGATATCCTCCAAACTTCCATGGGATGAAAAGCCCATATCACGAAGGGTTCTATCCAGATGAAAATGAGAATCAAACGCATCTGGATCCACACGGGCTGTTGGAATTGGCTGCACCTCCTGCATTTCTACATCTTCTGGAGCCTGAAAGTTGCTCTTCCAATAGTCTCTCTCCTCCTCTTCCAAACTCGCGGCTATCAAGAGTAGAGCCTTCCAGTGTAGCAAGACGGCTGGTGAATTGCAGGGCTGCATTACAAATTTGGCAGGCACTGGTTCCCGAAGAAATTTGCAGAACTCCTCCATGGAATGCTCTTGTCTTGTGGTGATTAGTGTATTGTCAGTTGAGCTGAGCATCTTCTGAACCACCACAAACGCTGCCAACTGGTCCAACTCCACAGGTTCTCTCAGTAACCACCTCCCAGCTTGCTTCAGTGCACTCTTACGGCCACTCAGTACCCTCTCATCTGATGGTTCGAGTCTTTCATCAAATATGGTTGGGATATGAGATAGAAAGGCATGAGCTTTCATATACCTGGCTTCACCTGAACATCCTGGAACCCAGCACTCTTGACTTGAACTATGTCTAGCTCTCTTTTTCTTTTCTTTTTCCTGACTCATCCCAATCTTCTGGCGAATCTGGCCAACTAACTCATCTGTCTTTACTTTCTTTAGCACAGACGTAGATATGACCAGCTGTCCACACTGACCAGAAGCTGGTCTCTTCAATAAATTAGAAGGGTTAGGATGTTCCTTTTCCACTATCTTGACCTGGCGTCTAACCTCTTGGGAGCTAGAAGCTTCCGTCAAATCTGAAAACCATACAGATCTTGGCCGCTGTGCCTGTTTAAAATCTACCACATTTCTGTCGTCTTTGCGAATCTGTTTCCTGGCTGGACTAGAAGTCTCAGCCCGGGAATGTGCATCTTCCTTTCTTGCATTCTGTTTCCTGGCCGGACTAGAAGTCACGGCCCTGGAATGTCCAATATCCTCCGTTCTTGAGATCTGTCTCCTGGTCGGACTAAAAGTCACGGTCCTGGATTGTCCACCATCTTCCGTTTGTGATTTCTGCATCCTGGCCGGACTAGAAGTCACGGTCCTGGAATATCCACCGTCTTTCCTTGAAGTCCTTTTTCTGGCTGGACTAGAAATCACAGCCCTGGATGGATCACTGACTTCCTTTCTTGGAGTGATTTTACCCTGACTAGAAGCCAGGGTATGGTCCTTCTTTGGCGGTGGTTCTTGAGACCCTTCTTTCCTCGACAGAGCTCTGTTTCCTGAAGACGATGTTTCCTTTTCTGAAGAAGTCACTTCCTTTCTGAAGAGTCTTGGTGACCTCCTTGGACTGGCATTATGGTCTTTGTGAGATTGAGGAGGGGTTGACAATAACTGCTCCTCATCCTGGTAATCCAGTTCCATCGCTTCTAGGGTATCCTCAGCTGCTACTGCCAGTAACTCTGTCTCATTTTCCGGAAAGAATCGAATATCTCGTCTTCCTTTGGATGGATTATACTCTTGCTCCTTCTTCTTTGGGGGATCTTGCAGTTGCCAGACATTTGCACAAATCCATTCCCTTCCTATCACTTGGTAATTATTGAGGGCTTTAGCAGCGCCCTTTAACCAGTTTTGAAACATTGACTTGTTTCTTATCCCGGGCTCCTCAAGCTTCCTCTTCACCAAGGATACCATCTTGAGCAAGGTTTCCTCAAGAACTTTCAATTGCTGCTTTCCTCCCATGCACCTTGGACATAACGCCAACTGTTCTACAAAACTATCTGGTGGTCTGTATACCCGGTCCATTCTCAGATATTCTTCCTCCACCGTAGACAAGAAGTCTCTTGGTTGTGAACTTGCACTTGATGCCATCTTATGAATATCTGAAAATAATAGAAGAGTATCAAGCTATGACCTATTGTCCTTGCAAGCCTTGCACCTGTACTTGTCTATCACCAGTGCGTCCGTCACAGTGATATTTACACATGAACCATGATACCATTCATCACAATAATCGCATTGTATCATGAATCGACCACTGTACGGTTTCTTGCAAATACAATATTGCTTCAGATCATCCTCTTCGTCTTGCTCCTCCTCTGAATTGGACTTTTTATATTTGTCTATCCACTCTGGCACTTTCCTATCATTACAAGGCATCATTCTGTCATGATTTACACCAAAGACTGCATTCCTTAACTTCACTCTATACAGATAAGCGGACAGTTTTTTCACAATAAGAGCTGGACCTTTCCATGGGGCTGATAGCTTTCGTGATTTACCTTTCGCACTTGCCGTATCTAAAAGATAGATAATGTCACCTTCTGCATAAGGTCTCAGTAATACACGTAAATCATAGTTACGCTTCATTCTTTTCAGTGATGTTTTCAATGTATTTCTTGCACAGTCATGAGCACTTTTTATAGTCTTCACTAAGCCTGATACATATTCACCATAATCTTCATGTTTCTCTTGAACATTTGGGAACATGAGTTGAGCTGGAGTGTTGACTTCTCTGCCCAACATGAGCATATTTGGGGTAAAACCTGTGCTCCGGTTCACTGCTGCTCGCATAGCTCCTGCGATTTGCTGCACATGCTGGTCCCACTTATTCTGCGCTTTTCCAAGAAAACACCTCACTGCATCCATCAGCGTTCTGTTAAAACGCTCAACTTGTCCATTGGCTGAAGGTCTGTATGGAGTAGTCCTTGTCTTATGTATCTCTAATGCCTTACACAAAGATTCAAACAATTTACTTTCAAAATTGCGACCTTGATCCGAGAATAATTGGAAAGGAAAACCGAACCGAGAGAAGAATTCATCTACAGCTGCTTTAGCAGTGATCTCTGCCTTTTGAGAAGGTAATGGTATACATTCCACCCATTTAGTAAACTGATCCACCATCATTAAGCAGTGCTCATTTCCTTGTTCTGTCTTGGGTAACGGTCCGATGAAATCGATGTGAACTCGTTCCATTGGGGCTCCTGCCTGATATTCTGTTAATGGAAATTTCCCGTAGCGTTTATTCTTTTTATTTTTGCTGCATACGGAACAAGATAACACATACATTTCCACATCCCTTGACAATCGCACCCAGAAAAACTTTTCCTTGAGTTTTGCTTTGGTTCTAGCAATTCCCTGATGAGCCGCTGATGGAATATCATGATGTAAAAACAGTGCCTGTTCCTTCAAACTGTCTGGGACTACAAGTTCCAAATCATTACTGATGGTTTTCTGTCTGAATAGAACACTGTCTACTAGTTTAAACATCTCCTTATTCAGCCAGTAATATTTAGCTTCTGGGCTGCATATGAATAAACTCCCCTCTCCTGGTTCTTCTTTAGTGTTTAACCATTGGATAACAAAGTTCAAGTCTTTATCTTTTTCTTGCTCAGTTTTCAGTTCATCGTAACTAAATCCCCAACACAACGGTTGTTCGGATGTTGCTGTTTGAGCTTCACCTATTGTACATGCATAAACATCAATGACTTCTTTTCCTTCTCTGACAATGTCAAAGTGAATATCACTCAAACCTACACTGTTGACTTCACTGAAATCTTCTAAGATCTCTAGGTTGTCCTGACTGTTCTGCTTAGAATGGAAAGTCGGAGCTAAGCAAGAGGTTTCTTGATTACAACCAGACATCTTTGTTTCTGACATTTCTGGCATCACATCTGGATCACTTATAGAGTTAATATTCTGCACAAACTCAGTCCTCTGCCTATCACCAGTGTTGCTGACAACTTCATTAGAGGATAAATTTGTCAAACTAACTGCTTCATCTACATCTCTGACAAAATTGCCCCATTGCTGATCTGCCCGAACACAATAATGACATCCTCCACATGGTAGATCTGCAGGGGTTATACCTGCCACATATGATGAACATGGAGTAAGCGTATCTGGTCTCCTTGAGAGAGCATCTGCATTTCCATGTTTGGCACCCGATCTGTGTTGAACAACCATATTGTACTGTGACAACTCTTCCATCCACCTTGCTATCTGACCTTGTGGGTCTTTAAACTTTAGCAACCAAGTCAGACTTGAGTGATCTGTCCTTACTGTGAAGATAGTACCCAACAAATAATGTCGAAAATGTCTTGTAAATCTCACGATGCTTAGAAGCTCCTTACGTGTAGTACAGTATCTCTTCTGTTCTGGAGTTAAAGCAAAACTGCTATAAGCAATGACCCTTTCTTCTCCATTTTGTACTTGAATGAGTTCTGCACCTATAGCCATATCTGAAGCATCTGTATCCAAGATTAACGGATCATAGCTATTGGGTAATCCTAAAACTGGCGGATTTGTAAGTGCATCTTTCAGTTCATCAAAGGCAGCTTGTTCCTCATCCTCCCATTTGAACTTATTTTTTCCAGTCAGGCTGTAAAGTGGTTGAGCCAACTCAGCAAAATTCTTTTTGAAAGAACGATGGTAATTTGCTAATCCTAGAAATCTCTCCACCTCTTTCGACGATGTTGGAACCGGCCAATCTGTAATTGTGCTGATATCTTTTACCCCCATTTTTAACTGATTTTTGCTGACCATCCTACCCAAAAATTCCACCTCACTCTGGAATAGGATGCACTTCCTGGGCTTGAGCTTTAAACCATATTGCCGGAATCTTTCGAAAGCTTCTTCAAGATTTTTTAAATGATACTCAAAACTCATACCCATAATGAGGATATCGTCTAGAAAGGCAAGCACAGTTTTCCAAGTAAGACCTCTCAGAATCAAATTGATCACACTTGAAAACGTAGCTGGAGAATTGGTCATTCCAAACCCCATGCGCACATGCTCAAATAATCCATATTTGGTGAGGAATGCTGTTTTCTTCCTATCCTCAGGATTCACTAAGACCTGCCAGTATGCAGAATTGGCATCCAACTTAGAAAACCACACATTTCCTGCCAAGGTGTCCAAGCAATCTTCAATAATGGGCAAAGGGAATGTGTCTTTAATTGTCACCTCATTTAATGCTCGATAATCAATGCACCATCTAACAGAACCATCTCTTTTACGTATAAGAACAGGTGAAGAAGCCCAATCTGACACTGACTCTTGAATGACACCTGCATCTAGCATTTTCTCAAGAAGAACTTCTTCTTCATTTGCAAAACAAACAGGAGTCCTTCTCATGCGCTGCTTGATAGGTTTTGCCGTCCCTGTATCAACAGTGTGCTGGATAGCTGTGACTGTTCCCAAGTCGAAATCATGCTTTGCAAACACATCTTGATAATTGCAGAGAAGGGTTTTCAATTTCTGTTGTTGTTCTGCATCTAGATTTTCCAATGAACTATCATAAAGTTGTTTCAGATGCTCTGGAATTTCCTGTTCTCTTCTGTATTCTTGTTCCGTGGAACCTGTTCTGTCTTCATCATTATTATCTTGATTAACCAGAGAGACCTTTGGATTCCTGTTGTTACTAGAAACTTCTGAGCGAATATCCTCCTCTGGATAACTGATGACTCCATATGCACTCCCAATAATTGCACCTTTTTTCAATGTTTTTAAAGAGTCTGTTGGATTTATCAAACATATTATTGGCTCTGATTCTGCTGTACACACAGTCCTTGGCATGAACACTTTTAGTTTGTCCATTGGCTCAATATAATAGTCTTCTTGCATCTTGGTATTAAGCTGGCATGTGAGACGAACCACTGAATTAGGCGGTACCTTCACTCTTTTTCCTATTGACACTCTTGCTACTGTGACTCTTTTGTCCTTGAAACTGGTTGAAATCGGAATTACTTCTTCATTGAGAACCAGCGTATCTGTTCGTAAGTCTAAACATACACCAAGATGATGCAAAAGATCATGTCCTAATAGCATATCATCACCAATAGATGCAACATATACTCTTTCACTAAAACACTGGTTACCCAATCTCATCTTTAATGGCTGAATGATAAAGCCTTTCATCACCGTGTCATTGTCTGCCATTTGCAAATCGACCTCTTTGATTTTTGCTGGAGCCTTACTTAGTTTCTCATATATCTTAGATGACAGGATAGTGATTTCCGCACCAGAATCAATTCTTGCATTAATGTCTATGCTTCCCACTGTTAACTGTACAAATGAAGAACCAGCTCTCACTTGATGAACACATATACTTTCTCCATTGATATTATTTTGACAATCTCTATCTGATTTTGTACCACATGTACCCATCTGGAGCTTCCTATCTTTCTTGGTACTAGAAGTACCATCTGGAAGTTGTCCATCTGTTTTGGTACTAGAAGTACCATCCTGGAACTTCTGATCTGTATTGGCACTAGAAGTGTCATCTTGAAGAGGAGGAGAGAGACTATTGGAAGAGCAACTTTCAGGCTCCAGAAGATGTAGAAATGCAGGAGGTGCAGCCAATTCCAACAGCCCGTGTGGATCCAGATGCGTTTGATTCTCATTTTCATTAGATAGCTGGAATTCCATTTTACTGCTCTTCCGTAGACCAACTTTTCCTATTTCTTTGGGCTTGGATGTGTGGTCTTTCCATCCGGCCCTTGGCCGTTTAAATTATCAGTTTTAGACTTCTGCTTCTTAAGGTAAGACTGGTAAATTCTACACTCTTTCTTAAAATGTCCTAAATTCTTACAGAAGAAACATTGCATTGAAGCTTTCTGATTATCACCTTCACTTTGCTCTTTTTTGTTTGTAGATGCTGGGAGATTCTGTTTCGGATTGACTTGCAACTTATCAGTAAATTGCTTTAAAGCCGACGCGATAAGTTGTTCCACCCTAGCTTCTGACGGTGCCTGCACAGCGTTGATATTAACATCATTCCCTTTCCTCGCCTTCTTGCCATCTACTGCTTGTGAGATGTATTGATGATGTTTCACCAAATTCAAGGCTTCTTCCATTGTTGATGGATGCTCAAAACAGGCATGCTTGCCTGCGTCCTTGTCACAACAACCCTGACTGAATTTTGCAATAGCCTCCTGTTTGAGATGGTCTTCAGGTAAATCCACAAACGCTGGTGTGGCCAACGTCATAACACGATCCGCCCAGTCCTCTAATGATTCATCTGGCTTCTGGTTTGCCTGACGGAACTTTGCTTTAGAAGTTTCTGTCAATTCCTTAACACCAAATCTAGTTTCAAGTTTCTTTATAATCTTTCGAAAAGAATATTTCTCAATATCTGATGTAATTGTGAAAAAATCAAGGGCCTTGCCTTCCAGACTCCACATCAGGTAGTCTTTACTTTCTGTCTCCGACCACTTCATAACCTTTCGATAGCTGTCAAACTTTTTCTTGAATGATAGCCAATTTGTTTTGCCGTCAAATTTCAAAGATTTAGGATGTTGTCGAGGATTCCCATGACGATATGAATGTCGATGAACGGAAATATCAGAATCCGAGGATAAAGAAGCATGTCTTTTTGACCTTCCTGACTTGTGTGACCTTGACTTCTTCCTACCATGTGACCTTGACCTCGAATGAGATGAACTGGATGGTCTTTTTGATTTCTTTGATTTTGACCTTTTGGCTCGATGTGACCTTGACTTTGAAGGGGACCGAGAACTTGAACTCGATGATCTCTTTGCTTTCTGAGATTTTGACTTTTTGGTCCGGTGTGACCTTGACCTTGAAGGGGATCGTGAACTTGAACTTGACGTTGAATTTGAAGAATGACGTCTGTTCTTGTGCCCTTTACTGTGTTTTATCTTATAGCTACTTCGGTATCCCTTATGAGATCTAGAATGTGAACTAGATGACCTTGAACTTGACACTGACGATGACCTTGACCGCCTTGAAGATTTTTTATGAGAACTTTTCTTCCCATGTTTCGAGTCAGATTTCCTTGACTGTTGCCGAGCTGACCTAGATTTTGACGATGACCTTGAACTTGACATAGATGAAGATCTAGACCTTGAACGTCTTGAAGATTTTTTGTGAGAACTTTTCTTCCCATGTTTCGAGTCAGAATTCCTTGACTGTTGCCGAGCTGACCTAGATTTTGACGATGACCTTGAACTTGACATAGATGAAGATCTAGACCTTGAACGTCTTGAAGATTTTTTGTGAGAACTTTTCTTCCCATGTTTCGAGTCAGAATTCCTTGACTGTTGCCGAGCTGACCTAGATCTTGACGATGACCTTGAACTTCTATGAGAAGTTGTATGAGAACTTTTACTTTGAGATTTGGTTTTAGTTTTCTTGGAATGCTTTGAGGTTGACCTTGAACTTGACCTCGATGATGACCTAGATTTTGACCTTGAATGGTAGTGAGACTTTTCCTTCCCATGACTCTTTGTTCGTCGCACGGCGGATCTTGAACCTGACCTTGAAGATGACGCTGAATTTCTGTGAGACTTTTTCCCGTGTTTAGAAACTGACTTTCTTGATTTTCTGCCAGTTGACCTTGACCTTGAAGAAGACCTTGATCTTGAAGATTTTCTTGTGAGTTTCTTCTGTGAGTTTTTAGAATGAGATCTTGACCTAGATTTTCCTAAATTGCTATTCTGCTTTTTGGTCGACTTACTAGCCTGAGGAGATCTTGATCTTGACTGTGAAGATTTTCTTGTTTTTGTAGTCTTCTGCTTTAATGATGACCTGCTAGTATCAGGAGATCTTGATCTTGACTTTCGTGAATGACTAGACTTTACTTTCAAACTGGAAGCTGGATCAACTATACTTCTAGAAGATGAAGTTGTTCTATCTATATCTGTTTGTATCTGTCTGCTTGCTGACCTATCATATTTCTTCTCATTAGTGGCAGTGTAACCTGTTTTACCAGACCCCTTACCGTCCTTTTCCGGAATATCCTTCTTCAATAAAGCCATCGTCCTCTCAAATGGAGATGACATCTCTTGATAGAATTTCAATATCTCATCAGGTGGTGAATCACATGACCCTGATCTTGTTTTCCTAGATGCCGCATACTCTGACTTTACTGTTGACTGCTTCCGACTAATTCTTTCCCTTGCAGGGGATCTTGACGGTGATCGGCTTAAAACATAATCATATCTTGATGACCTTTGTTCTGGAGGGGTCCTTGACCTTGACCTTTGTGGTGATGCTTGTCTTGAAGCCATTTGTGTTTTAAAAGACACCAAAGGTTCCCAAGAGTTAGTTTTAGGCACAGCTGGTAGACAATTTATATCTATATCAAATGGATCAGAGCTCCTTGGTTCAGAAAAATCTATCTGGTCCAGAATATCCGATGGTAAATTACCTCTAAGAGCTAGAATAAGAGCTTCTTTCTTGACTACTCCATATATTTCTCTGAACTGTATGATGAGTTGTGCTATCTTGTCACCGACGCCTGGGATTTGTTTCAATTCATCCACAGTAGCAGTGTTGATGTTCAACATTCTGTCAGTCGTGCCGTTGATAGACAAGTACAGTTGCAAGGTTTATATTTGTATATTTTTTCAATGCGAATCTAGAAGACTCAGCACGAACAAATACACAAATTATCCAAGAGTATAAATTTCAGCTCTTAGATTCTGCAAGCAGCTAAAGAAATTTACTTATGTGAATCAACAAGACCGCACAGTAGTAACTTTCTTTATATGGATCTAAAAGACCCTGACTGCAAATAATTCTGATAATTATAAGAAAATGCAGTTGTTGATATTTGTATGTGGCTCTATAAGAGCACACATCTGATTCTATTTAGTGCAATTTGTAAGACAAGAGACTAGTAAATTTCTGTCAAACTGACCTCTAAAAACCTTACGCCGTTTAAATTTGACCAAAACTGAATAATTTAAAAAATTATGGGTCAAATTCTTCAAAAGTCTTTAATCTTTAATCAGAAGTGGGCCTTATTTTTAAATGCTATTTTTAAACTGGCGAATGTTTACTTTAAACACCGGACACTAAGTCAGAAAGTAAAATTCGGAAATAACAAGTAAAAGATGCTACTTCTGGTTGAAACTAAATCAATTCAATGAAAAATGCTAGCTATAACTTTAAAGTAGCCTAATGAGTGGTATTTTAGTTGCTAAATAGGATTTTCAAAATTTCGAAGTGGTGAAAAAATGACGTCACACCGACTTTGCATACATGTGATACCTCCCGGATCATGCGGGAGGCTCCCGAATTTGAACCCTATCTCCCGCACTCCCGTGCGGGCAACGCAATCTCCCGCATTTTGAATTTTGCTATAATGATATTTTCGCAAGCGACCATTTTTACGGCGATCGGCACGCACTTTTAACATCTGTCGGCAATTGAACGCTACTGGTAACGGTCAGATAATCATAATATACATGGTGTCATACTGTGCATGAAATAAACACAATAATCTCTCAAGTAGGGCACTCGTATGGCACGCTTATCACCATGACGTCCTTGCTTATATATTGTAGACTCTGAACATTTTGAAAGATCGCCGTCCGCAAAGAAGAAAAAATACAAGTCACTTTCCATCATCAAGCGTAGTGAGAAAGGGGACAGAGTGCAATTCGTCCTTCAGCATCACAAACCAGACATTACAGCTCGGACCCAGTATAAATGTTTAGTGGGTCCGGGATTACAGGCATGAGAAAGGATCCGCGCATGAGACGCAAGACAAAGCCGAAGATGGCTTTCACCAAACAGAGTGACGCACGCTAATGTGCCTTTCTCTGCATTCTCAGACATCTAAATCTATCATTTCTAAGCAGAAACCTTTTATTTACAAGGTATTTTTATGATGTGATGGCTCACTGAAGTTTATTTTGTCAGAAAAAAAAATATCCGTAAAAACCCAATATCTCCGATAAGAAAGCATTTTCAAGGTAACTATGCAATGACGTTTTTGAGTTAGCTCCCTTGTTGCAATATATTTTAGCAAATTCTTGAATTTCAAGGCGATTATTCACTTATTTTAATACATATTTTCCAAATTTCAACATTTTTAATTAAAGTATTTTATAATTATATTATCTACTGAGTATGACATTGACTGCAAGCTTTAATCACTATAAAAATTAGCATTTAAACTCGTAAGTAAAAAGCTAATAGAATTTTAAATTGGCGTCATATATACTATCTATTCTTTTTCTACCTGATTAATACTGAAAAATACCCTTCTCACGTTAGGGAATTTCCACCGAATGGAGGTGTTCCATGTATGGAAAGGTTGACTACCTTACAAATTTGAACCAATAAACATACACTTAAGTCCGATCACTATCAGCCCTGTTTAAACATTTTATGTGCAAATTAAAATAATAAACACAAGCCCGTATTACTTTGGTAAATTTTAGTTGTCTAGGTACTGGTAAACAGTAGTAGTAAACAGGTACTTTGGCAAACAGTGAAGACCCAAACAGTGGCATTTCATCAGTGTCTGCACTGTTTATTAAGATATGAAAAATATATATCATTTTAAATAAAAGTTGCCTGTCAAAACAACTTAAAGTACAAAATGGACTATTCCATACTTATTATATCATTGTGTATAGGATAATCCACCAGAATGAAGGGGGTTAAAGACTTAAATAAGCCGTTTAAGTACTCCTTTCTGTAACTTCAAAAATCTCCCTCATTGAGACCCTGATCTCCCTCATCTGAACATCAAATCTCCCTCATGGCCATCATCAGGTTATCACATGTATGACTTTGCAAGTCCAAAAATGCAACTAAATGCTGAATTTTTCGGTTCTTTAGGACCTCGTCGCCATTATTGTATTATTTACATTATATTTATATTATATATATCAAAGAACCCTTGAAGAACCCGGCAAGAGGGGACAAGAAACCTACAATTATCTCAGTCTTCTTTCAGCACTCTCAGCTTGCTTTGCACGATCTAGAATGAGAATACCCGGATGATGCAGGGGTACTCAATTACTATATAGTTTATAACCTTGAACCTCAAGCCGGACTCTTCTGGTGCAAACTCCCCAGCCTACCTTTGTATACCGGACTAGGATACCTGACGCTTCACTACACGCGTTATTTGCATTTTGCGCGAGATTTTTGTACAGCGCCGACTTCCCGGATGTTGACATAATCGCTGAGGTAACCCGGAAGCTGACCTTTTGACTGCTGCAAATTTTTGCTAAAATGTCGAGATTATTGGTGAGTAAATTTCAGATTTATTATAAAACAGTCAAAACATGACTTCCTACCTTTCCTCTCCACCCCCTACCTCTTAAAACCCTCCCTCCAACAAATTTGATGTGTCAGAAATTTTTGTTTACACTGCTTAAGGCATCGTCTGGAAACGCCCCATCAACCACTACGTCATAGGTTACGTTTGCCATATTTGGAAGTGGTTTCCCGCCAGTCAAAGTTTGGGCCGCCGTTAAGCCAATATTTTCAATTATTATTAAGAAATGAAAGTTGTGAAAACTTGCTTCTTAGGAACTCGTTTTATTTTCTGTTTTCAAGCACAACAGTGTATTTCATTACCACAGGCAACTGCTTGGGTATTGTTGCCAAGATCTGGACTGCTAAAAACCACATGACTGGTCATTTTCAATATAATTATATTAATATTTCAACAGTAGTAAGTAGGTGTTCTGTTTGTGTGGCAACTTTCTAATTGGGCCATCTCTTCAGGAAGCTGTAAAAGCAGTAAGATAGCTGGCATCCCATACAACTATCTTACTATTTTTACAGGATGTTCCAGAGAAGAGGAGAAAATTGCAGTATGACAGACTTAATTTGCAAAGGGCATTTGAAGCAACACAGAGAGGTGTGTCTGTATACAGAGCATCCAGAGACTATTCTGTTCCTGAATCAACACTCCGTGACAGAACCAGAGGGCTGGTGGATCTTGATGTCAAGATAGGTTTTGACAAG
Source organism: Loripinus fragilis (assembly GCA_964019695.1). Classification (NCBI taxonomy): domain Eukaryota; kingdom Metazoa; phylum Mollusca; class Bivalvia; order Lucinida; family Lucinidae; genus Loripinus; species Loripinus fragilis. Next base: position 48,393,093 of record OZ026524.1, read on the forward strand.
ATTTTCAGTACAGAGGAGGAAGAAAAACTTGTTGGTCACATCAGTTACATGGCTGAGATTGGATATGGGTATGGTGTATCAGGAATAAGATATATGGCAAAGAACTATGCTGAATCTTTAGGTAAACCTGTAAAAGCTAAAGATGCTTTAAGCAACTGCTGGTTTTACAGCTTTCTCAAGAGATGGCCCAATTTGAAAGTTGCCAAGCCACAGAAACTCACAATTGTAAGGGCAAAGTCTGCATCACGAGATACTCTGGACAAATATTATAAAGAACTTGGGACAATATTAACCAAACATAATTTGAGAGACAAGCCCCAGAACATTTACAATGTTGATGAGTCAGGAGTTTCGACAGAACACAGTCCACCAAAAATTGTATGTTCTACGAATACTAAGCCACAAAACATCACATCAACCAGGTCTTCCAATGTGACCATCATAGCAGCTGGAAATGCCTTAGGCAATAGTGTCCCCCCATACTATATTTTTCCAGGTCAGCGATGGAACCCTGATTACCTCAATGGAGCATGTCCTGGTGCTGCTGGTGAGATGTCAAAGAAAGGGTGGTCAAATTCTGAAACTTTCCATAATTACATCACCAAACATTTTGCCACATTTGTAAAATTGTCTGATGACAAAGCAAGTGATCACACTCTTATTTTATATGATGGACACAAGTCACACATCTCACTTACCTTATCTGATTGTGCAAAAAAACACAACGTGACATTATTTGTTTTGCCTCCTCATTCCAGTCACCTGACCCAGCCTCTGGACGTTGCAGTGTTTGGCCCATTTAAGGCCATATATAATTCTGAGTGTCAAGCATACATGAAGAAGTTTCCTGGTGCAAATATCACTAGTTATCAAATTGCAGAGCTCACCAATAAACCTTACCTGAAAGCTTTGTCTGCCGAAAACCTTATATCCGCCTTTCGTCGTACAGGAATACACCCATTTGATAACAAAGCTATTTCTGACTCTGAAGTTGCTCCTTCTCAGATCTACAGAAATGCACCAAGTGAGATTAGCCAGGGAGTCAAGGATGGGAATTCTACTCAAGAGCAGAACTTTGAAAGTAACCAGCAGGATACTGTAAACGGAACAGAGCAGCAGGAAGAAGGCAGCGAACATCAAGATATAGAACAAGACCAACAAGAACTTGAGATTTGTAATGAGTCAGAAATTAATCACACACCAAAGAAAACAATGGAATCTGATTTTTTTGAAAAGAGAACCATAACAACAGTTGTTCAACCAAGGAAGAAAAGGAAGTTTGTTCCACCATACATTGCTGGTAGTCTCCTCAAGAAGACCAATGAACAGATTCTTAAAGACTCTGCTCAAAAAACACTCACTAAGAAAAAGCAGGCCATTCAGAACCAAAAGGGTACATCTAAGGTAAAATGTTCAAAGACAGCTATACAAAAAACTGAATCTGGAAACTTAACTCATGACCCTAGACCCAGTACATCAGGTACCATCAAAGTTGGTGGGCCCATTAATCTCTCACAGAGCAGTGAAGACAGTGAATCTACAGACATAGCAGAGGACGAGAAATGTTGCGTTTGTCACACATACGAAGCAGGATATTTAAAACAGTGTGTCTATGTTTCCTTTGTAAGCTGGGGCAAGTGTGACTTTTGCCCTCACTGGACCCATCTAAAATCATGCAGTGAGGTGAGGGTTGTGAGGAGGGGTGATGTATTCCGTTGCCCCCATTGCCTCACTAATTAATTTTCACAAGCATACATGAAAATACTGTAAATATGTTTAGTTTGAAAGTTTTCTAATTGTTTTGAGTTAAATATTCAACAAAAAGTTCGTTTTTGACTTTTTTTTGTCATTAAGTAAAGACTGTCTGTTCAACTTGCCCAAAATACACTATTTTCACTTAAAGCATAACTGGCTTCCCATACTTTGACAATTTTCTAATTAACGCGGTACCATCAGAGGCATTCCAAATGAACTCAAAATCAACATGGAGTCGAAAATGTGTCAGTGTAAACACGGAGGAAAGAGAAGCTAGCGATGGCATGCACTAATGTGGAGAGGAGATACTATGGCAAATAATTAAAACTACAGTTTCAGGTGAGTTTCTTTTTGTATTCCGTTATGTCCGCTAAACATTAACTACCGCGGTACCTTAGAGGACAGGGCTATATAAGAGTGACTGGACACTTCATTTTTAGCCATATAGGTATGTCGTGGCATGTGTCACGTGACTAACGCCTGGTGCGCCTTTTATCGTACACACTCAAAATGGCGATGCAGCTTGTGAGACCGCTGCATTTATAGGTACTTTAAAGAGCGTACTTCGTCTATAATATCGCTTATTGGTAAATATTGTTAATAACAATCGAAAAAACATATATGAAATATTGCTAAATGCGTTGTTTCTGCAATGAAAAAACTAATCCGATTGAGTTATGACCGTGTAAATAACGGCCGATTTTAAAAAGATGCGGAAATCTGCAAAAAACGGCTTCAAAAATACCTCTTTCACTCTGACGAATAAAGCTTCAAACATGGCTATATCTGTGTCTCGACTTATCAATATTCATAAACTAAGATGTCCAGTGATTCATAATTATTGTTATTATATAATTTCGGTGTTTATAAAGGTGTTAAAAGTTTAGGTAAACATAGAGAAATTACGCTGTGTATTCCAAAACAGCGGTAAAAGCCAATCGTGTAGATATATGATATGGAGTTTCCCTCATTTACCTGTGTAAGATACACGACAGTGTTATTTGAGTTGAGTATTGGTATTTTATTGGAGTTTCTAGTCACTCTTATATAGGTCACTGGTTTTCGCGTTACTGTGACATGGGTTTTCGCGCGGTTATTGTGTCCTCAAACCAAGGACTCGATATCTATGTAGACAGGATAACACTCCTGTGGTTTATCCCGTTTTATGTTGTTGTTCATTATTTCGCGATAACTGACTGCCACAACAGAATTATCATCGGAGGCCTTGTCTTCATGAGAGCCTGAACTCCGTTACATATTGTTCAGTGATTTTGTTACCTGCGCATCCTGCATCTTTTGCGCATAAGTTTTTATTTCAGAGAGTCCTGGCGAGTCCCGGGATGCAATAGTATTGCAGACTTGTCATTAAAATAGTGTTTTGGACTCATAAGTTTGCAGTTGGGACTCATTGATATTGGAAACAGCGAGTCCCAGGACTCATAAGCCCAAAATCGTAAATGAATCACTGATTGTTATTTGGTTTACTACGCCCACATCTGGGTTTTAGGTGTGACCAAATGTGTTGATTTAATTACAAACAAAGTTTGCTGACTCCAGATAGAATTTCAATCAAGATGCATTTAAAACAACAAAGTTTCACTAGATTTTTGTTTTGTGTGTGTAAAATAGCAATGTTTACTATTACCCAGGGTTTTCCCTTCAAAAAAATTTTCAGGGGTCATTGTGACCCCCAGGTAGTTGACTTTGGGGGTCATTTTCAATTTGAGAGGGTCACATACTGATCTCTTACAGGATATACTGGTAGTATCATTATAAATGTCACTTGATGTTTTCTTAGGCGTGCTCGGCCCAGGTTGTGATTCGTCAGAGTCATCGCTATCTCTTTTTCGTTTTTCGGTTGCAGACGAGAAATTTTCTCAAAATTTTTTTCAAAAACGACATCAATTTTGACTGCGACATTTTCGTAGACTGGTTTATCGCACATCAATAGTGTATGCACAGTCTGTCGCTTAGAAGCAAAGAATTGGACGCTGACACAGTCTACAGTTTCGTCCCCAATATCGGCGAATCGGACCCAAGTTCGCGTTGTACTTACTCGAAGATAACAAATGGCGCCGACGTCGATCTGAATCATTCGTTTTAAAAGCAAGTGCTGCGCACACAGCTTTGCGTCCACCATGACGCAGTAGTGATAGTTATTTGGGTCATTTGGTTCAAATGTGCGTCAAAACGCAAAAAAATGCGTGTCATGGAACAGTGATTTTATTTAGCCATTTTTGAGGCCGTATATGGGAGTCATTCCCAATCCAAAAATGGCCTTTATTTTCCCAATTTCATGTATTTTAGCTCTTATTTTCCCAATTTTAATAAAATATTTTCCCAAATGTGTAGGAAAAGGTAGCTTCCCAAAATCCCAAATAAAGTCACTGTGGAAAACCCTGCTATTACCCTTTATGCTCTGACTTTATGCTGAATATTTTAAACATCAGTTTAATAGTCAGGGCCCTTAGGGACAAAAAATAGGTCCCGTGCGAATTGTGTGCCGATTTATGGTGACCTATATCAAAACCTTCAATGGAGTCTTACCTTTGATTTAAAGGTGGTCACCCATCTCAAATCCGCGTCTGAGGCTAGTTATGACGTATAAATATGGCGACCATAATGAGAAACTGCTCGTTAATAAAAGCTATGGTTTGTGTTGGTATGGTCATATTTATCCAACACGAACGCTTTTTTTAACATAATATCAATTATTTTAGTCATTTGATGGTTATATCAATGCTTTACCTTACTTTGACAATGAATTATTTCTCGAAAACTATATTTTGCATGCAAAATACCGTAGATTTCCTATAAATACCCAGCTTATCGGGCAATCTTTAGACTGATGGCTCAGAATGTTATTTCTCCCCCTCGGGAATTTCGCAAACTTACTCTATCTAAAAGAGGATTTCAGGCTGCGTCTTGTAATAGATGTTTGAACTATGTTCGCCGGGGCGTTAGTCTCTGACAGCCTGTTACATATGTTACCATGTTAAATTTAGAGAGAAAAAAAAAAGAAAATTAAAAGTTTGGGCTACAGAAAGAAGGCTTATTATTAAAAATACTCATATGGTCTGCATATTGATTACTTTAGCTACATATAAATTCTTTTGGAGCAAAATAACAGCTTCCTGTGGTGTTATGTGCGTTACTTTAATTATATAACCCTTTTAAACATGAAAATTGTGACCAATATCATTTACTTTTTAGCTGATATGTGCATTTTCCCAAGTGTTTTGATTATTTTATACTAACAAACTCATTTGAGTTAGAGTAAATCCAAAGTTTGCTTTTATACTTTAAATATAGTGTCTTATACGAGAAATTTTAAAAACAACCCTAAGGCTACACCCAATTTTAAGGAGTGCGTTACATGAACTTAATTATAATTTAAAAGTGGTAATTTTGGCTATCGTCATTTAGTTTAACGACTGCTCTGAGTTGGTTTCAAACCGTTTTAGATTAGGTTTAACAAACATATACTCAATTGACGAATACAAAACCAAAGTTTGCTTTTCTATCTTAAATATTTTGTCTTATATGAGCTAATGCACAATCCTATCCCCAGTTTTGCAAATTTTGTTTTCGCCGCTTAAATAAAACACATATAAAACAATTGCAGAGTGTTGATATTTTACATTTTCTTAAACAGTCTTGTTCATATATCATCAAGTTTCTAAGGTCAGGACACTTATTAAAGATGTCAATGTGCCATGATGCCACAACCAGGGCTCTGATCGAATTCCATGCACTTTCAGGTGCTGGTATTAACTAGTTCAATGTCAGGAAAAAGCAAGATATCACATTGGCAGGCATTTAGCTATGCTAGAGAATCTATCCACGAAGCATTCTTTCACCTCTGCTCAGTGCCCTTAGAAAGCACTGTGGCGGATGCACTAGAGTAATAAATTTGTAAATTGTCCTGACCTCTTGGCTCTCGTTTGTGATGTCTAAATGTGAGTTTGTTACTTTCCCATTGGTATCCTGGGTCAGGTGTGATACTTGATTGTATCGATTCCTGATCGTTGCCGTCTTTCTTACTTTGCATTAGCCAATCACCGATATTGTTCGACTCACTGCGTTGAGGTGGTGGATGTTTTGGAGAAAAAAAACGAATTGCAAGAACTACTACTTCCAAGAGCTGTGTTTCTCTAAGGTGTCAAACGTGCGCAGTATCAGTGAATCATTTGGAAAACCTCACCTGTCATTAATCCTGACAAATCAATGCCTGACAATTATGGTCAGAAGCCGGACTGTGATAAATATTGTCCCGTTATGATGACATTGCCCATATGCGGATCCATAGGGGGATAGAGGGTCCGGACACCCCCCTGGAAAATAACAAGTACGTATATGGGTTTCTATAGAAATTAGCATTTGGACCCCCCCTGAAAAAAAAGTTGAACATCCCCCCCACGGAATATAATGGACCGCCTCTGGATCCTTGGTAAAGTATAAGTATAGTTTTCTCAGCAATAAAACCATTGGAACCCCTCTTTAAACTGTAAAATAAGATGAGGACCAAATAAAACTGACAAGATCCGCGCATGTTGCCTCCTGCCCCCGAAACCCCTCTGCAGCTGATAAAATGTGGTTGCAGCATGTCTGTATGCGAAACATCTCGGTGTAAGTACAAAGCAAACCATTTATATTGTACTGATTTGTGTTAATGTGGAGCAGAAGAGGACTCATGTAAAATATTGCCAGTGATCAATATGCTTATGACTTTTGAACAACTGTTTTCATGTGGATTCAAATATTTCTTTAGCCGTATCAACAAGAATGCCTTATTGTCCGATTTTGACCTTTGAAGACGATTCTACCTAGTAGCATGCGAAAGATAAATCAGATTGTAACAGTTTTCTATTGCCCGTGCTATCGAAGTACAATGGGTAACTTGTAGAGGGGTTTATCCTTATTTCCATATCATGAACTACTAAGTAGACTCTTCTAACTTTTGATCCTTCAGTGGTCAAAATCGGACTATAATGAGTTTGGTTGATAGTGTATGCAAATGATTATTACTACTATCTTTTCTTTGGGTGTAGGATAAGCAGCTACAGATAAACCAAAAGCTTTGAAGCAGGACTCTATTTACAATATTGATATGTTGTTCTAGAAAAAAGGGTTTCAGGCATTTATTTACATTTACTATAAAAGCTTTGACATGCTAATATGTTCTAGCTTGACTGGCTCATTTTACGTATTCTGCATCAATCGTTTGAAATAGAAAGACCCAAAGGTCATTGGTCAGAGGTCGTAGTACATCTATATATATAAGCATAAGAGATTATATTTACTCCGTTTATTATCCAAAACACTGTTTGTTTTCATTCACTCCACTGTCTTTTTATTCGTAAATTGTGACAGCATTTACGTCCCACCCTCGAACTGACTTCACCCTATCTGAATATATTTTGTATGTTACGATTTAAAAGAGTTTGCATTCAGTCATGATAAGGCTACCAGTTCATTAAAGGAATATTTCCATACGTTGGAAATGGACAAAATGCATATATATGTGGTGTTTACATATTAGGCGTCATTTCAATGACGTCATCTTTTTGTTCTGATGCGAAGACACTATGGGCGACATGTTAATTTTAATGATTTACCCCCTAAGATTAAAGGACCTCTGACGGTGGTAATGGGAATCACAGTGTATCGCTGCCTACTATTTTGAAAAAAATTAAAGTCGATAAAATGCTTCCATCTTCATATATAAGCTCGCTGTTGGTCTCTATTTTATGATTTTGCATTTGATTTCCTATTTCCAGGAATGTACGGCTTTATTTTGTGGCTAAAATGGTCACGTTTTGTATTATACATATAGGAAATAGAAAAATATTTTTAAAGCATCATTCCCCCCCGAGTCCCAACTAATCCTTTTGCACGTAAGTGTGTTCTCATATTTTACATAATATATGTGAAAAGCTAGTTGGGACTCGGGGGGGGGGGGAATGATATCCCACAGCCCAAAATGTGACGTCTGGGCGAGCCCTAACATTAGCTTTTGGATTTTTGGTGTGCTCTCTTGAAAATCTTTTTTCTCAGTATAATGAAATAATTAGTACAAGTAAGCTTCCTTTTCATAATCCATTAGTCGTGAAATATTACAACGTTTTAGCATATTTTTCTTTAGATTATGAAAATTGTCCTTTTACTTAATTCAGTTGGTAGATTATTTTGCACACATACTGTATCTATCCAATACACATAAACTACATGGCCCTTGACTAGGTGTACTTTACGCATGGATGAATGGTTATAGAACAGTGCTGCATAATATTGCACCAGGTATAATCCGTTTCTTGTTTACTGTCGTGAGTTGGCTCCCGGTACCGTTAGTTTAACAGGTGACCGGGCCCAGGGCGACGACAGTAAACATGATTCGCACTATAAGTACATTGTCATCAAGGTTGAATATGGACTACAGTTGCACTTCAAAATATTTCTAAACAAATCAGGTAGAAGAAACAACAACAACACTAATCTTTAAAATGCTCATGATTTTGGACTTTAAAATACGTTCACTGTGATTTGTAATCGAGTATTGATGATATAATACCCTTACACGTGAAAATAATTTATTTCTAAATGTTTTGATGGAGTCAAATTTTGCAACCCCTACCCCCTTTGGTAGCGTCTCCTGTTTTGTCTTAGGGGTCTGCCTGTCTAGATATAACCTTAATTCGTTCCTAATACATCAAACGTCCTATTCAAAAGGATACCAATGATATCTTATGCATAGGGAAGTTTTGGGAAGCATATGAAAAATAGGCAGATACCCTATCAAAGTGTCAGAGGTCCTTTGGTACATTTTGACTGAAATTGGCACACAAAATGCAAGAAAGTCCTGATCCCCACAGACTACAATTGACATACCGTTTAAATTGCACTGATACAATATACGCAATTTTGATGACGTCATAATGACGTCCAGACGTGAAACCCAGATGGGTGACCAGGTGATTATCATTAGTTATCCCCTAAAGTTTGATTTGGTATAGGTCACCATAAATCGGCATCAAATTCGCACGGGAGTCCCGATCGCCCCTGACTATAAGACCTGACTCATAAGTTGTCTGCTTCCGTGTTTGATTCACATGACACTGCAGCTTGAGTTGGGCTACTCCCATAATATGAGAGTTTGCGGGTTTTCCGACATTTATTGCTTGCGGCGCACTCGCCGCAAGCATTTGTGTCGGAACAGTGATACCCTCTACCTGGTCGTCTATTTATATAACATACTGTTAGCATAACGGTCGTGTGTATGGAAACAAAACAGTTCAACGACAAGACAACTCACCGACAGCAAGCAAAACATAGTGTTAAGACAGGGTTCGTATGGGAATGGGAAAACAGAATTCCAGGGCTTTTCCAGGACTTTTTCATTTTTCAAGGACTCAATTTCTTCCCAATTTTGTATAACACAACGTTAAAAAGGGCACTTTTTCAGCCAGAAGCGTCGAAATGTAAAGGCGCACTTGATTTCTTTGATTCTGACACCGATGATAAATTAGTCTTTGAAAAAGACAAATTGAATGGAATAGAATACGAGTTGCACCTCGCTCTTTGACGTGTATCTTGCGATTTTCACTCAGTTTTTTTTGCAATTTTCACACAGTTTTTTTGCACATCCCATAAATCTTAAAGGACTAGTTGTATTTTTATATTTTTCAAAGACTAATTCATATTTTCAAGGATGATTTTACAAAATTCCAGGACAATTCCAGGTCAAAAGGCACTTTTTACAAATTCCAGGAGTTTTCCGGGACCAAGGTCAATTTTTTCCAAGTCTGTGCAAACTCTGTAAGAGCATGCCTCATATTATATGCCATAATTTGTGGATATATGTTGTGGTCATGGAGTGTCGCTCACTGTTTTCATCCAATGTGACCTTGATCTCAGGAGTCAGTTCTTTAAAAAATGCACCCACAGCAGATCGCCTATTTTATTTATGGTAGCATTCCATATTTGGTATGTAGATACATCTTTGAACTTGGCGATTCACCAACTGTTTCTAGGTCGCTGTGACCTTGACCTCTGGTATCAGTTCTAGCAAGGTCGAGCTCAGAGCATATCTGTATATAATTTGAGGTAGGAATCCTAAATTTGGTGTGAGGATATATTTCGGGATCATGGCGTGTCGCATACACCTCTGGGTCTCTTTGACATGTAGCTTGTACATAAGCATGTATAAAAAAAACTGCAGCTTAAGTTTTATAACTTTATTAATCATGCTAGGATTGTCCAAACATGAACAATCTGGCGCAATTGGAATGATATTGGCCCACTTCGAATCAAAATAAAGTTCCCACTAAAGATCTTACGTAATAGATGCCTGCGTACGTTTACACCCGAATGGCTACAGTTGCAACTTTCAAATTAGTTGTCAAGTAAACAAAGTGAATAGCCCTGTATACCCCGCCTCAATTCTTCATCGCAGACAAAAAGGGTGTGCATAAACTGCACAGCCTACTCTAATTAACAATTACAAATAAGAGGGACCGCAAATCAAAGACATCAAGGATTTATTTTGTAAAATAAAAACATTTTGAGGCTATTGATAGATCTTGAGCCCATCTTGCTAGATAGATCTAGAGGAGGGAACCAGACAAGCTACTAGAGTAATGGTGCTCTGACCCACCGTTGATCTTTAGTAGGTTCGTGACATCACTATAGTAGCGACTATCGATGTCCAATTGAACTTTAGTTACTATAGTAGGAACTAAACTTCAATTCGAAGTGGGCCATTATAATTGCCATCAGTCAACTATATAGAATAGCTACCAGTCTGATAATATAAATGGTCATTAATACACGTAAAATATTGTAATAATATTTCTTTCTTTTCCAAATGGTTATGTTCATTAGTCTATAAATGTAATTGTCTTCAGTGGAGTTGTATTATTATCAGAACTTAGCACCAGCCTACAGACTAGCTACAAATTACTAATATGTTTATATGGAAAAAATGAAATGACTATTTGAAAAGTTCTAGGCCTTTGGGAAAGGCGATCATCTATACAGTGTTTAAGAGATCGTTATCAAGGTTACAGGGACAGTAAAATATCGACGCAGGTCTGGTTAACCAAAAATGACGACCTGACGTTAAGACGGCAACTTTCGTCGAGTGTATCAACAATATTTGCATCGACGATATCTGTTCTGGCTGGCTATTGTCAGTTCTAGACAAATAATAGGGCTTCGAGGGTAATTTATATCCAGGTTTTTAATAAAAATGTTTCGATACAATTACTTTATATCACGTCTGATTCCTAGACAAATTTCAATGTGCAACTTTAGAATCTAAGGGCAGGGATTTTTTTTTCAATTTTGGGAAGGGGCCCTAGGGCCTTTCAGAATGGGAAAATTAGCGCGGTAAACCACTATTTTGGGAAATTTTCTAAACAACCAGAACAGCATTTTTGGTCAGTTTAAAAACAAAATTAGCTATTACACATACTATTGCCATTAAATTGAAGGAAAATAGGATGCAATTCTAGTAGATTGTCATCATGTAGCTTGTGAGTGTGTGTGTGGTGACTGAATGAAAATTCTAAAAAAAAAAAAAAAAAAAAAAAAAAAAAAAATTTTTTTTTTTTTTTTTTTTTTGAGATTGGGAATTTTTTTTCAAATTGGGAGAAAAAGTCACCTAAATCCCATTGGAAAAGGGGCCGAATTTCGGCCCCTGAGGACACCCAAGAAAATCCCTGAAGGGTATCGCTATTTGATAGACTGTTGTCCTACCATTATTTATTATTTTGGCATGAAATTAAAGAAATGTTTTACTGACATGTTGATGTTCAGTATCTTACCCATCGACTCAATAACTATTGTTAATGTTTGTCTGTGACGTGGTTTTAGTGCAGTGTAAACAATAACCAAATTTGTAGGTGTTTCCAACATACAAGGTGCACATGCTGTTTTCAACTAGGAAAGCCCTCCTTTAAAAAGGAAAATTTATTTTTAACATTTTTATACTGACATTTATATTTTTAGCTCACCAGAGCCAAAGGCTCAGGGTGAGCTTATAGTATGGGACTCGAGCCGGCGTCCGTCCGTGCGTGCGTCCACACTTTCAAACATTAATATCTCTAAGACCAGCTGGCCAATCATAATCAAATTTCATCAGGAACGTCATTGGGGTGAGGGATTGACTGTATTAGGTTTTAGGCTAGATCGGATCAGAACTCTGGTTTCCATGGCAACAGATAGCTCCCATAGGGTTATAATGGGGAAAATCTTGTGACTACTCTAGCTCCTTCATTTTTGATTGGTTTTTCTTTATTCTTGCAGGTAACAAGGACAACCATAAAATCTCGAGTGGGTTCGAAATTCGGCAAGATTGGACCAGGGACTTATGAGTTAGCTGCCCTTGAGCATCTGGAAAAATCCTCATAGACTTATAATGGGAGAAATGTTATGACCACTCTAGTGCCTTCATTTTTGGATGGATCTTCTTCATTCTTGCAGATAACAAAACCAACCATAAAAGCTGGCATGAGTTTGAATTTCGGCAAGATTTCATCACTGACTTCGGAGTTAGCTGCCCTTGAGCGTCAGAAAAATTAATAAATAATGTTGACCACTCTAGCTCCTTCATTTTTGATTGGATCTTTTTCATTCTTGCAGACAACAAGGAAACCCATAATATCTGGAATTGGTTTGAAATTCAGCAGGATCCCACCAGGGGCTTATGAGTTACCTGCCCTTGAGCGTTTGGAAAAATCCCCATAGACTTATAATGGGAGAAATGTTGTGACCACTCTAGTGCTTTCAACTTTGAATGGATCTTCTTCATTCTGCATACAATAAGGACAACTATAAAAGCTTGGATGAGTTTGAATTTCCGCAAGATTCTGTTACTGACTTCGGAGTTAGCTGCCCTTGAGCGTCAGAAAAATTAATAAATAATGTTGACCACTCTAGCTCCTTCATTTTTGATTGGATCTTTTTCATTCTTGCAGACAACAAGGAAACCCATAATATCTGGAATTGGTTTGAAATTCAGCAGGATCCCACCAGGGGCTTATGAGTTACCTGCCCTTGAGCGTTTGGAAAAATCCCCATAGACTTATAATGGGAGAAATGTTGTGACCACTCTAGTGCTTTCAACTTTGAATGGATCTTCTTCATTCTGCATACAATAAGGACAACTATAAAAGCTTGGATGAGTTTGAATTTCCGCAAGATTCTGTTACTGACTTCGGAGTTAGCTGCCCTTGAGAATAAGAAAAATTAATGAATAATGTTGTGACCACTCTAGCTCCTTCATTTTTGATTGGATCTTCTTCATTCTTGCAGGCAACAAGGAAATCCATAATATCTCGGATGGGTTCACAGGGCTTATTTTTAATCGATTTTATAGCGGTTATTGGGTTATATTCCCAATGCCAAATAGTATCTTTTATTCCCAATTTTCAGAGGAAAATTCCCAATTTCAAGTCAGAAAAAATGGTTTGTTTTATCATGGTAAATGTTGGCTTAACATTGTTTGTACAGCATGTGGAATATTCAACATTGCACAGTCTCCTAATATACATCATACAATGGTGATTATACAGCTAAATTGAGATAAATATGAAGTATTTTATGATTTGACAATTTAGCTAAAAATACTTTAAAATTCCCAATTTTGGGCATTTTCTCGCTAAAATTCCCAATAGCAGGGGTATGGGTCATTGTCCCAAAATGGTGAAAATAAGCCATAAACTTATAATGGGAGAAATGTTGTGACCACTTTAGTGCATTCAATTTTGAATGGATCTTCTTCATTCTTGCATATAATAAGGACAGCTATTAAAGCTTGGATGAGTTTGAATTTCGTCAAGATCCCATCACCCACTTTGGAGTTAGCTCCCCTTGAGCATCTTAAAAATTGATGGATAATGTTGTGACCGCTCTAGCGTCTACATTTTTGATTGGATCTTCTTCATTCTTGCAGGTAACAAGGACAAACAATTTTAAAAGCTTGGATAAGTTTGAAATTCTGCAGGATCTGAATAAGGACTTATGAGTTAGCTGCCCTTGAGCATCTGGAAAAATCCCCATAGACTAATAATGGGAAAAAAGTTGTGACCACTCTAGTGCTTTCAATATCAAAAGGATCTTCTTATTCTTGCAGATAAGAAGGACAACTATAAAAGCTTGAATGATTTTGATTTTCTTCAAGATCCTATCACCTATTATGGAGTTAGCTCCCCTTGTTAGTCTTAAAAATTGATGGATAATGTTGTGACCACTCTAGCGCCTTCATTTTTGATTGGATCTTCTTCAGTCTTTAAGGTAACAAGGACAACCATAAAACTTGGATGAGTTAGAACTTTAAATAGAACTAACCTCAGACTGTTGAGTTAACTGCCCTTGAGTGTTATAAAAAATCTGCATGGACTTACAATTGGAGATCTTTTGTGACCTTTCTAGCACCCTCATTTTTAAATGATTCTTCCTCAGTCTTGCAGGTAACAATGACACCCATAAAAGCTTCAATGAGTTAGATTATCAGCCACACCCAACCACCAATTACAGTGTTAGCTGCACTTGAGCGTCTAAAATAAAGCTGTATAATGTCGTGACCACTCTAGCGCCTTCATTTTTCATTTGATTTTTTCATCTTTGTAGGTTATCAGGACATACATTAAAGATTGGATTGGTCAGAACCCATCACTGACTACAGAGTTAGCTGCCCTTGAGCATCTGAAAATACACTTTCACCATTTTATTCAGATCTTTTTAAAACTTGCAGATAACCAGGACTGGCATAATATCTTAAGTTTTTAATAAGTTCCTGGTCTCTGTTTCAAGTTCAGAGTTACCTGCCTTTGAGCATCATCAATTATGATATCTCCAAACATTATGCTGGCTCCCAGGTGAGTGATCGTCGCCCATTGGGCTACTTGTTTGTTTTTGTTGGAAACCTGTCTGCACTCAGCATTGAAACTGATAGTAAATAAAAATGATAATGAAAAAAGTCAGATTAAAAAAAAAATGAAAATATGATAGTAAATAGGAGTGCCAAACGTTCTATATTAACTAGTTAGACCTGTGATTAAAGGATTGCTATTTTGAGAAGGATCAATGGAAGCACTTTGTAATGTCCTTAGCAAGACACTTTATTGTCTGCTAAATACTGGCTCAACCTAGGTGGACAGGGAAATGCCGTGTCATGACTGCAAAAATGTTGGCAGTGAGGCAAAACATCAATGCATACAAACAAAATCAACTCAAAATAACAAAAGAGACACTCGTCTCTAAACTTTGCTGCAGTTGTGTGCCTCTACTGGTACACAGGACTATCTTCAGCATGCTACAAGTTTGGAAAATATTCATGTTATATATGTAACGTTGTCGATGAAAATATTCTTCCAAATTCTGTTTGTTTGGCAAGAAAATGATTTGGTGTTTAGCTCTGAATTAAAAAAAAACAAAACATAAAAATAGCCCCGTCCCCCCCCTCCCCCCCCCCCCCCCACACACACACACACAAATTAAAATTCTGCATGGTAAGGGTTCAATAACTGGGCAACGGGGAAAGGGTACACAGATCTTTTATTAAACAATAAAACTTGTAGGCTTGTAGATTTCATTGCCAAAGATTGATGTTTTGCTTGTATATAGTTTAAGATACATGTAGGTGTTTAAGATACTTGTACGTACATATTTCATACAAGGTATCTGGACTGATCAGATTCATCTGCAATAATTCGAAACGCTTATTTTTCACGATACAGCAACTATAAGACTACATGTATATAATTTTGGTGTGGAGAGTTTCACAGATGGGTGAATACGCAAACAATGCAACCTGACTAACCAATTTCCAAATGTATTTGTCCTGGGGTTGAACTTAGCTAAGAATGCCCAACGTCTGTATACCTTTGGCTTGCGAAGATGTTTTTCCCCCCAACAGAACAGACTTCAGTGAGCCATTACATCCAAGTCATAATGCTAGTGTGTGAGATGGATAAATTTACACACATCTGTTAGAAACTATCCGGGAATCTATCTTTTTAAAAACAGAAATATATGTAAAACTAAGTTTATTGGGCAAGAAATACATTTTGTAGATTAACTTGCATTTCAAGACTTCTGATGTTAGACCATAATTTAAGATTGTCTAGAAGTACACATATGCATCAATTTTAGTCCTGTTTTTGAGCATGTGGTGTGGTATAGTTAGTCTTAGAGTAAATAATATGTACAGTGTTAGAATACAGAATTGATATATAGAAGAATTGAAAGCAGAAAATACATGGTTGAGTATAGAATTAACATAGAATAGAGTATAGAATTAATAAAGTAAGAAAGTATAGAATTAGTACATCATATATTCATCATGATATGAGTATAAAATTAGCTCATTTGCATGTGATTTTCTATACTAATTAGGTACTAAGTCTAGATTTTCATAAGGAGTTATACATGTAGTATATAGAATTACCCATTTTTTTCTGTATGGGTGTGATTGATGAACTTACAATCCCAACTTGACCATAGCTGTTGACTGGGACGTTAAGCAACAAACCAAACAAAAAAAGCAATGAGAGATGGCTCTAGGTTCAGCTCAAAGATTTCATTTATTCAATTGACAGTTCTACCTTTTGCTGGTGGCCAAATTTCTGCCCCATTGCCAATTGAAAATATCCACCTTTTTTCCCAATTTCATATTTGTTAACAGGCTTCACCTATTTTACACATGAACATGTACGGTATGTACATGTACGGTACAAAAATGAAATTTATTTTTTAAATGCACATTTTTTTTCCATTTCAGTAATACATTGATGAACTGTTATTGAAAGTGCATTCACTGGCATTCCAAATGTGTACCATCCATGAGCCCAAGAAAAGGAATTACTTGACTGACCTATGGAGCCACTTATGCAGAAAATGTATGTACCATCATGTGGAATCATGGGAAAATGTGTCTTTATCATGTACCAGGGATTTTTTTAGTAATTTTGGGAAGGGGCCCCAGGGCCTTTCAGATTGATAAAATTAGCGCGGCAAACCCCTTAATTGGGAAATTTGTTATAGTGCAGTAAGGCCAGAATTTTTTTATTAGTTGATTTACGGGAATTTTTATTCAGTTAACTGGTCATTTTCAGAGCTTTTTTTTTTCATTTTCACAGCTTTTTTTTTATAATATCTCCAGAAAAAACAGTAAAACTAGTAATAGGTAAACCAACAGTCTGTATTAAATCTTTAGATATTTCATCATTTTCCTGACAATCATTTTTAACAGTGTCACTCTCAAAAATACAAAAAAAATCTGTAACATCAGGGTCACATTACGTAAGTCAGTGTCACGTTGTCAAGTAGATCCGTCTGATTTCATGGAATTCCACGGAATTGGCCGCGGCATTTCCAATTGACTGCTCCTCTAGATCTCTAGCTGATATAGGACTATTTTGTTTGTGCATGTTATACACAGGGTTGCCATAAGCTCTGGAAATCAGGGAAAATCACCAAAGAAAGTTCCATACATGGAAAAATCATGGAATTGCAAAAAACTGAATAATCATGGAAAAATCATGGAATTTTGTGAAATAATTTTTTAAGACCACCAGTAGCCAGAAAACTAGCTGTCAGACAAACATTGTGTGTCTGACAGCTAGTTTTCTGGCTTCTGGTAGTTTCTAACAGCTAGTTTTCTGGCTACTGGTGGTTTCAAGTTTTGAATTATTTTTAAAAATGCATGTATGGTCTAACTCTAAGACTAAAATCATGCATATTTTAAATACATTACTTTTGCTGCATTCAGCATTTATGCTCAGGGTAGTGAAGTCATAATGTCGCTAAAGGGGGAGTAGGGAAGCCATGTATTAAATAGTCATGGAAATTACATTGTTGATCATGGAAAATCATGGAAAAATCATGAAAAATTATCAAATGTGTTTTCAAATGTCTGAGTAATTTGGTTCTAGCACTCAAAGACCCAAACTTTTCTTGGTAGGTACAGAAGCCAAGGTTTTTCAAAGCATTCTCTTAGAGCAGTACCAGATGCCCCAGATTTAAATGCTGTTCCTGATATTGACTCATTTCTGTCTGCTGGAGGAGATGCCTTCTTTGATGTCAATCCCTCACAGGTCATTAGAGGAACACAACAATGGCAGAGAGGTAAGCTTAACCATTGACTCCACAGGCTATTTTTAGATAATGACATCATATTCTATTTTTAGACAGCATTGAAAAAATTGGAGAAAAAA
The DNA here is from genome assembly GCA_964019695.1 of Loripinus fragilis. Classification (NCBI taxonomy): domain Eukaryota; kingdom Metazoa; phylum Mollusca; class Bivalvia; order Lucinida; family Lucinidae; genus Loripinus; species Loripinus fragilis. The sequence continues at coordinate 48,411,065 of OZ026524.1, forward strand.
TGAAGTTAAGTTTTGAATACTTTTGAAAATGTAATGGAAAATGGAGCATTTGCTCCAAAAGAGCTAATGCACTATTTTCCATAATATCTTCAAATACATGATATTTCAAAGGAGTCGAAAGTCATTAGTAGGGAGTGAAGGGTTAAGGATCCATAGTGAGTCGTATGTTTTCTCTGTCACAGGATATTGAGTCCCAACTTACCATTTATGCCAACTCCAATTATAGATCGAATCCAATGACAGGGATTTTTTGGTGGTCTTAGGGGTTGAAATTGGTCCCATTCCCAATTGAAAATATGCATGAAATTTCCCATTATTTCTAGTAAATATTTCCCAAAGTGACTGTAAAATTTTATTTTTGTCATAATTGGTGGCTCATATGAATATAAATCCTTTATTTGATTAATGAAGTTTGATACAATCAAGCCAGGATAGTTCATTGTATGTATTGAGGAGTCTCGGGTTATTATTTCTAATAAAATATTACATTTCTTTCTCTGAAGACTGATTTTGTCTAATCAAACATCTGGGTCTGCACAGTTTGCAAAAGTAATTGTTTCTAAAAGGAAGGATTAAACAAGCAAGCAAGCATTTTCTGATCCCCAGATTTTGAAGTTAAATCCAAATGAACACTAAGTCTGAATCCAAAACTGAATAATCCAAAGAAGTCCAGAATGAATAAATCAAACAAAGTATTCCAGGTTAGAATTCCAGCACAAAAGGTTTAGACTTTTAAACGGTGAAATTATTTCAAATATGCCCATATGAAAATTTACTCTTATTATACTGTTTAAGAAAGTTCCAGAGCAATCAGGTAACAACTATGATATCATATGCCAAAAATAAATCCAAAACACTGGTTCTGGAAAGTTTTACAAGTTTCTCAATTCTCCTGGATGATTCCAGAACCTGCTCAGAGCTTCTCTTTTTGGCATGAAAAAGAAAATAATAGGGAATTCCAGACTTTTCCGCAAACTTCCATGATAATGCATTTTTAATTTCTAGATGATAAGTCATTCTTCTAGAAAAATCTCATGATCAAAAAACATCTTGTTTACAACAACTTATTTACCATCAATATCTCCAATATCTGGGTCAACAGAAACTTAGTAAACAACATATTTAACAGATAAACATCATACATGTTACAATATTATACATATAAACTATTTTAAAACCAATATGAATCTAGTTAAAACTGCAGATTCAGATCAGCTGGCTTTTGCAGAAGCCAGCTGATCAGGATCCACACTGTTTTCCAAACAGCATGTAAGTTCACAAATATAAATCAAATATGAAATACAGAATTGCTTTCACTTTATACTTGTCCCAGACTCCCAGTACAAGTAAACCTACTTGTCCTGAATGAAATGGGACCAGGTCGTACAATTTGGGCATGGTATTTCCACACCCATTTTTAGCTCACCTGAGCCGAAGGCTCATGGGTGAGCTAATAGTATACCAGTGACTCCGGCGTCCGTCCGTCGTCCGTCGTCTGTCAACATTTTCAAACATCTTCTCCTCTGAAACCACTGGGCCAATTGAACTCAAATTTTATATGGAGACTCCTTAGGATGCGGGAACGAAAGTTTGTTCAAATGGTCCTGGTCACATGACCAAGATGGCCGCCATGCCCATATATGGTAAAATCCCTTTAAAATTCTTCTTCTCCAGAACCAGAAGGCAGATGACCTTGGGACTTGGTATGTAGCATTAGGGGTGTTGGGCCTACCAAGTTTGTTCAAATGATGATCCTAGGTTGACCTTGACCTACTTAACGTCAAGGTCAAATTTGCTTCTAATGCACTTAAATGGGATTTTTTTTGAAAAGTTGATTTTTTGAATACTATTAATGCCAAAGTCATTATTCTTACTTGATGTGTTAAAACTAATGAGACAATGGCTATAAATAAGTTTCAAAGGTCAAGGTTGACCTTTGCCCTTTCAGCCAAGGTCACTTATATTGTGGTCCCATCAATATATTAAAACATAGTTTTCTCACAAACCATTTGCCCAATTGAACTCAAATTTCATGTGAAGACTCCTTATGATAAGTTAGCCAAAATTCATACAAAATATTTTGGTCACATGACAAAGATGGCCGCCATGCCCATATTTGGTAAAAACCTTTTAAAAATCTTCTTCTCCAGAACCAGAAGGCCAGTGACCTTGAGACTTGGTATGTAGCATTGGGGATGTGGGGCCTACCAAGTTTGTTCAAATGATGATCCTAGGTTGACCTTGACCTACTTAACGTCAAGGTCATATTTGCTAACTAATGCACTTAAATAGGAATTTTTTTGAAAAGTGATTTTTTGAATAATGTGGAGGCCAAAGTCTTTATTCTCACTTGATATGTTCAATCTAGTGTCTATAAATAAGTTTCAAAGGTCAAGGTTGACCTTTGACCTTTCAGCCATGGTCGCTCATATTGGAGTCCCATCAATATATCAAAACAGTTTTCCCAGAAACCACTTTGCCAATTGAAACCAAATTTCATATGACAACTCCTTATGATTGGTTAGCCAAAACTTATTCAAATTGTTATGGTCACATGACTAAGATGGCCACCATGCCCATATATGGTAAAAACTCTTTAAATCTTTTCTTCTCTGGAACCAAAAGGCCATTGGCTTTGGGACTTGGTATGTAGCATTGGGGATGTTGGCCCTACCAGGTTTGCACAAATGATGAATCTAGGTTGACCTTGACCTACTTTATGGCAAAGTCAAATTTGATCCTTATGCATTTATATGGAGAAAATCTTAAAATATTCATTTTTCTATATCTGTTTAAGCCGAATTCATAATAGTTAAACCTATTGAGACAATGGTTTTATATTAAGTACCAAATGTCAAGCTGATCTGTGACATTTTATCCAAGGCCCCTCATTTGGACTGCCACACAACTATTATTAGACTGAACATATTTTTCTCAGAAATCACTTAGCTGTTTGATCGATTATTCATTAGATTGTTTAGGTCACTTGGCCAAAATGGCTGCAACCCCCATATATCGTAAAACAAAATTTGTTTCATTATAAGCTGTAGATGACCCTGACTTATTTTAACATTATTAAGGAGATCAGGTGAGCGCCTCAGGACCTTCAGGTCCTCTAGTTATTATTTCTATGTAATTTACAGATGCAGTTAAGCCAGCTACAGCAGATGCAGTAAATGTCAATTCAAGGTAATTAAAACGATACTGAAATTTCTGATCGCTAAATAGAGAAAGCAAGTAAAAAAATTTAGGTTACTCATACCATGGAACATTGATAGTGCACTAGCTTGGGGTCCAAGATCACATTATAAGTGATCAGATTGTTATACACGACTATTTTTTTCAGCTATTCAATACCAACAAATGTATAAGGTACCACATTGTCATTTATTAATCACATAACGTTACACCGTTGCAGCAAAAACTATGCTGTATTCTGTAATATATCTTGTTTTCAAATTTGTAAAATGAATTTCAACAATTAGCAGTGTTAAAATCTAAAGCAAATTATTAAAACATGTTTTGTTCCCCTTGGAAAGTATTTAACTGTCTTCAATAAGAGAGAAACATGTAAAAAAAAAAGTAAGTGAGTATGATCAGGAAATACCACAAACTTCAAACCCACCCACGGCACCGTGGGGACAACCTAGAGGACATTTACAGACTTAACAAGACATCCAAATGACAATAAAAGCAAAGCAACCCCCAGTACAAGAATGCATTTTGAAATAAATTTATTACTGAAAAGAAATAAGACTTAAATGGAGAATGACTTCTTTTCAATGCTGTTTTACCTATATTGCTTCCCATCTACATTATACAGATAGAATTTTGAGGGACTTGATTTGTCTCTTTGTGTCTGCAATTTTTCACACATTGTACCACCGGGCTGAGTGAATAACAATAAACTAACATGGAGTGCAGTAGCTCAATGGTAGAATGTTAGACTTGGGATTGAAGGGTCGCTAGTTTGAGACTCACAGGTACTGTATTGTATCCTGTCTAAGTAATAACAATATATACAAGGAATCTTCATTCAATCCAGTTGAATACATTAAAAGTTAGGATACTCAAAAGTTTTAGGGATTATTGGGTATAGGCTTTACAAATTCTATCATAAATTTGTCCCTGAAGATTTATTTTGTCTTAGCAAACAGTGTTTGTTAACCCTTGTCATCTGAACCCGCTCTTTAGAAAAACAGTATAGATTCAAATCAGCTGGTTTCTGATGAAACCATTTGATCAGGATCCATACTGTTTTCCTTTTCTGATTGAAAATGCATTCTTACAAGCGAAATGCTGCAGGCTAACAGGATAGAAAGTGGGGAGGAGTGTCACGTAAGTACCTAAAATATTCAGCATGACAACGGTTACTCAAAGAGCTTATTTACATGCTATTACTTTTTCAGTGGAGACCATGAAGTTCCAAGCAAGAAAGCCAAAGTTTATCCAGTTATCCATAAAGTGGATCCAAAACTGGTCTCTAGGAATGGTAAGAAGAGCAGTTCATTTGCTGTCCCTATGAAGAGGCCGCAAGGAAATAATATGAGACCAGAGAGACCAATCTATACTGGGGAGGATGATCTTTACGAAGATATCTGGGATTTTCAACAAACTGACTCTCTCTATACCCCAGCTCCACTCATAGGTACAGCTTAACCCTTAATGCGCCAATCGCAACAAAAGTCCTCTGCTTTTCTGGTCTGCTGAAATGTTTTAGAAGCCTCTATGGCAAACAGTGTGGACCCAGATCAGACTGCACCTATAGGAGCAGTCTGTTCTGGGTACACACTTTTTGCTTATATACTTAATTCGTCAGTAATGTTAGGCAATTTTTTGCAGCAGACGACTTTAGCAGAGGACATTTTCAGATGCAGTTTTTTCTTGGCGCTTTAAGGGTTAATTAAATTTAGATTAGACTGATCCATAGGATGACAAATACAAAATAATAGGTATATCTAGAAAAGACACTGGCTAGCCTGGAAATCAATCCCCAATCTGATCAGCCTATACTGTGCATGCAAAGGAATAAGGATATTCTAGGCCTAGCCATCTGGACAGCAAATCTCAGATCAAATTTAATTCCTGAGAAGAACAAAATTTAACAAACGTCATGGTGCTGACCTATCTGATTTGACCATTGTGGGTGCATGTGACATTCTCCTATAAGCCACAATCTGTATATAGCATTTTTTAAAAGCACTTTTTTATTTTTATTTTAAAAAGCTAATGGTTTTCTGAAACCAAGCATTTTGTAATCTTGCCACAGACCTAATGACAAATTATATATCTATTATTGTCAGATGCCTAGAATATTTGTTATGCAGCTCCTAGGTAAAATTGTTCACCATGTTTATTTGTTTGATTTGATTCTTAATACGTCCCAGTCAACGATTTGTTTAACATACTGCATCTAGACCAGGCAATGCCAAAATAATGCTTGCTGGTTGGAAGAAATTGTCTGAATATTCTTTAGATGAAGGAAAAAATGTTAGAATTGATTTATACTGCAGAAATACAATTTTGGTACTTTTTCACATGAGTCTTACCAGAGCTGACCAAAACATGGCCATCTGACTTTGGCAACTTCCAGCTCCACTGGGTAGCTTTGGATGCATTCTTCAGGGTTTGCACAGGCTTGAAAAGTTCTTGAATTTAGAGGGCTTTCTTGAAAAGTCCTTGAAAATTAAGTACTGGAAAATCAATCAAAAGCCTTGAAAAGTCCTTGAATTCTACTATTTTCTATAGGACTTAGCACTAATGATAGAGACCTATATAAATCAGAATTCTACTATTTTCTGTAGGACTTAGTTTTAATGATAGAGACCTAAATCAGTGTAAAATTGTTGTGCCTTTATTTGGTGCAGCATATGCACGGGTGGTAAACCTAGGAACTACCACGAAATTGTGTTAACGTAATTTTGTTCCCAAGCCACATCCGGGACACGTCGTGGTAGTTTCCAGGCCGTAAATTGGATAAAGAAAGGCTGGTGTCACTTTCATTTTTGTTTTATTTTACAACTAAGAACGAACAATGGTGAAATCCGACAATGTGGTTCCGTGTAAATATGTCTCAGAGTCCTCTCTAGCCCAAAATTTTGTTTGAAAAATTATTTTCTTTCTTTAGATTTGTGTTTCCCCATTGAGCATCGGACCATTTTCCCCTAAAGTTCGAAGGATTTTACCCTTACAGAAATGAAAATGTAGCGGCACTAGAGCGGCAATATTGCGGCTCTAGAGCCGCAATAAAATTTTAGAGTCATAAGTATTAGCCAGAAGAAAGCCAATTGTAGCGGCTAGCAGCTATATTGCAGCTCTAGAGCCGCAAGTACTAGCTGCTACTGGCTAATAGAGCGGCTAGCGGCTCTATGAGCCGGAAGCTTGCCACAACTCAAACATTAATATTATAGGACAGACTTATTGCCAGACACTAGCCACAACTCAAAAGTTATAATATTGAGACAAAAACATACAGTCACTAGCAGCTCTTCTTGCCAGAAACAAGCCAGAACTTGAAATCATGTGACCACTGTGTGTAACATAAAGTTTTGGAGGGAAAGAGATGATAACATATAATGGAAGCAGTTTGGAATTCTGGAATTCTAAATAAAAAGGATTAATATGTGCTTTAATTGATCACAAATGACTACTGCACATTTTAGGATTAAAAGTAAGTTTGTAATATAATAATTTGTCACTGATATAATCTGAGAGAGCTAAAAAATTAATATACTCTTTGTTTACTTTATCAGGCACCCCACCCACTATTTTTCACAAGGGTATTCAGCATGCAATATTTTTTTTTATTAAACTACATATTTATATAGAGCCACCTCTGAAGAAGCTAGACTGGAAGCTGTCCGTAAGATATTTAGCAATAATTGTGTATATAGTACTTTACTTAATTTTATACCATTTAATTTGTAAGTTCTTAAATAGATATACACATATGCTATATGTACAGAACTGTTGAAGCAGTTGGGCTCCACTTTCCAGTACGAAAGTATGCTTATTCCTTTTAAAAATAGGATTGCCATTAAAAATAGGAAAAAAGCTGTTAAAAAGTTGTAAAGATTAGCTTGATTCCTGCTCCATCAATACAAATAATATGTATGCATAAGTGTAAACACAGTTTCTGGCTTTATTGCCGCTTTATAGCCACAACACAGCTTCCGGCTTTATTGCCACTATAAAGCCACAACTACTACCTGCAACCAATTAAGCCACGCCTACTAGCCACAAAAATGCCACAGCTTAGAGCCGGAAAACTAATTTGCATACGAAATACTTTAATGCAGCTCTAGAGCCGCAAGTAGTAGCAGCTCTAGAGCCGCAATATTGCAGCTCTAGTGCCGCAGGTATGAGCCAGAGACCAAATATTTCTGTAAGGGTAGCCCATATCTCGTGGGCTCGGCGCAATAGGGTTGTAACTCCACTTTTTGTCAAAAATCACATGATTATATAGATTAGTTTATTTTCAACATATACATGTCCTGGTAAAATGATAAGTTCATATCATTTAAAATAGCCCTTAAAATCAACATTTGTCCCAAGGTTGTATCTCATTTTGCTCTTTTCGCTCAGCGTGAAAGGGTTGTAACTTGAGTTACAACCCTCTTGCACCAACTTGTTTTGGAATTGTAGGGTTGAAACTGAAATCATGAACATACCTTTTATTCTGATGTAAGATAATATGTTTAAAATATTCATGAAAGCTTCATTTTGGGAATGTTATAAATAAGAAACATACAGATTGATGAGGTTATCGTATTTCAAATTTCAGATAATGAACTCCCAAATATGGTTCAAATTAAAATAGCGTTTCAAAACAGAGTTGTAGTCAGAACCACTCTATAGATAAACAAAACACTTTGGAGTGTGACTGAATTTACACTATTGAAATAGAGTAAAGAGCTGTCATTTGTTTACTTAATTTCACTATAATGCTATTGACAGCACAGAATGTGCTAGTCTGACCGGTCCATGTTCTGCTTTCCGCATCAACTTTTGAAATGTAATGATCTAAAGGTCATTACTCAGACTCAGAGGTCGTGGTACATCTGTACCATCATCCCAACTTAGCCTACTGATATTGGAATATTTGATATTTGACAAAAGAGGTTGTAAAATCACCTCATTACCCTAACTTAACTGATCCATTAGGGGCTTTAGATCAGATTTTGTACCTGCTTTAGGCTCTAAATGACCTCACAAAAATCGGATGATAACCAAATCTTCCTTGTTTGCACAATCATGTTTTAAGCTTAAAATTACCTAAAACATTTAAATATTAATGTAGACTTGTTAGCTCACCTAAGCCGAAGGCTCCGAGGTGAGCTATTAGTATACCAGTGACTCCGGCGTCCGTCGTCCGTCGTCCGTCCGTCGTCCGTCCGTCAACATTTTCAAACATCTTCTCCTCTGAAACCACTGGGCCAATTGAACTCAAATTTCATATGCAGACTCCTTAGGATGGGGGAAGGAAAGTTTGTTCAAATGTTCCTGGTCACATGACCAAGATGGCCGCCATGCCCATATATGGTAAAAACCCTTTAAAGATCTTCTTCTCCAGAACCAGAAGGCCGATGACCTTGGGACTTGGTATGTAGCATCAGGGATGTAAGGCCTACCAAGTTTGTTCAAATAATGATCCTAGGTTGACCTTGACCTACTTAACGTCAAGGTCAAATTTGCTTCCTAATAGATTTAAATGGGATTTTTTTTGAAAAGTTGATTTTTTGAATACTGTTAAAGCCAAAGTGATTATTCTTACTTGATATGTTGAAACTAATGAGACAATGGCTATAAATAAGTTTCAAAGGTCAAGGTTGATCTTTGCCCTTTCAGCCAAGGTCGCTCATATTGTGGTCCCATCAATATATTAAAACATAGTTTTCTCACAGACTATTGGCCCAATTGAGCTCAAATTTTATGTGAAGACTCCTTATGATAAGACAGCCAAAATTTATACAAAATATTTTGGTCACATGACAAAGATGGCCGCCATGCCCATATATGGTAAAAACCTTTTAAAAATCTTCTTCTCTAGAACCAGAAAGCCAGTGACCTTGAGACTTGGTATGTAGTATTGGGGATGTGGGGCCTACCAAATTTGTTCAAATGATGATCCTAGGGTGACCTTGACCTACTTACCATCAAGGTCAAGTTTGCTTCCTAATGCATTTGAATGGGAAATTATTTGAAAAGTTGATTTTTTGGATACTGTGGAAGCCAAAGTCATTCTTCTCACTTGATATGTTCAATCTAGTGTCTATAAATAGGTTTCAAAGGTCAAGATTGATCTTTGACCTTTCAGCCAAGGTCGCTTATATTGGAGTCCCATCAACATATTAAAACATAGTTTTCTCAGACAATTCTTGGCCAATTGAAACCAAATTTCATATGACAACTCCTTATGATTGGTTAGCCAAAACTTATACAAATTGTTATGGTCACATGACTGACATGGCCACCATGCCCATATATGGTAAAAACTCTTTAAATCTCTTCTTCTCTGGAACCAAAAGGCCATTGGCTTTGGGACTTGGTAGGTAGGATTGGGGATGTGGGCCATACCAGGTTAGCACATATGATGAATCTGGGTTGACCTTGACCTACTTTTTTGCAAAGTCAAATTTGATTCCTAATGCATTTATATGGAGAAAATCTTAAAATGTTCATTTTCTATAACTGAGCGGAATTCATAATTGTTAAACCTATTGAGACAATGGTTTATTAAGTACCAAATGTCAAGCTGACCTGTGACCTTTTATCCAAGGCCACTCATTTGGACTGCCACATACCTATCTGAACATCTTTTTCTCAGAAATCACTGGGCTGTTTGATGGATGATTCATTAGATTGTTTAGGTCACTTGACCAAAATGTATATGGTAAAAACAAAATTTGTTCCATTATAAGCTGTAGTTGATCTGACCTATTTTAACATTATTAAGGAGATCAGGTGAGCGCCTCAGGACCTTCAGGTCCTCTAGTTTTAAGTATTTGATTTATCATTAGGTTAGATACCATTGGGACTGATTGATCATTCCTTATTGCCATATATGGGTATCTAAAGAGCTATACCATGGTGCTCACTTAAAAACTAGCATACCAATTCTGGTATGATAGGTGAATAGGCATTCTAGATAAGTAGGCAAACCTTGCTGATAGTTAATCAGCCTTATTGTTAACATAACTCCTCAAAGGAACATAATTCAGACAAATAAAATATTGGTCAGTTATTTTTTTATGAAGAATCCATTTAAGAATATTCAAAACCATAACTTTAGTTTATTGAACGGTTAAACAACGGGTGAACTAACAAATAGAAGGACAAGATAAAAGCAATATGCCCTCCCCCTGACTGACCAACTACTGTAGCATACCAGTTCTACCTATCAGGGCAGAAAGAAAAAGCTAGATAGTCTGGCTTCCTATATTGATTGACTGGCCACAGTCCTGCTGATTGACTTAATTTTAAAGTTACAATTCACACTTTTTTCAAATGCTTTTATTATAGAGCTTACACTATGGTAAGAATAATCCCTCATCAAATACTTGTGAAATCTCTTCAATTAGCCTGTAATTAATCACTTTTGGTCACCGCTGGAGTCCAGCCATTTTCAGGACAATGAGTTCCAAACAAATGTACTGGAAGCACTTATAATGACCTGGTACACACTACCAGAGCAGAATCATAAATCCTTAGTAACGGTAAAAATTGTTTGTTAAAAGCTTCAGAGTAACACTTTAAACAGTGTGTACATTGATGAGCATGCTTTGATACATAGGCTGATGTTTAATAATTGTATCTCAAATTTAACCCTTAAACACGATTAGAGTGCAATGGCCTTGCCCTTTATTCACACTGGTAAATGTATACGTCGATTTGGTGGTATTTACGTGTACTGCCGATACTTCATAGACCAGAAGTGGTAGATATTGGTGTTAATACTATTTAGAAAAACATGCCATATGCCTAAAGGACTATAGACTTCAATCATTTTTAAGTATTCAGTATGTGCATGGTGATTTATGTAAGCATTTAGGAATAGATTTGAGTACCGATCATCCAGATACTCGAATCTATTCCTAAATGCTTACATAAATCGTGTTATTGCACAGATGCCCCAAGAATGCTGCAAAACATACGACTATAGATGAAGTTCACATGACTGATGCACCGCTACATCCGGACAGTCTTTCAAATCTGTATTGCCATCTTGTGACAGCCTTGCATATGAACGTAAAGAGTTTAAGTGAGCATTGTACTGCTGCCTTCAGTTTTACGAAAATCCACATGAGATATGCAATTTTGTTTGCAATCTGCAACATGGCCCGACACCCTGCAGAAAATCACACAGCCAAATGATCATACAATTGATGTGAAACACACTAAAAACAACAAAATTGCTTAGAATACATGTTCAGAAGTATATCTACCTTTACATATCAACTGACTTCATATTGATCATTACCTTTATGGGTTGACTCGGGGTTGACTATCAAACATACCAACCAGTTTATCCAGCTAACCAACAACCTTGCCTACCTGTCTTGGCTGAATGATGTTTAATTTCATTTACTTGACACCTTTCCCAATATATTTGACTGGCCTACCTCAAAATTGGCTGACTGTTTAAAGTAGTGGTCAGTGCCATCATAAACTTTTAAGGTGAGGTATGAGAATAAAATGCTCATCAAATGTCATAGCTATTAATATTGTCAGGAAAAAGCTGACAATTGAGGATTTTTTACTCTTTTTTGTGGCATCACCAGTCTTAATAATTACAAATATCCTTAAGATTTCACCTTTTGAGTATATTGTTAGGCTATTATCATTTTTGCTTTCAAGTCAGTCTATTAGCATCATTGTATTTATTACCATGTATCCATGTGCTGAGGAGAACTGTGTAGAAACTGAGCAGTTGGATTCAGTAGGCATAGGGTTAATATTAATTTATTGCTACTTTATTTGGTCTTACTGTTTAAATGTTTAGTTTTTTATCTAAAGAATATCTATAATATAAGATCAGAAGTGCACATTTAGAAGTATTTGCATTTCAAAAGATATAAAACCTATAACAATATTCAGAAAAAATCAAAATGTATTTGGTTTCTGTTACACCCATTTTACAATTACACACCAACAGTACATTGCGAAGTTCCAACATTATTTCCAAGTGTACTTTTCAGAACCCTTAGTAGATTTTAGATTATAATAATCTTTTCAAATTATTTGAAAACATTACTGTCCTAAATACAAATCTTCCACGGAACAAGCACATAATTTGGGAAAGGGTTACCTCTAACCTGCTTGATAATAACCATAAAGGCAGTGGTATGTTTTTTGTAGCAGGCAAAAAAGCAATCAGGAGATTAAATGAGAAGGTGGAAAAATGTTTCTTGCAAAGTTTCTTTTTGTAACCAATTGCACCTTTTGGGAGAATAATTAAAAAGTGAAGAAATGCACATTTAAGTGACACATCAATAAATATGAATGTTACTTTATGTAATCAAATAATAAGTTTAAAAGGATTTAGCTAGATGATTCGTGGGAATTGTATTGTAGAAGGGGTGTAAAAATATCCAACCAAGATAGAATAGAGGAGTGGAAGATCAATCTATGATTTATTTGATCAAGGTCACTCGATCCTTATACAGACACGTGTAACTTTCTGTTGTTGTTTTTTTTAGTAAGATTTTTATCAAAGTTGTACCTCTAGGCTTATTTCGACAATACCTTACATGCAGAAATGTAAGCTTTCATATCATGGTATCCTCCTTTAAAGCTAAAAAGATTCAACTTATAAAGATCATGTAATTGGTTACTTGCGCTTATTCTACCACATTTATACAAATGTAAAATATCTCCATGAACTCGATATTAATTTCCATGAATGAGTCTCAAAATTTCAACAGTTTTATTCTTAAATCTACTATTACACATTGGGTGATTTAAATAAAAGATTAGTTGCAACTGTTTTCCACTGAAAAATATTGTGTTTTTCATGCAGATTTCAGCGTGAAAAGGTTGTAACTTCAGTTACAACTGTTTCGCACCAACATGATATGAAAAATATGTTGCATTTCAGAGGGAATAGGGTTGTATCTCAAATATTTACAAATATCTCATTTCAGTTCTGAAATAAAAGATATCTTGGTTATTCTGTTGTTTTTGATTATTATTATGCACTACATATCTGGATTTCAAAAGCTGACATAGCTAAATAAAAGAATCATTAAGTTTTTTGTCTCTACTGAAAAATTTTGAAAAACATAGTTACAACCCTATTGCGCCGACCCCACGATCTGTCAAATTAAATGGAATTTGATAACATTTGACGATGGAATTGATAAAAAGACCCTGAAAAAACATTTCTACACGTGCAAAAAATCTGAGCATTTACTCGTAAACGATTCATGCCCTGTTCGTCCTGTGTGGTAGTTTCCAGCTCATTGTGGTAGTTAAAATGCTATCGTGGTAGTTTCCAAGACTTTGTAAGAATTTAGTAGTAGTTCGCATCAGCAGATGTTCACTATTCAGGGGCTTCTTCATTTTTATAAAGACAGGGTGTGCGGGTGGAACCTTGAATACCCCTTTTATTCATACGAAGACCTTTTCAAACAACCTTTTGTCAGATAACAAATGAAGACTGCCTGAATTTTAATTTTAGTGGGCTATTGAAATGATGAGAAGAATAAAAAGAAGGGATATTTTGTTTTTTAATAAACATGCTTTTTAATTATTAAATAACATGCCCGTTCATCGTCGCACTCACAGTATATAACAGTATCCCAACCCGAGGATATTTCTCTTTTTTTCTGAAGCACAAGTACTAACGATACTTTGGGCAGGTAGTCTTAGCCTGTCATTTTATCTTAAAGTTGACTGAACATGGAACAACTTAGCGAGTGAGGCAAATTTTATATCATTTTTTTTGTCTGTTGCTTGGTCCACCACGGCTCAAATAATGACCTTCTTTTGCTTTAGATTTCCAGAGGTGTTCTTTGACAGTCCAGGACATGATCTCCACCTGTCAAGCATCACATTTAATCTCTTGAGTCCTCAGCTTCTTCATGGTGTTGAAATGTGATTTATTTATTGATTGACGAGTTCGAGGGTTATCATGCGAAACAAACAACTACTTTAATGTTTTGTAACACTTAAGAAACGTATCCTACAAAGTCTTGGAAACTACCACGATAGCATTTTAACTACCACGATGAGCTGGAAACTACCACATAGGACGAACGGGGCATGAATCGTTTACGAGTAAATGCTCAGATTTTTTTTCTGTGTAGGAATGTTTATTCAGGGTCTTTTTATCATTTCCATCGTCAAATGATATCAAATTCCATTTAATTTGACAGATATGGGCTAAAATCCTTCGAACTTTGGGGAAAGTTGGTCCGATGCTCAATGAGGAAACATGAATCTAAAGAAAGAAAATAACTTTTCAAACAAAATTTTGGGCTAGAGGGGACGCTGAAACATATTTACACGGAACCACAATGTCGGATTTCACCATTGTTCGTTCTTAGTTGTAAAATAAAACAAAAATGAAAGTGACACCAGCCTTTCTTTATCCAATTTACGGCCTGGAAACTACCACGACGTGTCCCGGATGTGGCTTGGGAACAAAATTACGTAAACACAATTTTGTGGTAGTTCCTAGGTTTACCACCCGTGATATGCTTCACCAAATAAATGCACAACAATTTAAACTAATTTTTAGCTCACCAGATCCGAAGGCTCAGGGTGAGCTTATAGCATGGGACTTGAGATGGCGTCCGTGCGTGCGTCCGTCCGTCTGTCCGTGCACAATTTCAAACATTAATATCTCTGAGACCAGCTGGCCAATCATAATCAAATTTCATCAGGAGCATCATTGGGGTGGGGGAGTGACTATATTAGGTTTCCGGCTAGATCGGATCAGAACTCTGGTTTCCATGGCAACAGATAGCTCCCATAGGGTTATAATGGGGAAAATCTTGTGACCACTCTAGCTCCTTTATTTTTGATTGGTTCTTCTTTATTCTTGCAGGTAAAAAGGACAACCATAAAATCTCGAATGGGTTCGAAATTCGGCAAGATTGGACCAGGGACTTGTGAGTTAGCTGCCCTTGAGCATCTGGAAAAATCCCCATAGACTTATAATGGGAGAAATGTTTTTACCACTCTAGTACCTTCATTTTTGGATGGATCTTCTTCATTCTTACAGATAACAAGACCAACCATAAAAGCTCGGATGAGTTTGAATTTGGGCAAGATTCCATCACTGACTTCGGAGTTAGCTCCCCTTGAGCTTCAGAAAAATTAATGAATAATGTTGTGACCACTCTAGCTCCTTCATTTTTGATTGGATCTTCCTCATTCTTGCAGGCAACAAGGAAACCCATACTATCTTGGATGGGTTCGAAATTCAGTAGGATCCGACCAGGGACTTATGAGTTACCTGCCCTTGAGTGTTTGGAAAAATCCCCTTAGACTTATAATGGGATAAATGTTGTGACCACTCTAGTGCTTTCAATTTTGATAGGATCTTCTTCAGTCTTGCATACAATAAGGACAACTATTAAAGCTTGGATGAGTTTGAATTTCAGCAAGATTCCATTACTGACTTCGTAGTTAGCTGCCCTTGAGCGTCAGAAAAATTAATGAATAATGTTGTGACCACTCTAGCTCTTTCATTTTTGATTGGATCTTCTTCGTTTTTGCAGGCAACAAGGAAACCTATAATATCTTGGATGGGTTCTTAATTCAGCAGAATCCAACCAGGGACTTATGAGTTACCTGCCCTTGAGCGGTTGGAAAAATCCCCATAGACTTATAATGGGAGAAATGTTGTGACCACTCTAGTGCTTTCAATTTTGAATGGATCTTCTTCAAATTTGCATACAATAAGGACAACTATAAAAGCTTGGATGAGTTTGAATTTCGCCAAGATCCTATCACATATTTTGGAGTTAGCTCCCCTTTAGCATCTTAAAAATTAATGAATAATGTTGTGACCACTCTAGCTCTTTCATTTTTCATTTGATATTCTTCATTCTTGCAGGCAACAAGTAAACCCATTATATCTCGGATGGGTTCGAAATTACGGCAGGATCCAACCAAGGACTTATGAGTTAGCTGCCCTTGAGGGTTTGGAAAAATCCCCATAGACTTATAATGGGAGAAATGTTGTGACCACTCTAGTGCTTTCAATTTTGAATGGATCTTCTTTATTCTTACAGATAAGAAGGACAACTATAAAATCTTGAATGCGTTTGGATTTTGTCAAGATCTCATCACCTATTATGAAGTAAGCACCCCTTGATCATCTTAAAAAGTAATGGATAATGTTTTGACCACTCTAGCACGTTCATTTTTGATTGGATATTCTTCATTCTTTCATGTAACAAGGACAACCATAAAACTTGGATGAGATTGAACTTTAAGTAGAACAAACCTCAGACTGTTGAGTTAACTGCCCTTGAGTGTTATAAAAATCTGGATGGACTTACAATGTGAGATCTTTTGTGACCACTCTAGCACCCTCATTTTTGAATGGATCTTCCTCAGTCTTGCTGGTAACAATGGCACCCATAAAAGCTTCAATGAGTAAGATTATCCGCTACAACCAACCAACAATTACAGAGTTAGCTGCACTTGAGTGTCTAAAATATAGCTGTATAATGTTGTTACCACTCTAGCGCCTTCATTTCTCATTTGATTTTTTTTCATCCTTGTAGGTTTTCAGGACATACATTAAAGATTGGATTGGTTAGAACCTATCACTGACAACAGAGTTAGCTGCCCTTGAGCATCTAAAAATACACTAACACCATTTTTTTCAGATCTTTTTAAAACTTGCAGATAGCCAGGACTGGCATAATATCTTATGTTTTTTTAATTAATTCCTGGTCACTGTTTCAAGTTCAGAGTTACCTACCTTTGAGCATCATCAATTATGGTATCTCCAAACATTATGCTGGCTCCCAGGTGAGCGATCGTCGCCCATTGGGTTACTTGTTCAGTACTTAATTCAGGGTTCCCACGGTCAGGGAAAAGTCAGTGAAAAATGAAAAAAGTTCAAGGTCAGGGAAAAGTCAGGGAATTTTGAATTGAGTCAGGGAAATTTGAAATTTTGGAAAAAGTCAGGGAAAAGTCAGGGAATTTTATAACAACTTGTCATGTTTTTGAATGTTGACAAATATACTGTCCAATAAATTAGATCAATGTCTCTAAATTCTAGGGAGACAAAAATATAATATAGAACAATGGACTGATATGAGGTATAATGCTTTTCACTTTCTGTCTTTCCATTTGTCTGTCTGTGACATTTTGTTTCTTTGATATCTTTTAGAGCTTATTTTAAAATTTCTTTAAACATCGATACCAAATACGCTCATATGCTATTGAAAGTTAGACACTCATAATACAACAGTAAGGGGTATGGCCCAATTGTTTTAGAGATTTTTATGTTTGTAAATCCTAACAGAGTATGCTTAGGCAACGACAGTGCTGATTAACTCAGTCATATCACAGGCGTTATTATGAACACTCTTAGATGCTTTGCTTTCATCAGATAGACACATTGAACATTTGGTTACATAAATAAGTATTGTCAAAATGATAGCTATGTTAAATTATCTTTTAAATAAGGGTTTTACTGAAGTTGGCTAAACATAAATTTGCATTTTGATCCAGTTCTTTTTGCAATTTTTGACGGATTGTCTTCACACTAAGGTTACAGATTACAGTTAACATTTGTATGAAGAAGTTTTGCTGAAAAAAACATGATTGACAGATTGGCATCGTTGAATACTTAGGAAAGTTTTTTCCTGCTTGCTTTTATTGGTGTTACGGTTCTTATTACACTGGATGACTGAGATAAGGTACCTTACTTTGCCTTTGATAGTCAAGATACTCTACACAGTACACCCCCAGCAATATATACTATTGACACAATGAGCATTTGCTTGGAAGAAGTTTAATTGTTGAAAAATTCTTGCCTTTATGAAATGGCAGCTGTGTTAACAGTGTCATTTTTTCCTGCTTGCTTTTTTATAAAAAAGGTAATTTTCTTGCCATAATAGTTCATTTATGGATTGAGACAACTCCTGCCACAGTTTAGATGAAACTGCATGATCCTTCAAGTTGGTCATTACACTTGGTGATTTTTCTTTTACTTGCTTTTTAGGCTATATCATTTCTTTGTGGCAGTCCTTTAACCTTCCATATAGTTAATCGGGTACCAAATCTATTATTGACACAGAGTGACAGCCTCATTTTGTATGGGGCAAAAAGCAAAAATCTGCTACCACACTGTTTGATGGAAAACTGTGAAGCTTCGTTTAAATAACATAGACACATGATGCTTTCAAGGGTATAAAGAACGCTGGTCAATGGTAAAATGACAGTTTTATATACCTAGCCAATTTTGTTCTGTTTGGTTTTAAGTTATGGCTACAGGGAATTTTAATAAGAACAAAGTTATATAATGCACTTGTATTTAGGCCAATCCTTCTACATCTCATTATTATTTTTGAAGTTAACCCATTTGCACAACCGATTGTTTTCTGGTAGTAATGTTAGGCATTTTAGCACTACTATTAGACAAAGATCACCAGAAGACAAAAGATCAACTCAAGAGTTTTGATGAAAGGATCATAAATTGGACCTACACTATACAGGAACATTTGCTTGGAATTGCTGTTTGTTCGCTAATAATGCTCAAAGATTACCCACAAAGCTTGACAAATGCCAATATTTTGGGTCAGGGAAATTTGAATTTGGTCAGTGAAGAGTCAGGGAAAAGTCAGGGAATTTTACTTTCTATAGTTTGTGGGAACCCTGCTTATGTCTCTATTATCTCAGTCTAGCAAGTCTGAAGTAAACTGTTGGAGAGGCTTTTAGAAGTCCTTGAAAAGTCCTTGAATTTTACTCATACTTCCTTGTCTGAACCCTAATCTTAAAGATCAACATCATGCATGTGTGATCAGGACTATATTATTGCCAAGTTCTATTACAGTAAATGTTCTAAAACTATAAATGCTTTTCTTTTACTGTTCTCAAATAAAATGTTGGTTTTCATGGCTGAAATTCTCAAAATGATTGTCAGAATAGCAAACAGGGAAGACCCTGATCAGACTGCTTTGTCAGAAGCAGTCTGATCAGGGTCTGTCCTGTTTCTCTAAGACTTTTTCACAGGCAACTAGTGTTTGAAATTTTAGAACATCTAGAACACTTTTCTCTTTCTGTTCTAAAAAAAAACCCTGTTGGTTTTCATGGATGAAATTTTCAAATGTTTGTCAGAATATCAAATAAGGAAGACCTAGTAAAACGCACAGCCATATTGATGTGGGTTTGTCCTGTTTCTCTAGGTCTCTTTCACAGGCAACTAGTGACATCTACTGTAATGATTTTCAGTTCCTGTATGCAGTCAAGTGCAACCTGGAAGAATGAAGTTGAGGTCAGTCTCAGAAATAAGTATCCTTTACTTAAAGACACGTACCTTAATTAAGAGATGTGCAGAAAATAAAGTAAAAGATGAAAGGTATGATTATACTAAATTAATCCTTGCCCATTGAAAGTGTCAGGAGATTCTTAATTTTAAGTGTGTCTGTTCATCATTGTCTCTGTCAATCCATTTTATAGAGACCCCTGGACTGCAGTATATATAACCAAAATGATCAAAACCCATTGTAAAAAAAAAAGCTTCACACATATTTCTTATTTTAGGCTGTAGCCTTTTCAGTATGAATCTTGTTGGATTCTGCTACTGAAGTTGTTCCCCTTTACTTCAGTTATCACAAGTGAGCTGTGGTGTTATTTTATCCTTAACCCTATACAGCCGAGACTTATAGAAGCGTCTTTGACTTCCCATACTTCAACATTGTACAGTCTAAGGTGTTTGATGATGTAAGTATGTGCTAAGGGCTATTCCAGAAGACAGCACTTTTTTTTTTACCCAACCACCCATGGAATTCAATTTCCTCCGACACCAAGCACCCATGTAATCTGAAATTTTCGTACACCAACTACCCATAGAATTCAATTTTCCTAAGGCCCAGTGGTGTAAAATTCCCCATTTGCCCGTTGGCATTGGCTAAATGTCCGGTTCAACACGTAAAATGCATTTTATCCTTTAGAGATTATGAAACAAAGGTAAAAATACAGCCGGTCGATCTTTTTCATCGCAAACCGGACGTTTATACCAGACAGTTGCAAGTATGCATGGGCATCTCTGTGATTAACTCCCCAGCGGCTTGTTTGCGGAGACTCCTCTGGACTCAGGGGGTGTAGACGACATCGATCGTCCAAAATCGGCGGGCAAATTCAGACATTGAACACCACCTTTTGCTCACATCAATGGCAGTCTTTCATACCACATTTGCTGCCAAAATTAAATGTCACAGCAAGACATTGGATCGCTTTAAGGAAAGAAAATAGGGGTGGTGGGGGGGGGGGGGGGGGTCATGAGAGACTGAGTGTGCCATAAAGCAAATTGAAATAATAAAGCCTCAGCAGAAAGAATAATATGACCTTAGGCGCTACCTTAACTGTATAAAGCAATCAAACAGATCTATTCACAATTATTATGAGGGTAATCAACTGTGCATCTTTCTCAGTATTGACAAAATAAACATGCAGGTAAAACGCATTATTCTTATCTCCAGTTTCAGTCTTTATCGGTACAGGTTTTTACAGGTATTGGCTTTTACCAGTAGCTTAATTACCCTAGAGCGTTGTTTCTTTGAATAAATTCTTCTGAAAATACATGTTTCCCAAGTGAAGTAATGACCCCCACAGAAGTCACTATTTGGGAGTTTATTTGGGTACTGTTTTTTACCAATATTCGACGGAAACATCCGAGTTTTGACGATTTGGCGTAAACAAAAATGGCCGTTTCCGCTGCGGTTTGCTATGCTCTACGCATTTATTGGCTAGATAAGATAAAAACTTCTCTCTTTTTTTGGCAGATAATATTCTTTTTTCCCCTTCCAGGCAGCGAAACACCAACCACCCATGTAATTAGATTTGGTCGAACACCAATGACCCTTATATAATAATTTGAAAACTTTCCGCACCAACCACCCATAGAAAATATATCGCTTGCCCTCTCCCCCCTCAGGTATTTTTTTCTGGAATAGCCCTAAACCTTTTTAGACTAATTTCAGACCAATGCAAAACACTAATGAAATGGTATTTTGCTGGTGTGCTGACAGTGACCCTAGATAGCATGTTGGCTGGGAACCACCCACACACAATGCAAAGGTTTAGATAAACAAAAAAAATCTGCATAAAATTGTAAATATTTTCTTACCAATAAGTTTTTTAGCTCACCTGAGCCAAAGGTGCAAGGTGAGGTATTGTGATCTTCTTAAACTTTTTCTTTAAACAACATCTCCTGAGCCATTGGTCCAAATTTCAAATAACTTCACACGAATGTTCCCTATGATGCCCTCTTTAGAAAATTGCATAAATGGTTCCGCTCCAACAAACAGGAGGGCCGCCAGAGCTCCAGATAAAAATCTTTTAAATGACATCCCCTGACCCACTGGCCCAAATTCAAAATAATTTCACGGAATTTCGTCCTTCATAATACCTTCTACCAAAATTGCACAAAGGCTGCCAGAGCTCCAGGTAAAAATATCTTTAAATGACATTTCCTCCTGAACCACTGGTCCAAATTCAAAATAATTTTACAGAATTATTCTTCATGATGCATTCTATGAAAATTGCACAAATGGTTCTGCTCCATGGAACAAAGGGGCCACCAGAGCTCTAGATAAGAAATGTCTTTAAACAACATCTCCTGATCCACTGGTCCAAATTCAAAATGATTTCACAGAATAGTTCCTCATGATGCACCCTACCAAAATTGCACAAATGGTTCTGATCTACTGCCAGAGCTCTAGATAAGAAATGTCTTTAAATGGCATTTCCTCTTGAACCACTGTTCCAAAATCAATATTGTTTCACAGAAATGTTCCGCATAAGGCCCACTACCATAATTGCACAAATGGTTTGGAAGCACTGAACAAAAAGGTCACCAGAGCTATAGATAAGAAATATCTTTAAATGAGCTCTCCTCCTAAACAACTGGTCCAAATTCAAAATAATTTCAAAGAAATATACCTCGTGACGCCTTCTATCAAATTGGTCAGAATGTTCAGCTCAGTTGAAAAACATGGCCACCAGAGCTAAAATACAAATATCTTCAAATGATATCCATATAGTGACAGGCCAATACATCATCTTATGTGCCAGGACTCTGGTGAGCGATCCAGGGGCCTCTTGTTAGCATATGTTTGGTGCTCACAACATATGTTCTGGTTGAGAAATAAGAAAATTATTTTCCTATTATGTACTCTAAAACTAAAGGCCTTCCATGGGAACAGTAACAAACAAACAACCATCAATAGCAGAATCACCACCTCAGAACAGACATCACCCTTTGGCAAATTGTTTAGCTAGCATGGAGGCTTCCTAGCTTTTTCAATGTATCTGATCTGAGTTTTCTTGTGATGCACAACCACATTGTTGATTTTCTCATACCGAAGCTCATATTGTTCTTCAGAATGCACCCTTAGATTTGTTGTCAAGAGTGTCAGTGATGTCATGTTTTGTTTACAAAGTTATCAGGTATAATCGATAGATCATTTGTGTATTAATTCTATCCACAGGATAGGATTAATACACAAGTGATTTATCGATTAGCGTTGGCTCAAAAAATCCAACAACATGTTTTCTCATGACTTTGCTGATCATGCACAGTTTAATTTTTTCATTTTGATTTTTTTGTCTTCAGGTGATGTACACTGACAAGTCCTTAGTCTTATGTTCTCCAACTGGTTCAGGAAAAACAGCCGTGTTTGAAATGGCCATTGTCCGTCTCATGACCAGATCATCTTCCCTCAACAGCAGTGTTAAAATAGTCTATAGTAGGTTGAATTATGATATCAGCAGCCGTGTTTGAAATGGCCATTGTCCGTCTCATGACCAGATCATCTTCCCTCAACAGCAGTGTTAAAATAGTCTATAGTAGGTTGAATTATGATATCAGCAGCCATGTTTGAAATGGCCATTGTCCGTCTCATGACCAGATCATCTTCACTCAACAGCAGTGTTAAAATAGTCTATAGTAGGTTGAATTATGATATCAGCAGCCGTGTTTGAAATGGCCATTGTCCGTCTCATGACTAGATCATCTTCCTTCAACAGCAGTGTTAAAATAGTCTATAGTAGGTTGAATTATGATATCAGCAATCGTGTTTGAGATGGCCATTGTCCGTCTCATGACTAGATCATCTTCCCTCAACAGCAGTGTTAAAATAGTCTATAGTAGGTTGAATTATGATATCAGCAGCCGTGTTTGAAATGGCCATAGTCCGTCTCATGACTAGATCATCTTCCCTCAACAGCAGTGTTAAAATAGTCTATAGTAGGTTGAAGTATGATATCAGCAGGGGTGTGAAAGTACCATGCACAACATGCCTGACTTGGTCCAATTTCATTCTGGACAAATTAGAAATTTCCATTTACTTGTCTGTCCTAGGACATGTTTTAAGAAAGTTGATAAAATTCTGCTCTTACAAAGCTGTCTAGATATAAAAAGGCAGTAATGTTCAAATTGGTTTATCTTTTAACATGTAGAATAAGTTGATATTCTATAGATTTTCAAGCAATCCAGTTTCATGGTTTGATTAATTGTAATATTAACCCATCTATGATCGGCGTCACTGCCTTGCATTTGTGTCCTTGAGCAAGACATGCTTAGTACTGGTTCAACCCAGGAAGACCCGTCCCAACATTACGTGTTCAATTAAGGAAATTTTAAAAGGGGTCATTTTCATTTGATTTCAGACGAAAATAAAACCTTGCCAATGTTTCCCCATTCACATAATGTTAAAGATGGCCCACTCTAGCTTCAGCAAGGGGCCATTTGATATGAAATAGGGCCAATGGCCCCCTCTAGATTGAACACTGAACATAACTGAAAAATTGTTGACTGGGTCATAAAGAATAAAATCAAACAGACAAAAACTCATCTATGGAAATATGTGGATTCTAATCTACACAGTTTTCAATAGAGTATATATCTGGTTTCAAACTGTCTCTGAGACTGTTTTAGTACTTATCCAAATATGGTGAGGTCTAGGTCAAGGCTTAGACTAGCATACAGAAAGTATAGATGAAGGCTCAGAACAAAATTAAGATCTCGTAGCCCCACTGCCAAACTGTGCATGCATGTTTAAATAATTAAGCAGTTTTTTACGCATATGAAATAAGTACGGAAACGGGGTTTGCACAGGCTTGTAAAGTACATGTACTAGAATATAGAGAGCTTTCTTCCCAAGCTCTGGAAATCATGGAAAACCTGGATAATCACTAAAAAAAAGTTCCATGCATGGAAAAATCATGGAATTTGAAAACACCTGATTAATCATGGAAAAATCATGGTATTTTTAGAAATAATTTTACGAAACCACCAGTAGCCAGAAAACTAGCTGTCGGACACTTGTGTGTCCGACAGCTATTTTCTGGCTATTGGTGGTTTAAAGTTTTAATTATTTCAAAATGTATGCATGGTCTGTCTACAAGCATGCTGTTACTGCTGTATTCCACATTTATGCTAAGGCCAGAAAAAAAATATGTGTGTTTACTATTTGATGAAAATTTCAAACAGGGTAGGTAGGTCGATTTTATTTTTTTTTTTTAAATTTGAAATAGGGTAGGTAGGTCAGGTCGATTTTTTTTCACTTGATTTTTTTTTCACTATTTTATATGTACCAAGGTTTTGAAAGAAAAAAATAAACGATAATGCAAATTACTTGGTTTGTTTTGTTTTATATGATCCAAGCTTGGACCAAAGAATATTATTGAGAAAAGAACAAGAAAACATTCTCAAACTGAAAATCAAACTGATTGGCTGGTTCATTTATGACAAAATCCAAAGGCAAAGCACAGATTTTCCGCTATATTACCTTAGACACTGAACAAAAGGAACATATCTGGCATTGTGCGAGTGATAAATGCGTTTAACTTTCTTTCTTCCGATACTTACAACATCATGCAACAGAAGAGGGAAATAAACCCAAAGAAGAAAGACGTCATCGTATGGATGGTTGTCATTAAATATCTCAAGTCATCTCTTGGCTCTCGTTTGTGGTGTCTTCTGTGAGTTTGTCACTTTCCCATTGGTATCCTGGGTCAGGTGTGGTACTTGATTGTATCAATTCCTGATCTTTGCACCATTACTTACTTGTTGCTTCAAACAAGCTTTTCTGATCTTGGTGATCATATTTTTGAAACGAAAAGCCACGAGAACGTCGCCATCTTGGATTGACAAAATCCGAAGGCATCCGTAAAAGGTTTGACTACATACGGAACAAAATAGAATCAGCGAAAATTTTTAATACCAGTACTAAAATCCGGGACCGTTCAAGCAGGACCGGACAATGGTTTCGTTTTTTTTTATTTTCGGAGAAAAAATGGTAGGGTCGGCAGCTTTAAAACAGGGTCGGTCGGCAAACCTTAAACACACCTATTTTTTTTTGCCTAAGTGTGGTGAAGACACTGCTAAAAGGGGAGGTTGGAGGCCGTGCATTAAATAGTCATTGATTTTTTTATTTTTTTTTTTATTTTGCTACTGATAAATAGTCATGGAAATTACATTGTTGATCATGGAAAATCATGGAATTGTGTTATTGAATTTCTGTGGAAACCCTGTTTCTTGTAAAATCCTTGAAAATTAAATCTACCGTACAAAGTTCTGGAAAATTTCTCAAGGTTTTTCTCAAGGTTTTGAAAAGTACTGGAAATTTACTATTTGTCCGTTAAATACTGTTAATGGAGGCCTAAATCAGTAATAAATTGTTGAGCCCTTTATTTGGTGCAGCACATGCTGCACCAAGTAAAGGCATAAAAATTTTACCTCATTTTCTAATAGTCATTTCTTCAGATTATCAGTCTAGTATTTTGTAGAATGTTAACAATGGTGATCAGTATTTTTCATAAACTTGTTGTCCTTGAAAACCTAAATGAAGTCTTTAAGAAGTCCTTGAAAATTCCTTGAATTTTACACAAACTTGCCTGTATGAACCCTGGGTACCGTACTAACATAGACTGGCCTATTTTGTTATAGTGGCACAAATCAAAGCTTTATGCAGTGAAAGATTCATCAGACCACACAAACGTGTAAATCACTATTTTTCATAACTTTATAGTCCTTGAAAACAGTATGGGAGTTTTTTTTAGAAGCCCTTAGAAAGTCCTTGAATTTTACACAAACTTGCCTGTTTCAACCCTGGGTACTGTACTCACATAGACTGGCCTATTTTGTTATAGTGGCACAAATCAAAGCTTTATGCAGTGTTAGATTCATCAGACCACACAAACGTGTAAATCACTATTTTTCATAACTTTATAGTCCTTGAAAACAGTATGGGAGTTTTTTTAGAAGCCCTTAGAAAGTCTTTGAATTTTACACAAACTTGCCTATAGATTTGAACTCTGAGTACTATACTCACATGGACTGGCTTATTGTTTTATAGTGGCCCCAATCAAAGCTTTATGCAGTGAAAGATTCATCAGACCACGCAAAAGTGTAAATCAGTATTTTTCATAAACTCATTCTTGAAAACAATTGGAGAGACTTTTAGAAGTCCTTGAAAAATTCTTGAATTTTACACAAACTTGCCTGTGTGAACTCTGGATCGTACCATACTCACATGGACTGGCCTATTGTTTTATAGTGGCCCCAATCAAAGCTTTATGCAGTGAAAGATACAATGACTGGAAGAACAAGTTTGAACCACATGGTCTTAAATGTATGGAACTGACAGGGGACACAGATGTAGATGACTTCTACAGGCTTCAGGAGGTTCAGGTGATCCTCACAACCCCGGAGAAATGGGACAGTATGACCAGAAAATGGCGGGATAACAAGGGAATCATGCAAGCCATCTGCTTGTTTCTGATTGATGAGGTGAGTTAACTCTTTGCCTACTGTCCAGATGTTGTCTATGTGATGAGTGCTAAAATATCATGTGGTTGCTCTATTATTTGAGCCGTGGCATGTGATTTCCAACAATGTGGCATTTTGACAAGTGTAGACTAGACTCAAACAAGTCTGTGCAGCCTCCTTTTAAACTTATAAACTCCAAATGGTGTTCAGTCAGTAGCTAAACAATCATAGAATATTCAAGCGACTAGCAAAGGCTCTGATCAGACTGTGCATATGCGCAGGCTGATCTGAGGCTTTGCTGGTCGCACATGCCACATTGTTGGAAATCTCATGCACTTGCTCCTTTGTTTTTGTTCATACCCATTATTCATAAATGTTTCCTTGCTAGCGGCGATTTTTGATATCTGCTGATTATTAGCCTTGTAAATGTTTTTGGACCCGGATCAGGACCCACAGAAGGCCAGTCTTGATCTGGATCCACACATTTGGCATTCTGATAGTACCCAACATGCAAAGAGGCTAGGTAACATTCAAGTTTTCTTAAACTCTTTTAGTTGATTACAAGGAAAATTCAGTTGTTGAGAGTGAGCTGTACTATAGAAGTTCATGACTGTCTCTGCACTGTTTTTTTTTTTCCCAATATAGATCCATATTCTGAATGATCCAACAAGAGGGTCGACGGTTGAAGCTGTTATTACTAGAATGAAAACAATACAGGCTGCAAGGACCAGAGGAAACATTGATCCAGTATTACCTCCCTTACGACTAGTTGCTGTCTCTGCCACCATCACTAACATTGATGATGTGAGATATTCTCGTATACTTTTTTATATGCCATATTCATCCTGTTAAACATACTGTGAGCTATACAGACCTCTAGATGTGAGAATGTAATTAAAATTTAAATTCCTTATATCTCAAGCAAAACATATGTTGTGGGTACTCTAAAGAACCGTCTAAAGGAGTTTGTTTCTATTGAGATCCTAAAACCTATGTTATAACTGATGGATAAGAAAATATTTACAATTTTACACACAAAACTCTTGTTTATCTCGACCTATGATATGGCTAGAGTTGTTTTTTTTCGTAACCATAGCGGGTCTATCTATAATTCTATTAGTCTAAAGGCTCTCTAAAAACGACTTTTTTTTCCTCCACAATTTATAAAACAAACATTGATTATCTTTATAATATCAATGATTAGAAAAGTAATGGTACAAAAATCACAAATCAGAAGAGATTTTTATTTATTTTGTTAGGAAGTGCAGTGGCTCAGTGGTAGAGTGCTTGACTCGAGATCCAGGGGTTGCGTGTTTGAGCCTCACCGGCTTCACTGTGCTGTGTCCTTTAGCAAGACACATTTATCCTTGCTTAGTACAGGAAAACATATCCCGACATAACTGAAAATTGTTGACTGGGACGTAAAGAATCAAATCAAACAAACAAATAATTTGTTTTATTGACATTTTAACAAAATCAAATTTATGTTCTCTCTTTTCGGTGTTCAACTGATTTTGATCTTTTTTGTAGCATTAATAAACAAATAAATGATAATATTTAATATTTATTTGATCATTTATGTTCAGCCAAAACCTGGCCCCGAGGATATAAAAAAAATTTCATGTGCAACTCAGCTGAGCACAAAATTTCACATGCTCATAAAAGCTAAAATACCAACAAATGAAGAAGTTTCTTGCTTTAAGTCTCTCAGATGTTGTAGTTATCCTGCTGATAAATGTTAAAATCATGCCAACAATTTTTGACATTTTAACATTTATGAGCAGGATAATTTTCGTGCTCAGCTGAGTTGAGCATGGAAAAAGTTGTTTAACCTCGGGACCTGGCCCTTTAGGATAGCTATATGGACCGTGTCACTTGAAAATCTGTCTTGCACACTTGATGATTCCATTTTATTGTTGTCTTAACAACATTTTTTGTGTATTTGCCTGGTTTTGAGCATGTTTTTTAAAAGTTGTCAACCAGCAAATTTTCATCATACAATTGCTATAAGAAACATTTAGTATACAATATGTTCTTGAAAAGGATATCCCTATTTTCAGCATGTGTATTCATGGCATACCATTGCTCTAAAATGCATGCACAGAACAAAACGTGGACAATTTCTTCAACAAGCAATTTTACTCTTTACAACTCAAAACCAACAAACATTACTGTCAGATACTCATGACAAATAGTGTAGAACCAGTTGAGATACCTCATTTTGTGGTATTTCATCATTGCCTGCACTGTTTTGCTAAGAAATTTAAACTTCCCAGGTATTGATGCAAATATATCTTAAAATTCTAGCCTGTGCCCTCTGTTCAATTTATAAGGGACAATCCATTGTAAATTTTATTGTATCATATCAGAATGAAGCTTTATCTGACAGTCAAGAAAAAATGTATCTGAAAATGTTGTCTGCTGAAGTCGTCTGCTGCAAATAATTGCCTTACATTACCAACAAATTAAGTATAGAACCAAACAGCTGGACCCAGAACAGACTGCTCCTATAGGAGCAGTCTGATCTGGGTCGACACTGTTTGTCATAGAAGCTTCTTAAACATTTCAGCATACAAGAAAAGCAGTCAATTTTTGTTGCGATTGGCGCATTAAGGGTTAATGTTGTGTTTTATATTTTACAGGTGGCAGAGTGGCTGGGTAGCAACACAAGCAGAGCCATATCTTACAAGTAAGAAAACTACACTTTCAAGAGAAGCTGGCAGCTCAGGCCAAGGTTTTGAAATATAAGCAGTGAGAAATGATTGATAACCTTGAACAGCCATCCCTAGTTTATACTGAATTAGCAGTTATCATTCAATCCATGTCACTAATGGCTATATATATTCCTGAATTCAGAATTTTGAGGCTGACTTTCCATGGAAAGTCAGCCTCAAAATCCTGAATTCGGCACATGTAATGCCAAACGGCAAATAGCAGTTATCATTCAATCCATGTCACTAATGGCTATATATATTCCTGAATTCAAAATCCTAAATTCGGCACATGTAATGCCAAACGGCAATCAGTTAATGAACACTTCTTTCAGCCGTGATGGGAATCTTTCCCATAACAATTTCTGTTTTCCAAAGGTTGCAGGTGAAGTCAGATCTGTTCAGATCCTACATACCTGTAGTTTTTCAAAGGTTATAGGGGTTTCAGTTTCTTAGCTAAGCCCTAATCACTGTGCTTAAGCATGCAATAAACATGTATTAAACTCTTTTAAATACAGTATGAAACCAGATATAAACCCTTTTGAAAACATTGTAGATCCAGAAGAAGCAAGCTTATTCGGATCCACACTGTTTTCCAAACAACCCACAAGATCATGATAATTATTGAACATGAAATGTGTAATTATATTAACTTTCATTACACTTGTCCCAGGACAAGTTAATAGAAATTTCTAACTTGTTTTGTATTTTTTTTAAAGGATGGATGATAGTGTACGTCCAGTGAGGCTGAGAAAGGTTATTCTTGGTTACTTCTTTTCTGACAACAAGCATTCAGAGTTCCAGTTTGATCTGACCTTGAGCTACAAGTTGGCTGGAGTAATTAAGACCTACTCTGAAGATAAACCTACTCTTGTGGTATGTAAAATATAGAATACTAGGTGAGTGTCTTTCGTATCAAGTCTATCAGGCAAGGCGAGAACGCTTGTAGTATCACGAGGCTTGCCGAACAATTTGACATGCAGTCTCGAAGCTGAGCCTGGTAAACTTGATATCAAAAGATGCCAACCTGGTATTCTATTTTAATCAATTTACCCATTGGTTCACTCCTCAAACAAGTGGTTACGACGTAATTATTTATTTTTGTGTCGATTCAGAGTCATTGGCGACATCATTAAAAAAGTGCCACATCATTATGACCTGATAAAAACACATGTCCTGAGATAGTCAACGTTTATCAGGTCAGTGTGCAACAATGCAGTTAATATGAGAGGTAACTTATAAAGTACAGTGTAGTCCCTTTATAACACATCTCATTATAGCACAGATTTGGATATAACACAGTCATGTTGTGGCTTTCAATTTTTTACCGTGCAATTTTACAAAGGAACTATAGGAAAATGACCATAAATGGTCATTTTCCAATAATTCCTTTTATAAAATTGTCCTTTTATAACATGGTTTGGTTATAACACTGTCCATTCCTATGGATCCCCTATACAGTGTTTTAAAGGACAGCACTGTATAAATCCCATGTTGATAGTACTTTTGAACTAAGATTGCTCATTAGGGTTTGTCCAAGTTGAGTGCAATCATGTTATATAAAATAACACAGCTTCCACTGATGTAGAAAAGTCAGCATTAGTTAGGAAGTCTTCATGCCAGTTAAACAATTTTTGTGTATTAACAACAACAGAATCTAGTGTGAAGATTTGGCGCCAGTAAAATGCATTTTAGCCCCCCAGTGACTTAATAAAGCCAATGCCTCTGATACCGAAGCCGCATTTTTAGACTTGCATTTGTCAATTTCTTATGGTATTGTTTCCACCAAAATTTATGATAAACGTGACGACTTTGATTTTGAAATTGTCAATTTCCCATTTTTAGATGGTGATGTTCCTCGTTCTACATCCTATGGAGTCTATATCTCTCAACTCATTCGTTTTGCTAGAGCATCTAGCTATGTTACTGACTTCAACACTCGCAATAAATTGTTAACTCAGAAACTTCTTAAACAGGGCTATCCGTATCATAAACTTCGCAAAACATTTTCAAAATTTTATAGACGATACTTTGATTTGATTTCTAAATTCCAAGTTGGACTTAAATCTCTCTTGCGCCAAGGACTTTCGGAACCTGATTTCTATGGTGACTTGGTGTATAAGTTGAAGAGGATTGTTGGCTCTAATAATTTTTCAGCGCAGTTCATTAAAATAATTTCCCATTATAAAAAGATTGGCTATGACATTAATGTATTGCAACAGACTGCATGCTTGGTAGTCAACCCAATCACAGTTGGCAACTTTGCTTTCATCTTTAATTGCACGCCGGTGGGTCTGACTTCAGACTCTATGATGGTTCCGACTTAAAGACTTATCTATTGATGAGATGGTAGGGGCCTGATGCTTTGGCTGTTTGTCGGGCCCACCGGGGTTTACCTGTTGGATTTCTTTTGCTCCGGTATTCAGTTTAATTTACTGTTGAGTCCTTATCCTTGCTTTATCTCCTTGTTATATCTTGGTTTATATGTTTTAGGAGATGATGCATTGATAAGTTAGGGGTCTTTCATGCAAACCAAATATCTATGTGTCTTGATCCACATCTGAATTAAGGGTGAGGTTGGCGCCGTTAAACCGGTTTAAGCCCTCCAGTAAAATATTTTACTGACCGTTCCAAGGCGGTACTTCTTTTGTGGATCTTTTATGTTTTTGTTCTGTCTTGTGTTTGCTATGTTTTGTGTGCGTCTGTTTATATGTGCTTCGTGGTCACCTGCTGGGAAAGGGCTGACCTCTTGGCTCTCGTTTGTGGTGTCTTCTGTGAGTTTGTCACTTTCCCATTGGTATCCTGGGTCAGGTGTGGTACTTGATTGTATCGATTCCTGATCTTTGCAACCTTACTTACTTAGACTGCTGTTAGTTGGAAGGTGGCGGTTCTGTTGTTGTTGACTTATTGTTTTATGTTCCTCCCATTGTTTGTAGGGGCTCAGTGTTGGTCTTTGTTTGAGTATGCATTACTTTATGCACTTTCTAGCTTTGCAATCATCTTGACGAGGAAGAGAGAGAGCTGGTTGCTTTGCTTTTATAGCCTTTTGGATGTCTTGTTACTGTAAATGTCCTGTAGCTCTACCTCACAGTGCCATCGGTTGGTCTGCAGTTTGTGATTGTGGTATTTCCTGATTATACTCACTTACTTTTTAGATGAAAAATACAAGGCCTTTGAAATATTTAATTTGAAATTGGCCAGGAAAATTACAAAATTTATACATAATTTACTGTCATCAGCATCTTGAACAAGCTTGAAAACAAATGTTGTTTGATTTAGAGTTTTATAATGACCATTGTCACATATTTTTGAACAGATTTCTTCCAAATCTCATGCATTTATTTTCATCACTGACACCCCGCACTGACACTATCTCAGTTTATTTGGATTTTGTAAAGATGACTACCAAAACTACCGCTGCAGTGGCATTGCAAAACAAATGCAGACATTTAGTTTGCCATTTGACTATAATAACTAAAACAACTTTCAGTTTTGTTCTACGAGGAAGAGTGCCCAACAAAGTGCTGAGATTCTATCTAAAGACATGAAGAGTTCCTTCATTAAAAGTTCTCAACATAGACAGCTGCTGAATAATCTCTCCTTTCATATCAAAGATGGCAAACTGAAAGGTGGGTTACATATCCCTTGGTTCTTTTATTAGCTAGTAACTCATTGTATAGGTGATTGGCAAAGTCTGAGGTGGGCCAGGGCAAATGTGCAGTCTTTCCTGAGTATTAATTGTTTGCATACACAAAGTATGGCAGGACATGTAGATTGAGATTCAGACAAAAAATTAGACATCTAGCCCCACTGGGTCCAATAGCTGGGCATACACCTAACAAAGATTACACATGTGATTATATACAATTATTGACTTATGTTGAGGTGGACATGGAGTGTTATTGAACAGTAAACGTCATATTGACTGACGCGGTCCGCGGAGGTCAATATGATTAAATTTACTGTTCAATAACACTCCATGTCTACCGGAAACATAAGTCAACAATTGTTTTATTATAAAATAAATGTATGTTATGCATTTCTTGTCATTTTGTACCATTAAAACCATTGACGTTACGAATGGATCATGCGATATTATACAATTATTGACTAATGAGGCATTGGATATGATGTGATATCGACCAGAGAATACCAGAATTGACCTCGGCTTCACCTGGAAAATGACGTCATTTGTGGTGTTAGACAGTGTAACGTCGTTTTTACGATTGAAAGACGTTACAATTACATGTAAACATATGCGACGTAGTCTAAGTATTGGCGGGAGTACTTCAGTGCAATAGCGGAAAGTTGGAAGAAGCTGAAGACTTCGAATGTGTTTTCGTCGTGTATTGTGTGTTAGAATCGAAATAGATCAGCTCCAGTGCGTGAATTGTTGAGTAATAATTCACTGTTTGTCGGTCAGTTGTACGAAGATATTTGATCTTCTTTACAACTGACCTCCAAACAGTGAATTATTACTCAACAATTCACTGTTGGAGCTGATCTATTTCTTAAATAATTCACAGCTTTGAAAGCGCAGGGAAAATGTGTGATAGCTGACGTCATTTGTTACTTGAAAATGACGTCATTCATGGCCTTAGACGGTGTAACGTGTTTTTACGCTTGAAAGACGTTACAAATACATATAAACGTATGCGACGTGTTCTAAGTATTGGCGGGAGTTCTTCAGTGCAAAGGCGGAAAGTTGGAAAAAGCTGAAGACTTCAAATTTGTTTTCATAGTTTATTGTGCAATAAAATCGAAATAGATCAGCTCCAGTGCCTGATTTGTTGCGTTCTCGGCAACTACGATAGGATTATTTGCGACGCTTTTGAAAAGCAGAACCAGAACGGAATAAAAAAAAACACGCGCCAACCAGTGAATATGACAATATATAGACTGGCCACGTGAGCGTTCTAAGCCAATGAAAATCGGTCTTTTTACTTAGATATATAATAATACTTGACGTTCTGACGTCACTTCCGTAAGCCATGGGATATTGCCTCATGCCGTGTGCTTTGCAACGTCATGTCCCGCAAACCATGCAATATGTAGTTGTATTGACTCGAGTGGATATGCATATGGGCCAATCAGAAGATGTTTATCTATAGATTATATAATAAGTACCATTATCACATATTCCGGACACTATTTGCAGTGATAACATAAACTCTGCATATGCAATAAGCTCTTCCCTGCTAACTGGTTATCTGCCTGCCATGATGATAACTGGAAGTAATGTATTTCGAAAAGAGAGAGGTTATCATGCCTGGCTCAAGACGTTTATTAGATGATGTCAGATGTAAAGAAGATTATGTCTGTTCTCTGTTTTACTTACATTTTTGTATGTCTAACGCGTAAAAAAAGAAATTTGAATATGTGATACACAGATTAAAACACAAGGTTTAGTTTATAGCCCTCAGTATCAATCCTTGACCATTATTATGGTGTCTCAGGTTGATGCTTTGGGTGATAACCAAAACTCCCTGTGATTATCTCTAATTTTCTCATTGGCTTAAAAGGTTCATACGGGCTTTGCAATTTGAAAAAAGTGCCAGCTCATAAGTGACCAGCTAATGCTCGATTTGTTCAGAGCCTTCACTGCTTGTATAAAGTATTTTGGTCTCCATTGACTGGGTCCAAAGATATATTATGCATACAAGAAGCATGCCTTAGGCACTCGGGGAACACCTTTGCTGATAAATGGCCATATCACTTTTCAAAAGCCAACGGTGGACCTGATGATTATGTTTCAGATTTGATCTGTAAAGGTATAGGCTATCATCATGCTGGTATGGATCTACAAGATAGAAAGAGTGTTGAAGAAACCTTTGCTTCTGGAAATCTACCGGTCTTGGGTAAGTCACAAGTACAGGGATAATTTTCAGGCAAGATATTGAGAGATTTGCTCACTTTTCTGTCAAAAATCTCATTGAAAATGGCTTAATTGGAGAAAAATCTCATAACAAAATGTAATTAATCTAAGAATTTTGCTAAAATGTCTCTTACTATGGAAATTCATAATTTCACACCCGATTTGGCTGAATGAGATTTTTCTCATGATATTTTGAGCCAGAATTATCCCTGCAAGTATGGTAAATGTTCTAAACTTTGGAACACTAGTTGCCTGCCAACGAGGCCTAGACAAACAGTGCAGACCCAGATCAGACTGCAGTCTGATCAGGGCCTTCCTTGTTTGCTATTCTGGCAAGCATTTTGTGAATTCCAACCCTGATAACCATCATTTTATTGAGAACAGAAAAGAAAAGTGATTGAAATTTTAGAACATTTACCATGATACTGTATTTTAGCTAATAAGTACAAATGCTCTTATAAGCCCAAACATTTCCTTTTGAGTTAAGAATGCCTCATCAGCTTCTGATTTTCAACCAGTCTAGTGGTGCTATTTCATTATTAACATCTGTCATAGTGATTTTTTATGTCCTACACTCATGCCCAAATTTTATCCTGTTAACCTGCAGCATCCTGTTGTAAGCATGAATTTCAATCAGAATGGAAAACGGTGTGGATATTTCAGATGGCTTCCTTAGAAGCCAGCTGATATGATTCTACAGTGTTTTCAAAAAAAGGGTTTTGCAGGACAAGGGTTAATATGGATTCCTTGTATGCAGGGGTGTGGAAATAGTAAAATTTTCTACTTGCCCAGGGACAAGTAAATGGCCACAATGTACTTGTCCAAAGAAAATTTAACTAGTCCGATAGTACAGATAAGCTTTTACCTTTCTGTGCTTAAACAATTTACACTTTCGAAAACAGTATGAAACCATGCAGATATCAACTCTCTTGTAAATAGTGTAGCTCCAGATCAGCTGGCTTCTGAAGAAGCCAGCTGATCAGGATCCACACTGTTTTCAATGCAACATGTGAACTCATAATAATTAACCAAAATATGAAATACAAAATTTTATTAACTTTATACAAATATTGCACTTGTCCTAGGACAATTAAATTGAAATTTTCAACTTGTTCTGAATGAAATGGGACCAGGTCGGACAAGTCGGGCATGGTATTTCCACAGCCCTGCTTGTATGGATGAAAAACAGTTTAGAACCAGGACAGCCGACTTTTATTTGTTAAAAAAAATGGAATAAAATATTTTGAAAGCCGATATGGTAATTGATGAAGTTTATCGATCAATAGCAGCCCCCCAAACAGAGGTGAAGTTGGGATTGGGACATCCAGGTTTTGATGCTTTAGAGTTGTTGAGAGTTTTGACTAGACAGTGTCTTGTATGCATAATATATCTTTGGACCAAGACAATGGACCAAATAAGCTAGGAAAGCTCATTCAGCCTTGTAAAATATCTGGATGCCAAGTTTCTGTATTTTTTCTCTAAACTATTAATTGCAAACAAGTCCAAAATTGAGAACGAGATAAGGCCTTGAGGTAAATAAAGCTTTTTACACGCTCAACTGGACATGAAAATGCCAACAATTGTTTTAACATTTATTAGCAAGATGAATACAAAATCTGAGAGTTTGAAAGCTAGAAAAGTCTTTAGCTTTATGAGCAGTTGAAATATCCTGCTCACTTGAGTTGAGCATGAAAAAAGTTTTATAACATGAAATTTTATAACTTTTTCAGCATCAACAAGTACATTAGCTATGGGTGTGAATCTACCAGCCCATCTTGTAGTTGTGAAGTATTCAATGTTCTACAATATCCGTGTTTATGAAATTTTATAACTTTTCAGTAACAACAAGTACATTAGCCATGGGTGTGAATCTACCAGCCCATCTTGTAGTTGTGAAGTCTACAATGTTCTACAATCTCGGTGTTTATGAATTTTTATAACTTTTCAGTATCAACAAGTACATTAGCCATGGGTGTGAATCTACCAGCCCATCTTGTAGTTGTGAAGTCTACAATGTTCTACAATCTCGGTGTTTATGAATTTTTATAACTTTTCAGTATCAACAAGTACATTAGCCATGGGTGTGAATCTACCAGCCCATCTTGTAGTTGTCAAGTCTACAATGTTCTACAATCTCGGTGTTTATGAATTTTTATAACTTTTCAGTATCAACAAGTACATTAGCCATGGGTGTGAATCTACCAGCTCATCTTGTAGTTGTCAAGTCTACAATGTTCTACAATCTTGGTGTTTATCAAGAATATCCAGACACTCAGGTTCTCCAGATGATCGGTCGAGCTGGTCGGCCACAGTTTGATACTAGTGCTACAGCTGTCATCATGACCAAAAATCAAACAAAGGTATCTATATATGGGCCTCGTCACGACAAAACCTGTCTTCGGGGTTTCCGACAAAGCGAGTTTTAAACCAGTCTCCTCAGCTACAGAGACTAGTTAGAAAATTGAAATTTCACCTGTAGCAAGTTTATATATGATACTTTCCAAAAAGCGAATAACAAAGGCACTGATCAGATGCGCAGGCTGGTCTGCGCCTGTGTTGTTCGCAAACCACCGAAGATGGGTTTTCTCGCGTCAAGACCCATATGAGCCCTGTCTGACATAAAAAAAATATCCAAGAATGGAAGCGTTAACTTTCCTTGCTAGTGACTACTTTTTTACTTTTCCAATGGGCATATTCTGTATTTGCTCACCAGGCACGACTTTTGTTGTCTGCTCCTCTTGTCTGCTTATATTCTTAGGTAGCCTATATTGCAAACATTATGGACCTATGGTTCATATTGTTTGGTTCCATGAAAAAATCTAGTCTGAAAAGCACTTAAGTATATGCAGCCTACGTAAAAAGGCTACAAAAGCAGACAGTATTTTTTGGGACAAAAAATGGTGGTGGGATATGGGTTAAACTGCTAACTTATTCTTCCTTCCAGTTTGATGCGATTAAGTTTGCTCGATCCATTATATTTTGGGAGGCTTCACAAGTTAGAATTTTTGTCACTTTACATTTTAGTAACTTTTACCAAATTTCAAGGTTGTTATGTACATTGAAATGTGTAAATAATCCCTATCAGTGCTCTAACTGTTTAACATAATACCAGATATCAACCAGACTTCCTGTGCTGTGTGTTGATTTGCATTCTGTGATTGTGCCATTTCCTTGTCAGGCCTAAATTATAATTTTATTTGTTTCCCCTTACCCGACCGACCCTGAAAAAAGCCCCTACTCAATTTTTTTTTTACAATTTTTAGTAAAGATTATTTTTTTTAAATTTCATTGCAAACTTAGAGAATTGTCCAATGTAAACAGTGTTATCTTAGCAAATTGTTTGTGTATTTAATTTTATTGCCTATAGTAGGACTGAGCAGTAAAACCTGCCTAGAACGGCCACTCAAAGATATACACAACAAAGGTCGTTAAGACAAATGAGCGCAAAATGCAGGTCGAAAGTATTGCAGCCTGCATTATGCGATAATCGGTCTTGATAAAACAAACAATTTTTTGTCTTTTGTTGAGTGACCTCTTAAGACAGATTTTACTGAAAACAATTAAGTTTAATGGGTATCCAATTTGAGAAGTGAAAGAAAATAATATTTCAACCCACCGACCCATTCCTGTAAAACAGGGTCGGGTAAGGGGAAACAAAATTATTTTTAAGGTTGGCCTCATAATCATTTTTTGGACTTCCAATATTTATGGGATGCAGGAAAGAAGTGCTTTTGGTGATTTTCAGCTTATACACTGTCAAAATTTTAAGCCCATATTTATGCTAAAGAGCTTGTCTTCTCTCCTATCTCATTAACAAATTGATGTATTTTGTTATTGGAAGCTTTAGAGTTACAGTCATGTCCCCTAACATTGCGCGGCCCCTAACATTGGGGCACTAGCCCAAGTGACTAAGCCACATTTAATCAGATAAAATCTTTTTTGATATTTAATATCAGGTTGCTTTTGGAAAGAGAAAAACAGCAAAAGAATTTCACCTTAAGCTTTCACTGCTGAGCAGGTGTGGATTTCGACAAAAAATTGCCAAAAGTTGTTAAAAAATGTCAGACCTAAATTTCAAATGACCCAGACTTCAAATTATTTATTTTGAATCAAGTTTTTGTTGAAGTAAATTGTTAAGAACAAGCTGTTATTACTTTCCCTGGAATATTTTGTAAAAGCAATTGATTAAAGAGAAGTTATTGAAAAAATTGCAGAAAGTGCGCAATGTTAGGGGACTATTATCGTTATCCTAATACAGGGGGGTTGTGCACTTCAAATAAAAGTTGCTAGAGATCGGGAAGATATTTTTCTTTTTGAACTCTATGTAAATAATATATAATGATTACTTTATTTGGCTGTGCACACTTTCAAATTTGTTTCTTTCTTATTATATCCAAGGGATGTTAAAAGTCTTAAGTGCACAATGTCAGGGGCCTTGACACCATAATTGTGTTTTTTTTATAATTAGCTTATTGTCAAATTATATGTATATCTACTATCTAGTCACTTTCGGTAATATTTCCAAAATTTCAAACACTAGTTGCCTGCCATAAAGGACCAGACAAACAGCATAGACCCAGATCAGAAGAAGCAGTCTGATCAGGGTCTTCTCTGTTAGCTATTCTGAAAAGCATTTTGTACATTCCAGTCCAGAAAAACCAACATTTTATTTGAGAACAGAAAGAAAAAAAATAGGTTGTAAAAATGAGCATCATCTGTTCTGTAACACTTTTGTGTATAGGTACTTTTTATTCATGTAATGGCATGTATGTGCCCAATTTCAGCAGTTATGAAATACCCAAGTGGACAGCTCATTAAAGTGAAGATAACAAAGGTCAACCTATTAGAAATATCACGCTTCCTTTCATTCCATTTTTAGTGTCTTCCGATAAACACTTATATAGCTAGCTGGAAGGTTGTTAATGATAGACTGTAGAGTTCAGTAAAAGGTTGTATATTCGACCTTGCTGCGCCATACAGTATTTCAATACACTGCAGACTCAGAACAGTTGGCTTCTGGTGAAGCTGCCTGATCAGGTCTGCACTGTTTGTGTTTCGAATGGAAACGTTTGCCATTGTTTGGCGTCATTAGAATGACAATTGATAAAAACATAAATTAGTTCAGGTTCTTCGGCGTAGCAAGGGTTTAATTTGACCATGATATTTGTGAATTTCATTTCGACCAATCGAAATGGCTCTTCTATCCTAACCTTTACCGATGACCAATGGAATATACGCTTCTATGAAGAAAGAAATGCATGATGGGATTGGAGATACCTCAAAACCGGGGTGCACCCTTCCCCATCTCAGTTTTTGGTTTGACACAAGAGAGTGAAATTGGGAAAGGTTTTGGACAGTCGGGTTTCTAAAAATTATTATTTAAATTATAAAAATAAATCACTCCACTTTGGACTTGTAAAATAAATTGTGGAAATTCAGGGTTGTTAATCATTGACTTTAAAAAAAAATACACAACGCGGAGGAACAGTATAGACTTTGATCAGTAATCACACTTGTTGATTGGTACCGTGCTCACAGATATTGACAGTGGTACAGTTCTTTGGTTAGACGAAATATGGTAGTTTGAACCAAATCTATATTGATATATAATATGTTTTCCTCCAAAATACCATCCTGTTTTTTTCTTCAGATGAAGTATGAGAACCTGTTGAATGGCACCCAGATGATTGAAAGCAGGTTTGTGAATTTATAATCACTGAATTTGCTACTATTTAAATGGTGTTTACATGTCATGATTTAGTCATCCTGACTCTGTCTTGCATTAAAAATCTATGTGGTGTGAACACTGCTATTACTCCTTCTTACAAATCTCGAGTCTTGTGTGATTCCGAAAGTCAGCAAGACAAATCATGGGGAATGAAACTTAATTGTTCTGTTTGCCATTACAGTCATGCGGGATTAGCCAATCAGCTTGTATATCACTGAGGTTAATGTAATGGCTTTTCAGTTAAAACAGGAGCAAGGTTGCACTTCAGACTAGTGAAGTTATAGGATATGCATTCTAGGTAAAAGGAAGTTACAGTGTGAACAAAAAATTTGAAATGACATTCAAAAATAAAAGCACTGCCATTCCCCGCTACAAAATATTTTAAATGCAAAGACAATCCATAAATTAAGGGCCATAACTCTTGGTAATTGATGAAAAAATAAATGCTTTTATCCAAGCTTAAGCAGCCTAAATCTTATTCATGAAATTTTATCAAAATTGAACCTTTTTTTTCTTTTCTCAGCTATATAAATGCTGGAAAAGAAATCATATATGACTTGTGGGGTAATGCCATGTGAACAGAAAAATCATGCTGTCTAAACACCCCTCAGGGTTTGCACGGCTTGAAAAAGTACTTGAATTAGGAGGGCTTGCCTGAAAAGTCCTTGAAATATAAATCTGCCTTGAATAGTACTGGAAAATCCCTCAGAGACCTTGAAAAGTCCTTGAACTTTACTATTTTTTGAAGGACTTGGACATTGTTGATAGGGATCTAAATCAGTATAAAATTGTTATGCCTTTATTTGGTGCAGTCTAGCATTTCTGAAGTAGAATTTTAACAATTAAAACAGGATTTTTCATAAACTTTTGGTCCTTGAAAACTGTAGGCTAGTCTTTTGAAGTCCTTGAAAAGCCCTAAAGTTTTACTCAAACTTGCCTGTATGAACCCTGCCCCTTAACACTATTTAAGCCAGCTGGTGTCATGATTATATGGACCAGCCCATGAGATTATGAACACTTCTAAACATACAACATATCTATCCATCAAGTTTCAATGTGATAAATCTCATATGCTTGAACTTTTCCTTTTTTGTTTGCATATGAATATTTAATGAGTTATAGCAACTGCTTAGTGTCAGAGATACTTTTTGAGTACAGGTCAGATTGGACAGTAGGGAGCGCAGTGGCTCAGTGGTAGAGTGCTAGACTCGAGACCGAGGGGCTGCGGGTTCGAGCCTCACCGGCATCACTGCATTGTGGTCCTTGAGCAAGACACATTTATCCTAGCTTAGTACTGGTTCAACCCAGGAAGACCCGTCCCTACATAACTGAAAGATTGTTGATGGGACAGTTGAAAATCAGAGTCATGCAATTTTAGGCAACATGGTAAGGCAAACAAGTAAACCAGCTTTTAACTAAGCATTCAGAAACCAAGTGATTTTTTTCCACCTACATTTTGGTTTTGCTTTTGCCCATTTTAATTCACAGCTATATAATTAGTTCCATTATTACCCGGGCTAGCTTATTTCAGTTTACACAAGAACCTAATAGAACATCTGAATGCTGAGGTTGTACTCCACACCATCAGTGATATAACAGTGGCTCTGGAGTGGCTTAGACATACATTCCTCTACATCAGAGTCTTCAAAAATCCCAAACACTATGGTATGTAGCATCTTTATGACATGTATGATAAATGTTTCAAGAAAACATGGCATTGGGGATTTGGACCGTGTTTGACTCAAAGCAACCTGCAAAGCTACAGAGAGTAGTCATCATTTTAACGGCTGCTTTTAGCAAGTTAAGTTGTCATACTATCTAGGCAGTGAGTATCGAAGGAGCATATCAGACAGAGCCATTTATAATTTTTATGCCCCCAAAAATGCTCCTTGTCTATCCTACTGTCTGTCCAATTTCCATAAATCTTGTCTGTGTGAATTCTCAGTAACGGGTGTGGAAATAGTAAAATTTTCTACTTGTCCAGGGACAAGTAAAAAGCCAAATTGCACTTGTCCATAGAAAATTTTACTTGTCCGAAAGAACAAATTAGCTTATACCTTACAGTGCTTAAACAATTTATTCTTTCAAAAACAGTATGAAACCAGATATATATCAACTCTTGTAAACAGTATGGATCTTGATGAGCTGGCTTCTCTTGTAAACAGTGTAGATCCAGATCAGCTGGCTTCTGAAGAAGCCAGCTGATCAGGATCCACACTGTTTTCAATGCAAGATATGAGCTCGTAATAATTAATCAAAATATGAAATACAGAATTGTATTAACTTAATACATTTGTACTTGTCCAAGGACAAGTAAATAGAAATTTTCAATTTATCCTGACTGAAATGGGACCAGGTCGGACAAGTCGGGCATGGTATTTCCACAGCCCTGCT
Source organism: Loripinus fragilis (assembly GCA_964019695.1). NCBI lineage: Eukaryota > Metazoa > Mollusca > Bivalvia > Lucinida > Lucinidae > Loripinus > Loripinus fragilis. Next base: position 48,454,735 of record OZ026524.1, read on the forward strand.
CAGTAACTACTGACTGGATTTCATTGAAAGAACCTTCAGGATGAGGAATAGATGTACATATTGCTGGCATGTTATGGTGTTATGATGTTTTGTGTCACCTACGAGGCAAGGCAGACACAAAGGGTTTATGTCTCTATTGTTGGTGTCCGGCCGTGGTGTCACACTTTTGGTTTTTGATCAATAAGTTTTGAAGGGGTTCGTCAATTTCATGCAAAGTTTACAGTTCTAAGGGTATCTACATGATTTGTCAAATACAGGTCATGTTAGAATTTGGAGATCATCCGCAAAATTTAGACTGAGTTATGGCCCTTTTTCTATTCAGGCTTTAGCAAGTCGTCACATTCAAATCCCAAAATTATAGAACTTGGAGTTAAGGCTCTTTGATAAAATCTTATTTTGAATCTTGTCACATGAATTCTTGAGCAGCTATCAAGCAGATATCAACAAAACTTTACTGGAACATTCAATACGAAGGCTAGATGGGCATATCACCAACATGGCAAGGCCCTTTGATAAATCTTGTATTAAATCTTGTCCAGGCGAATTCTCAGCAACTACAGATTTCAAAGAAACTTAATGGGAGCCTTCAGTAGCAAGAAAAGTTTGGCATATCCCCTGCATGTTGCGGCTAGATGATTTTTCTTGGAGTTGCAGCGCTTTGATAAAATCTTGTATTAAATCTTGTCTGCACAAATTTTTAGCAACTATACCAGTTTTCAATGAAACTTCATGGGAATCTTCAGTATCATGAGTAGATTAAAAGTCATCCAGCCATAACATGCATATCCATATCCACAGCATGTTATGGCATGATGACTTTTATTTTATAGTTCAAATTTTTAAAATGGTTTAAAAATATGCTATATTGCTTATTGACTGGTTCAATATCTTTTACAAAATTTGTAATAATTATTGTCTATCATTTAATCTGGTATATAAGACTTAACATTCTACTCCCAAAAAGTAATTGGCAAGAAGAAATGATATTAATGTAAAATAACTATTTTTTAGGGCTACCACTTGGTCTTTCTAGAGATTCTATTGAGAAAAGATTGCAAGGTAATGTATCTGCTCACATTTTACTCCAGTAATCACAAATGTCAGAAAATGTCCAGTATGATCCATAATGGGTAATATCTTTCCCTAAAGCATATGCAAACAATGAAGGCCGAGATCAATCTGCTTAGAGTTGCTGGTTGATCAGGGCCTTTACTTTCCACCAATATGGTGTTATATACTGTCCAATGAAATTATGGGCTGGACAAAATTATTAATCATGCAGGTTAAATTTGGTCTTGATGGATCTCAAATGCCTGTAGTTCCAGATAAATATAATTTATAGGAGAATATTTTCTCATCCATCAGTTTTAAAGCCTTTTTTTGGGTGCTCAGAAGAACCATCTCAATGATATGGAGAACCATCTCAATGAGGCGGTTCTTTGGAGTACCCAACATATGTTTTGGTTGAGAAATAAGTTTAAATTACATACTCTTATCAAGAGGCTTGTTGGGAGCGCAGTGGCTCAGTGGTGGAGTGCTTGACTCGAGACCGAGGGGCAGCGGGTTCGAGCCTCACCGGCGTCACTGCGTTGTGGTCCTTGAGCAAGACACATTTATCCTAGCTTTTTACTGGTTCAACCCAGGAAGACCCGTCCCTGTTTAACTGAAATATTGTTGATGGGATGTAAAGAATCAAATCAAACAGACAAAATCAAATCAAGAGGCTTGTAAATAATGTCACACTACATTTTTTAAGTTATGAACCATATTCAGTGTTATGATAAGTTCCATAGTTTTTGACAATTGTATTCTACTTTTCTTGCTTTTCCTTTCTCAAAAGCTTCTGCTTTTCTCCTATTTCTTCATTTAAAGTCACTTGGGAGCCTGTGCATTTTTAATTACCAAATAAACCTGTATATTTTGTTTCATTTGTTTCAGACATGTGTATGAAGGATTTGAAGCAGTTGAATGGTCTTGACCTGATTGCAATGGATGAAGAGAACCTGGATGTGATACCTAAAGGTTAATGATGCTTCTCATAGGTCCAGATAAACAAAAACTCTGAGATAAAATTTTGACTATTTTCTTATCTATCAGTTTAAACATTTGTTTTGAGTGCTCAAAAGAACCGTCTCATCAAGACGGTTCTTTTGAGTACCCACAACAAATGTTTTGGTTGAGAAATAAGAAAAATAATTTTCAGTTACGCACTCTTATCTGGGGGCCTGTCATAGGTCAAGATATACAAAATCTTTGAGCTAAAATTTTGACTATTTTCTTATCTATCAGTTTAAACATTTGTTGTGGGTACTCAAAAGAACCGTCTTATTGAGACGGTAATGAGACGGTTCTTTTGAGTACCCAAGACACCACAACATATGTTTTGGTTGAGAAAGAAGAGAATTAACATTGATTACACATTCTCATCTAAAGGGGTTTTGTACAGGCTTGAAATGTTCTTGAAAATAAATGGCTTTCTTTAAACAATCATTGAAAATTAAATCTGCATTTTTGTAGAAAAATGCATTCTAGTACTATCTGCTGACTTCATGAATTGCTGTTATACCATCTGCTGCTTTCAAGAAAAGATGGTAAACTTTAACTTACTATCTGCTGACTTAATGGAAACTGTTACACTTTTTGCTGCCTTCATAAAAACTGTTATACTATCTGTTGACTTCATGAAAAGCTGTTATACTTTCTGCATGAAAAGCTGTTACATGTTTACTATCAGCTGATTCATGAAATGCTGTTATATAATCTGCTGACTTTAGTGACTTAAGGAAATTCTATTTATACTATCTACTGACTTCATGAAAAGCTTTTTTACTTTCGGCTGACTTTATAAAAATTGTTACACTATCTGCTGACTTCATGAAAAACTGTTATCCAATGTTCTGACTCCATGTAGAGCTGTTATACTTTATGCATGAGAAGCTGCTATAATATCGACTGAATGTATGAAATGCTGTTATACTATCTGCTGACTTAAGGAAATTCTGTTTACACTATCAGCTGACTTCATGAAAAGCTGTGATTCTATTTGCTGACTTCATGAAAAGCTGCCATGCTATCAGCTGACTTTATGAAAAGCTGTTATGCTATCTGCTCAGCTGACTTGCAACTGGCCAACTTGCATGTAAAGCTGTAACAGTTATACTATCTGCTGACTTCATGAAAAGCTGTTTACTATCTGCTGACTTCATATGAAATTATGTTATACTATCTGCTGACTTCATTTAAAGCTTTTATACTATCTGCTGACTTCATGAAAAGCTTTTATACTATCTCATGACTTCATGAAAAGCTTTTATATTATATTATCAGACTTCATGAAAAGCTTTTATGCTATCTGCTGACTTCATTAAAAGCTGTAATGATTACTAGTTGTGTCACAGAATGTTATCCTTTTTTATTTTACCGTACTTCACTATTTTTATAGCATTTTAACCAATTTATTATGTAAATTTATTTACAGATGGGGGTAGGTTGATGGCGAGATATTGCATATCCTTTAAAACCATGCAGCTATTCTTGGAGATCAAGGGAGCTGAGACTGTTGCTGAAATGGTGAGTATGACCAGTTATAGTTGGATTTTTACTGTTCTGTTTCTGGGTACTGGTGGAACTGGAATGATCTTCATCAAGTAAAATATACATGGCCTAACATATCTATTGATAAGAGAGGTACTTCATTGTATTTTTCTTTTATTTCTCAACAAATGTTATGGGTACTCATTGGAAGTGTCTCATTGAGACACTTCCAATGAGTACCCACAACATTTGTCTCATTGAGCGACTTCAAATGAGTACCAAAACAAATGATTTTGTGGAGTATGAAAAAAAAGACATATTTTAGGTTGCAAAAAAGTCTTATCTAGGGCTTGGGAACACTTCGTTTTATCTGCTTTAATATGGCACAATAAATGAGTCAAGCTTTCTATCCATTTGATTCTTTTCCTATCCTTGTAGACAACAGCACCAGCCTTAATAGCCAAATTCATTACTCACAAACTAGAAGCGCTACCTTGTATATTCTTGTCATATGTAAATAGCTCAGGTGTGTCTTCATATTCATGTTGCTCTGGCCAGAGTTTTTGGCTGCATGCATGTACAAAATTTGGAATAAGGTACAGATAGACATCTAGCACCATTGGATATTTAAAGAATGACCAAATTGGGGGAAAACTATCTCAGAACAAATGCAACACTAGTTTCCTAGGCCATGATATTACTATTATTGTTATTTTTAATTTGAGACAGTGAGATCTTGATACTATTAAGCTATTGGGTCACTGTAAAGGCGGCACCTCATGAATGCATAATTAGGACTGATCTACCTTAGACATAGGTAAAAGTTGGAAATGAGGCGTGATTTGCCATGTAACACCCCAGTACTGACACAAACCATATTATTTAACCCTTAAAATGCCAGCAAAATAAGTCCATCCAAAATTGTCTGTTTATTGGCAAACATAAGTATAGAGGCAAACAGTGTGGACCCAGATCAGACTGCTCCTACAGTAGAAGTCTGATCTGAATCTTCACTGTTTATCAAACTGGCTTCGAGAACATTTCTCCAGGCGACAAAAGCAGATGACTTTTGTTGTGATTGACGCTTTAAGGGTTAATAAATGTGAGTTCAGTGTATAAACTGTCATGATTTTCATGACATATGGCATGTTTGTCAGTTAACTGTTTACCAAATTATAAATAGAACCTGATTTCCCTTCTTGAACAGATGAAATAGCTGAACCACGCCCAGATATGAATACATTTATTATAATGGCTGCCTTTACAGCGACCCAATTATACTTGTTGTGTATGCAAGCAGCAAAGGCTCAAGAAATGATTGCACATCTGCGCTGTCTTGTCAGAGCCTTCCCTGCATGCACACACACTATACAGGAATAAAGATGAATGCTTAGGCCAAAAAGTAGGCTTCTAGTCCCACTATGTAGCTGTGCATCCATGTTTAGTTGCCTGCCAAAGAGGCTTAGACAAACCACACTCACCCAGATCAAACTGCTTCTAAATGTGGGAAAAGATATTAACTGGAAACGTAATTTTAAGGAAAACATAATTAAAAAATACTTAGGAGAAAAAATAACAAGCAAATTGTAATTTTTCTGTGTTTCACTGATGTATAAAGAAGCAATCTGATCATGCTCTTCCCTGTTTATTATACCCATTTTGCCTTCTTTTTTCAATTTTTCATTTTTTTCCTTCTTTCCTTCTTATATAATACATTATGGACATTTTTTCTGTCAAAGATTTCTCAGCAACTACTTGAGTTAGGATTCTGAAATTTGGTACAAAGCTTGATAGTGATGAGTTGTATTGTGTAACAAAAAAAACCCAGCCACATATTGCTTATCAGTCCCTTTATTTATTCATTTTCTTTCTGTCCAATGAAAATTTCTGTCGCAGATTTCTCGGTTCCTATTGGAGCCAGTGTTTTCAAATTTTGTGTAAACCTTCAGGTAGGCTAAGTGTATTATGTAAATGAAATTAAAGATGCTAAAGCTCATTTTGCCTTCTTTTTCAATTTTTCATTTTTTCCTTCTTTCACTCTTATATAATACATATGGACATTTTTTTGTCAAAGATTTCTCAGCAACTACTTGAATTAGGATTCTGAAATTTGGTACAAAGCTTGATAGTGATTAGTTGTATTGTGTAACAAAAAAAACAGCCACATATTGCTTATCAGTCCCTTTATTTATTCATTTTATTTTCTCTCCAATGAAAATTTATGTCGCAGATTTCTCGGTTCCTATTAGAGCCAGTGTTTTCAAATTTTGTGTACACCTTCAGGTAGGCTAAGTGTATTGTGTAAATGAAAATAAAGATGCTAAAGCTCATTTTGCCTTCTTTTTCAATTTTTTATTTTTTCTTTCTTTCACTCCTATATAACGCATATGGACGTTTTTCGTTGAGCTTTGCTCACTTTTTGCTATATTTATTCTGACAAGCATTTTGTGAGTAACAGCCCTGATAAACAATACCTTATTATATTTGAAAACAGAAAAAGAAAAGTGTTCGAAAGTTAGGAATATTTACACATATGTTAGGCCAAATAAAAAAAAAAGTGTGTTTTGGGTAACAGGTCTGAAGGTAGGGTTTGCACATATATATTTTTTTTATTTTATTTTTTCCAGAAAACCTGACAAAAATTCTAGGTTTCACCAGTAAATTACCCTGAACACAGGCATTTTCTTATTTGGCCTGACAAACAATGATGGCTCATTTGTAGAAAACAATGGTTATTTGCAGGTGGTGATAATCAGTAGATGTCAGGAGTTTGTGGACATCCAACTTAGAACTAATGAAAAGAAGACCCTTAACACTTTAAATAGGGATAAGAACAGAATTACCATTAGGTATAAAGAATTTTTATTTTATTAATAGTCATATATAAGATACATGTGTTTTAAAAACAAAAGTCAGGTGAGTGATTTAGGGCCTCTTGACCCTCTTGTTACCATATGGGCCTCGATGCGAGAAAACCTGTCTTCGGAGCATTGCAATCAACAAAGGCGCAGACCAGCCTGCGTATTCGCGCAGTCTGATCAGCCCCTTTGTTATTGGCTTACTGGAAAGAATCATAGCCAGGCTTGCTATGAGCGAAATTTCACTATTTTAGCTAGTCTCTATAGCTGAAGAGACTAATTTGAAACTCGCTTTGTCTGAGACCCCGAAGACAGGTTTCTCGTGTCGTGGCCCATATAAAATAGGTGTGGTCAGGTACACACGTGCAACTCTTTTACATTAATCCTTTGTATATGGGAAATCCCTAAATACGTACTTTTACCAACAGTGAAGACCCAGATGAAATGCCACATAATGTGGCATTTCATCTGGGCCTTCACTGTTTGTCAAAGTAAAAAATATCTTCAGACAAAAAAAATACAATATTTTTTGAAAAAAGTTATTATCTGACGCCCCTAGATATGTACAATGGACTATCCCAAGTTAGTTGTATCAAACTAGAAGGAAGAATTCAATAGTTTACAAAGGGTTAAATCCAGGGTATAAAAGTTATCACTTCAAATTATCAGTAGTTTGAGTTAGTTGGATATTAGATATTAAAGAAATGAATTCAATTTTTGGAAGGTTCATGGAATCATGAATACTTCGGGTCTCTTGCAAAGAAAGTGAGGCCCGAAGCCTGCCGAAGGGCTTCACGTTAACTTTGCAAGAGACCCAAGTATTCATGATTCCAGGAATTTTTCAAAAATTGAATTTATTGCTTATATTTAAATTTTATTTTAGACATCTAAAATATAAAAATTATTTTTAATTTAGGAATTAAAACAGTGTTGTATTTAAAGTATAATCATATTAACGGTTTAGAAGGAGTGTAAAACGGAAAAGCAGAACAGCCAGTGTGAACACGGACAGCCAATGGAGCAAACAAGAGGCTTGTTTTGCATGTGCCACTCAGGTGTGGCTCGCTGTCAATCACAACACCAGTGTCACATTTGGCGAATGAATTTGATGTTCAAAGCAAATTGCATGGGCAAGTGAGCTTGGCAGCTGTCAATCAATTTTGTGTTATTCATGAGGCTATGAATGGTTTCAAAATCTAAAGATTCATTAAAGGATTGCTTTCATAGTGTAAATATAACCAAATTTTGTCTGTTTTTCTTATTCCTTTCAAAACCCTCTATTCCTTTTTTAAGTACACACAAACTATCTTTTGCAAGGAAAGCCCATAAGAAAAAGAAATGAGCCAAGGTACATCCAGTGCGCTATCAAGGTGCTATCAAATTACTTTTTGATAAATTGGTGAAATGCCTTGGACAGAAACACAAATCAAAACACTCCCGAAACATTTTTTGAAAAGTACCTTGATGGCGTCTTGGTTCACTTTGTTCATAGAGAAGAACTTAACCCTTAAGCGCCAATCACGACTGCAGCAGACGACAAATTTTGCGACATCTTTTTCGGAAAAAATACGGTATGATATTTCAAGAGAATCATCTGCCAGCAGACAATTCTCATGAAATATCATGCCTAATTTGCTATTTTTGAAAAAGCAGCAAAATTTTAAATTTTCGACTGCTGCAAATTATAGGTGGGGCTTTATGGGTTAATGAATACATCCCAAAAGTACATTATGTTGCTTTATTTTATTGTAGATATCCAATGCAGGGCAAAATAAAGAGCACAGATATGAAAGTTAATTGGTAGGTCATCATTAACAATCAATTTCTATAGATAAAATGTTAACACAGTTTATAATGAAAACCTTTGTAGACTATGTCATTGTGAATTGCCTGGAGAATTATGGGCTGCTTCATAAAGTTAAAAGGTAATTTTCAAGGACGTAAATGCAGTAATCCCAGTCATTAAAAAGTTGGATTGGTTATAATCTGCCTACAGATTGCAAGTGGGGCTGTGAAATGGAATTGCAGCCAAACCACATGTAAGCTGGGTTTTGAGTCACATGCTTCCATAGAGATTATCCTCCCTCTGATGATTTGAGCGGGTCAGTTGACAGTTACTGACAAATGTATGCATAGGCTCAGATTGAGGCTGAATACTGATTACTCTTAGAATAAGTCTAGCAACCAAGGAATGGTGCACTGACCACTATTATAAAGACTAAAAAGATTGGTGAAAGAAATCCCAAAGCAAACAAACTTATTTAATCGATATGATGAGTTTGTATAAAATAAAGTTTGAAAGTATGAATTAAAAAAAGTATATGAGCCAGTGCATTAGATTTCTAACAATGTGGTATGTGCGACCAGCAAAGCCTCAGATCAGCCTGAGCATACGCGCAGTCTGATCAGAGCCTTTGCTAGTCGCTTGAGTATTCTATGATTGTTAAGCTACAGACTGAACACCATTTGGAGTTTCTAAGCTTCAAAAGAGGCTGCACAGACTCGTCTGAGTCTAGACTTGTCAAAATGCCACATTGTTTGAAATCACATGTCACGGCTCATTTATCAGTTACTGACATATGGATGCATAGGCTCAGACTGAGGCTGAATACTCTTAAAACAAGTCTGACCCTGGCAATGAACAGTGAGTGCACTGATAATTATAATGGCTAAAAGATTGCTGAAAGCCTCATTTCATTCAAACCCAAAACAAACAAAATCATTTAATGGAGATGATATGGGTTTGTATAATGAAGTTTGAAAGTATAACAGGGGACAGAAATATTTAAATATTGCACTTGTTCTGCAGGATGAGTCTGACTAACAATTTTCACTCGTTCTAAAAACTTATGCACTTGTCCTTTTAAAGCGTATGCAATAAAGAACATAAGGAAGTAATAATAATGCAAAATGACTTCTCAAGTAAGTATTTTCTTCCCAAAGCACTCGTCCTGTAGGAAGAATTGCTTGTCTTTTCTAGATTTCACTCGTAATTCCGAGCGGACCAGTGGAATTTTTGTCCCCTGTATAAATTTGAAAGAAATTATGTGCACAATGCTGGCATTTATGTAGGTGGTATCAATTTCAGTTTACTGCAGGCAGCATTTGGCTGTCTGATGGTTCAAGACTTTCCACTACAGCAAGACACGTCAAGAATCTTTAGAGCAGGGATTAGGGTTACCAGATGTAAGTTCTCTCCACATCCATAGGTCCAGGGCTGTGGAAATACCATGCCCGAATTGTCCGACCCGGTCTCATTTCATTCAGGACAAGTTGACAATTTCAATTTACTTGGCCTTGGACAAGTGCAAAATTTGTTATAAAGTTAATAAACTTTGTATTTCATATTTTGATTAATTATTAAGAGTTCACATGTTGCATTGAAAACAGTGTGGGTCCTGATCAGCTGGCTTCTTCAGAAGCCAGCTGATCTGGATCTACACTGTTTACAAGAGAGGTGATATCTGCATGGTTTCATACTGTTTTCGAAAGTGTAAATTGTTTAAGCACAGAAAGGTATAAGCTAATCTGTACTATCGGACAAGTAAAATTTTCTTTGGACAAGTACATTATGGCCATTTACTTGTCCCTGGACATGTAGAAAATTTTACTATTTCCACACTGGCATAGGTCCAATTATTAAGCAAAGAATTTTAGGTAGAATTGTCATTATTTCCACTAATTTTTAATATAAAATGAAATCCCAACATTTTAACACCCAAATTATTAACCCTTAATGTACCAATTGCAACAAAAGTTGTCTGCTTTTCTCGTCTGCTGAATGTTTAAGAAGCCTCTATGGCAAACAGTGTGGACCCAGATTAGACTGCTCTTATAGGAGCAGTCTGTTCTGGATTAACACTGTTTGCTTCTAAACTTAACTGGTCAGTAATGTTAAGCAATTATTTGCAGCAGACAACATTTTCAGATGTCCAATTATTAACCCTTAATGTACGAATCACGACAAAAGTCGTCTGCTTTTCTCGTCTGCTGAAATGTTTAAGAAGCTTAAGCCTCTATGGCAAACAGTGTGGACCCAGATCAGGCTGCTCCTATAGGAGCAGTCTGTTATAGGAGCAGTTTGTTTAGGGTCAACGCTGTTTGCTTCTGAACCTAACTGGTCAGTAATGTTACGCAATTATTTGCAGCAGACAACATTTTCAGATGTCCAATTATTAACCCTTAATGTACGAATCACAACAAAAGTCCGCTGCTTTTCTCGTCTGCTGAAATGTTTAAGAAGCCTTTATGGCAAACAGTGTGGACGCTGTTTGCTTCTAAACTTAATTGGTCAGTAATGCTTGGCAATTATTTGTAGCAGACAACCTCAGCAGACAACATTTTCAGATGCATTTTTTTCTTGACGCTTTAAGGGTTAAGCAAAGAATTTTAGGTAAAATTGTCATTATTTCCATTAATTTTTACATGAAATGAAATCTGAACATTTTAACACCCAAATTGCAAGAAAAACTCTTAAAATAAACCAGAAAACTATGGGGTGTTGATTATTTGTTGCATGTCGATAATACATGCCATAACTCTACTTGAAAATAACTTGGCACGAATAATCCAGGAGTTACACTTACCTTCCTATAAAAAATGGCCACCTATCAATTATATAAATCTTTAAATGACCTCTCTTTCCAAAAAAGGCCCAAATAATCTGAAAATATATCACACAACCATTTCCCATGTTGCCCTGTATCAAAATTACTGAAAATATACCACACCACTGTCAGAGCAAAATGGTCACCAAAGCTGAAAATAGAAGTATAACATTGCCTTAAGTGCTGGCTAACAAAATTTATCAATCCCCTCCACTCCACTGAAAAGAACGAATACCAGAACTTGACCCTTTTCTTCTTGATACTGTAAACAGGTACTTGGGCAAACAGTGAAGACCCAGATGAAATACTGCATAGGGTAGCATTTCATTAGGGTTTGCAATATTTGCTAAGATAAAAACAATCTTCAGGGAAAGAAATACATCATTCCCTTAAAATAAAAAATGGACAGTTCTATTCTTGTAACATTGTATCAGTATAATTATATGGGATAATCCACCAGAATGAAAAGGGTGATTGAAAAGAGACTAATCTGAGCAATTTAACACGTTCATCTTGTTTTTAAATCTTTAGGTTTAGTGGAGCTTCTGTGGAAGAAATCAGATTTCAAAGCTTTGCTTAGTGCAGTACAGTTGTGTAAGTGCTTCCAGGCCAAGTTATGGGAAGATTCAAAATTTGTCAGCAAACAGCTTGATGGAATAGGTAAGATATTCATTGCATTACATCAGGTTTAGTGGAGTTACTAAGGAAGAAATCTGATTTCAAAGCTTTGCTTAGTGCAGTTCACTACAATTGTGTGCTTCCAAGCTTGGCTATGGGAGGATCCCAAGATCTTCAGCAAACAGCTTGATGTTCATCTAGAGAGTCATACCACAGTACCCCTAAATATTCAGAAACCTTAATTAGACCCCTAGATAAGTGACAAACTAAAAGCCTTTACATATTGCCCTATTCTTTGATAAAGAAGTGGAATATCATGCCCTGTTTATCCCTGTGCAGACGAGAAGGCTAATCAAGGCCTGAGTTAGCTGTTTATGTTTTAAAGACCATTTTAATGGGTTGTGCCTCATTTATGAATGAGCGAGCCCATGGGAATTTGGTACCTAACACATAGTTAACCAGCAAAGTTGTAGGTTGATTTTAAGAAATAATAGGCATTTGGGCCTATGACAGTGAATAGTTGTGCATTTATGTTTAAAGGATGAATTAAAGAATAGCTCATAAGTACCTGTTCTTATGGACTGACCCAAATAAAACATAAGGCCATAGAAAATATTCTATATTGGGAAAAAACGTTTTTATTGGGTCCTATATCCAGGGTTGGCACAAGCTTGAAAAGTACTTGAATATAGAGGACTTTCTTGAAAAGTCCTTGAAAATTTAATATGCCTTGAAAAGTACTGGAAAACCACTCCAAAGCCTTGAAAAGTCCTTTGAATTCTAATATTTTTGTAGGACTTAGCACAGTTTTTATACTACACCAAATAAAGGCACAACAATTTTATACTAATTTCCTTATACTAATTTCTCCATTATCTCAGTATAGCATTTCTGAAGTAGAATTTTAACACTTAAATGATTTTTCATAAACTTATAGTCAATGAAAACTGTAGGAAAGTCTTTTAGAAGTCCTTGAATTTTACTCAAACTTGCCTGTATGAACCCTGTATATCAGTTGTAGCTCATCTGCAGAGCTACTAGTGCAGGCAAATATGGGCCTTGTCAACTGAGTTTTCAACCAGGTAAGAAATATCCAGCCTGTTCAGCTACACAGAATAATCTTGAATTTTTGCAGGTTTATCCGTTATTCTTTCAAGAGAGCAAATTATAGGATCTGATCAGACTGTGTAGATGTGCATGCTGATCTCTTTCTTCTGTCTTTGTTGTTTGTATGCACAAAATTAGGGTTTCTTGCAGCAAGTCCCATACAATATGGTAAATGTTATAAAACTTTGAACAGTTTTCTCTTTCTATTCAATAAAAATGTTCGCTATCGGGGCTAGAATTCACAAAATGCTTGTCAAAATAGCAAGAGGGAAGGCCCTGATCAGACTCCTTTTTCAGAAGCATTCTGATTTGGGTCTACCTCTTACTCAGTAATTTTGGAGATAATTAGTATTCAAAATTTCAGATCATCTACCATATTGCCTCTCACCATCACAGTTATAGAACACATTTGCACAGATAAAGGTCATTGGATGACTGAAACTGGTTGGGCCTAATTTAAAATTTAATTTGTTTCCCCTTACCTGACCGACCCTGAAAAAAAGGCCCTACTCAAAAAAAAATATTTCAAAATCAGTCAAGAATATTTTTTTTTAATTTCATTGCAACCTGAGAGAATTGTCCAATGTTAACAGCGTTATCTTAGCAAATTGTTTGTTTATTTAATTTTATTGCCTATAGTAGGACTATACAGTAAAACCTGCCTGAAGCGACCACTCAAAGATATAGGCAAAGGTCGTTCAGACAAATGGGGGCTAAATGCAGGTCAAAAGTATTGCAGAATGCTCCCTGGGAGCATTCTGCAATACTTTTGACCAGCAATATGAGGTGTCTTTTTTTTGAGTGGCGTCTTAAGACAGGTTTTAATGTATACAATTAAGCTTAATGGGTATCCAATTTGAGATTTTTAGTTTAAAAAAAAGTTTCCGACCCATATCGGTTAAACAGTGTCGGGTAAGGGGAAACAAAAATATTTTTAAGGTTGGCCTTGATGCTCCTATAATAGAGACAACGCTGGCTGTCATTTGGCTGTTTATTCTGTTTTGTCTTTATCTTCTGATTTGATAAGAATTGCTTTTTCTACTTGATCTAATTTGAGGTCCTGCCATGTCCAATGCCCTTGTGAATGCCGGCGTGACTACTTTTGAAAAGATAGAAGAAATGAATCCAAGAGAGATAGAATTGGTAATTATGGAATAGCTACTAAATTCTAAATATACGGCAAATGTTCTAAAATTTTGAACATTTTTCTCTTTCGCTGGAATTCACAAAATGCTTATCAGAATATCAAACAGGGAATAATTTATACCCTGATCAGACTGCTTCTTCAGAAGCAGTCTGATCTGGGTCTGTGCTGTTTGTTTAGACCTTTTTGACAGGCAACTAGTGTTTGAAATTTTAGAACATTTACTGTACTATTAAAGAATGAATCAGCACTGAGATCTTGTACACATTAGAAGCATCTCACTGTTGTTGGGAATCCTAAACATGTATGGCAAATGTTATTCCTTAAACATGCTTGATGCTACTTTGTAAATGTTATTAGATTGAACCAACTATCTACTACCATGCTTTATGTGAGCTGTGAAGGTTCTAGCAAGACTGCACATATGCTCAGACCTGTTTGAACCTTTGAAGTCAAAGAAATAAATCTCACTAGCTGGCTGCTAATGTCACATAGAATAATAAGATATGGTATTAGGACACCCCTCTTATCTAGTCATATGGCTCTGTAAAATATTGTGAGGGTTCAATTATTAACTCTTTCCCTACCAAGGCCGTCGTCGCCGGTCCGGCAGGGCGGCGAGCGCCGGACCACTTTTTTTGACCGAGTATGCTTTCCGCTGTGACCTTTTTCTCGTTTCGACTCATTTTTCTTTGTGCTTACCTCTGATTTTCAATTTAATCAATAACGCTCGTTGCGCGTGTCATCTAGCCAAGGTGTGAAAACATTGAAAAACAATGCAATCATTATAATGACAGTTATCATACTTATGGGCCGTGTCGAGAGAAAACCTGACGTAGCTGCATTCGAAGATTAAAGGCGCAGACGAGTCTACACATCCGCGGAGTCTGATCAGTGCCTTTGTTGTTCGCTCTATGGAAAGTATAATTGATAAACTTGCTAGCTTTCTAGCTAATTAATCTCTGTAACTGAGCAGGTTGGTTTGAGTCTTGCATGGTCGGAAACCCCGAAGACAGGTCTCGCATTGAGGCCCAGATAACTTCTATATGAGTCAGTTTCATTTCCTTCAAATTGACATTTTTTTCTTCATATCGACAAATTATGTTTAAAACGTTTTGAATTTACATAATACGAGCGTTACAATGCATTCTGTTACGGATATACAAGTTCCGCCTGTTCCAAATCAGCCCGAGACTTTTCGATTCCCACAACGTTCATTCGACTTTAAGAAGCCTGAGCAGAGAAGACAGTGTTTAGCAGTCGTAGTTCGACAGTAGGCCCTGGCTTCATTACAATGAAGCCAAAGATCTCAACCGACAAGGGAACTCGTCAAGGAAAGTTGCGCAGCCAAATTCTAGTTGAAGCCTGCATCCTTAACGAGTGTTCTAATCTTTTCAAAAACACAAGTCTTCGAGGTACCACTAAGTAAAAAAAAATTGTGACTGTCTGAAAACGATTTGGTTCAGCATTTGGTTTCTCACTCGCCAAGAAATATATTTTTAAGCAAAAAATCGTGACTGAAATCTGTTCCCAAACGCATAAAAAACACATTAAAAACGCACATAGAAGCGCTTAAAATTAAAAAAAAATCTAGGGGGAGACCCCTAAACCCCCATAACGAGAGGGGGAACAATCCCCCTCTCATGCTTTCCCCCTCTTGTGCCTTCGGCACTCGATGGTTTTCACCGCCGGACCACTTTTAAATATGCGGCGACGGCCCTGCCTACTAGCGCCGACTTTTGTGGTCTGCTGGTAATTAAGATTTCAAAATGGAAGTTTTTATGATGTACCAGTCAGATTCTGCACAGGCTGACAAATCTGGCGACATCATATGCATTTGACATTATCTTAATCCTTGGTCCCACAGAGCTTGCAGCTGTGACACCATCACATCTCAACTGATTTTGTTTGCAACTGACTAGCGACCTCTGCGATCATTGCACTTACTTTTCCTTTACAGAATGATATGATCACCAATCAGTCACTGATAAGTAGCCAGACAATCTGAGATCGTTATAGCATGTGTTCATAGTAGTCCGCAATCAGTTGGTGATCTTTCTGGAACCGCTCATCATAGGATCAGTGACAGGTTTGACACTAGTTCAGAATTACACGAATCACCCATTCTTTGGCCACTGGATGCAACTGATCCGTTGCTGATCAGAGACTGGTTGGTAACAATTATGCATTTAATTTTTTTTATGTCATAACGTGTTGAACAAATGCCATGCTCTTTTTGGCTTCCTACAAATACATTGATCTCTTGTGGTGAAATGATGTCAGGGTAAGATGACAGCTTTTTTTTTGAAGCTGGTACTGAAAATCTGCAGTGATCTATTGGCACAAGCTGCAACCTTTTGGCAACCAGTGGCCAATGAGCCACCAATAAGTGACTCATCTGGGGTCAGCTGTCGATCACTCACCCGTCTGAAAAGCGACTCAAAAGCGATCAATCTACTTCTAGAAAACAATTCTACATCTACATCTATGTTGTACACGCTGTCCGTCACACTTGACGATTAAAGCGCGGGTGGTTGCGTCTTTGAAAAGAGTGAAAAGAAATGATAGGAAAGATAGAAGTGAAAACAAAAAATAAGAGTTGATAGGAAAGCCAGAAGAATGTAGAAAGATTTGGCCAATGCATTTAATTCTTCACTCCCGTCCAATCTAGCTTCCGTGGCGGTACCAGGGCACACGAAGTCCCCACTAGCATAGCACAAGGAGATCATTAGAACCTACTGCATTGACCGGCCCTGGACAGATTTTTAGAATGATAGGGTGCTAAGCTCCCGTTTGAAGAGTACCAAACTGGGAGCATCAGCCACTGTGGCTGGTAAGGAGTTCCAAAGTCTTACAGTCTTTGGAAAGAAGCTGTTCAGGTAGTAGTCACTGGATGCTGGGATTTGTCGGAATTTGTGAGAGTGCCAAGTCCGTGTCCTTTTAGAGGCTGGTGTTAGGTACTCCTCCTGGGGAATGTCCACCAAGTCATGAATAATTTTGAACATCATGGTTAGCTGGCACTTGGTACGTCTAGCTTCCAGGGATTCCCATTCAAGGTGGTCCAACATTGATGTGACACTGCTGGTGTTGTGATAACGATTGGTTACATATCTTGCTGCCCTACGTTGAACCATCTCTAGTTTGTTGATATATTCCTGGGTGTGCGGACTCCAGACTGTGCAGCAGTACTCTAGTATTGGCCTAATTAGTGAGGAATATGCAGCTGTCTTGGTCGATTCTTTGCTGACCTTGAGATTTCTCCCAATTGCAACCAGTCTTGCAATCAGTTGCGGCTAGTCTTTTGTGCATGCTTAAAAAACTGCCTGTGACTAATTTTGATGGACAAACTTGTTGTGACCTTAATAAAACCTTACCATGTCTTTGACAACCTCTCGGCTATTGTCTTTTTTTTATTAGCGGCGAGGTCATGCCGCAATAGCAAGCTTTATGGGACTGGGGCTTAAAATAATGTTTTTTAAGCAGTAGTTTTAACTTTTTTCCCATAATGATTTCTTGCTTTTCAAGGATATGCTTTTTTCTTTTTATGAAGGCATACAGTAAAACCTTTATTAAGGAGTCACTCAAAAAGAAGACCAAAAATTAATTGTTTTTAAGACAGATTATCGTTTAATGCAGGTCAGAAGTATTACAGGTTGCTCCACGAGAGCATTCTGTAATACTTTTGACCTTCATTAAGCTACCATTGGGAGCATTCTGTAATACTTTTGACCTTCATTAAGCTACCATTTGTCAATAAGATCTTTGTCTTGTCTATTTTTGGGTGGCCTCTTAAGACCAGTTTACTGTATTGTATAACATTTTCAGATTGTGAACAGACATCCACCATTTGGTAATCAAGTGAGAGAAAGTGTATCATGTTTACCAAAGTATGAGCTGGTTATTGAACAGGTTAGTAGGGCGACTAAGTCTGCACAGCTGATGTAGGACTTCACTTTTAGCTTACGGTAAATGTTCTAAAATTGTAACACTTTTCTCTTTCATTTCTCAAATAAAATGTTGGTAATCAGGGTTGGAAGTCAGAATAGCAAACAGGGCAGGAAACTTGTGTTCGAAATTTTAGAACATATACCATGCTTGTTAAAACCATTACAATTGCAGGGTTTTACAGGACGCAATATCCTGCGTCTTATACGCATAAATCGTTAGGTAGGACCCGTCAATTCACCTTACCTGCGTCCGCTGGGACGCAGATGTGTTTGTTGTGCCTTTCATTAAAATCCCAAATTCCAAAGTTATTTCGTAACGAGGTTTTCCCATATTTACAGGCTATCTATAAATAAATAGGACAGGTGCTCTTGTTTTAGACTGCTGCACTGACCTTGTAGGTAAACGAGAAGTGAAAACGTCCGTGCAAACATCGGCCGTGAAAAAGAGAAAGTTGTAAAATACCATGCTTTCTCTCAGGTCCGCTCTGCTAAAAAGCATGGAAAACGTATACTGATTTGTCCATCACTGACTTTGTGTATTGATTTTTTCATAGTGTGAATAATCACTGACAACTCAGCCGACCGCTCAAGCGTGAAGGGCAATTATCTTGACAGTTTTTACCAAATTACGTAACATTTTCACTTGGAAAGGCTCAAGTCGGCAAAAGATCAAAGATACCAGAGACTTCAGATAAGTGGAGACTTGTAGACAGATAGATAGAATACAATGACAGCAAGATCATGTGTATTTCAAATTTACCAACCAAATTTCTCAGAATGGAAAGCAAGTAGCAGTCTGATCAGTGACTGTTTTTTTTTGGTGTGTGTTTTTTATCTCAATTAGAGAACAGTTTGATCAGAGACAGATTTTTCTGTCTTCTGGATGCAGCAATCTATCACTTCTCCATATTTTCTCAAACTTCTCCCTATTTGTCCGGTCCCTGCATATTATAGGGTCAAGTTCAGCTTTTGTAAAAAAAAAGCGTATAGGATTGTGTTTCACTGATGGTAGTATACACCCCCCCCCCCCCCAAAAAAAAAAAAAAAAATTGGAAGGGGGCCAGACATGGCCCTCAAAATTACTGACCTGGGGACAACACTGAGCCTTCACTGAAGGATTTACTACCCCCGGTACTACCTTCCAAAATTCGAAGCTTATATAAAAAGATGGGACCCCCAATTTCAATGATGGGACCCCCATCATATTCAAAGTTGAGTCCCAAGGACCCCCAAACATTCAACTTGGTGTAAAACCCTGCAATTGTCCTATGAACTTTAGATATTATAAGTATAATTATTTGTAACACAACTGTTAGTGTTGATATGAAAATTTTGCTTCTTTTTATGGGGTGTAAAATTAGGGGATAACTATTCAAAATTTTTATTTGGGGAAGTATATCTTGAATATACGGTCGGAAATTTAGTTTTACGGTGATGCATGAGCGGAGCCGTAAAACATGATTTAGGAATGTATATCTGATGATATACCTCCCCAAATGAAAGTTTAAATATGGTTATCCCCATTCTAATGCACTTCTGAGGTTTTGTCTCGAGTTGGAGCCTTGCAAGCCGCATAAAGCAGCACATCATATATCGAAATGTGACGTAATTTTTGGCAAACTATTTCCGACAGTATATCGCAGGATATACTGTAGCAAATTTTTGACATTATCCAATCAGACGTCACGTTACAAAATCAAGTGCATTAGAATGGATTTTTGAATTTGTGGTACCATCAGTATATTATAGATGTGTGCTTAATTGGAACTGATCTGGATCCAAACTTTTTGACACTGATAGTGTTTGAAACGTTTAGTTTTTAAAAAAATCAGCAGACAAAAAAAACCTTTATGCAAAGAGGGGAATACATGTGCAGATTTTTTTGGACTCAGCTCTGACATTATTTCTTTTCAAGTTGGCCAGATATGCAGTGAATACATCAGAAATAATGATCAGTATCCAGCTGTCAAATGGTGTGTTGCTAAAAGAGAAACCATCTACCAACCATACCTGTACACTGCTGATAGGAGACCAGGATAATACTATAGTCTACAAGCAGAGAATCATGTAAGTTTATCTGTATTATTATTACCCCCACCCCTCTCAATACCAAGTCTTACACTCTACCACTGAGCTACTGCGCTCCTCAAATATTTGTTTTGATAGGCTCAAGTTAATGGTATAATCCCAGATCTTATTACCCCTGAAGGAGCTGTCTGATCAGATTTAAAATACTTGCCACTCAGCCACTTCATTTTACACAGCTCATCTGGTACCAGTAGTACCGTGTAAGGTTTCATCAAACAGTGTATACAAGATCAACCTGCTTCTGAGCAGGCTGGTCAGGATTTACACTGTTTGCAAATTTTGACCATTATTTACACACCTAAAGAGGTGGTTAAAAGGACAAGGACAAATTAATGGCAAAGATATTAAAAAGTTTAGGTGTCTGAAAACTTGAGTAACTATGGTAGTAGAAAGGACTAGAACAAATGTCAGGATAAAGTTTTTGAATGTAAATGGTAAATGTGGTAAATCAGGTTATAATTAGAGCTGTGGTATGGGATTTCCAGCAATGTGGTATGTACGACCAGCAAAGCTTCAGATCAGCCTGCGCATACGCACAGTCTGATCAGAGCCTTTGATAGTCGCTGGATTATTCTATGAGTGTTAAGCTACTGACTGAACATCATTTGGAGTTTCTAAGCTAAATAGGAGGCTGCCTAGGCTTGTCTGAGTCTACACTTGTCAAAAAGCCACATTGATGGTAATCACATTTCACAGCTCAATAAATAAATGTTTTATTCTAGGGATGCCCTGCTTCTTAAGGAAGGTCAGTGGAGTAAGAGATTGGACATCAAACATGCTGCCAAAGGACCAGACCTCTTCATACATTACATCAGTCAAGAATGGGGTAACTTAGCATTATAACCGGGACCAACACATGAGTGAATGCGGTATTTTGGAGCAAAAACCTTTTACAAACATGACAGAGCTCAGGCTCATCACATTCAACATCCATATCCATGTTTGTTTCAGAATCGCTTAATTCTCAAGGCTTTCCCCTTTTTATTATTAGTGATGTCTTAGTTCCATTGCAGTAAGTGGAATGGTTCTTTGTATGTGTGAGAACTTGTCTTACTAAAGAGATTTTCTTAGACTTTTTGTTTTGCTTTTTTTGTGACTTTCCTTTTTCAGCAAAAACAGATGGGTTAATACATTCCTTTTCACGCTTGTGATCCGCAACTGCAGTTATAAATGGTGCCCCTGTTATAGATTGTCCACCTGGCTTAGGTTTAGGTTTTGATGGCTCCTTTGATTTTGATTTTTTCACAGTAACATACATTTACATATATACAAAGAACCAAAAATAAGGGAACTCTTGTGTTTCATTTTTTATTTTACCTAAAACACATATAAGAGTCCAAGTCAATATCAGGCGTGACCTCCATGTGCAGCAACCCATGCATGACATCTGTTTGGCATACTGAAGATGATATGGCATATCTCTGCTCTCGGAATCTATGCAACACCAAGTTCCTGGAGAAATGCAAGGGTTCCATTATTTTTGGTACATATTGTTACGTGCAAGGCATAACTAGAAAAAATATTCAGGAAGCCAAAATTTGGTAATTGGAAAGTCAGCAAAAAGCACTTTTAAAATTTAACAAAATTTATTAAAAACAACAACAAAATTATCATTTACAAAAGCAATGGAAAATGTTCATACAATCAAAGAAAGTCTCTCTGATCCCCAGATTTTGAAGTTAATTCCAAATGAACACTTAGTCTGAATCCAACACGGAATGTCACAAAGTTATCCAGAAAGAATAAGTCAAACACAAATTAATCCAGATATGATAAGTTAGAATTCCAGCACAAAAGGTTTTTTTACTTTTAAACAGTGAAATTACTATAAAAATGGCCTTATCAAAATTTACACTTATATATACTCTATAAGAAAGCTCCAGAACAATCGGAAATAGCTATGATATCATATTCTAAATATAAAACAAGAACATCTTTTCTGGAATGTTCAACAATTTTCTCAATTTTTCTGGATGATTCCGAAACCCGCTCAGAGCTTCTATTTGGCATGAAAAAGAAAGTTCCAGGGAATTCTGGATTTTTCCAGAAACTTCCATGATAATACATTTTTAATTTCTAAATGATTAGTCATTTTTTCTAGAAAAGTCTAATGACCAAACAATAATCCTGTTTACACCAACTTGTAGACTATCAATATCTCCAATATCTAGGTCAACAGAAACTTAGTAAACAACATATCAAACAGATAAACATCATACATGTTATAGTATACATTAATGATGATTTTTTTATCCATCTTCTCCTGCAAGTATGCTGTTATTGCTACTTTACTTGATTGTATAGCTTGTACCTTTTTCAATGGTTCGTCTCTTAAACATTGTCTTGGGAAGTTTTTATTTTTCAACAGCCTCATTTGGTAAATCCCAGTTTTGTTGAATCCAGAAGTTATATTTCAAGGCGTCATAGTTTTTAGGTAAGCTTTGCCTGCCATCTCACATATCTTGTATTAGTTTGCCCAATGCCGAGTTGTTAGTAATTCAGATCAGATAGGCTCATGTGACAACTGTCAACAATTATTTACCCATTTTCTTCATCACTGATGTAAGAAGGGCTTTCTGCTGAACTTGACAAAATCTCTGACCAGAAAATTGACATTTGCATCAAATACATGAACAATTTAAATGCCTGATAAAGATGGATTTTTTGTTGTTGAAAAATTGTGATTCTAAAGCTCTTTCTGGGCTTGCCAGTTATGTCCAATAAAATAAGATTATGAGTTATCTTGTTCAAATTTGGTACAAAAATTCTTCATATATCATATATACATTGATTTTGAAAATCAGTTAATGTCATAGGCTTTTTCAATTAACCATGACAGTCACTGCTCTACAGAACTTTGTTTCTTAATTTTACAGTGGGACTAGATGTTGAATGTACCTTCACACCAAATTATCTTGGCGGAAAAAGAATAACAAACAACCCATCTTCCCTTGAACCAAAGGTATTTTAAAGAAAATTTGCTCTGCATCGAAATATGGAATTTAAATCTTTGCTTGCTAGCTGTTACTTTTTTTCTCTGTTGATAGCCTTTGCAAACAGTTTGGACCCAGAACTGGACAGTTGGTCCTGACCTGGATTCAAACTGATTGACACTCTGATGGTGTTCCTAAAATATTTTTTTGAAAATTACACATCATGCGAAGACTTAAGTTTGTGATATTTTGTTACTTATGGCATAGGCAAGCAGTGATTACTCAGACCAGCACAAAAGAGCAGTATCACCAGAGGTTTCTCAGCTTGCATACAATACACATGAAAGTGATTGAATGATTTGACCAATCATTTGCCCCAGACTGGACACTGAAAATGAAATAAGAACCATTATCTATGTATCTCATGTGCTTGCCCATATAACTGCACAAACTTGTGAGAATTTCACTTTAACCCATATAAGCCTAGCATCCTTTTTATGGAACTTTGGCAAACAGTGTAGAACCAGACCAGATGCCGCAGATCGGGGCGTCTGATCAGGTTCTTCAGAGTTTGCTTACAGAATGTTCTATTAAAATTCAAAAACAGCGAAAATTTTTATACTGACACTATTACATCAAAAATCTTTACAACATTGGTAGTTTTTGCACAAATGTACCAATTTAGCTTATATTTGAGTTCATTACAGCAGAAATTCATTTTAATGTAAAATTATTTCGGGACAAGTACAGTTGTTGGAAAGAGGGTTGACTGTACAAATGAAAAATACCACCAAACATCCCTTAAAACGGAAATGGACTGGTCCAATTGATAAGAATGGGGCATTCCATTTGGCTGAAATGGGCTTATGTCCTTGTTAAAGCAATGATTTACTATGGTTTAAACAAGGCTTTTGAAATCATGTTGCACTTATTTATATGCAGCAATCCCTATAACATTAGTAATAGTTGCTATACTTGTGTTTTATCATGTTCCAGATGAAAGGGCCAAGCAACACACCCGCCCCAAAGAATGAGAAGGGAGATATCTATGTGCCCTGTAACCATCAATGCCATAACAAACAAAGCTGTGCTCATGAATGCTGTAAGACTGGTGTATCATCTAGGAAGAGACAGCAACGCACCAGTGATAGCAGTAAAGTGTCCAGTGATAGCAATAAAATGTCCTCTGATCGCAGTAAAATGTCCTGTAGCCGTGGAGTGATGGACCATATTAGTGAGATCACGTCCAGAGCTTCTTGTATGCCACACACTCCAGGAAGATTGAAAAGAACAAAGCTAGAGGTACTGAAACCTTTCACGTAATGCTTTTCCCACCAGTTCCCACAAGTCACAAATTTTGTCATCTGCTTAAATGTTCTTAGGTAGCCTATATTTCAAACAATATGGATTCAAATCAGACTGTTCCCAGGGATATATGCAGCAGCCGTAATGAGCAGACAACAATTTAAGGACAAAAAAATATTGGTTGGATGACAGTAATTTTTAAATTAGGAGGGCACTTTGCTTGTTTATTACATTGACTATAGATTATGATAAAACTTTAATTTTTAAATGGATTCTCAAAGCTTAGAGTTTAAGAGAAGTCTTAACCCTATTGCCATGATGGGTGAAAGTTTTCAGGATTATTCCTGTGTTCAGGATTTTGAGGCCAACCTCAAAATGCTGAATTCTGCAGATAATAGCGTTTCTGATTTACTTTCAGTTTATCAAAAGGTATTTGACCTTTAAACTTGCAGGGTTTTCCCTTCAAAAAAATTTTCAGGGGTCATTGTGACCCCCAGGTAGTTGACTTTGGGGGTCATTTTCAATTTGAGAGGGTCACATACTGATCTCTTACAGGATATACTGGTAGAGTTTCTAAAGTACGTGCAACCCGAACCTGCTGAAAATGGGTTATTCTGTCGAGTGTTTACGCACGGATCACATTTCATTTTGCCTTTTTCTAAATACAACCAGTCATATTTCACGAGCCAGTCATCACAAAACCCCCTTGGTCTTGATGTTTTCTTAGGCGTACTCGGCCCAGGTTGCGATTCGTCAGAGTCATCGCTATCTGTTTTTCGGTTGCAGACGAGAAAAACGACATCAATTTTGACTGCGACATTTTCGTAGACTGCTTTATCGCATATTAATAGTGTATGCACAAAGTCTGTCGCTTAGAAGCGAAGAATTGGACGCGGACACAGTCTACAGTTTCGTCCCCAATATCGGCGATTCGGACCCAAGTTCGTGTTGTACTTACTCGAAGATAACAAATGGCGCCGACGTCGATCTGAATCATTCGTTTTAAAAGCAAGTGCTGCGCACACAGCTTTGCGTCCACCATGACGCAGTAGTGATAGTTATTTGGGTCATTTGGTCCAAATGTGCGTCAAAACGCACAAAAATGTGCGTCATGGAAAACCCTGAACTTGGAATGTTTAATATTTTTGAGACATACAACAAGTTTTAAATTCTGATTATCTAAAGTTCAGGATTTTGGGAATTTTGAACTTTCACCCATGTATTGCACTCTGAGTTTTAGTCTTTCTGAGTGAAAAAGTTTGAAGGTTATGACTGGTTTAATGTTTGGTTTATAACTGCATATCTAGTAATTTTAGTTTTTAAGTTTTGAAACTGATATTTATTATAATTTTTCTGACAATATGCAAGAAATAGAATTAATAAAAATGAATTTATTTTAACTTGAAAATGTAATGATTTGAGGTTACCACTTGGCCTAAACTGTCTACAACTTTTATTTTGACACTCAGCAGTCCCTAATAAGATGCTGTAGAATATGACCTCTTATCCGAGTCTAGTATATGAAACTACCGGTACCTCTATTTCGAGATCATCATATCATATAATCATAATCGGATTTTTGATTAACGTGCAGGTGCAGGGGCATCATCCACATCAGTGGGCCCCTTTCCAGGTAACTGGCTAGCTGCACGCATAGCAGATCTCACACCTGATCTCCAGGTGCTCCTTTCTTGAGGGTCAACTGTGGTGAGCTTCCACTCACGGCAGTCTTTCTCTGTCAGTTTCTTCCATGTTGGCTTGGGCCTCCCTGCCCCCCGCCTGCCGTCAATCTGCATATCATATGCTGTTCTGATTGCACCACTCGAACGCGCCACATGCCCAAACCAGCGAAGCCTTCTCTCTCTCAAAATGAGGTCGAGGTCCTCAAGCTGAAGCTTTCCAGTAGCTCGCTTGACCTTACCCTGGCCACATCCTCTGGCTTTATACTGCAGATCTGTCTGATCATGGCCCTATCATTGCGTTGCAAGCTCTGCAGGTTCGTCTTGGTAAGTGGCCAAGTTTCACTGGCATGGAGCATGGCGCTCCGCACGCAAGAGCTGTACACATGGCCACGGGTCTTGTTCGAGAGGTGGCGGGATGTGAGAACTGGTAGTAGCTCCCTGAACTTCTTCCAGGCGGTTTCCACACGAGTAGTGACCGCCATTTCACAGCCTCCACCAGCAGAAAGCATGTCACCTAGGTAGCAGAAGGAAGCTACCACCTCAAGCTTATCAGGTCCAACCTGGACTTCACTCTGTGGTCTGTCGTCAATAGGGCGAGCATTTCCCATGCACCGTGCACACCTATAATCAGGATTTGGTGTCAGTCTTTGTAGCCCACTGCATTTCTTATGCACCCAAAGTTTGCAGCCATTGCAGTAGATGCTGTTGTTGCCTACTCCTGTACGACAGACAGCGCATGGGTATTCGCCTGAACTCTGCAAGAGGTCCAGGCCTGTACCACAGATCATGACTTTTGTCTTTCCTGCATTCACCCTCAATCCCTTCTTCTCCATGGCTTCTTTCCATATCAAGAGCCTCCTGACACATTCCTCTAGGGAGTCAGCAATGATGACAAGATCATCTGCATATAGGTCCTCCCAGGGAACACCAGCCCGAAACTCACGTGACAAGGCCTCCAGCACAATGATGAAGAGCAAGGGACTGAGTACGGATCCCTGATGGACCCCGACCTTCACCTCAAACTCTTTGCTGAAACCCTCGCCAACACGAACCCGGCTTCGTGCATTAGCGTACATTCCCTGGACTAACCGCACAATCCATTCCTCAACGCCTAGCTTTCTCAGGGCCCACCAGATAACCTTCCGAGGGACATGGTCAAATGCTTTCTCTAGGTCCACGAAGGCCATATAAAGCCTCTTGTTCACTGCTAAGTATTTCTCCTGCAGCTGCCGGACCACAAAGATTGCATCTGTAGTGCCTCTTCCTGGGACAAAGCCAAACTGGGAGTCGTCAATAGACACCACCTGTCTTATGAGACCATCGACAATCCTCTCTAGGATCTTCATGGCCTGCTCAGTCAGCTTGAGGCCTCGATAGTTGCCTCTATCCAAAGCATCACCCTTGCCCTTGTAAAGGCAGACAATGAAACTTTCCTCCCAGTCAGTTGGGACCTTGCCATCACGGATAATCGCAGTAGCAAGATCTTGGATCATGGTGGCCCCTGTATCACCTGCTGCCTTGATCATCTCCACCACTATGCCTGATGGACCTGCAGCTTTGCCCGACTTCATCTTTGAGATGGCCTTCTTCACCATGTGGGTTATTGGGATAGGCGGGCCTTCTAACGGAGGTTCATTGGACAGGTGATCAGGGTCCCAATCAAATTCAACGTTGAGAAGCCTTTCATAATGTTCAGCCCATGCATTCTGCTTTGCCTCCTCACTCATTGACATTTCCCCAGTGTCATTCTTCACTGGCTTGTCGCCTACAACATCAACATTCTCTTTCCTCATCTGGTTGGCGAGGCGGAAGATATCAGACGACTTGTGGTCAAAATACAAGTCATAAATTGGTTTGCCCTTTTTATTCGGGGAAACCCCTAATTGAGTCCTTTTGCAAACAGTGAAGACCCAGATGAAATGCAGCATAATGCTGCATTTCATCAGGGTCTACACTGTTTGTTAAGGTAAAATGATCTTCAGACAAACAATAGTATATTTTTTTTAAATTATTACCTCACACCCCTAGATATGCACTATGGACTATTCCATGTTTATTGTATCAAACCAGAAGGAAGAATCCATAAGTATACAATGGGTTAAAATTATAATGATCCTTCTTATAGTTCAGAACAGAATCCAGTACACCTGTTGTTGCTAGAGATCTGTCCATGTATTCATACACACCGAAACAGCCTATGGAGTATAATCCAAATATCAGCAGATCTGAAGCTGATTTTGATAAGGCTACTGAAATGACCGGTGACTGGGACACTGAAGCTGATGTAGCACAAGTTAGAGATGTTGAGATGATAGCTCCAGAATCCAACATGTCCGCAGGATGGACGCAGTTGGATATGTTCCAAAAACACAGGGAGAAATATAATACAGGTAACATACTTAACAAATACACGGCCACCAATCCATCTCCTTCATTGCATAAAATCAATACTGTGTTATGAAGAAGAGAGACCGATTTCCTATGAATGAGCGGGACTTCAAAATTTAGCAAAATCTTTATTTTTTTCCAACAATTACAAAAATTTAAAAATCGGAAAATGCTATTTGATGGCCTGGATGTGTACCTTTGACATTCTTTAAATGGTGTGCCCTGACACATAAACTGATTCTAGAATCTGTGTTGAAGTTGAAAAAATGCCATTTTTCTTCACTACAAACCATTTTAATCTGTCAAGTAGAAAATCCTCTTAAAACCGATGTCAATGTCAAAAAGTTCAATGAGTGTCTCATCAAATAGCATTGCCCTATTTCTAAATTTTGCTGTCAAAATTAAGAAACAGAAAGTTTAATCCAACTGGTATAGGCAATGAAGGAGCTGGATTGGTGGCCCCGATATATAAATGAAGTTGATTTTGATAATGCTACTGAAATGACTGGTGACTGGGACACTGAAGCAAATGTAGCACAAGATAGAGATGTTGAGATGATAGCTCCAGAATCCAACATGTCCGCAGGCTGGATGCAGTTAGATATGTTTCAGAAACATAGGGAGAAATATAATAATAATGTATCTACCAGAGACTACAGGGCTCTCACACCCCTTTTTGGGAATGGGGCCGGGACCCATAAAATTGGGAAAATTAGCGGCGTTTTGACTAAAATCGGGAAATTTGACATTGTCCTTATGTATGACGCTTCCATTGCTAGATTGATTCCAATAATTAAACTTACCTTTGTGTACTATGAGAAAAGGGAGAGAAAGAAGCAAGTGTGATTGAATTCTATTATTCTGTGAAATTGTAAATATGTAACAATATGTTCTGTATTTGTATTATATGAAATAAAGATGGAGAACAAAAAAAAATTGTCTGGAATTGGGAAAAAAAACGTACTTTTTGGCATTGGGAATGGGGCCGAGTTTCGGCCCCAAAATTGGGTGATCAAGAGCCCTGGACTATGCATAGAGAAGACTGTGCAAGCAGTGTAGACCCAGATCAGACTGCTCTAAAGAGCAGTCTGATCTGGGTCTACGCTGTTTGCCATTCCATTACAATTTGTGGCATCTCATCATGTACTGAAATTAACTTGTTTGTAAAAGTTTTCACAGACCTAAATAAAAGTCATGGAAAAGAAGTTTTGTCTGGAAAAAAATGTGTGCTTCTCGATAACTCAGATTTATATTTGACAAAAATCTTATAATTTACAGGTACATAGACAATTCATAAATATTTTAATAGCCACAATGTACAGTCTACAAGCTATCTAGCTAAAGTGTAATATCTCTTTTCTCACAAAATTCAGGATTTAACTCCACCTAGCGGCTGAACTTGAAGAAGGTGAAATATTCAATTAGCCTATTAATTCCCACAGAAAAGTTTTGAGCAGAAGACATACTTTTATATAATATTTCTTAAAGAAAAGAAAATGTATGACTTGACATGTCACATTTCAGATAATTCACATGAAAATCAAGCCTTATGTTTTCTGAGAAATAAGGAAAAATAATTTATAAATGATGTCTGCTAACATTTTGTTATACTCTAATGGTTATTAGTTTGTTAGTAGTTTGTTAGTCTACTAACTTACCTCTTTGCTCTCCTGGACTTTTATTGCACACAACGATGTTGACGCTTCAAAGCCTGGATCAAGAAAGAGGCCGACCACATGTTCTTGTGCACGAGATTTCCGTGGTCGGCCAACTCCCCAGGAACTCCCCAGTAGTACACAGTAGCTATTGCAATGGGCGTAGACGATGGCTGATGAAGTCGACAGGACCAGTACAACACTCTCCCCCTTGTTAAAGTTTCTTACATATGTCTTAAAATCTAATTGTTTTGCCTAAAGTTATTGTTTCTTAAAAAAAATCCCTAATTATGCATAAAAAAATTGACCAAAGATGATGCTGATTTAAATGACCTTACTGATGCTATTCTGAATGTTACATGTATATACAGAGTTAACTCCTGATACAGGAAAAATAAAATAAAGTAAGGATTGCTTCCCTTACCATATAAATGCTATTATATGTAATTATTTGGTTCTTGACTTAGAACAATACTGATACAATCATTTAATTGTACATATGAAATAGTGATATATTTATACCACTATATAAGATTACAATGAATCCTGCTTTAAACACTGCTTGTAATAAACCAGACCTGTATTGAGAATCCAATCAAACCAGTTTTATAAGGACTGGCCCATATTTGACAGGTAGTGCTTTGTAACAGATCTAGTTTACAAAACACTTTGTAGAAAACAATCCACATGAAACAATTCAGGTTGTGTTCATTTTTAAAACAGGATCCAAGATATTCTGGGAACTTAAAGAAAAACTGGTACATGAAATTATTACAGTCAGAATGTGAAAACCCTGGCAGAGGCATAAAATATAATCAAATATAAATAGCAGGTGTGTAAAGAATTTATTCCTAACACTCAGAAAGGAACAACACCTTTACACTCAAAAAGGACTAACACCTTTACACTCGGAATGGCAATAATGCCAAGAAATACTCAGAAAATACAATTTCTGAAAACACCCATGTGCAATATAATTTTATGCACTGTAACTGACTAATGGGTAAGATAAACTCTGCCAGGGCTGAACAATAGTGCTTTGGGAGGATACAATCTATATAGCCACTACGTGCAAGGTGGAAGCTGCAAATAAGGGACACAATATAGGAAAAAGGGACAACTTGACATTGTCCATGTGAAAACTGAAGACTCGAAGACTTGACTATAGAATATATGCAAAAATAAACTGCAAAGCAAATTAAAAGAAAGATAATTCAAGGTGCAACTATAATAAGCTCTCCCAAATTCCACTGTGATGTATATACTTTACAATAATTCTGAACCTTCACTTGAATATTGAAGCATTTAAAACATTGCGCTAATATAAAGCTAAATTATAGCATTAAATGCATATTAGCGTGAAATATGAAAGGGGTGTATAAATTTCTATGCTTACTACTCAAGGTTCAGATAAATATATACATTTTTTTTCTTTTTACATGAATTATAATAGATTAGAAGATACATGTTGGTGGAATCTGGAATAAACAGGCAGAACTAGCTATGCTACTACAGAACACTTAGAACTTACAATAAGTTACCTCGGCTGCATCTGCAAAATAAGGGGTCAGAATTTGAAAAGTATGCACATAGTATTTATCAAAATGAAATGTCATAAAACATATGCTACCACACTCCTCCCCCATCTAAAGAAGAGGATACAATATAGGATAACTATATCTGAAAATAAAAGTCATAATGACTGAAATAAGTTAAAGGCCAACTGGAAACTCTGAGACCCCCCACATGACAACACATAGGCTCATCACATGAAGGGATCAGAGTACCCAGTATACTAATATTCAGACCAATGTGACAGTTAAAATAGACTAATTGAAATTAAAGGTAGCTATGCAAATCCTGATCACAAAATTCAGACAAGCAGTGGTGCATTAGAAGAGTCTTACCAGGTCAAGCTATACAACCTGGCAGTATTCATATTACAGACTCTTATGACCTCAAAAACAGACAAATTCAGTTTCTCGGCCAGCCCCTCAGCAACAGCATGGACATGCCACGGTCGCTTGTGGTTCTGCATGTAAGGGGCATCCGTCTCTAGCATAAGTTTGCTCAATCCAAATGTGCGCATGGCATTAACAGTGCTTGGTTTTCTCAGGGATATGGGGCCAATGCTAAATAAGCAATTGGGAAGCGTTTCAGTCCACTGCTTAAATTCAGTCTCATTCCCAGTGAAACAATGGCGGTGTATTGGATGGTTGCACATGTCTAATTCTTGAAGGAGCGAGATAAACTCCTTCGCCGCCTTTCCAGTATTGTGATCACGGACATGCACAACAAGAACCTTATTTAACCGTTTCGCCAGCTGGAGGGTAGGACGGAGGAATCGGCGCTGAGCCTCGATTTTGCCCGCAATGCATTTTCTGCTGTCATGACCTGAACTACACGTACAAGTTGCAGTGAAGTCCAGGCCAACCTCACCAATTCCTACGGCCTCGGGATGCCTTCCCAACATTTCCTCCAGACGACGAGACTGGTCAATTGCTGCCGAAAAGGGTGCTTTGACGATCATGTGAGGATGGATCCCAAAAGTCAGTTTGATCCTGGGGTCCTCCCGCACGCGATCACCAATAAAATCCCATTTTGTAGGGTAAACATAGTTAGCAATGACAAAGGGAAGGTGAATTTTCATGTCAGTCTCCATAGTCTCCAGGTCCAACAAGGTCATATCCTTACGATTCGAGAGCTTGTCCAGATGACAATGCGAATCAATGATTCCCATTTTCATCTGGGGAAAGCCAAGGGAAGGTGAGGAGCCATCAAACTGCAAATATTCGGCATATCTTACGAAAGCAGAACGGCTTTGCACAGTGAATTTGGCCAGCAGTGCAGTCATGACAGCTGGGTGTCCAATTATGCAAAGCCGTGTAGGGGGCAAAGTCATGTAACCGCCGATAGACAAAGGCTCCAAACCCGCTCTCGGAAGTAGAAATATTCTTCCTCCGAGATCTTAAGAGTCTTGGGAAGGTGCTGTGCCGCTGCCAAGGTCAGGAGGTCAGTGGAGGAATTCAGGCCAAGTTCCCTGCTCATGAATAGGAATAGCCCATTCATCAGCAGAAACCAGGCCCTCAACAGATTCTCCCCACTGATCAGCCTATGACCCTTGTGGAAGCGGTCACGGTCCTTGCCAAAACCCTCAGACTTGTGGCAATCCACGCACGCAGTGGATGGACTCACATACCAAGGTACATGAGTCCTTAGAGTGTGTTTGTTGAGATGTGTGGTTGAGAGATCACACACCTCACATGTATGGGCGAATCGACTCTTCTTTGCACTGGTCGCCATCTGCAAAGAAATAGAAAAAAAGGTCCATCTTGGTTCTCAGCTGTTTTTCCATTTATTGTACGTCTAAAACGGACGTAACCTCTGAATTTGTGGAGACTTTTACCCAGCTTGGGCGGAACCCCAAGCCTGCCTTAGAGTACGAAGGTACAAGCAGCGCTGTCCCAGAGGTAACAGGCAGCCCCTGAACTTCTAGAACCCCCCAGGAGCAGGGTACAAATATATCGTCATACCCAGTCCATCCACAATACAATACATAGACTAATATCGCAAGACGTACCGGATATGGGATAAATCCCTAATATTTAAGGGATAGTGGTGCATGAATGGTCAGCGGGTATACAATACATAGACTAATAATCCACTGACAAAACATATACCACAAAGCTTCCAAAATACCTACACTGACAGCATCTATACAATACATAGACTAATACAGAAACTGCCAGTACAAGTACTATAGTAAATGCTCAGCACACCCCCGCCGAAAACACCAATACAATACATAGACTAATACAGATACTTCCACCGAGGATGCCCTGTCAGGATAGGGACACCAACATTATCACTATCCATACAATACAGAGACTAATACGGACACCAACAATGCAGATATCCCATGCACATTGACAACCCAAGCGCAAGCACCCCTACAATACATAGACTAATACAGGCACCCGCACCTAGGATATCACATCCAAGAGAACCAACACTGACACCACCCATACAATACATAGACTAATATGGACGCCATCAGTGCAGATACCCAAACATTTAAGACAGCATGATACCCACGTCGACATCACCCATACAATACATAGACTAATATGAGCAACACCCACACAGATACCATAAGGTAAGAGCGTCCACAGCACCAGCACTCATACAATACATAGACTAATATGAGCACTTTTGCCATAGACACTCTCATACATGTATGCAGGCAACACCAACATTGACAGTAACCATACAATACATAGACTAATATGATCACCATCAATGCAGGTGCACATGACAGACTAATCCAAAAACCGAGCAGGCAGATTGATCTTCCTACCTGACCTGCTAGTTCTGGATTGTGGACGCAGGTCACCAGGGGCGGACTGAGAAATATTCTCGGTATCATCACCATTATCAATCAATACATGGTCATTTCCCGTATCTAACAAAACGGAAGAATCGGTGTCATCCCCTGGCATGTACAATAATGTTGCATCCAAGTCCATACCTTGCATATATGGCAAGGTAGCATCAGGATCGAAGGATGCATCTAGGTCTGGGGCAAAGTTCTGCTCTGGTTCTCCAAGATCATCAACATCCTCCCCCTCATCTATGAGCAAAGGATCAAGGATGAAATGCCTTTTCCTTTGCAACCATAGAGGGAAAGAAGAATCGTGACAAGGTTTCAACCGGTCATGATGGACAGTCAGGGTTTTCTTTCTACCCTGAAGTTTATAGAGTGGGGGACGAGATCTTATTACAATCAATGGACCGTTCCATGGCGGTCATATTTTGGAACTGACGCCAATCTTGGTAGACGAGTCTCGTATATAAACAACGTCACCAACTTCATAGAATTTTTGAAGTACTCTGAGGTCATAATCTCTCTTTTGGCGCAGTTGAGTCTCGCCAATCTTCTCCCTGGCCAATTTGTGAGCTTCTGAGAGATTGTGGGATAGGTTTTTGACCCAAGTTGGAGGGTCCTGGGCAGTGTGTCTATTCAACCCAAGCATCAAATCAATGGGTTGTATTACTTCTCTCCCCAACATTAGCATATTGGCTGAAAAACCAGTTGATTTGTTTTTCATGGAGTGTAAAGCCATGGAAATAAGGGGAAGATGCTCGTCCCAATCTTTCAGGCCCTTAGAAATGTAGGATCTTATCATTTGCAGAATTAATTTGTTAAAAACCTCGGCCTGGCCATTTGAGGAGGGGTGGTAGGGTGTAGTCCTTGTCTTAGTAATCTCCAGAAGTTTGCAAAATGCCTGGAATAAATCACTCTCAAAATTACGCCCCTGGTCAGTGTGGACTTCTAATGGGCAACCAAAAGTTGTTAAAAAATGTGACAAGAACGCTTTAGCTGTTAATTCTGCATTTTGGGCTGGCAAAGCTGCAAGCTCAACCCATTTTGTGAATTGATCAATCATGACAAGTATGTATGAAGAACCAGATTTTGTCTTCGGGTTAATAGGTCCCAAGATATCTATATGAACACGTTCCATGGGATACCCGGCATGAAAACACTCCAGGCCACTTCTATACGTCCTATTCCCCTTTTTATTGGTGTTGCAAACAGAACACTGTTTGACGTACAGATCACTGTCTCTGGACATTCCGTACCAATAGAATCTTTCCTTAAGTTTATCCAGGGTCTTTTGTTGACCCAAATGTCCAGAATCTTTTGAATTATGACAGTAATACAGTACTTTGGACTGTAGGTCGGATGGCACAACGAGACATTTTGACACGGTGTCAGATCGTTCCCAGGAATAAAATAATACACCTTGATCTAACGACAGTTGATCTCGCATTAACCAAAGTGACCTAGTTTCAGGGCTACATAATAAAAGTTCTCTTTTTGATGGTTCATAGGAGTATTCAAGCCAGTGTGTAATCGCGCCAAGAGAAGAATCATTCTGTTGGGCATCCCGTAGCTGGAGGGATGACAAACCGACAACCCAATTGGAGACTGGATTAGCTCCCGACAAGGCTTGCTCCGCGAGTCCAGCACGAACGCTGCGCACTGCCAAGGGAACTACATCATCCACATCATCATTAAATCTGGCCCACTGTCTATGCACTTTGCTGCAGTAATGACAACCTCCACATGGGAGATCTTCAATCCTAGTTCCAGCTCTATAGCAGTTGCAAGGAGCAAGATTATCCTCTATTCGACTCAGAGCATCCGCGTTATTGTGTTCTGCGCCACGCCGATGGACAATTTTAAAATTATATTGCGACAGCTCCTCCATGAAACGAGCAAGCTGACCCTCAAGATGCTTGAAACGCGTAAGCCAGACAAGACTGTTGTGGTCAGTTCGGATGATGAAGAACCGACCTAACAAATAATGTCTGAATTGGCGGCAGAACTTCACGATGGATAATAATTCCTTACGCGTAGTGCAGTAATTTCTGTGCTGCTTCATTAGTACATGGCTGGCATAGCAGATGGGCCTTTCTACCCCATTTTGAATTTGGGATAGCTCCGCACCTATTTGTTTGTCACTCGCGTCAGTATCTAGGATGAATAATCCATCCGGAGATGGATGAGAGAGAACTTGTGCGGATAACGCGAGATCCTTAAGTGCCTGGAAAGAGGACTGATGCTTACCAGTCCAGACATACAGTTTTGCATGTGCTAATTCATATAGGTCAGCTGAGACCTTAGCAAAATTTGGTATGTGATTCCTATGGTAATTCATGAACCCTAAGAATGAAAATAATTCTTTCGTGTTTAAGGGGACAGGCCATTGTTTAACGGCCTCCAGCTTATCTGGGGAAATCGCGATTCCGCTTCCACTAACTAATTTGCCTAAAAATTCAACTTGAGATTTGAAAAATTGGCACTTCCTAGGTTTAAATTTCAGATTGTGAGTACGGAAGCGGATGAATATCTTGCGTAACGCGCCGATGATGTCTTGGAAATCGGTTCCCAGCACAATGATGTCATCCAGGTACACAATGACTATCTCCCAGGTGAGACCCCGAAAGACCAGCTGCATCGCCCGCTGAAATGTCGCGGGCGCACAGCATAAGCCCATCGCGAGCCGGGTCCACTGAAAGCTGCCAAAGCGCGTGTTGAATGAGGTCTTATGCCTAGAACTTTCTTCCACTGGAATCTGAAAGTACCCAGAGCACAGATCTAACACACAGAACAGCTTCTTGCCATATAGGGAATCCATGCAGTCATCGATCAACGGGAGACTAAAATTATCCTCATATGTTTTTGCATTAAGGGCCCTATAGTCAATACAATAACGTAGTTCGCCGGTCTTTTTACGAACTAATACAGGTGCAGCAGACCACTCTGACACTGAAGGCTCAATTACACCTTGTTGGAGCAATTTTTCTATGTACTCCTGTTCAGCTTTTTGAAATTGGAGTGGAGTCCTTCGAAATTTTTCTGCATGTGGAATTTCATCATATGTGTTAATTTTGTGCTCCACCCCAGACAAACATCCTAGGTCAAAATCACTTTTAGAAAATACATCTGAAAATTCAATTAATAAATTTTTGAACTGCTGTTTTTCTTCTGATGAAAGTTCCGAAATGTTATCCTCATACATTTTTTTCAGATGTTCTGGCAATTCTTGAGCCTCATTGACATTTTGCTCTGCAAACCCTTGTGGCTGAGTCGCACACCTGTTTATCTCACAATTGACAATTGCATCTGGTACTAAGTCAGCCGATTCTGCATGACCTATTAAACTGCCTTTCTTGAAAGTGACATATTTATCAGATTCATTGATCACTTTCATACAGACGGACGATCCATGACCAAACAATCGGGAAACTAAAGCCTTTTTATTAGATGGCTGGACAATATATGTGCCATCTATGTCAGTTTCCAAATTACCTCTGATGTAACCCACAGTGTTCGGTGGTATTACTGTTCTTTTGGCTACACTTACTCTCGAGACTTGCAATTCAGGCGATGCAGCCACTTTGATTGGAAAAACATCTCCAGCTATCTCGAGAATATCATTGGCAAGATCAAGCACACAGCCCGTTGCCTTCAAAAAGTCTAAGCCCAATAGGCAAAGTTCTTTTATTGGAGCAACACAGACTGTATGCAGGAAAGTCTGATCCCCAAAAGTAAATGGGACATTATGCACCATCTTACCCATGACATGCTCCCCACCTATGCCGGTGAGACGGACGGAAACTCCCCACTCATTTGGAGTGTAAATTGACCGGAAATATTTCTCCTGAATCAATGTGATCATGGCTGCACTGTCAATTACAGCCTCGGTCTCATAGCCATTAATACCTGCTAAAACAGAAATGGTTAAGTTCCTACTACTAGGCAATGATACCTCGAATATTTCGTACTGGCGACCCTCATCTACACTCAACGGGACTAGGCGTTCGTCGCCTTCACTCCTAGTCCGTTGGAGTTTAACGACTCCTCATTGGAATCAGCCTGCCTTACAGCTGCAGAAACAGGTCCACGCTTATCTGGAGGCTTCGGACTCTGGGACACATAGTTCTGAGGCCTATTTTGATAATTTGAAGGCCGATTGTATGACCGGCTAGGAGAAGAGTAATTATCCCTCCCCTGTCTGTCATACTGACCTCTAGCATAGCCACTATAGGATGGGGAGTATTCACGATGTGAACTCCCCGACCCATATTGCCTATCCTGAAAAGGAGTCCTCCCAGGAGAGTTCCAGCCCCGATAATCATCACGGTATGATCGCTGAGTAGGAGAGCGTCCCCTGGATTGCCAATCGCGTGGCTCATAATTTCCTCGGGAATCATTGTGACGCCAGTCCCTACCATAAGATGGTGATCTTTTGCGGTAACCGGCGTCCCAATAATTCCTTTGCCTGAAATTATCCGTAGGGCTATCTCCCCTCGTATTGCGACCATCACCGCGAGCCGGCGAACGGGAGGATTCACGGAAGCCGCTGGACAAGGAATCAAGCCTCTGTTCGATGCGTGAAACCCTGTCCTCCTCCTGTGCGGTAAAAACTCTCTCCTTAAAGGACACCTTTTGCCCACTTATTGCCTGTTTATTAGCAATTACTGTTTTCAGCCGTTTACAGGCTTGCTGAATGTTTGTGGGACTTTCATTTATCACCACTATAGCCTCATCTCTATGTTTGGTCCCTCTCAAGAATGCCTCGGTTGCAACATTCTGCAGAGTGATTGCGTCAGTCTGTGGAAAGCCATCCAAACAGACTGACAGAACCCGCTGCAGAAACACCTCCAGCCCCTCATCCTCCTTTTGACGGATTGTATGCAACTTCTGTCACGCGGCCACCGGGGTATCTCGAAGATCAAACCTACGTGCCAGTTCAGCCCTGAGCTGCACGTAGTCATTTTGACCCTCGCATCGGTTTGCATATTCAAGGGCAGTCTCAGAGAGGCAGTCAAATAATCTATCCAACCTCTTCTGAGCCGTCCATTTCCTTCTTTGAGCTATTCTCTCAAACTTGGAGATGAAGCTTAACCATGATTGTTTATTTGGGTCCCCGGTGAAGACTGACATTTTGGGAGGCTGAGGGGACCTAGACCTATCTCTATCAACCTTATGGCCATCCTTGTCCGAACTATCTATGGGAGGATCCTTAGAGACTTCACCCTTTTTAGAATGGGGTTCCGCCTTTTTGAAGTCCTTCCCATAAACCCCACTCTTAGGAATGATCGTAGTGATCTTACTTATCAAATCACTAGCGCTAAGCTTAGCTGGTGCCTTTGGGGAAGCCTCTTTGGGTGAACCCACAGGAGCGGGATCAGCCATAGCGCCTACCCCTTCCAAAGCATCTGCTTTCTCTTCCTTGGGCTTGACTGCCGGGTCAAGGGTACCTGCCATATAAGATGGCCCTGTAATCCCTGGTGGATATACTGTGGGGATAGTTACACTAATAGTGTCTAGCCTATGAGCAATCTTTTCTATCTGCTCCGCTATGAAGGACATGGCACCTTTAAAGGTCTCCTCTGTCACATACTTGACTTCGTGACCCTTCTCTTCTCCATGCCAACTGACAGGTGTGTAATCTATGGACAGGGTCCCCTTATCAAGGAGCTCTGTCCAAAACTCCACAGAGTATTTGACAGCCGCCAAGGCGCTGACTGTCAAAGGGGCATGTGTTTCCTTTTTAACTTCCTGCACCAAGTCCTTTATAGCCTTGGCAGTTTTGGTGCCTATCTTTGGTATAGTGGCCAAATCTGCCTCTGAGCATTCATAAATATTCATGATTGTTGATGTAATGAATAAATACTACTGAATGAAAATGAGCACAAAAGGTTAGTGGTTAGGCACTAAATGTGAGTAGATGCTAAACGATAACAATTTAGCAGGAGTAAAGCTACAAAAAATGAAAAATTTACCTGTTCAAATGACTTCTGAATTTTAGAAATGGAGGAAAACGCTATACGGAATTCCCGTATTCAAAATTTTCCAATTATCTTTTTCTGGCCAAAAATACCTTAAAAATGCCAAAAATTATTTATAACTATGTTTTAGATGAAAAATAACCCAAATAGGACTTTAGAATTCGCCAAAACGGCCTTAGGAAATTTACTACGAGATGGCTGTAGAAAAAATACTGTTTTTTTAACAAGTACAATCTTCTACAAAAATTAATTAATTAATTAATTAAACTCCCCGGTAATTAACCTTTAATTTACCCTCGTCGCCAATTGTTATACTCTAATGGTTATTAGTTTGTTAGTAGTTTGTTAGTCTACTAACTTACCTCTTTGCTCTCCTGGACTTTTATTGCACACAACGATGTTGACGCTTCAAAGCCTGGATCAAGAAAGAGGCCGACCACATGTTCTTGTGCACGAGATTTCCGTGGTCGGCCAACTCCCCAGGAACTCCCCAGTAGTACACAGTAGCTATTGCAATGGGCGTAGACGATGGCTGATGAAGTCGACAGGACCAGTACAACAATTTGATGCTGTACAAGAAGATACTGTCTAACACCACATCTGGTAGTTTTCAAGTGCTAAGATAAATACAAAGCTAAACTGAGTTTTCTATTGGCTTAGATGGCTGACATCATAATAAAAGGTAGCTCCAGACAATTTTAATAAAGACAAGCAATATTTTATAATTCCATATTTCTTTGAAATAGAAATTAATGATGTAATGATTTATTGTGCATAATATTTGCATGTATATTATGCATTCATTTCTAATAAAATTTTAATGAAATGTATTTTAAACCAACTGGAAACATTAATTTTGTTTACAGATACCTGAAGTTTTGTACATGCATACCCCTTTGGAAAAGCCCCTCATTGAATTCTTTGTTTCATGAATAATTATGAGAAAGTTAGCAAAAAGTGAATCTGAGATCATAAATCTGTCATTTTGTGCCCTCCCAGAATCAGTTGGAGGAACCACCATTGGCTGAAGTAAGATCAAACCAAGGTCATTTATGCAAATTACTGTTTACAGTTCATGGAAAATTTTCTGTTTGGCATATTTTCTAGAAGGGTCAATGCAGGAAAATGATTTTTTCCGTTAGTATAGTATGCTTACTAATAATGTTAATAAGCAAAACAGTCTCTTTGGGAACCTTTTAAACCAGATGGAAGCAGGAGAATATTGCATATTGTTTTGCAATCGTAAAGTCAATGCAGGTTTAATGCATTTATTTCAACTAATATTGCCGAAGTTTGATGTCAACTAATAACTTTTGTATCCTCTTGTTGCAGTAGTATAAATATGATATGCATACATGTTGGAAATAAACCATTAAATCAAATTAAAATATTCACCATCTATAAATAAATGAGAACTATAAATAGCAACATATGTAGTCTCACAATAAAGCAGTGTGTTTATTAATAGCTTAGCCTGGCTGTGAGTTGATGACTCATTAGTGCTCTACTTAAAGGTATTGATAAGACATAGCGTTTTAACTGGTAGTTAAAGCCATAATTGTGAACTTAAATGTTTTGGTACTTTTCTTTAATTTTCGTGTCCTGTTGCCCTTGTAGTAGAGTGAAAAGCTCCAACCTGTCCAGGCCTGGAAACAACTTTTATGTCACTCTGCTAAGATAATATATAACAGCTGTTCATTTTACGTCCACATAAAGATTATAGCTAGTCTCTGAAGCTGGGCAGATAGATTTCAGTTTTACCTGGCCCCTTGTTTATAAAACTTCCATGCATGCATCTCATCACCAACAATTGTTGGCATATTAAAATTTAGGAGCAGAACAAAATGTTTTCTCTTCTGAGCAGGAAAATTTTCTCACTTGTATATGGTGAGGCATATTTTATGCTCATGTGATTTGAGCAAGAAAAAAGATTTACCCCCCCCCCCCCCCCCACACACACACACACACAAGACAGGGGAGGGGGAAGGTGGGCTGTTGTGACAAGCTTATGTATGATGAATGTTTTCATTGGTTCAAGCAGATACAGAGAATTATGAAGATGACCATCAGTCACTACCAGATCTGACATCTAATGATCGAATGCCTGATGAAGAACCTTGCTGGGATTTAGGACAAGATGACCAAAGGTATATTATATACAGTTTAGCTAGAGCTGTTTGACATGTATACCTTATTAATAATGAAACAAATCCAAAGAGTTTTGGTCAGGCCAAGTGCATAAAGGTTAAGTATTTGTTGCACCTCACTCTGAAAAGCTAAGAAAAATCAATCTAGACATCACATTTATCATGGGCTGTCATTTTAAACTTTTGACCTTAGGTACCCTTTAATTTAAGCATAAAATTTAACTGTAAAAGTAGATTGACTATAATTTGAATATGAGCAGGGTCCTTTATCAGAAAAATTACAAGCTGACTCATGAGATTTTGGTATTTATCCCATAGGCAATGAGCAAGGAGAGTGTTAAGTCTGCTGTTCTCACTTAAGATAAAGAGGGAGCGCAGTGGCTCAGTGGTAGAGTGCTTGACCCGAGACCCAAGGGCCGCGGGTTCGAGCCTCACAGGCGTCACTGCGTTGTGGTCCTTAAGCAAGACACATTTATCCTAGCTTAGTACTGGTTCAACACAGGAAGACCCGTCCCTATATAACTGAAAGATTGTTGATGGGACGTAAAATCAAATAAAACAAACAAAACAAAACTTAAGATAAAGTTTAAGCCAACTTTTTGACATCTGGCCTGATTTGTTAGCTGTGCAATCATGTTTAAGCAACAGTTTTAAATGAGGGTCTGGATGGGATATAATGATTAGTGAATAATGGCCTTTTTTATAATGAATAGTGAATAATGAGCCAAAAAAATAATGAATAGTGAATAATGAGGGCCTAAAAATTAATGAAAATCCTATTCTTTTAATGAATTGAAGAAAAAAATAATGAAAAGTGAATACCAGACCCCCCCCCCCATCCAGACGCTCTTAAATGATAAGTACCTTCTCAAATAGGGTCAGGAGCGGATCCAGGATTTCTGGAAAGGGGGTTCATATGTATAAAGGTGTTGGGGTTCGCTTTGCTGGTTTTATCTCATTTTTCTTAAATATCCCATAAAAATGAAATAATTTGGTCTCACTGAGACCAAATTATTTCATTTTCATAGGATATTTAAAAATGGGGGGTGTAGTGGGGGGGGGGTCGCTCGAATCCCCTGAACCCCCTCTGGATCGGCCACTGAAGCTAGACCAAATTCAGAACAAGTGCGATGAGCCAAGACATGAGACTTTGGTACTAAACATAAAAGCAAGAAGCAAAGGTTCACACAAGTGGCATATCTGGATAAATATATAGTCTAAATGTATAGCCACACTTTATAGCTGTGCATGGACAATTAAAGCTGCAAAGTCTGTAACTTTTGATCTTTAATTTTCAAGAACACGGTAATAAAGAAATAATGTTTCTTATTTTCAAGAACACAGTAATATAGAAATCATGTTTCTAATTTTCAAGAACACAGTAATATAGCTATATTACTGTGTTCTTGTAATTAGAAACATTATTTCTACGTCCAGAAACTTACAAACTTTTACAGAGAAGAGGACTTCTCCCATGAGACAGAGTTTGGATATTTCTATGTGAATGGAGATGACATGAGTAAACTGCCGGCAGAATGGGAGGACCATCTTACAGAGAACTCTCAAGGTGAGTCAGAGGCACAGGCATGAGAAAGTTCAAGATTGATCAGGATTTCCTGATTGAGCACTGGCATATGATTCATATAATGCCAGTTGTTTTTGCTGAAATTTATTTGTGAATGAAGTTAAACTCAATTTTACATATAAATTAAGCATTAATAAGTGATTTAAAAATTGCTTTTTACCAATTTGAAGTCAACCAACATATTTTCCTGATTGAGAATGGCTGACTGTTCTCATCCCTGTTTTAGAACTTTGGTAGGACATGTTGATTTATACCCTCTTACCTCTAGTTCTGACTGTAATCTAAATAAAGGCTTCCACCATATGCATATTCATTCCCTAATGCCCTCCCACCATACAAAATATGAGTGAGAAATCAGGTTTTTAGCTCACCTGAGCCATTGGCTTATGGTGAGCTATTGTGATAGTTGGATGTCCGTCGTCAACAATTGCTACAAATGACATCTCCTCCTAAACTACTGGCTGGATTTTGACTAAACTTGGTCGGTATGATCCTAATATGGCTCTCTTTACAAATTGTTCAAATAGTTCCGGTCCATTGCGTACCTAGTTAACATAAATTTGTATTCTGAATCAAATCAACGTGTTAAATGATTACTATATCC
Source organism: Loripinus fragilis (assembly GCA_964019695.1). Taxonomy (NCBI): domain Eukaryota; kingdom Metazoa; phylum Mollusca; class Bivalvia; order Lucinida; family Lucinidae; genus Loripinus; species Loripinus fragilis. The sequence continues at coordinate 48,499,299 of OZ026524.1, forward strand.
TCATAAAATGTCTAGAGATTCCAATTATGAGCGCAATCTGGGGTCTTAGGCAGGGCAGTGGAAATAGCAAAAGTTGATACTTGCCCAGGGACAAGTAGATTGCCATAAGATACTTGTCCATAGAAAGTTTGACTTGTCCCATATTAAAGAACAGATTATGCACAAAGATCTGAGCGAAGCCCTCATTGTGCTTAAAACAGTTTACCCTTTTGAAAGTACTTTAAAAATATGAAACCTGACATAAACTATTGAAAACAATGTCAATCCAGATCAGCTGGCTTCTGAAGAAAATTCTTACTTGTCCTGAATGGACCGGTACAGGTCGGACAAGTCAGGCATGGTATTTCCACACCCCTGTCTTAGGCATTCAGAGAGTAAGGTCATGCCTACCAAATGATCGAATTCTCAACATCTGGTTAAATATTAAAAACAATTCCTCCAAGAAGAGAATAAAAAGTTGGGGAATGTCATGCAACAGCCTATGCATTCCTGCGGTAAAATTTTAGGTCAGAAAGTTCTCTCGTTTTGTCAGATTTACTTTTTCGCGTAAAATAGGTGTACCAGAATTCGACAGGAATGTGTTTAGTTTAAACATATTTATTTCAATTTATGACATACATACATAAATATTAACACAATACAAAAAGGATTAGAACGGAAGCTAAAAGCTTATCTAGTTCTTCTCCTAACAATATTCAATTGTACAAATGCAATGGCGCTTATTCAGTTTCAAATGTTAAAGCGCAAAAAGCAGACATCAAAGAAACATATTAAATAGAGTACACCATGACAACTCCTCCTTGTATATGTTTCTCAACTGTTCAAGTGAAATATACATTGTATGCTGTACCTGATTTTCATCAACTAATGAAGTGTAATGATCATCAATTACTACAGATTTCTAGATCATTTAATCGTTCGGCATTATTATGGCGTGTTGTCATGTAGAAAAGAAATTAAGAAGAGTAAAACAATAACATCAAATTAATGTACATTTCAATATAGTGTAAAGCGTTGTATAGTTAAACTAAAGGTAATTTGAAGGTTTCTAGTAGTTAATGTAATGACAAACACGATCAAGAGAGAGGGGGGGATTAGTGAGCAGGCTGGAAACTGGAATTTGAGTTGTGTTTCAAATTTGGCAAATCAAGCTTTTTTAACAGATTAAACTTAAGGTTTAGGAATAGAAACGCTTCGTGTCAGTGATATATTTGTGAACTGCTTCAAAAATGAGCGCATTTGTGTGCAAAGACAGTAAAGGATTTCCAGATAAGAGAGTTTGGAGTGTGCTGGGAGATTTCATGAATAAGTTCTGTTCTCTGTGCATGGTAAAATCTACATTGCAAAAAGTAGTGATGGGTATTTTCCACATTACCACAGAGACAGAGAGGTGAATCATTTATACGTTTCTGAAAGAGGTTGTTGTTAAGTGAGCTACACTTTGTACGTAATCTGGTGTGAAGTACCTGAGCACGTCTATTACCTGCATAGAAATATCTAGGGACGGATTTAATGTCAGAGTTCAATTTACGTTTAAAAATGATAATAGAATCGCTGTTTCTCACATCAAGTGACAAGTTATTCCATTCTCTAATAGAAGACGGCAAAAAAGAATTGAAATATTGAGTAGTTCTAGAGTCTAAAGTCTGAATATTATGTGCATTACGCAGATTGTACCTTGATATATTGTTGACAGTAGGGGGAATTAGCGAAGAAAGATATTCTGAAGAGAGATTGTTAAACATTTTATAAAGAAGTAAAAGTCTGTGTTTCATGCGCCTAGCTTCCAGGGGTTCCCAGTTAACTTCATCAAAGAGTGCATGTAAAGATTCAAGTTTAGTTGCCCCATTCTTAATCCTAGCAGCCTCTGTCTGTATTTTGTCAAGTTCTTGCTTTTCATAGTTTGTGCAGTTGTCCCAGACAACATCAGCATATTCCAGTATTGGTCTTATGAAGGTAAGATAAATAGTTTCAAGAGATTTTCTATCAAGACAAAACTTCAACCTTCTCATGACATTCATTCTACCCCAAGCCTTTTCCTTGACATAATCGATATGCTTATGCCAAGTACAATCATTGGAAAGAAATACACCTAGATGTTTATGAGAGTCTACTTCTGTAATAACTTGGGTGTCCATTAGGAGAGGTGGGTGTACAGGTTTATTCAGTTTACGAGAGATAAGAAGAGACTCTGTTTTCTTAGGATTAAAAGAAACAAGCCAAGTTTTTGCTCAAGTCATAATTCTTTCAAGATCCAGATTGAGAAGCTCAGCAGCAGTATCTGGATTTTCAACTATTATAAACAAGCTGGTATCATCAGCGAAAAGACGAATATTGGACTTAATATCTGTTACAATGTCGTTAATAAAAAGTAGAAAAAGAAGAGGACCAAGGATAGAACTCAGCACCTGGAAGAACAACTCTCTGACGTCTATCAGATAAATAAGAACGGAAGATTTCCAGATATACCAGCAGCTTCAAGCTTTTTAAGAGACCTTCATGCCAAACATGATCAAAAGCCTTGCTTATGTCGCAGAAGACTACACGTGCCTTTTTTCCAAAATCAAGAGCTTGAGAAAAAGCATTGTATAAATAGGTGTTATGGGCCAGGCGCTCTCGCCTATATATCTACATAAGGTAGATTTTGCATAGCTTCTAGTATATAATCAATCTCTGACAACTGCGTCAGGGAGTCGACTCTTTGGCTCAGTGGTTAGAGCATTGGTCTTTTACCGGGGCGACCCGGGATCGATTCCCAGCGAAGGCACGGGAAATTTTTCAGCTATGCTTTACTTTGTTACGGCTAGCATGTCGTAAGATGAAAAATTTCTGTTACGTGCCAGGCGTAACTAGAAACAAATTCAGGAAACCAAAATTTGCTATTTGGAAAGTCAGCAAAAAGCACTTTTAAAATTTAACAAAATTTATTAAAAACAAAATTATCATTTACAATAAGCAATGGAAAATAGTTATACAATCAAAGAAAGTCTAATTTACAATACCTGGTATGTCCAAACTGTCCCTCAGAATATTTATCAACACAAGTCTTTCTGCAGTTTCTGATCCCCAGATTTTGAAGTTAAATCCAAATGAACATGAAGTCTGAATCCAAAACTGAATAATCCAAAGTAATCCAGAATGAATAAGTTAAACAGTAAGTATTCCAATATAGAATTCCAGCACAAAAGGTTTAGACTTTTAAAAGGTGAAATTATTTCAAAGATGCCCTTATGAAAAATTTACTCTTATATATACCCTTTAAGAAAGTTCTAGAACGGTCAAGAAAGACTATTATATCATATGCTATATTTATTTATTCTGGAAAATTCCACAAACTTCTACTGAATTCTAGAACCTACTCAAAGCTTCTATTGGCATGGAAAAGAAAATTCTAGAAAGATCTGGCCTTTTCTCCAAGGTTCAAGAACCATCTAGATGATTAGTCATCCTTCTAGAAAATTCTAATAACCAAATAAATACCTTGTTTACAATAACTTATTTACCATCAATTTCTCCAATATCTGGGTCAATCAGAAACTAACTAAACAAAATATAAAAACAGATAAACAACATACATGTTACACTTCCCCTCCTCAAAGAAAAGAAAGTTTTATGAAGTAAAGCTTTCTTTTGCAATAATGAACAATTATATGACAAACAATAATGTAAAATCACATCAGATCAATAAAGAGCAATAGCACAAAGCTTAATATCAATAATGCTGAGGCATCTAAGCCCTAGAGAGTGCATCTGGAATGATATTATCTTTTCCCTTAATGTGTCTGATATCTAGATTGTGCTCTTGCAACATGAGACTCCATCTGAGTAAACGCTGGTTCTTGTTTTTCATTTTATGAATGAAAGTCAGTGGATTGTGATCAGTGAAAACGACAATAGGTGCAACTGAAGAGGCTAGGTAAACTTCGAAGTGCTGAAGAGCAAGAATGAGAGATAAGCATTCTTTCTCTATGGTAGAGTAATTTCTCTGATGTTTGTTAAACTTTTTAGAATAGTAACAAACAGGATGATCAACACCACTGTCGTCTTCTTGTAACAATACACTACCTGCACCAACATCACTGGCATCTACAGCCAACTTAAATTCTTTGTCAAAGTTTGGTGCTAAGAGAACTGGAGCACTTCTAAGTATGGCTTTAAGCTTTTCAAAAGACTTCTGACAATTATCAGTCCAAATAAACTTGACCCTTTTGCCAAGTAAGTTAGTCAAAGGCTCTGCTATGACAGAGAAATTATTACAGAATTTCCTGTAATATCCAGCCATACCAAGAAAGCGCATCAGTTGTCTTTTGCCAGAAGGTACGGGAAAATCTGAGATAGCCTCAACTTTAGCTTCTACAGGTTTTACCAGACCTTGTCCAACCAGATGACCTAAAAATGTCAAATTTGCATGGCAAAATTCACTCTTTGTTAAGTTAACTGTTAGTTTTGCTTCACTAAGTCTGTCGAAGAAATTTCTGATAGTTTGTAAGTGTCGTTCCCATTCTTCGCTAAAGATGATAGCATCGTCGATATAGGCTTTACAGCCAGCCAGATTGAATATCAAGCTGTTAACTAAGCGTTGAAATGTCGCTGGAGAGTTCTTCATTCCAAATGGCATAACTTTATACTGATACAATCCGTCTGGAGTGACAAATGCTGAGATCTCCTTTGCTCTGTTTGTCAGAGGTATTTGCCAAAATCCTTTAAGCAGATCAAATTTTGTAACGAATTTGGCTTGTCCAATGTTATCGATGCAGTCATCGATTCGAGGAATTGGAAATGTGTCCGTTTTGGTGACAGAATTTACTTTACGATAGTCTGTACACATGCGAAATGTCCCATCAGGTTTTGGAACAAGAATACAAGGAGAACTCCATTCGCTTTGACTAGGTTCTATAAAGTCATTATCCAGCAAATATTGAACTTCATCTCTGAGAATTTGTTGTTTTACAGGGTTCATTCTGTATGGATGTTGTTTCACAGGTTTTGAACCATCAATAAGTTCAACATCATGATAAATTTTGTCAGTTTTGGATGGAATGTCCGGAAATAAGTGCTCATATTCAAGAATTAACTGCTTCAGTTCAAGTCTCTTGTCTGAACTAAGATGAGACAATTTCTGGTCAAGATCCTTTAAGATATCAGAGTTCTTGAGTTTTGACGACGCAGGATCAGATTTCACAAAGTTCATATCTTCAGAGTCCATTTCATTTTGTTCAAGAGGGACAGTTTTAACTAAATTCACTGATGAAATAACAGAACTATCCCTATCAATGTACTTTTTAAGCATGTTGATATGACATAACTGTTTTTGTTTGCGCCTCCCAGGAGTGTTGACAATATAATTAACATCACTTAACTTTTTGTCAACAGTATAAGGACCATAATATCTTGCTTGCAATGGCTTACCAGGAATGGGCAAAAGAGCAAGTACCTTATCTCCAGGTTCAAAATTTCTATCCTGAGCATTTTCATCATAACGCAATTTCATTTTGATTTGAGCTGATTTGAGATTGGACCGAGCAGCTTCACAGGCTTTTGATAATCTGTTTTTGAAATCAGAAACATACTGAAGTAAGTTCAAAGAACTGTCATCATCTGAGAGAAATTTTTCTTTCAGAAGTTTCAAGGGTCCGCGCACAGTATGCCCAAATACCAGTTCAAATGGACTGAACCCAAGAGACTCTTGTACAGATTCTCTTACAGCAAATAAAAGCAAATGTATACCTTCATCCCAATCCTTTTCGGTGTCAAAGCAGTAAGATCTGATCATGTTTATCAAAGTTTGATGAAATCTTTCTAAGGCACCCTGGCTTTCAGGATGATACGCTGATGACTTGTATTGTTTGATGCCAAGTTCATGCATGACTTGTTGAAAAATTCCAGACATAAAATTTGAACCTTGATCAGATTGTACAGACCTTGGAAGTCCCACAAAAGTGAAAAACTTCACAAGTGCCTTAACAATTGTCTTTGTCTTAATATTTCTGAGTGGAATGGCTTCAGGGAAGCGTGTTGAAGCACACATAATAGTCAAAATATATTGACAACCTGATTTTGTTTTGGGTAAGGGACCTACACAGTCAATAATGATTCTGCTAAAAGGCTCATCAAAGGCAGGAATGGGCTGTAAACAAGCTTTTGGAATGGTCTGATTGGGTTTTCCTACCATTTGACACGTGTGGCAGGATTTGCAGTGCTGAGAAACATCTGACTTTAATCCTGGCCAAAAGAAATGATTAAGAATTTTGTGATAGGTCTTATTTACACCTAAATGGCCTGACATAGGAGTTTCATGAGCTAAATTCAAAATTTCAGGATGATAAGCCCTAGGAACCACAATCTGGTGGTTAACTGTCCACTCATCATCTGCTGAGACATCAGGAGGACGCCATTTTCTCATCAAAATGTCATTTTTCACATAATAACAAACAGGGACTATTGACATTTCATTTTCATCTAAAGCTCTATCAAATAAAGGTGATATCTCAGGATCACTGTGCTGTTCCTTACAAAGCTGTGACCTTGACAGCTGATCATTTGAAGGTGAAAGGTTAAGGCTTGACCTTGAAGTGTCAAAGTCAGTCTGAATGTCAGACTGGCTGGGAGAAAGAGAATTTGAAATCTCATCATTAAAGGACTGACCTATCAAAGTGTCAGTTAAATCAATATCCTGCATCCCATGATTCTGATTGGCTTTCTTCGCCATTGCCCTAGTGACGGCACAAGAAGGGTAAAGGTCAGGAATTTCCTGCTCAATAGGATCAGGCGGTTGATCAACACAAGGTGTGCTGGTCAAAAGTGGGTCTACCACAACCCTATCTCCAGCCAAATCATTGCCTAATAGCAAGTGAATACCTTTAAAAGGTAAAGAAGGTCTAATACCTACAGCCACAAGACCAGTAACTAAGTCTGAGGACAAATAAATGTTATGGAGCGATACATTAATAAATCCACACTCTACACCCTGGATAAGGACACTTGTCCCAGAAGAAGTCTTCTCAGAAAAAGGCAGGGTATCTGCCAAGATAAGGGATTGAGAAGCACCAGTATCTCGTAAGATTTTAATAGGGGTAGACTGGGCAAAGTCACTATTTAGTGACACGGAACCATCTGATAAGAATGGTTCATAAATCTCCATAACGGTATCAGTCTCAGATGTTTTGGCCAAAATAGGATTCTCATCCTGAATAGAAGACTGTGGTTTTAGCCTTAAAGAGGTGAGACCTGTGGGTTTAGGACTCTCCTGTCTTTCTTTTTCTCTCTTTCTTTTCAAAGCAATACATTCAGATATGATATGACCAGATTGTTTACAATAATTGCAAATTGGCTGGGATAAAGGACTTTGACCTTTGTTTTCACCAAAAAATCTAGGTTTTGGAGTTAATGAATGACTGGAATTATCAGATGGATTACTGGGGTTGGATTTTGGACCTGACTGAGGGGAATATGGTTTTGACTGAGGGATAAATGGTCTTGATTGAGGTGTAAATTTTAATTGAGGGTTGAATGGTTTCCTAGGAAATGGCTTGTTAACAAAAGAAGTTTTATGAGTCAAAGAATAATCATCAGCTAGTCTAGCTGCTACATCCAAAGTTTCAACTTCTTTTTCATTTAAGAAAGCCCTGACATCAGAATTTATGCACCATTTGAATTCTTCAACAAGCATGAGCTGTCTTAGTTTTTCATGATCAGAGCCTACTTCCTTTGAAGAGCACCACCTATCAAATAATTGTTCTTTTGATCTAGCAAATTCTACATGAGTCTGGTTAGGTTCTTTTCTACAATCTCTAAATTTCTGCCTCTAAGCTTCAGGGACCAACTCATAAGCCTTAAGAATAAGTTCTTTTACTTTGTCATAATCTGAGCTTTGTTCTAGTGAAAGCTGAGTGTAAATTTCTCGAGCTTTCCCTATTACAACGCTCTGCAAAAGTAAGGTCCAGTGCTCTCTTGGCCATTTCAGGTTTTCTGCTACCTTCTCAAAATGTAAAAAATATTTGTCAACTTCTTTTTCTTGAAATGGAGGAACGAGTCGGATGTGTTTTGTTACATCAAAAGATTTGCCAGAGTCTAAAGGCAAAGATTTTGATTTAGATTTTCCTTCTAACTCAAGTTCTTTCATTTTTAACTCAAACTGTAATTTTTCTTTTTCAATTTCAATGCGTTCTTCAGCTTCAAGCCTTAATTTCTCATGTTCTAATTTTTCTCTTTCTATTTCTCTTTGTTTTTCCCTTTCCCGTTCTTCCATTTCTAACCTTATTTTCTCTTGTTCTAATTTTTCTCTTTCCATTTCTCTTTTTTCTCTCAACATCCTATCCTCTCTTTCTAGTGTTTCCAGTCTTATTCTATCCTCTCGCTCTTCTTTCTCATGTTCACGATCTAACCTTAATTTTTCCATCTCAACTTGCCTTTTAATTTCTAATTCCCTCAACTGCAAATCAGTCTGGGTAACCAGAATCTGAGATGTGGCTGAGGAATCAAATATTTCTTCGTCCACAAAGAACTGAATGAGAATATTCTTAATTTCATGTTTTAGCATAGTCTTTTTGACATTGGGTAGGCCATAATGATCAGCAATGTCCAAAAGATCAGACTTTTTTGCCAAGTCTAACAGCTCCTGAGAAGGTGACGCAGTAAAATCACTAAGTTTGAATGACATATTTGCTTTCTGCTGGCTCCAGCTAGTAAAACAGCAAACAGTAAAATTTCTTTAAAATTTCAAACTTATTTGGTGCAAAAATAATTTCAATCCCGGACTCTGAGCCCCCAATTTCTGTTACGTGCCAGGCGTAACTAGAAACAAATTCAGGAAACCAAAATTTGCTATTTGGAAAGTCAGCAAAAAGCACTTTTAAAATTTAACAAAATTTATTAAAAACAAAATTATCATTTACAATAAGCAATGGAAAATAGTTATACAATCAAAGAAAGTCTAATTTACAATACCTGGTATGTCCAAACTGTCCCTCAGAATATTTATCAACACAAGTCTTTCTGCAGTTTCTGATCCCCAGATTTTGAAGTTAAATCCAAATGAACATGAAGTCTGAATCCAAAACTGAATAATCCAAAGTAATCCAGAATGAATAAGTTAAACAGTAAGTATTCCAATATAGAATTCCAGCACAAAAGGTTTAGACTTTTAAAAGGTGAAATTATTTCAAAGATGCCCTTATGAAAAATTTACTCTTATATATACCCTTTAAGAAAGTTCTAGAACGGTCAAGAAAGACTATTATATCATATGCTATATTTATTTATTCTGGAAAATTCCACAAACTTCTACTGAATTCTAGAACCTACTCAAAGCTTCTATTGGCATGGAAAAGAAAATTCTAGAAAGATCTGGCCTTTTCTCCAAGGTTCAAGAACCATCTAGATGATTAGTCATCCTTCTAGAAAATTCTAATAACCAAATAAATACCTTGTTTACAATAACTTATTTACCATCAATTTCTCCAATATCTGGGTCAATCAGAAACTAACTAAACAAAATATAAAAACAGATAAACAACATACATGTTACATAGGTCAACTGGTTGACAGTTGAGTCACCTGGAATAAAACCAGACTGTAGCAAAGTGAGTATACTATTATCTCTTAAGTGATTAAAAACATGTTTGAAAATCGCTCGTTCAAAGACTTTTTCAGACGTGCATAAAAGAGACACAGGGCAAAAATTGGACACAGATGAACGATCGCTTGTTTTAGAGTTTCCAAGAATCAGGGAAAGTTCCCGTTTGTAGAGACTGATTAAAAAGAGAACAGAGAGAATATGAAAGTTCAGTCGCCAATTCACAAAGAATTCAATTGCTTATACCATCTGGACCAGCAGCTTTACCAATGTGAAGTGACTTTAAGATAACTTCTATTTCAGCTGGTGTAAGAATCAAAGATCTCAGTTCCTGTGCTACATTATGCTGAATGGCATCAGGAACTTCCACATCAGTGTCATTAATTAATGTCTGGTCTCGAAAATAATCATTTAAAGCATTAGCTTTGTCAACATCATCAGTAATTATCTGACCATCATTGTCAATTGGGGGAAAAGAAATAGACCTATTTGGTAATATGACAGATTTTAAGGTCGACCACCAGTCTTTTGCTGGTAACGTGCCAGACTTAAGTTTGTTTGCAATATTTTCATTTGATTTGCCTTTTGAATCTCTGATCATGCTAATAACCTTATTTCTAAGTGCTCTAAATTTAGTCCAGTGATGTGTGGTGTTTGTTCGCTTTGCTTTTCTATATGCCCTTTTGCATAATCCTATATAATGCTTGATACTTGTATTCATCCATGGTGGTTCGTCAGGTCGAATTCGTGTTAGTATGTTAGGGATGCAAGCCTTTGATATATCAATGATATGTTCTGTGATGTTCTGTACGTGTTTGTTAACGTCTTGATTGTATATTAATATCTCTAAGAAGGTTATAATCACCTCGGTCGTATGACCAGGTATTGCGGATATATGATTTGCATTTAGGTTTAGTAAAGTTAAGAATGCCAAAGATGGGACAGTGGTAGCGAATTTCTTGATTCAAGAAAGGATCTCCTACTTCGGTAAATAGCAAATGATTTTCATTATTAGTAAGTATAATATCAATAAGAGAGGATGAATGTTCTGTGAAATGAGTGGGGGCATTGATAGTTTGAGTGAAAGAGAATTGCTCACAGATAGATTTTATTTTCGATGATGTTTGCGACTTAAGCATGTTATAGTTAAAATCACCAGTTACAATGATATCTTGAATGCCTGTGTCAACTGCCAAGTGTATCCAGTCCTCAATCGACGAGAAGTATAGTGTCAGAATTGGGCGGTCTGTAGAAAAGACCAAACAGAATATGTTTATGCTTCAGTGTAAGTTCTACCCAGACACATTCAACCCCAATGGGCTCAAGATCATGACGCCTAACGTAATGTTTATGATCTTTAATATAAATAACAACACCACCATGATTATCAGCAACACGATTTTTGCGTTCAGGAAGATGGTAGGATAACAAAGATATATCATCATTAGTTACAGCAGGATTAAGCCAAGCTTCTGAAACTGATAAAATATTAAACTCAGACAATTCCGCCATTATAATATCTAGCTTTGGAACAATACTCTGTACATTATAATGGACAAAAGATAGGTGACGAGACAGACCAAGTGACTGCAAACTATTCAGTGTAGAAGATAACGATGAAATATTAGACCTATCAGACGACACGGAAGAAGGGCCTGGATTAGGATGTACATTTCCAGATTGTAAGAGTGTTTATGTTTGAATGTGTTTATCGCCCGAAAGATAAATATGACTTAATTAGAATACTTTCTGAGCTCGTATTTAAACCACAAACGCAGGAATCCATAGGCTTTTGCATGACATTCTCCGATTTTTGATTTTCTTCATAGAGCAGGTGTTTTTCATTTTCAACCAGATGTTGAGCGTTGGATTGTTTGGTAGGCGTGAAGGTGGTTAACAGTGATTTATTGCAAAATAATTCACTTTTTTATGCTTTTATAATTTTGATGTATTTCTTTTTGTGTGTCTGTCTGTTTCAGCTAGAAGAATTCCAAAACAAAACAGTTCAAATAATAGAAAACCAAGAAATAGTACAGGTTCAATCAAGCATGCCAGCAGAAAACCATTATTCCAAAGACCAGCCAATGCTTATGGACCTCAGGATAAAAGAAAATTTGAAGTTGATAATATGTTGATAAGTGCTGACGAAGACAATGATATTGGGATAATAGAAGCGTTTGATAGCGATGGCGAGCAGAATGGCTCCAGATGGACAGGATATGTTGATTCACAGTCTTCAACAGATACTGACTACCTCAACCAGCCAGTCTCGTCCAAGATTGAAAAGAGAGATTTTGGACACATTTACCGACAGTCAAGTGAATCTCGAAATATCTATGTCTATGGTCAAAATCCACAGGACTTGAAACATGGGAAAGCTTCATTTAATCCACATATTCAAAATCAGAAAAATGGCTCTGACCCAGTTGCACACAGAATGGCCAAAAATCATTCTATTTTTGGCCATCCTGAGTGCAGCAGTTTTAAAAGAAACTTGCCAGAAACTAACCATAATCCTAGTTCAAGACTTCAAAGAAGACAAGTAATGGAAAATAAAGAAAATGTCCTTGGCTGGTACACTGGAAGGAGACAGCCATCAGGAATACCTTTATCATCGAACGCCAGTCAAAATACTAGTGGTCAAGGGTGTGATAATATGTGGGGACAGAGGCATTCACCATACCAAGTCACTGACCCTCTACTATGTGATGGAAATAAGGGACAAAACCACAAGTTAGGTCAGGTAAGTAAGGCGGAATTTATTTTGTGAATTGAAATGAAAAAGATCTTTTCGGAGTCGATTCTGCAAATTTTAAAATTAGGTATGGTAGGTTTTCTAAATTTAGAACACTACTTGCCTGCCAAAAGGCCCAGATAAACAGTGCAGACCTTGATCAGACTGCTTCTTAAGAAGCAATCTGATCAGGATATTCCCTGTTTGCTGTTCTAACAAGCATTTTGTGAACTCTAGCCCTGATACCCATCATAAGAGAAAAGTGTTCAAAACTTTGAACATTTGCTATTGTGCAGTTGTCAGTTACTCGCATAAGGATGTGCACTGACTACTGGTCTGAGCATCATTTACCTGTCCTCTTAAGGCAATCATTAGCATTGCTTCAAGTTAGATTGGTATATTGTCTTCTATGGACTGCTATAGTGAGTACATGAGTTTAAACCTCAGCCTACCAACATACTTTCATAGAGATTAATCTCTCTCAACTCCTGACTAAAGCAGTGCCTGATACTTCACTAATTGAACACTCAAAATGTGCAGTAAATGATAATTCACATCAAAAAGCAAGACATCTTGCTTCATTAGATAGCTGGCTATGCACATTGAAAAGGATGGCATATGCTGTAAGTACCGATTTTAATTATGCTATCCTGTATGAGAACTTAACCCAATAGATGTTTCCCGAACCACACCCAGAATGTCACTAAAAAGTCACCTGATAGAGTTTAACTGACCAATGCAATGACGACTAGTAGTACATTACAGTTGCATACTTAATCTTCCACAATTAATCTTGAGGTTTACCTTACAGCTAGTGGATAGATGCATACATGTTAACTTTTTGCATGCTGGGTAATTTTTCATGTTTTTTTTGTCATCTGCTGAATTTTTTCAAAATCATCTTTTTCAGCAAAAAAATTAAGAATACCATCAGTTTTGTTGTGCCTGTTCTGGGTCCAAACTGTTTGCAAAGGTTATCAGCAGATGACACTAGAAGACAAAGAGTTAAAGTAGGCATGGTTTTTGGAAAGTTGAATTCTAATGAATGAGTTTACATAATGGTTTCAGGTGTTAGCTTGGGTGTCAAATTCTCGGAATAAGCCAGAGGTAAGATCAGAGTCGGATTGGGAGGAATGGAGTGATGAAGCAGAGATTTTAATGGATGCAGAACAGAACAGTAGAATTGCAACTGATCACATAGCAGGGTAATATTTAAAAATAACTGAAGATGAGATTGGTATCAAATTTGCTTCTTTTTCTTTTCAGCATTGTGGGTAGTCACTGGAAGCATCATATTATTCATGGAAAACTGAAAAATATAATGCTAATTTGGGGTCGCAAAAAATGTTTTAGGGTTTTGATTTAAGACAAGAACATGTCAGACAGGTTATAAATGATTGAGTTATTGTGAACACCATAGTCCACATACAGACCAAACAGTATAGTGCTCAGCTGCAAGATTTAAAAATTGAATGTTTTTCGTTGCTCATGCTTTAATTTAGAGTCCTTTATGTGAGGTACATGAAACTGGATAATAGCTTGATCCATTTCATGCTGAATGGTGATTGTAATTAGCTGGTGGAGAGAAGTAGATGATTACTTTATAATCATCCACATCTCTTCACCAGATAGTTACATGGCATGACTCCATTTATTTCTGGGTTAACTGAGTTTATAGTAATTAATTGAACCATGGTACTTGTTTGCAAATCAGACTTAAACATTTCAAATTTTTCAGCATGTTAAAGGATAAACTTATATCAATATAATCTTAAGACTCATTTCTGAACAGCTTTGTAAGGACCTTCTTTATTCTTGTCCCAGGACTTTTAAGTAATTAGAAATGTCTAATTCTTCTCAGTGAAATCAGACCAGTTCAGTTGGCATGGTAATTCTACACCCCCTGTTTAGTACAGCTATGTTTGTATATTCCAGAGACACTAACAAGAGAGGTGGAGAAAGAAAGCATCAAGCTGATGAAAGATTACTGAATGCCATGGTGAGATATTAGGGCAGGGATGTGGAAATAACCATGATGTACTTGTCCAAAGAAAATGTTTTCTAGTCCCAAAGAACAGATTAGCTTATAAACCTTTCTGTGCTTAAACAATTTACTCTTTCAAAAACTGTATAGCTCTCTTGTACACAGTGTAGATCTAGATCCGCTGGCATCTGAGGAAGCAAGCTGATCAGGATTCACACTATTTTCAATGCCAGATGTGAACTTGTAATAATTAATCAAAATATTAAATACAGAATTGTATTAACTTTGTATATTTGAGCCACGACATGAGATTTCCAACAATGTGGTATGTGTGACCAGCAACGGCTCAGACCAGCCTGCGCATACACTCAGTCTATTCAGAGACTTTGCTAGTTGCTTGAATACTCTATGGATATTAAGCTACTCACTGAACATTATTTGGAGTTTCTAAGCTTAAAAGGAGGCTGCACAGGAGGCTTGTCTGAGTCTATTCATGTCAAAATGACACATTGTTGGAACTCACATGTCACGGCTCATTTGTACTTGTCCATGGACACATATTTACATTTCCACTGTGAGTCTTTAAATGAACCTCTACATTTGAGATGTGGTTCATACCTTCATGAACGAATGGATTTAAGCCACACCCACATACGCGCCATTTAAGTGGGCTAACGTCAAGTCCATCCAATAACGTTGCTTGTTTACTGACGTTTGCATGGCGTTGAACACATATCGCCATGACGTTAAGCCCGAAAATTTGGCATTTTGGCTATTCCAAACCCTACGTTATGTCTGATTTAATTCAAAATATCTGGAAAACCAGCCGAGTTAGGCGAAAATTGAAAATTGATACTTGACTGATAATATAAAATGTAAATATAAGTAATAAATTCAATTTTTGGAAAGTTCATGGAATCATGAATACTTTGGGTCTCTTGCAAAGTTAACATGACACGTGAAGCCCTAACATGACACGGGCTTCACTTACTTTGCAAGAGACCCGAAGTATTCATGATTCCATGAACTTTCCAGAAATTGAATTCATTTCTTAAATATTTTCAACTTGTCCTGAATGAAATGGGACCAAGTTAGACAAGTCAGGCTTGGTATTTCTCAAAATCCAGATACACTTTAATACTATTTTCAAGTATGAGCTGACAACATTTTAAAAAAAAAATGCATAAATAATTCTATTTTGCTGTCACAATCATAGGAAATGTACAAAATATGAAACCTGTGAAAAATTATCATATTTTACACATTTCACATAATTCTGAGTTTTAGTTTGTTCTAAATAAGATCCCAGTCAGCAAATTTTCAGTTGTGTCGGGTGTTTTTGAATCATTACTAAGCAGAGAATAAAGTGTCTTGCTCAAGAACACAACACAGTTACTCCGGTGAGTCTCCAACTAGCAACCCTTCAACCCCAAGTCTAACGCTATATCAACTGAGCCACAGAACTCCTCTCTGAGTTTTAGCGATTCTGAATGCCAAAAGGTAATGTTCACATGTTGTGCTTTTCCAGCCAGATACTAAAGGTTCAGAGTCCATGCAGGGTATTGTGAAAAAGTTGGAAATAAACACTTCTAATAGTGAACAAGTAAAACAGCCGAAGCAGGGTCGATTTTCATCTTTCTTCTGCAACGATGAGTAAGTTATACATTACCGGAGCTAAATTAGAAAGTATTGTTTTTTCTTTATGTTCTTTTAAAAAAATTCAAACAACAGTAACCTGTTGACAAACACAGGGTTCGCACAGGCTTGAAAAGTACTTGAATATACAGGACTGTCTTGAAAAGTCCTTGAAAATTAAATTTGCCTTGAAAAATACTTGCAAAACACTCAAAGGCCTTGAAAAGTCCTTGAATTTTACCATTTACAGGAGGATTCAACCGTCTTTTGGAGACCTAAATCAGTATCAAATAAAGGCACCATAATTTTATTTTAATTTTCTTAAATTAATATCTTTAGTAATGGACTCTAGCATTTCCGAAGTAGAATTTTAATGTGTAATTCAGTATTTTTCTTAAGTTTTCAGTCCTTGAAAACAGTAGGAAAGTCTTTTAGAAGTCCTTGAAAAGTCCTTGAATTTTACACAATCTTGCCTGTATGAACCCTGCAAACAGTACAGGTCCAGATTAGAAGCCGTCTGAGCTGGGTCTTCATTATGATTTTAAAATTTAACCAGTGCATCATTCTAATGCACTTGATTTTGTAATGCGATGAATGATTTGATAACATCTAAAATTTGGGACAGTGTATCCTGTGAGTTTGACGTCATTAATTATGTCACATTTCATTGGCTGGCATGTGGCTTTATGCTGCTTGCAATGCTACAAATTGAGATAAAACTCCAAAAGTGCATTAGAATGGGGATAACCATAGAATGGGGATAACCATATTTAAATTTTTCATTTGGGGAGGCATATTGTCAGATATATGGTCAGAATTCATGCTTTTTGGCTCCACTTGCCGTAAAACACTAAATTTCCAACCGTATATCCAACAATATACCTCCCCAAATGAAAAATTTGAATACGGTAAATGTTCTAAAATTTTGAACACTAAAAAATAATTATTATTTCCGCTGTTCGTAATTTTAGAAATTACGTTTCAGAAAAAGTGCTAGTGTTCGTAATTTTAGAATGGGGTCTTTATCATGAGCAAAAACGGTATATATGCATGTAAAAATGTGGTAGAAACGTGTTGAAAACACGGCGATACGATTCTGCGCTATCTACTCATTTTTCCTTCTAACCCCCGCTAAATTCTTGCGGACTGAGTCAGTAAAATGTCCAGCGCGTGCGGTAATTGCCAAGTCGAGAGCCAGGCACGTGCATTTTGTGTCACTCAATTTACTTACAAGTCGTAAAAGTCCACTTATTTAACCTCGGACTACCGATGAATCGCTACACTTTCGCTCTTCCTTCAGAAAACCAAAACTCTTTTCGCTTGCTCTCCATCTGCGCAAATGCCGTTTATAATGTAATACACTCACTGAGGACATCTCGTCGATCAATTTTTTTGCAGAGATATACACGAATCTTTGAAACACGTAGACGAGCTCTTTGAGTTAAAAAAATGACGAAATTCAAAAAGAATACTGGTCTCTCTCTACTTGTCGATCGATAGAAAGTACGCAAAGCCGATGCGCACGATAAAATGGGTTTTCAGTATATCTGAATAAGTGTAGAAATGCGCGGATCCAGATGGGGGACAGGGGGTCCGGACCCCCCCCCCCCCACACACACACACACACCTGATAAATCACAAAAATATAGAATTTCTTAGCAATACTGGACCGGATCTCCTGAAATTCTCAAAACTACCAAGCCAGCATTCTACGTTGGGCCATCTTTGGCACGCCGGCGAAACGCCATTTATTGTATTACTGGGTCCGAGCTTTGTCGTACAAAAGCCGATGCGCACGAGAAGCATCTCCAAGTATCATTTTCAGCACCGACACAGATTAAAAGAGATTCGTATGCAAGCGCATGTCTCTCTCTCTCCCTCTCTCTCTCTCTCTCTCTCTCTCTCTCTCTACCACCTGCTTTCAAAGTTTGCAAATAGTTTGGATCTAGATCTCTGACGTCTGGCCAAATCAGGGGCAGAATTAATTATGTAAGCGAACGTCCGACTTTGCGTCCGATGCCTCGAAAGAATATAATTGAGCCGTGACATGAGATTTCCAACAAAGTGGTATGTGGGACCAGCAAAGCCTCAGATCAGCCTGCGCATATGCACAGTCTGATCAGAGCCTTTGCTAGTCGCTTGAATATTCTATGAGTGTTAAGCTACTGACTGAACATCGTTTGGAGTTTGTAAGCTTAAAAGGAGGCTGCACAGGCTCGCCTGAGTCTACACTCGTCAAAATGCAAATTTGTGTCACGGTTCAATGCTTCGAGCCGATGCGTACGATACGCTGGGTACATTCATATCTCAAAGAGAAGGAAAAATTCAGACAATTACCACAAATCTAGTTTTTCATGCATGCAGTGCGCCGTTTCATGCTCGAGTTCATTGAAATTGTTTTTTATTTCATGCAAACCCATGAAAAGGAGACACAGCTGGGCAATTATGGTTTGTGTGCTAAGTCCGCTTTCGTGCACCAAGTGGCTCACCGCGTGCTCCCCGATTCTTAAAACAACAACAGCACGTGGTCTGATAGTCGGCTTCTTTGATCTCAAACATGTCCGTGAACCATTACCCTGTCCCTTTGTCTGCTGCTGATACTATTAGCAGTGCCGGACCCAGGGTGGGACCTAGGAGCCCCCCCCCCCCCCCCCCCCAAAGAG
This sequence comes from Loripinus fragilis, assembly GCA_964019695.1. Classification (NCBI taxonomy): domain Eukaryota; kingdom Metazoa; phylum Mollusca; class Bivalvia; order Lucinida; family Lucinidae; genus Loripinus; species Loripinus fragilis. Next base: position 48,517,889 of record OZ026524.1, read on the forward strand.
GCTGTGACAAACTAATTTAGCAGACAGTTTGGGCCCAGAACTTGCCCGACAAAATGTTTAATGTTTTGTTTTAGAAACAAAGGTGCTGATAAGACTGTGCGGTGCGCAGGCTGATCTTCGCATGTAACAAAGTCGGGTTACATACTTCTACAGATGTGTGGTAAATCAAGCGAATTCCAAGATCAATGGCTTTACTGATTTTAAATTCACAGCCGCGGCTGTGTATGTGGTCAGTTAAGGCGCTGGCGATTTTCCGCGGATGCGCAGGCTCGTCTGAGCCTTCGCTGCTCGCATATGCGATAGGTACCATAATCTCATGAACTGGTTTATTTCATGAAATTAAATATGTAAATATTAAATTCATCAAGATGCAGATTCGGGCTACAATCAATTTATTAATGGTACATGTATGTGCGTCTGTGCGTACATTATACTGGTAATGCACTCGTAGGACCTTCCATGTGCAGTTTCATGCGGACAAACAGACACGCCGCGATCGGCTCAACAGTTTGTTACATTGTTCCATTTTTGAGGAATTTGATGTTTTGATTGATAATAATAGCCATTATTACATGTACTTAGAAAACCGCCGACGCGTATTTTAAAGACAACGTACGTAGATGTCTAGAATTTTTATTGGGCTAGAGTCTTCATCCACTTTAAACTTAAATTTGTTAGTGAGCGAGACCCTGACGAGATTGTGCAAACACACATGCTCTCCTGAGCCTTCGCTGATCACATATGTCATAAGTTCCAGCAGAGTTTTTACCAGCTCATATGGGGCTCCGCGCTAGTTGATTTCATGCTCGGGTCCGAGTTGTTTTCAAAAAAAGAGCACACGCATAGACTGTTGCCCTCCGTGTCGCACGCGGCTTGGACATATTGCCGAACTGGGAAATCCTTTAAAATGCTTAAAGGGAGGGGAGGTTAGGGGTGTCAGTCTCATACATATTTAAGTTAACGGTAATGTACCGTGAATAAAAATGAGATGATGACCACGTGTGAGTTCTTGCAGGCATGTCGGTAAAAATATTAAATATACGGTGGCTTTATTTTCCGCATTGGATGTCTCGGTGAGAAAAAAAAACATGCGACTTGCACGATTTTCTCTGCATTTTGCACGAGACCGAATGACCCCTTGTGTTGCAAACGTCCACGGCAATCGTATTTTATTCTCTCTCGCCTAAGACAGTGCATCAAGTTCGTCAATGCTGGTGACCTTGAATAATGTATAACGTATAACGTCGCGCGCTGGCATGCGAAATAGAACATCACGTGCCAGATTACCCATCTAAGTAGAATTGAACCTTCCAAATGTTGCTACCGCTCGCGCTGTACGGTAGTAGTATACCGAACACAGATGGGACACAAACAGATAAACGGACATCGGTTTTCCGCCGAAAATAACGTGTGTTCGTAATTTTAGAAATTCATTTTTCTGAAAAAGGGCAGTGTTCGATTTTTTAGGATGTTTTAAAAATTATTTTCGGCGATAATTTTAGGTGTTCGTAATTTTAGAGTGTTCGAAATTTTAGAACATTTACCGTACAGTTGATTTATCTTCAAAGACTGTTTTTTTTTTATTTAAAAAAGGCCACTGGGAAGTTACAGATATCAGGAGACAGTGAATTTTGTAGTACTTGACAGAATTTTTATATAATACCTGTTAAAAATTAACTATTGAAATTAAGGGATTGATGGTTCACTTCACTGGGAATATTGTTTGTTTTGATTCTTTACGTCCCATCAACAATCTTTCAGTTAAACAGGGACGGGTCTTCCTGGGTTGAACCAGTACTAAGCTAAACTAAGTAAATGTGTTTTGCTCAAGGACCACAACGCAGTGACGCCGGTGAGGCTCAAACCCGCAGCCCCTCGGTCTCGAGTCAAGCACTCTACCACTGAGCCACTGCACTCCCTATCACTGGGAATATTGAATTATGGAAGAGAGCAGATCTGATAAGTACCAAAGTTTGCTGGCTCAAACATATTCATCAGATTCTAATTTCCTAAACATTTTAAAAAGCTACCTGTACTATCAAACTACAATGTGTACTCGCTCTCTTTTATGTTTCAGACCAAAAGATGCTGCAGATTCCTTCAGGAATATTTTTGACGGCATATTTTGAAACAATAATACAACATGAATGAAAAGCAGGGGTAGGCAGCCTTTGAACAGACCTCGGGCTTCAAGCCAATGATCATACTTCTTCCAGCCAATGATCATACTTGCTTCCAGTGATCTTGCTTCTAATCAATGTTCATACTTGCTTCTAGTCAATGATCATACTTCCTTCTAGTCAATGATCATACTTGCTTCCAGTCAATGATCATACTTGCTTCTAGTCAATGATCATACTTGCTTCTAGTCAATGATCATACTTGCTTCCATTCAATGATCATACTTGCTTCCAGTCAATGATCATACTTGCTTCCAGTCAATGATCATACTTCCTTCTAGTCAATGATCATACTTGCTTCTAGTCAATGATCATACTTGCTTCTAGTCAATGATCATACTTGCTTCCAGTCAATGATCATACTTGCTTCCATTCAATGATCATACTTGCTTCCAGTCAATGATCATACTTGCTTCCAGTCAATGATCATACTTGCTTCCAGTCAGTGATCATACTTGCTTCCAGTCAGTGATCAGACTTGCTTCCAGTCAGTGATCAGACTTGCTTCCAGTCAGTGATCAGACTTGCTTCCAGTCAGTGATCATACTTGCTTCCAGTCAGTGATCAGACTTGCTTCCAATCAGTGATCAGACTTGCTTCCTGCTTCTAGTTCAAAATCATGTTTGCTTTCAGTCATTAATCTTCAAACTTTAAAATTTCCTAAAGTTCAGGATTTTGGAAATTTTGAACTTTCACCCATGCATATGTGCAAATGCCTCACTATACACCCATGCTGACAATTTAAGCAAAGTTAGAGACTAAGATGTGTAAAATTTGGTCTTTGCCTCGAACAGGCCATCATCTGCATCCGAGCCACCACATGTGATTTCCAACAGTGTGGCATTTTGACAAGTGTAGACTCCAATGAGCCTGTGCAGACACCTTTTAAGCTTAGAAACTCCAAATTGAGTGCAGTCAGTAGCTTAAGAGTCATAGAATATTCAAGTGACTAGCAAAGGCTCTGATCAGACTGCACATATGTGCAGGCTGATCCGAGGCTTTGCTGGTCGCACTTACAACATTGTTGGAAATCCAATCATGCGGCTCATCTATACTATGTGTATGCAAGTAGCGAAGTATCAGTCCACACATATGTGCTTACTGGCCTGAGCTAAGTACAGAAATCTCATCTCATGCACTGGCACATAGTTTTTATCACAGATTACTGATCTTTTATCACAGAGAAGCAAGTACATTGATTATGAAAAAGATCCAGAAATACTTTATCACATATGGGCCTCGACGCAAGATAACCTGTCTTCCGGGGTTAGCAAACAGCAAAGGCGCAGACCAGACTACGCAGTCTGATCAACGCCTTTATTATTAGCTTATTGGAAAGTATAATCTCTAAACTTGCTACAAGTGAAATTTCAATATTCTAGCTAGTCTCTGAAGCTGCGCAGGCTGGTTTGAATCTCACTTTGTTGGAAACCCCAAAAAGACAGGTTTACTCGTTGTCCCGGGCCTAGATAGTCCTGTTCAATACTCACAGAACAGCAAATAAATAAAATGGAAATGTTACAACCTGTAATACCCACAACACATTTTTAGGAAATCAGGAAAACAAATCGGAAATAGGCCCTATGATCTGAATCCACTGTATCCAAATATAATTAAACTTGAGCCAAGACTATCAGAGTGTGAGTTATCAAGTTTATACTTTACTGAAAATATTCCTTGACTAGGAAAGTGACCACTAGATGTGGATACACACATCAGTTCCTTTTCATGCCCTATAAGGAGTAGTCGAGGTCAAAAAGTGTAAGTAACATTTCTTATTTCTTTATCTTCAAATTTTAAAACTTGCAGAATGTCTACAAAAACGCATAATTGAAAGTTAAAATGATTAATAGCTTTTTGATAATCTGAAAACTAATCAAAGAAGCTATTATAATCTCTTTAATTCAGCATTTTAATCCTGAAAACTTTCACCCATGTGGATACGTCAGCATGGGTGTACAGTGAAGTATTTCCATAAATGCCATACATACCAAAATTTTGTGTGCTGGCCCAGATCAATGGTGAATGTGGGCCAGCTCATTAGGAAGCAGTACTTTTTTGCATTTCTTTCATGCACATGCATTGGCGTAGCATCCATAACGCAGGTTACGCACGTGCGTAATAAAAATAGTAACATTCAAGGGAGGTCACTTAATGTGATAAAGGTGATTTTCCATACTATACTCAGAAAAACAATTGAAGGATATTAAAATTCTTTTGACTTTATAACATTTGGGAATATAATTTTCGAAGAAATTATTTTTGTCATTGATAGAATTATCACTATGCAATTCACCAAAATGCAAATTGAAATTCACGGGTCATTGGTTACAATACAGTACTACACCAAATGTACCGACCCTTTCTACCCAAAATTCGCAAGCGAAAAATTAAGCGCTCTCATATTTTGCTGAAACCTTTACCAGGTCGTTGCTTATGTTCTAATTCCGACCACAGAAAAAAGTTAACGCCAATTTATCAGTCATTTCCCATAATAATGGGACAACTTCTTCAACAAAAATAAACGGATATGGCATACCCCGGCAAATTTGACCACAAATTTGCAATAAAACACTTACAACAGCTCCAACATTAGGTGCCATGTTTTAATGGGAGAACCAGCGATGATTTTGGAGCCACCCATTATGGAATACAAACGATAAAAATGGGCTTCGATCATTTTTGAACGTTTGTGACTTTTCAGTATAGAGGGTTGCACCCTTTGGCTTTGCACTGTACTTAAACCATTGAAGCATGACTAAAATAAAGCATCCAATTTGATTGCAGATATCTGGAACTATGAAATGAATTCACAATTAGTAAAGTTTTTATTGTATTGGATGTTAGAGATGGGACTGAATCTAAATATCCTTCAATTGTTTTTCTGAGTATATAAGGAACTGCTCATTAAGGAAAAAATTCGCTCCCTCAGGGAGCAAACTCTTTCCTTTAAGAGAAGTTCTCATTTTGAAAATGGACGCAATTGAATAGGATTCATTGCTTAATCCAGTAGTCTCCCTTTGATGTGCGTAACTTTTTCAGCGTTCTGGCTACGCCGTTGCACATGCCTGGCTATCCAGTGAGGCTAGATGTTGTTTTTTTTTCAAATTAAACCCTCATCTTCCATTGTTTTTAGGAGCTGCAACAAGACTTGATGAAATGTACCTTCTCTTGTCGCTTATGAATTAGGCCTCGTGGCGAGAAAACCCGACTTTGTTGCTTGTGAACCTATAAGGTGCAGACCAGCCTACACATCTGCGTAGTCTGGTCAGCCCCTTTGTTATTTGCTTAATGGAAAGCATAAACTTATGTCATGCAAAAATTCAGTATTCTAGCACGTCTGTAGATGAGCGAGGTTGGTTTGAGTCTTATTCGGTCAGAAACCCCGAAGACAGATTTTCTTGTGTTGCAGCCCAAATGAGCGGCGACATGAGATTTCCAACAATGTGGTATTTACGACCAGCAAAGGCTAAGACCAGCCTGCGCATAGGCGCAGTCTGATCAGAGCCTTTGTTAGTCGCTTGAATATTCTATGAAAGTTAAGCTACTGACTGAGCAACATTTGGAGTTTCTAAGGTTAAAAGGAGGCTGTACAGGTTTGTCCGAGTCTACACTTGTCAAAATGCCACGTTGGAAATCACATGTCGCGGCTCAAATACATACCACAGTCTCATGGATTGACACATGTCACATTGTGTCGAAACTGTGATATTTGCTGATCTATGAAGTCTGTGATATGACCATTTATTAATTTCAAGTTGTAAGCTGAAATATTCGTTTTATGAATAAAAGTTAAAAAGAATTCCATTTAACTTTCCTTTGCTGCCTAAAGCCAGCATAATTTACTTTCCAAGGCAAAGTTAAATCTGCTTGTTGTTGTTAGGTGATTTTTACTTGATAAACCACAAGAGCCAACTAGAAAAATGTCCAGGGGACACGGATGCCCCCGCTGTTGCAAAACTCGCATATTCTCACAAACAAAAGCAAAAAAGACAATTTTTATGAACAAAGGGCAATCACTCTGTATGATATGGATCATTTTGAAACTTGAGCAAGACATTCTGATGTTAAGTATTGTGTCTAAGTTTCCTTAAGTTCCATTTGAAATTACGTGAGTTAGAGAAAAAACATTGCAAATAATGGCAAAATTTCATGAACAAAGGGCAATAACTCCTGAAGGAATATTGGGATATATACTATGTTATAAACATTTTGGTACTTAACATTGTGAATTAGTTTCATAGTTCTGATCAAAACTACTTGATTTAGAGACAGTACATCATAGAAATTGTGATTTTTCATCAACAAAGGGCAATAACTCATGATGGCATAAGGCCATATAGATCAAAATCAAACTCAAGAAAGACATCATGGTATTAAACATTGTGTTTTGATCAAAATTACTGTATTACTTTGAGACCAGACACCATAAAAAATGGTGAATTTTCATTAACAAAGGGCAATAACTCCAGAAAGCATGGTGCTATATGGACCATTATAAAACTTGAAGAATACATTATAGTACTAACCATGTGACCAAGTTTCATAAAATTCTTATCAAAACTATTCAACTTAGAGAGCAGACATTGTTTCAAAAACAAAAGGCCATAACTCCTGAAAGCATGATGCGATATGAACCATCATCTAATGTAAAGAAGACAGTATGGTACTTAACAATGCGACAAAGTTTCATAAAATTCTGATCAAAAGTATTCAACTTAAAGAGCGGACAGCTTCAAAAGGTCGATTTTCGTAAACAAATGGCCATAACTCCTGAAGGCATGGTGTGATATGGACCATTATTGAACTTGAAGAAGACGTTATGGTACTAAACAATGTGACCAAGTTTCATAAAATTCTGGATAAAACTATTCGACTTAGAGAGCGGACATCGATGGGTGTGACGTACGTACTTATGGCCGACAGGGTAACACTTAATGCCCCGACCATTTTCATGGCAGGGGCATAAAATTTTATTTTTGAAAGTCCCTACCACCCACAAAAATAAGTACAATGAACCCCACCGCAAATAAATTTAAAACCAAACCAAACACTTATAAAAGCAAAGTTCTCCAATATCCATCTAGCAAAAAAAAGACTGTACCACGCAAGCATCTCTGGACGTTTGTGCTTTGTCATAACGGGGTAATTTAAGAAATTAATCTTTTGATTTGGCAATAAAGTCCAAACCACATGCACATCTTTGACTAAAAAGACCCGAATAAACTTGTAAAAGGTGTTACAGTCACAAAGTACCCACACTTTACATCTGAAATGCCCAAAAATGACTAAATACAAAAGTTAATTAGAAAAGTGAGAAAAAAAATTGAACATTATGTCCAAAACACATGCACATCTCCAGACCATGAATAAAAGATCTGCAAAGTTTCAAAACGATCAACCTAAAACTGTAAGAGGGTAGTTACGTTTACAAAGTATCTGTTCATTGATTGCATCTAAGATGCCGAAAAATGACTAAAGTTCACAAGTGAGCAAAAAATTCAACCAAAATTCCCAAACCATACGCGCATTACAGACCATGAAAAAAAGATATCTGCAAAAGACTGTTAGAGCTTGGAAATACACTCATTGCGTCTACGGACACCCATTTTAATATAGTCTCCTTCGACATACGTCCAGAGACAATTGAGTCGATCCAATTTTAATTGCATAAAGGTAGGTCAGGCCTCAAGACTCCATGCCGACCATGATCTAAAACTTTCATGCGTGGGTTGGTGCCTGATGCTTCTCTTGGTGGGCCCACCTTGGCTCAACTTTGAGTTTTTCTTCAGCTATCTGCGAGTCTTGAGCCATCATAGTATACTTATTTGATTAGATTGTTTCTCTGTGATGATGCATTGCATACCTTAGGAAGCCTCCATGGGAGCTAAGCAATTGTGTTTTTACGACTGCAAAATTGGCCGGTATAATGCATTTAAGCCCCTCTTTGGCTGCTGTCTGTTTGAAGGCGGCGGTTCTGTTATGATTGCTCCCATTGTTTGTGGGGGTTTTGTGTTGATCCTTTTTTTTTATGCAGTACTTATTGTCATTTCAAGTTTTGCATTCATCTTGCTGCTGTGTGGCTGTTAGTGTTATATTTCTCTTCCTCACAGTGCCGTGGGTTGGTCTGCAGTGTGTGATTGTGGCATTGCCTGGTAGTACTCACTTTTAGCAGTTGAACTTTACAGGAGCATAACAAGTTGAAGTTCAAATAAACAAGCAACACCAAATATTTTCCAATTTATAATTTAGTAATTATAAAAAGTATGACTTTAATCTGAATAATAAATATGTAAAATGTTTATAAAAGTCTTAACGGAGAAAAACATGTACAAATGAGAGCAAGCTTGTTTGCTTTGATTCTTTATGTCCCAGTCAACAGTTTTCAGTCGGGATGTGTCTTCCTTGTACCAGTACTAGGCAGAGGATAAAGTGTGTTGCTCAAGGACACAAAACAGTGCCTCCGGTGGGCTCAAACCAGCAACTCCTCATCTGGTCAAGCACTCCACCTCTGCGCTCCTCAAGAGCAAGTTTAATGATCAACCAGACTACAACTTTCAGAACGCTAGACAACTTTAGCCATTTCTGAAGAGTGATCAAACAAGCTGTAGTCAATGGTTGAACAACAAACATAGCAATGTGTCTGAGACTACAGCAGATTAGGTCTGATTAGGGTTTTTAGTGATATTCATTTCAATATGATGGAAAGACATTTCAGCATTTTCTTCTTCAAGCAACAATCTTTAATCCAGGGAGGGAGAAAGGTGGGTAGGACGTATACATAGACAGGCCATGGCAGGTTTGTCAAATCAAGCTAATAAATTATAATCTAGAGAGTAGAAACTTATGTTTAACAACTTTCAGCTCTGTTTCCAGGGGTATTTCAACAAAGTATTGATCTTGATCACTCTCTTGTTGGCACACTGAATTACCATCTTCTCTTCCCAAGTAGTATTTACATTTGCCACAGTATTACTCTGGCAAATGGAAAGTGAAGACAGTTTGTTCATTGGTAAGTGATTGCTGTGGAAGTATTGGTACAACTTAGATATATCTCCAATGACCTCTGCTGTCATCCAGTAAAGTGAGTGAAATTATTTAAACATTGCCATGCTGAATATTTATATATACTACATTCCTCCCCAATTTTCATTACGATGACCTGCAGCATTTTAGTTGTAAGCATGTATTTTGAATCAGAGTGGAAAATGGTGTAGGTTCTGATCAGATTGCTTCGTCAGAATCCAGCTGATTCTGATCAACAGTGTTTTCAAAGCTAAATCCGGGTTCCACAGAACAAGGGTTAATTACAATGTTCAATGTAATTGCTGCCATATTGAAGGTGATTTTCTAGGTCACAAGTATGGAAGCTAATTCATGGCAAAGTGTTCTGCTCCCATCATACAAAGGTCTATATGTTGCTATGGAAGCTAGCGTTCCAATCCAATCAGCACAAAAACCTTGTGCAGCCTTTCCTCTTGCCCCATGAAGCTACACATTACAATTTTAAACATGATTGATCAACTGGCTTTCGAGTCCATTTCAGATTGCTCCTCTAGAAGCAGTCTGATCTGGGACTATTTTGTTTGCACATGCTGATCCGAATTTATTCAGTTCTGACACTTCATGTCATTTGTTGGAAAGAAAAGTAATAAGAGACATGTCCACTGTTCTGGAGCTCTCAGTTTATTCAATTGTAGGTATAGTAGAAGAGGGTGAAAAAATCATCTTAACCCTTATCCTGTCATTATTTTTTTTGTCCTGGAAATATCTGCTTTTTAATTGTGCTGCATATACTGTAAATCCGGAAATTTTCGTGAGGATTTTATTTTCGCGAATGCCGTTAAAAGACATATACTAAAACCAAGTTCTAATCGGTCACCTTACATTTTTACGCTAGTTCAAAAAGTGAACATAGGGTATACAAAATTCATGCTTTTTCAAATGAAGCAATACTTTGCCGAGACTGCAAGTTATTTCATTTAAAAATGACGTGTACTTTTTGCACTGACGAAGTTAGAGAAAAGGTACCCTCATGTCAAAAAGTCACACTTTTTCTACGATATAAACCATAACACAGAGCCCTTATCAATTAACATTTTTGTTTAAAGATGTTACTGGCTACCGTGATATAAGAAGAATAAACCTCAAAAGTTTTGTTTCCATCGGATTCGTCGTTTTTGCTACTCAACAACATAAGATACACACTTTGAGCAGGTTAATCATTGAAATTCAGCTTTAAGCTTGCAATTTACATAGAGAATTTGTACTGCTCTGTACGCTTTATTACCAGCAACACAGCATTGAAATTTTCAGCAATTATGCATTATCACCAGACTTCACCGTTCTTTGAGAATTGAAAAAACATAATGCTACCAAATCGATTTTTTAAACTCTCACCTTGAAACCGGAAGTATACAGAAGTCGTAAAACTTTAATCGCCCAAAATGGACTAATCAAGTTGTGTTTGGCCTACAGTGTTCAAATAAAATCAAGCGCATTAAAAAATTTACCAGGAGCTACAGCTGAATTTCAAAAATCTCAAAAAAAAAATGAAAAATGCAAAATTTTTAAAAATGTGTAAAAATCTACCATTAGCAAAATTTCAATAGTTTGGTGTTTTTCAAGTCGGACAGACCAGTTTGTAACCACCTAAACATCAAATTTATAAAAACTACTCTCAAAACCATTTTTTTTTCTTTAAAAAAAGTTGATTTTTTTGCTATTTTAACCCAAAAAACTTTGAAGTTAAAGAAAACTGTTCAAAACAATGCTAAATGTTTGCCCATTGAAATGCACATATACATGCAAAAATTCATTTCAATTTTATTAGCCTTTGGTCAGAAATAATGAGTTTGAAAAGTGACTGATTAGAAATCGGTTTATGTATATTTGTGATGTTTAAAATTTGCAACTAGAGCATGATTTACCAATATCAGTAAACGAAATAATGATTTCTTCATTTGCGAGGATTTTATTTTCACGAAACTTCCCATATGCGAAGTTTTGCGTAAAAAAAACTCTCGCAAAAATTTCCGGATTTACAGTGTTCAAGTGCACTTCAGACTAGGTTTCATCATTGAAGCAAACAATATGAACAAAGATCAGTCTGCTCCCATCTCATCTGGGTCCATATTGTTTGTAATACAGGCTACCTTAGAAAATTAGCGGACAACAAAAGAAGTGACTGGGGGGTTAAGTGCTCAGGATCTGGTCCTCATTGTTTAATGTCTACATTTCACACATTGGGGGTGGGGCTTAAGTCTCATATGACATCATTCTGAATCTGGATCAGCATCCACAAATGTACTCAAGATTGCATCTACCTCAGGGTTGGAATCCTGTAAAAAAAAAATGGTTAAAAGTTTGAGATCAGGAATTTGACTTCAGAAGACATTACATACTCAGTATGTAACCTGACAGTTGCTTGTTTTGTTTGTTTCTATTGATGCTTTCATCCCATTTAACAATTTTTCAGCTATGTCTGGACGCTTTCATGTATTCCTGGGTTATACCAATACTAAGCAGAGGATAAATTTTATGGTCTTGCTCAAGGAAACAACACAGTGCTTCTGCTGAGTCACTGTGTTGTGTCCTTGAGCATCGCTTAAAGACAAATTGGTAACAACGTCTGACTTTTTTGTTTACTGACTTTTTTGTTTACCGTAGAACAATTGAGGTGACTATAGAAACAAGATAGGACATTAATTGTTCCTTAATGATAACGACTTGCATGAGAAAATATTGTAGAAGGGTAGACTCAAAGCCACATAATAGTCTGTTGATCATGGTGAATAATGAATTTAAACTTAAACCGAGCATTAGTCTTTCCCAATCATTTTGTCAATAAAAAGGACCATTTGCTATTTGAATGGGAAAATCACATATACAAATATTCTGTTGCTAAATTTCCCCTGATATATGAGCCTGCCGTTGCAAAAAAACACATTCCGAATTTGTTATGTGCATCCCCACAGTCTGCTTAGCACCTTTGTAATTAAACTGTTGGAAATTTGCTACATGCAAAATTTCTATTTACTAGCTAGTGTATGTGGCTGTGCAGACTGAGTTGGGTCATATCATATGTGGTTGCAAACCCTCAAGACGGGTTTTCTCACCCCAAGGTCCATTTCAGTCTGAACAGTGGTGAGATTGCAGGAAATTTTTGTGCAACTGCTAGCCTAAGCTTACCTTGCCATTCACATCATCCGTATTTACTTCAGACTTTTTCTGTATAATCCTGTCTGTTTTTTCTTCCTGAATATATAAAATATTAGGCCTCTAGTTAAGGGCACATAGTTAAGAATATCTTTCTTATTCTCAACCAAATCGTGGGTACTCACCCCTCTGATCAAGACTTTTCAAGCTATTCAATGATTCAATTCCCTGCATGATAACTTGTCATTGCAATGGAAAGGAAATACTTGCCAAAAAATGACTTGCTCAATTTGAATTGACAAATATTGTTCTCCGGTCCACAAAGATTGCTCAAATTAACCCTTTACCTCATAGAGATGCTTTTTAACACTTGCAAACAGAGCAGACCCAGATCAGGCAGTTCTTGTAAGAGCTGCCTGATCAGGGTCTACTCTGTTTGCTTATGTGCAGCTGTTATAGGAATATGATTAGACATGATCCTACATTATTGGAACTGACAAGTTATTTTGTTGTTATATGTACAGATGTGAAAGTTTATTTATATAATTATTCACAGTGGGTGGAGCTTAGCATGAACATTCATGAAGGAAAGGGTTAAAATGATTCAAGAACACGGCTGATAGAGTGCTGGCCAGTTCTGTTGTATATATTACTGGAAATGTGTCTTGTAAACATTTACTGGCCTCGGTTTGACAATGCAAACATGGTCCTCTATCAACACAGTTTGATTATGATCTGTCAGAAAAAACCTGGCTGCCAGGTAGCACCACCTAAACAGCTAGCAGGGATGAAGCGACTATTAGGAAAAAGTACTCAAGTAAGTACTAAGTACTGACTGTTTTGAAAGTACTCGAGTAAGTACTGAGTACACATTTTTTAAATGTACTTTAGTAAGTACTGAGTACTTTAGAAAAGTACATCTGAGTACTATGAGTACTATAAAGTATGCAATGAAAATTTAAGGCTAAAGCCAAATTTAATAGTCAAACAGGCTGCAGATATTTATAATTTTTACAGGGCTTAAGATAAGCTTGCGTACCGCGTAAATTACGCAAAAATTTGACAGGATGCGCAGTTATTTAAATTCTAGTGCGTATCATGTACGAAAAACAAAATAAGCATTACGCATTTAATTTTTTTCCAGAGCGTAACGTCCGAAATGTCATATTTCGTTTCTTGTTTACACAGTAGGAAAAAGTTAGAGGAAATCTGAATTTGTTTCTCTTTGGGCGCGTTCGTTTTATTACGGAAGCATCGTAAATCTTCGTAAACGCATTCTCCATCAAATGAAAACACTTCTAAGTCTCTGTCGGATCCATAGTGCAGCTTGCGGAAACCATCGGAAACCACGGGGTTGCTGTGTAAACACACAGTTTTACTTTCAGTTTCACAACACATGGTCTGCAAAATGCTACGGACAAAAGTTATAGAAATAAAGCCATCCAAGCATGTTTGCTCTCTTGTAAATAGTGTACAGTATTTTCTGCAAATATCTCTGAAATCCAGCCGCTTTTTCTTTTTGGAAAAGTATCAGGAGACATGTGCTTGCGAGATTTGAATACACAAAATCCAAACAAGTACTGGCTTATACAAAAGTATTTCAGATCATTTTAAGTAGCGTCAAGTTCTGATCCAATATTTAAATTTCAAATAAAACTCTCATCACCCACCTACCCCTCCCAAAGCAGACAATAGCCACTAAAAGGGCACTCATAATGCTCCTCTTTGCACTATTTTTATAAAAAAAAATATTCTCCTACACACCCCCTTGTCCTGCTAAACCCAACACCTATTATGCCAATCAAAAATTGTTATCTAACCATTTGCTCTCTTGTTAGTAGACTAGGAAAACAAGCAGTTAGCTCAGGCTCAATTAAACGGCCTGTTAAAATAGCTTTATTGTTTCTTGGTGTATGTTTTTTAAGACATAAAGTCAGTACTCCAAAAAATTTCTCCTTTTTTAAAAATGGATGAGTTCTGTACTCTTTTAAAAATGAAGCTTATCTTAAGCCCTGTATTTACAAGCACATACATAGTAGTGACGTCTAAGATTCCAAAAGATAAACCCTGATACAAGTTATTAAACATTTAAGCACTAAATAAAACAATAGCTGATTCTGCAAACACTGCAGATCCTGATGTGTAGGCTCATAATGAGCCGCCTCATCTGAATCTGCATTGTCTTCTAGATTTTGATTTTGGCACTTTATGTGATGAGCTTGAGAACTGTTCTGTTCTGTTTTAAGGATTATATTATTCCTGATATATTTATTCATTAATATTTGGACACCAAAAATTACTGACATAATTGTCTGAAAAAGTGATCAGCATGTTTCATCAATGCATACATGTACATGTCAGAATGCATATCAAACGTCAAACAGTATAGACTGTTTGCTCAGGTATATATCTGTCTCAATATTTGGGGTAAATACAGTGTTTTATTTTGCAGCAAGTGTGACAAAAACAACAATATACTAATTAACTTAGAAACTAGTATTCATATCAGAATGGCCTCTAACTCTGAAATTGCGGTCAGAAGGAAGACTTTGACAAGGAGCGTCTCTGCGTCTAGTATGATACCGGCTAATCGGGGTCAGACCCCTCAAGTCGCGCTCAGGGATTATACTCTGAATAGAACAAAATCGCTTGAGAAGAAAAACATTGGATGTCAAAGGGAACATATGAAATGTGAAGTGAAACAGGGAAACAATGTGGTCATAGAGTTGAGCACGGCTGCATATGAACTAGTTAAGATCTGTTTGCATGAACTATTTCAAAATCCAAATTTCTCCTATTTCCCCGAAAGAAAGGACAGTGTTGAACTACATGGGGCTAATGTTGACACATGCTACAAAATTTACAACAAAAAATCAGATGGTTCTTGTGGCAAGATGCAAAAGTTTGTGATAAATTTATACCACACTACATCCGTTCTGTTAGTAAATGGAAGTAGAACAGACATTTTTCCGACTGACATTTATGAGGACCTATGCTCTCTGATGGAGTCAAGATGCAAACAACTGGACATTATTAATTTAAACATAGCTAATTCACTCAGTAAAGAGACCTCAAAAAAAGCAGTTACCATATCTAACCCTATCGGCAGTAGTCATATTGACGAAACGGAACCCATTGACATTGAAAATCTTACTACCAATAACATAAATGTTCATTCAGGGGAACAGACACTTACTGACAATCAATATGAGGAAGATGTATGTGAAATCTGTCCCATCTGCCATAAATCAGCATATGGAAAAGTGGTACAATGCGGTGAATGCGGGGACTGGTATCATTACGAATGTCTTAATATAAATGACTCAACCATTCAAACTTTGGGGGATGACGACTTTATCTGTCGACTGTGTACTGATAATCTGCTGACTCTTGATACGGATAAAAGCATAACGAACAATGATTCACAGGAAAATGAAACTGATAAACTAAAATATGTCGATAATGAACTGGCACCGCCGCACACAAGTGCAATTATTTCAGAAGAATTAGTTACACCTGAAACTATGTCTTGCAATTCTCCTCAACATGATCTTGAAAAAACACAGTGCTTTAATGACAAAGAGAACATATCAAAAAATAAAGGCAAAAAAGTAACCAAATTAAATAAAATGAAAAAAGAAGAAATAGTAGACAAAAGTTACATTTTAGAATTAGAGAACCAAGTAAAAATGCTGAAATCTACTATTGAACTTCAGTCAAAGGTCAAACCCTCTACACACAGTGAGATCCCTATGAATCATAACAACACATCTACTAGAGATGCAGCGGATTTCTACGCATCGCCAAATGAATGCAGACATACATGTTGCAATTCACTGAAAGAGAAACTACAAGAAAATCGAATCAGGCTACTTGAAACCCAAATGATGCAAAACATGTATATTCAGAACGCCATGCACATCCAGTTAGTATCCCAAATGAAGAATCACTGTCAGATTCCAGACCCTCGTATCGCTCCATATCCCACAACGGCTTACCCGCAGCAGTTTGTGCCACACCAGTATTACCAGCCAGGACCCGCTCACATGGCCGGGCCTTTCTTCACATATTATCCACCTCCGACGGGGTTGCCCTACCACACTGCACCCCCAGCTCACTTAGGTCTGAGCTTACCAAGATATCCTGCGGCTCCTCCACCAGTTCACACTAATCAACACTTAGGAAACCTGCAGAACCCTATCGGGAATAATGCTTTTCCTGTGGTCCCACCCAACCATACGCAGACCAACGTTGACACTGTGTGGCATAACAGAGCTCAACATCAGCCTCATAACCACCAACAACCAACACGTTCGGCAAGTCTACACACAGGATCTGTGCATAGTTCTTCTTCACAGAAACCAGTACGCAAACCAAACAAAGATCCAAAAGTATCAACGAGGTCAACAGCACCCAGGGTACCGTCAGGTTCAAGGCAAACTCAACCAATAGTCATCAGTGAGCAAGAACCGCAGTCAAAGGGCAGCAACCAGCTTCAAAACACCAAACCTACTCATCATATTGATCCCAGTAAAGTACAAAAAGATACTCGACTAGTCCAGAGCCTGATAATGAAGAACCCATCATTAAGAAACCTTGCATTGTCAACCACAACAATTTGAATACAGAGTGCCCTTCACCAAAGGAGCAGACATCCATACTAAATGTTGAAGAAAATTCAGACAACAATGTGGACACAAGAACTTCTTCTTTTTTGTCAATTCCTCCAATCAAACACAATCCACCAGTAATAATACAAGAAATACAATCAGACGAGAAAAGGGAATAAGCATTGTGACTTGTAACATAGAAGGTGTGAAGAATAATATGGTCTATTTTCAAAAACTTTGTGCAAAATTTGACATTGTATGTATACAAGAACACTGGCTATACGAATTCCAAAATCATGAACTATCTCAATACGTATCAGAAAAAGACATGTTCACTCGCTGTTCAGACTATACTGATCCACTTATAGGACTCAACTTACCAAGGGGGAAGGGTGGCGTATCTATTCTATGGCCCAAGCAATGGTCCAGTAAGGTGAAAAGGCTGAACGAAGGAAACGAGCGTGTCATAGCAATCGAGATCAAAGGTCAAGAAAACATATGTATTGTAAACGTATACATGCCAACCAACAACAGCTCGACCAATTCACACTTAGAATATTCAGAGTGCATTGATATACTGCATGGAATAGTTGTGAAATATAGTCCATCTCATAAGGTTGTGATCTGTGGTGACTTTAATGGAACTTTGCTTGAACCTAGGCCCTATAATAGGCATGACCGTCTACTACAAACTTTCATGAAAGATCATAACATCTCTCATAGCACTTCCGATATGAATACGTTCTTCCACCACTCGGGCGCAGGATCCTCACAAATAGATTATATCACCTCATCTGAAAAAAATCTGATCCATTCATACCGGATTGGCTCCAAGGAACCTGAGAACACATCAAGTCACGTCATAGTACACGGCTACTTATCAATACCCCAACCAGAAGGGGGTCCAGTCAAAATCAAAAAGTCTTCAAAAAGTGTTAAAAAACTTCATTGGGCCCAGGCTGATGTGGATCGGTATCGGAAAATTCTAGAGGAAGAGTGTGAGAAAAACAGGGCTCTGAATGGAAGAAACGCAGCTCAACAGTTAGATGATTTGACAAAAATGTTACACAAGGCCACTGAACGTGCAGTCCCATGTAAACTGATCAAACTTAAAGGACCTACCTGGAGAGCGTCCCCCACAGTGAAAAAACTTTTAGTTGTTTGCAAACAAAAGCACAAACTTTGGATCAACGGAAGAAAATCAGACAACCTAAGAAAGGACTGTGTTATAGCAAAACGTGCACTTAGAAAACAACTAAGGCAAGAAAAATTCAATGATCGAAAACATTTCTACAATGAACTCATGCAAAACCCAAGCACTGAAAAAGTTTATCAACTGATACGTAAAAATAGGGGCAGCAATGGACAAAAAACTAGTAGCATTATCGTTGATGGAAAGGAAATATTTTCACCTGAAAAACAAAGAAAAGCTTTCGCAGATTACTATGAAGACCTTTCAGTCCCAAAAGACAACGGATATGATTCAGCATACCTAGAGTTGTGTAACGTCCGTCATGACCTTATAAAGCAAATCTGTGAAGAGAGCTCAGAGCTATTGGACCCGATTACACCTGAGGAGGTAGAGAAGGGAATATCCAAATTGAACACCAAAAAGTCACCTGACGAGTCCGGCCTAGCTGCAGAGCACCTGAAGTGCTCGGGACCAGTGATAATTGAATCTGTAACCGACCTCTTTAACCAGATCCTTCAGGAAAAGTCTGTTCCAGGACCTCTTAAGGCGGGAATCTTAACCCCGGTACTGAAAAAATCAAAGGACCCTACCAAGTTGGACAACTACCGTGGCATTACAGTTACACCTATAATAGGAAAGTTATTTGAGACAGTATTACTGCCCCGGATCACTAAGGACTTTGAGCAATCCCCGCTACAATTTGGTTTCACTAAAGGTCTATCGCCGGTAATGTCAGCATTGATTGTATCTGAAGCCCGAGCCGAAGCCAGAATGGACCAAAGCACACCCTTGTTTTTAATGACGCTGGACAGCCAGAAGGCATTTGACGTGGTCAACCACATAATACTTCTTGACAACTTATATGAAGCAGGGATACATCCCTCCCTCTGGACAATAGTTAAAGATCTCTACTCAGGACTATCATCAAAAGTCAAATGGATGGGGGATTTGAGCGATAGCTTCAGTATACAACAGGGGGTCTGGCAGGGAGCCATACTCTCCCCTCCTTTCTACAACATATATCTAAACCCATGCCTAAAGGAACTTGAACAGCAACGGCTGGGATTGTGTATTGGCAGCGTGTACTGTGGATGTCCAACATGTGCTGATGATGTAGCGCTTCTCGCAAGATGTGAAAATGAACTCCAGTTAATGTCAAATGTTGTGCAAAGAAACTGCAGGCAAAAACGTGTTACGATCCACCCAGTAAAATCAAATATCGTGCTGCTTCAACCTCATAAAACAGTAACAAAAAAGACTTTCACACATAACCTGAACGGAAATGACATTCAGTTATCCACCTCAACAACTCATCTGGGACTCTTTAGATCAGAAATAAAGGAAAATACTATAAATATTGACGAACGTTTAAGTCTAGCCAGGAGGACATTATATTCATTAATAAATACCGGTTTACATGGTTCAAATGGATTAAATCCCCAAACTTCATTCAAAATATATCAGTGCTATGTACTCCCAAGATTGTTATTCGGACTAGAGGTACTACCATTAACTGCCACTCAAATTAGCATCCTTGCAAAGTTTCATATCAGTAACCTACGTAGATTCCAATCGCTGCCATTACGAACTGCGACTAGTGCTGTTTATCTTCTCTTGGGTGCTCTTCCGATCGAAGCAGAACTACATAAACGTCACTTGAGCCTACTGCACAATATATTGACAACAAATAACACAACTATTAGGGATCTATCGACTAGACAAATAGCCATTAATCTTGACAACAGTAAAAGTTTCTTCAGTAGAGTGCAAGACATCCTGGACATATACCAGTTACCTCATATAAGAGAACTGAAATTTAACAACCTGTCAAAAGAACAATGGAAAATTCAAATTAAAAATGCAGTGAACATATTCTGGACTGAACATTTTCAAAGTGAAGCTAGAGAAAAGTCTACACTCAAATATTTAAACATTGACTCGCTGAAAATTGGATCAACGCATCAAGTATGGTCAACGTTAGAATCAACTGTCTCTGAAGTTCGTATGGGAATCACAAAATATCGGATGCTTACAGGCACATACCTACTACAGTCCAATAAACACAAGTTCAGTAAATCAAACGAGAGTGCCACTTGTAAATGTTGTGGTCTGGGTGACGAGGACGTGATACATATGCTCTTAGAGTGCCCTGCTTTATATGTTCAGAGGAAACAGTACTTTTCGAATGTCAAATCGATGGTGTCAGACTGTATAGGACTAGGGCAATGGGAAGAAACTTTTAATAATAAAACAAATTTAGTCCAACTGATTCTTGACAGCTCCAAGTTGCCAATTTTCCATAATAAACCAGAGTATCTCAAAATCGTAAGAGCAACAACTGAATTATGTCACAATCTGCATGTGGCAAGGCTTCATAAACTTAACGCTTAATCTACAAATGTCGCGGAGCGAAGTACAGTGTCTTCAACCCTCGTGTATATACGACAGTGTTTTATGTGTTTACTCTACCAAGTGTATATAGTCATTCAAGCCCTCATGGACTTTTAATTTTTAATAAAGTATAACTTTTACGTTCACTCAAGAAGATTTACAGACTTTCGTCTGGTGTTCCTTACTGGAAGCTAATACAGATACAAGAAAGAAAGAAAGAATTAAAGTGCATTGTAGTAATACAAAATAGTGTTGCTCCTGGCCAATTATATGCATCAGTAGGCCTTTCATCAAGTCCATTGTTAATAAAGAAGTCAATGTGGCCATACCACGGGTGGTAGACCTAGGAACTACCACGAAATTGTATTAACGTAATTTTGTTCCCAAGCCACATCCGGGACACGTCGTGGTAGTTTCCAGACCGAAAATTGGATAAAGAAAGGTTGGTGTCACTTTCTTTTTTGTTTTATTTTACAACTAAGAACGAACAATGGTGAAATCCGACAATGTGGTTCCGTGTAAATATGTCTCAGCGTCCCATCCAGCCCAAAATTTTGTATGAAAAGTTATTTTCTTTCTTTTGATTCGTGTTTCTCCACTGAGCATAGGACCAACTTTCCCCAAAGTTCGACGGATTTTAGCCCATATCTGTCAAAATAAATGGAATTTGATATCATTTGACGACGAAAATGATAAAAAAACTATACTGTTTGATATGCATTCTGACATGTACATGTATGCATTGATGAAACATGCTGATCACTTTTTCAGACAATTAGGTTTACCACCTGTGCATACTAACCTAAAAAAGTTTGATAGGTAAAATACACCCTTTCTAAATATTAGGGTATAACTAAAAAAAATAAACAAGTGTTTCTCAGGCCACTTTAATGAAAAACAGATGAGGCAGGCAGGTTTTTCATTTATATTTTTTATTTCCCAAAACACAGATGAGGCCACTTTTTTCAAGTCTGAAAAAAAAAACAGATGAGGGGCATTTGAAACAGATGAGGGAGGGCATGAGAAACAATTAACTCTTTTTTCCTATCTGATTGAAATTTAAAAAAGTACTCATTAGTACTCGTAATGTACTCATGAGTACAGTTTTTTTGTAACAGTGCTTAAGTAAGTACGAGTACATGTACTCATGAATTTCGTTAAGTACAGAGTACAGCTAAGTACTGAAAAAAAAGTACTCTAGTAAGTACGAGTACATGTATGAGTATGAGTACTCCATCCCTGACAGCTAGCCTAACTCCATGATAGTTTCATAAAATTGTCTACCAGAATTGTTAAAACCCATTTAATCCTCTTGACAAAATGATTGCCAGAAAAATCATATGTAAATTAGTGAGATTCTCGGTATTATTCAACAGTTAAGCCATATTGTGAGAAAACCTTTTTGTTGTCTATGAACAACAAAGAGGGAGCGCAGTGGCTCAGTGGTAGAGTGCTTGATTCGAGACCAAGGGACCATGGGTTCGAGCCTCACCGGAGTCACTGCGTTGTGGTCCTTGAGCAAGACACATTTATCCTAGCTTAGTTCTGGTTCAACCCAGAGACCCGTCCCTGTTTAACTGAAAGATTGTTGATGGAATGTAAAGAATCAAATCAAACAAACAAACATGAACAATAAAGATGCTACCCAGCATGCACATTTACACAGTCTGATCAGAAACCTTTTGATTCACTATTAAGAAAGTATAATACATGTGAAACATCAACATTTCCAGGGTAGTCTCTGTAGTGTAGCTGAGTGTCTGACATGGACCCAATGACAGGTTTTTTGAGATCTGAGGTGACGGGTGATTTTTCAGGATAATTCCCAAGTTCAGGATTTTGAGATAGACTTGCCACACTGTAGTCATTCCACTACGGCAATTTGGGTCTCGTCACCCTCTCCGGTGTTATAGTAAAATTACCTTCAAATAAAGGCTGACAAAAATGAGAACTTTCGAATATGTTTGCTTCCAGATTGCATCCTCAGGTTAACAACCTCTGTGTTGTCTTGCCAAAACGGAGATAAAATCAGATTTTAAATGTGTTTTTTTTCAGTTATATTAAAAAATGTCAATTACGGTTTAGTCATAATTTTACGGTTTCGTCATTTATTAATTATCCACGATGACGAAACCATAATTAGTTATTTCATGCCTAGACATCAAACGTTAAAGTTTTCATATAATTTTGAAGCTAAAAGATACAATGTGAATTTGATGAACAAAAACCAATCGGAACCCAAGTATTTTGGGGCGTTTATCTGTGATTAAATGAAGAAATTGAACATGAGAAAGTTACCTTAACACCGAAATAGGTGACGAGACCAGAATTGCCGTAATGGTATGACCACAGTGTGCCATAAGCTTCAAAATACATACAGTGTTCTGCTAAGGCTGCGTTTTCCGCACCATTGACACATTATTTTGTAGTCCGACGCAACTTAAAATTGTATCATGGGTCATCTGACGTATGCAAATTTCGGGCTTGACGCTGATATTTGCAGCTTTTGGGTCTTATGGATTTCCCAATGCAATAAAACAAATTCTTTGATTGGTGCTTGGTTTAGCTCGCGAGAATTGAACAAGTCTCATTTATCTCTCGCTTATGACTGGTACGCTTATTATATTATCGGATCGATTTTATTTGGTGCAATAAAACGAAACCCAGTCACGCACTTAAATCAACCAATGAAATGCATAGTCACAAAGTGCGTGTCTATTATTTCTTTGTCAACAAAGATGGCAGACAGCTGGAACAAGCCTTGTGCGTGGACAATTCTAAGCAGCCTATGAAGAATCAAATCTAATTCAGACTATGACCTATATCCACCCATTGCAAATGATGATCAAAACACTGAGAGCGTAGATGGGGTCTAAAACGCTCACTAGGATCCCCCTGATGAAATTGCATCTGCAAGTTAGTCTGAAAAATCGTTTTCCCGTTACGCTAGCAGCTTCAGCTTCACTATACCAGTGTCAAGTAAGTATCGTTGTAAGAAAAAAAAAACTTAGAGCAAACAATTTTCAGGCTATTTGTAAAATTCATATATCAGGACCAGCAGCATCCATTCATAGACATAACTATGATAATTAGAGGTGAAATTAAAGTATTTTTGTGTTTCCATAGCTTTTTTTGGCTCAAAGTCGTTATCCAGAGTTATGTCCCACTATTTTTGGAAATGTCCCCACTTTTTCAAAGGTGGTGGGACATTGTCCCCAATTTTGAAATTTCTTGGCAGAACATTGTACATAGGTTTAGATAAACAAATATTTTCAGCGTAAAATTGTAAATATTTTCTTATCATATGTTTTGGGTGCTCAAAAGAATCGTCTCACTGAGACGGTTCTTATGAGTACCCACAACATATGGTTTGGTTTAGAAACAAGAAAAAATAAATTTATGGTACGAACTCTTAACTAAAGGCCTGTAATATAAATTTCTTTGATTTATTTTCAGTTTATCTTACCACAATGTTGTCTGTTTTGTCACCTGCTGAAATGTTTAGGAAAACCATCTTTGACAAACAGTGTAGACCAAGATAAGAGAGCTCGTAAAGGTAAATCATGCTCTAGTTGCTCGTAAGGAGCAGTCTGATCGGGTTCACACTGTTTGCCTCTTTACTTAAATGAGTTAAAGAAAACTCGATTTTTGGAGAATTCATGGAATCATGAATACTTCGTGGTCTCTTGCAAAGTAAGTGAAGCCTGAAGGGCTTCAGGTTAACTTTGCAAGAGACCCAAAGTAATCATGGTTCCATGAACCTTCCAAAAATTGAATTTATTGCTTATATAAATAACTAATATATAGAAATTATTAATAGTTTAGGAGATAAAACAATTTTGTATTTAAAATTTAATCATATTATCGGTTTTGTTGGAGTGCAAAGCGGAACAACCAGTGTGAACATGGACAGCCAATGGAGCAAACAAGAAGCTTGTTTTGCAAGTGCAACTCAGGTGTGGCTCGCTGTCAATCACAACACCAGTTTTTGCTACCCAAACTAAAAAAAAATGTGATAATAAAATTATATGGGTAGGGGGCATTTCAGTGGGTAGGAAAGGTCAGGTGAAACAAACATATTTTTAATTTAGGCCTTAAGGCTTAATAACCATTTATGCTTGAAATTATAAATCTTTTGAAGGCTTTATAATGCTAAAAGTTTTGAGATTAGATTTTCTAAGTTCAGGATTTGAGCCGCGACATGGGATTTCCAACAATGTGGTATGAGCGACCAGCAAAGCCTCAGATCAGCCTTTGCTAGTCGCTTGAGGATTCTCAGATTCTGTGAGTGTTATGCTACTGACCAACAGTGTTTGGAGATTCTAAGCTTAAAAGGAGGCTGCACATGCTCGTCTGAGGCTACACTTGTCAAAATGGGAAATTTTGACCTTTCACCCATGTGAGGTCCAGTTTACTCTACCTTATCTTCCGTAAAGGGAACAGCTATCAGCACTTCTTTCTGGCCCTCAATGTCGGTTGTTATGAAGCTATCTGAAGATTCAGCTCTACTTCTGACCTTTCCCACCTCTTCAATATTATCATCATTTTCCATTTCTTCCAAATACTCAATGTTTTCAGTATTAACATCTTTTTCCATTTTTGTACGATCTAATGTTTCTTCATTATGTACGCTTAAAGAATTCATTAATTCTTTTCTTTTTACATCTAAACTTTTAGCCATATGATTGATATAACCACGAGTTAACATGTCTTCAGTAGAACTATCACTAAGGTCAACACCGACTTCTTCAACACTGTCAGAATCATCATCGGAATCTATTTCGATAGTAAGTGCCTTACTGCTACTGGGCTGAGGTGAATCTGCTACGTTTCTATTTTCACCAACAATCCTAGGACAACCAAATTCTTGCATTGCCTCACTGGTACTAGGCTGAAGTGTGTCTAATTTGTTTCTATTTTCACTAAGAATCCTAGGGCTTCCAAAAACTTCCACTTTTTCACGTTTCTTGCCGGGCTCCTCATCATCACTTATAGAAATTATACCTCTCTTCCTTGCCATTGAACCGTCTTCTAAATCTGCCAGTGACTTTGGTCCATTTCTGAACTGTTCTGATACTTTCTTCTTTGCCTTCTTTATAGTTATGGAACTAGGCTTAGGTGTATGGTTGCCCAACTTACTTGTAAAGTTTGGCATTTTGACTCCAGTGTTATTTGAGATGGTGGTACTTAAACTTATAAGATTACCACATACAACAGGTCCATTTAAGCAAGGCACTCTTGGATGGATTAATGATTCAGCAGTTCTTAATGCTTCTTTGCAGAATGATGACACCTGTAAATACAAACATGAAAATTAGCTCATTTATCAGCAATTTACTAATATATAAGAGTGTGTACTGGAAAATTATTTTTCGTATTTCTCAACCAAAACGTATGTTGTGGGTACTCAAAAGAACCATCTCAATAAGACGGCTCTTTTGAGCACCCAAAATACATGTTTGAATTGATAGGTAAGGAAATAAAAGCGATTTTAGGTGCAAAATATATCCTTATCTAGACCTATGATTTATGCCATCATGAGAGATCATGGTACTTCCTGAACTTTATAAATTCAAATCTAAAATTTGCAGTATGCTACCAAAATATTATTAGGTACAAGCTTAATTGGGCAATTGTCTTTATATCAACTGAAAAGAAATCTGAGAAGGTATGACAATCTGCTTAATTCAGGATTTTGAGGCTGACTTTCTATGAAAAGTCAGCCTCAAAATCCTGAATTAACAATATATCAAGGAAAGTTTCTCCCATATATGGGTAGTTACCTCTTTTATCTTGCTGGCTAAGCTATCTAATTATAATCTACTTTAAGGTATCAAATATCATCTACTTAAATTACATCATCTACTTCCATACTTTGCATGTGCTAGCAGTAAAGGCCCTGGTGGGGCTGAAAGATGGGTTGAGCATAAAATTGTGAACATTTTCTCATTCATCTGTTTAAACATTTGTTTTGGGGGCTTAAAAGAATTGTCTCATTGAGACAGTTCTTTTGAGTACCCTCAACATATCAGTGATATTCCTAGCCCTGATTTGGGTTTAGGGTAAAATATGGGCCCTTTCCCAATTAAAAAATAAGCGAAAACTTCCCAAAATGGCGTTTATCATTCCCAAATTATTAATTCAACATTTTGGTGAATATTTCATCAAAATCCATACAAAATAGCAGTTACAGCTGCATGAAAATTTGCATAAAAATGTGAATGAAAACATGTTTTCATTCACATTTTTATACAAATTTTCTTAAGATTTTATGAAGGGCAATTGAAGCAGCTAATTTCTTGTATCCATGTTTTTTTCTCGACTGCATCAAGTTTTCCCAACTTCGATGGTCCTGATATTTTTTCCAAAATTAACAGGCCCCTGGCCCCGACTTCAGAAAGGTAAGAAAATCCCGGCGTATGTTTTGGTTGAGTACTAAGAAAATTATTTCTAATCATGCCCTCTCATCTGGAGGCCTGTGTAAATTCAATTCTCACCTCAAAATCCTGATCCTGAAGACCAGCAGAGAGACAACTCACAGCACAGTGAAGTGGTGGTGGGGCGCTTGGATGTGGTGTTAAAGCACAGGCTAGTAGAACTCTGTACAATAGTCTCCGACACTCTGGGTTTCCATAGGGAACTAGAGGAGAACTAGACTGGTGGAGTAACAGTAATGTCTTGATAACAAACTCTTGGGTATCCTGAAAAATGGACAGGAGAAAAAAATCATATTCAACTCTTTCCTTGCTAGCGGCGACTTTTATCATCTGCTGATAACCTTTCCAAACAATTTTGACCCCGATCAGGACAGACAGAACATCTGACCTCATCTGGATCCAAACTGTTTGCAAAATTATACCATAGGGAATTAAACTGGTGGATTAACAGTAATGTCTTGATAACAAATTCTTGGATACTCTAACTAAACACAATCTCTGCAGTGAAGTCAGTTTGATTGTTTTGATGCTTTATGTCCCAGTTATGTTGGGACGATTTCCTGGGTTGAACCAGTACTAAGCAGCAGATAAAGTGTCTTGTTCTAGGACACAACACAGTGACTATGCTGGTGGTGAGTCTTGAACTATCGAGCCTTAGATTCCCAGTTTAATGCTCTACCAACTGAGCCACTGCCCTCCACTATCAGTAAAATCAGAACTATAGCATTTTGCACACAATTTTGAAAGAAGAGATTGACATAATTAATTTGGTTTCATGAAGTGTTTTAAGGCTTTTCTCGCCTCTTAATAGACAATCAACTTATTCTTGTTATCTGCCTATTTTTGTTTTACTTTAATATTCTGGAAACATCTTTGCATTGTATGACTTGTAAAAACCTGATTTTGTCGTATATTAACAAAGGTGCAGTCTGGTCAATGAATGCCTTTGTCATCCACTCTCTGAGAAGTATAATCCCTTAACTTGCTTCATGTAAAATTTCCAATTTTCTAGCTACTTGCTAGTGTCTATCTGAGCAGGCTGTTTTGAGCCTTACCTGGTCCCAAATCCCAAGGACAGGTTTTCTTCTAATGGGGAGAAAGTAAAAGTGTCAAAGGGTCACTTGCAAGTTGGAAAATTAAGCTTTAAATCTTTTACTGACCTGCATGGACTTTCTATCTAGTTCAGGCCCTGTGATTGTAACTATCCAATATAACGCTGAAACAAAAGAAAATTTACATTTTCTAATCAAACCTTTAATGAATCTTAGATTTTCACAACCGGTCAAACCCTCATGGGCCACAGAAATTTAAATGACACCTGACTACGCTCACTTGCATGTGACATATGCTCCAAACAGCTATCCACTTGCTAATTGTGACAATTTTGCTTGTCTGCTTCATTGGCTGTTTGAATTCATGTCAAACTGGCTGTTCCATTCAATAAACGAACAAAACCATTAATGTGACCAAATGTAAATTGTTAATTAAATATCCTAACATATATTTCTTAGTAAATACAAATAAGAGATGAATTTTTCTTTTTTTTTCAGATGTTCATGAAAGGATGGACTTGCTTGTTTGTGTTGATGCTTTATGTCCCAGCCAACAATTTTTCAGTCATGTCGGAACGATTTCCAGTCTTCCTGTGTTGAACCAGAATTTTAACCCTTAAAGCACCGAGAAAAAAAATGCGTCTAAAAATCTCTTAGGTCTTCTGCTGCAAATAATTGCCTATCATTATTGACTAATTTAAGTATAGAAGCAAACAGCTTGTACCCAGATCAGACTGCATCTAAGAGGAGCAGTCTGATCTGAGTCTAAACTGTTTGCCAAAGACGTTTTAAATGAACCAGCATATGACTCACAGCAGATGACATTCAGTCATGATTAACAGCTGAAGAGTTTTAATAATATAGATTACCTTCTAAGCTTGCTGTCACCAGACTCCCATTAGCATCGTTATGGACTTTCCTCTGTGAGCTTATCCCTTGACTGACCTCATAGTTACCTCCCTTGTGTTTCTTTACTGGTGGACCATCTCCATTCATGGTAGTAGTCACTGATTTGTCAAGCTATAAAAATCAATGAAGTAGTATCCATGGGTACCTATCTTACCCAGGGTTCATACAGAAATAAGAAAATAAAATTCCAGGACTTTTTTCATATTCAAAGGATTCAATTCCATCTCCTGTTTAAAGGTAGAATCCATCTAGAATACGCGAAATGCTTCTCCCACTTGTTTTTGTAAAAATATTTTCCCTTCCAGCTTATTTGTGATTGTTTTCTAACAATTTCTACAAACTTTTCCCTTTTTGCACACTGGAAGAAGTCATACCTGAATCTTATCACCAGTTGACACTAATTTTGATTGTGATAAAGGCTAGGACTACCAGGCATACTGAATCTGAGTACTATGTCACACCAACGGATATATTGAAATCTGAATACTATGTCGCACCTGGCTCTCACATATCCAGCATTTCCCACTCATTTTTTGCAAATCCATAAATCGAGAGAATTGTTGTTTTGATAATTTTCCAGGACCAATCCACGTTTTCAAGGGCATTTGTGCTAAATTCCAGGACAACTCAAATCCAGGACCAAGGTCAAATTCAATGACTTTTCAAGGTCTGTACAAACCTTTTTATATATGGACAGGGGTGATATCATATGACATCAACTCGACCCCATCGCATTCAAATCATCAAATGGCAGGGGCATCAAAAATGAACACACTTCCTGTCAAGACTACAGCAAAACAAACAAAAGCTTTAAGAATATCAGAACAAAACATGAGGACCAAGATCGCTACTTTTATAATCTCTTTAAAACTTAGTAAACTAAGTCATAAGTATCAGTTCTTAACATGATTACGGTTACCTCATGCATAATTTCAGCAATTCATTTTTAAAATACCATTAAAGGGCACTGTGTAAGTTTCCATATCTCTTTGCATGCTGGGTAATTTTTCATGCTTTTGTTGTCGTCTGCTGACTTTTTTTCAAAATTAACTTTCTCAAATAATTATGTCAAATGGTTTGGATCCAGATCAGGATCAACATTTTGACTGACCAAATTCTCATTTTACCCTGAAAAGGTCAATTGAAAATAATGTGTTTCTTATTGTGCTTCAGTTGAAAAGAAATTATCTAAAAGCTAGAGCTATGTCAAACCTTGAGGGTGTTTTTCTGTGGTGTAAGATCATGAATCAACTCCTTAACTATTCCTTTTTCTTCATACAGGAAGCCAGAGCAGCCATCCATCACCTTTAACCATGCTGTCAGAACTTCATAAGTACATGTTCTTAAGGCTCTAAAAGACAGAGAAAAAATCCAATTTGTTTAATTGGTAACCACAACATTTTTTTCTATCCTCATTATATTTTAGGCAGAAAATCGTTGAAAATTTGGGGGGAGGCGGGACTAAAAGTTGCTAATCAATATAAAAAATGGCCAAAAATCACTAACTGATATACCCCATTTAGGCCCTTGTTTAAGCCCCCTGTTGGTGGCTTCAGCTGCTGTCCGTTCAAAAAACAAAGGTTCTGTTATTGTTGATTCATTTTTTTTGTTGCTCCCATTGTTTGTGGGTTTTTTTTGTGTGTTTAGTCTTTGTTTTGTAATGCAGTACTTGGTGTTTGTTCTAGTTTTGCAATCATCTCGCTGAGAGCGAGAGAGCTAGTTTCTTCATTTTAAGTGTGTTCTTGCTGCCATGTCGCTGTTAGCGTTCTGTGTATTTTCTACACTGTGGCATGGGTTGGTCTGCAGTGTGTGTATGTGGCATTTTACAGTCATATTCTAATGCAGTCGCTTTTTAGGTCTGTATCTTCACCTGCTTCCATATTTTGTGCACATAAGCAGGAGAGGGTCTAGCAAGACTGCATATGCAGAGATTCAAACAAACCTTAGCTGGTGGCCAATGAGGCAAGTACTATAAATTCATGTTCTATGTGTCTTGATCCACATCTGAATTAAGGGTGAGGTTGGCGCCGTTAAACCGGTTTAAGCCCTCCAGTAAAATATTTTACTGACCGTTCCAAGGCGGTACTTCTTTTGTGGATCTTTTATGTTTTTGTTCTGTCTTGTGTTTGCTATGTTTTGTGCGCGTCTGTTTATATGTGCTTCGTGGTCACCTGCTGGGAAAGGGCTGACCTCTTGGCTCTCGTTTGTGGTGTCTTCTGTGAGTTTGTCACTTTCCCATTGGTATCCTGGGTCAGGTTTGGTACTTGATTGTATCGATTCCTGATCTTTGCAACCTTACTTACTTTGTACATATTGTGTTTGTACTTAATGAAAGCATCTCAATTTTATACTTCCAATGAGTACCAAACCAAATTTTTTTCGTAAAAATTTAATCATCCCCCACCCCATTTTCTTGCTATTGAAGAATTGTTGCTTTGTTTGGTTTGATTTGTGGTTTAATATTGAGAATAAATCTAACCACAAGTTTTCCCGGATAATCAGTACTCAGCGCAAATACTTTCCCTTGTAACTGACAAAAGCCCTTCTTAAACCAGCTAAAGGATGAGAATAACCATGGAAAATATTTCATGATCAATCCCCATGAAAGCATGGGGCCAGGCTGGATCAAACTCACAACCCCTAGATCTGAAATCGGACTCACTACTGATTGTGCTATGTGGTCAATACCTATAAATTTACTCATCAAGCTTTTCAAGTTCCTCACTGCCTTGAGATACTAATAAATTTATCGATATATTTTAACCCTTAAAGCACCAAGAAAGAAATGCATCTGAAAATGTTGTCTGCTGAAGTTCTCTGCTGCAAATTATTGCCTTACAATACCAACTAATTAAGTATAGAAGTTAACAGTGTGGACCCACAACAGACTGCTCCTATAGGAGCAGTATAGGAGCAGTCTGAACTGGGTCCTCACTGTTTGCCATAGAGGCTTCTTAAACATTTCAGCAGACGAGAAAAGCAGAAGACTTTTATTGCAATTGGCGCATTAAGGGTTAAGGAAGTTGGGACAAAAATACTTACCCATAAGGTTTATCTGTTTGATTGTCTGACCAGTGTGTCCATAGCAACTCCTGGCTAATATAACCCATAGCAAGACGACAGTAGGGTACCAACAATGTTCCACAGCTGAAATATAGTAGCACAAGGTTCATACAGGCAAGTTTGAGTAAAATTCAAGGACTTTTCAAGGACTTCTCAAGACTATCTTACAGTTTTCAAGGACTAAAAGTTAATGAAAATCCTGATTTAAGTGTTAAAATTCTACTTCAAAAATGCTAGACTCAGAAAATGGAGAAATTAGTACTAGAAAAGTATAAAGTTATTGCTGCACCAAATAAAGGCATAACAATTTTATACTAATACTAATGAACAGTGTTAAGTCCTAAAGAAATAGAAGAATTCAAGGACTTTTCAAGGCATTTGAGTGATTTTTCAGTACTTTTCAAGGAAAATTTAATTTTCAAGGACTTTTCAAGAAAGCCCTCTAAATTCAAATACTTTTCAAGCGTGCGCGAACCCTGGTAGCATGCAAATAGGACCTTGTCATGAGTAAACTTTACTTAGTTGCATGCGAACAGCAAAGGTGCAGATGAGCCTGCACATCCAGGCAGTCTGATTCTTAACTTGCTTCTCTGAAGCTGAGCAAGCTGGTTTGAGCATGACCTGGTCAGAAACCCTTTAGACAAATTTTCATGTGACAAGGGCCAGAATCGGAAGCCCAATAGATAGGAAGAATGTCCAGATTGCTGTACTCTGATTTATAAGAGTAAATATACAGTGTTGTGGTTACATATAAACGGGCCTTGTCACCAGAAAACCTGTCTTTGGGGTTTCTGGCCAGGTAAGGTTCAAACTACCCTGCTCAGCTACAAAGACTAGCTAGAATTATGGAAATTTTGCTTGAAGCAAGTTAAGGTATTATATTTTTAATTCATTCAATAATAAAGGTGCTTATCAGACTGTGGCCTGCACCTTTATTGTTCCCATGCAACAGTCAGGCTTTCTCGCAACGTGGCGCATATGATAATGTTGTTGGTGTTCATTGGAAGGGTGAAAAATAAATTAGCCAGTTCATGGGATATGTGTTGAGTCATTCTTTAACTCTTTGCATGCTGGGTAATTTTTCATGCTTTTGTTGACGTCTGCCAGCCTTTTTCAAAATTAACCTTTTAAAAAAAAATCTTTCAAGAACACTATCAGTGTGCCAAACAGTTTGAATCCAGATCACGACCAGACATTCAGTCAATCCTGATCTGGATCCAAACTGTTTTCAAACATTATCAGCATACGATAAAAGTTGCTGCTAGCAAGTAGAGTTAAATGTGCCTTGTGCATGGAAAGATATCTATTAGTCTGAGCTTACACCTTCTTCGAAACTTTATGAATGTGAGCAACGAAGGCTCTGGTGAAACTGCACATGTGCTAAGCAGGGTTCATACGGAAATGGGAAAACAGAATGCAATTTTTTTCAGCCAGAAGCGTCAAAACGAAAAGGTGCACTTGATTTCTTTGATTCTGACACTGGTGATAAAAAAAACGGGACTACCGCACAAATTGAATAGAATACCAGTGGCACCTTGCTCTTCGACGTGTTTCTAGCTATTTTCACTCAGTTTTTTTTGCGATTTTCACAGGGTTTTTTTGTGCATCCCATAAATCTGAAAGGACTAAATGTATTTTATATTTTTCAAAGACTAATTCATATTTCAAGAATGATTTTACAAAATTCCAGGACAATTCCAGGACAAAAGGAACTTTTTTTCAAATTCCAAGATTTTTCCAGGACCAATGGCAAATTCAATTACTTTTCCAGGTCTGTGCTAACCCTGCTAAGGCCAGCCCCCCCAGAAAAGAGTGGGCAACTGAAAATTACTTTTTTTTTTATTTCTCTACCAAAACATATGTTGTGGGTGCTCAAAATAACCGTCTCCATGAGACGGTTCTTTTGAGCACCCAAAACACATGTTTTAATTGATGGGTAAGAAAATAATCGCAATTTTACGCTCAAAATTTTTGCTAAACTAGCCCTGTGTCAGGCTCATCTTCGGATGGGTGTCGATAGGGCCAGGTAAGCAAAATTTTTGCGCATAAAATTGTGATAATTTTCTCATCCATCACTTGAAACATGTGTTTTGGGTGCTCATCTCATTGAGATGGGTTCATTAGAGTACCCACAACATATGTTATGGTTGAGAAATAAGAGCAATAATTTTCAATTACACATTCTTATCTGGAGGTCTGATGTCAGAATATTCAGGCTCAATAAGCGAACTTACGTGAAAATGATCTGTTTCAAGACTTTCAAGGCTGCAATGTGCATAGTGGGAAGATGCAAGGCTAAACTTGTACGTTCTGCTGTTGGTCTGCTCAGCTGAAAAACACAAGAACATGCGCTCATATTTGAAACAAAACTAACATGATCATACAGTGTAAACTCTTTATACTGACATTCTTTATAACATCTAAATTCTTTACAAAATTGGTAGTATTTGCACAAATGTACCAGTTAAGCTTGAATTTGAATTCATTACAACAGATATTCAGTTTAATTTGAAATTATTTGGGGACAAACACCATCATTATAAAGAGGGGTGACTGTATATAAATCCACATTTGGAATAGGTTTATATTTGCTTAGTTAATTTAACTCTTTCCTTGCCAGTAGCGCTGATAACCTTTGCAAACAGTTTAGACCCAGGTAAGAACCGACACTCTGTCGGTCCTGATCTGGATCCAAACTTTTTGACACTCTAATATTGCTCCTGTAAGATTTTTTTGAAAAAAAAGTAATTTTGAAAAAAGTCAGCAGAGAACAAGCCTAAAAATTGAACCAGCATGCAAATAGTTAAAAATGTTTGAAGGCACCGTAAAGGAAACCAATGCATAAGGGAACTGGGGAACATGGGAATTTTCATGCGATCCAGGAAACAATAGTCTATATTTCAGTGAAACATGAAACACTGTTATACAGGCCTTCAGATTTATGGTGGGCCCGTGTGATTGTCCCCTGATTTCAAAATATGGCCCATCACTTTCCAAGGCAGTGAGCCCAGTGGACCCATCCTTTTAAGTTGTGAAAAAAATCACACTTTAGTAAAAATATTCATCTTCCAGCGAGTCTACGAACTCCACAAAACAGAACGTATTTCTTAATAACAAATGGTGGCTTAATGAAGCTCAAAAGTATTGCATAATGCTCCCCTTGGAGCATTCTGCAATACTTTTGACCTGAATTAAGCAATAATTGGTCTTTTTTTTTTAGTGGCTGCTTAAAAAAGGGTTTACTGTATAATCAGCAGTCAATATACATATATGCATAGTGTCTGTGTCAGTGTGTAGGTAAAGTAATTAGTATACTACCTAAATGTCAACTGGGGTTAGTGTGATATGCTTGACCCACCATTTTTTGCTGCATGCGTCACTTCGGCCAACCAATTTTGAAAAAAATCTGGAGCCCTGGTTGTATGACTGTAGAAAATCCTGTCTTCTGATTCTAGTCCTTGTTAGGGCTGGCTAATCGAAGCCGAAATGCTAATCGATAATCGGTCCTTGCATTTCAATATATAACCGATTAGTAATCGCTCAAACTGACAGAAGGTCTTGGAATGTTTTGACAACTCTTGCAAGGTCAATGACAACACCAAGTAGCCGGGCCGTGTAGCGCAGTCGGTAACGTGACTGGCTACAGATGCGTGTCTGACTGCAGATCCAGGGGTCGCGAGTTCGATCCCGGTCCGGTCCCATAATTTCGTGGAGATTGATCATGAAATGATTTCTACGGTCATTATTCTCCCTTCCGCTGATTCATTCAAGAAGGGTTGTTGTCAGTTACAAGCGAAAGTATGTGCGCGAATTACTGGTTAACCGCTTGTTCAAGCCTGCCCAGGAAAAAGTGTGGTTAGGTGAACTGACCGTCCCGCTATGACCATAGCTGTTGACTTGGGACGTAAAGCAACAAAACAAACAAAACACCAAGTAGCATGAGTTATATAATCAAAAGATAATAGGTTTCGAATAAAAAGTGTCAACTTTGCTCAAAACAAGTCCTCATCCACTCTGTAGTAAGAAAATTGACTTGCTAATTGGCAAAGTCGGCCATTGTTGTTGTCAACTTCATGTTGTGTGACGTCATACAAATGGAAGTCAATTATGTGTAAAATTAGAGCCACTGTAAACGTCAGTAAAATTGAAAGCTTCTAAACTTGAATTTAGCCGCGGAGAAAAACAACTTTCATGCTAGATTATTCATCTGATGAAAATTTGTGATTTGGTACTGATTTAAAACAGAGAAGGGCAAGTATAACTTTTTCTAACAATTAGTTGTTGAGTTTGCCTGCAGAATACATCGTTTCACTACTTGGTTATAGCAATTAATACACATCTACTGTTTTTGACAATACATTTCCTGGCACTTCCGGTCTAAACAAAATATCACACGAGGCAATTACGCTTGGATTTTAATTGAATGAATAAACAGAACATCCATGAAAAGTAACCGATTTTTTAATTTTCATATTGATAATCGTTTTTCTTTTGTATATCGACCGATTAAACGATATTTCGATTAATCATGCCAGCCCTACTCCTTGATCAATCGTATTGTGAACGTGTCTACCTGAAAACTTGGTCAAACTGATCCCTAAGTGGATATAAGCTATCTTGTGGAGCTACATGACCAATATTTTTGTATGAGACTTCATTTTTTTACATACTTAGATGAGCAGAAGATGAAGGCTTTGATGAGTCTGTCTGAATGTGTAGTCCCATCTGAGCTTTCCCTGGCCACATTTTAAAGTAAGTACCAGGCCCCCAGATAAAAGTGTGTAACTGAAAGTTATTTTTCTTATTTCTAAGCCAAAACATGTTGTGGGTACTCAAAAGAACCGTCTTGATGAGACGGTTCTTTTGAGCACCCAAAACACATGTTTAAACTGATGGATAAGAAAATAATCACAATTTTACGCAAATTATTTTTGCTTAACTGGCCCTATGAAGTACAAAACCTTACCAGCTGCTCAAATATTTTATCTAATTACTCAAAAGCATTATTCTGTTACAGGCCTCCAGAGAGGTGCATGATCAAAAATTTGTTTTCTTATTTTTCCAATCAAAACATACAATGTGGTTACTCAAAAGTACAGTCTCAATGGTTACTCAAAAGAATCATCTCTTTTGAGCACCCAAAACACATGTTTTAATGGATAAGTAAGATAATCATCCAAATTTTAAGAGCAAAATTTGCTTATTTGGACCTTGGCTGTTAGAATTGCAAGGACCCAACATAAAAATTTTCAATGTATCTCTTCACATAAGTCCAGATAAGCAACATTTTTTAGTGTAAAATTGTGATTATTTGCTTATCCATCAGTATGAAAATGTCATTGAGACTGTTTTGTTGAGTACCCATAACATATGGGCCTTGGCGCGACAAAACCTGTCTTTGGGGTTTCCGACAGAGCGAGACTCAAACCAGTCTCCTCAGCTATAGAGACCAGCTAGAAGCTTGAAAATGTGCTTGTAGTAAGTTTAGATATGATACTATCCAATAAGCGAATAACAAGGACGCTGATCAGCTGATCGCATGCCTAGGCTGGTCTGCGCCTTTGTTGTTCCCAAAGTCCTGGTTTTCTCGTGCCGAGGCCCATATGTTTTATTTGAGAAATAAGTAAATATTTTTCAATTACACTCTTTTATATCTGAAGGCCTGGATTTCATTTCACTCACCAGCATTTTGGTGTTAGTGGAGAGACATCTACAGACCAGTTTAATGATGTGGTCAGCTGGTATCTTAGCAACAGCATTCAACTCTGTCCTGAAAAGATTGAAGAGCCAAAAAGAGTTGAGTCTTGAGTGCATCCATTTTATATAACCCAACTGAGCTTAATCAAGGGCATTTGAGCATGGATTTTTCTGGGCCAACCAATAATTTAGATTATTATATGCGGCTAAAACAAGATCAGATAGGGATTTTGAAATGAGC
The DNA here is from genome assembly GCA_964019695.1 of Loripinus fragilis. NCBI lineage: Eukaryota > Metazoa > Mollusca > Bivalvia > Lucinida > Lucinidae > Loripinus > Loripinus fragilis. The sequence goes on from OZ026524.1 coordinate 48,555,819, forward strand.
TTATGTTATACCCCTGAAGCATTTTTCTGCTTAGAGGAAATAAGATACAATATAAACCACTGTTTAGAGCTTGCTCCAAGCTTTCCGAAAATGTATAACATTACAATGTTTTGATTTATTATAGCAAAATTACAATCCTAAATACACCTAAAAATTAGGCGTTTTTCATCGTTATGCTGTGTCATTTCAAATTTGTTAAATTTTGAAAATTTGTATTTCAAATATGTGTGTTCGAAACATATTTTTTTAAAAAGAAATCTTAAATTTTACATATGAGCTCATGTAAAATAACAATAAAAATTGTGAAGATGGAGCGCAGTTATTTCAAGCATTTTTTTAAAAAAATGCTTGAAGCGTTATACATTTTGGCTTTTCTTAAGAATTAACTTTGCTGTATTCTTGTCACTTGTTCGGTCATACGTATGCATAATTTTTTGCAATTTGTTGAAGCTATAGGCATGTTTCTCTGTAACAAATGCAACCGCTACCAATTAATTGTCTTTTCCAGTTATGTTTTCATCAGTTTAGAACTACACTGTTTCAGGTAGTGTCCGTAGATCACATATTTTGCATCTAGCATATTCATGTATTAGAAGATTAATGAACATGTTTCTGCTATTTTATATTTCAGTGAGTAGCACTGATTAAGAAAAGGTCTGCTTCTTCAGTTTTCTTTCAGCAGCACTTGTGATATGAGCGGCCAAAGTCTGTCCGTAGAACGTAGTGTCCGTAGATCACACTTTTCAATGTTCAATAAATAACAGAATATGTCATACTAGCCCATATTTATAGATTGTATTTATTCATATCAACCAAATAAATAGTAAGTAAATCAGTATTTGGATTATATTTGTCTAACTTGTGAATGAAAGAGGTACACATGGTTCTGAAACAACATGTCCTTTAGAACCTCTTCCATTCACACATAAGGTAAAAATTGCCCAAATACTGATTTACATAGTATTAATTTGGTTTGAAGTAATAAATACAAAATAAAAACATGGGTCATTATGACTTGTTTTGTAATTTTATGACATTACCAAGTGTGATCTACGGACGCTACATTCTACGGACAGACTTCGGCCACTCATATCAAAAGTACTGGTGAAAGACAACTGAAAAAGCAGTGCATTTCTTAATCAGTGCCACCCTCTGAAATAGAAACTAGCAGAAACATGTTAATTAATCTTCAAGTACAGCAATCTGCTAGATGCAATGATATGTGATATACGGACACTACCACTACCAAACAGTGCAGTTCTAAAGCGACGAAAAAATTACTGGCAAAGGCAATTCATTGGTGGTGGTTGAATTTGCTCAAAGAAACATGTCCATATCTTCAATAAATTGCAAAAAATATGCATACTTGTGACTGACCAAGTGGCAACAGGCTCAGTGAAGCAAAGTTAATTCTTAAGAAAACCCAAAATGTGTAGCGCTTCAAGCATTTAAAAAAAAAAACGCTTAAAATTACTGCACTTCGCCTACACATTTTTTATGTTCATTTTACGTTAGCTCATATGTGAAATTAAAGGCGTCTTTTTTAAAAATTATGTTTCCAACACACATATTTCACAAACAATTTTTCCAAATTTAACAAATTCAAAATGAAACAGCATAACATTGAAAAATGCCTAATTTTTGGTGTATTTAGGATTGTATTTTTGCTATATTAAATCGAAACATAGTAATGTTATACATTTTCATAAAGCTTCGAGCAAGCTCTAAACAGTGGTTTATATTATATTTTATTTCCTCTAACCAGGAAAATGTTTTAGGCATATAACACAAGCTAATTTTACCATATTTGTAATTTCCTGAACTGATACTTCTCTCATCATATTTATCTGGCAAATTTGTAAAATTTAAAGTCATTGTATTTTTTCAACTATTTCAAGGACCTGCTGTTTATCCCAAACTAATAACAGGGGGAACATTATATCTTTCACTTTCAAATTGCACTTTTTCATCTGTTACCAATTTTGTAGTGTCCGTAGAAAATATTGCACAGTAAGATTGAACTTGATTTCTACACAACGTGACGACAGAGGCTATGTTAAACTACTTTGTTGTTAAGAATTGAAATCATGTGATAAGTTAAGAGGTTTACTTGTTTCTGAAAGTTCAATTCCTTAAAAAAATAAATTTAGAAAGTTTACTAAATTTAAGCATTTTCATAGCCTTGTTTCTTCTGTGCTAAAATTTAAAGAAATCATTTTTGTTAATAAAATATTGGGTGGTATCCAAGGGCACCAATACTTGTGCGAAGTTCTGCATGGTATAGTCATTGTTTTATGCCAATAAAAAGATACAATTATGTTATGCTTTAGTATGTAGTGTCCGTAGATCTGCCACCTAAGATTGATTCAAATGCTGTATTTTTTTAATGAAAAGGACTTCAACAAAAACCTGCTAGAATTAAATGCACAAGATATGAAGCTTTGAAAAGAAAAAGCTTGTTTTGTGATTCCGGCGACTTCATATTTGACCAAAAGTGACACAACTTGTCCCTATCTGATCTTGTTTTAGCCGTATGGCTATTTTCATATCCATATCAGCCTGGGGCTATAGGTAAAGGATTGGATATAGGTAAAGGGTTGATATGAGATATGATAGGTCAACTAAGCAAAACCAAGACATACCATCCATTTGTTATATAAAACTGAAGTTCATGGTACTGTGGTGCAGTAGTTTGGCAGCTTATATTTTTTGCATAAATACTTTACATCCCAGTCAACAATGTTTCAGTCATGTCAGGATGTTTTCCTGTCTTACTGGGTTTAACCAGTACTCAGCAGAGGATAAGTGTCTTGCTCCAGGACACAGCACAGTGTCTCTGGTGGGTCTCAAACTAGCAAGCCCTCTAACACTCTACCACTGAGCCGCTGCGGTAACTTGTAAACAAATCAAAAGAGCGAAAGTGACAGAGAGAGAGTCTCAGTTGTCTTTTGTGTGTGTGTGTGAGAGAAGGGCACCCACAACATATACTTCCTTTCAAAAATGGATATGGTAAATGGTTCTAAACTTTCGAACAATTTTCTCACTCTTTCTCAAATAGAATGTTGGTTATCAAGGCTTGAATACACTAAATGCTTGTCAGAAAAGCAAACATGGAAGACCTTGATCAAACTGCTTCAGGAATCTTCAGAAGCAGTCTTATCTGGGTCTGCACTGTTTTTCTATGCCATTTTGGCATACTGTTTTAAGTTTTACAACATTTCCTGTAGTTTAGTAATACACCCTTTAATCTTGTTTCCTGACCTACCCAAGTAGTGTCTTAAGCCAGTCACAAAGCACCTTCCATCTGTGTATTAGAAGTGATAGTTTGTCTGTCTGGGATGTGGAAATGGTCTTCAAGGCAAGAGTCTGTCTCGCTTCTGATGTGCTGGCACCTTAATTATAAAAGATAATCTATGATAGTATTAGGGCTGTCACGTTTACAAGTGTAAACGGTACCGTTTTATGTTTTTGCAATAAACGTTTACAAAATTGGCCTACCTTTTACACAACTTTACCACATGACCAGCGTCGTGGTTTGTTAAAATCATTTTCTAATGAACATCCCGTTCTGAATCATCAATCAGCTTGTTTGTTTTCTCAGATTCGGTTGTATTTGATAAAGTATCTACTGCAATTAGAATAACGGCGGACATGCTCAACTGACAGTACCTTACGATAGGGAGCATTTTTTCAAATTCCTTGCGTATCCGGCCTGTGCAGACAGTGGCTCAACTGGCCATAAAAATGTCCCAAATATCGTCACTGCTTGGAGCAATTATATTCCTGCATTTTTAACATTTATGTCATGGCATGTCTTAATATTTGGTGGAGACGCTTGTATGGCTTAAAACTTTTTTTGTTAACTTCCGTGTTTTACTTTCACGTGTAAACGGTACCGTTTTATGTTTTTGCAATAAACATTTACAAAATTGGCCTACCGTTTACACGAACTTTAGCATGTGACCAGGGTCGTGGATTTGAATAGCATTTCCAAATGAACATCCCGTTCTGGATCATCAATCAGTTTGTTTGTTTTCTCAGATTAGGCTGTATTTGATAAAGTATCTACTGCAATTAGAATATTGCGGTGGACATGCTCAACGGACATTATCTTACAATAGGGAGCATTTTTCAAATTCTTTGAGTCTCGGGCCTATAGACATAGATATAGCCTGCACAGACTCGACGGACCATAAAAATGCCCCGAAAAGCGTCTCAAAATTATATTCCTGTATTTTAACAGTTACGTAAAGGTTTGGTGGAGATGCATCTTGTTTCTGTCGGCGTGTGTATTGATGCGTACATGATGATTGGCAGTTATGTCTTGCGCGTGTCAACTCGTTAATTACACACTTTCTACTGAAGAAAATGTCGGGAGTCTGCACATGTTGCAATCACTTTCCAATAACTTGAAATGAGTTCTATCACAACACCCAACCAAACAATTTCCAATATTCGCACAAGGTACATTTTTCAAAGAGTTTTTTAGGAAAAATATCAGCGATTTTACCGATCTGCATAATGAAAAAAATCAAATCTGGAAGTTCCGTGTAAACAGAATCGTTTTGGTTACTGGAACTTGTGTAAACCTTTTCCGAATTTCGTAAGCGTGGCAGCCCTAGATAGTATACCATATTTACCCCCCAAATATTCAGACGGACAGTCCTGAACAAACTGCCTAAACCCAGATCAGACTGCTCCGAATGTAGCAGTCTGATCAGGGTTTTACACTGTTTGCCATTCCAACTTACATTTTACACATTTCTTCAGGTTCAAGTAGTCAAATGGAAACTGAATTGCTCAAATTTTAGGTTAAATATGGCAAGAGTTTTTGGCCCCCAAATATGGTGTATTTCCGTCAAAAATTCATGGGTGAAATTTCAAAAATTCCAAATACAAAAATCCTGAATTTAGAAATTCAAATACTAAAACTGGCAGTATGCCTATTAGTAATGTATATAAATTAATGATTTCAAGTTAAAAGCGACAACTGTCTTTAGATATTGTCATTTAGATAAATTATAAATAAACGAGAAAAGCAATTTTATTCTGCCTAATTCAGTATGTTTCTCTGGGAAGACAGCCTCAAAATCCTGAATTTAGGAACAATCCTGAAAACTTTCACCCATACTTACCAGTTTCAACACCATCATATAATTGTGACAAGGTTTCTTCTAGACTTCCTAGGAGTTTATCACAGAGCTCTGACCAGTTCTCACTGTACTTGATACCTTGGTTACCACCCCCACCACACTGCACCAATAGACATAAACAGTCTATTGCTTCCTACAATAAATAAATAATCTTGTTAATTCCATGTCATGCTAAACCCATCTAGAGAACAATGTGGATCCTGATCAGCTGAATTTTGATAAGCTGAGAGGAAAACAGTGTGGACCCTTATCAACTGTTTCCTCAGAACTGAGTGGAAAACAGGGTGCTCATGATCAGCTGGCCTCTAACAAGCCAGCTGATATGGCTGATCAGGATCCACACTGTTCTCAGAAGCAAGCTCGAGGCACTAGCCTAATCAACCTCCAGCAAAGTGTTGATAAATGGATCCTGCGCATAAATTTGATAAAATTAGGAAAGAGTGTAACTTATAAATTATAATAAGCAAAATATTTGAGCGTAAAATTGTAAATACTTTCTTACCTATCAGTTTTAACATATGTTTTGGGTGCTCATTTAGACGTTTCTTTTGAGTAATCACAACAAATGTTTTGGTTGAGAAATACGAAAATTATTTTTTGTTACGCACTCTTAACTAAAGTCCTGAGATCACTGTATTTAATTCATTTAAGCCCAGCATCCTTTTAATTGGAAAATAGCAAAAGACCCAGAGCAGATGCAGCAAAATACAGTGCCTGAACAGGGCCATCACTGTTTGCTTACAAAACGTTCTACTAAAATTTGAATAAAAATATAAAATACCACCGATCAACCCTAAAATTGGATATGGACACATCCGATTAGTAAGCAAAACTTAAATGGGTTAAAATAAGGTAAATGTAACTCCCCCTATCAAACCATATTTACACTGTCAGATCAATTCATTTACACTACAAAGTATTCATAGTGTATTTAATAGTAAAGACTACATCTTTATGGCTGTAAAATTATGTGTGTGTGTGTGGGGGGGGGGGGGGGGGGGGGGGGGGGGTCAGTAAAAGCTATGCCTGCAATCTGCCCAAGTCTAACAAAACATCAAATAAAATGGTGCATAGCCTCTTGATTTCAAATATAATGAAATATTTTTTAAAAACTTATACTTCTCTTTCACAATAAATTGTATTTGAATTCTCAAAGTATTTATTACAAAAAATAAATCAGCATTTGAATTTATAGTTATGTAACTCTGAAATGCACAAATATATAATTGACCTTGATGGTAGCAGGGCTTCAGATTTTTTTAAGATGGGTGGGCCGAAGTGACCCATGGAGCAAAAAATGGTGGGTCATTTTCTGAAATGATGGGCCCAAGCTAGCATACATGTATCAAACTAACCACAGTTGATATTTACATACACACTGACACAGACACTTGCATGAGCGGCCGCTCAAAAAAGAAGACCAATTATCGCTTAATGCAGGTCAAAAGTATTACAGAATGCACCAAGGGGAGCATTCTGCAATACTTTTGACCTTCATTAAGCTACATTTGTCATTAAGATCTTTGTTTTGCCTATTTTGAGTGGCTGCTTTAGACATGTTTTACCGTATTGACTACCTACACATACTTTCTGTTTTGTGGAGTTCGTAGACTCGCTGTAAGATGACTATTTTTTATTAAAGTGAGATTTTTTCACAACTAAAAAGGATGGGTCCACTAGGCCCACTACCTTGGAAAGTGATGGGCCATATTTTGAAATCATGGGACAATGACCCAGGCCCACCATAAATCTGAAGGCCTGTGGTAGTTTACCTTTGAACAACATTGCAACTCAATTTCATGCAAGGCAAATGTTTCAATCTTATTTTTGTAGGTCACCATGGTTCCAGAGAAGGTCTGTAGGCAGACTGTTAAACAAGACATAGCAGCTGCCTTCCACTGAAAAAAAGGAAGGAAAAAAACATCTAGAAAACTTAATCTTTCCTACAATACTATGAAATATTGTAATTTCTATGCTAAGTACTAATTTTAAACTAAATTATGGATTTCTCTGCTTGTTACAATATAAAATTATATCTAGTCAACTTGTTTATCTAATGAGGTAAACTAGAATGCTGATACTATATCAGACTGATTTAGCCTGTAGATCTTGGCTCCCATTTTTTCCACGGGACTCTTATGGCGTCTGTTTCCAACTGATCATTCATAGCTCCCTTCCCCCAACGTTGAATGCCCTTGTTAATAAATAGTCTTGAACATATCAATGCATGTCTGTTAATAGCATATGGCACTGATATTTGAGCCACGGCGTGATTTCCAACAATGTGGTATTTTGACAAGTGTAGACTCAGATGAGCTTGTGTCCTTTTAAGCTTAGAAACTCCAAATGATGTTCAGTCAGGTCATAGCATATTCAAACGACTAGCAAAGGCTCTGATCAGACTTCACATATGCTCAGGCTGGTCTGAGCCTTTGCTGATCGCACATACCACATTGTTGGAAATCTCATGTCATTGCTCATTTATGCAATATTCAACTTAAATAATAGAGCAGTCTGATATGGGTTCATATTGTTTGAAATATAGGTCACCAATGTGCATTCACTGAAAAGATAGCAGACGACAATCCCTGTGATTGGTGGGATTAGTACAATCATCTCATGTTCTGGTAGGTATTGTATTACATTACCTCTGAGCTACAGCCTAGCAGTGCAGGAACGAGCTGTGGTAGAGTTGTGGACACAATTTCTCGTGACAGGTCTGTGAAATGTTTGGAAAATCTGAGAATGGCACCAACAATACGACATGCGGCTCTGTGTACCGATTGCTTAGCATGGCCCTGAAAGAGATTTGATCATAATAATTTAATGAATTACAATATATATGATTCATCCTCACGACCTGGTGAATGTTAATGCATTGAAAAACAATGTTTGATTGTTATTATTGCATAAATTCAAGGGTATATTACGAAAAGTATGGCACTATATTGTGTCACCATTTCATTGCCAACAGGTGTTTTTTACTGTAAACATTTATGTTCTAGAGCCAGGCTGTATATAATAGCGATAAATGAATCAGCTGTCAAAGAAATGTAGTGGCCTGGAACAAGTGTTTATCAGTCACGCCTAATATTAACTGCATTGTTTCAACATGACCTAATAAACGTTACCTATCTCACGGCATGTTACCTTTATCAGGTCATGATGACGTTGCACTTTTTGAATGACGTCGCTAATGACGCTAAATCAACACAAACATCAAAAAATACGCCATAATCGCTAGTTTGAAGAAAGTTCAGCAATGGGTAAACTGATAAATAGAATACCAGGTTCGCGTCTTTTGATATCAAGTTTACCAGGCTCGGCTTTGAGAACGCATGTTGAATCGCTCGGCAAGCCTCGCGATGTCAACAAGCGTTCTCAAAGCCTTGCCTGGTAAACTTGATATCAAAAGACACTCTCTTAGTATTCTCTATATATAATGTACCAATTCTGTGCATTAACAGCATGTGGATTTCCTTGTTAATACATGGGTTTGTGCAGGTTGAAACACGACTTACATGCACGTCTGTTTGTTGATGCCTTGAAGTCACCTGCTGGGAAAGGGCTGACCTCTTGGCTCTCGTTTGTGATGTCTTATTGTTTCCCATTGGTATCCTGGGTCAGGCAGGTGTGGTGCTTGATTGTATCGATTCCTGATCTTTGCCCTCTTTTTTACTTACAAGCATGCACCACAGATTTTATAAAATAATGCAGCTTAGGTTGCATGACAATGCAGATTAAACAGCATTTGAGAAGTTTGCGGACTCATTTGGATCTACATTTTGCCTGCCAAAACCATGGTTCAGAGTGCAAGACAACAGAAATATCTGTTATACAAGCCATTCATTGTGCTCAATTTGTTTAGTTTTCAAGTTAAGGGTCCTTTAACTCTGTCCTTGCTAGCAGCAACCCTTGTCTTTTGCTGGTTCTGTGCTAATAACCTTTGCTCAGATCTGGACCAAACACACTAGGAACCCTGATAAGACTATTCCTAAGGGAGCAGTCTGAAAGGGGTCAATATTGTTTGCAATATCAGGCTGCCAGAGAACATCATCAGATGAGAAAGTAGATGACAATTGGTGTGAATGGCCGGAACAGGGTTAACTTGGGGGATTCTTTGTGTGGATACAAAAATGTTAATCCTTCTGATGTAGCCAGCTGATCAGGATCTAGACTTTTTCAAAAAGAGCATTTTGAAAAAGTCAGGACAACACTCACAACAGTGTGTGTTTAAGGTATTTAAATTAATGAGCCCGTGCGTGAGATTTCCAACAATGTGGTATGTTCGACCAGCAAAGGCTCAGACCAGCCTGCGCATACGCGCAGTCTGATCAGAGCCTTTGCTAGTCGCTTAAATATTCTATGACTGTTAAGCTACTGACTGAACACCATTTGGAGTTTGTAAGGTTAAAAGGAGGCTGCACAGGCTCATCCGAGTCTACACATGTCAAAATGTCAAATTGTTGGAAATCTCATGCACTGGCTCAATTATGGTATCAGTGGAGAACATAAAGCCAGGAAACTGAACAAAATTTGTTCAGTTAACTTGTACCCTTTTCTCCAGAGTTATTTATGGAACAAATACCTGCTTCTATAAATACATTAAAACAGCAGATGAGGTGTGATCAGGTTTCAACTTTCTCCCAGTATTTAGAAAGTTGTATATACTGACTATTTGCAAGCACTTTTGTTTTAAATAAGGATGCAATTTTACATATTTATTATGTTTAAGTGTAGATTGGATGTCTCCTAACTTTCTTAATATGGATCAGCCTATTCAGGGAAATGTTGCAATCATAATGGTTGTTTTTGGAATAAATAAATAAAACAGACTTTCTCATGCAGCTGATCATTCTATATTATCTTACTTTTTTCTCAATTCCTTCTAGCAAAGAGTTATAAACTGATTTGATCAGCTCTGAATTTTTCTCTAGAGTCTAAACTAAATTTAACAGCAGAAGCCAATTACAAGGTAACAAGATGCTACTCAGAAAAAGAGCAACCAGTATTTCTGACAATTTGGGAAATTTGTTCTTTTATTCAAGACTGGTATGGTCATTGTTCTAAAACTTCAAACACTTTTCTTTTTCTGTTCACAAATAATGTTTTGGTAATCAGGGCTGGAAACCACAAAATGCTTGTCTGGATAACAAACAGGGAAGACCTTGATCAGACTGCTACTTCAGAAGCAGTCTGATCTGGGTCTGCACTGTTTTACCTTTGCCTTTTTTTTTGCCAGACAACTAGCGTTTTAAATTTTTGGAACAATTCATGTAGATATACTGCCAAAAAACGTTTTGAGGCATGACCGTAACAGTAAATGCATTGAATGAATCACAGGTCATTACTTAGAGGTTGTGGCAGAAGTATACCTGTAGTATTTGTAGAAGTAGTTTGAGCCAGGTTGGAGAATGTTGGTGATACGTCTCCGTGTTACACTGCTGAACCAACTCATCTAACAGGATCAAACCGCTCACTCTGAAATAAAAATGTACGGTATTTTTCTCTTTCCATTCTCATTTTCGGGGCTGGAATTCACAAAATATTTGTCAGAATAGCAAAACAGGGAAGACCCTGACCAGACTGTTTCTTTGGAAGCAGTCTGATCTGGGTCTGCGTTGTTTGTCTAGGCCTTTTTTGGCAAGCAACTAGTTTTCGAAATTTTAGAACATTTTTCTTGTTCATCAGTTGAGATAAGCTTAACACCGGCAACATGAGGTAAGGCTTTGTAAGATTCAAGGACTTTCCAGCATTTTTTAGGCCATACTTAAAAAATTGTTTGTTCGCCGTCACGCGACCGACTCCCTCAAAATGCCACCTACCCGAAAAAGATTTATGGCTGTATATCAGAAATATTTTTTATTCTAATTTTAGACATTTATTTTTTATTTTTAATGTCTTTTGAACAAATCAGTAAAAAAAAAATATGAATACCTACCAACCTGAAAAATTATGAGTCGGATGACAGCAAATCATTCTTTTTAAGGATGGCCTTAAGGTCAACTTTAAGAAAAAAATACTGATTTACACTTTACAATTCAACTTCTCTAAAAAACTGAAGCATTGCCTAACCTTTATCCTGCCACTATTTTTTGTCCTAAAAATGTTGTCTGATGTTACGTCCGCTGCATATATTCAAGTGCAATTAAGACTAGATTCTTTCATGGAAGCAAACAATATGAACCGTGATCAGACTGCTTCCAAAGGAGCAGTCTGGTCTGTGTCCATAATGTTTACAATATAGGCTATCTAAGACCATAAGCAGATGAGAGGAGCAGACGACAAAAGTTATGACTGTCGGGCAAAGGGTTAATATATTTTAACCCTTTGAATTTGGGAAACCCCTAAAAGAGTACTTTTGCAAACAGAGAAGACCCAGGTGAAATCAGGGTCTACACTGTTTGTTAAGGTAAACAAGATCTTTTAACAAAAAAGTACATTATTTTTTTAAAATTATAAGCTGACACCCCTAGATAATATGTACAATGGACAGGACAATCCCAAGTTTATTGTATCAAACCAGAAGGAAGGAAACACATAAAAATGTCATGTCTTTACTCTTCAGATATTAACAGATCTTCATTTTTTATACAAATTTATACAAGTATCATCAATATTCAATATTCTGATTCATGATCAAAATAAAAGATTAGCAACCATTTTTTACATGTGACACACCGCCTGATGTGAATGCCTAGATCAAATATTATCAAAATATCTCAAACTCTATTTTAAAACTCTTTGCCCCCTGGAAAAATATTCATGCTTTTTTTCATCTGCTGCTTTTTTCAAAATCAACTTTTTCAAAAAATTCTTTCAGGAATACCATCAGAGTGTCAAACAGATTGGAACCTGATCAGGCCTGACATTTTGTCGGGCCTGATCTGGGTCCAATCTGTTTGCAAAGGTTATGAGCAGACGACAAAACTCTCATCTACGGATGAATTTAATGTTCAACTATGTCCCAATGCTATATCCATGCAATTTACAAACTTGGTTAAAAACTGCACCATATACATGTATTCACCTTTTACAAGAGCCATAACAGATTGTTTGTGTAGAGACTTAAATCTTTGTGCATGCTGGGTAATTTTTCATGCTTTTATTTCCGTCTGAAGACATTTTTCATATTCAAAATTTTCAAAAACTTCTTTTAGGAACACCATCGGAGTGTCAAACGGTTTGGATCCAGATCAGGACCTATATTTTGTTGGTCCTGATCTGGATATAAATTCTTTGCAAAGGTTATTAGCTAAGCAAGGAAAGAGTTAAACTTATTACACAAATAAGTTTGGAGGGTATGTTGGGGCAGCTGAAAATGCAGAACATTTTTATTCCAATCCTTAAGAGTGTCACCAAATATTTTGACTGCATCTTCTAATTTTGTTGCAATTTTTTATTTAATTAAATAAGGCTTGATATTTCATGAATGTAGTCTTCCAGAAGAGAAAAAATATCTTGAATAGTACCTGTCTTTGTTGTTACTCAGTTGACTGTGTGTTTTGCTGATAAATTCTTGAAAACAACTGGATTTCTGAAATGAGAATATATATGTCACATTCTAACTACAAGGATAGCTTATAAAAAACATAGAAATATTTTGTTGAAGTATTTATTAAGGACAAAAAACTACTATAGCTGGTGTATTTGCATTGCTACTTTACGTGCCAGTCCACAATTTTTCAGTCATGTCCAGACGATTTCCTGTCTTCCTGGCAGAGGATATTGTGTCTTGCCCAAGGACACAACGCAGCAACTCTGTTGAGTCTCAAACCAGCGACCCTTCTACTATAGCTGGTGTGAGAATGATACTTTTGTGTTATGTATAGGTTATAGATCATATATTACAAAATATAAAGGAATTAAGTGGAAATGAGCGCAGCAGTGAACTAGCTCTTCTCTTCCTTTAACTTCCTCCAAGAAATAGTCAAAATCATCTGGTCTCTTGCATTGTCTGCCTGGTTTCTTTTCTTGTCTGCAGCACTTAAAACTTACATGTTTGGGGACGCTACTCTACTGTACAAAGAGATTTCTTCACTGCTACTAAAAATGATTAAAGCTTTTTAGCAACAATTACAGCATGATTTTTTTTCTTGGAAAAGGGTTTCAATTCTTTGTTGATCGTATGTGTCCTAGTCTCCTAAGTAGTAAAATTCCCTAATTTTGGTGAGAATACAATTATCATTTTTACCAGCTTACTGGCATGGGGCGTGAATTTCATTCAACTTTAGTGTGTTCGTCAGCATTTTTGCATTCTTCCTTAATTTTTTGCGTTCTTCCTGAACCTAACTGGTGATAAACTGGTTTTCTCTGATTGCATCTTATTACATTTTCGTAATGGTGGATAGGTTGCTATGATGCCCATGTCTTTACCCAATTACCTGAAATTCCAATAATTTTCTGTGGCATTTCAAGGAAGTGCAAAGGTTAAGATAAACAATCATTTTCTGCGTAAAATTGAAAAAATTCTTACCCATATGATAAATTTTAGCATGTTTTGGGTGCCCATAAAATGTTTTGGTTGAGAAATAAGAAAATTATTTTTCTGTTACGCACTTGTAACTATAGTCTTGGAAGTGACTAGAATAGGTGTCCAAGGCTGGGGCACAGGGGTATGTATCATGATTTATGAGAGAAAAAATATATTATACTATATGAAAATGACGAGGGCACCGCTGTCAAAATATACCCATTCATGTATAAAGTCGTGTATCTCCGGTTGTTCGCTTGAAGTGATCCGTTGAGTTCCGTGGTGATCATTTCCATTCCTAGTTTCCCTTCCGCAGCGTTCCGTTTGGGTGTTCCGTAATATTCTGTTCCGCAGCGTTCCGTTTTGGTTGTTCTGTTCCATGTTTTAATAAAAGCCTGTAAATCATGATACAAACCACTGTGGGCTAGGGGTCCGGTACCGGCTTTTTGATTTCTATCTTTTTTCTTTCTCTATATACTGCCAGACCCTCTTTCGAGTATTATCGGCAGTTGTAATTTGTACACTCCGGGTTGCTGGATGAAAGCCCACAAGTAACCATATCTAAATTAGCGTAGGCCCGGTTCTTTAACCTGCACAGGGAGTGACTTTCCCTGCACAGGGGACATCCAGTTGTCCCCATCCGAAGGACGATGCACTTATCTAGTGCCATCCCTGCAAATGCCACTAGAGAAAGCCTGTTCAGAAACCGAAATTTTCCTCGCCGCGAGCGGGGATCGAACCTGGGACCTCTAGCAATGAGATCTCTCAAATACTGGCACTCATCTACAATGAGTCTTTAGCTCGGGGCGAGGTACCAGATGAGTGGCGACAAGCAAATGTTTCTCCGGTCTTTATAGTCAAGGAGCTAGGTTTTTGAAAATTGACTTGGCACAATTGTCCAGCCAGAAAAGGTTTGACTTCAGAAATAGTTAGAACTACACTTCTACAACATTTCTAGGCACGTCGTACAGTCAAATTGTGGTAGCAGTTTTCCAGGAGGAGTCGTTTTGTACACCTACCCCATTTTTACTATAAAAAGCAAAATGGCAACATTTGAATAAGAAATGGTACCCAGGTTGTATCCAGATGGTGAATTCCGTCGTTATTTACTGCAAAACCTTGATAAGGCCCTAAACAATTATGAGAATAAGTTGTTTGCATCCAGAAGCACAACGTTTATATTATAACTGTCATTTAAGTTACATCTTCAATTGCGCCTTATAAAATCAATTAATTTTGGTAAAAGTTTAATCTTATAAGTTCTATAATAGATATATACGTTTTACATACAGTGTTTGTAAAAGATAATTACCTGACTGATTAAAAACTGCAAACATCTTGTTTCTATCATAATTACTTTAAGAATTATAAACTGTTAAATATGATTACCCCCCAAATATGGTAAATATGGTTGGAACCATTTCATTTTGCAAGTTAGCATGCAATACCATCTGCTGACTTTTTAAACCATAATTGTGCATTCTATCGATACACGATAGTAAAAATCTATACTTAACTGCGTTTCTGGTGTAAAGTTCCATATTTAAATGCTTGTATGACCATATGTAGCGTACATTACAAACTTTAAATCTTCCTATATATATTGCTAAATACCTTATATTATATGTCATTTGGTATTTTTTTAATTTCAAACCTGTTTTGTTTTAAATTTATAACAAAACAGCAGTTTGCTCTAAAATATTTAACAGTTTTTATTAAGTTACTATATCTATAAACATTTACATTTGCAGTAAACACGTTTTTTTTAAGTTTTCATCTCCACGAAATATCATTTTAATTTGTCCAAGGTTGATTATTCTAAAACACATATTAATTAAAGAAATAAACAGCCCTTTTTAGTAGTAGTAGAATACATTCCATTTTTGTCAATTTTATCAAAGAAGCATATATAACCATATTGAATATCAAAAGGTCCTATTTTTGCCCTAACTGTTATCAAAGACAGTATACGATTGGGCCCTGAAAAGCTAAAATATTAAGATGTAGAATTGTAATATTTATTGTAGGAGAAAAACGACATAACTAAGTTGTTTTGAATGAAGTCTCATTAGTCATTTGAAAATATGCTTATGTACCCATTTTACTATTATGCAAACAAAGTCAGTAACAATATATAGGTTAGCTCCTTGTTTAATACCTAGGTTAATTTCCCATAGTAAAAAAATACAAAGTACTAAATTTTCAGAGAGATGGTAATGAAATTATACTATTTTTCTTTGGTTACATTGCAGACAGAATCAATTACCTATGAGTTGGTAGGATTCAATTTATACATATTACAATAGAGGTTATGCATTATACGTGTCTGTAATCAGTTATTTTTAAAGATAATCTCTAAAAATCAAATTGTATACTGACATTTATATGAATATGCAGATGATGACACATTACTTGTTTCAGCTTTTAAATAAAGTTTAGTTTATTTTTCAGCACACCTTTATAGTTTATTTAATGAAACTGTTAGTACCTTAGATCATTTGCTGAACTAATATCACTTTATAAGGAGAAGTTTTATATTGAAGAAACATTTCCCTGAAAATGGGTAAAATCAATTATAATGGATGACAACGATCTCATGTGATATGATCATATCCAAGGAACACATGTTAATTGCTGCTTAATAAACTAACACATATGACATTATCAGTCAAGATATATGTCAGGCTGAATAAGACATTGTGACACTCAGGTAATGTAAAATATACTTTTAAATGTTCTTTAAGATATTGGATGGAAAAATAAAATGTTTAAAAACATGCAGTCATGAGATTTTACTCAGTTTTAGCAATCAATGCTTAAATAACTGATGATAATTTTCAATATACAGAATGTGGCATGGCCAAAGTATTACAGGAGTCTTGTAAATATAATTCTTGATAACAAAGTGCTATACGTATATAAACATAAGAATGAATAAGTGATATAAAATAACAATCAACACAGCTTTTTTTAAAAAACACATCTTGCTTCTTCAGACAGAACCAAATGCATTAACACATAAAAAGGAAATTGTATAAAAACACAAAACATGTTGAAGGTAGTAATTTATAGACATACAAAGAGTCAATTGTTCTTACTAACACTTTTTGCAGTAGTCTTTGCCATCAATGAAAAACTTAAATGCAATGACTAGAAAGGATGCATGAAAGTATATATGCATGTTATATTTGCAATGCTTCCTTCCAAAAGAAATCATACTTCTAGTTCTTTTAAAGGTAACTATAAATCTTAGTGGTTGATAAAGCAGTGCCTCTATTATTGTATATATAATGTGATGTAATATACAAGATTTTGAATATCTTATCTTCGATATGGATCTCGACAGTAGCACAAGTGTGAATTTCGTTGCCATAAAATTAAAAAAAAACAATTGCTGACCTCTCTTATATAATTTATACACGCTTCATTGAAGATTTGAACCACCATCTGGGATTTTGGTACCTACCTCACATGGGCAAATGCACCGTTTAATCTCCCATGTGGTGCAGTGGTGCTAGCGTTTGTCTTCATCTACCTATACAAGCAGCTAATGCTCTGATGTGTCTAATGACATTTTAACAGGCTCGCATGAGCCTTCATAGCTGAACTAAAATCAAATGTGCTTACTAATTTGATATTTTATTTACTTTACTATTTATCATCAATTTAGTTTGATTGGGGACATACAAAGGATTAATGAGATGCCATTCTTTCATCAATGATTATGTCCTCATTTGACATGCTGAATAATGTAATGATTTTATATGAACAAATCCCACGTTAAGACTAAGCCTAATTGATGGAAATAATGCAAAACAAAATTTCCAATAATTTGTTCAAGTCATCATTTGGCAACAGCTACAATATAATCTTTACAATGCAAGAGAGTTGTTCGAAGTGATAAGCCTTGACTTCTAAAATGTATAACCATAAGAACCTTGGCAAAAATATCCTGTTTCAAGGCACTATAACATTGCAGAACCAGACAAAGCGTATGATAATTGTCCTTAACCCGTTTAAGTCGAATGAAACTTTTATCAAATGGACCAGTCCATTTTCATCTTCAGGGTTGTCGGGGGTTGTTTTTCATTCTTATTCAAATTTAATAGAACATACTGTAAGCAAACAGTAGAGAACCTGATCAGACATTGCAGTCTGTGGCGTCTGATCTTGGGCTGTACTATTTGTCTATGTCCCACAAAAAAAGCTAGTCTAATATGGGTTAAATACCTTTGTTGTATATGTTACTCACATCAGTTGTATCGTTTCTTCATCAAATTGGATCATGAAAGGATATAGAGTGGTTTGAACCATATGAATAGGCATGGCGTTTACCATATGTAGGACAGAAACCTTTACGATTAAAACATTTTTTGCTATGGCATGGATTAACGTTTGCTTTAATGTTTCATTTCTCAATTTCAACTAATATTGTAAATAAAAAGGCAATTTTAAGAATTAAGTGTAAGTTTTTTTTCCCAAATCAAAAAAATAATTGTATGTATTTGGTGGCTTACACAATTGGTGATATAGTGCTGTCATTTCATTAGATATTGTATTTAGCAGAAAGTAACATATATAACTGTAATAACAGGTGCCAAAATAAGTTTAAACTTATATTGCTAGTAATTTTCTTTCAAATAAAGGTTAATATTGATACGTAAGAATAAGAAATAACTGGATATTAACACTATAGGAATTCCTATTATTTTAGGGTCAGGTAGTGAATTTGGCTATTGCAGTGTAACGCCTTATCCGCTGAGAAGCTAACGCACTTTATTATGTGGCTAATATATTTTGGTTTTAGAAATTTACAGTCTACTAACCTCATTTTGTGAGGGTCATTTGGTAGCCCATACTTTAATGATATTACTGCATTAAATAGTAATACATTTGAAAGTAGGTAACGTATATAACTGTAATATCATGTTGTATTTTGGTTAAACGCATACTAACTGTTTGCTGCATTTCATTTAATGATTTGAAGGCTATCGTCATGCCCATATATAAGAATTTAGTATAAGTCACAGATACAATATATACTAGGCCAAAAAAGAAACGCCGCATATAATACATACATTGTATATGGGGTTTTTTCACCAATCTCTCGCAAACGATGTGTCACAGTTTGAGCGCTGATTCTTGGATTATGAGTTCCTAGGGTTGTCCTAGCTATCATTGTCGCCGGACAAAATTGATTCATCAGTTTAAACCTACGTTTTTATCGATCTTAACGCCGCTTCTTTAGGCGATGACGTCATGAATGTGCACGGTCTGTCTTGTTCCAATTTGTTAGAAATGTTTCCTAAGACGTTCAATCATCATTGCATGTCATCAAAACTGTTGGGCTATCACCGAAGGCATCACGCTAGCTTGTAACATTCCAATCGCCTTTTCGTGTTCAACATGTGTCCGTTTTGGCATCGTAAATTAGCAATGTGTAACTTTTAATTTTAGATTTTTAAAATGTTTTCAAGCATATTGGATATTAGACTAGTGATTTCAGTAGTTAGTACATGTGTAAATCTAAATAAAATGGATGTGCATGTGAAAAACCTGAAAATAAAAAGACAGCCAGAACACTGGTTTGGGTTGACTGGTCCCAATAAAACAATGGTAATAATGTGTGGCAGGAATAGTAGCGAAACATAGATAGCATATGAAATTTTGTAACTATCATTTAACACGTAATATTTTTAATCTTTATATGCAGCGTTTCTTTTTTGGCCTAGTATATTGCAGCAGAGAATGTACACTGAAAATTGTGTAATACACGCATTCCTGAATGGTCATTGCAGGTGGTATGTTCTTTCTTTGATTTGTAACAAATGTAAAACATGACAAACACACTATAAGAATAATGTTTGAATAACATTATATATATGCTTTTTTACTTGATAAATCAAGAAATGGGGAAGATTTTATTTCTTTTTTAATTTGGACACATTGTATTAAGGGGGTGGGGTAAATCACCCCTTCTGATGGACATTTTCACATCTAATATACCACATATACAAAATTCTTATACTGCTTTACTGTCGTATGCCATTGCGAACATGTTATGTATAAATTTAAAGGGAAATATGCTGAATAAGAAGCAATGGTTGAACTTGAGGCGTGTTTTTCTTTCAATTTACCTAAGCCTCATTTATCGTAGGGTACGTTCAAAGATGACGTCCTACAGCAAAACTACTACCACAATTAAACTGTACGACATACCTAGGAGTATTACAGAAGACCCCAGGATTGCATTTCTGCAGTCAAATCTTTTCTGGCAGGTAAGTTGTGCCAAGTCAAAAACTAAGGCCTGTACAGAAATCAGCGCCTGGACTATTAAAAAGGGTGAAAAATACGATGCTGCTAACTACAGGCCGGTGTTGCTCACATGCATCTGCTGCAAAACCCTAGAGCATATTTTAGTCAGCAACATCAACAAACACCTAGCCTTAGATAGCATACTTGCTGACTGTCAGCATGATTTACGAAGTCAGAGATCTTGCGAAACCCAGTTGGTCCAGCTTGTGCACGACATCATCAGCAACCTGGATGGGGCTCTGCACAAGCAGACAGATTTAATCATAATGGATTTTGCTAAGGCCTTTGACAAGGTTCCACACAGGAGGCTATTACACAAATTGGAATATTATGGGATTAGAGGACCCACCCACAAGTGGATCAACTCATGGCTCTTTGGGCGCACTCAACAAGTTGTTTTAGATGGCCAAGCCTCAGATCCAGTCCCAGTGCTATCCGGCGTGCCCCAGGGATCGGTCCTAGGTCCGGTCCTGATCCTCATCTTCATAAACGATCTACCGGATAATATCAGGCCTTCTGTTCGCCTGTTCGCAGACAATTGTGTCCTGTATAGGAATATACATTCATTTCAGGATTGTTTGACCTTGCAAGAAGACCTCACCAGCTTAGGTCAGTGGGAAGCCGATTGGCAAATGAAATTTAACGTAGCCAAATGTCACTCAATGAGAGTGACTCGGCATCAGCATCACAAACAAATTTTTTTCGACTACTCACTACACAATCAAACTTTGGAAAATGTTCAGTCGGCAAAATACCTTGGTATCACCATTACAGATAACATGGATTGGGGTCAGCATGTCTCAGAAATCTCTTCCAAAGCAACTAAGACACTTGGTTTCCTTCGCAGGAATTTGGCTTTTGCACCTAGGAGTACAAAGGAAGTTGCATACAAAACTTTGGTTCGGCCTAAACTAGAGTATGCAGCACCCATTTGGAGCCCTCACTCGAAACTTCAGATTAATCAGATTGAGAAAGTTCAGATGACAGAAGCCCGTTGGACCTGCAGGAGATGGCGGAACACAAGCAGTGTCAGCGAAATGCTTGATGAACTTGAATGGCCATCTCTTGAGGCCCGGAGGGACCAGTCCTCCTTGCTTCTCTTTCACAAGATTCATTGTGGAGCAGTGTCTATTGAAAAAGACTAGTATATGACCCCTGCTCACAGTTTAAAAACTACCAGGTCATCACATAGTGCTCAATACCGCAGACACCAGACATACAGTGATGCCCTGAAGAATTCCTTTTTCCCCCGAACTATTCCACATTGGAATAGTCTGCCTCCTTCTGTGGCAAATACCCAGTCCACAGAGGAGTTTAGGGCACTCCTTATTTAAACAAAAATTCAGCCAAAAGTTTTTGTGTTTTTTTTGTGTTGTTTTGTTTTTTGTGTTGTTTTTGTTTTGTATTTTATCAAAATTTCCAAATTGGCACTCCCTGGTGTAATGCTCATGTATATATATGAGCGAACCAGTAACGAAAGAAAGCACCAATTTCTGTGAGGGCCCATGACATCACAATAAATAGCAGTGACAGTGCAGTGATGCTTTCAACAAACTTTGACAATTCCAACATGGGCATTATGACCGTCATGGGTTTTAAGAGATCTGAAAAATTATTCGATGTAATCAGTTTTCGCGATTTATTTTCATTTTTGTTTAGTTTGTAACTTTTAATAGCGGTATATGAAATTTTGACTACCTGAACACTAAGTAATTTGTTATGATTTAAAATTTCATGAGCATCGATTATGACGCTAGCATCAAAGTTCTCCTTAAACATGTAATTCACTGCCACTGGCCACACATTTTCCCTGTAGTCCGCCATGATTGTTGTAAGAGTAGCCTCCCTTGAAATATTGGTCCAGACTAAGGCACACATGTCTACACCTAGTCGAATAGTGTATAACACAACAAGCGAGCAATTTTTGCAATAGGGGTAGATATATATTTTTATTACCCTTTTATTCCTCACAGGGGGTCTTAAAGCCTTTTTTCATACATTTTTTCAGGTCCCAAGAAACCTGATTGAACATGCTGTCACTAGGCCGAGTATTCAAACATCTCCGAGAGACCTAACAAGTGTTAATGCAATGGCCAATTTCATAGGCCTTCCGTAGTTTTCCGGATTTCTTTCGGGATTCAAGTCACATGCACTTATATCACATGAGTTACTCATCCTGTAACCACAAGAGGCCAAGCACATGGCCAGCATAAAATACCAACAGTAATTCTGTTTTGTGAGCATACAGTCTATGTTTATTTGAATATAGGTCAAGTTTCTGGGACAGATTATTTCATTTCGGAAAGTGCTCAGGGCTAATAGGAATGTGTCGGTAAAACTCAGTATGAAATTGGCTATGGAGAAAAGTGTGTGATCATTTTTCAGTGCAAATTTTACCTGGTTCCAATCAAATATGTTCTTAAAAGGGTATCCTTTGGAAGCAAAGACTGCATCTAAGAACTGGAACTAGAGTGTGCATATTTCCTGGGCCAGACTAGCTAGTTTCTGCCATTTAGGCATCATTAGTGACCCTCTAATAGTTTCAAAGTTCCACAGTGAAACCCATGATCCCAAAGGACAAGAAAATAAAATCTACATTATAGTGAAGGGCAGGGAGACTTAATGTTTTTGTTTGTTTGTTTTGTTGCTTTACGTCCCATGTCAACAGCTATGGTCATTGTGGGATGGTCAGTTCACTTAACCACACTATTTCCTGGGCAGGCTTGAGCAAGCGGTTAACCAGTAATTTGTGCACATACTTTCGCTTGTAACTGACAAAAACCCTTCTTGACTAAATCAGCAGAAGGGAGGAGAATGACCGTAGAAATTATTTCATGATCAATCTCCACGAAAGTATGGTACCGGGCGGGGATCGAACTCGCAACCCCTGGATCTGCAGTCAGACACGCATCTGTAGCCAGACACGTTACCGACTGCGCTACGCGGCCCGGTTGGAGACGTAATGAAATTGCCACTAAAGCATTAAAACATCCGTTTTCTTACACTAGATTTTCCTTAACAAAATGGTGTCAGCTTGTTAACTTTTGAACGTCATAACACTGTAACAATGTCATAGCCATGTGCAATCTTTTCGTGCACAAAAGCATCAGTGAAATGCCCCGGGTTAAGGGGGTGGGGTGTGAGGGGGAGGGATACTCTTATATTTTATATATACGTACAAATGTAGGCTTGTCCGATTTTGGGGGTTATTAATTTGAATTTCGATTTATTTGGGGGCGGGGGGCGTAAAAATATATTGGGGTATTATAAAGTTTTTTGTCAATATTTTTTGAAGGTCAGCACTAAATTAGACTATTTTTCGGGTCATTTTCGGGTCTTTTATTAAAGTAAATGTACAGAATGCGAATATTTTGGGGGTATGCAATTTTTTTTAATACATTTTGGGGTATTGGCATATGTCTGGTATTGTTTTGAGGTGAACACCAGATGCCAGTGCCGAGCCTACATAGCAAGAAAAATTGAGAGTACCCCCTCCCCCCCCATTCTCCCCCTCATCCCCCCATTCTCCCCCCCCCCCCCCCCCATTTAAGTCACTGCCATCATTGAGTCTGAGGCCTGACCTATCTTCGTGCAGTTAAAGAGGAAACAAAAGCTATAAACCTTCTTCTTCTTCTTCTTCTCCCAAGTCAATCTCATATAGAGTGATCATGACGTTTGGCCACATTAAATTTCATTTGCCAACCAGCTTCCCATTGTCCTAAGCTGGTGAGGTCTTCTTGCAGGGTCAAACAGTCCTGAAGTGAATATATATTCCTATACGCAGTCGTCTGCTAACAGGCAAACAGTAGATCTAATGTACAAAGATAAGGAACAGAAGCAGACCTAAGACTAACCCCTCGGGAACACCGGATAACACTGGGACTGGATCTGAGGCTAAGGCATCTAAAACTACTTTTTGAGTATGCCAAGAGAGCCACGAGTTGATCCACTCTTATCCCATTCTAGTCTAATTTGTGCAACATCCAATTTCATACTAAGCTTTCCCGACACATTCCAAGTAGCTCTGAGCACTTTCCGAATAGAAATAATATGACCAATAAAAAACATCCCAACAACGTGACCTGTATACCCAATGATGACAAGTGAAAAGATGCGAGTTTGTGTAATTTTTGGTTATGTTAGGAATATCTATTGCTAGATTTTTTAGATGGATTTAGAGCAGGATATTCTTGTGAAACACAGCTCCTAACAACAATGCATGATCTTCTAAGGAACAATGACAAAGGACTCCAAATGGATATGGTCATATTAGACTTTTCCAAAGCATTCGATACAGTACCCCACAGGAAACTATTGCATAAATTTGAAAAATATGGAATTAACGGAAACATACATAGTTGGCTCGAGATGTTCTTGACAAAACGACACATGCGTGTAGTCATGGATGGAGATTTTTCTGATTCTGTTACCGTTGACTCTGGAGTACCTCAAGGGACAGTTTTAGGTCCACTTTTCTTCCTCTATCACATAAACAACCTACCAGATTGTGTCGATTCCCAAGTTAGATTGTTCACGGACGATTGTCTGCTATATAGGACAATTAATACTCAAAGTGACCACCTAACATTCCAAAAAGACCTTGAAGCACTTGAAAAGTGGGCGAGTGACTGGGGTATGAGATTGAATGCCAAAAAAATGTTACCTAATGAGTTTCAACAGTAGATCCAGCCATTTCTATACACTGAATAATCATATACTACAGAAAGTTAAACAGAACCCCTACCTTGGAATCTTAATATCAGAGGATCTTAAATGGGAACCTCATCTCATCAAAATTACCAAAAAAGCAAAAAGTACATTAGCTTTCCTAAAACGGAACCTCAGACACTGTCCAGAACTTTGTAGAAGAACAGCATATATATCGTTAGTTCGTTCAGTACTTGAATATGGATCAATGGTATGGGATCCTGATTATGTAAAGGACATTAATAGAATTGAGAAAATCCAGCGTCAAGCAGTACATTTATAGCTGGAGAATACGCTACACGCGAACCTGGATGTATCTCGAAAATGCTGAAAGACCAAGATCTTCCATCACTTCAAGACAGAAGGATGGCAGCTAGATTAACGTTCTTCTACAAAGTGGTCGAGGGGCTAGTGCCGGCAATATCTCCAGATGCTTTCCTAAAACCGCAAAGGCCAAAACGCCAAATTCATGCAAAAAAATTCAAGGCTTTGATTCTAAAAACATTGTAGAAATTCATCAATCCAAAAACACCAAATCTTTCATAGTTGAGCAGTCAAACACAGTGCAATATAGCAGTTCTTTTTTCATTAAAACAGTGAGAGACTGGAACAGCCTAGAAGAAGCTATAGTGTGCGCAGATTCAGTGGAGGGCTTTGTTTCAGCCCTACATTCTAGAGACTAATATTCTAGAACATTATAAACACTCTCTCTCTTTGGCGCATTTAATGCCGTAACAGGTCCTGCATTGTATAAATACAGATACAGATACAGAGATTGACTTGATAGCATGATGTCACAGTGCCACTGGTATTTTTGCTGAGATTTTGAGTCATTCTTTAAATGGTGAAATGTTTACAAGATCACCGGCTACACTGGTGTTGTAATGTTACCAAAAAGTAAGCGTGTATGATCAGGAAATACCACAATCACAAACTGTAGACCAACCCACAGCATCGTAGGGAAGAGATACAGGGCATTTACAGTAACAAGACATCCAAAAGACAATAAAAGCAAAGCAAATAGCTCTCTCTTCCTTGTCAAGATGATTTCAAAACTAGAAAGGACATAAAGTAATGCATACCAAAACAAGACCAACACAGAACTCCCGGCACAGAACCACCACAAACAATGGGAGGTACATAAAAACAATAAATCAACAATAACAGAACCACCGCCTTAGAATGGACAGCAGCCTAAGCTACCTGGGGGCTTAAATGCATTTTACTGGAGCCAAATCTCCGCCCTAGATTATGTTGTTGTTAATACACGATGATAGTTTAGCTCGCATGGAGGCTTCTAACTAATGCAATGCAACATCACATAGAAACAATCTAATCAAATTAACACACTATGATGAAACAAGGAAAATGGCTCATGACTCACAGATAGTCAGAGCTGAAGAAAACTTCGAGATGAGCTACAGTGGGCCCAGCCAAGGACAAGCATCAGGCACCAACCAACAGATTAAAGTTTTACTTCGGGCCATCATTTAGTCTGAGGCTTGACCCACCATGGTGCAATTAAAGAGGAAACCATATCTATAAACCGTGATTGCGTTTATAACCAGGCATGCAGACTTTTGCATGATATCCATGTTGTATCCCACTCTTTTATAACGATTAACTATCTTTTTAAATTGATAACTAAAACTAGGCTTTCCAACAATCTTTTTAAATTTATAAACTAAATCACCATAAAATACAGGTTCTGATATGCCTTGTTGCAGAAGAATTTTTAAACAAATATGGTATTTAACAATCATCTTTGAGTGTCTGCAATAAAATTTAGGAAAAGCTTTACAAAGTTTATGGTATCAATAACCTTGTTTCAATAACTTATAAGTCATGATTTGTTTCCGTTGTTGAAGTCATCAACATTGGAACAAACTCTCGCAAAACGAAAAAGTTGTATACACCATAGGAAGGGAGCGAGGAACATCTCCATCAAGAAATGGAAAATTAACTATTTCAAAATTAAAATCATCCCGTTTATCATAAATTTTAGATGAAACTATGCCATTAGAAATGGACAAGTCTAAGTCCAAAAAAGGCACAGTATCTGAGGAATTGGCCTTATTTAACTGGAGTTCAGTGGAATTTATCTGACTTACCATTTGTTCAAAATAAGGATTATCTGACCTCAGAATGTAAACAACTGAAATACCTTAAATTGGTTTTCGGGGTAACAAAAATATACAAAACAGTGGTGAATGGCCCTTTACAACGAATCAGCACTTTGCATGCAATATAAACAAATTAAGAAAGTTTACGTTTTAAGAGGTGGCAGGTGTCTCTTCATGGAAGAAGGGTCATTTTGTCTCATTGGCGCCGCATACCCAGGTAGCGGAGCACCCATGGATAAAAGCCGAATTCCAAGAGATCTTTTTGGAATTTTTTGGATTTCTTTATCCATTGTAATTTCAGGACAGGTGTTTAAGAGATAAATTCTTTTGTCCTGATCAGGCGGGTTTTATTCGTGTATTGTAAGAAATTCTTTATTGATTTATTTCTTAAAAATTTGTATAAGGTGTTTTGTTTTTTTGCCCCAGAAAAACAATATTCTGGAACAGTATAACGTTTTCGGACCCAGGGGTCCTTCTTCAGTACCTTAGCAAAAAATCAAAACACGTTTGTGTGATTTATTTATGGTCAATTTAATGATTTTGCATGTTTAGAACACTCTTTATTCACGCATACGGCTTTAATTGACCCGTGTGCTTTGATGGGTCTGTGCCGTTTACTTGCTCGCTAGTGCGTGTCTGATTGGCACTCTATTTCTAAAGTAGTTTAGGTTTGTTTTAATTGATTTTAGACTGGCTGGTTTATGTCCTATTTTAACGTTCTTTGTCTACAGAGTCTATTGGACCTTGGGACTATTTTTCTTGGGTTAAACAGGTTGGTACCTGTGCTTTTTATGCTCTGTTTATTTTAGAGTCTGGTGAGTTGTTTACCACGCTATGTGTAGACTCTGCTGTTTATTATAGAGTCAGGTGGGTTGTTTACCACGCTATGTGTAGACTCTGTTGTTTATTATAGAGTCAGGTGGGTTGTTTACCACGCTATGTGTAGACTCTGTTCACTAAGAGTTTGACCGGTTGGTTACGGTGCTTTTTTTTTAAACTCTAGTGTGGGTAATTTTTACCCAGAATACAAACCTTGGCCACAGATGAGCGGGTAATTTTCCGCTAGTATATATAAGTATATATATACCTAGTGGCACGTGCAAATAAAGTTATTTGCTCTCAATACTTCCTAGAATGGTGCAGACAAGATTTCAGGTAGAAATTGCCACTGCAAGCTTGGGCTACTTGTCAGTTAGAATGCAAGTTTCTGAATGGGACGATCCAACCCCATAGACACACGTTAAATTAAAATATTTTTCAATGCCATCCTTACAAAGAAAACGACAAAGTTGGGAACTATGGTATGCAGCGTGGGTCAAATTAGTAAAACACCTGTACACGACTTCAAGGGATGTACTAAGAACCTGGATCCGCCCAAAACCGTTTGTTACTAGATATGACCACATGCAGAAGAAATTAGTGATTATCACGCACAGTTGGGCTGCTACTCTTATCAAATCTGGCGCTAGGCGAGAAATTCTTCACTTACTAACTCGCTGGCAGACTGAGAGGATGTCTGCACATGTTATTATGTCTTTTGGAATTGTCTTTTACATAAAACGACGCATGTCTGTACCCAAAAGTAAGTATTTTAGCAAATTAAGGATAATTTGCTTTGTGGCCTAGGTTTGTATTCTGGGTAAAAATTACCCACACTAGAGTTTTAAAAAAAAGCACCGTAACCAACCGGTCAAACTCTAAGTGAACAGAGTCTACACATAGCGTGGTAAACAACCAACCTGACTCTATAATAAATAGCAGAGTCTACACATAGCGTGGTAAACAACCCACCAGACTCTATAATAAACAGCAGAGTCTACACATAGCGTGGTAAACAAACCCACCAGACTCTATAATAAACAGCAGAGTCTACACATAGCTCTTCCATAAAGAGACACCTGCCACCTCTTAAAACTCTACAAGAGTCTACACAGCTTGGTAACCAACCCAACAGACTCTATAAAACATAGTTTAAAAGCACAGTAACAAACTGTCAAACTCATATGACAATCCACGCCTTGTGCGATGACAATGTGCATTTCATACGACGTTTATTAGCGTTTCGCACGACGATTATTTGCGCCCTGTGCGACGAAAATCGGTCAAATAAGACACAAAATACAAATAGATTTTAGCAAAATCACACAACGGTCCGTGGAAACACCCCAAACCACCCCAAAACACCCCAAACCACCTCCAAACCACCCCAAACCACATCTAAACCATCCCAAACCACTTTCTTAACACCCAGAATATGTTTTTGTGATAGTATCAATAATTGAAGAAGAAATTTAAAAGCATTTTTATTACGTTGACCTGCCATGTTAGCCCCAAACCACCACCAAACCACCCCAAACCACCTCCAAACCACCCCAGACCACCTCTGACCAGTCTCCCTGGATGCAAACAAGCCCACTCACACACCCCTCCCCTCTCTCTTTCCTTCTCTTTATCTCTCTTTCTCTCTCTCTCTCTCTCAATCTCTCTGGACCAACACACACACAAACAGTAAATCCCCTTTTTTCGCTTCACACCGTTCATTGTGAAGATCAAACATGTGATGCGCCTTTAATCCTTATTCGGAAGCTAATTAGTCTGTATTTAATTTTGACTGCTTGTTTGCAAGCAATCAATTAAGTAATCAGTTTAAAGAATAAAATAACTGTCGGAGTGGTTTAGAGGTTGTTTGGGGTGGTTTGGTGGTGGTTTGGGGCTAACATGGCAGGTCAACGTAATAAAAATGCTTTTAAATTTCTTCTTCAATTATTGATACTATCACAAAAACATATTCTGGGTGTTAAGAAAGTGGTTTGGGATGGTTTAGAAGTGGTTTGTGGTGGTTTGGAGGTGGTTTGGGGGTGGTTTGGAGGTTGTTTGGGGTGGTTTGGTGGTGGTTTGGGGCTAACATGGCAGGTCAACGTATAAATATGCTTTCAAATTTCTTCTTCAATTATTGATACTATCACAAATACATATTCTGGGTGTTAAGAAAGTGGTTTGGGATGGTTTATATGTGGTTTGGGGTGGTTTGGCGGTGGTTTGGGGTGGTTTGGGGTGTTTTGGGGTGGTTTGGGGTGTTTCCACGGACCCAATCACACAAACGTGTTTTGATTTTTTGCTAAGGTACTGAAGAAGGACCCCTGGGTCCGAAAACGTTATACTGTTCCAGAATATTGCTTTTCTGGGGCGAAAAAGCAAAACACTAAATCTATATACAACAAAAACGAAACAAAGCAGTTTTTACTACAACCATAATATGCTGAATATCTGCTTTTACGGAATAAAGGGCACAATGGTGTACCATATGTGACAAGCCATTTTCCTGATTAAAAATATAATGAGAAGGTCACTTTGTTTTTGGCCTTTATCCATGTGTGTTCGTGACCTGGGTAGCGGCACATTTGAGGCATAATGACCCTTCTTCCATGAAGAGACACCTACCACCTTTTAAAACTAAAAAAAAATACAATCAAGCACCACACCTGATCCAGGACACCAATGGGAAAGTGACAACTTCACAATTAGACATCACTAACGAGAGCCAAGAGGTCAGCCCTTTCACAGCAGGTGACCACAAGGCATCAATAAACAGACGGGCATGAAATACAAAATAGTAAGTGAGTATGATCAGGAAATACCACAACCACAAACTGCAGACAAGCCCCTGGCACCGTGAGGAAGAGCCACACAACAATCACTAGACACCAGGAAGACAAACAAAGCAAAGCAACCAGCTCTCTCTTCCCCATCAAGATGATTGCAAAACTAGAATGGATACAAAGTAACAAAACATAGATCCAATCTGACCTATCAATGGCTAGACTGCACTTTACCGGTCTCTACTAATTTTGACTAAGCTTAATGGCCCACTTTATGGGCCAGCTTGAATCTAAATATGATTATATTGTAGTTCAAAATGCTTAGGGCATACTTATTTACAATGCTGCAGGGATGTGGGGGCGGCATCCCCCATTATATATAAATTGTTGGAACTAATTGTAAACAGAGACCGGTAGAGTGCAGGTGTCCCCTATCAATTAATAATAATAATACTAATAATAATAATAATAATAATAATAATAATAATAATAATAATAATAAATAATAAATAAGTAAACGTTAGGAAAAATAAAAAATTGGACGTTAAAACTGTGTTGTCTCATTTATTATTCCCAACTAAATATGGCAGCCCCCTTGTCGCCAAATAAGAGGCGAGGTATATTCTGTTTTTAGCTCATCTGAGCCAAAGGCTCACAATGTTTGCTTGTAAGATGGGACTTAAGTCTATGTCCGTTCGTCTGTGCGTCCGTCCACACTTTCAACGTGAATATCTCTGAGGTTTCGGCCGTGGGTCGATTCGGACATGAGTCGTTTCGGCCGTGGGTCATTTCGGCCTGGGTCGTTTCAGCTTATTTTAATTCTTAATGTTCTTACTGTTGTATACGTCAAATATCAGGCATCTCTGTCTCTTCCAGATGCATTTGGATAGTTTGTGTAGAACCGGGCCGCGTAGCGCAGTCGGTAACGTGTCTGGCAACAGATGCGAGTCTGACTGCAGATCCAGGGGTCGTGAGTTCGATCCCGGCCCGGTCCCATACTTTTGTGGAGATTTCTCCTCCCTTCCGCTGATCATTCAAGAAGGGTTGTTGTCAGTTACAAGCGAAAGTATGTGCACGAAGTACTGGTTAACTGCTTGTTCAAGCTTGCCCAGGAAAAAGTGTGGTTAGGTGAACTGACCGTCCCGTAATGACCATAGCTGTTGACTTGGGACGTAAAACAACAAAACAAACAAAAAGTTTGTGTAGACTCTGGTAGTTTGTCCGGGAAAATAACAAGCTGGGTCGAACTTGGATGGTGCTTCCACCAATTGTTTAACCTACTTTTAAAACAGTTCACGGAGGGTGCCTGTACAATTTGTTCCGGTAAAATGTTCCAAGTGTCAACAACTCTGTTGCTGAAACTGTTAGCACAAATCTACAGTCTAGACCTACGCTTGAATAGTTTCAACGAGTGACCACAGGTTGAAGTATACGTGGATATTGTTTTACCTCTCGTATAGCTACTGCATTGTTGCACGCTGCCTATCTCACGGCATGTGCCTTTATCAGGTCATGATGACGTTGCACTTTTTGAATGACGTCGCTTATGACGCTGAATCAACACAAAATTGAAAATTACGTCATAATCGCAAGTTTGAAGAGTAAACCAGTGGGTAAACTGATAAATAGAATATCAGGCTCAAGTTTACCATGCTCTAGCTTGCTGCTGTACAAAAGAAATCACGGCATGTGCCTTTATCAGGTCATGATGACGTTGCACTTTTTGAATGACGTCGCTTATGACGCTGAATCAACACAAAATTGAAAATTACGTCATAATCGCAAGTTTGAAGAGTGAACCAGTGGGTAAACTGATAAATAGAATATCAGGCTCAAGTTTACCATGCTCTAGCTTGCTGCTGTACAAAAGAAATCATGGAAGGGTGCGAAACATGGGTTGTCCGATAACTGGATCGAGTAACCTATGTGTCTCAATCTTGCGTGAATATATAGAAAACTCGCTTTAATTTTCTGCTGCTGTATATTTATATCCTTATACTTGACCTCCTCTCTCCCTCTCTCATCTGTCTATTAGATATGTACCGCCTTTCAATATTGTATTGTATTCCTCATGTCATGTTTGCATGATCTGAGTGAAATAAAGAGATTTGTATTGTATTGTATTTTGTATTGTAAAAAGCTTGTTTTTATCATTTTTGTCTATGTCGTGTTATATCTTGTATACTTGGATAACATCAGCCCTTTCCCGTCTATATTCTAACGAAGGTTATCCCACTTTTTCTTTTCTTAACCGCCATCAGAGACATAATGTTCAAGTTTGAAAGAAGTCTCTTAACGAACAGAAACAGAAATGCACGTAGCCTTTCACTGTATGGTAGGTGTGATATACTGGTTGCAAGCTTTGTGGCAAGTCTCTGTACGTTTTCATTTGCAACTCTATTCTTTTTGAAGACTGGGCACCACACTGTTGATGCATATTCTAAGTGAGGGCGGACCAATGACTTGAATAAGTTCAAAAATATTTCTTTATCTATACAGGTGAAAGTTCTAAATATAAGTCCAAGGTTCCTGTTTGCTATTTTGATTTTGGAATTTATATGCTTGGTAAATGTTAGTTTGTTGTCTATTATGACACCCAGGTCTTTCTCTGATTCCACTTTTTTTATAGGTAGTTCTTCTTGGTCCTTTCTCATGGTATATGTTTGGTTCATGTCATGGTTTCCTAAGTGCTTACACTTTTTGAAGTTGAAGATTATTTTCCATAGTACTGACCAGTCCATTGAGTTGTTAACTGCACATTGCAACTGTGTGACTTCTGCCATGCTTGTTACTGTTTGGTATATCTTTGCATCATCGGCGAAAAGTTTTTTGAGGGCTTGGATTACCAGTGGTAGGTCACTTATGAAGATCAGGAATAGAATTGGCCCCAGAACACTACCCTGGGGGATTCCACTTGTGACCTTTGCTTTTAAATGCTCTGTAGCCGTCCACTAATACTGATTGCGTTCGTCCTTTGAGAAAGTCTTTGATCCATACATGTGATACCTCCCGGATCATGCGGGAGGCTCCCGATTTTGAACCCTATCACCCGCACTCCCGTGCGGGCAGCGCAATCTCCCGCATTTTGAATTATGCTATAATGATATTTTCGCAAGCGACCATTTTTACGGCGATCGGCACGCACTATTAACAGCTGTCGGCAATTGAACGCTACTGGTAACGGTCAGATAATCATAATATACATGGTGTCATGCTGTGCATGAAATAAACACAATAATCTCTCAAGTAGGGCACTCGTATGGCACGCTTATCACCATGACGCCCTTGCGTATATATTGTAGACTCTGAACTTTTTGAAAAATCGCCCTCCGCAAAGAAGAAAAAATACAAGTCTCCCTTTCAAGCTGACTTTCCATCAAGCGTAGTGAGAAAGGGGACAGAGTGCAATTCATCCTTCAGCATCACTCACCAGACATTACAGCTCGGACCCAGTATAAATGTTTAGTGGGTCCGGGATAACTGGCATGAGAAAGGATCCGCGCATGAGACGCAAGACAAAGCCGAAGACTGCTTCTCTCTCCAAACAGAGTGACGCACGCTGATGTGCCTTTCTCTGCATTCTCAGACATCTAAATCTATCATTTTTAAACAGAAACCTTTTTTTTATAAGGTATTTTTATGATGTGATGGCTCACTGAAGTTTATTTTGTCAGAAAAAAAATATCCGTAAAAAACCATTATTTCCGATAAGAAGCATTTTCAAGGTAACTATGCAATGACGTTTTTGAGTTAGCTCCCTTGTTGCAATATATTTTAGCACATTTTAAGGCGATTATTCACTTATTTTAATATATATTTTCCAAATTTCAACATTTTTAATTAAAGTATTTTTATAATTATATATTCTACCGAGTATGACATTGACTGCAAGCTTTTAATCACTATAAAAACAAGCATTTAAACTCGTAAGTAAAAAGCTAATATAATTTTAAAATTGGCGTCATATATATAATCTATTGTTGTACTACCAGGTTAATCACCGTCTATCATCGAAACCGGAAATAGCGTACCACTGAATCGAGAGTAAACAACACACGAGGATGAGTGCTCTTCAAAAATAGCACATTTCACTATAAAATCGCTAAAGTTTTGCAAAACATTTGCAATACATGAATAGTGGATATATTAAGCTTGAACCGTAAGTAGTTGTATTTGTTCATTAACGAATTTGAAGGCTGGAATGGATCATCAATCCGAAAGCTGGTACCGAAAACACACATCATTTTGACATTTACTTTCACTTTATTAGAGGATAGTATGTGGATTTTGTCGATTTTTCCAATGGAAAGCAAGTGAAATTATAGAAAACAAACGTTTTTGCAAGCATTTAAGCTAGAATCTATAAATTAAGCCAATTATGGGCTGATATTTAAATCCCGTTGTGTACTGCGATTAGGTGTGGATGTGTACTGCAGATAGCAAATTCATAAGAAAAATATGTACTGCGAATAGTTATGAGTTGCTACCCACTATGAAGTAAAACTGCTATTTTGAGGTATTTTCTTATAATTGAACTGGTGCAAAATGTGATCGGTTTAACAATAAAACAGACTGCCTGCCAAAAGGAAACTGTCAAATTATGGAAGCAAATGCTATAGGCTTCCTTTCAAACATGTAAAATATCCAATGAATAACAGGATATAACCTAAAGCATAAGTTGGTGTAGTTGCCGTCTGTCCGTCTGTCTGTCCATTCAAATGTCCATCATCTAGATTAAAGGTATGCATCTGTCTCGAAGGGTACAATGTAGGCAAACTGTTGTGGTTATTTTTTCGTAATGAATTGATTTTGTATTTTTGACAATTGCCACTAGGCAATTTTTGTCTGCTCTTTCATGTGTAGCCTATATTGCAAACAATATGGACCCAGATTAGACTGATCTTTAAGGAGCAGTCTGATGAAGGTTCAAAGTGTTTGCGTTCATGAAAAAAAATAGTCTGAAGTACATTTGAATAAAGCAGTAGATGTAAAAAGCGGATAACTCTTTTAGGCCCCAAAAATAGTGGCAGGGTAACATATACATTCTGAGCCTGACAAGTGTTTTAACAGTACCCGAGGGGTATAGCAACTGTTAATAAATACTTGACCGCTATTATAACAAAAAATCATATAGACTATGAGGCAGTATATTGCGAAGGTGCACCAAAGTGGGGATTTTTGTAGACATATATTTTCGAATAGCCAGTATCCTAAGCTGCTTAATTCAACTTGTAAGCACTCTGGCTGTGGGGGCTTTATCGTTTCAGAGGGTGTTAAATACGTTACTTATATGTAATTTGTAAGTAAATTACAGTCTACGGCCTTGAAATTGATACGTAGGTGAGCCCGCTGTGACCTTCCATCACCTCATAAATGAAGATTATCTACCCCATCCCTCTTTTTAATGGCCACTTACAAGCATTTCCCCAAAAAAAGAACGTGTGAAATTTCAGTCCAAATCACTTTAAGTTTATGAGGTAACCAATTCATTGTGATTATTGCATTAGGATTCCAAATACAGACCAAGTGCATTGGTAACATAATCGATGCTACTTAAAAGTAACGTAAGTAACAATCTTAGAGTTTCTATAACAGAAACCCTTATATCAAAGCTTTAAAAGCAGAAACTTATTTTTCCTTACTAGTTTTTCATTGAGGAAATATTTGGTGACATGTCTGCCCCAAAAGCAAAGAAAATGCGTGTTGTGTGAGAACGATTTGACTAGTAATTGGCCTCGTTATCAGTCTCATCCTCATTAACTACATCTATCGACATTAGAATGCTCAGCATCACCAGAGTCACAGGCTGTTAGAATTGTGTAAAGACAAATCAAAGAGTAGCATGCTGTTCACTAATATTATCAATTTAGAACACCCCAGCGCAGTATGAAACCAGATATATTTCCAACTTTTTAGTCATGCAAAAGCATTTTATATGATTGTAAACTATGTTACTCTCCAAAAAATAAAATGACTAATTTCTTGATTTTAACACAAATAAAAAGTTAGCTAGCTTATAATTTTCTGAACCCATCTTATTTGACACTAATGTTTTTGTAATTGAATTAAAAGTTTTGATGTCTGCAAGGGTATCTTTAAATGTATTACGTTACTTGTCCATCCATGTTTCTGAAGTTGAAATATTGTCTGAACACATTCCATAGTTCGTTTGTTTTTGTATATATTCATATTCCAAATAGTCATATTTATTTTAGAAAACATAATTGATTACAAATGTTCTATAATTAAATAAGTTATAAACGCCCAATAGTGTTGAATACTTTACTATATGAAATAAAGCCAATGTAATATAATCATTGAAAACATTATACAATTAAATGAAATCATTCTTTTTATATAAAGCTTAATAATGGTCTAACAACCACAATACACCATCTGTATTTAACCAAACGGACAGTTTAATAAAAGGTTGTTGATACAGAAAAAAAACATTAAAATTTCAATGTTTGCAATTTTTGCATTATCTAAAAGGAGGGTTTAGCTGTTTATGTTAGCAATCTGCTATGACCTGTAATCCATGCTGCTTTCATAGCTCTTTCGAGTATTTGCCTAACAAGCATTTTGGGATTAATTCAGAATGCATTTCAGAACTAATTCAGAATATATTTCGTTTTCATTTCACAAAAAAGAAAATTGAAGTTTAATTATTTGAGGAAATTGGTAAATTCCACCGTGTTATCTCTGTTACCAAATAGAAAAAACATTATAAGACACTATGATACTTTATACGCTCACTGGAAATAAATATTCGATTTTTGTGTGTTTTGTATTTATAAACTAATATCAAAACACATATTCGTGTTAATTCTAATTCATAAATCACATTTCAGTTTAGAATAAGTATTCTACACCTTCTCAAATATCAAAATTGTTCCATCAGAAGAACCCAAATGTAACGTTATGTTGAAATTTTCTATGGCTTTACAATCTTAAAAATGGAATAAACAGTAAACTTTAATAAGTATGGAGCACTGGCCTTTTCAATTGTATTAAAGACAGTAACATAATTTAAGTATGAGGATACACAATTATGTGTATTCAGTCATATGTCAAGTCATGCACTGTTTTTTAGTTAAATGTTTCAGCTCTATTTTAAAAAAATATCTAATACTGTATGCTACATGCAGTTACTCAATATTAAAATATATTATAAAAACAAGTACTATGTATTTCTCACTATACTGAAATTGTTCACTGCGAATATTGTTGACTTTTGATGAGATTTTTCAAACAACCAAAACATTACAATCCATATTTAATGTACTAATATTTAAAATTGGTTGATCTGTCAGGTGCTAATGAAGAAACTGGCACTCATCTTTATCTAAATGCATAAAAAATAAGTGAGTATGACCAAGAAACATGATTATATTATTAATTAATGGCTATGAATACACTTGCTGTAAGCAGAGTAACTTATTAGACAATAATGGGGATATGCATGATTTCAGCCATATTTTATCTGGTTGTAATGTGTTTGTGCTAAGGTTAAGAACATTATATGATAAGAACATTATAATGTTTCATCTATTTTTCCAGTGTCAGTCATGAAATAAGCGTCAATCTCATTAAACGTTGCCACTATTCGCAGTACACGATTTTAACTAATCGCAGTACACGAGTTTTGCCATCAACAACTATTCGCCGTATACCACAGTTATTGTGTTTCAATAGATTCAAATTGAAAATATTCAAACCAAGACCAGAGATAAAACTGGGATGGTGCAAA
Source organism: Loripinus fragilis (assembly GCA_964019695.1). Lineage (NCBI taxonomy): Eukaryota > Metazoa > Mollusca > Bivalvia > Lucinida > Lucinidae > Loripinus > Loripinus fragilis. The sequence goes on from OZ026524.1 coordinate 48,593,939, forward strand.
TTGCATATAGAAATAGGGAATTAACTTCTTACCCGAAGATAAACCATGTATTCGTTAGTTCAAAGGCTGTTTTTACGGCAGAAGCACTTTCCAGCCAGTACCAAGCTGCGATAACTTTGTGTAAACAAAGCTATGTTGACACACAGTATACAATAAAGATACATAACATTGAAATTAATCCCTTGGCAATGAATCTTGATGTCAGTGGTTGCTCGGGAGCCAATAATAAAGCTCAAATAAAGGTAAAAACTCACCGCCCACCATGCCGGTTTTCTCTACTTTCGATTCAGTGGTACGCAATTTCCGGTTTCGATGATATACGGTGTTAATGCTGACAAAAATACCCTTCTCACGTTAGGGGTTTCCACTAAATGGAGGTGTTCCATGTGTGGAAAGATTGACTAACCAATAAACATTCACTAAAGTCCGATCATTATCAGCCCTGTTTAAACATTTTATGTGCAAAATACAATAATAAACACAAGCCTATATTACTTTGGTAAATTTTAGTTGTCTAGGTACTTGTAAACAGTAGTAGTAAACAGGTACTTTGGCAAACAGTGAAGACCCAAACAGTGGCATGCACTGTTTATTAAGATATGAAAAATATACATCATTTTAAATAAATTTTGCCTGTCAAAACAACTTGAAGTACAAATTGGACTATTCCATACTTACGGTAAATGTTCTAAAATTTCGAACACTCTAAAATTACGAACACCTAAAATTATCACCGAAAATAATTTTTAAAACATCCTAAAAAATCGAACACTGCCCTTTTTTTGAAAAAGTGAATTTCTAAAATTACGAACACACGTTATTTTCGGCAGAAATCGATGTCCGTTTATCTGTTTGTCCCATCTGAGTTCGGTATACTTCTACCGTACAGCACGTGAGCGGTATCGACATTTGGAAGGTTCCATTCTACTTAGATGCGTAATCTGGCACGTGACGTTCTATTTCGCATGCCAGCGCGCGACGTTATACATTATTCAAGGTCACCAGCATTGACTAACTTGATGCACGGACAAGTTCCTGCAACGATTCTGAAACTGCTTTGACTAACCCTATTGAGTATTATGTATCCACCCAAATGGCTGAGATCATTATTTATGACCAGAGGTCGCGATTCAGCTAATTGTACGTGAAACATGCACGTTGACACACGCATAGTGTGCTGTGACACGTACTCGTTTCTTTTTCTAAAGGGAGAGAGATGCGGAAAATGAGACGATCACTTAGGAGAATGAAATAAGTTGATGTATAGTGATTGCCGTGGACGTTTGGACCACAAGGGGTCATTCGGTTTCGTGCAAAATGCAGAGAAAATCGTGCAAGTCGCATGTTTTTTTCTCACCGAGACATCCAATGCGGAAAATAAAGCCATCGTAAAGTATATTTAATGTATACCGACATGCCTGCAAGAACTCGCACGTGGTCATCATCTCATTTTTATTCACGGTACATTACCGTTAACTTAAGGCTTAAATATGTGTGATTCTCAGGTTATCCGACGGACACGCCCTACCCTCCCCTCCCTTTTAAGCATTTTAAAGGATTTCCCAGTTCAGCAATATGTCCAAGCAGGGCACTTCTATCATTCTAATTCTATGCGTGTGCTCTTTTCTTGAACACAGCTTGGACCCGAGCATGAAATCAACTTGCGCGGAGCACTATATGAGCTTGTAAAGACCTTGCTGGTACTTATGACAGATGTGATCAGCGAAGGCTCAGGAGAGCATGTGTGTTTGCACAATCTTGTCAGGGTCTCGCTCACTAACAAAGTTTTAAGTGGATGAAGACTAGCCAAATAAGAATTCAAGACATCAACGTACATTATCTTTAAACTACTTGTCAGCGGTTTTAATCAAATTCCTCAAAATGGAACGTGAGCCGATCGCGGCGTCTGTTTGTCCTCATGAAACTGCACATGATAGGTCCTACGAGTGCATTACCGGTATAATGTACGCACAGACGCACATACATGTACCAAGAAATAAATTGATTGTAGCATGATTCTGCATCTTGATGAATTTAATATTTACATATTTAATTTCATGAAATAAGCCAGCTATGCGAGCAGCGAAGGCTCAGACGAGCCTGCGCACCCACGGAAAATCGCCAGCGCCTTAACTGCCCACAAACACATAGAAGAAATGCATGCCGTGGCTGTGAATTTAAAATCAGTAAAGCCCTTGAGATGATGGGGACATCTCGGAATTCGCTTTGTTTACCACACGTCTGTAGATGTATGTACCCCGACTTTGTTACATGCGAAGATCAGTCTGCGCACCACACAACCATATCAGCACCTTTGTTTCTAGAACAAAACATTAAACATTTTGTCGGGCCAGATCTGGGCCCAACTGTCTGCTAAATAAGTCTGTCACAGCCTCTTTGGGGGGGGGGGGGGGGGGGGGGGCTGGGCCCGGTACTGCTAATAGTATCAGCCGCAGACAAAGGGACAGGGTAATGGTTCACGGACAGTTTTGAGATCAAAGAAGCCGACTATCAGACCACGTGTTGTTGTTGTTTTAAGATTCGGGTAGCACGCGGTGGGAATTGGCGCACGAAAACGGCCTTAGCACGCCAAACATAATTGCCTAGCTGTGTCTCCTTTTCATGGGTTTGCATGGAAAAAACCCCAATTACAATGAACTCGAGCATGAACGGCGCACTGCTTGCATGAAAAACTAGATTTGTGGTACTTGTCTGAATTTTTCCTTTTCTTTGAGATATGAAAGTACCCAGCGTATCGTACGCATCGGCTCGAAGCCAATATATCATAAATTGAGCCGCGACACAATGTGGCATTCTGACGAGTGTAGACTCAGACGAGCCTGTGCAGCCTCCTTTTAAGCTCACAAACTCCAAACGATGTTCAGTCAGTAGCTTAACACTCATAGAATATTCAAGCGACTAGCAAAGGCTCTGATCAGACTGTGCATATGTGCAGGCTGATCTGGGGCTTTGCTGATTGTTGGAAATCTCATGTCAATTATATTCTTTCGAGGCGTCGGACGCAAAGTTGGACATTAATTCTTGCTCAGACCCAGTATGTTTATTGGGTCCGAGATTCTTGCCCCTGATTTGGTTTGGCAAGACCTCGGAGATCTTCTGGATCCAAACTATTTTTAAACAGGAGAGAGAGAGAGAGAGAGAGCTTTTGCACGACAAAGTCGGATATTCGACGGTATTGATGCTTTGTATGCTTTCTATCGCATTCCCAAATGTTTAAAGTAACAAGCATGGCAGTCCGCGGTTGAAAAGAAAAAAATGAGAAGATAGCGCAGAATCATATCGCCGTGTTTTCAACACGTAACCGTCGTTTCTACCACATTTTTACATGCATATATACCGTTTTTGCTCATGCTAAAGACCACATTCTAAAATTACGAACACAAGCACTTTTTCTGAAACGTAATTTCTAAAATTACGAACAGTGGAAAAAATAATTATTTTTTAGTATTCGAAATTTTAGAACATTTACCGTATTATATCATTGTGTATAGGATAATCCACCAGAATGAAGGGGGTTAAAGACTTAAATAAGTCGTTTAAGTACACCTTTCTGTAACTTCGAAAAATCTCCCTAATTAAGACCCTGATCTCCCTCATCTGAACATCAAATCTCCCTCATGGCCATCATCAGGTTATCACATGTATGTTGATCCAGGAGCAGATATTACCTCGGATACCATAAGCCCATAGTTTTTTCAGAAGTCTTTTGTGAGATATTCACATTTGTAATGGGTCGTTTCGGACTGATTTACACCCCACCCCCAATATTTTACAGTATAAATGAGACAGCTCATAATGATAAGTTCTCTGTTAGTACATGTACATCTTATATTAGCCTGTGCAGCACTGCAGTTTCAAAAGAATCCTACATAGTTGAAAAAGATGATGATACATACCCAAACCCATACGTCTAATACCAACCTTTTCAGAACCTTTGCTGCTTATAAATGCAAAGTAGATAAAAGGACCAAAGTAAGGGGTCTTGTCCTATTTGATTTGGATGGCTGCACATTCATGTTCAAAGGATGATAAAGCAATTCCAAAGGGAAAAATCTTTGGGTCCGCCAGGATTCGAACCCAGAATTCCTGTGTGACAGTCGACCACTCTAACCATGTCGCTAAAGAGTAAATACCTTTTCAATTGCAACTCTATTCTTTTTGAAGACTGGGCACCACACTGTTGATGCATATTCTAAGTGAGGGCGGACCAATGACTTGAATAAGTTCAAAAATATTTCTTTGTCTATACAGGTGAAAGTTCTAAATATAAGTCCAAGGTTCCTGTTTGCTATTTTGATTTTGGAATTTATATGCTTGGTAAATCTCTGATTCCACTTTTTCTATAGGTAGTTCTTCTTGTTCCTTTCTCATGGTATATGTTTGGTTCATGTCATTGTTTCCTAAGTGCATATGCTTACACTTTTTGAAGTTGAAGAATATTTTCCATAGTACTGACCAGTCCATTGAGTTGTTAACGGCACATTGCAACTGTGTGACTTCTGCCATGCTTGTTACTGTTTGGTATATCTTTGCATCATCAGCGAAAAGTTTTTTGAGGGCTTGGATTACCAGTGGTAGGTCACTTATGAAGATCAGGAATAGAATTGGCCCCAGAACACTACCCTGGGGGATTCCAATTGTGACCTTTGCTTTTTTTTGCTCCGTAGCCGTCCACTAATACTGATTGCAATTGTCCTTTGAGAAAGTGTTTGATCCAGGAGCAGATATTACCTCGGATACCATAAGCCCATAGTTTTTTCAGAAGACTTTTGTGAGATATTCACGTTTGTAATGGGTCATTTCGGCCCGATATACACCCCGCCCCCAATATTTTACAGTATAAATGAGACAGCTCATAATGATAAGTTCTCTGTTAGTACATGTACATCTTATATTAGCCTGTGCAGCACTGCAGTTTCAAAAGAATCCTACATAGTTGAAAAAGATGATGATACATACCCAAACCCATATGTCTAATATCAACCTTTTCAGAACCTTTGCTGCTTATAAATGCAAAGTAGATAAAAGGACCAAAGTAAGGGGTCTTGTCCTATTTGATTTGGATGGCTGCACATTCATGTTCAAAGGATGATAAAGCAATTCCAAAGGGAAAAATCTTTGGGTCCGCCAGGATTCGAACCCAGAATTCCTGTGTGACAGTCGACCACTCTAACCATGTCGCTAAAGAGTAAATACCTTTTCAATTGCAACTCTATTCTTTTTGAAGACTGGGCACCACACTGTTGATGCATATTCTAAGTGAGGGCGGACCAATGACTTGAATAAGTTCAAAAATATTTCTTTGTCTATACAGGTGAAAGTTCTAAATATAAGTCCAAGGTTCCTGTTTGCTATTTTGATTTTGGAATTTATATGCTTGGTAAATGTTAGTTTGTTGTCTGTTATGACACCCAGGTCTTTCTCTGATTCCACTTTTTCTATAGGTAGTTCTTCTTGTTCCTTTCTCATGGTATATGTTTGGTTCATGTCATTGTTTCCTAAGTGCATATGCTTACACTTTTTGAAGTTGAAGAATATTTTCCATAGTACTGACCAGTCCATTGAGTTGTTAACGGCACATTGCAACTGTGTGTCTTCTGCCATGCTTGTTACTGTTTGGTATATCTTTGCATCATCGGCGAAACGTTTTTTGAGGGCTTGGATTACCAGTGGTAGGTCATTTATGGGAAAAATCTTTGGGTCCGCCAGGATTTGAACCCAGAATTCCTGTGTGACAGTCGACCACTCTAACCATGTCGCTAAAGAGTAAACCAACAGCGAGGCTGTTAGGAATGGTACTGTTACTACACTCTTCACCCTTTTACTTTTTGAGAGCCGGGCATCAACCGTTCCTACAGACATACAACGGAGTATAGCCCGCTACCGCTCTCACTCTCAGAGGCCGCCTTAGGCCTTAGCGAATTACTTCCGACACCATTAAAGCAATTCCAAAGGGAAAAATCTTTGGGTCTGCCAGGATTCGAACCCAGAACTCCTGTGTGACAGTCGACCACTCTAACCATGTCGCTAAAGAGTTAACCCAACAGCAAGGCTGTTAGGAATGGCAATGTCACTACACTGACTTACCACATGAGTCAAAAGTCACATGGAATGGCCCAAATGATCTAATGTTTATAAGCCTTATGGTACATGTCGTACAGCCTGCGTATATACGAATAGTGAAGGCTTAGTCAAGCCATCATAAATGTGCAATCTCGTCAGAACCATTGCTGCCTGCTCACACAAAGCTCGAACCCAATAAACACGGACTTGTCACTTACATACAGGTAAATGTATATATTGGAAATATGTTGCCGTGGCTGGGCTTTCAAAACTGACGTATCATCATCGTATGTTGAAGATTAAATAATCATTTCTCCGTTATTTCTCTGCATATCTTTGATTTTTCTTCAAAAAGCAATAGTTCATTATTCTATCTTTCCGACTGTGTTTTTATATTTATTGAACGTTTATACGTTTATGAACATCAGCAAGAAACCTCAGTACCCTTTTTAGCTATTTTCGGCATTTTAGCCGAAAATGGTCAGAAATCAACATAAAAAGATGAGAAAAATTCGAATTATATTAAATAGATTTACTGTAACTTGTAATATTTCAGCTTCACATACCTGTAGTAACCTCTTCTATTCTCGTGTATGCTCAGAATCAATTTTGCTGGTTGTAGCACTTTAAAATAGCGCTAAAACAAAGCCTGGACAACATAACTTCGAATTTTAGCTAGTGACCAGTCCGTTTATACTGGGTCCGAGCACAAAGTAGGGACTTGGAATAACATATAAGGGTGGAAATCTAGGCATCTGGTCCCACTGGATGGCTGCCCATGCATATTTAAACGATTATTCACGCTTGTGCGATAAACAGAATGAAGTAGCCCAAATAATAATTGTGGATTATTCACTTTACTTTCTCATTAACCTATTATGTGGTGAATATTGATTTAGACAAATTGGCTACAAAAATAGTGTTACTTAATATGCATTAATATTCCAACTGGCCAAAACGACCCACAGCCGAAACAACCAGGGTTCTCTCTGAGACCAGCAGGCTGATCAAAGGGGCATTGCCTATTATAATATTCTCCCCCCAGTAGCCTAAAGTAAAGATCATGATCGAAGGGCTAAAAAAGGACCTTGTCCTTACATCTGAGCCCTAAAACCATCCTACAGGTATCGGTATGGGGGAAAGGTTGCATATTTGCATACCTGGAGTTTTTGTGCATCCTCTATTGAATTATTAGAGCTTTGTATAATAATCATTTGTTGAATTTTTTGTGCATATACGCAAATCCTTAGTAGAGACGTGGAAGCTTTTCGTGTGCATGTGCAGAAATTCCTTATAGTGATTTTGGATAACAGTCTTCCAATGCTGGATTATTTGCACATACGATGCCTCGCTATGTTTTACAAGTTCCTGAAAAAAACATCAAAGTAAGGGTGCAAAGATCAGGAATCGATACAATCAAGTACCACACCTGACCCAGGATACCAATGGGAAAGTGACAAACTCACAGTAGACACCACAAACGAGAGCCAAGAGGTCAGCCCTTTCCCAGCAGGTGACCACAAAGCACATATAAACAGAGGCGCATAAAGACAAAGCAAACACAAGACAGAACAAAAACATAAATGCTGACATGATCATAATTATGGATTTCGCTGAAGCGTTTGATAAAGTATCACACAGACATCTCCTTTACAAACTTAATTACTATGGGGTCAACGACAAAGCACTTCATTGGATTGGGGATTTCTTGGACCATCGATCCCAAACTGTTGTTCTGGAAGGGGAAACATCTAGGGCTGCAACGATACAGTTACCTCACGATACGATACGTATCACGATATTTGCCTCACGATACGATACGTATCGTGATACATTTTTTACAACTATAGAACCTTAGAAATAACATAGATTTATGACATTAGGAAAAGTAAATACTCAAATATTAACCCTTGTCATGTTGGATGTTTTTGTGTACTACACTCTTCCCCAGTTTTTATCAAATTCTTTGAAAATATTTCAATTATTAGCATGTATTTATAAGCAGAGCCGAAAAATGTGTAGATTAAGATCATGTGGATTCTCAAAAGCCAGCTGATCTTGTTCAACACTGTTTTAAAACAGTATATATCAAGAGTTTATTATGGAAAAGGGGTTTACTGATTAAAGCAGAACAATTAAAAGGGAAAATGGTAACATTCCTTTTGTGCAAAAACATATATTTTTAAAATTCATTTCTAATATATAACACTAAGTGCTGTATCGTTAAAGCGTATCGTGAAATGATCTCACGATACGATACGCTTATTGTCAGAAAACGTATCGCAATACGATACATTTTCAGTGAATCGTTGCAGCTCTAGAAACATCTGACACCATTCCAGTTACCTCAGGCGTCCCCCAAGGGACTGTCCTGGAACCTATCCTTTACCTAATCTACCTTAATGACTTGCCTGAATACATAACTCATTCCACATTGCGGTTATTCACAGAGGACAGTATTATCTATAAAGAAATCCACTCAGAGAGTGATGCAAGAAACCTCCAACAAGATCTCGAAGCAGCAGCAAGACGAGAACAAGATTGGCTCATGTGCTTCCATCCTGATAAATGCAATGTTCTAAGTATCACCCAAAAGCAAAAATCTATCAAATTTACCTATAAACTCCAATGCCATTCTCTTGAGAAAACAGACTCAACAAAATACCTTGGCATCACTCTGCAATCAAATCTCAAATGGGATAAGCATATCAATAACATAACTTCCAAAGCCAACCAAACATTGGGTTTTCTACGCAGAAATTTAAAGTTAAACTCTCAGAAGATCAAGGACCATGCTTACAAAGCACTCGTCAGACCCAAACTAGAGTGTTCTTCATGTGTCTGGGATCCTCCAACTACCAATCAAATAAACCAACTTGAAAAAGTACAGCGTCGCGCTGCAAGATTTGTTTGTGGTCGCTTCCATAACACATCTTCTGTTACGGAAATGCTGGAAGATTTAGACTGGCCCTTACTCCAAGTTCGCAGACTAAGAACAAGATTGATTATGTTCTACAAGATAATCCATTACCAGATAGCTATATACCCTTCTGATCTTCTCATCCCAGTTGACACCAGACCAAGACACTCAAATCCAAACTGTTATCGACAAATCCAGACAAGCAAAGACATTTACAGATTCTCTTTCTATCCCCAGACAATATTGCAATGGAACCAACTCCCATCATCTGTTGTTACTGTTGATACAGTGGAGTGCTTCAGAAACACACTCACTGTTCCAGTACTTATCCCCATCCTAAACTAAGAGTTCAGTAAATAGTAAATAGTTTAAATCGACTTTGTAAAGTTGCTTTTAATATCTATCTTTGGCATCTAATCATTCTGTGTAAATACTTTCCTAGCACATGGCAGATAATGCTCAGCAAATGAGGGAGTGTCATTAACTACAAAGAAGAAAGAAGATCATTTACGGCCTAGTTGCCATACAACTTCCGTCATATTTTGAGCATCCTGAAGTATACACTTGCCACATGCACTCTCTTTCTTACAGACAAATTCACACATCAGTCTGTTACTACAAATATTCATTTTTCCCCATATCCATTGTTCTTTGGAACAAGCTACCAGCTGATCTCGTCCTGGTTCCTGATCTTGTCTCCTTTAAAACAGGAGTCAGCAAGACCAATCATACACATCCTTAAATGCATACTGTTTTTAATCTGCTTTTAACTCCATCTTATTAACACCTTACACTATCATCTTTATTTTCATCTCACTATCATTCTTTTATCTTCACTTCACTGTTTTTAATCTTTCCTACTAACACACCATGCCCAAGTCACATTCCAATAAAACTCAAAGAGTGTTTAGGATTATGAAGAGATAGATAGTATACAAATTGTTACAGAGAATTTCTGCATCCTAAATCATTATAAAGAATATCTCCATTCACACTCAGAATACATGTCTATGTCTCCAGGTACTTGCTTACATGTGCAAATAATCCAGCGTAGAATACATCCATATGTCTATTTACTTGGTCATAATAATCCAGCGTCGGAAGACCAAAATCATTATTATGAATATCTGCGTATGTACGCAGAATACATCCATGTCTCTATGAGGTACTTGCTCATATGCGCAAATAATACACGTTGGATGGTCAAAATCATTTATATTAGGAATATATTAGGAATATCTGCGAAGTTAGAAACGATATTGTTATGTAAACGGGTCCCCAATTAAAATTGCCCATTTTTCTAAAGAAGCAGTCTTATCAGAGTCTTCCCTGTTTGATATTCTGACAAACATTTTGTGAATCCCAGCCCTGATACCTTACATTTTATTTGAGAACTGTTAGAACATTTTCTGTATTGTCCATTTTATTTCTTTACAGCTTCAATGTATCTCGAATTTTGAGAAAAAAATGGAAAATCTATCGGAGCCTGACAGTAATGAAAAGAACAACATTGAAAATGCCAGAACAGAGGAAGAAACAGTTCAATTACCTTTAAGTTGTCAAACTAATGAAGAAAGTAAAGTGATAAATGACAGGATATTAGGATCTGACTCTAAGAATAAAATTGAAGGAAGCAGCAAAATAGAACCTTCTGATGAAAGCAAAGCTTATCAATTGCAAGAGGGTATCCAACTGTCTGTCTGTACAGAGTCAGAAAACATTGAAGAAAAATGTCCTGCAGTTGATCAGACTACATCAGACATTGATCCTTTAAAGAATCAGTTGAAAAGTACTGTTACTGTTTCAGAGAAAACAAAGAGTGATGTACATTTAGCTGAAGCTGAAAGTGGTATAGAAACAAAAACTGATGTAAGAGATATTGAATTAGCAATCACTGAAAGTAGTGAAACAAAACCTAGTCCCAAAGATGTCATCAGAAAGGATCACAATGTAAATGATGATTCAGAAATGATAGAAGTGGAATCAGATACTTCTAAAGAACCATCACCATTCCAGCCTGTTTTAGAAGCTGACAATTTTGGTGAGAGTAAGGAGGAGACAGATGTTTCTCCTGAACTGCCACCTGCAAAGAAAAGAAAACTTGAAACTGAAGTTATATTGATTGATGAAAATACAGATTCTCGTCAGTCTGGCGCAACAGATGATAGTGTTATAATTGTTGATGATGGTGGAAGAAAGAATGAAAATGATGTGACTATGACTAGGTATGATTATACTATATGTAGCATACTCTAAATACATGTATTTGGATACTTAAACATTTTACCATGATTATCTTTGTTTAAGGTCTTTAACTTTTTCCTTGCTAGCTGTGAACTTTATTGTCTGCTGATAACCTTTGCAAACAGTTGGGACCAAGATCAGAACCAACATTAGGTCTGTCCTAATCTGGATCCAAACTGTTTGACACTCTGATAGTGATCCTGATAGTGATCGTGAAAACAATTTTGGTAAAAGTTAGTTTTGAAAAAAGTCAACAGACAACAACAAAAGTGTAAAAAATTACCAAGCATGCAAAGAGTTGACTACTTGATCAGATGAAATGTTCAATTTGGGCTATATGTTCAGATGTTAAGTTTTTGCATGCTCATTAATTTTTCATGCTTTTGTTTTTAATGAAAGCTCAAAAAAATAAGATAAATATGTCAGTCAAAAAACTGCATTGCGCCGCCCTAATTCACTTACTAAAGCGATGGATGGCTTGTTTAAATATGTTGGAAATCGAGCCTGGTTCACTCGTGCGTTAAGCTACTGGGGTCATCTCAAAACCGACCGTTTTGGAGCATGTGCATATGAGAAAAATAGCATGTCATGTGCAATCACAGCTTCTGCTCCTACAAACGATTACGCTCAAATTAGATTCTGTACTTTATTGGTTTGCAAACAGCAGGATTATGCTATGCACAGCCACTGAATAAAGGTATACTTTTGAGACGAACCCTTTCTGTCACCCCTCTACGAAATTTACCTGTCAATAAAAGACTTAGAAATTTTGGCTGAATTTAGTTTATTGTAAATTCTTTATCTATGTACACAAAAATCTGTTTGCGCCACAAAGTTCGGACCTTTGGAGAAATTGACGCTAATTTTCCTGTACAACTTTCATCGTGATCACATTTTGCTAAAGTTGAAAACAAAAAAGTTATCGCCGAAAATCAATGTGAAAAACATAAAAACTAGAGTTTACATGTATGTCAGAAGAAAACTTGTCTGGGTTTGGGGACTAAGAATGACCTAAATTGGTCTGCTCAACTACAGAGACTTTGCTGATTTAATATAAATGCCTCAGTTATGCACTATTTTAAACCAATCTGCACATTTTATAAGCCAATGATATACATGCTTACTCATATTATATCATAGGTCCAGATGAACAATTTTTTGGAGGATAAAATTGTGAATATTTTCTCATCCATCAGTATTAACATGGTTTGGGTTCTCAAAAGAACCGTCTCATTGAAATGGTTCTTTTGAGTACCCACAACATATGTTTTGAATGAGAAATAAGAAAATGAATTTTTAATTAGGCACTCTTATCTAGGGGCGAGTTGTATATTTAACCGTTAAAGGGCCACCTATAATTTGCAGCAGACGACAATTTCAAATTTTGCTGTTTTTTTTCAAAAATAACAAATAAGGCATGATATTTCATGAGAATTGTCTGCTGGCAGACAATTCTCATGAAATATCATACATTATTTTTATCGAAAATTAAGAAAGATGTCACGTAATTTGTCGTCTGCCGCGTTAGTGATTGGCGCTTTAAGGGTTAACCAATGCTTCCACAATTATATTTTCAGGGAGGACTGAAGATTCATTTTGTAATTTTTGCCGAATAAAACATCCCTGCATGACTTACCACTATATGAATCATATTTCAGTGGCACTCAAGAATCTCTGATGTTTGAGTTCAGCCGTCCTCCAAGAATGATAACTGGAGCCTGGAAATGCTATGAGAGTCGTAGCCATGACAACTATCTTAGAGGATGTAAATGGTAAATTGAAATAAAGATTTTGATATCAGCCTCTGCATGATGAAACGACAGGTGCCTGAAGATTGGTCTTTAAAACCTTTAAAATGATTTCAGATGAAAGAACACAAGAGTCAGAGGACAAAAATTTCACTTGTTTCTTCGCTACTACAAGTGAAATCTAGAAAGGACGAGCAATTCTTCCCAAAGCACTCGTCCTGTAGGACGGGTGTACAGGACGAGTGCTTTCGAAAGAATTTCTTGTGGAAGTGGTATTACATATTACTCACTTATGTTCTTTATTGCATACACTTTTAAAGGAAATGTGCATGTGTTTTCAGGACGAGTGAAAGTTGTAAGTCACTCGTCCTGCAGGACACGTGCAATATAGAAGTGATATAAGGACCAAATTTCAAGCTCCTCAGTCCTGTGATGAAACTGACAAAATGATCTATGCATCCAGGGAAGACTGATCAGCCTGGGTATCCACCCAGTCTGATCTGAGTCTTCTCTGTCTGCCTGAAGATAGCTAGAATACCTTTTGAGTGTACATGTACATGGAAAAATAAGTGAGAATGACCAGGAAATGTCACAATCATACCAGTCGGTAATGTGTGAGGGTCTGGATGGGGGTGGGTCTGGTATTCACTATTCATTAAAAAGTTAGCCAATTATTCATCTCATTAAAATTTTGGGTTATTCATTAAAATAAGACCAATTATTCATTAAAAGTAAGAAAGGTGGCAAAGAAATCTGATTTTTCACTAATCATTAATTTTTTCTTCAATTCATTAAAAAAATTGGATTATTCATTAATTTTTAGGCCCTCATTATTCACTATTCATTATTTTTTGGCTAATTATTCACTATTCATTATAAAAAGGGCCATTATTCACTAATCATTATACCCCATCCAGACCCTCATGTGTCTGGCAACAGATGCGAGTCTGACTGCAGATTCAGGGGTCGCGAGTTAGATCCCAGCCCGGTCCCATACTTTCGTGGAGATTGATCATGAAATAATTTCTACATTCATTCTCCTCCCTTCTGCTGAATCATTCAAGAAGGGTTGTTGTCAGTTACAAGCAAAAGTATGTGCACGAAGTACTAGCAAGGCTTGCCCAGGAAAATTGTGGTTGGGTGAACTGACCATCCCGCCATGACCATAGCTGTTGACTTGGGACATAAAGCAACCAAACAAACAAACAAAGTCACAATCACATACAGTCTACTCTCGATACCTCGAATTTCAAGGGACTGGGCAAAATATGTCGAGTTATCAGTAGTTCGAGGTAACCAAATCATGACGTATACCTACCATTTTGGGGCGAAATAATTCATGTTCAACTCGTCCATACTGAGCTATTTCATTAATAAACTACGGGATGAATTGACCCAAGAATCAATTGACATTTGAAATTGAAACATTTAATTTTCTCAGGTACCGCTACAGTCCTGACATTATGACTATTTTTTCACTTTCTAAGACAAATAAAATAAACATAGCGTTTTCAGTCGGCAACAGGTCCCGCGGTGGCAGGTTTTATACCACCCTTACCAACTTTAGTACGAAATATCTCATGATGTGCAAGGTCTACACTAATGTAGGAGGTATAAAATAGTTATACCATGTTTGTCCACCTGTACGTAAGATAATCCACTCGCTAAAGCTCGTGGATTATCTCCACGTACAGGCGGACAACCCATGGTATAACTATTACTTATCCTTCCGGAAGTCGTCATATTTTAAGCCCCAAACAGTGTACATGCATATTTTAATTTTCGTGCGCTTGATGTGCATATGCGTTCCTAATCTATTTTTGTCATGACATGACCAATGTCCAAAAAATAGCCTTAAACGCACAAGTCTGTTTCCAAAATAAAAAAATTGGCGCGAGAAACAATTAAATTATACTTTGGCCTTATTTAAAACGAGCACTCATCAGACAGAGATTGCTCAAATATGACACATTAGCTCATGTAGCCGCTTTGAAGTTGTACCACAGTAGATCGATAGAATTCGGCGACCGCGGTCAATTATGTAATTATACACATACAACACACTCATTTACAACTGCATGTGTCACACAAATGGACCAAGTGATCAAACAATTGGTGGTTTTAATGGGGATAATTAACATTGAAAGCGGTGGATTAATTGGAGACACATTCAGATAAAAAGGTAATTTCTCATGAAGTGGAGTCGAGTTAGGCGTTGTAAAATACACTAAAATTGATCAGCGGGACTAGCTTTTTGTAACGAGTTATCAGTTTTATTGACTTAGCCGTTGTCGAGATAAACGTTGTGGAATTGCAATAATATATAGGGGAAAATACCGGGACCGGGCCGTCAGGTCGAGATAAGTGATAGTATTGAGTTATGCATAGTTGAGTTAACGAGAGTCGACTGTATCACATATCACAGACCAACTCATGGCTTTCCCTGACGCTGGAAAAAAATCTGGTCACCACTTGGGACTCTGAAACACAGCTAATGAAAATTAAACAGAAATATGGAATTCTTGTTCAATTAAATAAGCAGAGCATTTTAAGTTAAACTTTTAGAAAAAAATGGTGTACAATATATACATAAAAATAGAAATGAAAAATAGGGATATTTTATGACAAAACTACTCACAGTTTTCCATAAAAAATAGCAGATTATTTTATTTTTTTTAATCAAAAATGACTTGACCCTATATTATCATATTTAGTAGCACTGATTGATGTGCGAGCCAAAGTAGGACCCTTTATTTACTCATCGCAGTGAAGTGAGATTAGCGGGGACTCCTGAAACTAGTTTTTGAGGGAAAACCATGCCAACCTAAGGCACCCAGCGGTATACTGATCAGAAGCTGCAGAACTTTGAAATTTTGTCATGCTGTGACTCGTGGTATGAACCACTACATTACAATAACAATAAAATGATCTTGGTGGAAAGCAAAGAATCCTGTCAGCCTGGGCTTCTGACCAGTCTGAGCAGAGTCTTTGCTACATGTAAAAAGAAACCAGTAGTCCTCAGTCCTCATTGGACACAGAGTGAAGAACCTGATTGGACTGGGTTGATGTACAAGCTGATCTGAGTCTTTGCTGGACACAGTCCATAGTGTGTGTGTTTCTTGATTACAGGGCACCTGACGGGACATGTCTATTAGCCAACAGTAATGATAACTGTCTGCGACTGTACAATCTACCAGAGGAGTTATATTTTGATGGTGGTGAGAACAGAAATATTCAAGAAATGGTAAGAATTCTCAAGTTATACAGCCCTTTGAACATACTGTTGAAGCCCAGTGGTACAATGTAAATTATTGAAAATATTTTAGAACAACTTCCCTAAATTTTTGGTAATCAGTTCTTTGAATCCCAAAGTAATAAGCATTTTTTAGCGTAAAATTGTTGTTATTATCATACCCATCAATTTTAACATGTTTTGGGTGTTCATTGAGACGGTTCTTTTGGGTACCCACAACAAAATTAATGTTTTAGTTGGGAAATAAGAAAACATTTTTCAACTAGACTTCAGTCGATGGTAAATTATCGCAAAATACCCGCTTTTGATCCAACCAAAGTATCTGCAAAGTTTGAAGTTGCTATATTCAACTGTTTAAGAGGAGATGCATTACAAGAAAGTACATTACATGTAGTTCACATTTGACCTTGACCTTAGGTCAAGGACAAACGCAAAACATTGCCCAGTATCCTCTACATCATATAACCTATGCACCTGCAAAGTTTGAAGCTGCTATGTCTAACGGTTTAGGAGGAAATGCATTTACAAGAAATATTTGATTTGACCTTGTCGATCACATGAAGCATTGCCCTCTACATCATGTGGGAGTGCAGTGGCTCAGTGGTAGAGAGCTTGACTTGAGACCGAGGGGCCACAGGCTCGAGCCTCACTGGCATAACTGTGCTGTGTCCTTGAGCAAGACACATTTATCCTAGCTTAGTACTGGTTCAACCCAGAAAGACCTGTCCCTACATAGATGGGAAGTATAGACTCAAATCAAATCTACATCATGTGAAGTATGTACCTGCAAAGTTTGAAGTTGCTATGGCCAATGGTTAAGGAAATGCATTTACAAGAAAATACCTTATTTAACCTTGACCCCAAGGTCAAGGTCACACAAAATGTTGCCCTGTACCCTCGACATTATGTGACCTATGCACCAGCAAAGTTTGATGTTGCTACATCTCATGGTTAAGGAGAAAATGCATTTACAAGAAAATACACAATTTGACCTTGTCATCAAGGTCACACGAAATGTTGCCCAGTGCCCTCTACAGCATGTGACCTATACACCTACATAGTTTGAAGTTACTACGTCAAAAGGTTAAGGAGAAGATGCATTTACAAGACTTTCAATATTTGACCTTTGGGTCAAGTTCACACAAAATGTTGCCAAGTACCCTCTACATTATGCGACCTATTCAGCTACAAAGTTTGAAGTTGCTACGTCTAACAGTTTTGGAGCTGAGATACATTTACAAGAAAAGACATTATTTGATCCTTGAGGTCAAGGTCACACGAAAGGTTGCCCAGTACCCTCTACATCATGTGACCAATTCAGCTACAAAGTTTGAAGTTGCTCCGTCTAATGGTTTAGGAGATACATTTACAAGAAAAAACATTCTTCACGAAATGTTGCCCAGTACCCTCTACATCTTGTGACCTATTCAGCTACAAATCTAACTGCTTAGGAGGAGATACATTTACAAGAAATGTGACGGACGAACGTACAGACGACGGACCGACTTTGGTACGAAATTAATATACCCTTTTTTCTAAAGTAAAAAAGCAGGTATAATTACAACTCATGTCTGAAGGCCTGTTAAATATATAAGTAAAAGCCACTGATCAGGCTGCTGCTGAAGCATTGTTTCTCAAGGTCTAGTCAAGTAACTAGATTTCAAATGTAAAGAAGGGAAACAAGTGATAACATAGGTCTAGATATAAGCAAAAACATTTAACGTAAAATTGAGAATATTTTCTTATCCTTTAGTTGAAACATTTGTTCTGGGTGCTCAAAAGAACCGTCTCATTGAGACGGTTCTTTTGAGTACCCACAACTATTGTTTTGGTGGAGAAATGAGAAAAATAATTTTCAATTACACACCTATCTAGAGGCTTGTATCATCATTACATTTGTAAGGAGCACAGTGGTTCAGTGGATGTGTGCTTGACTTGGGATCGAAGGGTTGCTGATTCAACCCCCACTGCAGGCGCTGTATTGTGTCATTGAGTAAGGCACTTCATCCCTGCTTAGTATTGGTTCGACGCAGGAAATGTTTGTGCATGACTGAAAAATTGTTGACTGTGATGTAAAGCATCAACTCCACCAAACAAACAAGCATTATACTTGTTTCTTTCGTTACATTCTTACTTCTATCTTAGGGAGCGCAGTGGCTCAGTGGCAGAGTGCTTGACTCAAGACCAAGAGGCCACGGGCTCAAGCCTCACCGGCGTCACTGTGTTGTGTCCTTGAGCAAGACATATTAATCCTAGCTAAGTACTGGTTCAACCAAGAAAGACCCGTCCCTACATAACTGAAAGATTGTTGATGGGACATAAAGAATCAAATGAAACAAACTTACTTCTGTCCGCCATGTTATGGCTTGCTGTGTCCAGTTATACATTTTACAGAACAGTCCCTTTCAGAGCTCCCGGAAACCCAGAATTACGCGTATTGGTACGCATGTTTTTTCCCTGGGACGCATGATTTTCGCTAGGTGGGAGTTCCTCGTACGCATGTTTTTTAAGTCGGCACACGCTAAAATTCAGTAGCTAAGAGATAAGTACACACCGGGAGATCAAAAGCCCTTTGATATTATCGATCGTGACACGCTTTTCGAGCCCCGGGAGATGTGATTATTGTCCTGTCTCTGTTGACCAATCGTATGCCTCAGCCTGCAGTGTAGCAATTCTGATAGGTGATTGACAGGATTACTGATGATTATTACGAGGTGATTATTAAAGTAATCAAGCAAAGATTATCGAATAATTGTTTGAAACAGATGCGCTACCGATTTACCGTTAATTAAAGAGAGAAAAACTAATAGGGTATTGTAAACAACATCGGACTACCGACTTCTGAATTCGACTGATTAGGGATGAAAGAGAAAACATATTTTATTGCACTCGTTTGGGATTTGAGCAACATAAACATGGAGAAGAAAAAATTAAGTTTACGGATTTTCATTTCTTTATTCGTTCATTGCTACGGCAAACAAAAGTGAGAATTGTTGAAAAAAAAAACGGTACAGCGGTAAGCCGTATACGGTAACGTCCGACTGACAAAAGTTCCAAATGAAGCTACACTACAAGCCTTGCGATAAAATATATCATCGGTTCAAGCCGAGTGTCTAGATGAATAAACACAAACAAATCACTTTCAGCAAGTAAAATCGTTCATTCTAAATCATGGAAGCCATGTTAAATGGCTAAGTAATGTCAGTCTATTCATTGCAATCGCCGTAGACACTAGCGAGATGCGTTTTTTAGAAGAAAAAATACTTCCATCTGCATAATATTATACAAAACAGAGGACTGCTGTCTGTCTGTCTGTTTGCCTGCCTGCCTGTCTGTCTTGTCAATGAATAAAACAAGTACCAACAGTTTAATCTTTTATTTTGATAAGGCCAAACAAAAAAATGTGTGTTTAGGTTACATGAAAACATATACCAAAATATTTTGTTTTTTAAGTAGGAACAATCCATTAATGCTTAAAGGGTTAAAATCAGTTGATCTAAAAATTATTCAAATTTATCACTTCCGGCTAAAATGGAAAAGATATACGATATACACAAATTGGTGGGACTCCAACTTTTTTGGAATGGGACTCCCATTTTTCCAGTGGGACTCCTACTTTTTGCCAGATGGGAGTCCTGAACTCCTGTTTTCAAAATCCTAGTGAGAGCTCTGCCTTTATAATGCCATGAGAATGGACTGTTATAAGTGAATTACTTTAAAGGGACAATGTAAAAATTTTGGGAGGCACAACATGATGGTGTTACAGTAAAACCTGTTTTAAGCGGCCACTCCAAAAGAAAACAAAAAATTGGTTTTCACTACCGATTATTGCTTAATGCAGGTCAAAAGTATTTCAGAATGCTCCAAGGGGAGCATTCTGCAATACTTTCGACCTTCATTAGGCTACCATTTTCCATTAAGACCTTTGTTTTGTCTATTTAAGTGTGTTATTACAAGGTGTGTTCTAAAGGGACTGCATTGTAATGAAAAGTGCTGTAAAAGGAAAGTCTTGTTATATTTTTTTTCAGATGCCAGTTTTAAAAATGAAAGAAACAGACACAATATATGACTATTGCTGGTTCCCGAAAATGTCATCTGCTAATCCAGAAACTGCTTGGTTAGTACTAATATTGTTTCTTCATACACTGCGCCAGTAAAGCAAAAAAAATTAAGCATAAAAATTGCAATTATTTTCTTATCTGTCAGTTTAAACATGTGTTTTTGGTACTCAAAAGAACCGTCTCATCGAGACAATTCTTTTGAGTACCCACAACATATGTTTTGGTTGAGAAATAAGAAAAATAATTTTCAGTTACGCACTCTTATCTGGGGGCCTGTCATAACTCATTTTCCATGCTAGGGGCGACTTTTGTCATCTGCTTATTACCTTTGCAAACAGTTTGGACCCAGTTTGGCCCTGCTGTGGACCCAAACCGTTTGACACTCTTATACAGATATACCACTATATTTTGACCAAGTGTTATTGGAAATGTTTAAATAACCCTAGCAATCCATCTGTATATGCTGGCATAATGGAAACGGCACTGGGCACTGAATTATAAGGTCATGGGTTCGACTCCCACCAGGGATTTTTTTCTGTACACTGTTTTTTGCACCAATGTCTCTGAATATTGCTAAAAATTCATGACTTTCATGTTTTTTTCATGTTGTTGCATAAAAACAAAGCTGCCGTTTTATGTGGGCCTCTACAAAATACATTTTCTCAGCATATAAAAACCTAAAAAGGTGTACATCACTCTGTGTAAACATATAGTATGATCAGCACCTGTGCTTTTCACTGCTTAGATAGGTTTAATACTTCTATTTTGTATGAGTGGTCTTTGTAGCTTAGTACTGCCTGGTTCAACCCAGGAAGACCCATCCCGACGTGACTGAAAATTTGCTGACTGGGGCGTAAAGAATCAAACCAAACGAAACAAAATAATGAGCAACATTACAATTGGATTTAACCCTTCACTGCCTTACCCTGAGCTGTGCTCGTTATAAATACCGCTTCCTATACGCCACTGCCCCGAGCGTCGCTTGTGTTAACACGTTGTTTATATGCGTGTTGTAAGCACAATAATAGTCAAGGGACAGAACTCAATTATCCTTATCTGCTCTATAATGAAAGAGTTAACTTTTCCAAGATTTATACCATAACTCCGCAGCCCAAAGCTTGCTTTTCACAGGGAAAACAGCCCTTTTGATGAAGAACTTGTTTTTTTCTTTTCAAAGATGGCAGGCGATCGTGGCATTAGTCTGTTGTGTTTCTTGGAAGTAGAGGTTATTTTGGAAGTCTAAAATGGCTTGTATATGGATGACGATTGATATTAATTGAAAGGAGGAAATTCCTGTCATTCTGACATTTTTGAACCATTGTTTTCCAACCATTCCAAAACAATGATGTTGTAAACGAAAGTAGACACTCAAGTATTTTCAGCTGTTGAAAAAATATTTTTTGACATGCTATCACTAGAAAACATTATTTCAGACATTGTACCAAATGTCTCAAACAAGCTGGAAAGAATTAAGTGTAAATCCCTACAGTGGTTATGATTTTGTATGAAATTATATGTTATACCATAATAAAATCAAAATAGCTGTATTTCCCCCGGCATATTGCTTGCACTTATAGACGGCAGTGAAGGGGTTAAGGGTTGAAAGGCTATTCTCAGTACAATAGATGTTAAATGAATTTTATTATTTCCAGTTTAGCAGTGACAAGTAAAGAAACACCAATACACCTGTTTGATGCTTTTACTGGGGATCTGAGATGTTCTTACAGGGCATATGATCATGTCGTAAGTAAAGTGTACAATACTCTTAGTGCTTTGATATTTCCAGTTTAGCAGTGACAAGTAAAGAAACACCAATACACCTGTTTGATGCTTTTACTGGGGATCTGAGATGTTCTTACAGGGCATATGATCATGTGGTAAGTAAAGTGTACAGTACTCTCAGTGCTTTGATATTTCCAGTTTAGCAGTGACAAGTAAAGAAACACCAATACACCTGTTTGATGCTTTTACTGGGGATCTGAGATGTTCGTACAGGGCATATGATCATGTCGTAAGTAAAGTGTACAGTACTCTTAGTGCTTTGATATTTCCAGTTTAGCAGTGACAAGTAAAGAAACACCAATACACCTGTTTGATGCTTTTACTGGGGATCTGAGATGTTCTTACAGGGCATTTGATCATGTGGTAAGTAAAGTGTACAGTACTCTTAGTGCTTTGATATTTCCAGTTTAGCAGTGACAAGTAAAGAAACACCAATACACCTGTTTGATGCTTTTACTGGGGATCTGAGATGTTCTTACAGGGCATATGATCATGTGGTAAGTAAAGTGTACAGTACTCTCAGTGCTTTGATATTTCCAGTTTAGCAGTGACAAGTAAAGAAACACCAATACACCTGTTTGATGCTTTTACTGGGGATCTGAGATGTTCGTACAGGGCATATGATCATGTCGTAAGCGCAGTGAAAATTTTGTTAGTTTTGTTGTCTGCTGAAATGTTTTAGATGCATGGGTGAAAGTTTTCAGGATTATTCCTGAATTCAGGATTTTGAGGCTGACTTTCCACAGAAAGTCACCCTCAAAATGCTGAATTATTGAGATCATAATAGCTTCTCTGATTTATTTATTTTCTATCTGTCTAAGGACAATTCACCATTTAAACTTGAAATTGTGAATATTTAGGCGGCATATTGCAAGTTTTAAGATTGGAGTTTCAAAAGTTAAGGATTTTGGAAAGTTTGAACTTTCACCTATGTAGATGTCTCTTCGACACATAGTGTAGACCAGATAAGACTGTATACCTATAGGAGCAGTCTGATCTGGGTCCACACTGTTTGTCTCTGTACTTAAATCAGTCATTAATGTGACAAATATTTGCAGCAGGCGATTAAGCAGACAGCATTTTTCAAATTTTGCTTCTATCGGACCTAGGTCCATACTGTTTGCTTCTATAGTTAAATCAGTCAATAATGATAACAAATATTTGCTGCAGACGACTAAAGCAGACAACATTTTTCAGATTGATTCTTGTCGATGCTTGAAGGTTAAACCTTTATCCCGCCACTATTTTTTTTGTCCTGTAAATGTTGTCTGCTTTTTGCGTCTGCTGCAAATATTCAAATGTACATCAGACTGTGTTTTTTTATTGAAGCAAAAAATATGAACCCTGATCAGTCTGCTCCCAAGATAGCAGACTGATCTTGGTCCATATTGTTTGCAGGTTACCAAAGAACATAAGCAGATGAGAGGAGCAGACGACAAGTCGTGACTGGTGGGCTAAGCGTTAACCCTGCAAAAATTTGTGGCAGACAACATTTTTACAAATTTTTCTGCCTGCTTTAAGAAACAAAATTAAACTTGATTGTTCATGTGAAACTGTTTTAACCATTTAAGCGCCATTAAAAAAAATGCAACAGACAACATCTTCACATTTTGTCACTTCTGCTGGCAGATGTTGTTTTTTTTGTTGTTTGTTTGTTTGTTTTGTTGCTTTACGTCCCAAGTCAAGACCTATGGTCATGGTGGGACGGTCAGTTCACCTAACCACACTTTTTCCTGGGCAGGCTTGAACAAGCAGTTAACCAGTACTTCATGCACATACTTTCGCTTGTAACTGACAACAACCCTTCTTGCATGATTCAGCGGAAGGGAGGAGAATGACCATAGAAATTATTTCACGATCAATCTCCACAAAAGTATGAGATCGGGCCGAGATTGAACTCGCGACCCCTGGATCTGCAGTCAGACTCCCATCTGTTGCCAGACACGTTACCAACTGCGCTACGCGGCCCGGTTTCCGCTGGCAGATGATTTTCATAAGATAGCAAGCCTTATTTTGGTTAAAATGAGTTTGTTTGCATGAATGTCACATTATTAACTCTTCCCTTTTGTCTTCTGCACATAACCTTTGCAAACAGTTTTGACCCAGATCAGGACCGACAGAATCCAAACAGTTTGACACTCTGATAATGTTCCTGTCAGAATCAATATCTTGGAAAAAATTATTTTTGAAAAAGAGTCTGCAGGCGACAACAAAAGCATGAAAAACTAGAATTCATCATGGCCCTTTTAGGAATAAAACAAAAATCACAAATTGCATTTAGTTATATTACAAGGGAAATCATTTGAGAAATATACATGCAAGAGTTATGATTCATGTGCATGACACTTAGTCTGAATGTGCTTTACAAATGTATGAAGTTTCGTTGAAATACCTCTAACGGTTATCAAGTTTTAGAGCGAACACGAAATAGCATTGTAAATGATCAAAGGGAGACAACTCCAAAATATCTAAAGCAGAGTTATGGTTTTGTGCATGACACATTATCTCATTGTGCTCTAGAAGTGTATGAAGCTTCAACCAAGTAGGTTTAACAGTGTTCAACTTTTAGAGCGTACAAAAAATGCATTTAATTGTTACAAGGGGAATAATTTGAAAAATAAACATGCAAGAGTTATGGTTTTTGTACATGACACGTCATCTGAATGTGCTTTTACAAATGTATGAAGTTTCATTGAAATATCTCTATGGTTATCAAGTTATAGAGCGGACACAATTTTGTGACGGATAGACAGATGGACAGACTGATGCAAGGGGAAAAATAATATGTCTCCCGACCCTTCCAGGGGGGAGATATAATTACCTAGCATGCAAAGAGTTAAGATGCATGCAACAAAAGATTCTCAAAGTTGCAAATTTGGCCCTTTTTCTTAGATTTACTTTTTTCCCCTACATTTTGTTCATAATTTGATTTGCTTAACTATGAAGATTTTGAAGCTTCTTATACTAGTATCTTTAATAATTTTATCTCATGACGTCACATCTGGGAGTGATATAACGCCATGCATTAAAATCAATAAACTATTTTTTGTAATGTTACATATTGATGTCCATTATAATTTTGCGCAAAAGATGACAAAATCTTGAGGTTTTCACGCCAAAGATGTGATTTTTAATTAATTTTAATGTCATGTGATAAATAGAATCTAATATATGTGCTCCTGTATTATTGAATTTATTTAACTTGCATTTTTTCTCTTTTTATACCCCCCGCAAACTTTGTTTGTGGTGGGTATACTGTTTTCACGTTGTCCCCCGCAAACTTTGTTTGTGATGGGTATACTGTTTTCACGTTGTCCGTCCGTCTGTCCGTCCGTGCGTGTGTCCGTCCGTAACGTTTTGTTTCCTTAATATCTTGAAGAGAAATTGCTGGATTTTCATCAAACCTTGCAAACATGTTCATATATGCAAGACAAATACTTTAGACAAAAAAGTGAGGGCTAGGGGCCAATTCTATTAGAGTTATTTCCCTTTGTAGTTCTAAACGGCTTTTTATATAGGGTTTTATGCTTATGCTATTATAGGCCATATACGGGCCGATTAACTCCTACCACAGCTTTTGATGGAACAATTTGATACTTTTCCTATACAATGTAGACACATTTAACATATGCATGAAGGAGTTTGGTTCAGAAAAAATATTTTTTGACAAAATGACAGCTGTGAGAACTTAGACAATTTTCTCCTAATAGGGCTTTTGTTTGTGCATAGATGGTGCCTTCATGGGCCGATCAACTCTTACCACAGCGTTTGATGGAGCAATTTGATACTTTGCCTATACAATATAGACACATTGAACATATGCATGAAGGAGTTTGGTTCGGAAAAAATAATTGTTGACAAAATGACAGCAGTGAGAACTTAGACAATTTTTCCCTAATAAGGTGTTTGTATATGCATAGATGATGCCTTCATGGGCCGATCAACTCCTACCACAGCTTTTGATGGAGCAATTTGATACTTTGCCTATACAATGTAGACACATTGAACATATGCCTGAAGGAGTTTGTTTTTGAAAAAATATTTTTGACAAAATGACAGCTGTGAGAACTTAGACAATTTTTCCCTAATAGGGCTTTTGTATATGCATAGATGGTGCCTTCATTGGCGGATCAAATCCTACTACAGCTTTTAATGGAGCAATTTGATACTTTGCCTATACAATAAAGACACATTAAACATATGCATGAATGAGTCTGGTTGAAAAAAAAAATTTTTTTGACAAAATGACAGCTATGAGAACTTAGATAATTATTCCCTTATTTGGCTTTTGTATATGCATGGATAGTGCCTTCATGGGCCAATCAACTCCTACCACAGCTTTTGATGGACCAAATTGATACTTTGCCGATACAATGTAGACACATTGAAATTATGCACATTGAACTTATGCATGAAGGAGTTTATAATATTTGTTTTCACAGATTCTACTGAAATCCTCTTTTCAAAACTAAGGTCTGCTGGTTTGAACTATAACTTGCCAAGTTTTTTCACTGACTCTTATTGTGCGGGGGGACTTTTTTCATTTTCCCAAATTAATAAATTCAATAAAACATGAACACTCATGTTAGATCCTCTATATATAGTAACAGAGAAAGTATCTCCTGCTATGAGAGAAAGAAGAAACACTAGCCATCTTGGTAGGCCTTTTATCTAGTGATTTTAAAATTCTCTTTTTATTAGGATGAGATAGCTGCTGCCCATAGCCTTTCATTCAGCCCAGATGGGTCCAAACTTTATTGTGGATTCAACAAAATGATCAGAGTATTCGATTCCACAAGGCCAGGTAGAGAGTTCGAGAACAGGCCCACTTTTGGTAAGTAATTAGAAGACTTAGAAAACTTATCTATTCATTTTATATTCCTTCATACTGCATAGGTCAAGGTGAAAAAAATGAGCATAAAATAGTCAATATTTTCTTTCTCATCAGTTTTAACATATGTTTTGAGTGCTCAAAAGAACCGTCTCATTGAGACGGTTCTTTTGAGTACCCACAACATATTTTTTGGTTGAGAAATGAGAAAATTAATTTTTGGTGACACACTCTTAACTAGAGGCCTTACAGATGCTGGATAATTTCTTATGCACGGCTGACAATCTGTCGAATGCGAAACCGGCGGTTCAGCAAAGACATCCAGGCGATTAATTTCCGGTTTCGCAAAGAGGACCCGAAAAAGGTAAACAAACAACGAGTGCAGGCCCCCTAGTGGAACCTTTAAAACCTTTAGAAACCTTTAATTTGGTTGCAATCCTTTAAAACCTTTAATTTGGCTGAAAAACCTTTAATAACCTTTATTTTGATTAATAAACCTTTAAATTTTGCAAGATCAGATAGAACATAAGCAATAGACCATAAGTATGTTGAAAAGTAATGTCTGACATCTTTAGCTTTTCAGAAAGCTGTATTCATCCTCTGACCATTGTGCCCACCTACCTCTTGTACCAGGGTGACTCTTATAGTGGTCTTAAGGTCAATTTTTCTGAGCCTTCAGATAAGGCAGCAAAAAAAAAAAAAGAGTGAGGTAAGGCAGATATAAATGCTTTTGGCCCAAAAGTTTATCTCTTGCTTTACATCCATGCTAAACAGCTGAGGTAATGTCGGAATGACAAGTTGATCCTAACCACCCTTTTCTTAGGAAGGCTTAACCCAAATGCTTTCACAAGTACATGTACTCAGTGCTCCTCTTTCACTTGTAACTGACAACTATAGTGAAAGTGTGTGCCCAACCTGGGAATAGAACCTGCAAAACTCCCGACACTGGGCTGGACATGCTACAGACTGCAATAACTGGGATGGCAAATATTAATGGATATCATCAATTGGGTTTATTGACTTCTGAATAATGTGCTGATTTTCTAATGTCACTGTCAAGTCTGAACATTGATATCTACACACAAGACTAATACAGTTATATGCATATCTTTCCAAGTTTTATATTTAAAAAGGGCATACAATATAAACTGGAGCAATATCCTCTTAAATTGTTCATTTACTGAAGGTAAAAATGCCCTAAGAATATTACCAGAGATGGCTTCTCCAGCTTTAATGGTTTCAAAATTTTCGCTGACCCCCCTTCAAGATTAGAAAACACATGTATGTGATTTATTTTGCAATCAACAACACTCCTCAACACAAGCCTTTAGTTCAAAGTGAGGTTTTCAAACTAGGGAGTAAACAACAACAGGTATTTTTCTATTGATTTGTGATAAATGGGCTATAATTTTATTGGCTAAAGATTCGCTGCATCGCTTTCATACCATCATCTATCATAACATGGATATAAAGATTGGGATCCTATAAAATACTAGAAAATTTTACATTGATTTGCTCTTTATTTTTGTTAGTTTTTCAATGAAATCGCCTTTATTTTGCCTAAAATAGCCTTTATAAAAAACCTTTAATTTCATGAGAGTCAGCTAGGGGGCCTGCGAGTGCTAGAGTTTGAAAGCCGTTAATTTGAACAAAAAATGAATATTTTTGAAATTAAAGAATGCTATTTTGTCAGTTTTATATCGGTTTCTTCGTGCACCAAAGGATATGGATAGGTGTTTCCTCGTTGTTGTGATTTTTCTTCCGTCCCGTGAAACACCTGTTAAGATGAGGAAAATATGGGATAAACACGACGATATTTTGCTAGTTCTGACAATTATTGCCTTGTGGGCTACAAACAAGACGCCATGCTGAGTGTGTATATAATGCGGGGAGTCTGTAATAACTCACATTGGCGTAGGGTATTACATTTTGCAGATTTGAAGGCCAATTGGGTCTCAAGTTTTTGGTTTCGCATGTAAATGTTCCAAATCAGGGTTGAAATAATTCCTTCATATTTTAATGATTACATGCCGAACCAGGAACAATCTTCTCTTTCAATCAATATTCTAAAATGTGCTAAACGCTGTGTTAGTTGGGGCGCAATCGCCTACTTACGAAAATATAATTCAAACGATTAGACAGTGATATTTTTCATCGAGACTCACTGATAATGGCAAAATGCTTTATTTTCCTTTGTATTTTTGGCGACCTTGACCGTGTTGAAACAGGGGTTTCGGAGGAGGGAATAAATTCCTTGAAAACCTTGCCGAAATCAAGTAAATTACTTTGGCGTGTTAAAACACTAATTATTAACTGACAAAATAGCATTCTAAGATTTTTTATTTACTTTCTGTATAAGTAAATATCCATTATTGAAATTGGAACAGGTACACTTTGTCTACCTTTTGCGGATCCTCTTTGTGAAACCGGAAATTAATCGCCCGGATGTCTTTGCTGAACCGCCGGTTTCGCATTCGACAGATTGTCAGCCGTGTTATGGTGTTTGTCGTCTGCAGATTTGTTTTTGGAATTAAAATCATTTTAAAAAATCTTTCAGGAGTACCATCAGAGTGTCATGCAGTTTGGATCCAGATCAGGTGCAATGTTCTACAGGCTGATCTAAGTCCAAAATGTTTGAAAAGGTTATCAGCAGTTATTATCACCATGGGGAATGAGTTCAACCTCGAGGATTTGCATATGAGCCGTGGCATGTGATTTCCAACAATATGGCATTTTGACAAGTGTAGACTCAGACGAGCCTGTGCAGCCTCCTTTAAGGCTTAGAAACTCCAAATGATGTTCAGTCAGTAGCTTAACAGTCATAGAATACTCAAGCAACTGGCAAAGGCTCTGATCAGACTGCGCTTATGCGCAGGCTGATCTGAGGCTTTGCTGGCCGCACATACCACATTGTTGAAAATCTCATGCACTGGCTCATAGTCATATCTTTTTCAATGTGGGGCCAAAGACCACTAGATTTTAAAATGAACTATGAGCGTTGACTGAACAGTCTTTTATGCATGAATTTACTCAGAATTTTCACTCATGCACCACTTGTGATTTTTTTTGCTGTCAACAAGTACAATGAAAGATCTTTAGTATTAACATCATATCATCATAATCAGATTTTAGATTAACGTGCAGGTGCAAGGGCATCATCCATATAAGTGGGCCCCCTTCCAGATAACTGGCTAGCTACACGCATGGCAGATCTCACACCTGATCACCAGGTGCTGCTTTCTTGAGTGTCAACTGTCGTGAGCTTCCACTCACAGCAGTCTTTACTTTCTCCGTCAGTTTATTCCATCTTAGCTTAGGCCTCCATGCCCCCCGTCAGCCATCAATCTGTATATCACATGCTGTTTCCGACTGCACCACTAGAACGCTCCATGTGCCCAAACCAGCAAAGCCTTCTCTCTCTCAAAATGAGGTCAAGGTCCTCAAGCTCAAGCTTTGCCAGTAGCTTGCTTGACCTTACAATGGCCACATCCTCTGGCTTGATACTGCAGATCTGTCTGATCATGGCCCTGTCATTGCCCTGCAGGTTCGTCTTGGTCAGTTGCCAAGTTTCACTGGCATGGAGCATTGCGCTCGGCACTCAAGAGCTGTATACTTGGCCACAGGTCTTTTAAGAGAGGTGGCTGGATGTGAGAACTGGTAGTAGCTCCCTGAACTTCTTCCAGGCTGTTTTCACACGATTAGTGACCATTATTTCACAGCCTCCACCAGCAGAAAGCCTGTCACCCAGGTAGCAGAAGGAAGCTACCGCTTCCAGGTTATCAGGCCGACCTGTAGTTCACCCTGTGGTCTGCCGTCAATAGGACGGGCATTTCCCATGCATCGTGTATGCCTATAATCAGGATTTGGTGCCAATCTTTGTAGCCTGCTGCATTTCTTATGCACCCAGTTTGCAGCCATTGCAGTGGATGCTGATGTTGCCTACTCCTGTACGACAGACAGCACATGGGTATCCACCTGAACTCTGCAAGAGGTCCAGGCCTGTACCACAGATCATGACCATTGTCTTTCCTGCATTTACCCCCAATCCCTTCTTCTCCATGGCTTCTATTCCTGATACATTCCTCTAGGGAGTCAGCAATGATGACATGATCATCTGCATATAGGTCTTCCCAGGGAACACCAGCCCAAAACTCACGTGACAAGGCCTCCAGCACAATGATGAAGAGCAAGGGACTGAGTACGGATCCCTGGTGGACCCAGACCTTCACTCCAAACTCTTGGCTGAAACCCTGGCCAACACGAACCCGGCTTTGCACATTAGTGTACATTCCCTGGACTAACCGCACAATCCATTCCTCAACACCTAACTTTAACAGAAAATAGAATAAATTTTCATCTTACTGCATACTACTTTATTATACCCCCTGCAAACTTTGTTTGCGGTGGGTATACTGTTTTCACGTTGTCCGTGTGTGCGTGCGTCCGTCCGTCCTTAACGTTTGTTTCCTTAATATCTTGAAGAGTCATTGCTGGATTTTCATCAAACCTTGCAAACATGTTCATATATGCAAAACAAATACTTCAGACAAAAACGTAAGGGCTAGGAGCCAATTCTATTAGAGTTATTTCCCTTTGTAGTTCTAAATGGCTTTTAATAAAGGGTTTTATGCTTATGCTATTTTAGGCCATACACGGGCCGATCAACTCCTACCACAGCTTTTGATAGAACAATTTTATACTTTTCCTATACAATGTTGACACATTGAACATATGCATGAAGGAGTTTGGTTTAGAAAAAATAATTGTTGACAAAATGACAGCAGTGAGAAGCTGTGAGAAATTAGACATTTTTTCCCTAATAGGGCTTTTGTATATGCATAGATGGTGCCTTCATAGGCTGATCAACTTCTACCACAGTTTTTGATGGAGCAATTTGATACTTTGCCTATACAATGTAGACACATTAAACATATGCATGAAGTTGTTTGGTTCAGAAAAAATAATATTTGACAAAATGACAGCTGTGAGAACTTAGACAATTTTTCCCTAATAAGGCTTTTGTATATGCATTGATGGTGCCTTCATGGGCCAATCAATTTCTACCACAGCTTTTGATGGAGCAATTTGATACTTTGCCTATACAATGTAGACACATTAAACATATGCATGAAGGAGTTTGGTTCAGAAAAAATAATTGTTGACAAAATGACAGCTGTGAGAACTTAGACAATTTTTCCCTAATAAGGCTTTTCCATATGCATAGATGGTGCCTTCATGGGCGGATCAACTCCTACTACAGCTTTTGATGGAACAATTTGATACTTTGCCTATACAATGCAGACACATTGAACATATGCATGAAGGAGTTTGGTTCAGAAAAAATAATTTTTGACAAAATGACAGCTGTTAGAACTTAGACAATTTTTCCCTAATTGGGCTTTTGTATATGTATTGATGGTGCCTTCATGGGTTGATCAACTTCTACCACAGCTTTTGATGGAGCAATTTGATACTTTGCTGATACAATGTAGACACATTGAACATATGCATGGAGGAGTTTATAACTTTGGTTGAATTTTTTTTTTTTTACAAAATGACAGCTATGAGAACTTAGACAATTATTTCCTTATATGGCTTTTGTATATGCATGGATAGTGCCTTTATGGGCCAATCAACTCCTACCACAGCTTTTGATGGAGCAATCTGATACTTTGCTGATACAATGTAGACACATTGAACATATGCATGGAGGAGTTTATAACTTTTGTTTGCACAGATTCTACTGAAATCTTCTTTTCAAAACTTAGAGCTGCTGGTTTGAACTATAACTTGCCAAGTTTTTTTCACTTAATCTTACTGTGCGGGGGGTCTCTAATAAGTATTGCTTATTGACTTTTTTCATTTTTGTTTGCACAGATTCTACTAGACTACTGAAATCTTTTCAAAACTAAGGTCTGCTGGTTTAAACTATAACTTGCCAAGTTTTTTCATGACTCTTACTGTGCAGGGGGGGGGGGGGGTATCTAATTAGCTTTGCATATTGACTTTTTTCATTTTTGACAAAATGACAGCAGTGAGAAGCTGTGAGAAATTAGACATTTTTCCCCTAATAGGGCTTTTGTATATGCATAGATGGTGCCTTCATAGGCTGATCAACTTCTACCACAGCTTTTGATGGAGCAATTTGATACTTTGCCTATACAATGTAGACACATTAAACATATGCATGAAGTTGTTTGGTTCAGAAAAAATAATATTTGACAAAATGACAGCTGTGAGAACTTAGACAATTTTTCCCTAATAAGGCTTTTGTATAAGCATTGATGGTGCCTTCATGGGCCGATTAACTCCTACCAAAGCTTTTGATGGAACAATATGATACTTTCCCTATACAATGTAGACACATTAGACATATGCATGTAGGAGTTTGGTTCAGAAAAAATAATTTTTGACAAAATGACAGCTGTTAGAACTTAGACAATTTTTCCCTAATTGGGCTTTTGTATATGTATTGATGGTGCCTTCATGGGCCGATCAACTTCTACCACAGCTTTTGATGGAGCAATTTGATACTTTGCCTATACAATGTAGACACATTAAACATATGCATGAAGGAGTTTTGTTCAGAAAAAATATTTTTTTATAAAATGACGTCTGTGAGAACTTAGACTATTTTTCCGATATAAGCTCTGATATATAGAGCTTATAGGTGTGAATAATTTTGTGTTATATTCATCTTTTTCACTGACCCTTACTGTGCGGGGGGTATCTAATAAGCATTGCTTATTGACTTTTTTCATTTTTCGTGCTTTTTTGTCATCTGCCGATTTTTTTCAAAATCATCTTTTTCAAAAAATTACTTCAGATATACCATTAGAGTGTCAAACAGTATGGATCCAGATCAGGCCCGACATTTCATCGGGCCTGATCTGTGTCCAAACTGTTTGCAAAGGCTATTGGCAGACGACACTAGTAGGTAAGTTACCGACTGACTTGACACATATGTGATAAGTACCAATGTCTCATGAACTGGGTCATTTTGTTTTTATTCCACAGCTAAGGAGGGTCAGCCAGGGATTATATCCTGTATTGCACACAGTCCAACAGAGCATGGTTTATATGCTGCAGGATCCTACGCAAGAGCAAGTATGTATGTTAATCACTTAAACAGATTTATTCCCTGCTGCAGTCATGATTGCCGCTTTAAGATAGATTAGCTGGGAAAATATAGCTTATTCTAATGCACTTGCTTTTGTAACGCAACGTCCGATTGGATAACGTAAAAAATTTGCGACAGTATATCCTGTGATATACTGCAGGAAATAGTTTGACGTCATTAATTACGTCACGTTTCATTGGATGGCCTGCGGCTTTCATATATATATATATATATATATATATATAT
Source organism: Loripinus fragilis (assembly GCA_964019695.1). NCBI lineage: Eukaryota > Metazoa > Mollusca > Bivalvia > Lucinida > Lucinidae > Loripinus > Loripinus fragilis. The sequence goes on from OZ026524.1 coordinate 48,628,228, forward strand.
ATATATATATATATATATATATATATATATATATATATATATATATATATATAATCGGATTTTTGATTAACGTGCAGGTGCAGGGGCATCATCCACATCAGTGGGCCCCTTTCCAGGTAACTGGCTAGCTGCACGCATAGCAGATCTCACACCTGATCTCCAGGTGCTCCTTTCTTGAGGGTCAACTGTGGTGAGCTTCCACTCACGGCAGTCTTTCTCTGTCAGTTTCTTCCATGTTTGCTTGGGCCTCCCTGCCCCCCGCTTGCCGTCAATCTGCATATCATATGCTGTTCTGATTGCACCACTGGAACGCGCCACATGCCCAAACCAGCGAAGCCTTCTCTCTCTCAAAATGAGGTCGAGGTCCTCAAGCTGAAGCTTTGCCAGTAGCTCGCTTGACCTTACCCTGGCCACATCCTCTGGCTTGATACTGCAGATCTGTCTGATCATGGCCCTATCATTGCGTTGCAAGCGCTGCAGGTTCGTCTTGGTAAGTGGCCAAGTTTCACTGGCATGGAGCATGGCGCTCCGCACGCAAGAGCTGTACACATGGCCACGGGTCTTGTAAGAGAGGTGGCGGGATGTGAGAACTGGTAGTAGCTCCCTGAACTTCTTCCAGGCAGTTTTCACACGAGTAGTGACCGCCATTTCACAGCCTCCACCAGCAGAAAGCATGTCACCTAGGTAGCAGAAGGAAGCTACCACCTCAAGCTTATCAGGTCCAACCTGGACTTCACTCTGCGGTCTGCCGTCAATAGGGCGAGCATTTCCCATGCACCGTGCACACCTATAATCAGGATTTGGTGTCAGTCTTTGTAGCCCACTGCATTTCTTATGCACCCAAAGTTTGCAGCCATTGCAGTAGATGCTGTTGTTGCCTACTCCTGTACGACAGACAGCGCATGGGTATTCGCCTGAACTCTGCAAGAGGTCCAGGCCTGTACCACAGATCATGACTTTTGTCTTTCCTGCATTCACCCTCAATCCCTTCTTCTCCATGGCTTCTTTCCATATCAAGAGCCTCCTGACACATTCCTCTAGGGAGTCAGCAATGATGACAAGATCATCTGCATATAGGTCCTCCCAGGGAACGCCAGCCAGAAACTCACGTGACAAGGCCTCCAGCACAATGATGAAGAGCAAGGTACTGAGTACGGATCCCTGATGGACCCCGACCTTCACCTCAAACTCTTTGCTGAAACCCTCGCCAACACGAACCCGGCTTCGTGCATTAGCGTACATTCCCTGGACTAACCGAACAATCCATTCCTCAACGCCTAGCTTTCTCAGGGCCCACCAGATAACCTTCCGAGGGACACGGTCAAATGCTTTCTCTAGGTCCACGAAGGCCATATAAAGCCTCTTGTTCACTGCTAAGTATTTCTCCTGCAGCTGCCGGACCACAAAGATTGCATCTGTAGTGCCTCTTCCTGGGACAAAGCCAAACTGGGAGTCGTCAATAGACACCACCTGTCTTATGAGACCATCGACAATCCTCTCTAGGATCTTCATGGCCTGCTCAGTCAGCTTGAGGCCTCGATAGTTGCCTCTATCCAAAGCATCACCCTTGCCCTTGTAAAGGCAGACAATGAAACTTTCCTCCCAGTCAGTTGGGACCTTGCCATCCCGGATAATCGCAGTAGCAAGATCTCGGATCATGGTGGCCCCTGTATCACCTGCTGCCTTGATCATCTCCACCACTATGCCTGATGGACCTGCAGCTTTGCCCGACTTCATCTTTGAGATGGCCTTCTTCACCATGTCAATAGTGATTGGGATAGGCGGGCCTTCTAACGGAGGTTCATTGGACAGGTGATCAGGGTCCCAATCAAATTCAACGTTGAGAAGCCTTTCATAATGTTCAGCCCATGCATTCTGCTTTGCCTCCTCACTCATTGACATTTCCCCAGTGTCATTCTTCACTGGCTTGTCGCCTACAACATCAACATTCTCTTTCCTCATCTGGTTGGCGAGGCGGAAGATATCAGACGACTTGTGGTCAATGCCCTCATAGACCACCTTGTCTGCTTCGTGGCGTGCATGGTGCACCACACGTTTGGAGATGCGCTTGGCAGTGTTATATGATGCTCGTGTGCATTTGCCAGCCTTCCATGCTTTGAAAGCTTGGCGCTTGGCTGTGATGGCATCATCTACTTCCTTATTCCACCACCAAGTTTCCCGTCGCCATCGGTGGGGCTTTGTTGTGCCGCACACCTCCTCTGTTGTCTTCAGCAAACCTGTCTTGAGTTTCGCCCAGATTTCCTCAGTAGTAGTAGCCGCTTCAGTTTCCACAGCGGGCACATGTGCCTTGAAGACTTCCTGGAATCGGCTACACGTTTGAGGATCTCTGAGCTTCCACACTTTTGGACGTGGGGTGAATTTACGCTTAATTTGGGGCGGCATATCAATCATCATGTCGCACACAAGGAGCTGATGCTGCAGAGCAACCTCCTCTCCAGGAATCACCTTCACATCCATAACAAGTTTGCGCAGGCTCTTTCGAAATAACATGAAGTCTATCTGGGTTGCTGTATTACCGGACCTGTATGTGATGAGGTGACTGTCACGTTTCTTGAAACATGTGTTACCGAGGAACAGGTCATATGCTAGTGCATATTCCAGGATCCTCTCACCCTCACTATCAGGGTCTGGCTTGCCATACCCATAGCCTCCATGAACTTCTTTGTAACCGGAGCCTGTACTGCCTACATGGCCATTCCAATCACCACATGGAATGAGGAATTCCGATGCTGGGATCATTGCAGTCACGGCCCTAAGTTGGTCGTAGAATAGATCCTTTACAGAATCACTGAGACCACACTGTGGGGCATAGACAGACAGAAGACAAAGCACCCGCTGACCGACTATGATCTTCACCAGGATGATCCGGTCGGAGACTCGCTTGACCTCAAATACCTTCTCTATCCACTTCTCCGCCACAAACACTCCGACACCAGCAGTACCCTTGTTGTTTCCAGACCAGAACAGTTTGTACCTTGAGTCTTTGCCCGTTATTATACGGCAATGACCACCCCGGTATCTGGTCTCTTGGACACAACAAAGGTCTACTTTTCTACGAGATAGTGTTTCCACCACCTCGCAGACCCTCCCTTTTAGAGTGTTCACATTAAGAGTGCCCACCCTGAAATTTCTCAGATGCTTGCTGGATTTGCCGCAATGGCCCGACCCTGCCCCCCACACCTGAGAGGGGGCCAAGCCGGAGACGCCACTGACAGAAATCTGGTTTCTGCCAGCATCGCCTAACGCGACTTCATTTGTTGATTCTGCCATGATTGTTTTTGGAACTAAGGTTTTTATGGGATCGCCTGTCCTAGCTGACATCCCAACTCAGATCTTTGATGGCCTCTGAGATTCCGCCGTTCCCTCACTCGGGCAGTGTGCCTTGCCGTTGTTCTTATACAGAGTCGTCCGCCAAGCCACAATAGCTAGGATGCCAAACCATCGGTGTGTAGATGGCTGCCATCTAGCTCTGCCACCCAGGCTGTGGCAGCCTCTTAACCCAGAGGTGGGGGATGCAGTTTAACGTCATACCCAGGACACCAATACTCCGAATCAAGACAAATATGCAGAAGTGCATTAAAATGGGGATAACCATATTCAAAATTGTCATTTGGGGAGGTATATAGTCGGATATACGCTCGGAAATCATGTTTTACGGCTCCGCTCGCTAGTCACCATAAAACTAAATTTCCGACCATATATTTGACAATATACCTCCCCAAATGAAAATTTTGAATATGGTTATCCCCTAAATATTTGGTCCTGCAAGAAAAAGGGAGCACAGTGGCTCAGTGGTGGAGTGCTTGACTCAAAACCGAAGGGTTCGAGCCTCACTTGCGTCACTGTGTTGTGTCGGTTGATAATCACATACCTCGAGATGATATTTTCAACTATCACCCAATCAGGGAATGTAATATTTATATATTATTTCACTTGGGAAAAAAATGAGAAAAACACATATTTACACTTTGCATGCATTAACTTTATCATTAATGTTATGAGCTTATTTCTTTAACTATTTGCATGCTTGGAAATCACTGTTGTCTAACGCCACCGTTGGTGCTCTGATTTGAAACGTAGGCCCCAGTGAGAGCATGATTAGAATGAGTTTCAATATTGCGGCAGCGTCGCACACATGGTTCAGAAACGAGGAGTTTTAACATATTTACGTAAGTTTACATTTTTATCGCATAATTGTATTTCTTTGAACAACTTATCAAGTTGAGTCTTTTGTTGATTCCAGCATACCAATGCCCTAAAACAAGATATTGACCCCTAAAGTTGTGCTCACGGAAAACAATGAATTTGAACCCAACAACATCCTTCAAAATGTAGCTGATATTTACTCGTATTTTGTACCTGTACTCTGTTTCTATGTAAAATTCACCAATAAGTGATAGTCCTTGCTATTTATGCCATTAACTTTGTTTGCTTTTGGTATTTCGTGGTCAAACAAAGGAGTTTAAAAGTTGTGAACCTGGCTGTGTTAGGCCCGGATTAGCAACTGGTGGACTAAGGATTGGTTTTCTATAGAAATCGGATTGGAATGAGTTTCCCCTGTAAAGAGTGCGGATTAGTCGTCCTTAATTGTTTTCAAAACTATTTTTATGAAGCGAAAAACATGCAATTTTCAAGTCCAATATATTTCCTCTGCTCCAGTGATACTGTTAGTGAAGTTTGCTAACTCATTTGAACATTATTTAAATAAAGACCATGCAGCGTATGCATTATTGCAAAGCAAATATCAGAACCAACGTTGCTCTTCAAGAGATGTCCTTTGATTAAGTTTCTCTTTGAAAAGGTAAGTGAGCATAATCAGGAAATACTACAATCACACACAGCAGCCAAATCTAGACCACTGTGAGGAACAGCCAAAACCATAAACCGTCCATATGTTGACTTTCCAGCACAGATAAAGAAATCAATGCAGCGAAGATTCGTGTGTGTGTGTGTATGTGGGGGGTGGGGGGGCAATATTTGGTCCACTGTTCGAGATTTGGGTACTTATCGCACATAAACTACAATCTGCTTACATGACTGTACATGTCTTGGTGGAGTGGATGTGGGTAGGGGCATGGGATTCCCATTCCATGTTTTGTATCTGGCTTGTTTTTTGTGGAAGTTGGACTGCTCCTCTTCCTAACATAGGGAGTTTGTATGTATACGGGTAAGAGGAAATTTCAGACTGTTTACGTTGACAATACAAATGGTGTAGAGTTTTTCTACTCTGTGTCTAAGCCACTACTGTACGGAATAATAATAATAATAATAGTAATAATAATAATGATAATAATAATAATAACAACAATTAATAATAATAATAATAATAATAATAATAATAATAATAATAATTATTATTATTATTATTAATTATTATTATTATTATTATTATTATTATTATAACTAGAACGTGCAGTCGATTGGGCCTTATCGCAAATCAACACGCCCAAGTTTTTGACCCCCAGCATCCTTAGGTCACACCACTTGTGCATGACGCAGGCCAAAGATTGAATAGTCCGGTCGATATGTTTTATATATTTTTTGTGAGAACACACACAAAATTTGGTATAAAAATCTTAGTGATTATTGACCTTTTGACCCAACCCCATGGACACTAGTTTGACCATAGTGTGAAAATTTTACTTGTATTCTGTTCTACTCATTATCCCCGTAAATTTGATATGCTACATGACCATGTTGGAAAAATAATGTTTTGACCCCCTGGGTACCCCGGATCCTCAAGCCCCACCCTAGCGTCTGAAAGGGAGCGCAGTTGTAGAGTGTTTGACTCAAGACCGAGGGACCGCGGGTTCGAGCCTCACCGGCGTCACTGCGTTGTGGTCCTTGAGCAAGCCAAATTTATCCTAGCTTAGTACTGGTTCAACCCAGGAAGACCTGTCCCTGTTTATCTGAAAGATTTTTGAGGGAACGTAAAGAATCAAATCAAACAAACAAACAAACCCGGCGTCGGACAAAAATCACGTCGATATGTTCATATGCGGATCCAGAGGGGGGGACAGGGGGTCCTGACCCCCTGAAAATCACAAAAATAAAGGGTTTCCTAGTATTACTGGTCTGGGTCTCCTGAAAATCACAAAGCTACAAAGCCAGCATTCAATGTGGGCCATTATCGGCACGCCAGCGAAACGCCATTTCAATGGCATTTCGCTGGTAGGTCGATAATTGCTCGCTTATGGTGGTTTTGGAGCCTCGCTCCCCTCGAAAAAACAAAACAAACAAAAACAAACTTATCAGAGTTGGACCCCTTCTGACAAAACTTTCTGGATCCGCGCATGATGTTTCATGTCTTGTATTTGGAAGAATTCATACAAAAATTCATATAAAAATCTTTGAAATTGACTTTGTTATTGAAATTTATTTATATATGACATTTTGACCCCGACCTAGGGGATGGGCGATTTTTTTTTGGCTGTTGCATACCCTATCTATGTGAGTAGCTCACGCACCAAATCTGGTTGGATTTTATTCAATGGTAAAGGAGAAGATAGCATAACGGGCTGTGATGATGCGAGAAAATACTAAGAGATTATTTTTCGAAATGTCTTACTTGCTTACCGTTCGCTTCAGAGGGTGCGTTGGGATTTACGCCAAAGCACCATTGGACTACCAATGCCGTTCGTATTTCAACCATTTGTAACATTGGTTACCTTTGGTACGATTGGCTGTCAACGGGTTTTACCCTTGACAGCGTATTTTGCAGACACTCTAGAGCGTGGGTAAAAAGATTCACGCGGGAAAATTACGCCATCAAAATGGATGACTTGAAAAAACTTATTCGCAGAAAACAGTGGAGTAACAACCATTTTCCCCATCCAAATGACTATTAACAAAAAATACAAATTTTTGATGACAGAGGAGACGATGAAATAGAATCTATATTTCGAGAGCAAGTTGTTGTGCTATTTTTGTTTTCCATTTTAATCCCCGTTGTGGGGATCGAATCTGGACGCCGAAGCTAGTGATTGGACTGAACTGAGTTTGAGCATTTAGGGGAGGGTCTGAGCTTTAATGTGATACCAGAAAAAGATTTTTTGAGACAGTGATCAGCCTGTTATGACCGTTTCACTTTTACTGACAAAACACATATTTGTAAAATTGTGCGAGAATTTGGATAATGCGCGATTTCGTCCCTTCTTCTGATAAGCGATGACATGGTTCTCTTGAACTATATGTGTATTTATTAATAAAAACATTTAAGGGTGTATGAATCCTGACATGGGGACCCCAAAACAGACGTCTGGGGTTTGAATAACGAAGAATCTCGCACTTACGCAAAAGTTAAATTATGCGCTTATGTATGCCTATCTCTACGGGCTGTAACAGGCTGGTCAGTCGTTCAAAAATTCTGGTTCTGGTATTAAAATAAAGCTTAGACCCTGCTCTAAGAGCTCATACTCGATTCAAACCAATCACTTGCTCCTGGGTCCAGATTCGAACCCCACGCATGGTTATATAAATGTCACAAAATCGAAATCGAAATTTAGCCGGTCTATGCTAATGGTAGCCAATGACTGCCATCTGTTGCAAATGGTAGCAACGGTGGTTGCAAATGACACCCATTGGTTGCCATAGGCAGAAAACCCAACCACTGGCTGCCAGTAAACCGTTAGGAGTATTAAGCTTAAGATTGGTACCAAGGGTAACCAATGGCAACAAATGGTACTTCTGGTAAGATTTACAATGGTACCATTGGAAAAACTCCGAAAGCCCCAAGAATGTGTTTGCTGTTTTAATTTAGATGTCTTATTTAGCCTGGTCCTCCATATTCTCACGGTACTAACAGTTCAGTGATCAATATTTATATACTTACTGAAGATATAATCAAAGCAATCATAAAATTTGTTAGCTTACTATCTAGTCCTTCAATACATATCATCTATTGACAGATGTAGTCTAGTATTTCTATCTGGCTTCCAATGTAAACACAACCTCCACACGGCAGCCATATTGAATTGGGACTTCATATTCTCACGGTAACTAGTTTGTTTTTGGCTTGCAGGAAGTTTCTGACCTGGTCATGTAATTTTTTCTTCAAATTCATGAAAACCAATATGTAACACGCTTTGAGCTGTCAAAGCTGCGAGGATTAGCTAAAAATATTTCGAGAAATATGAAATTAATATGACATGGGTGGGAAGGCAGATGACATTTGCATTGTTAAAGTGATAAAAAAAAATTATTCATTCACAACTTAAATATTTTTGAAGTTTCTATTCTGTGAGTGGTTTGTAGCCTTCAGTTCCCTTATTCGCATATGTAAAATGCTGATAGATGGTGTGGTGATTCATTTATACTGGAATAATGGTTTACCGTGAGAATATGAATGCCTTGAGAATATGGCGTTCGAGTATATATATTCAAAGGAAAACTGCATTTGGGACTTACTTGCAAGCATTTCGGCTTCACTTGAGTTTGTTTCATCAAGTGTACCGGCAGTACTGGAATACCAGTACTGGAATACCGGCTTTTTCAAACAAGTACACGTACCGACTTACCCATTATTGGTTGAAGGGAGATAGGCTTGAATTTATAGTTTTTATAACATTGAAATGGTCCAAATTTGCAGGTAGCAGTTCTGGCAACAATATAACTTTACAAATTAATCAAGGTGCGTTGGTTTGATTATAATTATCAATAATTTAGCAGGAGATTTAGAAGATGTCTAACTTATTTCCCCTTTTTAAGTGAAATTTGAGATGTACCACGAGTATAAAAATAGTTGCTATCCTATGAGCAACGTCATTATCCCATTGCTCATGACAGAGGATCGATCTGGCAGATCGTTGACTGTGATAAGTTGATTTGGAAGCAGGTAACCTTTTAGTATTGCACTAAGGGTAACTTGTTCCTGCTTCTTAAGTCGTCTGTTTTGTTTGTTTGTTTGATTTGCTTCTTTACGTCACATAAACAATCTTTCAGTTATGTAGGGACGGGTCTTCCTGGGTTGAAGCAGTAGTCTAGCATTGCGCTAACGAATTACTTGTGGAAACACACAGGCGAGAGTTCTGACCACTTTTTTTTTTTTAAAAATAGCATGGGGATAAAAACTACGAGGGCTGAGCAAAAAGTTCGTAGAATTTCTTCATAACTTTTTTATTTGAAGTCCCATTGTCTTTAGATTTTCACATGTGTAAATATGGTCTAATATCAATTTCCAAGTAAAGTTTCATAAGTCTTAATCCACTTTAAATATTTTTATTCAAACCTAAAAAAGTGCAGGGTCCACTACCCCGGAGCACGCCGTCAATTCACTGATGTCATGCTTTAAAAAATCATCAAATTTCAAAATTGTCTTATTCAAATCTACTGAAACTACATCAACGTCAAGAATGGTTTCATTTAATGCTCCATACTAAATTTCTGACGTTACTTTCGAAAAATAAAAGAATAGCGATATTTTTTATGAGCCCTGTTGGAGGAAAAATACAGCAAAATGTGGTTTTACGGGATGTGAAAGAAACTCGCACAGCGATAAAATTATTTTTGAATTTATGATATTTGCCGACTGAAACCTATAATTTATTACAAATAGCTGAGGAATCATCAGAAATGTAAAAAATGACAGTGTTCAAGTGGCTTGAAGGTTTAAGCAAGGAAGAAAGACCTTTGCATAAGCCAAAGGAGTGGGCGTACAAGGATAATAAGCGATAAACTTGTGACGTGTATCCGTGACGTCGTGAAAAAGACCGCATGCAAACATTTAGAGAGCTGTATAATCCTCGTATTTAAAAGTAAGAACTATTTTGCATGATCTCTTGCACATGCATCATCTATTGCGAACGATGAGTGCAAAAATTATTGATATTTGAGGAGCAGGAAAGAACGGTTATTGTCTGAAAGTAGTTTTTGACGGCCAATTAGGCATGAAGGTGATAGGTTCCTTAACATGATTATCATGTGTGATGAAAATCGACTTTGATAGTTCGACTCCAAAATAAAGCAGCAATCTTAACATTAGAACAAAAAAAGCTGGACGTCCAAGTTGCAAAGAGTTGAGAGCGATTTAAATTAAAAAAAGTGTGGATAAACAGGGAATCTGATTATACCAAGCTGTAACCATGAGGGTTACGGTCAACTCACAGTATTATGTAAAAGTCCTAAATTTATTCTAAAAATTTCTGATCGACTAGAGATATAATTTTTTACATTCAGATTTATTAATTACCGATATTTATGAGGTACATCTAATGTAAATACATGCTGCAAAGACCATAATTATACGCTGATAGAGCGTCGTCATAACGTTAAAATATTGTCAAATGACGTTAACGTCATGGCATGCTCCAGGTACACTTTACATACGTTGTAGAAGGAGTCATAGCGACTAAAGTTTTCTAGCGATTTGTCTGAAACTTTCAAATTTTGTCAGGTTTGAATGGATCTTAAACATGTAAAAATTTGAGTGCAACAACTCTGGTACTTTTGTTTTTATTAACAAATTCTACGAATTTTTTGCTCAGCCCTCGTATTTTGAACATTAAAATTATTCATATGAAGAATATATTTCGTCAAATCTACGTCACTGAGATCAATGACTATGTGAACGAGTCAAGAACAAAGATATGACGTCACAAATATCGAAATTGTGACGTCATTATAAGCAGTCATTGATCATGTGACTACTAATAGGCATAGTGACCCTTAAGTTGAGATTGGTAGAACCTGGTGTGAATTCAGTGATCTCTCAAATATTAACGACCCACATTTTTGATGCAAAGTTACTTTAATGCTGGACAATTGCTCCTATTAACTTAAACCACTCTGTTTCCTTCACCTTCGAATCCGTACTCCATGCTCAGCTAATCCGTAGTTTAATCTAAATAACACAAAACCAATCCGAGTTATGACGATTTCGCCTATGCTTTAAATTCATTTGAAAAATCCATATGTGTGGTCCCATACTTTGGTGATTGTTAAGATAATCATATCAAAGTGATTTAAAGCCCTTTATTGCACTGTATAACGTGTCATAGATGCAAAAATGCATTTTTCAATCATCGTGACTCGATTCAACAAATTTATGTCCAAATGAGCATGCAAATTATGAAGGGCTGTGAATCATTACGATGAGCAGATCTGACTGGGAAATCCCATATTATGTAAGAAATATTTAAGTTTAATTTTGCTAACTGTAATTACTGCTGAGGGTAAAAATAAGTGGTTAAAAAGCTCAATATTACCTGCTGGCATCAAGCGTTGGTGTTGCATCCGCCATTTTGAAACTCAATCCAATCATACTTCTTTTTGGGGCCTACATTACCACTCAGAGCACATTCGGAGGCATTAGACAACAGTGGAAATGTCTCATCTTTTTGTTGTCTTCTGCTGATTTTTTTTTCAAAATTAAGCCATTCAAAAAATTCTTTCAGGAACACAATCAGAGTGTCAAATGGTTTGGATCCAGATCAGGACTGACATTTTGTTGGCTCTGATCTGGGTCCAAACCGTTTGCAAAAGTTATCAGCTGGTTATGGCCGTTTGGGAGGGAAAATTTCTTGACAGTTTGGTTAAACAGAGCTTGAATTTTAAGAAGATGCAGGCCCGAGGTTATAAAACTTTTTCCATGCTCAACTCAGCTGAGCATGAATTTTTGTCCTGCTCATCAATGTTAAAATGCCAACAATTGTTGGCATTTTAACATTTAGTAGCATGATAAATACAACATCTGAGAAACATAAAGCAAGAAACTTCTCCATTTGTCGGTATTTTATTTTTTTATGAGCAGTTGAAATTTCGTGCTCAGTTGAGCATGAAAAAGTTTTATAACCTCAAGGCCTGGTATAATTTTGCGCAACCAGTATCAAAATCTCATTAACTGGCTTATTTGTTGTTCATTCTAGTTGCTCTCTACAAAGAACCGAAAGGGGAGATGATCTGCTTGTTTCAAGGTCAGCAAGGGGGAGTAACTCAGTTGGCTTTCTCACCTGATGGGACAAAGTTGTACAGTGGTGGAAGAAAGGTAACTCTTATGTGAATATAGAAGTTTATTAGTTATTTATTAGCCCACCAGTCACAACTACTGTCGTCTGCTCCTCCTGTCTGCTTATATTCTTAGGTAACCTATATTGCAAACACTATGGACTCAGATCGGATGAAAAAATCTAATATGAAGTGCACTTGAATATATGCAGTGGATGTAAAAAGCGTACAACATTTTCAGGACAAAAAAGTGGCGGGTAAATGGTTAACAGGAATATCAGTTATGGAGAAAAAGTAAAGCATCCCTTTTATTCTAAGTAGAACCTTCTATCCTTTATAATTATTTATCACGTTAGACAGGACTATTGTCCCCAATAATGGGTTTATGGTCGAAATTTCAAAATTATTTAAGTTGCTGTATTTAGCTCACCAGAGCGAGCTTATAGTATGGGACTCGAGCCGGCGTCCGTCCGTGGGTCCACACTTTCAAACATAAATATCTCTGAGACCAGCTGGCAAATCATAACCAAATTTCATCAGAAGCATCATTGGGGTGGGGGATTGGCTGCATTAGGGTTTTGGGCCAGATCAGATAAGAACTTTGGTTTCCATGGCAACAGATAGCTCCCATAGGGTTATAATGGGGAAAACCTTGTGACCACTCAGCTACTTCATTTTTGATTGGTTCTTCTTTATTCTTGCAGGTAACGAGGACAACCATAAAATCTCGGATGGATTCGAAATTCGGCAAGATTGGACCAGGGACTTATGAGTTAGCTGCCCTTGAGCGTCTGGAAAAATCCCCTTAGACTTATAATGGGAGAAATGTTGTGACCACTCTGGTACCTTCATTATACCCCTGGTAGGAAGTATATAGGGGGTATATAGTTTTTGCCTTTTCTGTAATTATGTTTGTTTGTCTGTCTGTCTGTAAACTTTTTTTTTTCGTCAAAGATTTCTCAGCAACTACTTGGGTTAGTATTCTGAAATTTGGCACAAAGCTTGATAGTGATGAGTTGTATTGTGTAACAAAAGAACAGTCACATAATGCTTATCAGTCCCTTTATTTGTTCATTTTTCTTTCTCTCCAATGGAAATTTCTGTCACAGATTTCTCAGCTTCTATTTGAGCCAGTGTTTTCAAATTTAGTGTACACCTTCAGGTAGGCTAAGTGTATTGTGAAAATGAAAATAAAGATGCTACAGCTCATTTTGCCTTCTCTTTCAATTTTTCTTTCTGTCACTCCTATATAACACATATGGACATTTTTTGTCAGAGTTTTCTCAGCAATTACTTGATTTAGGATTATGAAATTTTGTGTACTCTTTCAGGTAGGCAAAGTGTATTGTGTAAATAAAAATTAAGGTGCTAATCCTCATTTTGCCTTTTTTCAAATTTTTAATTTTTCCTTCTGTCACTCTTATATAACACATATATGGACATTTTTGTCAAAGTTTTCTCAGAAACTACTTGATTTAGGATTATGAAATCTTTGACAATTTTGTCTTTTCTCTGAAAGTGTTACAACCTCTGATGGCCATCGCCGAGGGGTATGTGAGCTTTGCTCACTTCTTGCTATATTTTATGGATGGATCTTCTTCATTCTTGCAGGTAACAAGACCAACCATAAAAGCTCAAATGAGTTTGAATTTCAGCAAGATTCCAACACTGACTTGGGAGTTACCTGCCCTTGAGCGTCTGAAAAATAAATGAATAATGTTGTGACCACTCTAGCGCCTTCATTTTTGATTGGATCTTCTTCATTCTTGCAGGCAACAAGGAAACCCATATCTTGGATGGGTTTGAAATTCGGCAGGATCATAGCAGGGACTTATGAGTTACCTGCCCTTGAGGGTTTGGAAAAATTCCCATAGACTTATAATGGGAGAAATGTTGAGACCACTCTAGTGCTTTCAATTTTTGAATGGATCGTCTTCATTCTTGTATACAATAAGGACAACTATTAAAGCTTGGGTGAGTTTGAATTTGGTCAAGATCCCATCACCTATTTTGGAGTTAGCTCCCCTTGAGCATCTTAAAAATTAATGAATAATGTTGTGACCACTCTAGCTCCTTCATTTTTGATTGGATCTTCTTCATTCTTGCAGGCAATAAGTAAACCCATAATATCCCGTATGGGTTCGAAATTCAGCAGGATCTTACGAGGGGCTTATGAGTTACCTGCCCTTGAGCGTTTGGAAAAATCCCCATAGACTTATAATGGGAGAAATGTTGTGAACACTCTAGTGCTTTCAATTTGAATGGATCTTCTTCATTCTTGTATACAATAAGGACAACTATTAAAGCTTGAATGAGTTTCAATTTCGTCAAGATCCCATCACCTATTTTGGAGTTAGCTCCCCTTGAGCATCTTAAAAATTGATGGATAAAATTGTGACCATCCGGCGTTTACATTTTTGATTGGATCTTCTTCATTCTTGCAGGTAAAAAGGTCAACCGTAAAGGCTTGGATGGGTTCGAAATTCAGCCAGATCAGACCTTGGACTTTGGGTTAGCTGCCCTTGAGTGTCTTAAAAAATCCCCATAGACATATAATGGGAGAAATGCTGTGACCACTCTAATGCTGTCAAATTTGAATAGATCATATTCATTCTTGCAGATAAGAAGGACAACAATAAAAGCACAGATGAGTTTGAATTTCATAAAGATCCCATCACCTATTAAGGAATTAGCTGCCCTTGAGCATCTTAAAATTGATGGATAATGTAACAATGTTGTGACCACTCTAGCACGTTCATTTTTGATAGGATTTTCTTCAGATAAGGAGTACAACTATAAAAGCTCCAATGATTTTGAATTACGTCAAGATCCCATCACCTATTAAGGAGTTAGCTGCCCTTGAGCATCTTAAAAATTGATGGATAATGTAGCATTGTTGTGACCACACTAGCGCCTTCATTTTTGATTGGATCTTCTTCATTCTTGCAGGTAACAAGGACAACCATAAAAGCTTGGATGAGTTTGAATTTAAAGTAGAACCACCTCAGACTGTGGAGTTAACCTCCCTTGAGCATCATAAAAAATCTGCATAGGCTTATAATTGGAGATCTGTTGTGACCACCCTAGTACCTTCATTTTTGAATGGATCTTCCTCATTCTTGCAGGTAACAAAGTCACCCATAAAAGTTTGAATGAGTTTGATTTTCGGCCACACCCAACCACCAGCTACAGAGTTAGCTGCCCTTGAGTGTCTAAAATATAGCTGTATAATGTTGTGACCATTCTAGAGCATTCATTTTTCATTTGATTTTCTTCATCCTTGTAGGTAACCAGGACATACATAAAAGTATGGATGAGTTTAAATTTCGGGCAGATCCCATCACTGACTGCGGAGTTAGTGCCCTTGAGCATCTGAAACTATACATCTGCAATTTTTGTTCAGATATTTTTAAGACTTGCAGATAACTAGAACTGGCATAATATCTTATGTTATTGAATTAATTTCTGGTCACTGTTTCAAGCGCAGAGTTACCTGCCTCTGAGCATTGTAAATTATGATGTCTCCAAACATTATGCTGGCTCCATGGTGAGCGATCGTTGCCCATTGGGCTACTTGTTGGATGTTGCAGTAGCAAACAATGAGTCTCCTGTTGAGATGCCGCAGATGCGGCATTTCATCCAGATTTTCACTGTCTGCTGTCCCATTTAGTCATTAATGGGCTAAATGAGTTCACACTTGTCCAACTGGACACAGATCTATAACATCTTTAGAAAGAACTGTTACAACCAGATCAAGGGTAACAGGACCTATACTTTACATTGAGCATCTTGCACTAGTGGTCATTTGTCATAAAATTCATTAAATGAGCTTTTTGCAAGTTTGACATATTAAGAACGCTGAAGCATATAGGGATAACCTTGGCTGCTTGCCCATGCAATGTACCAATATCTCATGTGCTAGTTTATTTGTTTTTCTACTCCTCCAGTGAGCCTGATTTCGAGGTTATAAAACTTTTTCGTGTTCAACTCAACTGAGCATGGAATTTCAACCACTCATAACAAAAATGCTGAAAAATATGGAGTTTTCTTGCTTACAAACTCATAGATTTTGTATTTATCAGGCTAATAAATGTTAAAATGCCAACAATTGTTGGCATTTTAATATTTATGAGCATGATAAATTCCATGCTCAGTTGAGCACAAAAAGGTTTAATAACTTCAGGGCCTGATAATTTTCAAGTTTGATGTTTTAGTTTTATTTGTTTAATTCAAGGACCCAGAGATTTTGTGCTGGGACATGAGAAATCCAGGCCAGATTCTTTTCACCTTATTACGGAAAGTAGAGACAAATCAGAGGATTTATTTTGATCAAACTATGTAAGTAGCTAACAGGATACAGTCTTTTTCTACTCGTTACCATTTATATTTACTGTAATTATTGGAAAATAAGCTTTAATAGTTTAATCTCAATCACACTATTTTACCGTAAATACCTACAGTAAAACCAGTGATAATCAGTCTTGAAAACCAGTTTTGGTCTTCTTTTTGAGTGGCCCTCTTAAGACATGTTTTACTGTATTATATTCACAAACATTGTAAACTCTGATCAGCTCAAAAAATGTCTCACGATATTCGCCTCACAATATGATATGTATTTGGATACATTTTTGGGCAGCATAAGAAAATTAGTTATAAAATAAGGAGCAAAAAATAATAAAATGAGCCGCAACATGAGATTTCAAAAAATGGGGTATGTGCGACCAGCAGAGGCTCAGACCAGCCTGGGCATACATAAAACAAACTGTCTTAAGTGGCCTTCAGAGCCTTTGCTAGTCGCTTGAATATTTTATGACACTCAGGCCACTGACCGAACATCATTTGGAGTTTTTTTTAAAACTTAAAAGAAAGCTGCACAGGCTCATCCAAGTCTACACTTGTCAAGAAAACACATTGTTGGAAATCACGTTATGGCTAAAATACACTTACCATGCTGGATGTTTTTATGTAGTGACATTTTTTGTGCTTCCTCAACAGCAGAATCTAGGGCGAAGATAAGGTACCAGTAAAATGCATTTAAGCCCCCTGGTCTCTTTGCCTGCTGTCCGTTCTAAGGCGGTGGATGTGTTGTTGCTGATTCATTGTCGATTCTGTAGTTGTTCTATGTTTTGTTGTGCAATACTTTGTGTCCATTCATGTTTTGCAATCATCTTGATGGGGAATAGAGATCTGGTTGCTTTGCTTTGTTTGTCTTCCTGATGTCTCGCGATTGTCGTCTGGCTCTTTCTCACGATGCCACAGGTTTGTCAGCAGTTTGTGATAGCTGTATTTCCTGATCATACTATTTTGGATTTACTGACTTCACTTGGTAAAATCAAAATTATAAATGTGTCTTAAAGTCTTATTGAAACTGCTGATCCATCAAAGATTCATAGTTGAATGTTGGGCCGGATAATGCTTTCCCCTTACCTTATAAACAGCCATTCTCAGGTGAGCGCCCGGGGCCATCTTGTTTTACATCTCACCCCTGACCTGGTGCATATTAACGCATGATAAACCATATTTGATCCTGATCATATAAATGTCCAGAAAAAAAATAGGATAAATAGAATCCATTAGGAACCAATCGAATAATTAGTTAAACCTGTGTAAAACAGCCACTCTCAAAAGACCAAAGATTTGTTTTCAAGACCAATTATCGCTTAATGCAGGTCAATAGTATTGCAGAATGCTCCAAGGGGAGAATTGCATTTTACACAGGTTTTACTGTATGTTTAACTTTCAGCCAGACTCAGCAAGCCTTATCATGCACACTCATGCTGGATTGTTATAATTCCATGACACTGAATTTTCATTTACGAATTTCAAAACTGACCTGACATGGTTCATTTATAATTTTTCAGTGATGGCAGGTACTTAATATCAGGATCCCACGATGGTACTGTTATTTCATGGGACACTCTACAACCTCCTTCCAGTCTGTACCCAGAATCTGATCCAGTTCTGAAGCCAGTATCAACCTACACAGCACATACGGATACAGTAAATGGTGTGAGGTAAGAATTACAAAATTATCTGAATCTCATGAGATGATCTAGGCCATCACACAATATCTATGAATACTGTCCGGAAATAATTTGGAAAAAGTAAGTTTGGATATCGAATGACAAGTTATGGCAAACAGTGACCTAGTCTTAAACCAGATCAGGGTCAGGACTCCAGATAAGAGTGCGTACTGGAAAATTGTTTTTCTTATTGCTCAAGCAAAACATATGTTGTGGGTGCTCAAAAGAACCGTCTCAATGAGGCGGTTCTTTTGAACACCCAAAACATATGTTTAAAATGATGGGTAAGAAAATAATCACCATTTTACGCTAATTTTTTTTGCTTAACTGGCCCTATGTGAGATGATTTAGGTCATCACACGATATCAATGAATACTGTCCCAAATAATTTGGAAAAAGTAAGTTTGGATATCGAATGACAAGATATGGCAAACAGTGACCCAGTCTAAAACCAGATCAGGGTGCTCCTGAGAGGAAGTCTTCTCTGGTTTTACACCTGACTGTACAAGTCATTACAGTAAATAAGGTTCAACCTAACAAATGGATCACATCATTGCCATTAGTTTTCAAAACATGATGACTGATATGTTAATGCTATAACTTATATTTTCTTTATTTTAGTGTTCACCCATCTCTACCATTGATAGCTACATCATCAGGACAAAGACATTTCCCCAATGCCTATGATAGTGATTCTGAGGAGGAAGCCAATGATAATGACAATATTGTAGACAATAGCCTGAAACTATGGTGGTGGTCATAGTATAAAACTAGTCTATAGTGGGTTATAACCTAGTGCATTCAGAATGGTAGTTTGACTTCCATCGATTCTGTGTGATGAAAGGTGGAGCTCAGGTCCAGCCACATACTTTCAGAGATTTTGAGGACTAAGCGAATGATAATGACAATATTGTGGACAATAGGTTGAAACTCTGGTGGTGGTCATATCACCACTTCTACAGGGGGTTATATCCTGGTGCAATCAGAATAGTTATTCAGAATGGTAACCTGACTTCTGGGTCATTCTTAGCTAAACTGCAACAGTGAGTGTTGGTAACTTTGACATCAAATATTTTGCAAACCAACTTTATGAGGCAATCTGAACATGTCTCTATGTATTCAGATAGGATTAAAGACAAAGTAAAGACAATTTCAATGAAAAACTTATTAAAAAGATATGTTTTTCAATAAAAATATGCAGACATGTGAAGTTTCTGAAAAAAAATGCGGGACAACGCGCGGAAAATCCGTGAGAGACGCTGAAATGCCTACTGCAAACCTTGCAGTACGCCTGCTACTTGCCCCGGTCGCTGGCCATAACCCAGTCAAACGTTCTTGTATATTCTGCATTAAAATCTGACCCGCTTCTATACCGTATTCGTTTTTTTTGCTGGGCTTATCCCTGGCGATGATTCGCGTTTCGCCATCTTTGTTGGGTTTATCAAGTTATACAGCCGCTTGGATTATTTGTACCTGTATTATTCGGTTTACATTCAAGCCCTTAATTGATATCTATTTTTCAGTGACTTTGAGATGCTTTACCCAACAGCTTTTAGAAACTACCAAGCTTCCTTACGATATCAATATTGATCATTGTCGCAAACAGGAAGCTCGCTATCGTCAGGTCTCGCGAGAATGCAATATTGATTTTTCTCGGCGACTTCCGCCAAATTATCACAAGAAATGGCTTTTAACAAAAAGAACGGTAAGACTATGAGCGGATTTGTGAAAATCCGTGATTTTTTTTAAAAATTCGTTTTGCGGAAAACGGCAGAGTTTTCCGTTAGTGACACGGGAGATCCGTTAATCTTAACATGTCTGAATATGATCAAAATCATTGAAAAAATCGGACGTTTTTTGTGACAAATTTAGGTCACAATTTTTGGTCTGAAAAAAGTGTAAATTTTTACCATTCAGTTCTGAAATGGGATGATAAATCAATTATACAATAAACAAACTGTCATATTTGGTAAAACTTGTTGCTTTTGTGTAATTGTAAGCTGGAAAAAGGAAGCCATGAAAAAGTTGTTACGGACGTAACTCACTCAGTCAAATTTACACTGGTATTTTTTCTAGAAAAATTATGGTTAGTGAGCATGAATAATAGAAAATGAAGTTAAGAATCCAGTTGCAAATAAAAATAAAGACAGCTAAAAAAAAAAACCTGTATATTCCACAAATGGTCTTGTTAAAAATGTAAAAAAGTTTTTTGGGACCAAGTCGCATATCTGTCAAAAATTTACATCCCCAACAAATGTTCTCAGGATATGTCTGGTAATTGAAATTAGAATGAATACAAGATAAATGGGTATAAGAGCATACACTGTGTCCAATGTGTCAACTGTTTATGCACACAGAAGATGGAAACCACAAATATGGGTTTGAATTTGTTAATTGTCAAATGTTTTGGCATAGTTACGTCCTTCGCATCAGGTTCGTATCAGATGTTCCTAGAATGTATTTGAGCATGCTTAATTAATAAAACAGTAGAAGTCTACATTATGCCTTCATTATTAGAACATTACTGCCTTTGAAGGCCAATTATCCCTGATTTTATGCATTAAATGAACGGACGCGATCATTTGACATTGTAATTTACGATACATGTTACGTCCATTCTTGTGCTCTATTTACACAAGAAATAGCATACATATTAGCCCCATGTATTTACAAATCTAATCACATGCTTTTGTTCTGCATTCTTTTGAGAGTGGTTGATGCCTAAAATTTACAGTTTTGATTAAATATTCAGTTTTTGTCATTGTTACGTATGTTATTATTGACATGGAAATGGATGTTATTTTGACATTCTTTCATTGAATGGACGCTACATGTTGACATCATAGCAGTTTTGTACTTCAACTTTTAATCTCACTTAAGCTCTGCATTTATTTGAAATCAAGAAATAATTATAAATCAGTCCCAGTGAAAAATGTTGAAAAAGTTAGAATTACACTACCCAGTAATGTGTAATGCCAAAAAGCTGTTGCGGACGTAACTTGACATATTCTGTACGTGTCAGATAGTCAATGGTAACATCCATAACATGTATTGTAGATAAAAGATAGCTAAAATGAGAATTTGAAATAAATAAAATCAAAGCAGCCTTTAGCCTTAATTAATAAATCTACACTTCTGTAGTCTAATTTGGCGCATCTGCTAATTTGACTCACTCCAATATTATTCCCCAAACAACACTAAAACATTATTTTCTGGTTTCATAGTATGAACCACATAAATAGGTATATGGCAATAACATTTTGTGGTGTGAATCCAAATTAAATATCAAAATAATTAGAAAAAACTGTTTTTCACTAAATCCCAAGACCCCTTCTCCACAAATCTGGTATTTATACGGTTGTTTTGTCAGTGATGGTAATCAAACTGCCAAGATAATGTGCTGCATTGATTGTAGAAACCAAAAACTTGTGTTAAACCCAACAAAAATCTTTTATGTTCAAGGCAACCAAGAAAATAGACATAGGTGCGCCACATTAGCAGACATTTTTCCCGACTCTGAAACAGGGGGGTTAATGACGTTGAACGCTTATTATTCTATTATTTGCTTAAAAAAATTCGTGAAGTTTTGCTCCTTTTGCTGAAAAATGATTTTTCTTCACTCTGATATAATAAATAATTCTGAGTAGACCAGTTAACATTTGCAAATTCAGCTCAAACTCTTAGGTGCGCCAAATTAGCCTACAGCACGGTATAACAATAGGAAATACAACAATAAACAAACCGAATCCCAGTCATTTAGTGCAAATAGTGATGATTTCTTCTTAGAAACATATAACCCTTGGTAGGAATATATGCAAAAATTAAGGTTTTCTCCCAAATATAGCTTCCTGTAAATACATCCATTGTAAAGCAGAGATTGTATATTTTAATTCAACACTTTAAATGGATTGTAATGATTGAACATTGCAGAAATTTGATTAAATTTGAAATGATACATTGCAAATTCCTATACAGTTGTGGATGTTACATGTCAAAAGTCAAGAGTAACATCCGCTACAAATATAGGTCATAATCATTTGTTGCAGTTAAACTGTTGGTAAAAGAACAGTTCATTGTTGTTGCTTCGTCAGTGAAAACAGATTATAAGCAATTAGCAGCAGGAAATATTTAACAATGCCACTTCAGTAGAAATTCAAAAGTTCAACTCCACCAGTTACGTCCGCAACATAAATACAATTTAGTTTTTCCAGGCTGATGTTGGTAAAATTCTTTTTTTTTTTTTTAAATCAAGTTAAATATATACATGTTTACTCTTAACATAGCTTAATTTCAATGTTCTTTATTGTTACAAATAATGAGTGTATTTGGATTTAACTGTTGTCAATGTTACGTCCATAACAAACAGGGTGCCGACAAAAAAAACTATTTTTAAGGAAAACAAGCAATAAACTATCTTTTTATGGCTAAAAATGTAAAATACACTAATAAAACCTTCCTCTGAACTACATTTCATTGCTCAAAAGTCATATTTAATTATTGACATAGATGTCACACTTTTGTTGCAGTTTAGCTAAGAATGACCCTTCTAACAATTGTGAGTGGTGTTGAATAACCGAGTGCCATTGAACCTCAAACTAAACAAAAAAAAAACCTAGTGCAATCAGTAGTGTCAGAATCGTAAACTGGCCTTGGGGTTATAAAACTTTTTTTTCATACCCAATTGAACTGAGCTTGAAATTTATCATGCTCAAAATGTTAAAATGCAACGACTGTTGGCATTTTAACATTTATGATATTAGCAAGATAAATACAACATCTGAGAGTTTGAAAACAAGAAAAGTCTTTCAGCGTTTTAGTTTTTATGAGCAGTTGAAATTTCATGCTCACTTGAGTTGAACATGAAAAGATTTACAACACCAGGGTCTGACTTCTATCAATTGCATTTGGTGTTAGTTGGAGCACAGGTCCGGCCACTCTATGTTTCTTCAACATTTGTTGTGGCTATACTGAGGGTTAAAATTGCTTCCAAAAGTACCCAGGAGAAATAAGAAACATAGAGTGCAGTCCCTTTATAACACAGATTTGGGTATAACAGTCATTTTGTGGCCTCCAAATATTTTTTCCATGGAATTTTACAAAAGAATTATAGGAAAATGACCATAAAATGGTCATTTTCCTATAATTCCTTTGTAAAAGTGTCCCTTTATTATAACAGGATTCACTTATACCACGGTCCATTCATATGGACCCCAAACATAGCGTTTAAAGGGACTGCACAGTATTGCCATTTTTGGTTGAAAAAGTTAGGCATCTACCACAAGTGATCAGAGAATAACAGGAATTTTGCTGATAACTGCTGGAAAGCTACATATGTGTGTGTAAGGAACTTGAAACATAAGGGACCATAAATGCATGGGCTGGCCCTTTTCCTTCCTTTTTCAACCTTCATTCATCTGTCATTAATAACATTGTCCCTTGAGGAGACTTCCAAATAGTTGCCATGAGGAATCCCATAAGGAGATGACACAGTCATATGCAATTTGAAGTTTGCTTTTAACAGTTAATAAGGGTAAGGGTAATTTTTCATGCTTTTTAGTCTTCTGCTGATTTTTTTCAAAAAAAAATCTTTTTCGAAAAATTCTTTCCCAAACACCATTAGAGTGTCTAACAGTTTGGAACCAGATCAGGCCCAGCATTTTGCTGGGCCTGATCTGGTTCCAAACTGTTTGCAAAGGTTATCAGCAGACACGATGCTAGCTAAATTGAATTTGCCCTAAATATTCAGAGAAATAGGTCAGGTCAGAGTGTAAACCCAGTTCAGGGTTACCACTGTTTGCATTCTCCTTTACATGCACCTTTAATATCAGGCCTCAAGGTTATAAAACTTGAGAACAGTCTCAGACTCAAAATAAAGTGCAATCAGTGACTGCTTGCGGACATGTGTCCGCCAGCAGCCAATCATTGGGGTTTTTTTTTAAAGAAATATTGCCTGTATCTTTCATCAAAAAAAGTATGCTAAACAAAACCTAAAGGTCGAAAGAATATCTTATAAAAGAGTAGTACAAGAAGGTTTGAGACTTTAAAACTTTTATTTGTAGCAATACGCTTTATTTTTCTAAAACAACATAGCTCCTGATAAATAATCGGCCATTTCCGATACCAGCTCCATGTTTAGAATGGCATCGGAGCAAAGATAAGTGCAGCCAAACTATCTCTGATCAATTCCAGTTCAATTGGAATCTAAATATTTATGTTGCCAAATGACAACGCTCAGGAATAGTTGTTTTCTCTGAAAGAGATGTGTAACGATAAGAATATATCCTAAAAATAAACATTTTTTCAAGAATTTTCTGTTTCATCCGAACACTTGCGAAGTGTATATAAGATACAGTCATACGCGTTTGAAGTAGGCGCCTACGGGGGATTCATATCGATTAAATTTATGAAACTCGTATAAATAGTTGAACGCTTAACTTCTTCAGCCTAAAAGCATTGATTAATAATAAAATTTGGTGTTTTAGTAATTTATGGAATACAGACACCAAAATAAGTTAGAATTAAATATCACGCATACTGCGCAAGACCATCAAGTCCCCTTATCGAGCCTCTAGTATTCCTAGCTGTGATAGATAGATGCACATCCGCGCGACTGGAAATAGTAACTGACCATTGTTACAGGTTGCATATTTACAGCACTTATCAATTGTTGCTGCGTTTATATATTAGTTTTCGCAAGGTGTTTTGTGCTAGTTATAAGGAAATGAGAGATGGATAATAATATTTGCAGTGGTCCAGAAATAACCAGGAAAACGCTAATTGTTCAGCTGTTTATATCGGTCATACACGTCAAGCAAAACTTTTCATGTCGGACTTCAGACAGTTATTTGTTTTGAAGGTATTCAATCAATCTATTTCTCGGCCGATACTAATCCTCCATTTATTACACTTCGAATTCATAACCACTTTCTCCCTGATTTTAGCAGAGTCTGGCAAAATCTGCATTCCTCGTGGTCGCCCTGCGCGTGTTTTGTTTCCCGACATGTTTTTCTTTGATCAACAAGGTTACTGCGGCTGCGCCGATTTTGGGGTCAAAGGAAAGGTCATATGAATATTACGGAGAGATGCGAGAGTTTTGTGCGGGACGTTTAAAATTATTTTCCAGATTCTTTCTCGAATTTTTTCCCCTTTCCTTTACATTTTTATGTTAAAAAGATATGAACATGCACTGGTCGGTTTGGGAACATTCCATTCCACCTGTCAAAACTAAGGATACCAAAATTCACATAGAACGACAAAATACGTAGGGCATATTTCTTTAAGTCTGAGAATGAACTCAAGTTTTATAACCTCGAAGCCAGCTATTCTTGCATAGGAATTCGTTACCCGAAGCTGAAGCACAAAAATCTATGTTCAAACCATGAGATTCACATGCTGTTTGAATATGGCTTTTACTTGAAAAAGCCTAAACTTGGCCCTGATTTGCATGCATGATGTTACACTGGAAAGCTTTGTGGCAGTGACAGATCAATTAGCCAATACTTTTGTACGCGAAAACGTTGCACGCGTATACATGACGTTGTGGCGGTTAAATGACGTTCAAAAGTTTGACGCTGACGCCATTTTGTTTTGAGAAATCAAGTGTAAGAAAACGGGATATTTAATGTTTAAGCAACGTTTTCAGCGCGGTATATGCTGAAATCGGGTAAAACATGCAAGAATAAGGATCACACATGTTTGTTTCATTGCATTAACACTTGCGGGGTCCCTCGGTCAATGTTTGAACACTCGGCCTAACAGCTTCCTCGGGACCCGGCAAATGTTAATGCATGAAAAAATATGTGTGACAAATTGATCAGTTCAAAGTGAAGGATAAGTATGGTAACAAGATGGTGTCAAAATATTTGACAGACCTTTAGTTGAGTGCATAAAAAGTATATTCTTCCGGTTTCTCAAACAAAACATATGTTGTGGGTACTCAAAAGAACCATCTCAATGAGACAGTTCTTTTGAGCACCAAAAACATAGGTTAAAACTGATGGGTAAGAAAATATTTACAATTTTAAGCTAAAATTTTTTTAAATATGGAGGCTAATCTCAACCGTAACTCACTTGAAAATAAAGTTGGAGATATACCTTTCTCAGTTATTCTTTTTTACCTTCTTCTATATGGGCTTGGACGTGACAAAACCTGTCTCCAGGTTCTCCAACAAAGTGAGATTCAAACCTGTCTTTTCAGCTACAGAGACTAGCTGGAATATTGAAATTTCACTTGAAGCAAGTTTAGATATGATACTTTCTGCTCAATCTGCATGGATGCACAGGCTGGTCTGTGCCTTTGTCGTTCGCTTACCCCCGAAGACATATGACCTAATTCCCAACCAAGGAGTCCTTCAATTGAGTAGGTACAAGATTTTGGTGCTTATCACATTGTTATCCCCCGACGAAGTCGGAGGGATATAGTTTTGGCCTCGTCCGTCCGTCCGCACTTTTTGTCTGTCCGGAACCATATCCCAGTACCTATTGGTCAGATTTGATTTATTCTTGGTACAAATGATAAGAACCATGAACTCTCGATATCCTATAAGTTTGATCAAAATCGACCCCTTAACACTTGAGTTATTGCCCTTGTTTTAGTATTGGCAATTATAAGGCCAAACCTATATTAGCTTTTTTGTGTGATGATCGTCACATTTCATCAAAGCTATTATGTTTAACAACTCCTCACTGTTAGACCATGATTGCCAAATGCCTGTAGATAAGCATGGCAGTGTCAAAGTTTTACCCCACCCCCTTTTACCCCACCTAAGGGGTCAAAGGTCAAATATATGAATTTCGCAATTACTAAGGCAATTGTTAATATTTTTTGCTGAAACTTTGCATACAGGCAGAGCAGCAATAGATGTGAAGCATATCAAATGGGATTTCAGTTTGAAGGCCTGGGTCCGAGCCTGTTGGGTGGACTAAGGGGGTGGGGCCGAGGTCAAAATTAAACTTTTTTCAGAATATGGTCATGTTGCATATCAAATTAAAGCTGACGACGCTGACAGCAACATGGTAGCAAATATTTTGCCCACAGACACACCCCCGACCCAAGGGATGGGGTCAAAAGGTCAAACTATATCTTTTCTGAAAGTAGTCATGTTGCATATCAAATTAAAGCTGACGACGCTGGCAGCAACATGGTAGCAAATATTTTGCCCACAGACACATCCTCGACCCAGGGGGTGGGGTCAAACGGTTAAACTATCTTTTCTGAAAGTAGTCATGTTGCATATCAAATTAAAGGGAATTGAGCACAGAGCACCATGAAAGCAAATATGTTGTCATTACACACACCAACGACCGCTGGGGTGGGGTCAAAAGGTCATTTTATTTTTCTTTTCTAAAAGTGGTCATGTTGCATATCAAATTAAAGTGGAAGAAGTGTAGACCTACATGCAAGATAACACTTTGAATTTACTCACACCCTTGACTTCTGGGGTTGGTTTTAAAGGTCAGATATTGAAATTGTGCAGATGTAAGAATATTTTTTATTAAACTAAGCACTAAAACATACTTGACAGGTTTTTGTTATGATAGGTGAACTAAGGGTTAGATAAATGGAATTTTTTTTTTGTGATTTACATGTTTCTCTCTAATAACCCTTCGTCGGGGGATATAAATTTGTCGAATTTGTCTTGTTGAACAACAAAGGCTCATGCTAAACTGCGCCAATGCACAAAACCACCAGTGCCATGGCTCTGCTTGCATACACAAAGTATTGATGCAGATGAAGATTTGGATTAAAATTAGACATCTAGCCCCGATGCATACATCAGCATGGGCGTTGAAACTAGACTTTTGGGCGTATTTGATAGTACTAAAATCTTGAATGCTGTCTCATATGAATACACAAACAGGGTTCATACAGGCAAGTATGAGTAAAATTCAGGGACTTCTTAAAGCTTCTACAGCAGTTTTCAGGGACTTAAAGTTAATGAAAAATACTTATCAAAGTGTTAAAATTCTACTTCAGAAATGCTAGACTGAGAAAATGGAGACATTAGTACTGGAAAATTATTATAAAATTGCTGTGCCTATATTTGGTGCAGCATAAAGGCACAACAATTTTATGCTGATTTAGATCTCTATCAACAGTGCCAAGTCCTACAGAAATAGTAGAATTCAAGGACTTTTCATGTTTTTTGAGTGATTTTCCAGTACTTTTCAAAGCAGATTTTATTTTCAAGGACTTTTCAAGAAATCCCTCTAAATTCAAGTTCTTTTCAAGCCTGTGCGAACCCTGACAAACAAACTTGTGTACTTTGCAAATTAAACTGTTTGAAGGAGCAGTCTGACCAGGGGTTTCACTGTATGTAAATAGAATGTCAATGTCACAGTAACACCTGTGTAAAACAGCCACTCTCAAAAAGACCGAAAATTGGTTTTCAAGACCAATTATCACTTAATGCAGGTCAAAAGTATTGCAGAATGCTCCGAGGGGAGCATTCTGCAATACTTTTGATCTTCATTAAGCTATCATTTGTCATTAAGTTCTTAGTTTTGTCTACTTTGAGTGGCGGTTTTACACAGGTTTTACTGTACCTCATTTTACCATATGGCCTGACTCGGATAAACGTACTAGTCCAAGAATAAATATCGCAACAGTTCTAAGAATCTAATTTCTGAACAATCACTCAAATTATAATCAATGAGTCAAATTCTTGCAAGGTTTTCACAACTTGGTCAGTTTCATCCACCTGTTCTTGTAAACTGCCAGACTCTTCTATCACTGAAACCAAAATTTATAAATGTTACCTTACCGGTGATCAGACATTTTCAAGGGATGCAATTCATGTAAACATCACTGAAGCAAAATTTATACAGGTTACATTATACAATTATTGACTTCAATGAGGTTGACATGGGGAATTATCTACCCGAAAAATGTTATTCACCGAGGCCGCAAGTTCTCGGGCTGATGATTAGAGATTATCTCGTGATGTTTTGGTTATCACCCTCAGTATCAATCCTCAACCATGAGGATTGATACTGAGGGTGATATTTATAATAAATATCGCAACAGTTCTAAGAATCTAATTTCTGAACAATCACTCAAATTATAATCAATGAGTCAAATTCTTGCAAGGTTTTCACAACTTGGTCAGTTTCATCCACCTGTTCTTGTAAACTGCCAGACTCTTCTATCACTGAAACCAAAATTTATAAATGTTACCTTACCGGTGATCAGACATTTTCAAGGGATGCAATTCATGTAAACATCACTGAAGCAAAATTTATACAGGTTACATTATACAATTATTGACTTCAATGAGGTTGACATGGGGAATTATCTACCCGAAAAATGTTATTCACCGAGGCCGCAAGTTCTCGGGCTGATGATTAGAGATTATCTCGTGATGTTTTGGTTATCACCCTCAGTATCAATCCTCAACCATTATCAGCCCGAGAGCTGAAGCTCTCGGGCTGATAATGGGTTCTCAAGTTGATACTTGGGCGATAACCAAAACCCCGTGAGATAAACTATCACATATTCACTGTTTCAACACGTTTGACGTTCAAAAATGTAAGTAAAACATAGGATTGACGTGAACCTTGCCTTACGTCACACCACTTGTTTACATCTGACGTCATCTAATGATCAAAGTCTCGTGCAGGGCATTATTACCTCTCTCCGTTCAAAATGCATGACTTCCTGTTATCATCATGGCAGGCTGATAACCAGTTGGCCGGAAAGAGCTTATAGCATATGCAGATTTTGGGTTATTGCGGCAAAAAGCGTCCCGAATATGTAATAATGGTTGATACTGAGGGCGATACCCAAATCCCCATGTTATAATCTGTTTATCACAGATTCCAATTCCTTCTTTTAACATGTTTGACATACAAAAATGTAAGCAACACAGAGGCAGGGTTTTTCCTGGCGCACAAAACTTTCAACTCAAATGTCCTCCATTTTTGGGGTTAGTGCCCCACATTGGGCGCAATTTCCGTCCATTTCGGTCAATTAGGCGATCTCGATCAATAGAAGCTTGAACCTTCCTTCGAGTTCAAACTGTCGTCTTCCATGCAATATTGATCGGCTGTCTGGTTCCCACTCGTTCTGCTGTAGCATTGCAATTTACTACACAGCGCATTGAACCAGTAGCTGTTTACAAAACATGGCGGCTTATGATTAACTTCTTTCTTTTTTTCCACTGCCGAAGATTTAGAGTCCTCGCAAGGGAAATAAATTGTATCTTCCGCAGGGGAAGAAACAGAGCAAAATTTGTTTCAGAATGAAGCATACACTAGTGCAGAATCAGCCCCCAAAAGTAAGAAAACACAGATGTTTTCTGCAAAGTGATTGGACTTTTACTCGTGCAGTCGTGGTTACGATGGGATGATAAACTTTGTGGAATGACTTGTCATGCATGTTGTCATACGGGCCAAAATAATCCATTGCAAATGAATGTGTGAATTTAAGAACCTCTAGGCACTACCCTAGCTAGACATGGAAGTTCAAAGTCCCACTTACTGCTTTGAAACAATTGCAACTCCAAGAACAGTTCAAAAAGGCAATTGCAAACGTCGAGACTGAGCATGAAAAATGCTTTGTTAGTGACAATCAGACAAAAGACACACATTAACAGGCTGATGGTGATTAGATTGGCTGGACCTGATCAGAGAGAAATGCATTTCTTATCTGTGGGCAGAGCCTTTGGCCTAATGAAAACAAGACTACAAGAAATAATTTCATTTGAACTGTTCAAAAGAAAATTTATTACGACAAATACATAGTGATTTGAGTAAAAAAAAATATGTGACCCCCAAAATTTACAAATGACCCCAAAAATTGAATTTTGAGGGGACTGTGTCCCCCAAATAAAAAATCAGAGCGAAAAAACACTGAGGAGGGCTGGCGTAAATTTTGTGTAACGTCATGCGGCTTGTTTACATCTGACGTCATTTAACAAATGTATTGTTCTCTCCGTTCAAAATACATGACTTCTGGTTATCATCATGGCAGGCAGATAATTTCATGCTCAGTTGAGTTGACATGAAAAAGTTTTATAACCTCAGGGCCTGGTCAAAAACCCTGAACAGGCCTTGAGTTAAAAGTGCGTAGCAGAAAATTAATTTTCTTACCCATCAGTTTAAACATATGTTGTGGGTACTCAAAAGAACCGTCTCAATGAGACGGATCTTTTGAGCACCCAAAACATAAGTTTAAACTGATTGGTAAGAAAATATTTACAATTTTACGCTAAAATCTTTTGTTTATCTAAGCCTATGACCCTGATAACTGCTTTTTCACGGCTTAGCAATATGAAGTGATATCCTACCTTTCTGGTGCACTTTCTGAATAGTTTCCAGTGAAGAATTAACGTCCTTCTGTAGGGCATCCATGTCAGACATTTTCTGTCGAAGTACAGAGTTAGCCAACTTCAACTGAAAATAGATTAACAAGGTATCATTTTTATAAATTTCCCCAAAAATTCAGACAAACTGGCAAAAGAAGCACCTAATTAGCCAACTTCAACTGAAAATAGATTTACAAGGTATCAATAGTATAAATTTCCCAAAATATTCAGAAAAAAATAACAAAAGCAAACTGTGAAAACCCAGACCAGACCGCTCATTGGAGCAGTCTGGTCTGGTTTTACACTGTCATTCCATTTATTCATTTTACATCCCTAATTAGGTTTTCAAATCAACTTGTTCAAATTTTATATGACTACTGTATGGAGTTAAGTTGATCAGAACATTTTTGGGCAATTAGGTTATTTTATAAGCTACATGAACTATAAAGCCTGGCCCTCGCTAAGCCTAAACAAAAGTTGTATCAGGTATTTCAATTTTTTGTGGACACATTAAGATCACTTAATCCTCCTGCCCGGATGTACAAATAATAATAACAGATCCCTTATAGCAATCTGTCATTGTTTGATAAAACTGGCTACTTACCCTTGGAATGATATCGCTGGGTTGTGAATAAAAGCTGGGACCAACACCAACAACACGGGAGCAAAATTTGTAAGCAGTATTTACAACACATGTATCTAGTTAAAATCAAATATTGTCCATTTCCATAATGAGTTGAATTACTAATTCACAGAAACTGCCTCCACATAAACTTGGACAGGTATAGTTTTTAGGGATACTTCTTGTTTTTCTTTCATCAGGCTCCTAAATCTTCCAGTAAGAGGACTTCCAATCAAATGGCACAGAAGAGTCTCTGATGGGCTTTTCCAGACATCCTTTTTCAATAGCAGAGGTGTTTGGTGGGATATTGATTCAAAAGGCTGAAATGCTATTTTCAAAGTATCAGACCATTACCAAATCCAAATTTTTTCTTTTTATTTACTTTACAAAGACTATATATTTCATGGACTAAATTCTTGGATTAGTGCAGATCATAAACGGAGATTCCATTTTTAGAAAGCCAGCACTTGAAAAGTTTGGCTTCTTTTTGATCTTTTGGCAAATCAAGAAGTTTGCAAATCAAATCCAACCATAACAGTATCATTTCTGTAGCAATTTGAATATTGCACCAAAATGAAAACCAACAAAACAAGCAACTATGAATCAGAAAAAACATAAAATTTTGGGCAGCGACATGAAATTTCCAACAATGTGGTATGTGCGACCAGCAAAGGCTCAGACCAGCCTGCACATAAGCGCGGTCTGATCAGAGTCTTTGCTAGTTACTTAAATATTCTATGAATAATAAGATACTGACCGAACATCATTTGGAGTTTTTAAGCTCAAAAAGAGGCTGCACAGCCTCATCTGAGTCTGCACTTGTCAAAATGCCACATTGATGAAAATCACATGTGAAGGCTCAAATCTTGACAATGGGGCCAGAGCATGACAAAGCCAACATAATGACATTGTGGCCTTCACTGCTTGCATGCACAAAGTATAGATGAAGAAGAAGAATCAAGACCAAATTTAGACATCTAGCCATCCTGGATACTTCAGCATGACCGTTTTAACCCTTTACTTCATAGGCTATTTTTAGATCATGACATCATTTTCTATTTTTAGACAACATCGAAAAATAGAGGAAAAATTTAAGTAAGTTTTGAATACTTTTGAAAATATCATGGAAAATGGAGCATTTGGTATGCTCCATTTCCCATAATATTTTCAAATACATGATATTTCAAAGGCGCCAAAAGGCGTTGTTATGGAGTAAAGGGTTAAGTAGGTTTTGTGCACATGCGATAAGTACCAAAATCTCATGTTTTGGCCCAAATAGACCTGTTAGACTTACAGCCATTAGTTTATCCTTCCCCTCTTTCAACTGTCTGTCAATGGCTTGCATCTGTTCTTCACTACATGGGTTGTCTATCTGAGGCCTGTCTTCAGACAGAATTAGATTTCTGGGTAGAGAGAACACATTGATATTCAGGTATGTCTGCAAAATATAAACAGAGAGGGTTATACAAAACCATCAAACATGTTAGTTTTGTGGGCCTCGTCGCGAGAAAACCTGTCTCCGGGGTTTCCGACAAAGGGAGATTCAAACCAGTCTCCTCAGCTACAGAGACTAGCTAGAAAATTGAAAATTCACATGTAGCAAGTGTACATATGTTACTTTTTTTTCAAAAAGGGAATAACAAAGGGCGCTGATCAGACTGTGCGGATGCACAGGCTAATCTGCGCCTGTGTTGTTTGCAAATCCCCGGAGACAGGTTTTCTCGCATTGTGGCCCAGATGATGTCAGAGATGATTCTTAAAGTTTTTCCTAAATAAAACAATAAACAGGCCTCAATCCCTGGTGGCTATGTTTTTTCAACCAATATTTTGACAAGAATATTTTTAAAGTTTTTCCCTTTGGTTGCCATGGCAACTAGAATTCTGCATGCAATGAAATATTCATTGAAAAAGGACCACTCAAGGATCATTCCTGTGAAGTTTGGAGACATTCCATTTAGTAGTGGCATAGAAGAAGATGTTTAAAACAAACTGTTGACTAACAACGGACATTGGGTGGACGACAACATCCTATGATCACAATAGCTAACCTTTAGCTATTAAGAAGTGGGCAAACAAATTAAGGTCACTACTGACACCTGGGAATTTCTTTTCTTCGAAAAAAAAGATTTTCTTTATTTTCTGTAATTTGATAGTTCATTTTATTTGTAATTATACAAAACAAAAAAATTAATAATAATATGAAACAATAAAATTTTGATGTCACAGTTTAGTATTTAAGCTATGGCACTTCAAAGGCATGCACAATATACACGTTTGGTTCTTAAGTAGAACATGTTTAATGTGGATGTGAATTTTAAAATATCACTATTCCCATTGACGCTAATCTTAATGTCACCAAAACAAATGTCATTTTAATTTGCTTTTGTTAAACATGACTACCATACGAAAACAACAGATGCCAAGATGTTACAGTATACAGTTGATTGCGTAAGTCATTTTGCTTTAATTTGGTATTGTTTTCCTAATTGAGGCTTCTATAGTTTTGCGACAATAATTTTTGCCAAATTGCCTTGAAATACATTGATTTAAATGGCGACATCAGAAGGTGGCCAATAATTATGTCCTGTGACTGTCAATAGTTGCCTCCTTCAGTGTTCTTGCTGTCCTGTTGCTGTCCAGGGCTCACCCTGCCATTAGCCAGTGTAGCCATTTGTTACTAAAATGTAGAGTGGCTACAAATATAAGTCATTGGCTAAAAGTGCAGTCTAGGTGGTTCAAAAATTACTTATTTGCTAAAAAGTGTATTTTAATCAGCTTTTGGATATTCAAATATTGCTTTTATTATTCCTATACACTTAATTCTTTTGCCGTGTTTAGTTCTTTGGATGCTGGATTTTTTCAATACCATCCAGGTGTCAAACAGTTTGGATCCAGATCAGGCTCGACATTTTGTCGGGCCTGATCTGGGTCCAAACTGTTTGCAAATGTTATCAGCAGACAACAAAAGTCACTCTAGCAAAGAGTTAAATACAAAACAACTTGTTGATACTACTTTCTGGCTAAAACCTTGGCTGAAGTTAATTTCATTTGGCTCCAACTTTTCCTATTTGGCTAAAATGTTGGCTACAACAAATTCTGAGCCAGGGTAAGCCCTGCTGTCTGCCTTCTGTGTTATTGTGGCATTTTCTGGTCATACTCACTTGTTTTTTCCAGTTACTTAGTGCATCAGTGAGCAGCGATGGCTCCTGTGAGCCTGTACATGTGTACAGTTCAAA
Source organism: Loripinus fragilis (assembly GCA_964019695.1). Lineage (NCBI taxonomy): Eukaryota > Metazoa > Mollusca > Bivalvia > Lucinida > Lucinidae > Loripinus > Loripinus fragilis. Next base: position 48,663,374 of record OZ026524.1, read on the forward strand.
GTTAATAAAATGAACTTCAGCTACCACATTATGTTCAATAAGCACCACAATTCATGTTTTTTATGTTGATAATTTCAGATTATACGAATCTATTACGAGTGTGAGGATGGGATAGAAAAACCCATCCCAGGGATCACTGATTGGTATCACACAGCTGGTCGAGTGATGACGAATGGTGATCACTATAGACGGATTTTTCTATCCCATCCTCACACAAATTCTGGATTCATTTTCAATACACGATTTTCACATTTTGAAAGAGCTTCCAGATGTTTCCGAGTCTGCTGAGATCTGACATAACATGATGACGTCACTTTAACATAACAATGTCACTTGTCTTCCAACGTTCGGCTGTTCGATAAAAATGTTGTCTGCTGTAGTCGTCTGCTGCAAATAATTGCCTAACATTACTGACGAATTAAGTATAGAAGCAAACAGCGTGGCTCCAGAACAGACTGCTCCTATAGGAGCAGTCTGATCTGGGTCCACACTGTTTGCCATAGAGGCTTCTTAAACATTTCAGCAGACAAGAAAAGAAGACAACTTTTGTTGCAATTGGCCTATTGCATTAAGGGTTAAAAGAAATGATCTTGGCAATACCTCAGCCTTGTCAAATAACTTGTCCAGTTTATGTACGGCTGCTTGTCCCTGTTTGCTAGTGATTTCTGTCAGTTCTGCTTCAGAAATTTTGTCTTTATACTGAAAGATACAAACATCTGCCAGTCAGCACATTGACCATAAGCCCACCAATATTTTTTTGTCCTTAAAATGTTGTCTGCTTATACATCTGCTGCAACTATTCAAGTTCACTTCAGACTAGATTTCATCATGAGGCAAACACTATATGAACCCTGATCAGAATGCTCCCTTGGGAGCATTCTGATCAAGGTCCATATTGTTTGCAATATAGGCTATTGTAGAACAGAAGTAGATGATTAGTCCAGCTCAGCTACTGGAAGAGTTTGCAATTAAGGAGTTAACTAGAAATTGTGTCCTTAGGGCACAGATGCCCCTACCTACGCTAAAGTAAAAAGATATAACTCGGGCCAAAACAGACGCTTAAATATGAACACTAGATAGCTGCACATATTACATGTTGAAGGAAAAAATTGTCTTTAACTGTTTCCTTGCTAGCAGTGACTTGTCTTCTTCTAATAAATAACCTTTGCAAACAGTTTGGACCCAGATCAGGACCGACAAAGCATTGGTCATGATCTAGATCCAAACTGTTTAACACTCTGATAGTGTTCCAGATCGAAAGAATATTTTGAAAAGGTTAATTTTGAAAAAGTCTGCAGACTATAACAAAAGCATGAAAGATTACCCACAGGGCTCGAAAATAGCACTCGTCCGCTCGTATTTACGAGTGTCTCAGGCTGCAGGGCAAGTAAAAATTTTGATATTGCTAGTGAAAATTAATTTTTTTCCCATATATGCCAATATTTTTAATGATGCAGGGCAAGTGCCTATTTAAAGATATTTCGAGGCCTGACCCAGCATGCAAAGAGTCAAGCATGATAACTTATAAGAACCAAAATCTCAAGAACTTGTACTATTAAGGTAAAGGTTCAAAAATTTCGAACACTAGTTGCCAACCAAAAAGTCTATAGACAAACAACGCAGACTCAGATCAGTCTGCTTCTGAAGAAGCAGTCTGATCAGGGTCTTCCCTGTTTGACATTTCCGACAAGCACTTTGTGAATTCCAGCCCTCTTCACCAACCTTTTAATGGAGAACATAAAAGAGAAAAGTGTTCAAAACTTTAGAACATTTACCGTACACTTACTGCTGTTAAGATAGCCTCATTTAGACTCTTGATAGCTTCTTTCAGATACTCCAACATACTGGCTCTATTACAGTAAATGTTCAAAAATATTGAACATTAGTTGCCTGCTAAAAATATCTAGACAAACAATGCAGACCCAGATCAGACTGCTTCTGATGAAGAAGCAGTCTGATATGGGTCTTCCCTGTTTGCTATTCAGACAAGAATTTTGTGAATTCCAGCCCTGGTAGCCCACATCTTATTGGAGAACACAAAGAGAAAAGTGTTCAAAACTTTAGAACCTTTACTGTACACTTACTGCTGTTAAGATTGCCTTGTTCAGACTCTTGATAGCTTCTTTCAGATAAACCAACATACTGGCTCTATTACAGTAAATGTTCAAAAATTTTGAACACTAGTTGCTTGCCAAAAAGGCTAGACAAACAGAGCAGACCCAGACCAGACTGCTTCTGAAGAAGCAGTCTGATCAGGGTCTTCCCTGTTTGACATTCCGACCAGCACTTTGTGAATTCCAGTCCTGGTAGGCTGGTAGCCCACATTTTATTGGAGAACAGAAAGAAAAAATGTTTTCAAAATTTTAAAACATTTACTGTACACTTACTGCTGTTAAGATGGCCTCATTTAGACTCTTGATAGCTTCTTTGAGATACTCCAACATACTGTTGTACACTGAAAAATTAATATCGACTAATGTGACTCAGGATGTGAAAAACAGTTGAATCTCGTAAATTCAAAGTCATATGAACTAGAGGTATTATTTCGAAGAATCAAAAATTCGAGTTATAGGGAGGGAGACATAAAAATATATAACCCCCCAAAAGATTATTATCCTTGAGGTTTTTTCTCTCTATCAAACATAAGTTTGGGGTGTGTAAAAGAAATGTCTCGATGATACGTTTCTTTTATGCACCCAAAACATATGTTATTACAGACAATTATTAAAATAAATCATGAATAGGTCTTAGTCTCTGAATCTAGTGTGTCCAAAATTTATTTCAAACTAGCGAGTATTTTGAAAAATTGGCGTTTGAATTTTCGAGGTTTTACTGTTTAGTTCAAGGAACTGTACTGGGACCACAGTATAACCATCATCCTTTAAGATGGTATGCACCAAGTATCAATATTTCTTACCCTTATCCTGCCAATATTTTGTCAGAAAAAATATATACTGCTTATTATGTCAGCTTCATAGTTAAATTTCAAAATATCTTGATTTGGAAACCAGATTTTACTGAAATGAAGATTCATGCTAGCAATTTTTACTTTCAAATAAAGCTTTCGCACTTTAACTTTTTGTCAGGTACTATCCTCCGCTGATAACCTTTGCAAACAGTTTGGACCCAGATCAGGCCCGACTTTTGACGGGCCTGATCTGCATCCAAACTGTCTGACACTTTGATGGTATTTCTGAAAGATATTTTTGTAAAAGTAAATTTTGAAAAAAAATCAGCAGCAAACAAAAGCATACAAAATTATGGCATGCAGAGTGTGATAATGTGTTGAAGCCCGAACCGCGAAGCGGTGAGGGCTGCAACACATTATTACACGAGGGCTTGGCAAACGTTAATATATGGAAAAGAATGTTATATCGTCATTGTTATATACCTTCCTTTCAAGCACAAGCAGTCCCAAATAATTTTATTCAATTGCATGCAAAAATGTCCACCGTAACATCAAATTCACACCAGATAGACGGCAATCGAAAACATCAATATTACCTACGAACGTAGACCAAATTTTTTATTGCCATTAGTCGCCTGACTGGAGACAATTGGCAATGGAAAACACTGGTTGTAGCGATATCTGACCCGCGTTCATCGATTGTTCGCCAAGAGTTTTGGATTTTCGCATATCCGGTATGGAAACATATTTTTTTATAACAGGAACATGCAAAATGTAAATTATTCCTAGTAGCCCTTGTTTTGGATTGTTTTGGCTATGTATTCAGTAGGCCTATATTCAATAAACACTTCACATAGGGGGCAATCGAAAACGATTAAACTATCGGCGAATGTAGATCTAAGATCGTTAGAAACAGTTTGTCTCCCGACTGTAAATTATTCCTAGTATCCCTTGTTTCAGATTGTTTTGGCTACGAATTCAGTAGGCCTATATTAAATAAACACTTCAGATAGGAGGCAATCGAAAACGTTAATGCTGTCGACGAACGTGGATCCAAGATCGCTAGAAACAGAGCTTTCGACTGTCGTTTGTCGCCCGACTGGCGACAAATGGCAATCAAATTGCTGTTTCCAGCTATCTGTGATCCGCGGTCATCGATTGTTCAGAGCGTTTTCGATTGCCGCCTGTCCGATATGATAAAGGAGCGTATCTTATGCTTTCTCCATAAACATTAGCGACAATATGTCTTAACTTGCAGACCATGTCCTTGAGCGGGCTTTAATGATGTTGCAGCCCTCTGCTGCCATGTTTTAATGGGAATGAAGCCAACGGCCAGTGCGACATGTTAAATATAGATAAAAAGTACAACTGTCAGCGATTGAAACACGTCAAGTTTCAATAGTAAACACTCATAAGGTATATAACAATGTAGTTTATTTGCAGCAATGTTGCCATTCATTTGAAATAAATATACAGTAAAACCTGTGTAAAATGACCCCTCTCAAAAAGACCTAAAATTGGTTTTCAAGACTAATTATCGCTTAATGCAGGTCAAAAGTAGTGCAGAATGGAGCATTCGGCAATACTTTCGACCTTCATTAAGCTACCATTTGCCATTAAGATCTTTGTTTTGTCTATTTTTAGTGTCTGTTTTACACAGTTTTACCGTATTTTAAACATTTTTTGACAATTGAGCGATTGACTGAACTGACCAATTAGGAAGGCCCATTGAGACGTAGATCTTTTTCTTTTACTCTTAAAGCACCTGCAAAATTGCATCTAAAAATGTTGTCTGCTCAAAATGTCTGCTGCATATAGTTCCTAATATTATTGAGTAATGTAAGTATGGATGCAAACAGTGCGGACCCAGATCAGACTGCTCCTACAGGAGCAGTCTGATCTGGGTCTACAATGTTTGTTGCAGAGGCTTCTAAATCATTTCAGCAGACAACAAAACAGGTAACATTTTGTGATTGGTCTAGGAGCTACTCACTGCCATTCATGAAGGACTGTGGTAGAAATCCGAAATACTGTGCAAGCTTTTCAACATCAGTGTCCATCAGAGTAACATCTTCCTCCTCGGTTGCCATGGATACAGAGTCAGCATGAGTGACTGAAGAATTATCAGCTGACACTGACATGGTTGGCTGGAATGAAATCAACAATATCAGGTGGCAGATCACCTGGTTGCATCATTTAACCCTAGTGACTCCGAAATGCGTCTTGGCAAACAGTGAAGGCCAGATGAAATGCTGTATAATGCATATAATTGAGCCGCGACATGTGATTTCCAACAATGTAGCATTTTGACAAGTGTAGACTCAGATGAGCTTGTGCAGCCTCCTTTCAAGCTTAGAAACTCCAAATGATGTTCGGTCAGTAGCTTAACAGTCATGGAATATTCAAGCGACTAGCAAATGCTCTGATCAGACTGTGCGTATGCCCAGGGTGATCTAAGGCTTTGCTGGTCACACATACCACATTGTTGGAAATCTCATGTCACGGCTCATATTATGTCAGATATGTAAAAATATGTTAAATGAACCCAGAGCCAAAACTGTCGGCATTTTTAGTTTATCTTTTATTTCACTAACACGTCAGTGAAATGAAACATTCTTAAGACTCATTTGTGAAAACATGACATTATTATAAGGAATCACTGAGCACTCACATGTGTGACTGTCTAACAGTGTCCATGGGGCTTGTACTCCGTTTATTCAACAGACGGTGATGAAAACAGAACTGTTAGAACTTTGGCACCCGTGAAAATCAAACATTGAACATTGGATAATCCGCTTAAAGTTATTTCTATAGGACAAATTATACGTAAGTCATCTATTTTAGATACATTTTGGACTGTCAATGACTTGAACCTAATATTCACCAGTTCTGAGATGATATGGAGAGGCAGAGAGAGAGAGATGTTAAAAATCAGTAGACCTAGATCTGGACTTCCCACTGCCCTATATTTTGCCTTTATTTAATGAATAAACCTTTGTTTATCTGAACCATTATTTATCGCAAAGATGGTTTTTGAATATCCTTCAAACAGGGATACAGACTAACAATTTTGACACACTGGCAAAATTCAAAATAAGGGGCATGAACATTTTCTCCCATATTTTAGGGGCGCAGCCCAAAATTAAGGGCCCATTGGTTACTGGGCCCCTATTAGTGTTTTCCCTGTCGCAGAAAATAAACAAGTTTTGATATGAATCTGGTTATAAAAGTCTATTTTTCCCAAAACATTAACCCACATTCTTCTACTAAATGTTGTCACCCTCTCTAAATAATGACTTCACTTACTTACTTACTTACTTACTTACTTACTTACTTACTTACTTACTTACTTACTTACATTTAACACAGATTCCATACAGCTGGCCTTTCTGTTGACGGTCAGTGATATGCACATGCGTGAAAATGACATCACAAAGAGAATTCCTAAAAGCTCCTATAAAATTTCATGAATATATCTTGAGTTCCTGACTTATGGATTGTACAAGAATGTACAAGACAGCTATAATACATAGAGGATCTTACATGAGTGCTCATGTTTAATTGAATTTATTAAACGAGTTGGGGAAAAGAGATAAAATGTGAGGCTTGCCGAGCATTTTATCTCTTTTTCGCAACGAGTTTAATAAATTCAATAATACAAGAGCATGAATGTTAGATTCTATTTATCCTAGGACATTAAGATTACTTTGAAATCTCATTTCTGCCGTAAAAACATTATAATTTTGTCATTATGCTGCAACGTTGTTATGGACGTCATAACGTTTCCCGAAAAATCGATAAACCACTAGTGGTTTACAGATTTTATTGCATGGCGTTATTTCACTCCCAGACGCAACGTCATATGATAATACCTTTTTTTTCTCTTCAAAACAGGCATATAAAAATGAATGCATGGTGATATTTTGGATCACTTGAAAGACCGGAATCTACTTTTTCGCAGGAAACTGCCGGATAACGACGGAAAACACCAAAAATATAACAAATATAATGTGAATGGTTTGGTGTAATAGTTAAGTCTCAATTTGCGGGAAAATACTGGCAAAATGTGCGATAACCGTCACAGTTTTCTGCGCAATTGCAACACAGCTTTTATCCTGTTGATCATACTATACCCTACCCTCTCATCATTCCTCCACCCACATGAACTAATTTGGCAGGCATCTTTGTTGTTTTTTAGAATTTTTCCTGACTAAGAATATATATTTTTTGGCAGATACAATGTACTCTCGATAATGGGTGTTTTAAGGTGGTCGGAAATGGTGTTTCTAGCCGTTGCCTGTACACCCGTCCCCCATGCCTCTTTTGATCATACTAGCCTACCACCCCATACACCCCCACGACCCTTTTTAAGCATGCATGTTTACTATAATTTTGGTGTTTTTCTGTGTTTTCTGGTCAAAAAGTAGATTCCGGTCTTTCTAGTTACCAGATGTTTTGACCACTTTTGAGTTGACCGTGCGGATGTTTTGACCAATCTTTCAGCCTCTGGGGAGGTTTGACTTCTGTAATCCTTTTCGGCTTATGAACATACCTAATAAAGCTTACTTCTTGTGATATATCATTTGCAGAGCAAAGCCAGGGCCTTTTCCTACCAAAATTGGGGAAAAAAGATTGACTTAACATCAAAATTGGGAGAAATTAACGATATAGAACATTACAAGGGTAGCAAAATATATCCTCAAAATCAAGTTATTTTAGATTGTATTATGCGAGGCATACCACTTAAGCACTAGTGTTTAAGTATCATTCCGATATGGGTCAGTGTTTCTCATAAGAGTGGTCCATAAAAAAAAGTAAAAAAAAAATACTTTTCTTAATTGGGAAAATCAGACATGGTATTGGGAAAAAAGGTGGCTATTTTTTATTGGGAATGGGGCCGAAATTCGGCCCCTAAAGATGAGCAGAAAAGGCCCTGAAAACAAACCCGAAAAAAGAACATTCAATTTACAGAAGCATTTCTTTCTACAGGACTTCAGTTTAGAGTGCGTAACGAAAATTTAAATTTTTTTATTTCCCAATCAAAACATATGTTGTGGGTACTCAAAAGAACCGTCTCAATGAGACAGTTCTTTTGAGCATCCAAAACATATGTTAAAACTGATTGGTAAGAAAATATTTACAATTTTACGCTGAAAAAGTTTGTTTATCTAAACCAGTGTTTCTATCTTTACTCTGGTGATCAATATCTGATCATTATCAGAGAGGGAATAATTGGAAATATGCTTTTACAGTCTGTGTTGGTACAAACAAAGTTGATATTAGAGATCATTAAGGGTTATTCATAAGGTCGGCCTGACATCACAACCGCGATATTGCTTCATCTGCGAGGTGAAAAACTTCGGAGTACCTTGGTTATTTATCATATTTTGAAAACTTTGATTGACAATATATAAAAACCAGCTGAGAAAACCAAAAAACAATGGGAATATGTTGTAGCAAGCAACTTTTTTCTTAGATTCTTTTATGTGGTTTGTGTGAGAAAATTATTTATTCATAAGGTCGGGCTGACGTCACAGCCGCCATATATTGTTTCACCTGTGAGGTGAAAAACTCGGAAGACATTGGTTTTTAACCCAAGGCTCACCCTGCCATTAGCCATTGTGGCCATTTGCTACTAAAAATGTAGAGCGGCTACAAATATAAATCATGTCTAAAAGTACATTCTAGGTGGTTGAAAATTACATATTTGCGAAAAGGTGTATTTTGATCACTTTTGGATATTCCAATATTGCTTTTATCATTCCTACACGCATTATTATTGTGCCATATTTAACTCTTTGGATCCAGATCATGCCCAACAATTTGTCTAGCAGTCGGGATTTTTCTGCACCATGTGACATTTGGTGGCCATTGTGGGATCCACGGCTTGTGTTTTGGGCATCAGGATGGAATGTCCCGGAATAACAGTGTGGTTCTGAGTAGATTCTGGGGCTAATCAATTTTAAGCAGGGAAATATGTAGTAGGGATAGGTATAAAACACGCTTCTACTGCCTTGCAGTAGAAGCTTACAGAGTGTTTGCCTTTAGATCCAGGTTTGATTCCCACCTCGGGTAGTTGGGATTTTTCTGCACCCTGTAACGTTATGAATATGGTGAATATTAGTTCTGGGACCATAACCTTGTTTGTAAGTTTCATAATGGTCAAACAAGGTTATGGTTTTTGTGTGCAATAGAAGCAAAATTAGTAATTTGTTTATACTGCAGTGCGTTTACTTTGCAAGTTGTAAGCATTTATTTTTATTTTCTTCAGTTCAACCTATTCTATAAGCTAGGGACACATCCTGTACATATAAATGAAGTAAAGAGCATCAGCAAAATGAACTACAAAGATATAGATGAGCCCAATCACTATGTCACAAATTAATCCTGAAAACTTTCACGAATGCATGTTATCATAAGGAATCACTGAGCGCTCACATGTGTGACTGTCTGACAGTGTCCATGGGGCTTGTACTCCGTTTATTGAACAGACGGTGATGAAAACAGAACTGTTAGAACTTTGATCAATATCATTGGGAACACTACGTCTTTATCCGAAAGCCGGGAAATACTCTGGTTGGCATTGTTTACCTATATTGGACACGGAAACAGCACATTTTTTAATAGTGAATTAAAACAAATTTATTTCATAAAAAATAATTCCAACCACTGGTTCCAATAGTTTGATCATTAATCTATCAAATGATGTGTTTTTTCACATATTTCATCATCATTTAACAATAACAAAAATACCGGAGATTGAACGCAGTCAAAGGACCAAAACACCGGAGCGGGGGCCTGTCAAAAACAAATTAAAACTAATGAAGTTAATTATTTTTTCGCAAAAAAATTATTGTAAATCAATGTTCAATAATTATTCTTCATATCCAAATCGAAACACGCGAGGCAGATTCTGACCCGCCCTCAAAAGGGGCTAGTCCATTCTCCTCCATGGGGGAAATAACAGTTGACCCGAAAGGGGTCGCTAAACTGTTGGATGGACTCAATGTGCATAAAGCGCCTGGCCCAGATGGACTCAATGCCAGAGTGCTCAAAGAGTGTAGCACACAGATTTCACCTATCCTAGCACTTATCTATAATGAATCTTTAGCTCAGGGCAATGTTCCAGATGATTGGTGACATGCAAATGTATCCTCGGTCTTTAAGAAAGGAGAAAAACATGATGCTGCGAACTACAGACCGGTGTCGCTAACCTGCATCTGTTGTAAAACCCTAGAGCATATATTGGTGAGCAACATCAACAAGCACTCAGCCTTAGATAGCATACTTGCTGACTGTCAGCATGGGTTCCGAAGTCGGAGGTCTTGTGAAACCCAGTTGGTTCAGTTTGTGCACGATATCATCAGCAACCTTGATGGTGTGATGAATCTGGGGCACAAGCAGACAGATTTGATCATCATGGATTTCGCAAAGGCCTTCGACAAGGTCCCACACAGGAGGCTATTAGTATTACATAAACTCGATTACTATGGGAAAGGAGGGTCCACCCATAAGTGGATCAGCTCATGGCTCTCTGGGGGCAGTCAATTAGTAGTTTTAGACGGTCAAGCCTCAGATCCAGTCCCTGTTTTATCCGGTGTACCCCAGGGGTCGGTCCTAGGACCGATCCTTTTTCTAATTTTCATTAATGATACTGGATATCAAGTCTTCAGTTTGCCTGTTCACAAACGATTGTGTCCTGTTTAGGAACATTCATTCTTTGCAAGACTGTCTCATTTTGGTCGGCAGGGATCTCCACGAGGTTATTGACGATGCGATACATCATTACAGTCTTGTTCTGCTGGCACCTAGTCTGTAACTGCTCCCATCCTAGATCTTGCATCATTGAAGAAACACTACTGGTTTGTCTGTAGTCATTGAAGCAAAATCTGGTGGATCGTCTCTGGACAGCTTCCACCTTGGCAGAATTGGTTTTAGTGTATGGATCCCAGGTTGTCGCTGCATATTCCAGTTGAGGCCGAACTTGGGACTTGTAGCACTGGGCCTTGACATCCTTTGAGCAGCTGGAAAGATTTGTTCGGAGAAAAGCTGTTGTCTGGTTGGCCCGCTTTGTCACTTGGTTAACATGGCTGTTCCAAGACAATTTGTTATCAATGGTGACTCAGAGGTACCTGGCTTGTGTTGTTTCCTTCAAAGTATGGCCATGAATATTATAGGACGTCTGAATGATCTTGCCCTTATTTGTGATCCGGAAGTGTTCACGCTTGTCTGGATTGAACAGCATCTGCCAGTCCCTTTCCCATTCTTGAAATTGGTTGAGGTCTGCGTGTAACCGCTCAGTGTCTTGATGACCCTTTATCACTCTATACACAGTAGGCAGTCGTTGGCGAACAGTCATACTGATGAGGTGGCTCTTGAAGCCAGATCATTCAAGTAAATCAAGAATAGAAGTGGACCAAGTATCGTCCCTTGTGGGACACCGGATGTGACTGGAGCAGGAGAAGCCTTGCTGAAATCCAACAAGATGGCATCTATCCGTTGATGTCTGTCGAGTCCAGCTGCCAAATCATGTACAGTTACAAGTAGCTGTGTCTCACAGGACCTCTTTTCCTGAAAGCCGTGCTGGTAGTCACTCAGCCTCAGGATGTTGTTGCTTTCAAGGAAATTCATCAGATGACTGTGAATGATGTGTTCTATGATCTTGCAGCAAGTCGATGTCAGGGAAACCAGTCTGTAGTTGGCAGCCTTGCTCTTGTCTCCTTTCTTGAAAAGTGGTGTAACATTAGCTCTCTTCCAGTTTTCTGGCGGTGCGTATAATAACAGGAATGGACAGGAACGCACCGGAATGGACCAGAATGCACCGGAATGGATATCAAAATCAATTTGTTTTATGCAACTAAATTTATTAGTTTACCATAATTTATCTTGAATTTACAGTTTCTTATGATATTTCACCTTTTGAAGTGCATACGATATACCCATTTAAATTGTGTCAGTTCATATTGAATATGCACATGCTATTGAAATAAGTGTCTAGAAATGTCTGATCAAATGGCAGCTGTGTACATTATAGACCCCATACAGATGCTCACATGATTGTCCCTGGTCTTTACAAATAGTCGAGCAAATGCCAAGGTATAAGAGCTGTTCTGTTAGACCCATCTTGGTAGCCCCACATTAATAGCCCATATGAGACCAATAAATGCATGTGTGCTGGTACAGCATTTCGTTAATTGATTTTTTGGACATTTACTGCATCCAAAATGATTTTTCTACAATAGAAATATGCATATACTTTGAAAAAGGAATGCAGTGATCTTTATAGCATACATTCATACTTTATAGGTGACTGGTGTAAGTAAGCCTGTTAAGTAAGTAGTAAGGTACTAGAGTATCAGGGTAAGACAGAAAATATTTTAGACAACATTTTTTGCATTGAAATTGTCTGGACACAGAAGATATTTGGTGTTTCACATTACTTAACCAAAATTTCTCGTCAAGTACACTTAAAACATGTATTTTAGGGTGAATTTTGAGGTCCATTCCGGTTATGGAGGTCCATTCCTGTCCGTTCCGGTCCATTCCGGTTAGTAAACGCACCCGTCTTCTGGAACTTGACCTTGGTCAAATGAAGCTTGAAATATGAGTGTTAGAGCTGGTGTGATAGAAGGTGCCATTTCTTTCAGGAAACTGGGCGTTATCTGGTCTGGACCACTAGCTTTATGGGGATTCTGGCTATCTAGAAGTTTTTTTCACTCCTTTTTCCTGAATAATTAAAGGGGGATCAGTATTGGATAAACTTGGACCCATCTGAGGCATTTCAGTCAGCATTTAGCCCCAAAACCCCCATAAGTTTAAAGTCCCTTGCCCAGAAGTCATAGCAAGATTTGCATGACTCTGGCGCCAACCTACCATTCCAGCCCAGCCCCCATCCAAAAATGCCTGACATAAGCATAGCTGCTGAAGGCATTGACAAGCTGCTTAAAGGCTTGAGCCCACAAAAGGCTGCAGGACCTGACAAATTCAAACCCATTGTCCTTCAAACATCACATAAGGAATTAGCACCCATCCTGCAGCTTATTTTCCAGAGATCAATAGATACTGGAAAAATACCAGACATTTTGAAAGAAGCAAATGTCTCCCCAATTTACAAAAAAGGTGATAAATCTGACCCATCCAACTACAGGCCAATCTCACTGACTTGTGTCCTGTGCAAAATTCTGGAGCATATTGTTGCTTCTAGCCTGGTTAAACACTTCACTGAACTGGACATATTTTACGAAATGCTAGTGTTTCCCTTAGCCAGTTTTAGCATGGCGCCGCGCCATGCCCTTTTTCTCTAGCGCCATGCCTTTTTTCCCAGCGCCATGCCCCTTTTCTAAAACTACATAAAATGCCCTACATTTTGGTAAAAAAATCATGAAAATCTGACAAAAACTAAGGAAGTTACAGTTTTTTTCAGTTTGAAGCCTGAAGTAGCAAGGAAGACACCTGCTGTTACAATAGTTTACTCAGTGTTAATCCTTTTACAATGGTGACTAATTACCTGAGGCAATTTTGACACATCACTTTGATGACAATACCCCATTAGCAAGTATTTAAAATGAAGTGTGAATCTGAACCAGGAACAAGTAAGATTGTCAAAACAAGTACTGGAAAGAAAGGCAGTCTTGTAAAAAACTTAGGAACTAATCTTGGCAATTGAAAAAAAAAATGATTCCCATATAAATAATGTGATTCTGATAAATTTTAATAATTAAAAAATAATAATAATAATATATTGAGTGTGTGCTCAAATAGGAGTCCTAAAACTGGTTTGAAAATTCTAAATGATAATTAAATTTTGCATTTAAAAAGGACAGATAACAGCTGCATTATGCTAAGGGACATAAATTTATATATATGACAATACCATATTCAATTAAGAACTTTGACTGAAAAGTGCCCTGTTAGCCTGTCGCCGCGCGTTCCAAAAGTGCCCTTTTAGCCCGTTTTCGCGCGCTTAAAGTGCAGTTTTCCTGGAAACTTTACCATGCCCTTTTTTGGGGCTGGGGAAACACTAAATGCAGCATGGCTTCCGAGAAAATAGATCCTGTGAGACGCAACTTATAACATTAATCGATGAACTAGCCAAAAATATGCAGATGGGCAAACAGACTGATCTTATACTTTTGGACTTAAGTAAAGCTTTTGATAAAGTTGCATGGGCATGAAAAACTCCTCCTAAAACTTCACCATTATGGCATCAGAGGAGACACTCTAAAATGGATTAAGGACTTTTTGGATAATCGAAAACAAGCTGTGGTAATCAATGGAATTAACTCAGAAAGAAACCCAGTCTCCTCTGGCGTCCCACAGGGCTCTGTTCTCGGCCCAATTCTCTTCCTTGCATACATAAACGACCTGCCTGAGCAGGTCAAATCCATAGTCAGACTTTTCGCAGACGACACTGCCTTATACCTCGCAATCAGCTCAACCACAGAAAGCAAGGTCCTACAAACAGACCTAGCAAGTCTCGAACAATGGGAAAAGATGTGGGATATGTAATTTAACCCCTTTAAATGTCAGGTCCTTCAAATCACAAAAAGGCAAAACCCCTCAACACCAAGTACATTCTACATAATGTAGAGCTGGAAAATGTCACAGCAGCAAAGTACTTAGGGGTCACCATTGCTGACGACCTCTCATGGTCCAAACATATTGACATCACCACAAAAAAGGCAAACCAAACTTTTGGTTTCCTTAAAAGAAATATCCGGGTCCATAATAAGGACCTTAAATCAGTAGCATACAAAACTCTTGTAAGGCCTCAGTTGGAGTATGCTTCAACAGTATGGTATCCCCACACCACAACAGATATTTATAAAGTGGAAGCAGTCCAAAGAAGGGCTGCAAGGTGGGCTACAAGAGAATATAGATACACCTCTAGTGTCAATGTTATGTTGAAGGACCTAAACTGGCGCCTCTTAGACCAACGTCGCATTGATAGCCGACTCGTGTTGATGTATAAGGTCACATATGACCTTGTAGCTATCCCTGCATCAGACTACCTTGTTTGAAACACCAGAACATCACGACACATACACCCTTTAGCATACAGACAGATCCAGACTCTCAAAGACTACAGATTACAGGTTCACTTTTTTCTCTAGAACAATTATCCACTGGAACGCCCTCCCTGCCAACATACCGACCCTTCCCACCCTGGCACAGTTAAGCGGTGCTGTCTGCCAGGCAATTCATGTGTCCCCCAGAATACCAGCTTCTGTTTTATCTTTTACCTATACTAACACTCCCTCTCGCACTGTACAAATTCATCTCACCACCTTTTCTATCACTTTGTTTCAACTAACCCCCTCAGCACTTGGTATTCCGGAATACCCGTCTGACGTCCCCCTCGGGGGTTAAGACGTAATGGAAGATAGATAGAGATTCACCATATCTACATTAATTGCTGGTTCCCGCTTTACAGGTGGTCAGTAATGTAAATACAGGTAACCAGAACCCCCCCATTTCCAGGTATTGGGGGGGTACTGGTTACCTGTTTTTCCATTACTGACCACCTGTAAAACGGGAACCAGCAATTAATGTAGATATGGTGAATAGATGAAGCTGCAGCCTTCATTGACTTACATGATCAATCCACCACGAAAACTAATGACAGAGCTCCAGAGCCAAATCCTGGTCCCCGCCCTGTTAAATTCCCTTGTGCTGTTTGTCACAAAGCAGTGAAATGGACGACACCGGGTGTCTGTTGTGACTCGTGTGAGGTTTGGTACCACCAAGAGTGCATGGGGATGCCAGACGGAGTTTATAACGGTCTTAAATATGTGAGCTGGGAGTGTTTTCAGTGTGGAATCCCAAATATTTCTACTAGCATATTCGACACAACCATATTTGAGGTTTCTAACTCTTTCTCACAACTTAGCAGTAATGAACACCTCAGCCCTGAATCTGATATAAGCTTTAGTTTCCCGAATGCGACCTCTTCCCCATCAAGACCTGGTGCACAGCAGGATACAGCAAAGCGGAAGGATCTACCACTGCG